>OY776677.1:122564026-125064026 GCA_963675555.1 Leptura quadrifasciata
TCACTTTGACAGCCCGTATCGTAAGAACGCGGCGGTTTAAAAAATACGTGTGGCACACAATCTTGTAGAAAATTTAATTTCCAATCGATCTAGCCCAAAAAAAGAGGGTCAATTTCTCATTCAAAAGTTATAGCGTCTAGAACGAAACGGTGTAGAAAAGTAGCTAATTTTTTCATGTCTACCTCTTTGAAAATTTCCAAAAAAATCGATTTTTTGACGCGCCCCCCAAAAATATCGTGGGGTACATGTATTTTGGGGAGATACCGCCTCCGGATCGGTTGGATATGTGAGATTTCTTCCTTTCGCCAAATTTGATGGCTTGTATCTCAGTTGCAGTAAGTTTGCACAAGCCCTTCTTGTATCATATAACATGATATTTTGTCTATCTAACAAAAACAGAAAATAGAAGGCAGAAAGCTTAGTTCAAGTCGACATTATGACGATTGTATCTGCGATGTACGAGAATTGGCAAAATCCGCGTACCTCCCACTTTGACGGCCCGTATCGTAAGTACGTGGCGGTATGTTTTTTACAATTATTTTTATTTATCTTAAATAATTCTGTAGCAAATAAATTTGAATTCAAAATATTGTAGTAAATATACCCGTAAGTAAATAAGTTCCAAACAGATTTTTGACCTTTCAAATGCCACGTACGGTCGTGAGCAAAAAACATAGGACAAGTCTTATACCTGTATTTTGCTAAAATCTAGTTGTGTACGTCTAACTTTAATTTTTGTAACATTGTCAGTTAGTTGTCATAATTTATTGCAAGTGTGCAAAAAACTAATATGCCGGATATAAGCGATTTAGTTAAATCTGGAGTTATTGCTAAAGCAGGGGATGGATTGATTGTCAATGAGACAAATTGCACTGCGTTATAATATTGACAAAAATTCGGTGTGTAACATTTTAAGAAAGTGGAGAGTAAACGGTACGATTGGTAGAAAACCTGGATCAGGGCGACGAAGAATATCAACTCAACAATTAGATTTGCAATTGGTAAATGCTTTAGTAGAAAATCCATTTTATTCAGTTATTCAGGCTGCTGAAGAAACGAATTTTCCTGGATCGAGTAGTACTGGTCGCCGGCAAGTAAGAGAATCGGAGCTACGCTGTCACGCAGCAGCACAGAAATACTTACTTAAAGCTGAACATAAAGAAGCTCGAGTAGGATTTGCGTTTGAAGTTTTAGCGCATGATGTAAATTCTTGAAACAATGTAATCTTTACAGATGAAAAAACTTTCCAGTCAACACACAGCGGTCGTATTCGTGTTTACTGCCCTCCGAATACTCGATTCGATGAGAAATACATATCTAACAATGATAAAAGTGGTAGATTTTCCGTCAATATGTGGGTTTGGATATCGGCACGTGGTCCTGGTGTTTTGTGGAATATTGAGGAACGATTTAATAGTGAAACGTATATTAGGACTTTAGACAATATTATACTCCCTTCTGTGTCACAATTATTTCCTAATAATGAGTTCATATTTCAACAAGACAATTGTTCCGTTCATACTGCTCATACCGTAACTAACTGGTTTCAAGATAACAACATCAATGTTCTTAACTGGCCCAGTCATAGTCCAAATCTTAACCCTCTGGAAGAAGTATGGGGACTACTCGTAAGAAGTATCCAAAAACGAAATGTGAGACCACGGAATGCCGAAGAATTACTGGAAATAGTAAATAATGCATGGGAAAATATTATGACTGATGATTATTGTATAAGGTTATTTAATTCTATGCCAAACAGACTTATAGAAGTTATAAATAGAAATGGTGCAATAACGAAATATTAATAGTTAGTTTCTTGTTAAGTAGGATATCCTTTGTCCTTTGATCTAGGATTGCTACTAATCGTACTGTTTATTCTCCACTTTCTTAAAATGTTACACACCAAACTTTTGTTAATGTTATAACGCAGTGCAATTTGTCTCATTAACTATCCATCATTTACTATAGCAATAACTACAGCATTAAAATAAAAAATAAATTAAAAGTGATATCTGTTTTATTTCGGCTACTCATTACATATTCAAATGGAGACAGATTTACATTAGAAAAAAAAAGTTGGCCTAGTTTTTTCTGCTGACGACAGTACTATTGCGGCCAAAAATAAATAAACGGCTGATTTTTTCATTGCAAATATTGTTCTCACCAGTGTCGCATCACTCATAATGTATTTTACTATTTTTATTAGTGTCAATATCAGATACCCACCAATGACTTCTTGTCAAAATAATTTAATTGACATAACTTGACGTTGATTATTTGAAGACGTAAAAATATTTACCGCATGTATTTTTGGAAACAATTATACACTGAACCTATTTCCAAATATTTTGGCACTGCAAATCCATTTCTTCAATGGTACGAAAAAAAGGTGTAAAAATTATCAAATTTTCCTGCAAATGACTGAACGCAACTCCTTCTTCTGACCAATTATTCTTCACCATTATAAAAAGACAATAAAAATATTGATTTGTGTTAAATGGATCTCGGCCGGCCCTGTACTTTTTACACATTACTATAAGGAAGAGACAAATTTGCAAAGGTTTTCAGGCAATTTTTCAAAATACCCTATGAAACAAAAAATTATTTTGTGCCAAGCTTCATTCGATAATTTTGAATATTTGACGCTTCTACCATCTTACCGTGGTGTTTTTGTAAATGTAATGAACATCAGAAGAATGGTACGACAATATTTGGACACTAGAGGCTAATTTGATGTTGTTTTTACACTGACATTCAGCCTTTGAACAAATCAATCACTGGATAGAATCGGTTTTAGTTTAAATCTTTAGATGTTATTAGAGTCATATCTAACCAAATCTATGTTTATTGCAACGGTTTTAAATCAAATATGTCAATATCAACATCTGGGGTTCTGCAAGGGTCCAACCTTGGCCCATTATTATTTCTTATATGTATTGATGATTTACTTAAGTTGTTAGATAGTAACAGACTAATGTTTGCTGACGGTTTGAAAATTTATTCCTCGATTTATACTGTAGATGCATGATTGCAGACACCTGGAACTTAATTTAGATAAAATTAATCAATGGTGTAACTCAAATAAACTTATTTTAAACGTCATAAAATGTAAAATAGTAACTGACTTGTAAAAGTATGTCATTGTTATACAACTACGCAATTAATAACGATTTTCTTATAAGATGTACAGAGGTTAAGGATCTGGGCATATACTTTGATTTATCACTGTCATTCTTTACACATACTGATCAGATATGTAAATTTGCGCCGACAATGTTGGGATTTATCATACGTAACTCTCAGTCCTTTATTACCATAGACTGCCTAAAAACACTATACTTCGCTTATGTTCGATCTAAATTGGAATACGGCTCACTAATCTGGGATCCAATTTATGACTGTTACATATAAATAGAGTTGAATCGATTCAACGTAAATTTGTCAAGTTTCTGGCCTACAGAGTGGATCCGACATATCCGCCTAAAGGTGCAGACCATATTTCCTGTTGGATAGATTCGACCTATTATTACTTAGTAAATGTAAAAAATGTGTGTATTTTTGACAATGCCAATGTCTTTTTGTGAAAGATTTACGGCAATAAAGAATTTTTATTTTATTTTTATTTTACTAGGAGCAGGGTTAATACATCTCTAACATTCTTATATAACTTAATTCCTTAATTCATTATCATATTGACTGCCCACCTTGTTAAGTGAAATTAAATTTAATATACCAAGAATATCTACAAGGCATCCGACTATATTTCAACCAAATCTATGTTTAACAAATATGATGTTAAAGTCTCCAATTAATACCATGTGCACAAACTATAATAACAAGCAATAACTGCGATATAAATTTTTTCAAGTCTCAAATCTATATTATATTGTGATAATATTAAGTAACAATATCCTGTTTTATATATCCTTGTTAACTTGTAATATTGATTTATTCTCTCTTTTGTCTTATGTTATATACACTATGTGTTTACCCTGTAATTGGTTTTACTATTGGGTAATAAATAATAAATAAATAAATAAAAGATGGTAGAAACGTCATGTATGTAAAATAATCAACGCGAAAGAAAACCTACTAACAATTCTGCAAATCATCGTTATGTTTGCGAAAACCTAGAACCAAAATATTTTGTATTGTATAAATAAACCAAAGTATTTTAACAAGTCTTTTATTTAATACGGACATACAGAAATCTTCAATTAACAAACCATATCTCATATCTACTATAGCTTTTTAACTTCATCTAAGTACGTATAGAATAAAGTTGTTAAAGAGGTAAGAACGGTTGAGGAAAAAGGCACTTGACGAGCTTTGTATGATAATTTTGGCAACTTCTAACCTATGTTTATGGCACAATCAGACTGCTTTAAATCCTATTCCATCTCCTGAAAATTGGCAGGATGAAACCGGATTATTCCCTGTAGGAAAAGTAAAGTGTAGAACAAAAGTCGTAGATGCCTAACATATTTCTTACTTAACTACTGAGAGATGAATCGATGTATGTATGACAGGTACAAATACAATGCCAAATGTTCAACGATTACAAACCAAGTTATGTCAATTTTCTCACATGAGTTAAAAATGAGATACGCATGCTCATCTAACTTATTCATGTTTGCTAACAGCATAATGTACCGTTGCCTTTATGAGAAAGAATCTAAAATAATTATCTTTATTATGAAATATGTAATTAAATTGGTACCGTGGAATTAACGAATTAACCGCCTGGTTTCTTAATAATATTAAATACAAACATGTTTTTAAAGAGGCCGCATGTGAACAATTACACGACAATCGTATTCATATGAATTGACAACAACCGCCACATCACATAAAACAATGCAAAAGTAATTACCTTTTATTGTTTAAAATTAAAAAAACTGGCGTTTACTGAAACGTATTAAAAAGGAAAAATAAAAGCAAAGTATGATGACATTAATATAAAAGTAAAAGCCAAGGCGGCTCGATTTTCCTTCAAATAAAACTCGTGCGCCACACGATTTTATTTTAATAGTTGCATTATAATAATTTATTTCTTTAAACAGCGTCCAAAAGCTCTCCTTATAAACAAAAACTACAAATTGTAGACATGATGTTTGTCGATTTGACGTAAATCACATTATCAAAAAATGGTTCCTAACGCAGTTACATAGTCCAGCCAATGAATTTTTCAATATGGGAGTGTAGACGTACACACAAATGAAACAATAAAAGCTTGTACTATGTAGAAACTCTACAGAAAATTTGATTTTTGGGGACATACTTCTTGATTTTGTTGTGTAGTTAGTCAAAATAATTTGATTTGAGCCCAATAATCCGTTTATAAACTTCCGAATAAATAAACAATTTCTTTAAAAGAGATGGTTACTTATTGTGCCTAAATGCATGGTATGCAGTTCGTTGACTCGGGATGCTGTTTTGAAAAAATAGCCGAAAAAAGGATTTTTACGTGATTATAAAAACTATCAAACTAATTTAACATCGAAAAATAAAACTGCTTTCTGATGAGTATGAGGAGAACGATTTGGCAGATGCAGAAATTAGATGCATTTAATTAATAATCTAATCCAGTTCATCCCTCGATAAAATTGTCTAATTTCAAGTTAATATTCTTTCCTATTATTTGGGTTTTCTACCACATGTATTATTATCCTCTTCAAAACAAATCACCGAATCTACAAAATAATAGAATTATTGGAAAAAATGTTAATGTTTTAATTGCCATTTTACTTTTAAATATGTTAAAAATCAAATTCCTTTAGAACTCGTTCAGCTTACAATTTTTTTCTTATTTACTTTCATTCCAGTAATATTCAACTATTCTGGGTTACTCAGATCACAGACCAATGACCTTGTACCAAATTAGTTTTTATGGTAAGAATCTTGTTCTTGTTTAAAAAAGCTGGCGTAAAAGCTGGTGATATCTCAGTAACTGTTTCTTGTTATACAACGTGCTTGTCGTGAAATCTACATTTTTATTTGTAATTGGAATCTTGGAAATCGATGTAAATATTTTGTCAACATAACGAATCAGTAGAGAAGAAAAGTTGATAAAACGATTTAAAGGGAAGTAAAAATATATAAATACAAATAAATATACATGGTGCTAACTTGCATTGTAAAATTCGTTAATAATCACTTCCTCCTTAATAGGATTAAGTTGAATTAAACTAATAGACCAAAATTTACTGAAGTTTTGAAAACCTTTTGCAACTTGTATGGTCTTGTAGACTTGTATAAGGAGCCAACCCTCCACTGGGTTCAGCTATGGGACGCGGGGGCGTTTTCGTATGAAGCCATGTATCAAAATAGATTGAGTATCGGAGAACCACTTAAAAATGATAAAGAGTATTTGGCCAGCCAAAGATGAGCTGCAGTCAGTCATATACAGAAAAATTAGACGGAGCGGGCGTAGATGGAAGCTGCTAAACTAGGTCTAAAAAAAGTTAAGATAATTATCAATAATTATAATTGTTTAAAATTCATTTCAATAACTTTCTGTGAAAAAACAAGAAATCATGTTCAAGATTTTTTAAGTGGGGTGAAATAAATTATAAACAGTTTTTGATACAAAAACTACAATTGGGTTTGAAGCATTAAATTTCAAATAAGCTCGGGTGTTAATGCCCGATGCAGATTATTCAATTCAACATAACTTTATTCAATATTAACTTCTCCAGTGCCTGATCCGAGGAAAGCCAGATAGCCACTGATATAATTGAATAAAGAAATTTTAATGGTTAGTAGCACGAAGTGTCCTGTGTTGTAGGGTATGTCCCCTACAAGTCATAAACAAAAAACAAAAAATTTCAAAAATAACCAAAAAATCATATCAATCCATGCACCATGGCAAACTATATAAAAAAGTCAACCAGACACTATTTACATCCAAAAACCACAATCAAAGTCAAATAAATCTGGAAAAATTCACAAGCACTCGATAATTCAAAAATAACATAAATTCACTAATATCAAACTTCAAACATTCAATCTAGTCCATTCATAACAGACTCACTACGAAAAACGCCACTTAAAAATACAGCCCCCGTACATTCATCAACATGACCCAAGTCACTATCTAAACCTAAAATTTCAACGTCTTTCTACAATTCGTAAATTTTCTATAAACTATTTCATTTTCAAAATTTAAATACTTCTTGACCACCCCTCGTATACGTTAACTACGTTAAACCTTAACATTCAAACTCATTTAATAACTTTCTTGCAACCACTACACATTTTATTTCTTCTTACTTTTTGATCACTCCCTGTATACTTCAAACCACGTTCCGTGCCTCGAGTCTTAAAGTTCTAATTTAATTTCATCAATTTCTTGCAACCCGATTGCTATTTTAATTTTCACCATTTTTGATCGCTCCTCGTAATACGGCATACAATATCTCGGTTCAACTTAACCCGTACCCGTTAGGAACATTTTCATATCTTATTTCCAGACACAACACAACGCACAACATTCTCATTTCATTTCAACTCGCAAACATCGGACCTCCGTTAATACTTTACAGGGTCGTTTCAGATTTAAACAATCAAACGTTAATAACTTTCAAACAAAAATAGATTCATAGTTCGTTCTTATTTCAAAAAATTCCTTTCTTCATTGCCTATTTTTTTTATATAATTTCCATTTTCGAAATCTTAAATATCCAGTATTGCGCAATGTGTTGCAATCAATGACTCATCCTCGCCCGCACGGAGCGATTTCCAGCCTTTCCAGTCGTTTTAAAATGGGATGCGAGACTCGATGGGGCGCGATAAACGAAACTTTTCCAAACATATAAATACCCGAGCACAGCCTACCCGAGGCAAGTTCAGTTTTGACGGTGACTCCTATGTTTAGTATTCGCGAAGTGATTTAGTGGAAAAAAGTTAGTTAAAAGTGATTTTAAGTGTAATAAGCTAATTTGCTAGTGCTTCCGGTCCGGTTACTATTTAACTCAAGTTGTAGATACCCACCGTCTAGTTAGGCTTTCTTACTCCCTGTCCTTGCATACTTTTCGTGACTAGCTGTTCAGAACTAGCTTCCCAGGCCGAAACCTGGTTAAAAAGAGTAAGTAGTTTTAGGAAATCGCCTTAAGTGGCCCCGTTTAATTTTTATCTTCGTCTTAAGTGGCCCCTATTTAGCTTTTAGTAAAATTGTTCGTTCCGTTTTAAACCAAGTGTTGTTTTTTCAAGAATACCATATACAGGGTAGGGTGTAGCCGTTGACCCTGTCAGAATTCAAAAGACTATCCAGTAATAAAAATAAAATTAAAAACCAAAGTGCTACAACGGTTCCAGACCACAATATACAGGGTGTAGCATTTGACCCAATCTATCACCACAGAAATCGAGCCCAAAGGCTTCTCACATCATAAGTGCACGAACGCCCTCTAGGGTCTCAGCTCTAACCCCCGTCTGCAACAATTTTTTATTTTCCACAACGAGAGGGCTTTTTCGTGTTCACCTGAAGCTGGAAGTGCTGGACGGGGCAGGCCTGGTTTGATGAAAACAAATGGTAAAAATAAAAAAATAGTTTCTTTTGTCCGGGCGACAAATTAAAAATGCATTAAAATTTAAAAATTCCAAAACGGATGTAAACAATCAAAACTTAAAACTACTAAAAATAAGCCCATCCTAAATGAACTTTGGTAACTGATAGGGGAAAAACCTTTTCTGAAATAAGGTGTGCATTTTAAAACTATGAATTATGATTTTCTGACTGTTATAAGCGACATATATGTTTTCAATATAGGCTGGTGCAAAAACGTTTTTGAAAAAAATAATATATATTACCAGGCAAGGACAAGCCCGAAAACTAAATTTTCCGGCTTCTAAGAGATAAAACAAAAATTAAACACGAGATAAAGTGAAATTATGAAACGGGGCTGCTGTTGCGGCTATAAACGCAATCTCTTGGCGAAAAATGTTCTTTATAAAAGTTGTAGATAATAAAAATATCTAAAACTTTCAAATTAGGCATTTTTCAACATAACCTCAAATTCTCTGATAAAACGGCGGAAAACCGATTCTTCGGTTATTTATTTAAACAATTAACTTACTGATATTTTCTTACAAATTTTGACCCACTTCATCTTCAGAAAAATATTGTTTTGTCATATTTTAAAATATTTTTTAATAATTTGTTATTTATTTAAGTTTCAGGATGGTTTCCGCCACTTTCTTCAATTAAATTCATTCAACTTCAGTATAATATTACATTGACATTTAATCCATTATTCACATAAATCATAAAAAAAATTGAAAATAATAGAAAATATTGAAAAATTTGTGATTCGAAGTAATTTTTTTGTTTTTCTCAATTTTAAGCGGTTTCATGAAAAATAAACCATGACCATATATAGACCATTTTAAAGTAGCCATTTCAACGGTAAAAATGAGCCCGAATAGAATATTAAAAAAAAAACACCAATGAAATTTTCCGTGGAAGAAGATTTTGTTTTTTCTTTTTCGAAAAATGTAAATATCTCGGAAACTAATTATTTCCCAGATTGCAAAAAAATCATGCTTATTCAATGCAAAAAAGGTATATTTTCACATAATTTCATGTAAATTGAATTATTTTTAAGAGAGAAAAAAATAAAAAACCGAAAAATCGGTTTTCTCGGAAAATGTGAGGAAAAAATTCGAACTTCCGAGTGAAAATGACAAAAAATTTCGAAATTTGAATTTTGCCTCGAAACTGGATATCTACGGTTAAAATTAAATTCGGAAAAACTTTTTCTAGTAACTTTTTTCGATGTCTCTAACGTGACGCAAAATATTGACAATCTGTCCTATTCACGAAGTCCCAGTAGGCTGGTCTTACACTGAACACGAATTTGGCCCTCGAGTTGGGAAAATAAAAATTTGGAGATGTGGAGGTTTAGAGCTGAGACCCTGGAGGGCTTTCGTGCACTTTATTTTTTTGTGAGAAGTCTTCTGCTTTTATTTCTGTGGTGAAGGTTAGGGTCAAACGCTATACCCTGTATAATTGTAATCTGGATCAGCTGAAGCACTGTGGTGTCAACCTTCTTGGTGTTTAACACTGTATAGTTTTAAAAATCTTTTACAAGGGTCAAACGCTGCATCCTGTATATAATGTTTTCGAAAAAATAACACTTTATTTTAAAATGAACGAACAATTATTTATTTTACTTTTCTTGAACAGAGTTTGGAAAAGTATGTTGTAGATTTCTTATTTTACAAAGTTTCTTTTTTATAATTGAAACTATTCGACAGCATAAATTTAAATTCTGTCAGTAGAATTTATTGAAATTATTTATGGAAATATTCAATTATTTTATTAAATCTGAAAAAATTCACTTGGGGTTAGATTCAACTTGGCCGTATCGGCTGGAATAAAATTGTCACTTGGGACGAAATATAAATATTAAAAAATAAAAAGAAAATAGGGGCACTAAAGGCCGATTACTTAAAACTAACTCTTTTTAACCAGGTTTCAGCCTGGGAAGCTAGATCGGGACAGCTAGTCACGTGAAGTTGCTAGGAGGTGGTTAAGAAAGCCTGACTAGACGGTGGGTATCTACAACTTTAGTTAAATAGTAACCGGACCGAAAGCACTAGCACATCAACTTATTACACTAAAATTACTTTTAAGAAACTTGTTCCACTTTATCACGTCGCGAAAACTAAATTTAGGAGTCACTGCCGAAACTGAAGTTAACTTCGGCTCGCGATGCACCGGTATTTATACTATTTCAAGAAAGTTTCGTTTTTCTCGCGGAGAGCAGGAAAGGCTTGAAATCGCTCCGTGCGGGCAAGGATGAGCCATAGATTGCGACATGTTGCGCAATACTTGAAATTTTTTGAAATTGAAAATGAAATTTATATAGAAAAATCGGCGATGCAAAGGGGAATTTATTAAAATTAAAATGAAAGTCGGATCTATTTTGGTTTGGAAGTTATTTGAAATTTTGTGTAAAGTCTGGCTCGACCCCGTAAGATATCAACGGAGGTCCGATATTAAAAGATGTAACGCCGTTAAAATGTTCCCGATAGGTGCGTAGCGCATGAAGATAAGATATTAAAAATGTTCCTACCGGGTACGAATCGAGTTGAGCGGAGATATTATGTTTGTATGCTATTATACAGGGGTGATCGAAAATGGGGGAAATTTATAATAGCAATTGGATTGCGGAAATTTGGTGAAATGATTTTGGACTTTTGAGACTCGGGGCACGGAACGTGATTTGAAGTATACAGGTGTTGATCGAAGAGTAAGAATGGAAAAATACGAAATGGCTTTAAGAAAGTGGGGAAACGGACTCGACGGTTAATTTTAAACGTAGTTACGTATGCGAGGGGTGGCCAAGAAGTTTGAATTTTTTGAAAAAGGGAATTGCTTATAAAAAATGGACGTATTGAATTGAGATGATGAAGATTTGGGTTTGGATGGAGATTTTGACTAAGTTGATGAATATATGAGGGCTGTATTTTTATGTGACGTTTTTTGTGATGAATTGGTTACGGATGAGTGTAAATGAATGTTTGAAGTTAGAATTTAGTGAATTTGAGTTATTTATGAATTATCGATGGTTGGCTAATTTTCTCAGATTTTTTTTGAGTTTAACTGTGGTTTTTTTATGTGAATGGTGTCTAATTGACTTTTTTTATGTAGTTTACTAGGTGGCATGAGATTATTTGATTTTTTGGTGTTTTTTGGAATTTTTTGTTTTATAATTTAGACTTGTACGGGACATACCCTACAACAACACCTGACGTTTGAGTTGAGTATTCTAAGAAATACAGCTCCTGAAGTTCTACCCCTGTACCAAAATTCAAATCTCTACTTCTAAAAATAAATAAAATACAAGGGTATCTTCTTCTTAAGTGTGTTGCACTGTAGACGAAATATCGAAAAAATCGCAACATTTATCAACATAGAGAAATTTGTAAAGCAATAAACAAACAGTTGCTCACTCGTCGACCGGAACTACTTACTTTTTTAATTACTACATGTCCGTATAAAGAAAAACGATTCAATGCATAGTACAAAATAATATTTTATCATTTCATCGTTCTTATATTGTTTGAGACTAGTTTCGCGTATGCTGATATATTATTATTTATATGTAAAAGTCGTCACTGATGGAATTTATAGTTGCATTCAGATCTGTAGTGGATAATATCAGTGAGTTTATCAATAGCTGTTAATAATATATTAGTTAACCAGTTTCCTAATACAGAATGTTTTTTGGCATTTTCTTGGCTGCGTGTTGAATGTGGTAATTCCCATGGATAATAAAGTTGATTCAATATTATCATCTGGTTATCCTCATAGGTTACCCAATGGGGATCGTGTGTGGTCTAATTATTTATTACGATGCATAATATCATACTTCAGGTTCTCGAGATCATAACAATTCTAAAAGTACTAAATGTGACTAAAGTGGGAATATTTCATTCTGCAGGCGTCCGAGAATTAATTAATGATTATTGCAATGCAGTCTTGCTGAAACGTTAAAATGGGATTGAATTCGAGGCGTAGAGAAAAAAGGATTAAGACCGATGTAATTATGTTGTAACGGTATATAGCTGTAGGGTGCTATAACTGATGAATTTACCCACCAGGATTATAAAAAACGTATGTAGATCATAGAAACAGAAGAAAGGAAGCGAAAACTTAAAATGTACAACTGCATTAAACAGAATAAGATTGGCTCATTTACAGGGTGCCCCGAAAATGGTGGGCAATCTCTCGGATTTGGGTGGAAGTTGAAAAAAAATTTTCACCTATTTTCTTTTATTTCTAAGGTTATTTTCATATTTTTGAGCTATTTTTACGTAAAAAACGTATACTTGTTTGATGTCAGTAATATGAACCGTTTTCGAGATAAATGCACCTAACGATGAAATAGCGATTTTCAATCGCACAAATAAATAATAGTAACTTTTAAAAATAAATAAACAAAGACTATTTACTTAGTATTATTTTGTCATATTATGTATGACCTACCCGTCGATTATTTGAAAAAAAAAACGACAAAAAATGGTGCCGCGCATGCTGAAGCCCAAGTTCTGGGGTCAGCATTGAACGTGTTAATATTCATTTTCTTAAATATTTAAAAAAACAGCTACAACCTCTTATCTATGGAGATAAGACGATGTAGCTGTTTATGTACAAAACCAAACGAGTAATAATGACAGTGTATGGTTGCCATGGATAAACATATCAGATAATTAGAATGACATAATTTTTCAGTATTCCGACATTAATTAAGTAATTAATTGGTTGAAATATGACTTACACTAACACGCAGATATGTATTTAATGTGTGGAATGGCTTCTTGTAATGCCTCGAAAGCACGAAGACTATACGCTCGACGGTATCGCCACCGAAGGGTTCCTGATCGCAAAATTTTTGAACGTGCTGATCAACGGCTGAGAGAAACTGGTAAAAAATACGATAATTTTTTTGAAAACTAAAAATTTAAGAATTATATCTCTACTTAGGTCGATTTGCGCCAAATGACGTAAACAGGGGTGCTCTGCGGACAACACGTCCTGTTGAAGTAGAAGAGAACGTATTGGATGCAGTCGTTGCGAATTCATCTGTCAGTATCAGATCATTATCATTACAAATGAATGCCCCAAAATCGATCGTTGGAAGAATTTTGAAAGAGCAACTGCTTCATCCGTACCATATGCAGAAAGTATATGTTATTAGCCCAGATGACTTTCCTGCTAGGGTGCAATTTTCACAGTGGTTTATATAGAAATATGAACAAAACCATGCCTTCATTCGATCGGTTTTCTATACGGATGAAGCGAGCTTTAGAAGAAATGGAGTCATTAACTCCCATAACTTACACGTTTGGAGCGAGGAAAATCCACATGCCACAATTTAAATGCGCTATCAAAGGCAATTTTATATTAATGTTTGGGTCGGAATTATTGGCCAGTATTTGTTGGGCCCATTCGTGTTACCAAATCGATTGAATGGGCAACTTTATTTTGAATTTCTCCAATAGCAGTTACCACAGCTTTTAGAAGACCTTGACATTGCATCTCGAGAGAACATTTATTTACGTTTATGCATGATGGGGTGCCCCCGCATTTTAGTCTTTTAGTGAGGGGTCATTTAAATAGAGTATATCCAAACCGTAATAAATAGTACGTATGCTGCCTTAAGTCGACTATATCCATTAGTCAACAAAAGGAGCACATTAACGAATCCTGCGAATTGATTTGATAATTTTAGTCTCAGATAGAATCACATTAATTTTTTTTTTTTTTTAACTTTTATTTTAAATAGATATTTAGTTCAATCTTTGTTGGAGAACGTTTTTTAGTTGATCAATTTTAATTCTGTTTTTAACTTTATTTGGCATAAAATCGGCCGCCTGCCTCGTTTCTAAGCATATGCTTATTGTGACGCGACGGGAGAACATAAATATTGTATACCATATGAAATAAATGAAATAAACAAAACAGAATGATATGTATATATAACTGAATAAAGCTTTTTAAATTGAAATTGTAATTGGTAGATAGGTCGGGGTGGGCCTGTTCCTTGGCCTCCCCTGTCACCCGATTTAAATCCCCTTGACTTCTTCCTGTGGAGGCATTTAAAGAGTCTCGTATATGCCACACCAGTAGATACAAGAGAAGGCCGAAATTTTTTTTCAACTTATTAAGGCAATGGGTGCTCTGCCCCCGAGCCCCCAAAAATGTTATCCAAGGTTCTAATACACTGACCTAACTGGATTGAAATAATATGATACTGATCCAAAAATGATTAAAATCGATTGAACAATAAAAAAGTTATCGCGAAAAATCGATTTTTAACCTTCAACATCAAGAGCGAATATCTTCGTAGGGGTACCTCGGGGAAAAGAAAAATATACGAACTTGTGAGCTTATTTTCACTAGTTCTACCCAAATCCGAGAGATTGCCCACCATTTTCGGGACACCCTGTATATTAATTTTTCTAACTTTTTGGAAAGTTGGTTAGTAAGTTTACGTTTGGACAATGCACCAAAATCATCGAATTTCATTTCGAAAATAATCGCAATCAAGATCAATATCACGAAGTGTTTTAAAATTAGAGCTAGCAATATTTTCCATTTGAAATGAGAAACAGGAGCGACAATTTAAAAATCGTAGGAAAATATAATTTGGTGCTGTTTCGTGGTATCGAGTAAGGAATAGCTAAAATATTGATATAACAGTACATATTCAAATAAACACAGATTTACATTAGAAAAAAATATTTTTTTTTGCTCACAACAGTGTGACTTGTGTACTTGTGACTTTAAAATCACGTTTTTTTAGTTGTGTAAGGCGATCTCCCTGAGCGTGACCAATGCAAACTGCCATTTAAGAGCTTTAGGTAGGTTATTGGCATTAGAGACGTCAAAATTGCAAGCTCTTCACTTCATGTGATGGAAAAATGGATAAAATCTTGGTTTAATTTTATCATTTTGCAAATGTTAGCAATAGAATTTGTATTTAAAAGAAAACTATTAGGAAATGCAAAAGCTGGTTAAACGAAACAATTTTAATTTGTTAAAAACATCAAGATAAATTATGTAACATATAAAAGTTAGTAGCTAGTCATGCTCCATTGTTTTGACTTTTTGTAATCTATTTGGGAGCGAGTTAATTAAATTTATTGATAAATTTTATCTTCCGTCAGACTTTCCCACGTTTCCTCATCAATAAGAGTCAATAAATGTTCTGCATTTCGTGCGCCAAGATTTAATTTTCGCATATTTTTCACCATTAACTGCCAAATATTTTCTAATGGATTTATATCAGGACTCTTCGCGCGGCCCATGAAAGAATTTCAATATTATTTTCGGCAAAATAATTACTTACCCAATAGGCAGTGTGTACTGAGTGAGCAATTATCTTGATGAAAAATAAAATTGTTATTTGGAAACAATACTTTGACTGAAAGCAACATTACAATTTCTAAAATATGTAGGTATGAATTCAGACTTCCATTGATGTTCCAGCATATTCCCACAGCTCCTCTACACATCCATGCTCAAACGTTTACGTAAAATCTACCGGAGCTATCATTTGATGAAATTATATTCACGAGGCGGTCTATATACTCGAATATGTCCGTCGTGATATGACTGAAATACTTTTTCATCAGAAAAAATGAGCCTGCCCCAAAAATTCACTGCATCATGAAGTAGACGATTAAGAGCAAAAATAATTCGACCTTGCTTGTTTTCTTCATTAAGCCTATATTTTTTCGCAGACGCGAAGTTCTTTAGGTCTGTTTTTCTAATTCGTCTTAAGGCAATCGGAAGCAGGGAAGTTTGCCTTCTTTGCTGTTTCAAACGGATGTCTTAAATAATCAACTAAATTAGCATCCTGCTCGACTGTAGTATAATAGTTTGTTTTCCTGTTTCTCTTCTTCTTTCAATAGGCTCTTCATTCTCTCATCGTTACTTAATTCGATGAATCGTAGTTTTACTTAAATCAAATTCTACAGCTATCCTTCTTATAGACCAACCAGTCTCAATTTTGGTAATTATACGTAATTTTTGAATGTTACTTAAATTGTGTTGGCATCGCTAAGTATGTGTGACAGATTTTAAAATGTCAAATTTGACAAATCGAGCCAGATTTACATTGATAAAATAGAAGTGAACCCACACTTATATGCCGCGAAGTGTACAATGTACATACCATATTTTTGCACATTCGCTTAACACTAACTAGTTCATTCTATAACATTTTGGCTTTAGATAACGCAGTGCAATTCTAAAATTTATTTTTTTGTCCACTTCTTGTTATACATATGTCAATGTATCTTAGATTCTTTGTATGTGGCGTAAATTCTTCCCGATCAGATTTTTATAATATTAAACTAATTCTACATACATAAAACTTTAAATACAATCACAAAAGAAAATTTTAGTAGTTAATATTTATTTTATACTCACTAAAATCGATGAGAAGTCTCCCATAGCCTTGCCTTTGGTACGGAGGTAACGTCAGAATACAAGACACGTTGTAGTTAAGAAAGGAATTCTTTTCCTGAAACGAAAAAAAATATTTTTCATAAGATTATAAAAAATCAGAAAATCGGTCCAATAAAATTCGGATAAACTTCCCATTTAGGAATAGCTCGGACTAATATAACCTGGTACTAGCATTCGAAAATGATAAATATATTTTGCTGTTATAAATTACATTAAATCTGTGTGTAAAATTTGATCAAAAACGTTATAGAATCGTTTTTGAAAAAATATATTAATTCTTTTAAACTTGACCCCATAGCCTGGATTTTTAGATGCAACGGGAGCATCTTATACTGGTATTAAGGGATTATCTATGAGTTAAATTTTATCAAAATCGTTAGAGCCGTCTTAGAGAGAAAAAATTATGTAATTCTTTAAACCACACCTCTTGCAACACCTCTCCATGAATTTTCTAGTAGAAAATAATCAAGTCGTCTTGTACTGATACTAAGGAACTATCCATGAGTTAAATTTAATCACAGTAGTTACTTGGACTCTAGTTGCGACCACAGACGGCATATAACAGACGTCAGACAGACAATTGTTGACTTCAGAGACCCTGCAAACGTATATAGATACAGATTTACAGTGATAAAATATTGAGATTTAATGTTTGTTAGCACAAGTAAATCAAGATATACAAATATACAATATTCTGTATTTTTTATCAATCCATGTCATTTACCACTGGTAATAGTCTGACAGAACAGAAATATTTTGGTTAAAACTCTTTTTGATATGCAAAGTTCAAGAAATGGCAAGTATCAAGAAAGTAGTCAGGTAAAACTCTCAGAAACCAAGATGGCAACTTCATTTCTACACAAAATATATTTTAATGAACCCTCGATTTTATAGGCCGAGTCCGGAAGCAGAAAATCAGTCCAGTTCTGATACAGTAACACGATAGGTATATGTTCCCCTACGTGATTTTTCGCACTGAATCGATTGCGCGGTGTCCCAGCTCCCCTAATTCTCTAGTTTCACCCCTATTGCCCAAAAACCACCCCCGGAACGCGTTTTCCGCTATTTGTGTTGCGGGACTGGTTTCTTTTTCGTTTTTTTCCCGAAATATTCTGAAAATGATGCATACCAGTCCAGAAGCCCGGGTGAGAAGCCGCGGAGGGGATGAAACTATCCCTAACAAATGTGCTGCAAGTTCTTGATATTACTTTATCACATTGTCCATAAATAATAAATAAATTTAAAAAGTTTTCGTTGGTATAATTTAAACGTGGTGGCATTTTTTGACATAAGATAATGACTGATTGTTTCTAATCATGGCTATTTTGATGAAATGATTACAATTCATGAATTTCTAATAAAATCGCAAATACTTCAAAAAGTTGTAACTTTAACCCTCAGAATGCTAATATCATGGAATTCAATTTTACACAACTTGACGTAAAAAAATACAGGGTGTTCCATTTGACCTAAACAAATTTTCGCGGTTTGAAGTTGACAAAATGTAACGCGAAAAACGGAACACTTGGTATGATATTATTGAATTTATTTCAGTTGAAGAACGTAGTTCTCCTTGTGTTATTTTTACGTGACAAGAAGAAAATGAGGATCTTTTACACGAAGAAAGTTATAACGGTTCTTGCAAACCATTGCACCTGTCAAATTTTCTATAAAATGTCAAATATCTCTGAAACGGCTAGGATTAGGTATAGGATATGCCATATATTTTCGACTTTTATGCTCTTTTCGAAAACCTTAAAATATATAGGGTGTTCCATTTGAAATAAGCAAGTTGGTATCGACTTCCGGTATAAGCGGAAGTGTCAGCTGCTTGTAATTATTTTAGTTGGATTGGCCACACCGCCATTAGTAATAGAATCATCCTTGATACTCCTTATGTTCAAATATTAAAAAAGTCTTAGCGAAGAAGACCTCAAGTAGAATAATAGTTTCAATCTCCTTATTGATCCCAACTAAAGGTAAGAGTTATGTTAATGCATCGATATATTCCTTGCTAACAAATAAATTATCATAGCATTTATCAAACTGTTATTCAATAAATATGAAAAAACTAATACCAAAGCCTTCAACTAACCCCTATAAAACAACCAAAACATTTACTTAAAAGTTGCATTGATTAGGTTCGAGAACCTTTGTTTATATATTTAGATTTTTGAAGAAATAGCACTTTGCCGGATTTATGGAAGAACATCCTGTCACTCAAGTATATAAATTAGGCAATAAAATAACAATTGAAAATCATAGGCCTATATCGATTTTATCGGCGCCGGCTAAGCTTTCTGAATAATTTTTATATACTAAAACTATCTGGGCATGTTAAAACTCCATATTAATGAAAGCCAGCATGGCTTTTTGCCAAAAAAGTTCATCGCTATCAATTTGTTTGTAATGATGAAGTTGAATTTCAGAGCGATGTTATTTACATCGATTTTAGGAGGGGGTTTTCGATAGTCTGGACTATGGTGTTCTATTAAAAAAGTTAATTAAATAAATGCTGGCTGGTAGCTGGTAGCTCTCACAAAGACCGACACTCTATTGCAAAATATCAACTTCAGGTATCCAAGAAATACATTTCCCGCTAAGATACGCCATAAAGCAAAGCTAGGTATTTTATTAATTATTTTGTTTATTAATTACCGCCCTAAAGTCATAAAAATTAGTAAAATTATATAAATAAATAAAATGAGTAAATGCTTTATGTGGATGAACTAAAAGTATACAGGGGGTTCGCTAACTGGTAGTCCTTTTAAAGAATAGTTGTGCTCATAAAATGGAGTAACTTTTCTATTTAACATTTTTGTCTACTGTGCCAAATAACTGAAATAAAAAATTAGTTAATCTCTAGGATATATGGGAAACTGACACAAGCCTGCAACGGTGCACGTTACATTTGTCATCGCTCGCAGTAAGCGCTCGATGCTAGTCGATCAATGTTTATTAGTTTCTGTATGTTATCAGTAGAGCAGTGGTTTTTCAATAAGCGAGGTCTAAGATAGAAATGGAGGGATTTACTATGCGTCAATATCACGACATGTTAATTATATATGGTGAAGCCAGGACAAATAACTCTCGTGCAGAGGAGTTGTACCGCCAACGGTTTTTACGTCAAGGTTAAACATTGATGTAAAATATTTTATTCTATTGTTTAATCACATGTTTACTGTGTATTTAAAAAAAAGTCGAATGTTTATGCGTTTTAGAAAACACAAATATTCATTTAAATTGTACAACAATGTTGCCTTTGACTCTTGCTATGTTACCACATTTTTTCTGATTTCAGCCATCGTTTTGAAGTACCTTTTTGAGAAAAATGCAATCTAGAAAAGTTATTCCATCAAACAAATACTATCTACGGCTATAAGAACTGCCACCGAGATTACCACCAATTAGCGAACACCCTGTATAAAAGAATCAACATTTTATTTTAGATTATCTTATCAATTTGTTTAATTTATTTTTATATACTTTTGTTAATTTCTACTAGGATATTTTCATTAAAAGCTTTATTAATAATTAAATATTTTAGATTATTGAATTAGAATTATTAACTTTAAATTCTTTAATTATTGAAATAGTAATTTTAATTGATTGAATGAGATTAATATTTATAAGATTTGCATCATTTATTTCTTCAACAGTAATTTTTTATAGAAAAGAATATATAAGTGAAGATAAGAGCTTAAATCGTTTTATTTTATTAGTAGTTATATTTGCATCAGAGTGTCATCGTACATTAGTTTTTATTACTAGATATCCCAGATATTATACAAATGTAAAGACATATACATTCGATTTAAATCGTTATTATTTACATTTACAAGCGCTGGAATTACAAAATTCGTAAAACAACTTTATGTGCGCTAAATGCTTCCGAAGAAGAGGATGTTTCCGAATATTCTACTTCGTTTATTTAAATAATTTCCCATATAAGTAAGCTTTGGAAGTCCGTTGAAAAATAAATAAATACATTGCTGAGTTGTGGAGAAAAAAACTTTTAAAACAATTTCCAAGATTATTTCTTTCATTATGTATATTTATTTTATTGTTACTTTAAATATAGTCGCGACACCGACATGTTATCACACAAATTCTAAAAATAAACTTTTCAGTATTTACAATTGACAACCAAAATTGATTAGCTGTGGTGCTGGCAGTGGTCCCAAAGGCGTTAATCTACACTTTGTGATGAAAAGTAGACAGAGTTATTGTTGTGCAAGATGCCAATGCCGAAATTATTATTGATATCTGTCCAAAGGCAAGAGCATTAAAACTATATTAAATTTCAAAAACAATATTCAGAAAATTCAAGCGCCCACATTTCAAAAACCTCGTAATATGCATAAATTCATGCCAAACATGAATTTTTGGCAACATTCCTCCATTTTATTGACCAGGCGTTCTAGAATATAAAGGGAATCTCGTAATTATTTTGTCCTGAATAACAGAATAAAAGACATTATTATTATTGAAGTGTTATTGTACTTCCGGGTGCTCTCCCGTGTCGATGGTCGACTCCTCCAGGAGTCACGGTTGTCTGAACGACGTTTCGGCGGAATCTCATCTGCCATCTTCAGGTTCTCACTGAAAGCTGCCTACTTAAGAAGGATTACCAGAGAGGCCATAGAGATCGAAAAAAGACCACAAAATCTTAATAAACGAGATGATACGCAGAGATTACCCAGTTCCTGGAAGCCCGCTCTTGTAGGAAAATACATAACAGAAAACACACGACGATCCACCGTGGACGAACCAATCACGAGGAGGTACGTTCAAGCATTGACAAATAGCGAAGAAACACAGTAACCCGCCCGATATGGACCTATCACGAGGAGTCAGAGCCGAGCGCTGACCAATCAGAGAGAACCTGGCATTCTACGGCAACGATTGGACACGAGGATGCCCAACCACCAACGAGAAGTCACGTGGAGCGTGACGTTTCAGCGAGGCCACTTGTCGGGTTGGCTCAGCCGCCCGCTACGCCTCCCACAAGTAGTAAGGGACCAGTGACACGTAGCCAGTCGCGTAGGCGCGCCCTAAACCCACAGCCTATATAAGGAGCCGCACGACGCGGAGAACGTCAGTTCAGTTCGAGCAACGAGGAGCAGCAGTAGGCAGCTTTCAGTGAGAACCTGAAGATGGCAGATGGGATTCTGCCGAAACGTCGTTCAGAGAATCGTGACTCCTGAAGGAGTCGACCATCGACGCGGGAGAGCACCATGAAGTACAATAACACTTCATTTAACACCCGCGAAAACCTAAAAGCAACATTATTATTATTACTTATAGGACACATTTGAGGTTCCAAATGTGGTACATGAGGTGAGTGCAGATGCAGTTTGTGTACTGTACTTTCCAACTTTTGTTAGTTTGAATCTAATCTGTAAAAACGTTACGCTGGTGAGGAAAAATAACACCGAAACTCTTGTCTCTAGCTGTATTGTGTTGTTTTTTGGGACATAGCAATTATTTTTGTTTTTTATACACAACTAGCAAGATTGCGTAATAAATATATATTTTTGGTCTTTCACCATAAATAAGGTGCACATGTTTTTCCCAAGTTATTCTATCATGAATATGGACGCGAGAAATTTAATAGTCAGTTATTATCGTTTTATCTAATGTGTGTTGTTTCAAACTAAAAATCATAGAGTCAGTTTTATTTTCGTTTAACTTTTATTTATTTGCTAAAAACCAGTCACGAATGGTAGATTTGGATATCGCGCACACTAGAAATCAAAGCGTTGGCACCTTTAGTTATCTTGCTGAGGCGGTATAATATGGTAAGTCATTAACAAAAACAAGAAACATAGTTGGGCCCAAGACGGAACCCTGTGGGACATCAAGTTTCACGTCTATAAGTTTGGAGTTCGTATTGCAATAGTTAACAAACTGGAGCCTGTTCTGAAGATGCGATGTTGTAACTTCTGACCGACAATGTAAAACTTATAAAAAATTAACTCTTCTATTAAAATGTCATGAGATAAGCAGTCGAACGCGATAGTTAAATCTAAAAACCGAGCATGCAAATTTCACTTTGTTCGAAACCCCTATTAAACATCCGTTAGAGTATTTATAGCTAACGTAGTGGACATTTTCGCTCTAAACCCAAACTGATGATTATTAAACGAACACAAATTTTCATAATAAGATGTTGTTTGAAGTTTTAATAACACGATCTCAAAAATTTTGGCAAAAAAAGATATTATAGACATAGATCTGTAATTGTCAGAATTGTGAAATGGGATTACTTTTGAAATTTTGAGAATTTCAGGAAACACGTTGTTTGTAATACATTCATTCATAAGTGTGACCAAAGGAATATATTATAGTGTATATTTAATAGAATTGAGGATATTTAAGGTTTATATCATAGATATCTTTACTCTCCTAGTCTTTGTTAAGTTATTAAGGAAATGTGTATTTATTTTCAATGTAAAACCTCGGGAAAACTAAAATCAGTGTTCTGTCCACCGACGTTACTGTTAAATAATTTTCAAAGTTGTTATTCGACGGACTTTCCCTTCCAAAGTAATTATTTAGATTTTCTGAAATAATAACACAAGAGTTTGGACGTGTGTTATTGGTACCATACTTCTTGTTATTGCTATTCCTATTGCCTTGTCTTGGGGCTGTTGTTATATTTGTCATACAGCTCAAAAATAGTTGATTTGAATATACCTGATGCATTATTAAAACAACTATGTTACATAATCGTGTAATTTGACTACACCATTTTATAACCCACAATATTAAATCAGTTAAAAATTGAATAACGATTTAATTTAGAATTTTGCACGGTAGCTATTTCATTTTATTCGATATAAAATACAATAAGCGAAGTATATTAAAATATCATAGGAGGTATTAATAGTTGAAAAAAGATGTTAACGGGCGCATTGGAACCATATGGCAACAACGTTGATTTTCCAAGAAGAGTGTGGAAGTTCATACATAAAAATAGTTGAAGGGGGTCAGTCACCGTACAAAAATAACTATATTCTCAGTAGAAGTTATTGAAATTTCCTATGAAAGGAAGTTTAATGCCCAGAAAGGCGGTTAATCTATACCCCATTTTAAGACAACTTCATAGAGCTGTTATTTTTGTTTCATTTGCACTATTGAACAGATCGAGCGACCCAATTAACAGGAAAAATACAAAAAATTATATTGGTTGCGATTTTTGAACGGGTCATTTTAGCTTTTAAAGATAACTTGAAAAATTTTGCGAGATTTTCTGCGTAAGGAAGCGACAATCTCATCTAATCCGCTTGTAAGCAAACCATGGCATCAGCCAAGAAGATAACAAAATCAAAGTGTAAACTACATCACTAACATACAATATCAGCATCCAACAAAACAATATGCAAACATTTCAACTAAAAATGCATAGATGGCAACCACATCACGAATCAATTAAGTTACACAAATAATGCAAAAACCAACTGACAAACCATACATTATTAGTGAAGATAACAAAAATGTAAAAACCACTGAATCACAGATAAGTAATCCACAACATACATCAAACACGTCGCAGCAATCACACGCGAAAACAAAACAAATAAATAAGCGTCAACATACACTGGCATTCAAAATAAAAGGTTTACAGCAATAAACAAGATGTAACACTAAAAAAATGTTGTCCCAAGTAAAATTTGGTTTTTCGTGTCATGTGTGTTACAGATATAGAAGATAAAAAAAAATTAAATGATGCAGAAAAACCAGATTATGTTGTTGAATGATTAAAACCTCGAGGTAGTGTACAATCATTTAAACCCTTTTAAAGTTGGGGTACCCATAGAGCTGGAAGAAAAATATTTGGATTCGACTTTTTAGCCCAATAAGAAAGAACAAGAAAAACGTCAGGAAGAAAAAGAAGAACAAGAGAAACGTGAAGAAGAATTAAGGAAAATTATACAGGGGCAACAAGATGTTATCCTTTCGGCAACTGAAGACGGCAGTCTTGCTAACAAATTATTTTTCAGGCTAAGAATCGAAACGAACATGTAAATAATAATTCTCGAGATAATTCTTTTTTTTTTTTTAGAGTAATCGAAGCCTCATGCAATCTAATTTCAAACAAATTTGAACTAGTCCTGCAATTAAATGCGCAATGTTTAAGGGACAAAGCAGAAAGGCTAGATTTAGAAGTAATCGTAAAACAAATGTTTCATGTTTAGTTGATCATTGGATGCAAAACGACGAAATGTTAAATTTAAATAACTACTCATGTGTAAACTGTTTCTCCGGAAATAACTTAAAGCATGGCGGAGCGGCCATATATGTGCAAAATAATATTGGAAACAGTAGAAACTTGATTTTAAAGACACATAACGATTTGTGTTGATCAAAATGGGCAACATGTGGAGCACTTATCATGGCGGCTGTACATTCCCGCCCGAGTGCTCTCGCTAGGTCTCCTCCGAGATGTCTCGGCCAAGAGGCCTGTGCTCGAGTGCGAACCTGTACGTACACTCTCGGTAGATCAGTTGCAGTTATGAACTCAGAGGAGATGGATGATTACATAGAAGTTGCTGCTGCTGCTATCAGTTATTACAAATATTTACACACGTGCCATACAAAATCATGTAAATGTTTTTTATTCTTATGAAACCTGCGACTAGGATTCCATTTGATAGATTCCTATGCAATTAAGTTCGCTGTCATTATTCCACGACATTTTTCAGAACACAAAATTACGTCTTCAACGGTTCCACAACGCGAGCAAGACTGGGAGAAGCAAGAGTGTGCAGTGACACACTCGCTATTCGCACGAGACCCTTTGACTCGGGCACAAAAAACCAACACGTGATATACAGCGAGCGAGGAACACCAAGACACACCGAGGCGAGACGAGATCTCTCATCTACACTCTCGCATTCGGCCTGTCTCGGTGTGCCTCGGCAAGAGTGTACAGCTACCATCATATTTTTTTCCGTTTAATTATTTGGAAAACCTCTAGATTTTTAAGTTTACTCTTAAATTTTTGGTTATCGCTAAATAAATAAAAAATGTTTACAAATAGCCATAGAGATATACATTCTTACATCATATGGTCGAAAATACACAGATTGATCCAATTCACAAATATGTCTCGTAACTGGTACTTTCGATAGGTTTTTTTAAAATCCAAAATGGCGACTGTAGTGATCTTTTCAAAATGCATTTCAACAAAAAAATCGTTACGTCCAAATGGTTGGAAGAGTAAATAATAATAATATACAGGAGTGAAAGGAGTCTAGAAACAGGTTTCTAAAAATGCCCCTCCACCTATCTTAATGAAGTTTTTCCTAATAGGTGAATCGGTAGACGCGGTAAAATTGAGTGGCCTGCCCGTTCTCCCGATTTGAGTCCGCTTGACTATTTTTAATGAGGTTACTTAAAATAGAAAGTGTACTTCAACAGACCAAATAGCGTCGATGATTTAAAAGACAGAATAAGGCAAAAAATTAATCAAATCACCCTGGAAACGATACAAAATGTTTTAGAAGAATTTCAGCAACGCCTCCATTGTTGCCCAGTTTGAACAATTGATTCAAATTGTTTCATGTTCTTTTGTTTACCCAGTAACATTTAAAAATGTAATATTTTTCAATTAAAAAAATTAGAAATATTCAAACAATTTTATATTGCTGGACAGAGAATTATACTTCGGCTGAAAACTCTAGTCAGTAGAGCCAGGGGGGTGCGGATTTACGAGTTTTGTAAATTCCCTAATATAATACATTTACGCTGTTACCTATTTATTTTTGGAGAATTTTGACGAATAACATCAATTTCGAAGGAATGAAAGTCCTCAGATTGAGTTAATTATGCATGAACTACCATAACTTAAATTAAAAATATTATGCTTAAATCTGGCAATATTCTCCACGTATTCAGCGGTGTTTGGTGCGTTAAAACCGTTATAACTCAGTTTAAAATCAGTGTACATAGAGTGCGGTCGTTTATCAGTTGGGCGGTATTAATTTGTTGTTTATAAATTACGTATTATGCCTCAAAATTTTATTTCGTGCGAAATATTTATAGCGTGAATTGTTTATGAATTAGGCGGCAATTAGGCAATTAATTTTTACGTAATTGTTGTATCACAATGCCTTAAAGTTTTATTTTGTTTGTGCTTTAGTGAAAATAAGTGTAATGTCCGGTCGATAGCCGCGTGGGTTAAGGCACGAGGTGGCAATCACGATTAATCACACGGGCATCGCATCACCGGGTTCGAATCCTGATTCCGGCACTGGCACTGTCGGACGAAATGGTTGTATGTACGCGTTTTTTTTCAATGTGTAACCCTTCCGCACAAGCCCCTGGCTTCTGGAATTGGGGGTTGTCTAATTTCTGTGGTGTTTCTTTAAAAAAAGAAAAATTGTAGGATATCGTAATATTTTTAAATGTGCAAAAATGGAACCGGTTCCCGGTTGTTCAAAATAAGTAGTAAAAGTTCATACCCCTAGAAAATCTCCATTAAGCTTCAAGGAGAAGAAACTTATTTTGAATGTATATCATGCATTGGAGAAAGATCATCATCAACAGGTTTAGTTAAAATGACTTCAAGGTATACCGGCGTGAGTGGGCGGACCATTTACAGAATTTTAAGAGAAGAAAAATTAAGGGGATGTTCAGAAACCTAAAGCGAAGTCTGGAAGAAAAAATATAATATTAGACAAATTCCAGAAAAATGGAATTCGACGTAAAGTTCATAAATTCTTCTATGATAGTAAAACCCATTTGTTAAGAAAATTTTACAGTCCCTGAATAATGATGAACATATACCCAAAATGGGCAAATCGACGTTAAAAAAATGTTTGCATGATATGAACTTTGTATTTGCAAAAGGAAAGAGAAATAGCCTCCTACTTGAGAGAAGAGATATTATTTGTTGGCGAAAGAATTATATTCGGGCAATTAGAGCTGCCCGTGAAAGGGGAAGAAATGCTATTATTTAGAGAAGACGTGGTTAAATGAAGGAGATACTGTAACGCAATTTTGGCAAGATACAAATGTAAAAAGTGTTCGTCAAGGCCATATGGAAGATTGGTCAACAGGATTAAAAATGCCAACAGGTAAAGGAAAACGCTTAATAATAACGCACATCCAAAGTTATCCAAAATGCGAAATTTCCTAACTTTGAAAAATTTTTGATTTGTCATTTCTTATACACAAACTCTAAAACTACTAAAAACTATAACTTGATTTTTATTCTGGATATTAACTCATATTTGGCCCATAAAGATTGAGGAATGTTCCTGACGGTTTGCCAGCAAATTTAACCGAGAAGTTCCAGTTTTATAGGATATGACAGAAATAATGTTAATATTTCAGGTTTAGCTCACACAGCTTTTTTCATACCTTCAACTCTTATTTAATTCTTAAGAGTTAAAATGAAAAATCGTGATAGAAGATGAATGTATCCTGATATATGTAAAACCACGTGAATTATACAATTATTTATACATTAGAGTAAATTTTGTTAACTTCTTATTGAAATTTATTCTGACAGGCTCAAGTGATTTCTGTCCGAACCAATCATCCTTCCAAAAATATGTACTTAAATACATATTTAGCTAAAAATAATACGTGACACATTTCTATTACGATCGTGAATGGCGACGTCAGAATGCACCACAGACTTCAATTATTCCTGTGAATAATTTCTAGACTTCTGCCATTCTAAAATAGGACATGATCGGAATTGAAAACAATTTAGAGTGGAATAAATTTAAGTAATAAAAATCCTTTTATTTCCATCAGAATATTGACGGGTACATACCACTCATGTTTATTAATAGCTAAAACACGACTGTTGCGTCATCGTCGCCCAAACTAATGAAGTATGCAGTATACGTAAATAGATCTGGCCACGCACTCTACAATTCATCTGACATTTATGAATGAACGTTCTGTACAGAGTGAGGCAGTTAAGATTAATAGCCCACGCCTTATCTATTTATAAAAGGAAAAAATCTCGACGATTTTATGCGATTTTTCACACTATGTTGAACAAATTCCAGTGCGTCGCTTAATTGAGACGATCAACAGTCCACAACAATTGCTAATGAGTAGAATAATTGTGAAGCCATTATTTCGCGGCGAAAGATTTAATGGTTTGCTTAGAATAATATATCGTAAAACTAGTGTGGGAAGGGAGAAAAAATCGCATGATTTTTAGTCGTCATTTTTCTACTACCTTGACATCATCATCACTTGTATTTTCCGCTATTTATTCCTATCACTTGCCAGTCCGTCCCAATTAGATGCACCAATTTTTCCTGCAACCTCATACACTCCATCAGTCCCCTATCGTCGTTAACGATTTGCCTCTTAGGTACGGTTTATCATTGCAGTGTTAACCTATTGTTTCATTTGACATTTATCCCCTAGTTAAGAGTTAATATCGTATTGATAAATCGGATCTTAGTCAGGTTTCTCCAGGTACTGACATGAGCATTCTTGTTTTAGGCGAGTAGTTGCACTGTGCCCTACTACCCTAGTCTTTATGAAAAAACAGTTAATTTAATTTATTACAGGTATCTGAAGGTCGTAAGTCATAGAGAAGGGGGGGCTAGTAAATGATGAATGATGAATACATATAGACGTACAGCCAGATTTGCCCTATTTTTTTACAAACAACGACCAAAGTCGGAAAATTCAGTTTCCGGGCCGTAGAATTTTCCAATTACGTTTTAGAGAAAAGTTGTATTAATAAAAATTGTAGGCATTAAAAATATTTTTGATTTCATTTTTTGTGCGTTAAAATCGACAAACAAATTATCGAGATAATGGCGAAAAACCCTCTTTTTTTGAATTTTGCAATATAGTTATTTGTTTAACTAGGCAGTAAAATAGTAGATTGATTGCCGCGGCTGATAAGGAACTCAGCCAAGGCAGTCAATCTATTTTGCTGCTGAGTTGAACATATAATTTTTTCGCCGATTGTTTAAATATATTCTAAAACAATTAAATTATTACAATTCAATAAAAATTCATCGCAATCGCAGTTGTTACTAGTTGGTTACCATGGAAACTAGTATCACTTTCTCTGCCTAAGCAGGAAAATGCTCACTTTCCTGCCTAGGTAAGGAAACTGAGCACTTTCCTGCCTAGGCAGGGAAATTAATTTAATTTCAATATTTCTTGCATGTTAAAGGATAATAAAATAAGCTACACAATATATGACTAAAGACTGATAACGTCTAGAAAATATTTAGAGATTATAAGAACAACTGTTGAAAATTTCACTGACAATATATCTCTTGAGAACTACAGAAGTTATTGATGGGGCTTCACCGCAATGTACAGCAGCATTTAGTTTAGAGTTAGACCGGACTTTGGATGACCGATGGATCAAACGTTTGGAACCGTGGAACTTGCCTCCGAGATCGCCGGATATTACACCTCTAGATTTTTACCTATGGGGTACTCTTGAAGAAATTATTTATATAACGACAGCAAATACTAGGAATGAATTAGAATATTAAGTAAATCAAGCATTTCAAAACTTGGATCTTACTGAAATTAGAGTTGCTACAATGTATGGTGTCGATTCTCGTATAGTTAAATGTCGGGATGTCAATGGCCAACACTTTGAAAATATATTGAAGTAGTATTTAAAATTAGTCTTTTTTGTAATTATGTTGTGTTCATTTAATTATGTAATAATTGCTTCTTGTGGGTTTTTCGAATTTTCGTTTTGTGTTTTATTATAATTATAACACTATCCATGCATGCATAATAAATATATTCATTAGAACTGTAGTTGCGTAATTATTATCTGCCAATAGATACACTCACTGTACAAATCAGGAATAAATACACCGTCTAGTAGTATGTACTTCTAAGGCATATTTAAAAATAAATGCTTATAAATCGAAAACGCAGGAGTTAGGTATAGGTTGTTATAGCACATTCTCCATATTACCAAGATGGCCGAGAAAAAAAATTCAAAAAATATCAAAATAATTCAATCTTTCACGTCAACTTGTCAAAACCCGATTAAAAAGTCATTAAAATAGTCAAAAACCACAATTTCCAAGAAATAATTCTGAGAAAATTCATGCAATCTCGATAATTCACAAACAATCCAATTCAATCGACAAAATCATTCAAACGTCAAAACTCACCGAATTACAGCCAAAACCTTACAAAAGATTGCCCTAAAAAATACAGCCTCCTCAGTAACTCGATTCACTTCAATACCACTTTCTCAAACCAGTCAGAATATTTTTATCACTCACAAAAATTTTCTATAAACAAATTTCCTTTTAATTTCACTCAAAAACCGATCTTCTATTCGTAGTATCTTAAAACACCCTTCATTCACCTTTCTAACAAGCCCATAAAACATTCATCCGAAAATAAATCCAATTTACATGTTCCTCATCGAGTGCTAGCCACTCGACGCTATCTTCATTCTGTTTACCCTAAAATTGGCTTTCGCTCCGTTGAACACCGGTGATGCAATACCCTCAATATGACTTAATATAACATCAGATATGGATTAATGTAAGACTCGCAACGTTACCTCACGGGACCAATTCAATTTAACATGTTATTTAGAGAGTTATCATCCATATTTCTAAAACAAAAATAGATTCCACTGACATTCTTATATCAAAATGTTCCATTTTTCACGGCCGTTTTATTGATATACTTTTCGACCCGAAATTTCAAAATTTCAGCATTTATGGCCCAATATTTCGCAATTCGAGCCCCATAGAGCGGCTGGGAACCGATCCGGCTCTCATCTAGACTTCCGCAAACCACGTCCCCATCGTCAGTATAACTAAGGGAGCACGCCAAGTCCCCGGCAAATCAAGTGCTCCGGTGTATCTCGCAATAACAATTCCAGTGCCCGTGCAATCTTCCTAGCCAGATCCTAGTAAAACGTACTATATTAAAATCGCCCCAGTGCATTAAATTAAATAAAATCATATCGCCGTCGCGCATAACAATACAAGTGAATTTTCTCAGTCTTATAAAATAATTTTAATCAACAATTTAAACCGAACCCGTCTTAAGGCAAAATTTCAAGTGTGGAAAGTTAAAATATTTACATCGTGTAATAAAATTTAATTTTAAGTGAAATAGATAATCAATTCTGTTTTTACGCTTTTAATAAATATCTGTTCAGTCTTTGTTTAAAACAAGTGTTTAATTTAAAAACTAGTGCAAAAATAAATTACAGGGTGTAGCCTTTGACCCTGCCAGAAAAAATAAAAATCCTAAAAGTGCTAAATCTAAACAATTTTAAGTGAACGATAGCTCTGAATCACATACAGGGCGAAACATTTGGCCCTTTCCAGCCGTTTAAGGACAAGCCATCCCAAGTTCGATTTTTACAAAATAAAGTACACGGAAGACCTCTAAAATCTCACATAAAGCTCTCCAGCCCAAAATATTTTTCAAAACCAGAGGACCCGTTCGTGTTCAAGGTACACTATACATATCTGATTAGCAAATTGTAGCAGCTTTCTGAATCAGTAATAATATACAGCGGATTCCATTAAAAAAATATATTTTTATGTCATTTAAAGAAAGTTATTTCTAATCTTCCCCGTATAATACTAGTAAAAAGTTTGGTCACAACATGAAAAGTCTTCAGGTCTTGCCTAATGGTAACCGACAGTTCAGCTTATGATTGTTTTTTGGTAGGCAGATAATACGATTTATTAGAAATCAGATTTTGCTCAATAAATCTGGAAATTAATTAAAATCTCCGAAACGGCTTGAGATAGGTACAGGAATACATTAATAATAGTTATTCAGAATTAAGTGGTGATTATAAAAATAGAAAAATATACAGGGTGTTACGTTTAATATAACGAAAATGTTGCCAAATTTACCTACAATTGGCAACGTCGCGCTGTCGATAATATTTTAGGCTGGCAGAGTATACTTTATTATAATCCAAGTAAGGCCTTCTCTACACTCAAAAAACGCAACAAAAACTTTACGGCATAATTATTATCGCCGCGGGCCGTGGCGGCATCATGTCATCAAAGGACCCGACGCACATTAAAAACCTATAAAGGAAAACGAGTCAATTTGCGAACAGCAGTACAGAGAGTACCGGTATTTTAATGAGGTTGTAAAGTTTTTGTTGCGTTTCTTATGTGTCGGGAGCTTATTACTTCAACTGTATACCTTGATACCCAAATTTTCAAAAGGACATGTTTACCCGTTTACCATGAATCACCCTGTATAGCTTCGCATTTTAGGAAATGACACTTGACCAATCCAAAAGGGAGAAGTGAAGAAATTGTGTAATCATAAAACAGGAAACTGTGATCGCATTTCCGACAAATATGAGGAAATGCTGAGAAATTTATTTCGCTAAGAACAAAAATAGATTACTTAACAAAACCGTTCAAGCTCAATTAACTATTAATGTTATTTTCAATTACTTCATTCGGTTTGTAATATTAATATAAAGAGTTAATATAAATCAACTATTCATAAAGTTGCGTGACTCTTTGAGGCACACAACAACACAAAATATTCTGATGGTCCCAACTCTATCGAGAAGATGACGATAAACTAGTAAATATTGTTGCGGCTGAACAAAATCGTGAAGGCGAAAGTTTATGTTTGACTAGTATTGAAAGCAAATAATGCGCAACCTATTCAACGTCGACATTTTTATTCATCTGTATAAATCTCTACGTTTTATTATATTACTTAAATTTGACACGACGCCCAAAATTGCGAAAAGTTATAAATAAAATACGAAAGTGTCACAAAAACATAGTTTCAGCAACAGGGACGATCCGTCTCTGTAGTTGAGTGCAGATTCAACAATTCTCTTTCTCGACCTTCTAAGAATCGTCTAGACGGCAAAAGTTCGTGAACAGATTATGGCGGCGACGCGACCCCTTCGATCCCAACAGTGATTCCTTTGCCCTGGACAGGGGCAGGGTGGTCTGGAAGACAGGACTGCTGGAATGGGGCCGCTCCAAATAAGTCTATACGAGCATCAGTATTCTGCGGGAGTTTATCAACCTTTTTTCTGATAATCCTGGACTGCACCCAAGGCGATCGCTTAATTTGTACAAAAAATACTTTATGGATTGCTGTAATGCTTAACAAATCGTTGGCTAGACGACATTAAAATACTGAAATTAAGTAACAGTTAGTAAAATATTTTTGGGATTGTTAAAATTCAGAGGCAAAATCGTTAAAGCAGTTCACCCAATTGATGACGAGGCTTCTTGCAGAGAAGTTATTTAATACGAGAATATTCAAATAAATATGAATAAGAATTTATTATACTAGGCTGGTGCCAAGATGGATTTTGAATTCTAAAAAAAAAAAATATTAACAGGCAATAATCCAGGCAATGGACACAAAAACCCAGGGGGTTGACTTGCAAAACTGTGCATCGCCGCACTTTTTGAGGAATGACGCCGTTATTTGGAATGATATCGAAAAAACGTAGACTATGAAATTCTACATTTTTTTGAACTAACCATTTTTTGTCTGCAAACAATTTCCCAATTTTTTTTTCATGGAAGAGCAATATTTTGAGTCTGAGATGCCTGATTTGTAAGGTTTGGTTGTATACAACGATAGATGTGATTTTTTGAAGCGCGCCGCGACCTACTCAAATATGTGAATTTTTTAATTATTCATATTTAAGAACGATATATTTTTATATAATCGACAAATATATTATATTTTTGCGTCGCTTACGGTGATGCAAACCAGAGTCGCTTTCATTCTCACCAGCTTCAGCTATAAATTATGAAGTAAAGTCAGCAAAACCGTGCTGATGGAGATGTTCTGCATCCTCGATTTTGTCATTTTTGTCGTCCAAAAGTTGGTCGGGAACGTCCCATTGCAGTGCAAGCACAGTACCGAGCATTTTAATCCTGCTTTACGGCATTCATAAGCTGCTCCATATCCTTTCTGGCATCTGCACGAAATGATCTTAAGAAAGACTTTTGGAGCCAGTTCCCTTATGATCCGTATTGTGTCGAGTCCTGTGCTTGTCCTCCGCCATCCGTGTTCTTCGGGAGCCTTCTGCACACCCCGCCAGCTCTGTACTTGACAATAAGTACACAGTGAATGTTGTTGGCAAACATCTGATGTTGGTGGCAACGCGGTGAGGTTGAATGAATTTATCAAGACAGCCAGCACAAAGTTCTTATATCGCAGAGAATCTAAGCAATTATGTTCACTCCCTGCACCATACTGGTTCAACAAAGGATTGGTCTTCAAATAAGCTATGGTTCTTCGCTAGGATATTGAGAAACCGGATCTTACCCTGATTAAACGGAACCGACGTAGTGTCGCAGCCACTGAAGGCATGTACAAATAAGATGTTCTTTGCAACATCATCGCTATATCGGATACTATGGGGCGAATAGAACCTCCTTGTTCCCCCTAGCTGGTTTCGGCAAATAAACATTTGGGAGATCTCTGGCCCCAACGCTCAACAATACGATCAAATTCATAACTTCTTCAACAACGAACACTGAAGAAACAGAAGGAGTGGTAGTCTGAACAATTAAAGAATCCGACTGCCTGCTTAACCGTATACTTATGTTCTTCCAACTCTAAGTTCAGCAATGCAATGAGGCACCTTTTGTAGGAGCTGTTTGATAAAAAAGTTTCTTGCGACACGGTGGGAATCATAATATTGATATATTTCTACTCCAGATGAATAGAATATTATTTTATATGAAGAAAGTGGTACGCGTTGTGTATCCGACCAGCTTTTGGATGAAGAAAATGACGAAAACGACGCTGCAGAAGATCTCGATCAGCACGATTTTGCCGACCCTATTTCAGAATTGTTGCCTGAAGATGATGAGAATGAAAGCGAGTCTGGTTTGTATCACGGTAAGCGACGCGACGCAAGATGAATAAACCTCGATTTCGACTGTGGATTAGGCCCATTGGGAATATCACATAAAAAAACGCACCGATCAACTATACTTAAAGAGTGGTGTTGAAGGTAATACATTTTATATCATGTATGCAAAAATATAATATATTTGTCGATTATACAAAAATATATAAACATATAGGTATCGACCTTAGATATGGACAATTAAAAAATCCACTTATTTGAATAGCTTGCGGCGCGCTTCAAAAAATCATATATTTCGTTGTATATAACCAATTGTTTCCAGTCGTCCGAGCCAGCAATGAAAATGTGATTCTGTTGAAAATTGCAAATTAACCCCGGCGAACTATTGATCACAGACAAAAAATGAATAGATCAAAGAGATGCAGAATTTTATAATCTTATTTCAACATTTTTTCGATATCACTCCAAAAATAACAGCGTTATTCCTCAAAAAGTACGGCGATGCATAGTTTTCCACCCCCCACCCCTTGAGCGCCCACCCCCCTCCTCCCCGAGGTCGCGCAAACTTAGATGTACCATTAGGAGGCCTATGTCCACCATCCTACCAAATTTCATTTCTATCTGACCTTTTACAAGTCAAAACCCTCCATTGCTTGGACTACAAGGGCCAGCCGCGAAATTTATTTAAGGTTATAATTAAGAGAAAAACAAAATTAAACACGAGATAAAGTGAAATTGTAAAATGGGGGTGCTGTTCCTACACAAAAGTTGTAAATAATAAAATCTGAAACTTTCAAATCACTATTTTTGGAAGTACTAGCAGCCGCGTAAATATCGGGAGACAATTTTGGACTACCTTGAATATATATACATGGCAGAGTTAAAAGTTCTTGGTTTAAATATATTTCTACATGATGGTCTTCGAGATGAACTTACCATGTTTCTAATGACCCGTTTCTGAAATCTAAATACAATGGCTAAATGGTTCCCAAAAAATAATCCCATACGATAACCTTAACACAAACTGAAAACAGTGCTAGGATCTAACAGTGCCACCCATTTGGAAAGTTACTTAAACGATAATATGTTGCATAGCATATTGCTGAGAGTTTATGAAATAAAGTGTCTTTCCTCTTAGACCATAGTTGAGCATTTCTTCCAAAAGCAAAGCATGATAGACAATGGCATAAGAAAATACGATAAATGAAATTTTTTCGATATTTTTTCAATAAATTGTCCAAATTTACTAACTTTTCTTCGGGTTTTAAACAATTCCATATTCCCCGCCTTTTCCAGGTAGTTAGGCAACCCTGATCTGTTACATGCGCACTAGGAAAAACGTTAAAAATATGATAGATGTAAACAGGTTGTGAATACTTTTAGTATACTGTCGAATTTTCACCTATTTTTCTTCTTCGGAGAAAATTTAAGAAAATATACGCCACGAATAGAAATCTGAACATCCTGTAATGAAACACATTACACCAAATTTTAGAAAAATTATCAACTATATATCTAACGCTTTTAGTACAATAACCAATTTTTCACATCTTTTGGATTTTATTTCTCAGGGAATAATTTTATAATCAATCGATGGGGAAAAATGTCAGGAACAACATATTGGAATGTTTAAGACTTGGGTGTTGTAGCAATTTTATAAATAAATAACAACTATCAGCAAATTGGCCTTGCTCGACTTTAATGCGGTATGGCGGCCATAAAATACTTCTAATAATTAAAAAAGAAATATCACGTTGTAGAGAAATTTTTTTTTACAATTTTGATACGGGAAATACCCCTCTACGATGCTTAATTTTTTTTTAATCAATTTTTTAAGATGTTTTTGGAAAGTTGTTTTCGATTGGTCAGCTGACCTTTGTCGCCATGGCAACATGGCAGAACGGCGCGTGCTGCACTTGGCAAAAAAAATCTTCAAAAATTGATAAAGAAAAAATTAAGCATCATAGAGGAGTATTTCTCGTATCAAAATTGTAAAGAATTTCTTGCTTGACATTTTTCCCCATCGATTTATCATAAAATTGTCCCCTGAGAAATAAAACCAAACAATAAATTAATTTTATTGTACTACTTGTACGTTTTCTATTTTATATAGTTACTAAATATTTCACAACGAAATATTTAAATCTCAAAGGCTGAAGATAAGTACGTGGGACACGTACTAATCGATTTTTGCTGCATATTGCAATCTCTCTCAGCCAGTCTGGAGCCTCAATTGTGCACAGTCTTCCTGAATTATTGTATTTCAGTGTTTATAGTTACTACGTATATTTCTAAGACTTATACAGTTAGTTAATGCAGTCGCTGGTGGCATAATATATAAACGATATGTGTGATATATTATGATAAAATACCTAATTTCAGGTATAAAAGGCGAATCGGAGCTCTCGCCTTTAATGTCATTAAATTTAAACAGAGATATGTTGAAAAATTTGAATTCTATTAGGAATGAATTCGATATTGTAAAAAATATTTTTTTAAAACTTGCTTTTATTAAGACCGTACCAAAAAGTAAAAAATATTTGCAAGAAAAGCAAGGCGTGTGCACTTTGTAAGATTGTACGCATGACGCGCACGCTTTATTTATTTATTTAATTAACAATACACTGCCCAACAGAAGATTCCAATTACTGGGCAGGAAATTACAAGTATATGATTACAAATGTTTACAAATTACAAGTAAATGTTTACAAAATATAAGAAAAAGAAATGTAGGAATATCAGATAATTAAAAACAGAAATAAAAACAAAGCTAAGTTTAAATTTATACAATTGATCTTTTTATCTCAGCTACATTGCAGTGGAAAATATCAAACCGGTCTTGAAGATTATTCTAATTTTCACACATTTTATATAGTGGCGAGAATTTCAGTACGTTAGTTCTGGAATTCGGCAGGTAGAATAGTGAGTTTTGCCTAGAACCGGGTCTGGGTATTCGAAAATTTAACGAGTTCAATATAGCGCCGCAATCTCTTGTATTATGTAATACTTTAAAAAGAAATATTTGCTGTGTTAGAGTTCTGCGTGTCGCTAGGCTTGAAAATGAAAATCTATTTAAAAGGAGGAAAACCAATAGCCGGGTAAACACCATCTTCCTTATAGCATAATGTTTTTAAGAAGCGCCTCTGAATGCTCTCTATGTTTTGTATATGTATGTTATAGTGAGGGGACCAAATAATTGACGAATATTCCAATTTGGATCGAACAAAAGATTGATATAGTAGTATCAGTGTGTTAACATCATTAAAGTCGTGGGAACACCTTATTATAAATGCGAGTGTTCTAAAGCTTTCATTTGTGATTGTATTTATATGACAATTAAATGATAGTTTACTGTCAAATGTTACACCGAGGTCACGAAATGTTGATGGACGTGTGAGCACTGAATTTTCTAAGCTATAATTAAATTCGATATATTGATGTTTGTTAGTAAATGTAAGAGTATTACATTTTCGTATATTTAACTACAATTTGTTTAAGTTACACCATTCACTGATTTTATCTAGAGCATTTTGTAAAGCCACACAATCACTTTTATCATTTATTTTATTATACAATGTCATATCGTCAGCATATAAAAGACACTCAACACCCAATTCAACTGCAATGTCATTAATGAAGATGTTAAAGAATAATGGGCCTAACACAGACCCTTGAGGTACACCTGAAGTAGATACAAATTCAGCAGACCGTTGACCATAGTATTCGATATGGTGGTGTCTATTCTCCAGATATGATTTGAAAAAAAACAACAAATTTCTTGAGAAGCCAAACTTTTGAAATTTTGAACATAGAATACCATGATCAAGTCTGTCAAATGCTTTAGTGAAGTCTGTGTAAATTAGATCAACTTGTGAGTTACAGTCTATAGCCTCAGCTATATATTGAGTGATACAGAAAAGATTGGTTGAAGTAGATCTTCCCTTGAAGAAACCATGCTGATATTCAGTAATGCGATTCTTTGCATAGGAAAATGATGGGTCATATAATAATATTTCGAAGACTTTAGAGAAATTGTTAATAATCGTTACAGGTCTGTAATTCTCAATATAATTTTTTTCTATTTTCTTATATATAGGGATTATTTTAGAACATTTTAAAACATCGGGAAAAGTATTTGATTTAATGGCCAAATTAAATAGAAATGTAAGAGGAGTTGTAAAAACACTAGCACAATCATGTAATATAAAAGCAGGAATTTTATCAGGGCCCATCGTATATTTAGGCTTGATTTTTCTTAAAGAATTCAAGACTTCATGTTCAGTAAATTGTTCAATTGTTAAAACATCAGTATTTGTATCTTCTACATTGTCCACAACTGAGACGTTAGAGTTGATATATGAACTGTAAAAATATTGAGCAAAGCCATTTACTAACTCTTTATTGCCTACGAAATGTTTATCTCCGTAATGCATTACTGTTGGTAAATTGCTACTAGTTTTCTTACTGTTAATAAATTGCCAAAACCTATTGGGGTTGATCTTAATATTGTTTTCAATGTCACGACAATAACTTTTATATTCAATATTAACCTGCTCTTTGATATAGGTTCTTAATGATTTAAATTCCTCCAGTGCAAGAGGATCTTCAAAGTTTTTGAAATCACGCCACGCTCTATGTTTTGCAAAATAATAAAAATACAATAACATAACAACTGTATTTAAATTATTTTTACATTGAATTACTTTTAATAATAATAAATGCCTCAGGTTTCACAAAGAAATGGCTTTGTACCTAGTAGGGTAGTTTACTGAGACATCTTTACATGTAACGTTGACTCAATATAAAGACTAATAATTGTCTAGGATTATTCTAATACGTTTAGAGTTAATTCTACATAATTGTCCTAATACAACGTTGAGTTTACAAAAGTATTAATAGCTAACAAATTAAATACTAATAATTATTCTGAAATTATGAAGTTAATTAAGTATAACACGAGAAATAAAGGCATGAAAGATTGTTTCTAATTGTGAGAATATTTTTTTACATAAAATCTGAATACATCCCTGTTTTCAGCTCCCTCTTAAACGGGTATGTATCAAATTTCTTAAAAAATACGAATTAATAAAATTTCTGTAAATAAATTACGCATTTATTATTGCAGACATAGTAAGTCGTGGAATAAACATCAAAAACAGACAACAAAGTTAAATCTAATAGGCAATGAAAATATAATGATGCTAATCACGCCGCAAAATTAACATGGAACCAATAACAATGACATGACATAATTGTAACGAGGAAACACTAAAAAAATTTTATTAACAACAATAATAATGTAATAAATGAAGATTGTAAAGAAGCAACTAAATTTTTGAAGCTTCCACCAAACCACCGTTCAATGTAATACATTTTTCATATCGTTTTGAAATATTATTTGACACTCTTCTTAATTGCGTACGAGTAATTTCTAGACATGCGTGCGTGCTGTTCAATTGTCTGGGGTCTCGATTTATATACTGTTTCCTTAATAGTACTCCCAAAGAAAAAAGTCCATTGGTGTTAGATCCGGTGACCTAGGTGGACATTCAATTAGAGGGCTGTTGGGACCTATCCACTGATTTCGAAAATGATTATTTAACCACTGTCTCACTATCACTGATGCAATATGTACGTCCCCCAGCTAACTGAAATTTTAAATTAGCTTAGTCACGAATGGGTAAACTGTCTAGTGCTTCCGAAAATTCATTCCTCAAAAAAATCCAAAAATTGGAATTTATTTGAATTTCCTTCAAAGGAGAACGAACCAATAATTACGGAGTATCCCGCATCAAACATTTACATTTAGTGAATATTGTCTTTTACAATTGATAACCCAGTTTGGATTTTCTACTGAGTAGCGAGAATTTTGGGATGAAACCGTACTGTTGGTAGTGAAAGTCCTGTTACACCCGGTATACTCCTCTTTTCTCCTTTAGTTTTGAAGATAATTGATTGAAATTTAGGATATACTATATGCATAATAAGCGGCACTTTTTGACATACAATTGATTTATTTTAACTTCCTGTTTCGCCGGACGTGACACTAACTTTCGATTTCTAAATGGAATATCCTGTATATTATTGCATTTTTGAATTCTGCATAATTGCCTGAGTCCAACGATGCCAATTAAATGACAATAATGACATTTCAAACATCAATTTTTTTATAATATAATTTTTAGTTTTCCATTTAAGTGTGCCATGACGGTTCCGATTTATTCTAAATGACCCGTGTACTGCTACAAAACTCGAAATCCCGTTAAAAACACTAAATTACGTGATTTATGAGCAAATAAAATTCACCAAAATTGTTTTTGGGGCAAAACTCAATTTTTTCAAATGAAACCATATCGGTACCGTGGTACCATTTATTAGTACTATTAATAAGGAATTTATTCATATGTCGTATTCAAATGTGAGATAAATACAAACAAAATTACAGCTATAAGAAAATACAATTTTGTTCTAATTAAATGTTAAGAGTTGTTCGGAGTGTATTAGTCATCCATGCTTCCAATTTTAATTATAAATGACTTCACGTCAATAAAATGACGCAGCCGAATGTACGGCGTGCTTGGAAAGTGAGAGATAGAGATGTAATAGAATATGACATTGGACAAATTTATTATACCTAGTATTTAAATTTCTCGGTGCATTTGAGGACATTAGGGCTAATTTTATTTTAGTTCTACAAAAGGGAAAATGTTTATTTTAATAATACCTATGTGGGATGATAAGAATTATTTTTGCAAATCGAAAATAGAAGAAAAAAAATTTTTTTTTTAATATACTTTTTTTCTCTCATCGTCCCACATTGTAACATGTTTTTAATGTCTTTTAGTGAAAGCCGTTTTTTAAAATAATAATTTATATGAGAGTAAATTGCACCGTCTTTCCGGCTTATATCCGGAGCGCTCTTAAGAAGTAACTGAGGTGGGTTTGAAAACAATGAAATATTTAGCTTGTCAAACATTTGTTGGTTTAACGGTGTTTTTATTGTGTCTTTAAAAATTGTTTAAAATTCCTGTTAATTGTGTCTAAAATGCCGCAAATTTATACAAGAGATTAACATGTCCACTTTTTCATCTCTACAGGTCAAAATCGATTAATAAATACAACTTTTATGAGGGTGTTAAGGTTTGAAATGGGTCACACTGTGTGTATTTGTTTTTGGGTGATTTTTAAGTTTTTCAATTAGCTGTTATGTTTGACCCTATGATGCCGCAGATAATTAAGACTTAATAAATTATTGTCTATCCAACATATAACTTTATACAGTCCATTTTTGGTTCTTTTCAGATCAATTTGTACCGAGGATTATTAGAACAGTATCGTCAGCATGCGGGATATCCCTACTTATATCTAGTTCTAGTATATCATTTTTGTAGAAGATAAGTAATTGCAGATCTAAATCTGTTCTTTGTGGAACACCATATTTTACTTCTCCTGGGCTATTTAGTGTATTATCATTTTTTACTAATGTCTATCGATTTGATATATAGTTTTTAACCAATCTAATGCTACTCCTCTAATTCTGTATTTTTCATTTTTATCACCGATTATTTGTGTAACATATTATCAAAGGCTTTAGCCAGATCTAAAAATATGACAACAGTTTTCTTATTTTTATTATTAATTCATTTTCATTATTTTGTTTGTAAATGTAAAGTGAAATAATGCGGGTTCTGTCTAAATTCGAATTGTGAGACAATGGGTGGAAAACCATGAATTTTTTTCATACATTTAGGCTAGGTTATTAGTTACTAGCTATTGATATTGATCTATACTTATTTATAACAAATTTAACCACCACCTTTATATATAAAAGTAATAATAACTTGTTTTAGTGAATTTGGGCTCATGGTGAAAATTGGCTCGTTCATAATGAATTTTATTTGACAATTGTCACTTCATGTGGCTAAAGCAATGCTTAAAATTAGGCGGTACCTCTCCTCCCAAAATAGACAAAATATTTGGGATTCTGACTCTTGGAAGGGTAAGTTGGCAAATAAGTGTTTTAATTATACTAAATTTCAAGTCGATAGCATATATAGGTTCCTGAGAAACTAGGCTGTGACATACAAATAATGAAGTCTCACCATAAAGGTTCCTTTTGTATCTTTTAAAGCACGGAACACTAAAAAATAAAATAAAAAATACACTTTTTACAATATCTCTGCATTACACCCTGTATGAGAAAAAATTGGAAAAAACATAATAAAAATACTAATCATTTAAAAAAATATATTTTACGTTTACATTTTTTAAAGAACCTACATAAACGCATTTTGCGTGACCCTTGAAGTCAGCAAAAATCTCCTTCGAAGGGATTTTGCGGAACTCGAACGAAATCCGACTTGGTGACTATTTTGCATGAACTGCATGCAACACGTAGAAATATCGTTGGAAGTACTTTGAAAGTTCTCGCGACATGAGTGCAAAATTAAATTTTGCAAACTACAACGAAAATTTAATTATCCGGAACTATCACAAAAAACGCCCTACGGGGCGGAATTCTTGGACTGCAATGAACGACGTCCCACGAGGCGTGATTTTCGCAACTACAACAAAAAAACGTCCCACGGGATGTAATTTTTGAGCTATAACGAAGGACATCGTACGAGGCGTAAATTCCGTATCTGCAACGAAATTCGCTACGACAAGGCGTGATGCCCGGGACGTAATGCACAAAGTGACAATTTTAGCAACTGTCTCGAAAACGGACTTGTTTATCACTACATCTCATGTATGATATGGACTATGAGGACGAGTTAATAGTTGTCCCTGACGGGACAATTGCGACAATTTTTTTTACACTACTTTTCAAAACTTAGTAGTAGTTTTTGGCTGTAAACTTATATGTTTTCCGTCGTATTGGTCTGAGGTTCCTCACTGATATGGAATGCATGTCGCTTTATTACCATGTAGTGCATGGAACCGCCTTGCCTGAACGTATGAATATAAAATAAAATTCTAATCTGTCGCGATTCAAGCATTTTTAAACTAGATAACAGAGTTCTCGAAATTGCCTATGATGTTTTATAAATATGTATAAAGACAGGCAAGCTAAAAGCCCACAAAGTCGTAAATCTTAAATTTTCAGTTGAATCTTTTTGGTATCAGTCGGTTGCTTTAACGTAAACCAGTGGATGGTAATTGGAGACTGCATTGTCCGAGTCGTCCTAATCCTCACCATGTGTGGTATGAACCGACACTCTTGTTAAGCTTATACCTATGCATATACAATAAGCTGCAACTCACAAAAATTTGCCAAAATACCAATAAATATTTTTATTTTATTATGTCTTGTAAACTTGAACTTGAATAAATGGTTCCTAATCTGAATCTGCGAGTTTTCACTAGAGGAAAATATGGCGCTGCATGCAGAACTTCGCACATCTCCATCTAGTATTTTTAAGTGTTAGGTATACTAATTTTATTGTATTCTTAATAAAATGATAATTTTGAATAACATTATTTTTCGAAGTTCTATTTATTATCAAAAAAATATCCTCATATATCCTTTCTGATACACTGCCATTTCATTTAAGTGGAACTTTTACATTATTACACAAAAGTATTCGAATGCTTTACGTTCCACTCTAAAAAACAATAAATGCTGCATTATAACAACGAGTTTCTTTCACCATCTGTCTTTGGAGCAATATAGGAAAACCCTTATTTAAACCCCAACACAATTTCCGGGATACTAAGAGAAGTCGTTCCACCCTTGACAATGCCTTTATATTCGATCCGAGATTTATACTGTAAGATTCAAACCGTCAGAGATAATCTCCTAGCAGAAAAACGTAATAATGATTGACTGGCATCATTAGCTATAAATAGTATTTCCTTTTTCACATTCCATAGTAATATAAATAGAATTACCGTAATGAAGCTGTCAGCATCGCAACGGCAGGAACGGCGAGGCATTAAAATATTAATCATCGCATACAGGTCTGATCGGATCACAAGATGCATTATTTCTTCTGGATAAAATGGCATATCTTCAAATAACAAAAATGTATCTAATGGAGTAAAAATAGCCAAAAATAAGGCAATAGAAAAATGTTTATATAAAGCAACGCGACATAGAAAAATAAGTTTGTTTTTGTGAAACTAAGAATAACCTGAGTTTTCTACATAGAGTAGGTAGGGAACCCCTTTTTGCGAAAACGAGATAAATCGGTAATTTTTATGGGTGGTTTTTTATTTTTTATTTATTTTGGATCCTTTAAAATGCTAGAGAGGAATGTTATAAGAAATTGAATTACGGCTAACTTGGCCAAAATTTAACCGAATTTGATGAAGTTTTAGATGAAAGTAGTATATTGGTATGATATCACTTTTAGTTAAGCTTTAGAACACATTCGGATCAATTCGAGTTGTGTATTGAGAATAAAATGCGTTTTATTCTATCTGAGTAAAGAGTTGCATGCATGTTTTATGTTTTCGTTCATTTGTTCTGTTTGATAAACTACCGAAGGATTTTATAGAAGACATATATTTTTATTAATTACATGCATTTTTATATTTCAGTCTTTAAAAACAGTTAGAGATATCCATAACACAATTTAATGGTAATTCGAATCAGTTATGTTATTTTAATTCCCTTAGTTATTGTTATACTAATTATCAAAATGTTTATAACATTTCCAACTGTTTATGCATTTATTATGTTCATGTAGATATAAGATTTTTAATTTAATTTGTGAGGGAAAGTGATAAAACTGGAAAAAAGCTCAATACCACGTGATGAGAACCAATTCGTTTTATCAAGTTGATGTCAAGAAAGATTCAAGTTGGTATCGGCGATTTTATTACTTGCGTAAAATATAAGAGGGAGTGTGGAAAAATTGGAAAATTGAAAGTTGCTAGGGGATGAAAAATAAATAACAACAAGAAGAAAATTATAGAAAATCAAAGGGGTTGAAAATTTTTAGAGAAAGTAAATATTAAAAGATACGAGAGAAAATAGACTGTTGTTGGTGAAAGTAAAGTATAGTAAGAAGAAGGAAGACAACCAGTTTACAAATTTGAGACAAAGAAAAAGAAAATCAATTTTTTAAAAATTGTGACAAGTTGGAGAAAGAAGATAATTATAAATCATTTTAAGGTGCAGAAAACGATTCCTGGTGGAACCGAGATATCCCTTAAATTGTTTAAGAGCTTAGTAGATTGCAGCTGAATATCGAATTAAGTAATTTTTGGAAAAAATAGTATATACACCTCGCCCTCGCCTTCGCTCTTGGGCCTCAAATTACACCTCAGGAAAAATAAGACGTTTCTCTCCCTTAGTGTATAATATACTATTTTCCACGATCGGGAGTAGAAACATTTATTTCATAAATAAAGAACTATAATAAATTGGAGCGAAATTAAAATATTTAGAAGCCTTTGGGATATTTCAATTCAATGTATCATGGCAACAGATATTTGTTTATAAATACATTTGTCAAGTGCAAAAGTTGAGTTTTGGCATTTTAACCTCTCCACAATAAAATTGTGAGAGGTTATAAAATTGGTTCAAAAACGAAAATTTAGATAACGTCAAATCTTTACGTTCTGAGGTCCTAGGAACCCAAAAAAGTGGTTTTTGAAAAATGTCTGTGTGTGTGTATGTGTGTTAGCACGATAGCGCCGAAACTACTGAACGGATTTGAATGAGACTTTGCGTGTGCGTTTCTTTAGTGCCCCAGAAGATCTGAAAAGGTTTTGGTTGAGATCGGATTACGTTTAGTGCCATTTTGACGCAACAAGTTGTTTATTTTATAATTACTTTCAATTTGCAATAGAACCATTGAAAAGCAGTTAAAATTCTGATTTCAACGATATATGACACTTCCACCCTTTCGATTTGGTTTCCGTGAAAAAAATTAAAAACAAAGCAAATATGGCATAGATCGCATTTCGCATGACATGATCGATGCGCGTAGCCGTTACGTCGTGAAACTCGTCACATCACGTGTCAATTCACGTGTGAGGGTTTCTTCACTGCTCTAGAAGTAGAGCGGATTACGTTTAGTGTCGTTTTTAAATATATATATATATATATACAGACAAATCGAAGAATTAAACTACAAATATTCCTCTAAAATCTAGTAAAATTACTGAAATGCTAATGTTTCATTTAAAAAAGACAGCCGCGAGCGATCGTATTGCAATGAGCAAATTTTGACGATTGTCATTGTCATCGTTTGTCATCCGATAACGTTGGTGTCATGTCATGTTAATAAGATTTCAGCATATTTGTAACTTTTAGTGGATTGTCACAAACTTTAAAGGTAGATGTAACAATATCAATATCATATGATTTCTGTACCCTCGTCTGTGAATTTATTATAGATTATCACTTTACCAATTTTCAGTTTGTTGCTTTACAAATTTGTAGTATTTAGGATAACTAGACTTTCTTAGTCGTTCAAGTGATGTTAAAGTTGTTAATATCTTAATAGTATATTATTCAACGAGCGATAATGTAGGTAATAACTCGCATAGATGATTGTAAATTCATTAAGTTGAGGGTTTTTTTAGTGCCCCAGAAGATCTGAAAAGGTTTTGGATGAGATCGGATTACGTTCAGTGCCGTTTTGTCACACAATTTAATGCTCTTTTCGGCTTCAAAGATCCAGCGAGTGGGGAGGTTCCAGCCGCTTCCAGTAGCTGCCGATTTTTTGGTATGGAAAACCAAGAAGAACCACAAGATATCGTTGAAGCTGCCGGTGCGGCAGTTTTAAACTTATTACCCACAAAATTAAGAAATTTGTATGATAAAGTGTACAATCAGTTCAGAGAATGGTGTAAGAAAAAGAAGGTACAAACGGTACATTACATTTTGCTTAACTATTGGGCATGAAATAAAAACTCCCCTAGGGAAATTATTGTCTTATTTCGTCCCTACTTCTGTAACAATTTTGATGCCATAGATATCGATTTCTACTCTCGGTCGTGGAAAAATAAATTTAAACTGAAAAACCACCAATAAAAATGACCAATCCCTTATTAAGTTATTCTTAGTTCACCAAAACAAACTTATTTCTGTATGTCGCGTTGCTCTATGTAGAATTTTATCTCAAAATCTATCTTTACTCCACTAATCTGGCCAGTATAAAGACTAATTTCGATACTTGAATACAGCTAACTTCAATTAATATACCTACAAGTTTTATAGATTTGTTGGTCGCAAACTATTAATAAGCAGACAAGTTAATTTTATCAAGGAATTTCGACCTGATGAAATTTTGTTTAATTTCATTAATTTTCAACCAAATTTCTAATGAAATATTTGATAAAAACAGTTCTCAATAACTGCACAGTTAACCAACGATGTTCCAAGAAATATTTATTAACTCACAGTTTTTCCCGTTAATTTAATATGATTAGAAAACAAATCACATTTAATTAAAATGGGAGTTCCCCATTCCTGGCTACCTAGTTTTGAAAACAAAAAAGGAGAAAGGTTTATTGGCGATATACCAAGAACTGACTAAAGAGACATTAGGACGACATATTTGTCATTTTGATGTGAACCTCTCGGATTCTTCGTATATCTTCATGCTTTACAAGAACGTTGCGTAAATTCTATGGCCAATAAATGTCTAAATACAGAACGGCAATTACTTTATTGCTAGCCTGAATGCTTCAATCTCTTTTTTCACCGTCGATTGTCGAGAGAATTCTTAATTTACAGTTCTTGTGTACTTACAGCTAATAATTCAGACGGGATTTTTAAAATGTTTGCTTCCTATATAACTAAAACAATCAATTTCGTCGTTCTGTAAATCTGTATAATACTACGATTTATGAGACATACAATTGGTATATGAGGTACGTCTTACAACTATTATACATTGTTTTTGTTGAAGTTTAACATTTCAAATAAAGATTTATTTTATTTGTTTTCTTGTATAAAATGTTCTACTTTTAAGGCTACTCTCGTAACTTATAACCCTTTTGTTTGAACGTCACGTTAACACCTTCAAAATAGAATATTACTACTCCTTTGGTTGGTGGAGGCAAAAGATAGGGCCAACAATGTGAAAAGAATTGTAAACTATTTAGTCATTTAACTCGCTCTAACTCAAGAATGGAAAGATAAATTTGTCGCATATTATTACTACGATATTATCAAAGAATCTACTATTAATCGTTAAAAGCAAAGTATTTGGGCGGTTTTCTATTCTTCGAGAAGGTCCCCCGGAGAGAATCTAAGTTAATAATAATATATTACGAATAGACAGGCAAATAAAAGTCCCAAAGTTATTAGTCCGAGAGCTGGCAGTAAAAACAACTTCCTCATAAGTTACCAAAGGTTTGAACTGACACGTCGGTTCTACTTTAGATTGTAATTTTAAAACCGCCCGTCTGCCGGGCGTAAGTGGTCGCTTTATTAGATTTAAAATAAAAAATAAAAATTAAAAGTAGCTCATAACTACCCAATTATAATCAACATAACTGTTTTATAAAAATGGCCTAGGATCTTAACTAAATTGAAATCGTAAGCGTCTGCCATTGGAAATGGTCGCTATTTCGGAGCGGACGCTGTCAAATATTTCAAAAAAACGCCATCAACTTCCTCACATATTATCGCCGTTATTTTTGTGTCAAAACATTACTAAGGATGTTACTAAAAGTTTAAAAAGAAATTTTTGGCAGACGGCCCCTCAAACCGTAGTTGAAAAGTAAAAAAAAATCGTCTCGACTCCAACTGCAAATTTTAGCTTATAAAAGGTTATTTGGATTAAAGAATATTTTTTATTGTGTTAATGTTAAAAGGCTTTATTTTACCTTTTCGAGCAAATGATGCGGTATAATCGCTGCCTGTTAAAGCGTGATAGACAGGTAAAGCTTGAGAAAGGATGTCTCCTAAATTTGTGTATATATCGTTAACAGAAACGTATCTCAAAGTATCTTTTGACTGAAGTCCAGTTTCTATCCAAATATGCACTCTATTTGTTAGTTTGTGCATATTTCCCACTGCTATTACTAATATATCAGTATCGGAGGCACATATAACATTTACACTTTCTGGTAGTTTAGATATATGAAATAGAATTCTATTATCTATGATGACTAGAATATAAAACCTCATCAATTTCACAAGTCCATCAATCTCATAAAACACATTATCCCTTCCTGTTACCCATACTCTTCTGTCTCTTTCGATGTCCTTTAACGATGGCACTACACACTTATAAAAAATTAGGTCTATTCTTTTGCTTGATGTTCTGCATAATGTATCTACCATAAGTAAGAGGAGGATCATGTAAGAGATGCAAAAAAAAGAATCCATCAATAATCGTACAATCTATTTGACTTGGACTTGAAGAAGTTGATACATGATTTTTTAATAACTTGAATAATTTTGATTTATCTGTTTTGTTCATACTCCCATCGAGATGACTCAGTGACAATGAAAGGGTTATCAAAGGATACGAAATCACATTTAATAAATCAATGTTATGTTCCATCGATAATACTAAAAGTCATCCCAGTAGGTTTGTTTTATAAGCTAATATTTGCAGTTGCATATTTAGTAATATTTTGACACAAAAATAACGGCGATAACATGTGAGGAAGTTGATGGCATTTTTTTGAAATATTTGACGGCGAATAGCGACCATTCCCAATGGCAGACGCTTACGATATCAATTTAGTTAAGATCTTAGGCCATTTTCATAAAACATTTATGTTGGTAATAATTGGGTAGCTACTTTTAAATTTTGTTAAATTTTAAATCTAATAAAGCGACCACGCCCGGCAGAGGGGCTGTTTTAAAATTACAATCTAAAGCAGAACCAACGTGTCAGTTCAAACATTTGGTAACTTATGAGGAAGTTGTTTTTACTGCCAGCTCTCGGACTATATAAACATAAAATTTTTAATTGAATCTTTTTGTACTATTGTTATAAGTTTTGAATAACACATTAACAGATATTATTATATGCCTGTTTTTCACTAATATAACAAAAAATTTGCACTCAGTTTGTACATTTTGTACAGAAAATAGTGATATTAATAATTGTCATCTTCATTTAACGTACTTAACCGATTTACCGATGATAAGACGTTGTTCCGGAAAATTCAAGAGGCTTTATTAGAGCTTTCTGTCAAGTTTCAGTACCTTCCTAAAAAGAAGAAAAATCAAACTGGTATTATGTATATTATATGAAACATAAGAAACATAAACATTTGCTCGTCGACGAATTTTATTCCTCTTATTCACCATTAAGGAGAGAGGAAGTTGTGAAAGACTTTGAAGAGCATTTGAAAATTGTGTTAATATTTGTTGCAGTTAGTTCCAAAATGAATTTTTTATGTACTAAATAATAGCTAAAAATGTGTATTTAAATATATTTTATCTGCTCCCAATGTGGAAAGTAGACTATTGTCACATTGTTTTCAAGCATGTAAGTTGATTTTACCGGTAAAGTGCTAGTTGCTATTGACGACGGGAGGTAAGTAATTACTTACCTCCCTTGGGCAAATAAGTGATTTCGAATCATGCAAATCATAGCAGACTACTTGACATCCACTAATATCAAAAAATTACTTAGTATCACTGTCAAAATAAATTGATCAAGAAATGTAAAATCTGATTTTTTATTTCATGAACATTGAACAGACGGGGAGCAGATAAAACGTTCTACACCACGCAGGAGGTAAATTTTTACCAGTCTCGTACTCTGTTGTCAGCCCTCGCTACGCCCAGGTGCAAAATCGTCCTCGACTGGTAAAACCTACTTACCTCGTTTGTAGTGTAATATACTATTATCTGATCCCACTATGGTAAGCAGAGTATTGTCACATTGTTTGCAAGCAGGTAAATTAATTTTACCGGTAAAGTGCTAGTTGCTATTGACGACACGGGAGGTTAGTGAGTTACTTACCTCCCTTGGGAAAATAAGTGATTTCGAATCATGCAAATCAAAAGATGTTGAACTTGAAATTTTATCAATTATTAATTAATATTTATAGTAATAGTACAATTATTACAATTAGTAACATTATTCACAAAATTTGGATGTCAAAAAATTACTTAGCATCACTGTCAAAATAAATTGATCAAGAAATGTAAAATCTGGTTTTTTAGTTCATGAACAGTAGGGCAGCAGATAAAACGTTATACGCCAGGCAGGAGGTAAGTTTTGATCAGTCTCGTACTCTGTTGTCAGCCCTCGCTACGCTCGGGAGCAAAATCAGTCTCGACTGGTAAAACCTACTTTACCTCTTTTGTAGTGTAATATAATGTAATATACTAATTCCTTATATTTTTAGGTGAGGAAATGTCAAAAGTCAAAACTGACAAATAATTGCTTGCTAATAACAATAACATGATAGTAGTGTTGCTTAGCAACACATTACGGTATCAGATACCATAAGTTTCGATTTACCTGCCGCAAATGAGTCGAGGGAAATAGTTAACAGTCAACGGACAGTATAAAATAATTTCATTTTCTGATATAGACCATATCAGAAATTGAATTTCCATAAGTTTTCCGGCATATCACGTCAAAAACAACCTCATTAAAAATAAACCTTCCGAACCGGGCGTCACACCATCTCTGTAGAGATGGTGGATGGATTATAATCCAGTCAAATTCGGATTTCTCGGTGAAAAAATTGTCAGAATTTTCTTGTTGGCAGGTTAATTTTATGATTTTAAATAAAGTGTCAAAAGTTACTATAGATATAGCGTGAGAATCAAAAGGCGCGAAAGGTGTCAAAGATTAAAAAAAATCACAATTTTGTCGATATCCGTTCGTTTTCGGTGTACACTAAAAATATCTTATAAAAAGTGTATATTAGAAAATTCTCTACAAAAAAGATTGTATTCATTTCTTTTCTACGAATAATAGTTTTGACGTTATACGGTTAAAGATTCTATCATATAATCATGTATTACCAAAGCACGCGTTTCCACATTACCCTAGAGGAAGAGTGCAAGTCATGTTAAACATGGTCTTCCCTGTAGATGTAATCCATGTTTCCCGGCTATTTAATGTGTTGAAAATTAAGCTGCTTTATTTACATCCCCTTTTTCTCGAAGCCTCGGCTCGCTCTTGGCGACCCTGCTCACAGCCTCCGTCTCTGCATTTTCTAGGGGTAACGGGTCATATCATCTCATACTGATATTAAGGGAGTATCCACTAGCCATGTGTTAAATTTGATCATCAAAATCGTTAGAGCCGTTTCAGAGAAAAAGCTTATTTTCCATTTTTTTACCGGTTTTTAGAGGTTAACACCCCCACATTTGAGCTAGGACTGATTTTACGATTTAGCCTCAAGGTTTGGCTGTCCTGAACATGCATACCAAATCCGAACAAAATCAAACCAGTACTTAGGGCTCTCGGCGCGATCATAGACAGATGGTATAGAGAGAGCTATTTTTAAAAACTGCCTACCTATTTTGTAAATGTTTTTTTTCTAATTCTTCTTAGGGAGGAGCTATAAGGCCTTGTCATAGTAATGGGCCGCCCTATAAGTGTATAGCTTCCAATACCTGCTTTAATATCAATTACAGTTCTTGTAAACATTTTCTTTTTCGATTTTATTAATAAAAGAGCTTTTGACTTTATCACAATAATGGGCCACCTTGTTATAGCCTCCTTTATTCTAAATTTATTTCTCGATACTTGAATTTTAAGGCGCGCTCGTAAAGTACTGTTAACATATTCGTCAATGTACTTGCTTGCAGAATAACATCATATTTTTCCATATTCTTATTACACAAGTCTCTATTTCCTTGGTGTAAAAAGGAGGTAAGGTGACTCATAGGACGTGAGACCCCTTTCCGTTACGTCAATTAATCATTGGAATTCCTCGAAGTGTCCGATGTGCTGTTCCCGCCTTGACCGCCAGTCGCCAACTCTCCCAATTCCCATTATGCACTCAAGTTTTATCGGAATTACTAAGAAAAAATTTAAAAAGCTGAGTAGTTATTAGAAACGATTCGATTTTCTTAAGTATAAATGTTGATAAATTGGTTATTGATAAGCATACAAATCAATTAGAAAGGAATTCCACCTCTTGAAGCGCATTTATTGAACCTCGAGAGACGATAGGTGCTAGTCAGCGTTTCCGGTATCAATTTGATACGGCTTGTTGAGTCTACACACGTTACACTAACCCCAACCAACGCCAACGGCTGCATCAGAGTTCCTATAGGTCTTCAATACTTTTTTAACTATCATTATAATATTAGGTAACTGCTGGTATAAGAAAGACTAATAAAGTTTGAAATTTGGAAAATAGCAAAGTGTGTCTAGTAACTCCGTCATTTGCATACTTGACAATGTTGAAAGTCTTTTTATACTACTATTATTATAATAAAAAAAATTTTTTGACGTTAGCTACCCCATCTACCACCCCTATTGGCATCCTCGCCCTATTATTAAAGGGGGGTAAAAGAAATTAAAATGTGATTTAGTGTGTATACAAGAACGAAACGTCTAAAATAATTTTTTTGGCGTTAGCTACCCCCACCCTATTATTAATGAGAGTTAAAAATTATATTGGGACTTGAATCAAGGGCCTCTAAAATTTATTTTGGCATTAGTCACCCCCTCTACCACCCCCATCCTATCGTTTAAGGGAATAAAAATTTAAATTGGGGTTTAGTGTGTATACAAGAACCAAGCACTTCTAAATTTTCTTTTATATTCGCCGCCCCCTCTACCACCCCCACTCTATTATTAAAGGGAATAAAATATTACATTGGGATTTAGTGTGCATAAGACTTGGATACAAAATTTGGATGTGGAAGTAGTGATTCCTTGGGCAGCGGTTTTTTTATTATGCGTTGTTATTATCCTTGTGGACTGTTTTTGGCTGTTGAATTTCAATAAACCTATTATTATATCAAATACGTCAGCAATACTTTTTTAAGTATTAAATTATTCGATTTAGTTGTGACTTCCACAACTTGGGGTAAAAGCAAGTGTCGGGACCTTTTAGAAATTGAAGAAGACATCTGTTACTACAAATATCATCCGTAAAAAAATATCATTACGTGTGACATGTTTTCTAGATTTTACATATTTTTCACCTATGTTTACCGCAGTATTTTGCTAGCTACTGAAAAAGTTCGGGGCGTATGTATCAGGTACTATTATATTAAAATAACTCCAGTATTGTCGACTATGATCATCATGAGCTCTTTCATAAAGGCCCTACGTATACCTTGTACATGTTCAAACCCCATCTTCACCTGTTAATTTTATATTTATTTGTAGAAAATTGCCGGTTAACTCAAGTAATTTTATATCAGTAAATCGTGTAGCCGCGAAACCATGAAACCCAAATTTAATTGGATGCATTCTCATAACATAACAAATTGAAAATAAAATCGACGATCATTTCGGTGTACATCCTCCTCTTAAAATTTTTAATTGTTCCCATTAGCATATATGTAAAAATTTTAATTGCCCCAGTAAACCGCAACGCAGGATGGAGGATATGTAGTTTCTGTACAATGCCAAACGGTTTTCGCTAATTATATCGGATGAGGTTCCCAAAAAACTTGTCTGAGGAAGGAAGCAATTTCACGAGCAGTCCATTTTAATTAATCATTAAAATGTGTTTATAGCACACGACGTTCAAATATTTTATAATGAATTTTCCGCGGATTTATTGTTGTTTTGAACATGTAAACCGTTTAATTTTTTTTTATAGCAGGGTAGTTTTACCTTACAAAAAGTTGAGTATAATTACTTCCACGTCCAGTGGAAGTATAGAAACGCAAAAAAAAATTGTTTTTTTTTGTGAAATAGGCTTAAAATGTCATGAAACGTCGAGATTTTAAATTTGAGCGAAAAAAATTCCTGTCTGTCGGTCTGTCTGCGTACGTTTACTCTGGAACCGTTTACGATATTGACTTGAAATTTGGTACGCTTATGTATTGTAACGAGATCTGGAACTAGATTATATTTTGATCTAATTCCGTTTAAGAGTTCGGGGATAAATGGGGTAAAATAAGGGTAAATAGGCAAAGCAAGCAGGTAAGACAGTTTAGGGCATGTACGAAAAGTCAAGGTCTCAACATATTTTTTTTTGGCATCAGCCACCTCCCACTATCACTCCAATTGCCACCCCCACCTTATTATTAAAGAGAGTAAAACATTAAATTAGAATTTACTGTGTGTACGAGAACTAAGGGCTTTAAAATTTATTTTGGCATACATGAACGTAAATTAATATACATAAAATATTTTATACCATTTATTATTATAATTTTCAATCTTTATTAATTGAACATTGTTTAACCATAAAAGAAAATTTCATAAAAAATGAGTTCGTATTCTTTTTCTAACACTCCTTGTTCCATTAGGCATTTTCAGGTACATGTTTTAGGGACTTTTTCATATTTTTGCAAATACTAACATGAAAGTTAATGACAAGTATTTCCGGACACCCTGCATAGTGCGAAATTGAAATAAAAATTGTAGAGAATTTAGATACAATTATATTTTAGTTTCCTACCCCACGATTCTACTGGCGCTCAAAACAAAATCAACTCTGACCTATCAGCAATCAGTAAGTGGTGCAAGCAAAACTCATTGATACTAAATGCGATGCGATGATTCAGATCTGGAACCCTCGCACTGTGTTAAAGACCTTGGTCTGCTAATAGACAACAAATTAAAGTTTACCGAACAAGTGAAAAATTGTCTCAAAAATGGCTATTATAAACTAAAGCAGCTATTCCCATTTAAATCGGATTTAGACAGTAAAACAAAAATTATGCTAGTGGAGTCTTTAGTTCTTTCCAACTTAAACTATTGCGATACCATAATCGGCCCATGCTTAACAGCAGATGACAAAAACAAATTGCAAAAACTTCAGAATTTAAGCATGAAATTTATTACAAATATTCCGTTACACGCCCACGTAACACCATATATTCGACAGTTTAATCTACTAAAAATGCAAGAACGTAGATGCGTTCACTTTTGCTGCCTACTTTACAATGTCTTAAAATTCAAACTTCCAGTTTACCTAGACATAAAATTGGTAAGACGCAATGAAACTCACGAGCGACATCTTAGACATGTTTCAAACACACTCGACATACCACACCATCGGACCACTAGCTTTTGCTCTAGTTTCTCCTACCTAGCTCCACACGTGTACAACCGAGCTTCCTGTTAATCTGTTCGAGGCATCATACACAGAGTTTAAAAAAAAGATAATAAATAATATCAAAGAAAATGATACCAGGGTTAATCTTAACCTCTTTTAGTACAGATGCGTATTTTTTAACCTCTTTGACATGACCCTTTTATAAAATATTGTATGTATTATTTCTCCCTTTTACACTTCTATTAACATTTTTATTTATTTTGTTCATTGTTTATAATTCTGCTTCTTATCAAAATAGTATTGTATATGTCTAATATTGTGTATATACATGTGCATTATTCTTTACTCGTACGCAGGTATTTAACTGTTAGGTTTAGGTTTTAATATCAGTATTTTACTGTACCTAACACCTTTTGTGTTTTGTTTGTATCTTTTTTGTACCTTTTAAACACAATAAAACACTTTCTATTCTATTCTATTCTATTCTATTATATTCTATCTATACAGATTAATAACAACATATTTTATTTTTTTTATTCCCTTTCATAATAGTGTGGGGGTAGTATTGGGGGTGATAGTGGGGGGTGGTTGATGCCAAAAAAAATTTTGAGACCTTGACTTTTCGTACATGCCTTAAATTGAAATTTTATGGATTCTTACCTGCTTGTTTTGACTATTTACCCCATTTACCCCCGAACCTTTCAACGGAATTAGATCAAAATATAATCCAGTTCCAGATCTCGCTGTAATACATAAGTATACCAAATTTCAAGTCAATATTATAAACGGTTCCAGAGTAAACGTGCGCACAAAAAAAGTTACAGACCAATAGACAAAAGTATTTTTTCGCTCGAATTTAAAATCTCGACGTATCATGACATTTTAAGCCTATATAATATTTTTTTTTGCGTTACTATACTTCCACTGGACGTCGAACAGTGGAGCGAAAACGATATAAAATTGTATCAAAAATTATGTTTGAGGTATAACCAGATGAAACCTTCATGACATCATTAGATAGGTCACTGGACATCCGAAAAGGTCATTTACGACTTTTTTTAACGGTACCGATTTTTTTTTAAATCGAAAAATGTGTAAAATTTGTGAAAATTAAAAAAAACGTACTTTTTATTACTCACTTCACTATCTTTTTTTCTTTTTCATGAATTGAAAAACTTTTTTATTTTAAGGAATTTTGCCATGGTATCTGCGTATGAATTAACGAAAAAAATATTGGAAAAGTTTTCAAAACAAAAATCAACCTTCTGTGGCAGATAGTTTTGTACTTATCATCATTTAAAAATTATTAATATTCCAAGGCAAAATTCCAAATACCATGGAAAAATTCCTTTAAATAAAAAAGTTTTTCAATTCATGAAAAAGGCATTACTAGGTAAACGAATCTATCAGATTATCTTTTATTTTTCTAATAATTTTTTTATGTATAATTCTTAGGCTGTCACCTGCGCTTATGTGTCTGGTTTCAAACTAAAAAAAGTTCATTAAAGTATGTCATACGGTTTCGAAGATATGACGAGTTGAGTAATAAAAAGTACGTTTTTTAATTTTCACGAATTTGACACATTTTTTTATTTAAAAAAAATTGGTACCATTAAAAAAAGTCGTAAATGGCCTTTTCGGATATCCGGTGATCTATCTAAGCATGTCATGAAGATTTCATCTGCTTATACCTCAAAAAATTTTTTTTCAAGAAGAAAGCGTCTTTTTCTACTCCTTTTAACTGCGCTGGAAGTAAAAATAACAAAAATCATAATGAGCATTAAACACTAAATCTTTCTTGCGTTGTAACTATTAAAGTTGCACTTCTAAATTGAATATTTTCAGATAAATGCGTTGGTAGCAAATGATTTAATAACTTGTAAATGAATACTAATAATGTTCTTAATATATTTTTTAATAAAGCCAATTGTACCAGTTTTGTTTGTATAGTTACCTAATTTTTATATAAAATGCATGCAACGGTTTTGTAGTAACTGAAGTTTGGATCAATCGGTGCAAGTACGGTTTAATTAATTGAGTTGAATTTGACCCCTCTCACGTATAATGACAAATTTTTACATATAGACCAAGATGTGCTGAATTCCTCAAAGAGCATATGAGAACCGCCTTCAACGTGTTTGGTGCATAGTTCTGTTTAAGGAGACAACATTACTCCAGGTCCGGGTGTCAGAAATGTATAAAGGTTAAATGAAATACAAAAGAACGAAAAATCACTATCAGCACATTCGAAATCTTCTAGTGCCAAGCTCTTAAGATCGGATCTGAAAGGGACATTCAAACAATTTAAAAAATGAACATTTTGTTGGGTACAGTTTAGAATATCCATATGTACCACCCCTAACCAAGCCAATACTGAACCCATAACAAAATCGATGGGACATATTGCTGACTTTATACTATGTTTACTAAATTTATAAGTATTTTTACCTCTAATTTTCGGTTTGCTGAACCACCTTTAGTGAGATACTGTTCGAAACCTAAGGAGTTCAAGTTTTAACACTAAACTCATTATAAAAAATGGCCACACCTTTAAGTCCAGCACATGCTATTTGCGCCTGAGTCACGTTTGGCAGGCGTTTAGTTTTAGGTTTAGTTTTTGGTGTATAGCAGCAGTACCCAAATCAGTAAATCAAACTGGAAGACAATAACAAAAAGCACTTTATCGTTATCGTAGCCCCCTGCACCTTCTGACCAGCTTTACTTTCTGATACAGATTAAAAATTCATGACATCGTGTAAAGCTCATTTTTATTTTACCCTTATTTATTTTATTTTAACAAACTAAAATTTCTCTTATTAATGTGCATTGATGGTAGAGAATAAAATATTACAAAAATTACTGTACTGTTACCATGACAAAATACAGATTAGAAATTTATGAAATCGTGTAGAGCTACTAATTTTTACCCTTATTCATTTTAACAGAGTAAGTTTTTTTTCTATTTTTCCTATTAATATACGCAATAAAATATTACCGATGAGAAATTTCCAAAATCGTGTAGAGCTTATTTTCAAACTGGATTATTATGAAATATATTTTTTAAATACATAATGCAAAAGCAAAATATTACAGGTTTATAAATTGTTGAAATCATGTACAGTTAATGTGTCAACATTGTTTTCGTAACACTACAACCAAAAATCTGAAGCGGGATTCCACAGTTGGAATCTAACACAGGACTTGTTGGAGAAAAACTTTATTTTCCAAACGTAGGTAAATAATTGATTACTTGAATTTCTATTTTACCTTTATTTCTAATAGCACTACCGTAGTAGGGGTGCCTTTTTGCTGGCTGGGATACCAATTGAATTATGCAAGAAAAGCAGCAGCACAAAACACATTCCATATGTAATAGAAAAAATTAGCGCTACTCATTTTTTCCCTGTACTTGGTGACTGGATTAAAGCATCTTTTTGTATCTGTTCGTTGCTAGGAATTTTGAACCTGCTCCGAGTCATATCGTCGTCGGCCTGAAATCCGACACCTTCAGCCGACAATGACCCCACCCCGTATCAATGCTCGTATTACAAGAAATATAAATACGCATATGACCCATACTCATAAATGTGGGCCAATTAGAAGTATATAAATAGAATTTATTACAAATAAAAATAATGCTTCAATGTCAAAGCCTTGCTTCATCATAGTATTGACTGTCGTCTTTGCTGATAATAAAAAAAGTGTCATCGCTCGGACTTGCAGCTTTGCCACAAAATAAGCAAACATGAATAATTAGTCTCCATATCCGTGGATGTAAATAAAAGCAGTAGTTTTTTAAAAAACTAACGTGAGGTTGTTAAGATCAGCCTCATTAGACAAAAGTCAGGCTGGCCGCTGGCCAAAACCATACTGAGGATTGTCTGTGGTTAGTGGAAGGACATCGCGCTAAAACGAGGTAGAAGAAAATACATTTCACTTTATTAGGGACTTAATGCAAATTTTAATGTTAACAAAATAAATAAGTTCTGTTATATAAACATGAATCCGTTTTCTAATAGAACCAATTAGTACAGAACCCTTCTAACAAATTATCAATATAGTATTCAGCGGTAATTTGTGTATTAGCTTCCACTTCCATCCAAATTGATTCCGCTTAAAGCATAATCGAAATTTTCAACGAAGCAAACAATTTGCACTAAGTTACAAACTGCGTATGGTTCTCTATTTTTCTAAGTAACGTTGTGGCTTCTACAGTTGCATTCGGGGCTCATCTGTAAAAAAACTATTTCAGCCTTGTCCCAGATCAAATCTAATAAGGGGACAGGATCTAGCAAAGGCTAATATATAATTTTTTTAACATGGGAGCAACTGAACGAGATTGGCATTACGATTTGTATACAAATTGGTTACTTTTGACTGTCTTACTTACATTCACTTATCTTCTATCAAACTGATAATTTCTCAGCTGAGATGCTATAGATGAGTGTTTTTATAAAGCGTAAAATTGACCATATAGGCTTTCATTCTTTTGATTAAATCTGATATATTACCAGTGTATGTCACGTTACAAATTACCATTCAAGGTAAATAAAAGTGTACATTAATTGTCCAAACAATGTCGAAAAATTGATTATTCCATAAAAATATCAAATACGTGATATTTCAAGCATACAAAGTTAACAAAGCTCAAAACAAGAGACCAATCGATAAGTTTCTATAAACAAATATTTTTTTTCATTTGAACCATTATTTTCACTAATACAGGATTTCCAAATTATTATAGAATTTTTATCTGCATGTACAGTTATAATTGAGGAAATGTTAAAAATTTTTGGTTCATAAATTTTTATGTAGTTTTACCTCTTTATATTATGGTAACTGATTTCTTCCAATTAAATGTTTTAATGAACAGCTACGTTCTTCATTCACAATTTTAGATGCGGTGTTAATGAGCGACAATTAATTTAAATATTTCTGATGCAATGAAATAATAATTATTAATACAAGCGTCCGAGTATCTATTTAGAGAACACAGTTCTGGAATCTGCAGCAACTGAGGTTTACTACAAATTGGGATGTGGGAATCGGCTTAAGGTGGGCATATCCAAAAGAGAAAGAGAGAAATCCGATAAGCAAATATTTATTCTTTTTGGCCATAACTTTTTCTTTTTGACATACAGGTTGTCCATTTTATCAGGGCCCTCGAAAATATCTCGCTTAATAACGATCGTACAAAAAAATTATTTTTACGAAAATTGTGCCGATTTATATAACCTACAAAATGGCTTAAAGACATTTGAAATCCATGGGCCACTTTAAGAGTTATGGCGGAAAATATCGAAAATAAGGAAAACCAATAATTTTTCTTTTAACAAGCATTATACTTGCCGTGGAGAAGTATGATTAAATAAAACGATAAAATAATTCAATAAGTTGTTCAAATCTTTGCTATAATAAAACATTAACACAATCAAGAAGAATAAAGTAAATTCAGGTAACAAAAACAAATTAATAATAAAAGGAATATAGCACACAGAACATTAATATTTATCTAATCCTCAAAATAATTTTTAAGATATCATATCAAGTGTTCAAAGTGTCCACCGCGATTTCTTATGCACAATCGAGCGCGGCGAGGCATTGCATTTAAAACATTACTCTGCATTTCGGGGGTAACTGTAATACATGCCTGTTGAATTCGAGCTTTTCGGTCCTCTAAATTTTGCGGTGTCGTCGAAAACACCTTATCTTTAATATACCCCATAGAAAAAATCCATTGGGGTTATATCTGGAGAACGAGGAGGCCATCGAATAAATCCATTGGTACCTCCTATCCAATGTTGAGGCAAAATTTCGTCTAAATAATCTAGGCAAATTTAGGAATTGTGGGGAGGAGCTCCATCTTGTTGAAAATATTGAAAGTTGTGTCGATTCTCTAAGGGTAGGTCATCTAAGAATTCATTAAATTCATTCCTCAAAAAGTTTAGGTACCTTTGACTAGTGAGGTGACCATCATAAAAATAAGGACCTATTAAATTGGTGCCTAAAATACCTATCCACACATTTATTGAAAAACGATTTTGAAACCCAGTCGGTCTATGCCAGTGTGTATTTTCAGAAGTCAATTTGTAATAAATATTGCGATTAAAAAATCCATTATTGGAAAAATTTGCCTCGTCGGACCAAAGTATTTTACTACATATTAATGGATCGATCGGCACGCTTCTTTCCCAACAGCCACCTACAAAAAGTCGTCCTGCTTGGTTTGTCCCCGGCTTGTAAATTGTGACCTTTTTTGGCTTTATTACACCGGTAGCCATTCTCTAAATGATGTTTCCAAATTTTCTGTATTTTTATTTCTTACATAATTAATAACTCGGTTTACCTTATTTACATTATCAGTAACACTGTTCAACCTTGTCTTCTTCTTTAAAAATGAACCATTATTTTTTAGTTTCGTAGCTAATTTTCTGAACAGAGTTTTATTCGGCTGTAGTACTTGTGGAAATCTGTTTCTATATTCTACTTGAGCTAATCCAGAGTAAAAATTGCACTGGCAATATTAACGAACATATTATAACGATCAATGTGTGAAAATTATTTTTGAAAATTCTAAATTCTTAAACGAGTGTGTGTTTTTATTTCAATGAGAGATTTCACAGACAATCATCAAATGAACCCCTGCTAATTATTTTTTTGTCTTGCTTCAGGACTGTGGGTAGACATTTTTTAAGCTGCCCTAGGTGTGTTGTCAGCTTCTCTTATGAAATTGTCATTGTAAGCTTTTTTTATATTGGAGTGGATCGGGCAGAAAAAAGATCCTCAATTCATAGTCTTCAAATTGAAAAAAATTTCCCAATCGACTAAGTTGGGTCTCGACATTGTTTTCCCACTTACGTTCCACAGATCTGAGGGTCGAGAGGGGGGAGGGGACCAAAAAAAATATACCTCCCAAAAATGAAGAACTTGACAAAACACGCAATTTTGGTTCTCGGCCTCATCGACGTCGGACTATTATTTAGCAAGATATCGCGAATTAGCGTTACAGGAAAAAAAAAAATTTCTCAGCTCGACATGAATGTAAGACTTTTATTATATTTTTCATAGAAGGGTAATGTCACCCATTTTAAGAGGCCGGAGGCTGGCGGTGGTGGGACAATTAGGAAGGGAGGGAGGGAGGTAGGCAGGTAGGGCAAATTTTTTTTAAACCCCGATAACTTGTGACCGGAGAGGTGGATCGCAAACAATCAAAGTGGCATTTCTGCAGTTTTTCACGTAGAACTCAATAAAATTGGCAGAAATCGACTTTTGCGAAAAACACGCGGCTGGCGCGCGAAAGAAGTTTTGACCTTTTTTCAAAAAATGCTTTTGTCATGAAGGGAAGGTGTGGGGGGAATAATTTTTATGTTAATCGATATCGAATAATTTATTTTTCATCTTCAATTTCCGCCCAAGTAGACCGCAAAGGAGAGTGCAAAGTTTTTACTGTATAGCGGGAGAACGGAGAGGAGTGGGGGGTTCTAGCAGGGCTCAAAATAGAGGGAAAACGTTTTTATTTTGCCCTGTCCGTATCTTGCCCGCCCGCGCGATTTACAATTAAAAATACGAATGGAAACGGGCATCGAGTCAGTCGACGCAGCGGCGAGCAGCCGGGGCGGAGCTTACTCTCCTCTCCGACTCACACACGCGTGGACTTACTCCGATTATCATAATTCTCCTGTTATTAATTGAGAGTCACTTGAATACCAGATAGAATCGCTTTTTCCTAATATTCTAACAAATAGCAATCTGGCACGCTCTTTTTGCAGAATTACTGGTATATGGTTAAGCTTCCATTTACATTTTTGGAATGTAAACGGAAAGAAATTGTCAAAGTGCTGGTCTTTCCATTGCCGTGTTTGTTGGTAGTTGCAGTCCGGCACTTGAAACTAAAATGTAAGTAAGCACCATTGTTACTTTCTTAAACACTCGCCGTGAACGCAATGTAGTTATCCTGGGGCTGTCGTAATTTTCGATGGAAATCCTGATCCAAATACCAGCACGAAAAATCCAGAGCGCATAGTGCGACTAGGTAAAAAAGCAGGTACATCAAAAAAAATTCTTAGCTAACAGTTCCAACAAAGAGAAATTAATTGCAATGATCGCTGAAACAATAGAAGCCAATAATATATTTACCAAAATTTGCGCTGACGATGCTGATGCAATTATTGTTGATACTGCGGTTAACTTAAAAAAATTAAACAAGAATCGAGATCATCATGATAGTCGGTAATGATACCGATATACTGATCATAATGACCCAGCTCGCTTTTGATAAAGATTGTGAATTGTATTTCTATAAGCATGGAACTGATAAACAGTCCAATAAATTTTACAACAAATTTTCATTCATACACTCCAAATTCATGCCTTTAATGGTTGTGATACGACATCGACATTTTTCGGTCAAGGAAAAAAAATTATAAACCTATCACTAGAGAAAACCGATTTGCGAGATCTCGCGAACGATTTTACAGGCCAGATAGTTACAAAATGATGCTTATGAATGCGGGTGAAATTCTTGTCGAAAAAAGGTATAGATGCGAGAGAATATTAAATAAACCAGTATTATTTATTCACTTTTAAGGTTATTGAAGTAGATTTTTATAGGAATTTTCAGTTTTTTTGAGTGATCTAAATTTGATTTAAATGAACAGTCGTTTTTTTAATATTTAAGCCCACTATCGTACAAAATTCCACAGTAAGGGTTCATAATTACTGAAAATAGTACATTAAAAACATTTCAATTTTCAAACCAAACTTCACATTTAGATTCTTAATACAATTACAAACAACTTTTTATTTACCCACTTTTTAATTTTGCCCTGTCCGTATCTTGCCCGCCCGCGCGATTTACAATTAAAAATACGAATGGAAACGGGCATCGAGTCAGTCGACGCAGCGGCGAGCAGCCGGGGCGGAGCTTACTCTCCTCTCCGACTCACACACGCGTGGACTTACTCCGATTATCATAATTCTCCTGTTATTAATTGAGAGTCACTTGAATACCAGATAGAATCGCTTTTTCCTAATATTCTAACAAATAGCAATCTGGCACGCTCTTTTTGCAGAATTACTGGTATATGGTTAAGCTTCCATTTACATTTTTGGAATGTAAACGGAAAGAAATTGTCAAAGTGCTGGTCTTTCCATTGCCGTGTTTGTTGGTAGTTGCAGTCCGGCACTTGAAACTAAAATGTAAGTAAGCACCATTGTTACTTTCTTAAACACTCGCCGTGAACGCAATGTAGTTATCCTGGGGCTGTCGTAATTTTCGATGGAAATCCTGATCCAAATACCAGCACGAAAAATCCAGAGCGCATAGTGCGACTAGGTAAAAAAGCAGGTACATCAAAAAAAATTCTTAGCTAACAGTTCCAACAAAGAGAAATTAATTGCAATGATCGCTGAAACAATAGAAGCCAATAATATATTTACCAAAATTTGCGCTGACGATGCTGATGCAATTATTGTTGATACTGCGGTTAACTTAAAAAAATTAAACAAGAATCGAGATCATCATGATAGTCGGTAATGATACCGATATACTGATCATAATGACCCAGCTCGCTTTTGATAAAGATTGTGAATTGTATTTCTATAAGCATGGAACTGATAAACAGTCCAATAAATTTTACAACAAATTTTCATTCATACACTCCAAATTCATGCCTTTAATGGTTGTGATACGACATCGACATTTTTCGGTCAAGGAAAAAAAATTATAAACCTATCACTAGAGAAAACCGATTTGCGAGATCTCGCGAACGATTTTACAGGCCAGATAGTTACAAAATGATGCTTATGAATGCGGGTGAAATTCTTGTCGAAAAAAGGTATAGATGCGAGAGAATATTAAATAAACCAGTATTATTTATTCACTTTTAAGGTTATTGAAGTAGATTTTTATAGGAATTTTCAGTTTTTTTGAGTGATCTAAATTTGATTTAAATGAACAGTCGTTTTTTTAATATTTAAGCCCACTATCGTACAAAATTCCACAGTAAGGGTTCATAATTACTGAAAATAGTACATTAAAAACATTTCAATTTTCAAACCAAACTTCACATTTAGATTCTTAATACAATTACAAACAACTTTTCCTTATGGTACTTTTCCATATTTTGATAAATAAGGGCATTTCAAGCCATTTTAAAATTTCTTAGGACACGACCAATATTTTTGTTAATTTTGTGGTTATTAATCATGCTGAAACTAATGCTGAAACCCGTTAAGAAAAAAAATTGAATAAAAAAGTTTTCCATATGGTGCAGACTTTCTGGCGTACACTGTACAACCGAAACAAACAAATACAACTTACAAAGTTTCGAGTTAATAAAAACAGTATTTTAAAGCCGCTCGATACTAGTGTGATTTAAAATACTGTCGAATGATTTTCAGTTATTGTTTACTCTCTCCTTGCCAAATGTTATTTTTACTCCCAAGTCTAGACGAAAAATTTTTAGTTTTGTAAACCACCGGAATTTTCTTTATAGTCTGCAACCGGCAGATACGAATTAACTTTAGATTTATCGCCATACTATAAACCTATTAATAGAGTGAAATTTTTTGAAAACTATTCTCGGAATGATGACTGGTTATTTTAAGGCATATCTATAAATATCAAATCGAAATTATATTTCAGAATGCCGAGACCGAATTACTTTATTATGTCAACATTTAAAGTTGGCCAATAAAAATAATATGCTTAGAAATACTTTCGGATACAGTTAGACAGCTGGGGAGAAAAACATGAACATCCGTGCGTTACTTAGGATGGAAAAGGGTAACATAAAAATCTCGTTATGCAGAAGATGCAATAATTGTTGTTTTACGTAATTTACATTACTCTCCTGGCCATTAACTATTCCACCAATTAACCAGGACAGATACACACAATTATACAACGACCATTCCCAGCTACATTGCCATCTGGCGCAGCTGAGACTCGAACTCGGGAGTGGTACATCGCCTAACCGTGTTGTCTCTCACACAACTACGTCTAGTCCACTGCTACCAACTCGGTAGCAAATTTTATTTTGTGTAACTGCAACGAAAACTCAATTATCATAAAAATCAATTCCCAGAGAGGAATTATAGTAATAAATATAATTAATAATTATTTAAGTGCAATAAATGTCGTCCCGAGGAAATATATTTTTCGAATTTATAACAAAATTTACATTTTTTAGTAAATGCAATAAAAATTTCCTTTTGAGAATTATCATAAAGATCGCTCCACGAACCGTTATTTACTAACTGTAATTGTTAAAGAACACGCCAAAACCCTCGATAAACTTTTCGAAACTGTAACAAAATGAAAAGTGTGCTTCACGTATAAAAAATGCCGTTGGAAGAGGTTTTTATATTTTAAATCATATTTTCGCTCTACGGAGCGTTTCTTATACAAAATTTCAGAAACTCATCAAGGAGTGTGATTTTAGAAAGTGTAGTAAATGTCGCTGCACGGGGACGTAATGTCGCCCCGACCACCAAAATTTAGAAAATGTAACAAAAATCGACTTTAATTTCGGAAATTGAAAACCCGTTTACGAGTTCACGTTGTTAAGCACTGCAACTCATGTGTTGTGTTAAATATGAGGACAAGTTAATCCAGTATCTAATCAAAGTATATCGAGAGTTATAGCGAAAATAGCCTTTAGTGACAAGGGTCCCCTATCATTTCCTAGCAGTCGATTTTGACGGGAAAATGATGGGCTTTAACGGGATTTGCCCTAAACCGATTCCTCAGTGATTCGGTGTCAGAAAAGTATAGTTACCATGTACTAATATGTGCATGGGACCGCCTTGCTTGAACGTATGAATTTATAATTGTTACAATATATATTTAGCAACTACCTTTAACACCGACTTTTACTTCCAACAAAAATGTTTTTTACGAACCGGCGTTGTGTAACACTGCATCTTAGGCATAATATTGAATATGAGATGAGTAAAAAGTTACGTGTTAAAGTTTCTGAAGGGAGATTTGGCACGAGCGACAAAATTTTTGAAGGTAAATTCTTCACTTTTTGCAATTGATTCTGGCGGTAAATTTATACATTTTCCATCGTGTTTGCCCTAAGGCGGTTCCTCGGTGATTCGGTGGCACAAAAGTATCCTTACCATGTACATAGTGCATAGTTAGTACATGAAAAAGTTGAAAAAAAAGCCCGATGGCAGAGGCCAGTCAGAAAGGTAGATTTCATCCTATATTATTTTGCACTGCTTTAGGTCTCTATTATATTAGTAAATAAGTGATTAAGTAAGTAATTAAGTATATCTTTATTAGAACTGCCCAAATTTAATTCATTGTCATCGATTTATGAACTATTAGCACATAGGTAGTCTTCAAAATATAAATTAGCAAAAAAAGTTTTAGACAAATTTCTAGGGCTAGATTATCCAACGATGTATCGCATGTACATTTTTCGAAATAAAATTTTGAGAATTATCACAACATCCTTCCTTCCTTCCTTTGGGCTATGGATATCCACGCAGGTTGCTATAGTTAGCCTCCGTGGCAATGTTGTGTTGCTACTCTGGAATTCAGGGTCTTCCAGCGGCGCCACAAATGTGCAGCTATCTTGTTGAGCACCGTCGAAAACGATGAGAAATAAATTTTCATGCATTTTGATTTTCTGGGGGATATTTTAGTATTAGGGGAGGGGGTAGTTTCAACCCAGGAGGTCGATCAGATATTGCATGGCTAAATTTCATACGGCCTATCCTAATCCTGTCCAAAAAACCGATCCGCATGCTTACGGTGGGAAAAAACCGAAATATGGGTGGTTCTTTGAGTTTAGACGTAGTTGCTGAGGGGTGAGAACCTGAAAAATATCACCATCGTGCTCAGCGCCCTCGAAAACGGGGGTACCTATATTTTATCCCTGTCACAGAACTTTTGTGTTTTAAAGCCTTTTTCTGCAACTTTTCCACAGATTAATGGGTGGACGGCCTTGCCTGAAAGTATGGATATAAAATAATTTTATTATTCTGAAATTGTTGCGGTGCAAGCATTTTCAAGCTCTGGTGTGGGCGACCGAAATTATTTGTGATAGGCAAGGTAAAAGTCCACATAGTCGTGAATATTGAAATTTTAGTTGAATCTGTTTGTGTCAATCGTATTGCTAAAAACTTAAACATTGGATGGTAGTTGGAGACTGCATTGTCCGAGTCGTCATAATCCTCACCGTGTGTGGTATGGACCGACCCGACACTCTAGTTGAACTTATAGACTTGTTAACCTTATACTTATACTCCTATATTTGGAATTGTAGCTGTAACAAATTTGTCCAATTTTATCCAAATATCTTATATGCTTTACTGAGTCAAATTAATCAAATTTCCCTTTCAGGTTAAAAGGAAAGTGTTATTTATAAGGGATGTTAGCTTTAGGACATTGTAACGACATCCAATCAATACCATTTAGTGTCAGAAAAACTGAAGAGTAAGTATAGATTTTGCATGTTACATCTGAATCAGTTGCATCGAACCCTACAGGGGAATATCTTAGTATCGATTTTAGCAACAGTAACAAAACGTCCCTCAGACGCCCATAGCATGGATTGTTCACATGCACACACCCGCTGTATATTTTTTTGTGCTTTACAGACAATCCAGTCCAAGATTGTGACCTTGAAATGTGACCCGAAAATTCTACTATTCACGTCACACTTTGAGCAGTATATTTAATTTAGTAGCGGTCGTTCGGTGAAAATTATATAATCATCAATACTCAAGGTTTAAATCCATATGTAAATCGAAATTTTATTGTTTACATACCTCGCTGAGTTGCTGACTACATGTCTAAAACGAGATAGGTATGTAGGAGCAATAATTCCTTATCCACATTCCTATGCTATCCAATACAAGGAAACGTGGTGACAAACTATAACAAATCCATTGAATATTTTATTAATTACAAATTATATCGTGCTACTTTCTACAACGGCAGCGCGATACCTTAATAGGAAGTAAATCGTACACTTTTTGTGGAATTCTCTGTGCAACTTCCGTTGAGAAGTGGGTGCCTCACTCCCACATCTGCCGCGCTATTTACATTTGCCGAAGAAAAACCACATAAACAGTAGTGGGCGATATCTCTCCATTTGTTGTTGCACGACTTAGTTTCACAGCTTTGATTCGTTTCCAGTCCCACCGAGGGATGTGTCAGACATTAGAAAGTCAGGATATAATTTATAGCCCAGAAGTTAGAATAGAAATAACTAAATGTAAACATACTCTTTGCCGGTTTACTGATTTTTTTATATAGCGTGTCTCCGGACTCTTATTATATACAAATAAGTAACATTGGTAATAATAATAATAATATTTACTGTCCATTTGACCAGTACAGAAAATGGTATCGGACTCGTCTGCAATATGGAATTATAAAAAATACAAACACAAATGCAAGACTACGTCTGATAAGAGTAAAATAATACATAATACGTAATAAGTATAGAAAAGCATGTAGTAACAATATATAATATGGAAAATTTTAAAATATAACATTAACTAGATGTAAAATACGATATACACTTAATACACGACACAGCTAAGAGAAAAAAAGTCGCATTATAAATATAATAAGGGTGAAAACGGCAGATTGAGTAACAAGTAGACAGATAAATGATTAAAAATCAAAGTTTAAAAATCCTTGAATGTCATGCAATACATTATCTAACAGTATTTGTTTCAATACTTTTTTAAATTTGTGTATGCTGTTAATTTGCTTCAAATGATTGGGCAGCTTATTGAAAAGTTTTATACCCATATACTTCGGACTTTTCTCATAGAGAGACAAAGAATGCTCAGGAATTAATAAGTCAAATTGCCCTCGAGTGTCATAGCTGTGATTATGATTGTTTCTTAATAAATGATCAATATTTAATTTTGTTAAAGTAAGGATCACCAAAATATACATACAGGGAAGCGACATAATTTTTAACTCTTTAAAGAAACTTCTCATGATGGGTCTACCCATCTTACCCCTAAAACCATATTTTTAAAATTTTTCTATAAGTAAAACGTGATTAACCAAATCAAACGCTTTACTTAAGTCCATAAAGACACCTGAACATTTTTCATTTTTATTTAACTTTTCATGAAGTTCATTAGGAAAAGATAGCATAGCTGACTGAGGCGACCTGCCCTTACCCTTTTATACAAAAATTAAGCATCCTTCTGTAGATTACCAATTCTAGTATTTTTGAAATCGTACATAAAAGCGAAATGGGTCTGTAGTCCCACAGCAGCTATGAAGACAATGCTTGACCTCCTTCCTTTGCACTTAATAATTTGAGACTGCATCAGGCACTCAAATTTAAGCCAGGCGATCTGGCTGGTTACTTAAGGATTTTGGAGCTAATCCATTTTGAATCCATGACCAAACTTACTGAGTCAATGTCAATCAAACAGGACTTTGACTGCCCTGCCCGGTTGACGTGCTGATCGAAAGCCGTCAGACGAGCAAGATGGAGGCACTACGATTGGAACAAGTGTCACTCATCTGGTATACAGATGGATCTAAGATGGCTGAAGGGGTAGGAATGGGCGTAGCAGGGCCCAGATGTAGACTATCAAAAGCCCTAGAGGCAACACCCCAATCATCTTCCAAAAGCAGAAATACATGATATAGATCTGTGTGCCCAGGAATGCCTAAATAAAGGCATTCGAAGGGCCAAGATCTATATACTATCAGAATCCCTGAAGCAACTGGCCAACAACAACAAGGTTACCTTGATGTGGGTGCCAGGGCATAAAGGATTACAAGGTAATGAACTTGCTGATAGCCTTGCGAAAAAAGGAGCATAAGGACAATTTATTGGACCTGAAGCGTTCTGTGGCCTGGCCAAGGGACACGTAACGGAGGAGATCCAGAAATGGGAAAAGGACCAGAAAAAGTCCTACTGGTGCCACAAGGCTTCTCGAACTTGAAGTCCGAATTAAGACTCATAACAGGCCTTCTAACTGGCCACTTCCCCTTGAGATATCATCCCAAAAACATGGGCAAGGCAGTAGACGACAAATGTAGATACTGTGATACTGCAACTGAAACTGCACACTTTTTCCCGGAACAGTTGGTCGGATCGATTCGGCAATGGTCGGAACTGATTCCGCGTGGTTGACTCAGTCTATAACGATACCTCCCGCGCATTCGTGTGTATTCGGAAAACTTCGGAAGTGTTCGTGCGAAGTTCGGATTTTTGCTTAAAATCCTAGCTTTCACATGTGTGAACTCCTCTGAAACTTGTTTCGGTTTTTCAATTCCCGCAGTCGTTGATAAAATGGCGAATAACGCCCTCGGGAGTGATCGGATCGAATCGATAATCATAGTAATCGATTACCCGTGGTCGACTTGGTCGATAACGGTGCCTCCCGCGCATTCGCGTGTCTTCGGGAAACTTCGGAAGTGTTCGTGCGAAGTTTGGACTTTTGCTTAAAATCCTAACTTCCACACGTGAATTCCCCTGAAACTTGTTTCGGTATATCAATTACCCAAGTCGTTGATAAAACGGTGAATAACGCCCTCGGGAGTGATCTGATCGAATCGATTCCCCGTGGTCGGTATAGCCGACCTTGTACGCCTTCGATAAAAAGTGTTCTAAACCTCTTCGAGGTTATGTACTCCCACAGGGGGGGAGGGCGGTTGGTGAGGGGGGGTGCTTGTAAAAAATTCTACTTAAATGTTCGATTTTTAGGTTAGAGAACCCACTCACGCCTAACTTTTTGGTTATGTTTTATACTGGATCGTTTGTGTCTATATTCAAGTTATTTATAAATGTCACTGTCACAGGATTATATATTAAGCGACTTCCGTATCCGTCGACATCATATTTCCATTTTTGAATACGTACTTCCGTCTAGTACACAAATATAACCGGAATGATAGATTTCAAAATTCAAACATCAATAGCAATGCCGTAATAAGATGAGAAGTTAAAGACAGGTATTTATTTGAAAGATGAAACGATAATGATCTTTTTATAAAAGAAAAGAAATATCCAGACGGCGCGGAAATCAATTTCTTGATGTATATGAATATGGTCCGGTTTCGCTCGAAAATTAGCTGCGAAACCCAATCGGGTTTCTTGATAAGTAAAGATTGTGATCGTACAAAAAATCGATTTTGAGTTTTTGGTGCTGATAGGCTTCTTTTTAATCGCCTTATTTAGATTAACGTCCTGGCTGAGTTTAGCATTAGCTATTCCACTACTCAACCAGGACACATACAACCAGTGACACTCCCGGGATTAAGAGGGGTTATTTTTAACGTCTGTAATTTAACGGCAAAGTGTCTTCTTGGTCATATAATACATCTACCAAGTTTCATTCTGATATTCTAAGAAATAAGGACAAAAACAATGTGATAAGATAGACTAAGTTTAAAGTTATATGAAACACAAGAAGATAATTTGTATTATGCAGTATAACGCTTGAAACCTAAGAGAATGCAAATTAAATATTTACGAAATTGAATCTTAACTTAATAAAAGTAGCCGCACCATATGGCACGAAGTTGCAAAATGGAGGAACTTCTGTTGCTCAATTATTCATACATCTTTACAAAATTTATGAGAGAAAATTGAATGTTGAGTTTCTTGATGGAGTAATTAGCAGTAAAAAATTAAATGTGCTAGACCGTATAGCTTTGGCAATATTTTGAATTCTTTCTAATGCGGTATGTTTTGAAAGCTTGTATTATTTATAATAAAAATCAGCCTGCTAATCGCAGTTAAAACAGGGTAATAGAGAACTTATTTGAATAATTTTAAAGGAATGTACAATGAACCTGTATAAACACGATAGCATTAAGAAAACACGTACAAAACTATTTAAAATTAATTACTTGCACGCCATCGATATCTTGGTCGACTGAAATACAACAAAAAAAGTATATAACAGCTGATACTGCATTCATAGGCGAGGAATGCGAAAACAATGTATAAACAAAATCGATTAATGAAAAGAATCTGATCTATGTTTTAAATAAATAAAAAATAATTGCAAGTTTTATTACAAAACATACAACTCAGAAGCTGTGCTAAGGCATTTTGCATTGTTACACCATAAATTAAAATTATATTCATATACTCCGGTCATTGTACACATGTGGCATATTCAAAATTTGAGCTTACTACTAATATAAACGATAAGCACAAACTGATCATAACACACCGAATTAGGTATTAAAAAAGGGAGTGTCTACAGCTCCGGGTAAATCCGTATGAATAATTTTTATTATTCCTCCGTCTAAAACCGGGCATGCGCATGATTGGCTGCCGTCGAGGGCAAGGGACATTATCTATCATAAACAACTATACTACATCAAAAAATATTAACATATTTAACCCAACGAACTAACCTAAAGAAATATTCGTATTATGTATTTTAGTTAACAAAATGTGGTAAAAAAAAAACTGTAGCAAGCGGATTCCAACCGTCGACCTTACGTGTGAGAATCGGGAACACTAAGCATTACACCACAGACTGCTGATGGTTAACCTTATAATTCTTACTATATCAATATGTTTGAACGTCATCGCGCATGTGCGGCGTGAATTGCCTGGACGGAGGAATAATAAAAATTATTCATACGGATTTACCCGGAGCTGTAGACACTCCCATTAAAAAAACTGAAGACATGCAACGTAACATAGATGTATCTTAGAGGTAGGCCGGTATTTCATACAGTCGTTCAACTATGGCGTTTAATAATATAACATCAATATTTTTTATGTGCGATCTTTGAGATGATTGGCAAAATAATTGAACTTAAAAATAATCATTAATCATCCTAATCCGCCAAAATATCGAACTCATCAAGTAGCAGATGCCATGGCATTGAAACATTTATTTTTGCTTTTGAGGACGAGACTAAGACAGATATTAAAGTCTTTGTAGTTCTGATGTTGTTCCTTTGATAACTTAATTAGTTCAAAAGATACAGACAGGTAAATGAGCGATAAATCAAATAGTTAAATGTTTCAATTTTCAATTGTCAAAAATGCAGATACCCTGGACAGCTTTATTATCAAAGTTGGGTTCGAGTTCATATGGCGATTTTAGATCTGGTGCGGAAATTTCAATATCTGACCACAGAAAAATTAGGGTCGACCTTTCTATTATTTCTAATGTAAACGATGCTTATTTGTTTCTATAAAAACGCCACGTCGTAGCTTTAGGAATGTGTACAAATTCCGTTTGTTGCTTTCTTTTAATACCTTACTTATCAAAAGATATAAGCTGTATAACAATAAATTAAACACTCTGTATATTATTTCAAATATTTCTTTCCTCTATTTACTGTATCCTTAAAATTACTTAAAATTCAAAAATCATTCAACCTTTAATTGTTATAAACAACTATAAAACGCTGTTACTCAAGTCATATTTATCGTAACCTATTTTCCTAAAATATTCATTCATTGTAAGCAATTCGTAAACCAAAAGGAATTTATTAAATATTCCGAAAATAAATCTTAGCATATAAACAAGGAAGGAAAAATAGCCAAAACTTTCATTATAAGGGAAAGGATTGCAGAGAATTTATGTGTTCCTAAATTGGAAAACGCAAAATCATTTCAAATATTAACTGACTTATAAACTATAGTTGGGGTGGGGGTGGCTCTGGGGGTGAGGGGTGGGGCTAATCTTTGATCTATTCATAAGAAACTGTGTCCCCCTGTTATTTCTTTTTGGCTTTTAAATTTTTTTTTTTAAATCAAGAAATCCAAATATATTTAGGGTGGTACTTTTATTCTAAAATTAATACATAGGTGAACCCTAGGTGCACCCCAGAGCTGAAATTTTCAGAATATCTGGCCTCTGTTACGTACAATAATATACTGATAGATCCGAAAAATCCGGATTGAGCATTGAGAATTTGTCCGAATAATTCTGCACACCCTATATATGAAAATAACAAGATATAGTAGTCGTTCGAGCAACGCAACAATTTCAATTCTATTGCCATAAAAGTTACTGCAATAAGTAATTAGTTATTAATCTCATTATAATTAATAGTTATCACAAGAAGAGAAACGTTAACCTTGGTACAAAGAGTACATGTTGATAAATGTTACAGCCTTGGCGAAATAACTATTCGAGAAACGATTATTGCTTCATTCCTCAAAACGTTTTCTAATGCAACCATCCAGGTAGTGGGGCATGTACAATTATTATTAAATTTAACACAACCGGTGATGTCAGAACAAAAGGAACATTAGAAAAATATTGTTATAGGTGTTAAGCAATAATAACGTGGTAAATTTTCACGCATTTTATACGGGATAATTGAGTTTTAATCAATATACTCTGAAAAGTTATGGAACTCGTCAAAGTAACAGCAGAGTTTCACATAAAAAATATTCAAAAATGTACCGTTAACGAGATATTGGGTTTTTTATCCATTTATTTATTTATCACTATAAAATATCCAACAGGCAAAAAAGAACTATTACGTAGAGAACACGTTAAATGAAGCATTTTTGATATCATCAAGCTACCATCTTCGTTGACCTATTTCGATTAATATTATATAAGTTGTGTATATAGGGCACCATGATCATCATCATCATCAAGCTTTGATCTTACAGAAATAATAAACAGTAAACGCAGAGTATGATAAGTCCCATCATTCCATTATATTTATTTATTATTCCATTAAGGAACATAGGGCCTCCACAAACTGTCGCCATCTGACTCTGTTCCTGGTAAGTACTTTTATTTCTCCCCATGTCTTGTTCATTTTCGTTGCTTCTTCTAACATGGTTCTCTTCCATGTCACCTTTGGTCGTTCCACTCTTCGACTGCCTTGGGGGTTCCAGTCGAGGGCCGCCCTTGAGATAGTGTCTTCTGGTCTGTGGCCTAGGCTCTTCCACTTCCGCGATCTTATTTCCAGTCGCATTTCTCTCTGTCCTGTTATATTCCATAGCTCCCTGTTAGCGATTTGATTTGGCCTGAATATGCGCATTATACTGCGCAAACACCGGTTGACGAAGACCTATATCATGTGGTCCGTGGATATAGTACTTTTCCACATTTCACATCCATATAGTAGGACTGATATGACGTTGCTGTTAAATAGACGTAGTTTGATTCTCTTCAAGTATGCGGAGGGCCGCCAGATGCCGTTAAGAGCACCATATGCTCTCTTCGCTTTTAAGAGTCTTTGTTGTATATCACGATCCGTTCCTCCCGTATTATTGACTATGCTACCTAAGTACTCGAATTCGGTGACTCTCTCTATTAGTGAATTTTGAACATATAGATCCTCTTGGTTCAGAGTCATAATGCGCATTTCTTTGCTTTTACTGTGTTTATTTTCAGTCCTACCTCAGTTTCAGTTGCCCTCTGTCCGGGAGTTACGTTGATGGCCGTAACAACCTTGTTTTTAAAAACAATTTACAATTTGTAGGGCTAAGTTTAGCCCACAAAGAATGATGCAAGTTGAATTTAAATTGACTTTATTATAACGAAATTACAATGAAAAGTAAATCTTATTCTACTCTCACATATATTTATAACATTTTATAATCTTCGCTGAATAAGAGCTTCCTTATCCTCATTGGAACTAGGTCGCTGCTAACTCCTCCGGCGCCAAACTTGAGCATAGCTTCCTTCATGCTATGCGAAAGGGTACATCTCTTGTTGGGGTAGTTTCTTGGTGTCTTTCCTGTTGCTTCTTACTTGAAGTCATTTTCAAATAAAATAATTTCAGTCTAGGGAACATAACATAAATTATTATCAAAACAATCACAAGATAAATAATAAGGGTTTTAAAATCAAAGCTCGACATCTCTTCAATTTCTATGTTTTTTACAAGTTGTTTGTTTAAATTTAATTCATCGTTTAGTTTGTTTATATCATCTAAGTTAATATGTGAGATTTCTAATGCTTTATTTTCGAAAAATAACTTGTCAACATTGTTTTGTATGTATGGCAAAAAGCTGCTAATTTGATTTATTTTTAAATCAGTTTTGTATATTTTTATTATATGATGATCAAACTGAATAAAGCAATCTGGTGAAAGCGAGATAATATAAGTTCCAAGAACGTCTTTAGTTTGCAAGTGATTGTTACAGTTTATTTTTAACACATTTCTCGTAGGAGAAATAATTATGTATTGGTCTTTGTCAATTTCTTGCACTTTAGATTCAATAAGTTTTATTTTATTTTGGCTACAATTTAAACTTTGTTCTTTGAGTATAATTTGAATTTCACAAATTTTGTTATTTACGTTATGCAATTTTGATAATTTACAAAAATAATTTTCGTTACTTATTTCTATACAGGGTTCATCAGATAATGCGTATGATTGCTCGGATAGAACTAGGAATTTGGATTTTGGGATTATGAGATTGAAGTTGTTGTCAGACGTTAACGTGGGTAAAGCCCATAAATGAAAAACATTATATATCTCGTTCTGGGTGATAGGAATTTCAATGATAAATTTTATTACGTTGTCCTTCTGATAGGCTTTAATTTCCATGATTTTTTCGAATGCAGTCACATTGTTCATGGGGAATGGCAGTTTATACAGTTCATCAATTAGTTCTGTTATTTTTTGTAGTTCATATTTTAGGTCATCTGGATCGATTATAGCGGGATGCATTAATCCTATTCTGGCGAAGGTAATTGATGTTTCTATTTCTTCTAAGGCTCTTATAATTTCGTTCATGGCAAGAATTAGTTGATTGTGTGTTGTGTGTAACAATGATATCGCTCTATTTTCAGTCGCGTAGATATCTTGTTTTTCCATATGTGCCTGAATTTGTATTATTCTGCTTGTCATAATTAGCTCATTATTTTCCAGAGTATTTATAGACTTATTGAATGTTTTAATGGTATTTTCCAGTATTGAAATTTGATTTGAACTCATATGCGATAATTTATTTTGACTTTCCTGCAATTTTAGTATTTCTTTCTCGTAACGTTCGCCATCATCAGCATCTAAGTTTCCTGAGATCAATTTTATTCCTTTTCCTAGAATATTGAGAAGTCCTCGTTTTGTTCTTTTGTGAATTAATAACTGCTTGAATTTTTGTTCTGCTACATCTAACATATGTTGACTAGTGCCTAAATATATTTTATTTTCTGATATATACGTTTTTCCATATTGGGTGTTATTATAGGCGCCTTCCAGTTTATTGTACATTTTTCTAAGTGTGACATAGTTGGCGTACAAGGAGTCTAAGCTTATTTCTTTAATCAGGGTCCATTTGGATTTTTGAATTTGGGCGGTGCCAATATGTTGTGGGTAGAGTCCCGCTTTGTCGGTGTATTTTTCAATTTTTAGTTCTCCGATTCCTCCGCTGATGACTCGTCCGATTCCGTATCTGGAATAAGATAGGAATGTTTTAGTTTATCCATATGAATTTTTCTGGTATGTTTTGTCTGATTGTTTAATAAAACACAAGTTTTGTCTGGGTTAATTTCTTGAATTATATAGGGGCCTATGAATGGGTTTGTCGTTTTAGATCTCCCGCGGGGGTTTCGCATATAAACTTTATCTCCAACTTTATATTGACTTGTTGAATCTTGATTTTTTCTTAGATCAATTTGATATGCTGCCTGTTTTGTTTTTATTAAATTTTGTTTTACTAGTTCGTACTGAGCTTGGGTGGTCTTTTTCAATTCGTCGACGAAAACTTGATAGTTTCTATGCTGAACATTTATAGAATAAGGGTTGGCTGCGTTAGTTTGTCCTAATAGTAATTCTTGTGGTGTAAAATTCGTTGCGGAATGTATGGTGTTATTGTAGGCGATTATACATTGTTTTATTCTGACGATGGGTCTCATATTAGGGCTTGTTAATTTGGCTACCCTATAATGCTCGATTAGGGTTGAGTGAAGCCTTTCTATGGCTCCGTTTGATCTGGGATTGTAAGGTGTGGTTAAGTGATGGTCTATTTCGTATAGCGTGGTTAGATCTTTAACTAGACCGTTTTCAAATTCGGTTCCGCTATCTGTGGTTATTTTTCTTGGTATTCCATAATGCATAAAATAGTCTAAAAGAGCGTCGCAGACTTCCGTTGCGTTCTTGGTCTCTATTTCATAAGCAACAGCATATTTCGTAAAAGAGTCTAATAAAGTTACAAATTTGAGTTTTTCAATTACAAAAGTGTCTATAAACACATGATCCAATGGTTTGCTCGCTGTAGGCGTCAAATTGATGTTTGCTGCAGGCGGTATTCGGTCATATTTGGCCCTATTACAAATCTCACAATTTTTTATATAGTCTGAAATCGTTTTGTCCATCAATGGCCAGTAGTAACTTCTTTTAATTTGTAGTAAAGTAGGTAGGATTCCACGATGGTTTAGATTTTCATGTATTCTTTTTGTAATGTTTAATTTTTCATGGTCTTGTAGTATATATGTTTTGTGACCCATACATCTAATTAATTTCGGTTTATAGCTCATAAAAATACTTAAATAGGCTTGGCATAATGTGGGATAGAACTCGTCTGTACAATTAACATAATATGTTTCTTTTGGTACTAGATATTCTTTTAACCAGTTTTGTATTTGTAACTGATCGTTTGCAATGAAGGTCAGATAGACCTTTTTCTTGTCAAATTGCACAATTTTTGTGGTATACTCGCTCGGGTCTTGGGTTGTGTTAAACCATATTTGTTTATTTTTTGTTTCTATGGCGTCGTCTGCTAGGGGTATACTAGGCGTATTATCTTCCTGGGAATGTATAGTTACATTTTCTTCTACTTGAGCGATATCGGGTATTTCTAGGTCAATCCCGGGTATTTCTAAATCGGCGTCTATTCGATTTGGTTGGTCGTTTCCACTTCGTAAGATATCATTTATTTCACTAGGTGTTGGTGTATTTAGGTCTCTTGAGGTTCCAGCAGTGGCGGCGATTGAATGTTCTATGGGGTAGATTTTTATCCTTGATAGGGCGTCAGCGTTTAAGTTGTGTTTTCCTTTCTTATGTACAATTTCGTAATCAAATTCCTCTAATCGTAATTTCCAGCGTGTTAGTCGAGGGTTACATTCTTTAAGGTTCATCAGCCACTGTAAGGGTTTGTGGTCTGTTACTATCTTTATCTTCCTGCCGAATATGTATGATCTAAAAATTTTCGTTGCGAAAATAACGCTCATCAGCTCTCTTTCGCACGTGCTATATTTTCTCTCGGTTTCATTTAAAGTTTTTGAAGCATAGCATATAGGTAAATCGTTTCCTGACTTCATTTGCGAGAGCACCGCGCCGAGTGCAATATCTGATGCATCCGTAGTTATTATGAATGTCTTATTGAAGTCCGGGTATTGTAGTATGGGTGCATTACTCAAAATTTCTTTGCATTTTTCAAAAGCTTCAACAAATTTTTTATCATGAATTATTTTTGAATTTTTCTTTAGGCATTTCGTCAATGGTTTGGTTAAATGTGCAAAATCCTTAATAAATTTCCTGTAGTAACCTACGAGGCCAAGGAACTGCTTTATTTCTTTCGTAGTGGTTGGTATTGGAAATTTCGTAATCGCTCGTACCTTGTCGGGATTGGGATGTACTCCATCTGGTGTGATAACGTGACCTAAGTATTCGGCTTCGTGTCTCACAAATTCAGATTTATCCAATTGAATCTTTAGGTTCGCATCCCTAAGTCTTTCAAATATTTTGTCTAAACGTGAAATATGTTCGTCCAAAGATGAGGAAAAGACAACAATGTCATCCATGTAGACTAAGCATATCTCATTCTGCAATCCTCTAAGTATGTGGTCCATTACAGATTGGAAAGTCGCTGGGGCATTTTTTAGTCCAAAGGGCATCCTTTTAAACACATAGTGTCCATTCTCAGTTGAAAATGCAGTTTTTTCTATGTCATCTGGAGCCATTTCTATTTGATAAAACCCGTTGGCTAAGTCTAAAGTTGTAAAATAAGTGCTGTTTCCTAGTTTGCTTAATAAGTCGTCTATATTTGGAATAGGATATTTGTTATCAATAGTTTTTTCATTGAGCCGTCGGTAGTCTATAACTATCCTCCATTTTGCTTTTCCACTTGCATCTTGTTTCTTAGGGACAACCCATATAGGCGATGACCAGGGTGATATACTATGCTGTATGATGTCATCTTTCAGCATCTTGTCCATTTGGTTTCTAACTTCTTCTCTGTGTACTTGGGGGTAGCGATAGCTTTTTGTGTAAATCGGTTCGTTGTCTTTTGTTTTAATATGATGTTTAATTTTGCTTGTGAATGTAAGTGGCATATCTTCGTGGTAAAATATGTCTCTGTATTTCAGACACAGTTGTTGTATTTTTTCTTTTTCCTCTGTATTCATATGGTTTGTTCTTAAGTTTTTCTCTAAGTTTTCTACCAGTTTCATATCTATTTGTGAGCTATCGTATGTTTCAGGAGTGTCCATCTCGATGATGTTTATTTCCATAAAATCTTGTACCTTGATTGGTTTGTCCAGTTTAAAATTTTGTGTTTCGTCTGAATTATTTTTTATTGTTGTAATAATATAATTATTTTCTATGGTGACTATTGATGGTGGAATTTCTAAATCTTTTTTGAATTTATGTTGGGAAACTAGTCCTTGTTTTAATTTTGTTTTCTCTACCGGTAATTTGACTATTACCTCTGTTCTAGGTGGAATTACTTTTGCATTTTCCTCCTGTTCGGTTTCAGTGCAAATTAAATTCAATGGAATTGTAGTTCTCTTTGTAATTAATAAGTTTTTATATGTATTAATTTGTGCTTTAGTTTCTCGTAATAGGTCCATGCCTAGTAGTCCTCCAAATTCATTATTAAAATTGAATAAGTAGAATTTATATGGTGTTGAATACTTTAACGTTTTCGGTAAACTGGCCATAATACTTCCTGTATGTACTGTACGTCCATGGGCAGTTTGGATTAAAAATTTTTCTGGTTTGATATTATTCTTGAAATATTTCATGGCTAATTCCGGTTTTATGAGGCTTTTTGCTGAACCAGTATCAATCAGAAAATTTGCTTGAAATTCCGGTATGTAAATATAGGGTAAATGTGTATCGATTTGCGCATTAATATATACTAAGTTTTCTTCTTGTCCGGGCTGGTATCCTGAAAATTTGTCGCTTCATCGAATAATGGTTCACAGGGTGGTTGCTCAGTATTTGTGTTTTCTTGGTAGGCTTCTTCGAAATATTGAGGGGTGCATTGGTATTGATTTGTGTCTGTTGGATAATATTCACATTGTGCTTGATACTGATCTTCGTAGTTTTCAAAATATTCTTCAGGTTGATCATAAAAATCGTTTATGTTGATATAGTGTAGTTCATTAGATGCGAAATTTGGTTTCCTAAAAGTAGCGTTACCAGAAGAAGTGTCCATTGGTGTAGGTTTATAAAAATTCTGTCTTGCGCTAGGTTGAAAACGGGGCTGAAATACATTAGTCGGTGGTCTCTGCTGTTGAATATTATTTCTATTAAATGCTTGTGTATTATTTTGTTGCCAATTTCTTGGTTGGAAATTATTTTGTTGTGAATTATTTGCTTGCCAATTTGGTTGCCAGTTATTTTGTCTAACGAATGGTTGTTGATATCGATTATTTTGGTTAAAATTTTGATATCGATTAGGTGGTATGAAACTTTGCTGAGGTCTGGCGAATGGTACAGGCCTTCTTATTTGGGGAAACTGCGTTTGTGGAAATGGTGCTTGCGGCACGTTTCTAGCAGGAAATTGACTTGTTTTTCTTATATAATTTAAGTTGTCCTCGTCGGTAATTATACTTATGCCTTCTTCTATTGTTTTGGGTTCTCTGCAGCGCACGATAAGGCTATATGGTTCTTTTAAGCCTTTCATAAATGTTTTTATGGTCATATTGTTATACAATTTAATTTTTTCTTGTTTTATTGTTTCATCATTTTCAGTCGAATTTACTTTCGACATTAATAGGCTATTTATATCTTGGCATTTTTCTCCGAACTTTATTGCTGATTCGTTGTTTTCTTGTTTAATCATCAGAAGGTCGCGTATAAGTGAATCTTCGTCACGTAGATCTCCAAAAGTTAGCTGAATCGCTTCTTTTAAAGTAGGCCAAGTTAAAATATTTCTTACTGCAATCAGCTGTGCTGCACGGCCAACTAATTTGCTGCGAATATGGGCCATTAAAAATGAATTGAACACATTGTCTTCAGCTCGTCCTAGTGCATTTATTACGTTTTCGCATGCCAAAGTAAAATTCGATATTGTTACTGGATTGCCATCGAATCTCGGGATGGTTTCTAGCTGGTCTCTAATTGTCGGTTGTTGATACTGTTGTTGGGGTTGGAGTTGCTGCTGCTGTTGTTGTGTTGCCATTTTAAATTTATTTTTGGATATATTTAAGTTCGAAAATTCTTCTAATATATTATCAATTTTGTTTTAATATTTTTGATATTGTACAGTTAAATATAATGTTTATTTTGCTCGATAGGACGTCGAGACTTATAGAATAATTTTATTGCGGAATAATAAAAAGGGTCAAAAATAGGGTAAGGGTTAATTTGATTTTACAAGCAGGAATGAGCAATCATACTTACAAAAATAGCATCACTAGAGATGATTTCATTTTTCGACACGTTGGCGAGGGAGGTATAACGATACGAGTGACCTTTCTAGCTATGTAGAAACCGTAGCCTGCCTCGTATTTCCCTCCGTTTTTTTGCTCGCTTGGGTTCCTTTGATGTACCTGGGATGAGTAGGGGTTGAATGTAGATGAATGGATGAATGTAGGGAAATTTTCAAAAACTTGAAATTTCTTTGCTTGAACTTCTTTCTTGAAATCTTCTTTCTTGAATCCTTCTTTCTTGAATTCTTCTTTCTTGAAATCTTCTTAATTAAGGACTACTGTTCGCTGTCGTCGGACTCTTGCCCTCGGCTACTATCTTCGTCCCTCAGGGTGGATTCTGCTTCGGCAAATGGTTGAAACCAACGTTTTCTTTAATTTTCGAAAGAAAACTCTTCACAAAATCCCACTTCTGACACCAGTTACGTTGATGGCCGTAACAACCTTGTTTTTAAAAACAATTTACAATTTGTAGGGCTAAGTTTAGCCCACAAAGAATGATGCAAGTTGAATTTAAATTGACTTTATTATAACGAAATTACAATGAAAAGTAAATCTTATTCTACTCTCACATATATTTATAACATTTTATAATCTTCGCTGAATAAGAGCTTCCTTATCCTCATTGGAACTAGGTCGCTGCTAACTCGGGGCTCGAGCTTCACCTTAATATTCCGTAAGGCAGATATCGTTTGCATAATCCAGGTCTTCTAGCCTACCCGTAAGCCCCCATCTAATTCTTGCCTGCGTACGGTTCACTTCTCTCATTACGCAGTCTAGTGTAATATTCAACAACAGTGGTGAAAGTAACATCCGTGTTTCACTCCTCTGCTAACAGGGATTTTTTCATTCATTTGCCCTCTGTGTAATGCTTGGCATGTTGCACCGTAATAGAGTTCTTTTGTTATGCTAAATTCCCTAGAGAGACCGCAAAAAATTCCAGTGGGAAACTCGCCTTTGACAAGGGCAGAAAAACATGAGTAAGGAAAGTGTCCATGAATATAGAAAAAGGGGGTCTGAGCTATATTAGGAGTTTGGAAGTATATTAAATTTTGTAGGAAACCTCAAAAGTCGTGCGTACAATACTCAAAGATCTTAGCAAAAACCGGGGTCTATAATTCTCAACTCGGTTTGGTTTCAATGTTTGCTTCTATACTGCTAACCGAGGGAGATTTATAACTATTCTTATGTTCAATATTATTCCAATAGGTTTCTCTGTTTGAAGAAAGTATTAAATTTATAATGTCTTGTTTTTAGGTTAGGTTAGCCGTATTGATATTAAATAAAACCGTATTATGGCCAAAGTATTACCTTCTACCTGACATTTTGCCACGCTATCTAAATCTGTGAAAAGATCAACATAGTAGAAGAGGACCAAGAAGTAACCCTTGTTGCTACCGCCACCCTCGTAGACAACACCATAAGGTGAGAGACATTCGGCTAAAATTTGATATCTTGGGCAGTAACTATGGGTACAACTAGGTTTCACCTGATAAATAAAATAAAGTACAACAGGTCACTAAATAGCTCACGATTTAAATACAAAACCTAGGAATACAAAAACATTTGCACTGTATCTAAAAAAGATTAATTTATCAGCAAGAAACAATTCGCAATAACATCATTCATATCTGTAGTGTTGTTCCAATTAAAACATTTAATCAAACGCAACAAACAGTCTATCCAGAGAATGCTTAATGTTCTTCACTTCTACAAAACTGCTTGACGTCACAAAGAGACAATGACATTTAATATAATAATTAAAATGCAACATCACATTGACCGGAGAACGACTGAACTCGTGAATTTTGTTGGAGAATGCTTGGAATGTTAATTGTATAAAAAAATAACAAATTAGCATAAAAGTATGTATAAGCTTAACACTTTTAAACGAAACAAAAAACATTGTACACGATGGTCAGAAATGAGTGAGGCAAATGCGAGTGTGATATTTGTTTTATTTTGTAATTAAACAAAATCAAAAACTAGTTCCACACGTCGGCGCCCTGGGTAAACGACTCTTGTTCCTGAGAGCTCATTTCAGCACTTTATTGACTAATTTGAATCTAATTTTAGATATTGAAGTATTGATCAAATATTATACTTTCTAAAATTTCACTGCAAATTTTAATCTATTTATTTGCTAGGTAGTTCTAAAATAAAAATATATATTTTTTAAATATACAGGGTGTCCCAATAGTGCGTCAAAGTCCAATATCGGCCTTATTAGAAGACTTTGGAAAGTGTCAAAAAGCGCACATTCTAAAAATATTTTGAAATATATAAGGTGACTCGCTACAGCCGAGCATCTTCGAGATCATTTTTTTAAATGGAACACCCTACATATTTTTACATTTATGAATCCAGCGTAAAATTATTTTTCCAACGACCTCCAGATTTTTGACGTGGCGTTGTCGAGTTATTCGAAAAAATATGATGAACTGATAAAATTATCTATCTTTATTTATTAAGTTTGCAGATCATTTTTGTGGTGGTATCACTCATGCTTACGCACTCGTCCTATTAATATTCAAGCGCAAGGAAACCATCCGTGATACCACCACGAAAAAATAATAATGGGTAAACTTTGACTACTAGTGGTATTATATAGGCTGTCCATTTTATCAGGGCCCTCGAGAATATTTCACTTAATGTCGGTCGTACAAAAAAAATATTTTTACGAAAATTGTGCCGATTTATATAACCTACAAAACGGTTTAAAGACATTTGAAATCCATGGCCTACTTTAAGAGTTATGGCGGAAAATATCGAAAATGCGGGAAACGTCTGGGCCAAAAATTCTAAGGCGAAATTTTTTTGCAAAACAGAGTGTTTCAACGAGGTTTTATCTAATTTTTTTCAAAACCGCTGTATTTCGAGATTTACTCTTCAGGCTGTTAAAAAAATTATTTTGGAACGGGCGGGAAATGGCGCCATTAAATAGAGTATTTTCCTCCCTTTTCAACGATATATCACATGCCATATGTATTCATTGGTACTACGTTAGTAATTATAAAAACATTTTTTTTAAACCAATAAATTTTTTGTTAACAAGCATTATACTTGCCGTGGAGAAGTATGATTAAATAAAACGATAAAATAATTCAATAAGTTGTTCAAATCTTTGCTATAATAAAACATTAACACAATTAAGGAGAATAAAGTAAATTCAGGTAACAAAAACAAATTAATAATAAAAAGAATATAGCACACAGAACATTAATATTTATCTAATCCTCAAAATAATTTTTAAGATATCATATCAACTGTTCAAAGTGTCCACCGCGATTTCTTATGCACAATCGAGCGTGGCGAGGCACTGCATTTAAAACATGACTCAGCATTTCGGGGGAAACTGTAATACATGCCTGTTGAATTCGAGCTTTTAGGTCCTCTACATTTTGCGGTGTCGTCGAAAAGACCTTATCTTTAATATACCCCCATAGAAAAAAATCAATTGGGGTTATATCTTGAGAACGAGAGGGCCATCGAATAAATCCATTGATACCTATCCAATGTTGAAGCAAAATTTCGTCTAAATAATCTAGTCAAATCTGGGAATTGTGGGGAGGAGCTCCATCTTGTTGAAAATATTGAAAGTTGTGTCGATTCTCTAAAGGTCATCTAAGAATTCATTAAATTCATTTCTCAAAAAGTTTAGGTACCTTTGACCACTGAGGTGACCATCATAAAAATAAGGACCTATTAAATTGGTGCCTAAAATATCTATCCACACATTTATTGAAAAATGATTTTGAAACCCAGTCGGTCTATGCCAATGTGTACTTTCAGAAGTCTATTTGTAATGAATATTGCGATTAAAAAATCCATTATTGGAAAAATTTGCCTCGTCGGACCAAGGTATTTTACTACATATTAATGGATCGGCACGCTTCTTTTCCAACAGCCACCTACAAAAAGTCGTCCTCCTTGGTTTGTCCCCCGCTTGTAAATTGTGAACTTTTTTGGCTTTATAACACCGGTAACCATTTTTCTTTAAAATTTTTCTAGCACTTGTTTTATTTATATGACAAGTAATTTGGATTTCTCTTAATGATGTTTCCAAATTTTCTTATTTTTATTTCTTATATAATTAATAACTCGGTTTACCTTATTTACATTATCAGTAACACTGTTCAAACTTGTCTTCTTTAAAAATGAACCATTATTTTTCAGTTTCGTAGCTAACTTTCTGAACAGAGTTTTATTCGGCTGTAGTGCTTGTGGAAATCTATTTCTATATTCTACTTGAGCTAATATGTAAGCATTGGCAATATGTAACGAACATATTATAACGATCAATATGAGTGAAAGTCATTTTTGAAAATTCTAAATTCTTAAACGAGTGTGATTGAGTGAGATGATCTGTCAAAAAACTAAATTGTCAAGTTTGTTCATAGCCAACTATTTTAAAATAATAGAAATAATAGTGAAATCATGAAATACAAACAAATGGATATTATACTTAAATTAATTGGTAAAGACATTTTAACTTTCTGAGCAAGGAGTGACTATTTTATGGAGGACCTCTATACATTGGCATAACTGCGAATACTCTTTCCATAATTGCTCCATGTTGCTTTCTTGATTATTATTTTGTTTTTGTTACCTGAATTTACTTTATTCTTCTTAATTGTGTTAATGTTTTATTATAGCAAAGATTTAAACAACTTATTGAATTATTTTATCGTTTTATTTAATCATACTTCTCCACGACAAGTATAATGCTTGTTAAAAAAAATTATCGGTTTTAAAAAAATGTTTTTATAATTACTAACGTAGTACCAATGAATAAATATGGCATGTGATATATCGTTGAAAGGGGAGGAAAATACTCTATTTAATGGCACCATTTCCCGCCCATTTCAAAATAATTTTTTTAACAGCCTGAAGAGTAAATCTCAAAATACAGCGGTTTTGAAAAAATCAGATAAAACCTCGTTGAAACACTCTATTTTGCAAGAAATTTTCGCCTTAGAATTTTTCTCGTATCCGTATAACGGAGATATTTGGCCTAGACGCTTTCCGCATTTTCGATATTTTCCGCCATAACTCTTAAAGTAGGCCATGGATTTCAAATGTCTTTAAACCATTTGATAAAATGGACAGCCTGTATATGATAATTCGTAATATATATAATCGTAATGTATATACGTCAAGCGTCAAGGCGTACCTCTGGTTTGATTGAAAATATTCAATATGACGGACCTTATTAATGGCACCCTAAATGACTGTTTTACTGCTAAATTAAGTTAAAATAAATGGCGTAATCATATAAGGAACAGTTTAGTTAGTGACGACTACTTATAGACATTTACATCTAATTTATAATCATAATATCCCTGAAGGTCACTAGACTTCCGGTCTTATAATTTTGGCCGGGTTTAGTTTCTCTGAATACAAAGCGTTCATGAATTATTTAAGCTGTAGTTTAAATATTTGTTTTCATTAATTAGTATTTCGCGGATATGCTTTATTGACGTTATAAAATGGAAAATTTTTATATCCCTTTTCATTATCATAAATCAGGAACGTTTAAAAATTTAAAAGAGAGTATTTAAAGACTTCCTAGCATTTCAGAACTTAAACTGGCCTGATATAAATCAACTGACTTTTCCTTTATTTAAAATCACGATTTTTAAATCAAAATTAAAGTACTTGTCTGCTAGTAGAGAGCTCGCACCACAAAATTCCTCTGAAAATTGAAGTCTGTGGGGGTTTTGATAGTAAAATATGCGACCAGTTTTATGTGATAGCTTATAATTAACTGTGAGTACAGTTGGATAAAAATTGGCCTGGATGAGAGGGCGTCATTCAAAATTTTCGAGATATTGATACTGAACGATTGTTACAAGTAAAGTAAATATTTTGGCACAAAAATTATCGAAAAATCTGTAGCTGTATATTTAATAAAAGAAACAGCATTGACGCTTAACTCAAAAAATACCTCTCTTCCAATATTGTCGACTAGAGTTTCCTGCTTACAACGGTATAACTTTTATAATTTTTGAACGTAAGATAGCTTAGGAAAATGAATAAATGTAAAACAATCCGTGAATTTATTTACATCGCGGCAGCCGACCGTCGAGCTACCGTCCGCGTCCCGCGCGCTGCATTTGCCTATGTTCTGAGTAGACTAAATAATAATTAAGTAATCAATTTTATAGCAGCATATATATTAACCTCCCCACAATAAAATTGTGAGAGGTTACTAAAATTGGTTCAAAAACGAAAATTGAGATAACATCAAATCTTTACGTTTTGAGGTCCTAGGAGGTTTTTGAAAAATGTCTGTGTGTGTGTATGTGTGTAAGTGTGTTAGCACGATAGCGCCGAAACTACTGAATGGATTTAAATAAAACTTTGCATGTGCGTTTCTTGAGTGCCCCAGGTTAAAAATCTGATTTCAACGATATATCTCACTTCCACCCTTTCGATTTGGTTTCCGTGAAAATAAAAGTTAAAAACAAAGCAAATATGAAACATAGATCGCATTTCGCGTGACATGATCGATGCGCGTAGCCGTTACGTCGTGAAACTTGTTACATCACGTGTCAATTCACGTGTGAAGGTCTCTTCACTGCTCTAGAAGTAGAGCGGATTACGTTTAGTGCCGTTTTTAAATATATATACAGACAAATCGAAGAATTAAACTACAAATATTCCTCTAAAATCTAGTAAAATTACTGAAATGCTAATGTTTCATTTAACAAAGACAACCGCGAGCGATCGGATTTCAATTCAATTCAATTCAAAACTTCTTTATTTACCAGTAACTTATACAATCGATCGGATTTTGACGATTGTCATTGTCATCGTTTGTCATCCGATAACGTTGGTGTCATGTCATGTTAATAAGTTTTCGGCATATTTGTAACTTTTAGTGACTGCACCAGTGGATTGTCACAAACTTTTAAGGTAGATGTAACAATATCATTATCATATACTTTTTGTACCTTCGTTGTTGAATTTATTATAGATTATCACTTTACCAATTCTAAGTTTGTTGCTTTGCAAATCTGTACTATTTGGGATAACTAGACTTTCTTAGTAGTTCAAGTGATGCTAAAGTTGTTAATATCCTAATAGTATATTATTCAACGAGCGATAATGTAGGTAATAACTCGCATATATGAAATTTGCAGCACGAGCTGCAGGTGAATGTGTAAATTCATTAAATTGAGGGGTGTTTTAGTGCCCCAGAAGATCTGAAAAGGTTTTGGATGAGATCGGATTACATTTAGTGCCGTTTTGTCACACAATTTAATGCTCTTTTCGGCTTCAAAGATCCACCGAGTGGGGAGGTTCCAGCCACTTCCAGTAGCTGCCGATTTTTTTATAAATAATAATTGTTTGATTATTCTTCTGCGTTCATATTATTAATCATATAAGGTGTTAGAGATTTTATCAGTTCTAAATAAATTCTTTCGTGTTAAAAACTAACATTTTGCGTTTGACTTGTAGTTGTTATTCTATTGTTAGTTTAATCATACAAAGATTAGTTTCAGTTAGTGTTCAGGTAAGTCGAATTTTCTGAAATTAAAAACATAATATAGGCATCATTTTAGTGCAGTCTGCCATAAATAATTAAAAATGGATCGAAGTGGAAGTTCAACATCCAAAAGTGAGATGGAGTCAACATTTCTTGTTTTACAAACAGAAAATATTTAATATGCAGAAAGTCTTCCGGTAGCTTAGTAAAGGGTTTTGCGAAAACGTTAAAAAGTCTGAGACAAACGCTAAAATTAGAGATAGTATCTGTAAATCTATAGCAACATCCAATTACGTCAAAATATTGCTAACATTTAAAATGGGGACAAAACATTATTAATTTGGCCTAAATCATGATACTATAGTTACATTAGCAAAAAAAGTACTGAAGTGCTGCGCCGAAATTTTGAAAATAAAATTCCATCTGAGGAATGTAAAGTTTACGGAACCGAACCTTCAGTTTCAGTACGAAAAGGAACATTTAATGTAAATAAGTATGTATTTTGCCAAAAGAGGCGTAATGACGGAAGTATATCACAAGTTCTGCCTACTAATATCGAAAGTAAGATAAAAATCATGGCTCAAAACGACAGCTCTCTTATGAAACGCATTGATGAAAAATCTTGGAGGGTATTAAAAAGGAGTACAGATCCACAGGTTTCTTCTACCGACAATGCAGCACATACAGATCGCATTTAAATATTGTTTTATAAAGAATTGAGTACTGGGTTTGTGAAACAAAAGGGATACTCTGTTTCGTTAATATATGCTAGATATACAGATATCGGAGGAAATCTATAAAAAAAAACAATTAATTAACAAATTAAAGATACATTTCAGTGATGACCTTCAAATTATCAAGTCTACAAAATTTGGTGCAAAAATATTAAACCCAGTGTGCGCAATTGAACTTGTTATGTAAAATTTGAATTGGCCGTCATTTTATGCCATAAGTCTAAAACGGTTCATTTTTTTTTTTCAAAAGTTAGATCTCGACGCCAGCTTGTCGATGCTGTAAAATTTTTTTTTAAACCTAGTTTGGCCATTTTTTTGCATTTGTTTAAAACCCAATTAACAAAAAATATATTTAATCGGCCATTTTGAAAAAAATTTTTACCAAAATAAACTCTTTGTTTATTAAAATAAAGGTATTAAAATTTTCTTTATGATTTTTCAATTCAACTGCGAATACTCTTTCCATAATTGCTCCATGTTGCTTTTTGATTATTACTTTTTTTTTGGTACCTCTACCTGAATTTACTTTATTCTTCTTAATTGTGTTAATGTTTTATTATAGCAAAGATTTAAACAACTTATTGAATTATTTTATGGTTTTTATTTAATCATACTTCTCCACGGCAAGTATAATGCTTGTTAAAAAAAAATTATTGGTTTAAAAAAATGTGTTTATAATTACTAATATAGTACCAATGAATAAATATGGCATGTGATATATCGTTGAAAAAGGAGGAAAATACTCTATTTAATGGCGCCATTTCCCGCCCGTTTCAAAATCATTTTTTTAATAGCCTGAAAAGTAAATCTCAAAATACAGTAGTTTTGAAAAAAAAAATAGATAAAACCTCGTTGAAACACTCTGTTTTGCAAAAAAATTTCGCCTTAGAATTGTTCTCGTATCTCTTCAAATAACGGAGATATTTGGCCTAGACGTTTTCCGCATTTTCGATATTTTCCGCCATAACTCTTAAAGTAGGCCATGGATTTCAAATGTCTTTAAACCATTTTGTAGGTTATATAAATCGGCAAAATTATTTATATTTTCTTACAAATGCCTCAGCGATATACATAAACTTAAGTTTTAGTAGGAAAATGTACAAACAGCATAAAATAAATGAAGAGATTAATATTAAATATTGTGTTTTCAGTAAGTGGCGTCATCCCATGACGTGGAAAATACTTGTAATTATTTTTAGCCGGTTTATGTATTTGTTTCAATGGTCATTTAGAAGCTATTTCAAATGTGATTCATGATTAACAGCGTGAATAGGCGTCAAATATTTGGAGCCGCTAGTAAACTAAATGGGATGCACAATCATTCATAGAACAAAAATAACAAGTTTGTTCAAGTAAATAAGGAGGTCCTAATACTGAAAATATTTTTATGAATAACGATACTGTAGAACAATTTATTATTTTTAAGTATTTGTGTTTTTAATAAACAATGTAATTTTGCCAGATTACCTTACAAATTACAACATTTTATGCACCACAATCTGAAATATTTATGATGAAAAACAAAAACAAACAAAATTATATCGCGTTCAAGCATAATATCCCATTGTGATGATTAAAATTAAAATGGTGTCCGTTGCGCGCGGCAGCTGTTTTTTGTGTGAGAGCATAGGGCTATGAGTTCAGAATGTGAAATAAGAAAGGGCACCACTTGGTTACTGAAAAGTCTCTTCAGAAACACGTGACTTGGGATCCCGGTGAAAATGGTTGAAATTGAGATATGTTGTAGTTTAGACCTTCCTGATAAAGAGTTCAAATGGGACCAAGGCTCGAAAATCTTTTATTTTGGAATTACAGCAAGGGCAAAAGTCGAAAATTGGTAAATTCTTGGATTTGGGATCCTGGTGAAAATAGTCGAAATTGAGATATGTTGTAGTTTAGAACTTCCTGGTTCCTGATGAAAAGTTCAAATGGGACCAATGCTACTACTCAATGCTATGAATTCCATAGCTCAAATTAAAAATTAAATTCAAACATATGGTAAAGTTGAGGTGAAAGTATTTACTAACAGTGAATGACAAAATTAAGTAATTAAATGATATTAAGATTCATGACAATTAAACTGCTCCAATAATTTTGCTCCAGCGAAACTTGCTCCAGCACTGATAGTCTACAGCATGACTAGAATGTCTCTGCGGTACGACATGCCTGGTCATCTTCATGACACCAAGTGAGGAGGCTACTGTGATGTCCCTGATGATTATAGTTGGTTCACAAAATGCCCAAAACTAAACTGGGTTGAGCCCAATGAAAAGAAAAGCTTCCTTCATTCGCACATGTGACCTGGCAAAGACAAGAAATTCGCCATCTTTCCCCCGGAAATCTGACGTCTTTCCAGTGCTGCCAACATAAATTTTGTCTCAGAAGACTTCCTGCCGTCAACCAATAGGGAAATATATTTACATAAAAGAGAAAACAACCTTACTGCTAAAAAAATTCAATGATAGGTACTAAAGAAATAAACCATGTGAAATTGAAATAATTGTTATGAAACTTTTATCGGTTGATCTTGTCGTTTTATGAGTAATGCAACATTAGGTACACTTGAGTACACCAGGTTGCATACCCATGGCCCCACAAATTTCACAGTAGTATTTTAAAATGCTAGTTATAACCTCAAAATCGTCAGAAAAATCTGTACTTCGACGGCGAATTCTTCAATATATTTGTGATTATACAGAGTACACAAAATTTTCTACAAAAATCGTAATGACTTTTTTGTGACTTCATTAGTTTTCACAGTGGCGGGGAAATGATATATTTATAGCTGTAATAATAGTAGGTGTTATACTGTTGAATGGTCTAAGTTAAATAAATAAATAATTCAATTTTTTATTAAAAAATACCTAAATAAATTTTTTCTAAGCTTTATTTTAACTAAATATTTCTACTTTACTTATTTTTTTTATAAAATCGCAAAAAAAGAATGTCAAAAGTTAAAATTTTCAGTCACTGTCGGTTTCACGCCAGTTTCCATCACATAAACACATTACCGTACGTTTTAACCCTGCACAAGCGGATGAACATTTTTTACTACATATAACTCGACATTTACAAGAAACCGGTGCTCCTGACACGCTGACGTAAAGTATATACGATTGGAATTGAAACCGTATAAAAACTAAAAGCCGGCAAAAACAGTCGGCATCTCTTTATTGTACATGGGCGGAGGTAAATAGAAATGCTTGTCCTCTGTTTCAAATGGTCTCCAGAAAGCCACGGTAAATTAGTAAATAATTAAAATATTTTACCTTTTATACAGTAGTAAATATTTATAAATATGAACAGTGACTAACTAAACTCCTACGCTTGATATTATAATAGGTATTTATGCGCTGCACTGGCACATAGACAGCACGATATTAGACTTCCACGTTCCAAGATAAAGAAACGATTTACGAGTTTTTTTGTGCTAATAGGCCTGTCCGTTTTATTACCTTTAAACCAATGCAGTCGTAGATGGTTCATTCAGGCTGATTACATTGCCAGTCTCGGACTCGCCTGCACAGTTTCAACTACCGTTCGAATCTAAATACCATTGCCAAATATATAGGACAAAATATCAAGTTCAGTACGCACGGTCCTGTGCTTTAAAACTGACCAGTTTCAATTCCAATCGTATATACTTTACCTTCTGGAGATGTGGTCCAAGAGGCTGGTAAACTCCGTCTTCCAGTTCCCACCCCCAGGAGTCAAGATCTGGATGATTTGGGTTTGAAACCAAACGTTGTCCCCATATAAAAGCTCAATGGAAAATTGCATGCTTTTCTTGCTGAGCAAGAACTTATTCTGTTGGCGGTAGTGATTGAAGCGGTCTTTGTTTTTTAGTGAAAGGATGTTTCCTTGCCTCAACTATACCATACATAGTGCTTGATTTGTTAACAATAAGTATCACGAAACGTTCAATAATCTGCAACGCATTGCGTTCCACTTCACGTTTCGTATTTATTTGTAGTACAGCTTCGGTTAGGTTGTCGAAACTATTTCAAATTCCCCAAGCTGCCAAAAAATGACAAGGTATTTTCACATCCTGTTAGAGAGTGAAACAGTGGCAGCGAGAGTGATTTCGGGACTAATTCTCTTAGCAATTTCATGTGCAGATAGGTAAGAATAGTTTTTGCCTGTTCCAAATGCAATCGATAAGTATTTTAGATTCAATTGATGGAACACAAGATACTGCTAGTACCAATACATCGTGATAGATTCATGACCTTGTATTAATAATTATTATTATTGTTACTAATGTATTATTTTTATGTACGATATTACTCATAACAATAATACTGTCACTGTCGGTAACGTACTAAACGATCTGCGCGACGTCATATTAAGTAATGCTTGACAATTATACCGCTGATCACTTGGCCTAATTATAGGAAAACCGTTTGGTCTATGACAAAAAAGTATAAATGTTATTTTGTATTATTATGTTATTAACTTATTTTTTCCAAGATGACCGCCGAAAAAATGTTTTTCCGCTTGGTACTATATCACATTTTATTCGCCAAAAAAAACTTTACCTCTGTTTCAAATTTCATGTTAGTACCACAAAGTGAACGATTGTTATGCTTAGCAACTCCACTATAATAATAATAATAATAAATAACACCACAGGTAATGGACCCTCTTTATCCTGAAAGGCTCTAGAAGGGCCTTGTACGGGAGGGGGTTATACATTTAGAGACAAGGGACACACACCCCATATCCGTGTATAGTGAAAAAATCCCTCTCGCAGTATTTTCCACGACCGGGAATCGAACCCGGAACTTTTGGATGAGAGGCAAGTACCTCTCGACCATCAATCATATATTCTATCATGAAGAACATGAAAAATGTCAATCACCTTTTTTAACAGGCAGATAGCCACATTACTGATTTATGAATAACATCAATACATTGCTTTATTCAGACAAATATAGCAACACTTATTAACGTGTTAATACTTTTTTTCAATTCATTTTGTATTTGTTTTCAAATATTTATTATATCTAATCGTCCTTTAATCTTATACTCAAAAATTCGAAATCCTATCGAATTTAGAGCATCAGGTTCATACATTTTTCAGATTTTCTTCAATAAACTTGAAAACTATAACTTATTTCAAAACATTAAAAAAGAACAACAAAAATGATATATTTTTCTGTTAAATATCAGCAGGAAGTGAATCATGTCTACACTGATTTTTTATTCCGTTTCCAGATGCGATTGCGATTACGATCTCCACATTTCAGTTGATTATTATATTTACTATCCTTGCCTACAAAAGTATCTCGCGCTAAATAAAACTAAAATATAAATTTACGAGTGCAGATTCCTCCAATATACAGCATCATTACTGTGCAAAGCGATTCGTGATGGCTAGTGCATCAGAAGACTGCAGCAGCGTAGCTCTGGTCGATATCGGCCTCTAAATAATGTAGTTACATGTCGCAGTGCGGACAAGGACCTTATCCGTAAATCTGATTCCCTGCATGACTTTTTGGAACAAAATTTCACTTCACAGGCCAACTGAATTGCGAATGAGTACGTCTGAAAGTCTTTCTCGAGCGTGAACCTGGTTCATCTTTGCTTTTAACTGGCATTTGATTATTAGCAGCCAGGTGTCAAATTATCAAGTTACACATGTCTAGATATCTATGAATTAAGCTATACACTTTCGGTTACGTAGTAGTTCAGAAACGATCGAATCAAGATGAGAGAATATTAGTCGAGGTCAGGAGTCGGGATTTTTTGGGGTTTTTGCTTTTTTGCCAGAGCGCCCTCCATTTTCGAGGTCGCTGAATAGGATGGTGGGGGTCCCGCAATTTTTTCCTCGTCAACCCCCTCAAATTGGCCAAAAACCACCCCCAAAGTGCCCTTTTCCGTGAACCCGTTTATTTTCCCCAGTTTTTCGACTAACTGTTATTCCCTCGAGTAGAACCGAAAGTCCCTCGAGAGATTTGACCTCAGCCACCCCTACACCAGGCTTCCGCCCCTCTAGGGGTTGGAAAATTGAAATTTTTTTGTGGAAAAAAATAATATTTTATAGGAGGTGTTTCTGTGAGGCAGGTGGCAGGTGACCAGGGTTGAGTAACCATCCCCGGGGGTTGTTTTTACCACCAAATAGTATAAGTTAACAAAACTTTTATGTTGTTTCATATTACTGAGCAGTGCCATGTCAACCCCAGAGCCGTGGAGCTAAGTCAGAGCCGTAGAGCCAAAGCAGTGCAAGGACCACCTAACCTGATCCAGAAGATAGTTCGACACCGAGGGCGATCAACAAAGCCAAAATCCCGAAGAGGAGCAGACGCAAGCAAGAGTTAGTGAAAGAACACTAATGAAGTTCAGTGCGTCGAAAGTGTTTTTTTTTATACCATTTTTGATTTCCAAGTTTCCATATTGATATTTATAAGAATCTTCATGATTTTTCATTTTTCTTTTTATATCCTATTTTTGGATACAATGTTTAAAGTTTGATAATCGAATGCTCTGCATCGATACTTGTACAATATTACCATTTTTAGATTTTGCATGTATGTTATTATGTATGTATGTAGTATGTTATTTTTCAGAACCATTTTTAAATAAATTAACATTGTACAAAAAGATTCACCAAAAGCAGGGGGGGGGGGGGGATCTTAAAGAACACGCCAAAACTCTCGATGAACTTTTAGAAACTGTAACAAAATCTGACAAGCGTGCTTTACGTAAAAATGCCGTTGGAAGAGGTTTTTATACATTCAATCACATTTTCGCTCTACGGAGCGTTTTTTATGCCAAAATCTTGGAAACTCATCAAGGAGTGTAATTTTAGAAAGTGTAGTAAATGTCGCCGCACGGGGACGTAATGTCGCCCCCTACCCCAAAATTTAGAAAGTATAACGAAAACCGAAATTTTAGAAATAAAAACCTTTTTACGAATCCACATTGTTAAGCACTGCACCTCATGCCTGATGTTAAATATGAGGACAAGTTATTCAGTCTCCAGTCAAAGTATTTCGAGAGTTTTAGCAAAAATAGCCCTTAGCGTCGAGGGTGCCCTATTATTTTCTAGCAGTCGATTTTGACGGGAAAATGATGAGTTTTAACGGTATTTGCCCTAAACCGGTACTCAGAACGTGCATGGGACCGCCGTGCCTGAACGTATGCATCTATAATTGCAGAATACAATTCAAAGTCGTTGCGATTCAAGCATTTTTAAGCTCCGAGGAGCGACTAAAATTGATATTGAACTGAAAATACGTCAATAGACAAGCAAGCAAAAGTCCACCAAAAAATTATAAACGTTGAACTTTTTCCTGAACCTTTTTGAGTAATCGTTAGCTAAAAACTAAACATTGGATGGTAGTTGGTACATTATGAGTCGTTCCGTTCCTCACATGTGTTGTACACGGGCTAGACTATAGTTTGTCAATACATTTTTCTTGAATGTTTTTGTAAAACATAATTTTTTTAAGATTTAATATATATTTTTGAACTTTATATTGTCTTTTTTCTTGTGTTTTCAAAAGTCCTTTTCAGGTTTAAATTTTAAGAAAGTGTTAGTATTTACTGTGTTAGATTTATAGTGTTACGACGTCCAATTGGTACCATCAGTGAAGCAGTTAAGCAAAAACGAAACAGTAAGTATAGACTTTGTATTATTCTCTGTCTGAAACAGTCGATTTGAACCCTTCTTTGTGAACGTTTAATATCCACTTTGAAAATATAATAAAAGTCCTTCAAACGTGTAAAGATATAACATAATAACAGTTAGTCGAAAAACTAGGAAAAATAAACGGTTTCACGGAAAAGGGCACTTTGGGGATGGTTTTTGGCCAATTTGAGGGGGTTGCCCAAGTGGAAAAATTGGTTTGACCCCAGGAATCGATTTAGAACCCTCGAATACGGGAGGAAGAGGGGGGGCATTGTTTATTTTTAAATGGCACCCGGATCCTGTTCATTTGGCATTTCCTCAGGTAGAGAATTTAAAAAAACTTGTACCTAGCAGTAGGAGCACCTAGTTGAACAACGTAATTCAACTCTAACACATCCACATCGCTTACTACAACCATTTTTACAATTGCACGATATAAGTTTTAAAATAGAAACTGTAGGAAGCGCCTCTATGGGGATAAAATATTGTTAATTTTTTCCAACCCCACTGCGTTGGCTGCATATTTTTTTCAAGCCAAGATTGAATTGGTTGAAATACCCGGTAAGAGTGTTGTTTTAATGTTGCAGATGTTGGTGGCAATTTAGATAAAATTACAGCATGATTGGATTGGCCAACCAGCTTATTAAAAGAAGTAAATCTGTAGCTATTCAAAGAAGTTTCCGTTCGTTCGGCTTTAACACAAGTGTGAATTTCTCACCAGCACTTTTAATCTTATTTTTCGTAGATTCGGGGTTGTTGAAAATATGAATAACATTTTCCAAATTCTTTCCTCTTGTTTAGCATACCTATTATTTGAGATTTCTATCGCCTGCGTAATGTAAAACTGTATTGGTTTGTAAGATCGCTAGACTTTATCCATTTATACATATTGTTATGTGCACGACTACGCCATTGGAATCAGAGAAAATTCGAGAACGGCGCCAGAAAAGTCGCGAATGTTGGGGAACATTCTGGAATATTCTACTACATTCGGCGAGAGGTAAAGTGTAAACGAATTTAATTGAAACCGTATAAAAACTAAAAGCCGGCAAAAACAGTCGGCATCTCTTTATTGTACATGGGCGGAGGTAAATAGAAATGCTTGTCATAAGAAAATAATAAGATTTTCGGGCGTTATTATATTATCCTCTGTTTCAAATGGTCTCGAGAAAGCCATGGTAAATTAGTAAATAATTAAAATATTTTACCTTTTATATAGTAGTAAATATTTATAAATATGGACAATAACTAACTAAACTCCTACGCTTGATATTATAATAGGTATTTACGCACTGCACTGGCACATTGACAGCACAGCAGAAATCCACTTTTGACTATTGAGAAGCGATTTACGAGTTTTTTTATGCTAGTAGGCCTGTCCGTTTTATTATCTTTAAACCAGTGCAGTCGTAGATGGTTCATTCAGGCTGATTACATTGCCAGTCTCGGACTCGCCTGCACAGTTTCAACTACCATTCGAATCTCGATACCATTGCTAAATATATAGGACAAAATATCAAGTTCAGGGCGCACGGTCCTGTGCTTTAACACTGACCAGTTCCAATTATCCTCGTATAAAGTACATATATAGGGACTGAATCGGCGCTCTGGGACAGTTTGATATGAGAGAAGCAGGTGAACAGATGGAATAGAACACTAATAAGTTGTGAATTATAAATAGTAGTAAGACTATAGTAGATGGAACTTGTAATTCGTGTGTACTAATGTGCATAAGGACTTAATTATTGTAATTAAGTGAATAATAAATCAGTGGTTTATGAAGATTCTTGTTGTAATTATTGAACCTACATACAAAGTGTTTACTGGAGATTGTAAACACGTAACAATATTTTAAAAAGCGTGCTAAAAACTACCCTTAAATTTGAACGCTATTTGCGAGAATTGAATAAGGAATAGCTAAAATTTTTATATAACAGTTTTTGTGTATAATTTACCGGGCAACATTTTTGGTCCTATACGTTTTTACGTTTGAACAACGCTTTACGAGAAAATTAAGAAAAACCATCAGAATGTACCCGGGGAGGGGGGGGGGGGAGGTTTTTACCAAAATAAGCGATGTTGCGACACTGGTTAGATGCGAACTTTTTTGGGTCTTGTTCCTAAAACTATTAGGAATATACAGGGTTACTGGTAATTCGATACATTCCTTTGGAGATGTGATGAAGCATGATCTAAGAAGTAAATTTAGCCCTAACATATATTATGCAAAACTCAATAGTTTTTGAGACATTTAATTTTTTTTGTTTTTCTCAAAAAGTAGATCTTAATGTCCTAAAAGTTAATTTTCGAAAAATCTATTTGACATTTTAAATTTTTTTTTTACTGGATTACTTGTCCAATATTATAGATATCCGTTTGGAATGAAAAATATCTGGAAACATTTCGATCATGCGAACATCTGAAATAAAAACTTCATTTTTTTTTTTAAATCAGCTATGAAATTTACCTATTAGGTTTTTTCAAAAAAATATTAACGTAACACGCGTGTAAATTATTATAAAAACTGCCTTATTTCAATAGCTATCTAACATTGTACAAATGTTCAATGTACTCTTAATAGTTCTAAGAAAATACTAGTAAAAATAACACAAGTAGTACGAATTTTATTTTTAGATAAACAGTAAAAAACATTTTAAAAGTAGAGTTTAATTCTTCATTAATTTCAAAGTTGTACTTTATTTTTTATATGTCTTGCTCAAAATGGGAGCCCCTATTCCGTATACTGACACGGCAGCGTCTTCTTATTTCCGTCCTTGTTACTCTGGCTGTCAGATTATGCCTTATGTGTTGGGCAGCATCGACTATCCTTTGTTTTCTATAGTATTGACTGGTGTGGCATAGACCATCTCCTTCATATGACCCCATACGTAATAATCAAGGGGTGTTAAGTCTGGGCTTCACGCTGGCAAAGGTATTGGGCCCGCCCTTCCAATCCAACGGTTAGGGAAACGTTGATCAAATAACTGTCGTACTGTCAGCCGATAATGTGCTGGACAACCGTCGTTCTGAAACGTCATTCGCTGTCTGATGGCGAGAGGAACATCTTCTAAAATCACCGCCAGATTATTTCTTAAAAAATTTTCATACATTTCCCCGTTTAAATTTTGAGGAAGAAAGTGTGGCCCTATTAAATAGTGGCCAATGACTCCCATCCACATATTAATAGAAAACTTCATTTGGAAACTAGTTTCACGTGTTAACTTGGGATTTTCCTTTGCCCAATAATGTAGGTTGTGGAAATTTGTTATACCCTCGCGATTAAATTTCGAGTCGTCCGTCCATAAAATACTTGTTAAGAAATTTGCACTTTCTGCATCTGAATTTAACATAAAGCGGCAGAATTCCACTCTCCTTCCAGGATCACCTTCCTCCAAGCCTTGGACAGGGGTATAGTGGTAAGGATGGCATCCAACTCTACGTATCGTAGACCAAACTTTCCATTGTGACGCTCCGGTTAGTCTTGCGACTTTATTAGTTGAAATAGTTGGGTCTTCCTCAAAATGCTTCAATATTTCTTCCTCATCATCTGGTTCATAAACGGGAGGAGCACCAGCGTCACTTCTTCTACATTTCACGGAGCCAGTTTCAGCGATATTTCGGTATGCCGTACTGAATACACGTGCATTTGGTAAGCGGCGGTTAGGGTACCAAAGACCATATTCTCGGCGAGCTTCAGCAGCGTTGCCGCCACAGTATCCATAGACAAACAAGATATCAGCGTATTCTGCGTTGGCATACGCGGCCATGGCACAGAAAATACAATAACAACAACTAATAACAACAACTACGAGCAAAATCAAAATCTCCGATAACTAATTTAACAAGACCAACAAACTTAAGGGACACGGAGATAAGAATGTCAGTTAATGACATATATGTACAAACGTCAAAGTCAAGGACTGACTGACTTAAATGAAAATGAACGATTAGTCGTTTAATAAATTCCGCCACCAGCATTATCTTTATTAATTTTTTATTAGAACTATCAAGGGTACATTAAACATTTCTACCCAGTTAGATAGCTATTGAAATAAGGAAGTTCTTATAATAATTTGTACGCGTGCTACATTAATATTTTTTTAAAAAAACCTAATAGGTAAATGTCATAACTGTTTTTTAAAAAAAATGTTTACAAGTTTTTATTTTAAATGTTCACATGATCGAAATGTTTCCGGATATTTTTCATTCCAAAGGGATATCTATAATATTGGACAAGTAATCCAGTAAAAAAAAATTTAAAAATGTCAAGTAGATTTTTCGGAAATTAACTTTTAAGACATTAAGATCTACTTTTTTGAGAAAAACAAAAACATTGAAATATCTCAAAAACTATTGAGTTTTGCATAATGTATGTTAGGGCTAGATTTACTCCTTAGCTCATGCCCCATCACATCTCCAAAGGAATGTATCGAATTACCAGTAACCCTGTATATACGTAATATAAAAACTTTATAAATTATTTCTCCTATTCTATGCTTTTAAGTTTAATTTACGTGTACTAAATCCAAATTGGTGAATAATAATTAGAATATCGAGAAAATCCGCTTATCAAGTAAGTATGCCGTGGAAATTAATTAAAACTAGATTCAAAACATTCATTTTCTCAACAAAACAACGTTGCAAATAACATGTATTCTTTCTATCCGAAATGATTTATTTTAACAATGAAAAACATATTAAAAGTTATGGATTAAACCTCTGATCAAAGAGTCGGTTGGTTATTTGCAGGATATATTAATTTAATTCATTGTTCTATTAATACCATTACTATTCATTACATTATTATAAAAACAGTAACAATGAAGTGTTACAAAGAGTTCTGCTTATCTGTATGTCACACCTGTATCAGATTCATCCTATAGAAGTAGGAGAATTCTCTCTGACTAATGCTGAAAGATCTGATCTAAGCTCCTTGCTTAGCAGCAGTACGGGTTACTGATTGGTTGCAGTCACGAAGAAGTTGCGCATTTTTAGCATCGCATGAAATATCAGCTTCGGTGAGAACAAGAAACGGCCTAAGACTAGATCTGAGTCGTCTATCGGTCATAGTTGGCATTTACATTGCTTTGAGTTGGTATGCGAGAGGCCATGCACGCGACCTCATCATATTAAAAGGAAACTGTACAACGCTGGCAAATAATAATTGCAGGCCGTAAAACGTGTACAGCCGCAGTCACTGTATCAAAATGCAATTTAGAAATGTTATTATGCAACCAAAGACATGGCATATTAAAAAACACGCTGGAATCCATTCATGTAATTCTCTGTGTGGGAGCTAATTTTTCAGGTTCAAATATCAAAAGGTGAGGTAACTGTGGCATGGCTCGCTGGAAAAATGGTGACATGGATTTATTGCAATAATACAATTGATATTTTGCATATATAAAAAAACAATATGATAATGGACGTACAGGGTAGACCAACTTGCATTCTTTCCATACAGCGCGTCTCAATATTTTAAAAACCTTTCAGGAAACGCAATATATTGATTTGTGTTACAATATTTCAACCATAAATACGAGCTTGTTCCACGTATTCAATTTTTACGTTGTCAAATTTCTGTTATTTTTGAGCCACTTGTCACTTTTGATGACTTATAAGATGTAACAGGTGTAATCTATAGTATACAGGGTGTTTCATGATGTTTCATGAGGAACTGTACATACTTTCAGGGGCAGTAGAGGACCACTTGGGTATTCAGGAACGGTCATTGAAATTAACTTGGTCTGCAAATAATCATGCTTTATAATTTCACAAATGAGGAATATGCCGATATTATTTATGTTTATGGACTGTGTGATGGTAATGGTAGACAAGCCACACAGGAATACCATATTCGTTTTCCTAACAGAAGAACACCAAATCATCAAACATTTTCAACTGTGTATCGCTATGAAAAGGAGCACGGCAGGTTTCCATCATCAAAAAAGTGGAACGAAAAATATTGTTCAAAACGTTGAGCGTTGAGGAGAAAGAAAATATTAATATTGTTCAAGAACACTCTGAAGTAAGTACCCGACTAATAAGTGCCCAATTAGGAGTACCTTATGTGCGGGTTTGGAGGATTCTAAATAAAGAAAGATTACATCCATATCATATTCAGCAAGCGCAAAGGCTTCAACAGGGGGACAATGCAAATAGGTTAGAATTTTGCCAGTGGTTTATTGATCACAGTCCGACTACATATCGAACTTTACTCACAGACAAGGCACAATTTACACGGGATGGCGCATTTAATTCAAAAAATTCACATAACTGGGCCGAAAACAATCCTCATGCTATAAGAGAAGCACATTCTCAACATAAGTTCTCGGTAAATGTTTGGTGTGGTATGATTAACAGCAACTCAATTGGCCCACATATTTTTCCGGCAAGGCTAATGGACAGGGAGCTGGTGCCTGAAAACTTACGTCATAAGGTACAAAATTTTTGACCCCTAAGTTTGGTGTGCGTAGACAAGCTATTTAAGATTCTTTTTGTCTTACGCCTCAGACCGGGGGCGTTTAGTCAGTAGAGGCTCTCAAATTTTCAAGAAAGGACCAAATTTTACGTGATAAGGTACATGAGAAAAACCAACGAGGCTTTGTGTGGAAGGCCCTCCCTAACTCAAAACAAGACAATAAGACAAAATATTCGGGGGCTTTTGGGTCGTAAGACAAGTCTGAATTTTATAAAAAGGGCCAAAATTTACGTCATAAGGTACATGAACATTTTTTTCGTCAAATTGTTCGCTTCCATGTTCTATTCAGGAAACTCCATCGTAAGACATATTTTTTGTGGGCTTAACCGCTTTAAGACAAAAATTGTTGTTAAAAGGGCCGAAATTTACGTCATATGGTACATGAAAAAAATCAACGCGATATTGTGCGGAAACCCCCCCTTAGTCAAGAACCTAACAGTAAGACAAAATATTCGGGGGCTTTTGGGCCGTAAGACAAATTTGATATTTATAAAAAGGGCCAAAATTTACGTCATAAGGTACATGAACATTTTCTTCGCCAAATTGTTCGTTTCCATGTTCTATTCAGGAAACTCCATCGTAAGACATATTTTTTGTGGGCTTAACCGCTTTAAGACAAAAATTGTTGTTAAAAGGGCCGAAATTTACGTCATATGGTACATGAAAAAAATCAACGCGATATTGTGCGGAAACCCCCCCTTAGTTAAGAACCTAACAATAAGACAAAATATTCGAGGGCTTTTGGGCCGTAAGACAAATTTGATATTTATAAAAAGGGCCAAAATTTACGTCATAAGGTACATAAACATTTTCTTCGCCAAATTGTTCGTTTCCATGTTCTATTCAGGAAACTCCATCGTAAGACATATTTTTTGTGGGCTTAACCGCTTTAAGACAAAATTTTTTGTTAAAGGGGGCCGAAATTTACGTCATATGGTACATGAAAAAAATCAACGCGATATCGTGCGGAAACCCCCCCTTAGTCAAGAACCGAACAGTAAGACAAAATATTCGGGGGCTTTTGGGCCGTAAGACAAGTTTGATATTTATAAAAAGGGCCAAAATTTACGTCATAAGGGACATGAACATTTTTTTCGCCAAATTGTTCGTTTCCATGTTCTATTCATGAAACTACATCGTAAGACATAATTTTTGTGGGCTTAACTGCTTTAAGACAATTTTTTTCTCACAAGAATAAAATTTACCTTATACGGTACATAAAAAAGCCAAGCAGGTACTGTATAGAAACCACACTAAGGTGAAAACCGAATCGTAGGGCAATATATTGAGGAGTCAATTTCATATCTCCAAAAAGGATTAAAATTTGGGTCCAAGGGTCAATGAAAATTTCTTTCGCCAACTTGTTCACTTCGATATTTCATTAGGCGACCCGATTGGAGACCCTCATAAGACAATATTTTTGTGGGCTTAACTCATGTGACAACTAGGTAATTTGGGTGATACAAAAAATATTTAAAAATGGTTTATACACCGGTTCGGGAAATAATCAGACCGAAGATTTTTTTTGTTTTATTTTAGAAAATATAGGCGATACATCATAAGCTACGAATAACACAGGATTTAGAAAATCTAGTTTCTCAAAACAAGAAAATTTAACATAATTTTCTTAAGTGAAAAATAAAATAGATGATTTCATAAATTAATTTCAAATTTAAACCGAAATAAGTGTGTAGAGAAATACTATTGTATTTACAAATACTCTTCGTCTGACTCTTTTTCAGAATCTTCCGAACTGAAATCGTCTTCTGCCTCTGAGTTGTCAGAATTATTCAGTAGATCCTCTTGATGTTCTTCCAGGGCTTCAGGGAGATATGGTCTGCTGTTCCACTTAGGACAGTATCCTTTTTCAGTAACCTCCCAACCACTTTGTTCCGGAGTTAATGTCTTATGCGGATTGGGGTCACTTGCATTGTTCCAAACAGTGCAGATGAAGTTACATCGCAAAATTTTATTTTCCAGAACGGACTTACATGGTGGCAAAAGTGCAGGATCGATGTTCTTTATGGCTGAAAAAGGATAGGAAATATTCTTAGGCTTATTTCATTTTAAAAACAATTGAATTCTTGCTTTATTAACGTCCTTGCACTTTTTTTGGCCATATATTTCACATGTAAACTCTTCTAGCGTAGCTACTACTTCATCGGAAGCTTTACAAGATGATCCAAGAGAGGAGAAGGCATCTTGATATTTGCATGTCTTAGTCAAAATGTTGAATGGTCGAATTTTGCCCTTATGGGAAAAAGCTGCTGTATAATCACAGCCTGTAAAGGCATGTAATCCGGGCAAAGATTTACAAAGATTCGACCCCAACTTTTTGGACAAAAGCGAGACATTAATAAATCGTCTGTTTTTTCCAGCTCCAAAATCTAGCCAAAGCCTGTGGTAAGATTTAATATATACTGATCTGCAAATGTTGCTCAAAAACAAAATCAAAACATCTGTATCCCCTGTGGTACTTTTCTCCCGATTCTCTTAGAGAAGAGTCACTTTTAAAAATATTTTCACAATGGAAAAAAAGGCGTGAATCTGCCTCTTCGTGTTTGCAACGCAGTTGACTGAATTCTTCTGAAAAACCACTTTTGTGAACAAAACATTTATCATCTTGTGTAAAAAACAGTATCTTGTTTCTTAAGGTATCTTTATGGATGTCTTGCTGCCAGTCTCTTGCAAGAAACTGCGTGAAAGATCTCTTGAAGTTGTCATTATTTAATGCTTTGTGGAACTCTCTAGGTCTCTTCTGGTGTGGCCCCTTGATATGGAAGTCTTGAGAACTCAGTACTTCTGCTCCTCTCTTAGATCTTTCTAAATCCTTTATAGAAGGACTTTTATACTGGTCGAAGATAACATCAATTCGAGTTGCTTTGCTAGAACACAGTTTTTGCAAGATATATGTAGATAATCCCCCGTATGTCTCAGGTAGTTTTGTTGGTAGAGTATGCAGTAGAAACATAGCATCAACTAGGCTCATTTAACCTATAAATAATATTTCTAGTCTACGAAAAACAAAACATCACACTTACCTGTATTACTTGAAACAAAGTTCTATTTCGTAAGTGTCGCAATAAATAACTTCAAAGTGGCTTCTAAGATTAAGCTGATGTCTCAATGAAATACTTTAATTTCACAATATCTACACAATGAATGAAAAACTGCACTGAACGATCACATAGGTAAAGGAAACAGAAACTACTGATGTTGCGCAACCGCATAGACCATAACGTTGCCTATTCAGATGTTTGCACCCATATATAAGAATGTGATGATCCGTGGTTTTCGATCCTAAGCAGGTTAATCTAAAATATCAACAGTGACAGGGGTTCTAGTACACAAGATAAAGACAAAAATTACGTCTCAAATATTTAAGTGTTGTTAATTTAATACATCTAACAGGGAAAAATATATTCGTGTATTAAAAGTCTTGACTTTGTTTTTTATCCTTTAAGTGTTACTTGTGTTACAGACCTATATAAGACACCGATAATATTGGCTTTGAGTTATGGAGGCGTTTTCGCGCAAAACCTCGCTGATTTTTTTCATGTACACTATAACGTAAATTTTGTCGCTATAACAAAAAAATTGTCTTAAAGCAGTTAAGCCCACAAAAATTATGTCTTACGATGGAATTTCCTAAATAGAACATGGAAACGAACAATTTGGCGAAGAAAATGTTCATGTACCTTATGACGAAAATTTTGGTCCTTTTTATAAATATCAAACTTGTCTTACGGCCCAAAAGCCCCCGAATATTTTGTCTTACTGTTCGGTTCTTGACTAACGGGGGGTTTCCGCACGATATCGCGTTGATTTTTTTCATGTACCATATGACGTAAATTTCGGCCCTTTTAGCAAAAAATTTTTGTCTTAAAGCGGTTAAACCCACAAAAAATATGTCTTACGATGGAGTTTCCTGAATAGAACATGGAAACGAACAATTTGGCGAAGAAAATGTTCATGTACCTTATGACGTAAATTTTGGCCCTTTTTATAAATATCAAATTTGTCTTACGGCCCAAAAGCCCCCGAATATTTTGTCTTACTGTTAGGTTCTCGACTAAGGGGGGGTTTCCGCACAATATCGCGTTGATTTTTTTCATGTACCATATGACGTAAATTTCGGCCCTTTTAACAACAATTTTTGTCTTAAAGCGGTTAAGCCCACAAAAAATATGTCTTACGATGGAGTTTCCTGAATAGAACGTGGAAACGAACAATTTGGCGAAGAAAATGTTCATGTACCTTATGACGTAAATTTTTGCTCTTTTTATAAATATCAAATTTGTCTTACGGCCCAAAAGCCCCCGAATATTTTGTCTTACTGTTAGGTTCTTGACTAAGGGGGGGTTTCCGCACAATATCGCGTTGATTTTTTTCATGTACCATATGACGTAAATTTCGGCCCTTTTAACAACAATTTTTGTCTTAAAGCGGTTAAGCCCACAAAAAATATGTCTTACGATGGAGTTTCCTGAATAGAACATGGAAGCGAACAATTTGACGAAAAAAATGTTCATGTACCTTATGACGTAAATTTTGGCCCTTTTTATAAAATTCAGACTTGTCTTACGACCCAAAAGCCCCCGAATATTTTGTCTTATTGTCTTGTTTTGAGTTAGGGAGGGCCTTCCACACAAAGCCTCGTTGGTTTTTCTCATGTACCTTATCACGTAAAATTTGGTCCTTTCTTGAAAATTTGAGAGCCTCTACTGACTAAACGCCCCCGGTCTGAGGCGTAAGACAAAAAGAATCTTAAATAGCTTGTATACGCACACCAAACTTAGGGGTCAAAAATTTTGTACCTTATGACGTAAGTTTTCAGGCACCAGCTCCCTGTCCATAACTACAGAGGTGTATTTAGATTTCTTACAAAATATTTTACCTGGTTTAATGCAAGGTATTAATATAAGACTTCCAGCATGACGGAGCTCCTCCTCATTTTGGTATTAAGGTTAGAATGCATTTGGATAATAAGTATCCAAACAGATGGATTGGACGTGGGGGAGATCATCCTTGGCCGGCTAGATCACCAGATTTCAACGCCGTCGCTTATTTTCTATGATGATATCTCAAAACTGAAGGCTACAGTGTACCAATAAATAGTAGAGAACAGTTATTTCAGCGAATTATCCGCTCTAGTGACTAAATTAGATACAATCCTGCACAAATTAGAAAATCTATTGGTAATTTAAATAAACGCCAACAAAAATGTATTGAGCGTTTTCTTTTGAAAATTTACTCTAATAGCCCAATAAAATAGGAAAATTTGGATGAAAAAATTCAGAGCTGGCTGAAATTTCGAGAACAGGCTTATTTTGTGGTACTTTTTAACACATTAAAAGTAGGTTAAAAAAATCGGGTTTTCACAAAAAACTCGGAAAGTATCAATTTTACTGTAAAATATGTACACATGAAAATTATAGGTAATAAGATTCCGCACAATTTCGTTTCTTTTTAACTTCGTACGACCTATTGGAGCCGAGATGATTTTTTCAAATTTTGACAGTTTTGCGACGCAATGGAAACGCGCGCGTTCTTCACTAAAATCTCAAAAATGGTCGTTCGGATAGTAAAATGTTTCAAATGAAAGTTGTAGAGAATTCGATTACGGACAATTTCCTTTTATTTTTCATTTCCATTCGATCAATATTGGCAGAGATATGCATTTTTAGACATTTTTATAGCGCGCTATCAGAACACTTGTTTCACGATAAAATCGATAAAAACTCGAAAACGATAGGTCGTACGCATATAGTGTATCTAATGAAAGTTGAAGAGAATCAAATTTTGAATATGTTTGTGTATGTACAAAATCGTTATGATAACGAGTGAAGTGAGATAAAAGGGAAAAACGTGAGAAATTGTCATTTTCAAGTGTATTTTGACAAATAGCTATTTCTTTATTGGGTTTAGGCAATAATGACACCAAAGGTTTTTGAAGAGATTTAAGTTATCTGTAAAGTGAGCTCCAAGTGACCTTCATATGCTGAATAGTTCACGAGTTACAGCTGCTTAAAGCTATGAGAAAAAAATTCTTTTTTATTATAAATTAAGATTTTCCTGCAAGAACTGTGCATAACAATTTTTAAAAAATTGGTTTTGATCTATTTTTATTAGTTTATATACATATGAAAGTAATGCAATAGCATAAATCGTTCGCAAGGTATATTTTCTTTAAAAAAAAAAGTTCTTGAAAACTGTTTTTGTTCAGAAAAATTGAACCAATATTATTTTTTAATTCCTTTTTTTGTATATATCATCGTGTCTTTTGACTTTACGACAAAATTTCATAAAACCTAAATGAAAGCTTACAAAATTTCATAAAAAAAACACTTTTTCGTGTATGATTTTCAATAAGTAGCGATAAGATACTGTCGATTGAAAATGCAGTTGATTTTTAATTTTTAGCAAACAGGCAATTTTCGTCACGTTTAAGTGCAAAAAAGCACATTTAATAATATTTTTTCACTTTTTGAAGTATCAGAAGTTATTTTGTAAGCATTTCTGAGTCATTTCACACTGGGCCCATATTTAAAAAAAAATTGTTATGTACAGTTCTTTCTGGAAAACCTTAATTTATAATAAAAAATAAATTTTAGCTCATAGCTTTAAACAGCTGTAACTCGTGAACCATTCATCATATGAATTAAAGTATATACGATTGGAATTGAAACCGTATAAAAACTAAAAACCGGCAAAAACAGTCGGCATCTCTTTATTGTACATGGGCGGAGGTAAATAGAAATGCTTGTCATAACAAAATGATAAGATTTTCGGGCGTTATTATATTATCCTCTGTTTCAAATGGTCTCCAGAAAGCCATGGTAAATTAGTAAATAATTAAAATATTTTACTTTTATACAGTAGTAAATATTTATAAATATGAACAGTAACTAACTAAACTCCTACGCTTGATATTATAATAGGTATTTATGCGCTGCACTGACACATAGACAGCACGATATTAGACTTCCACGTTCCAAGATAAAGAAACGATTTACGAGTTTTTTTGTGCTAGTAGGCCTGTCCGTTTTATTACTTTTAAACCAGTGCAGTCGTAGATGGTTCATTCAGGCTGATTACATTGCCAGTCTCGGACTCGCCTGCGCAGTTTCAACAACCGTTCGAATCTCAATACCATTGCCAAATATATAGGACAAAATATCAAGTTCAGTACGCACGGTCCTGTGCTTTAAAACTGACCAGTTTCAATTCCAATCGCATATACTTTACCTGTGGTGTTATTTATTTATTTATTATGAAGTTCACTTGGAGCTCATTTTACAGATTTGTCAAGATGCACTTGAAAATGACAATTTTTCATGTTTTCCCTTTTATCTCCATTCACTCGTCATCAAAACGATTTTGTACATACACCAGCATAATATTCGAAATTTGATTCTCTTTAACTTTCATTAGATGCACTATATGTGTACGATCTATCGTTTTCGAGTTTTTAGCGATTTTATCATGAAACAAATGTTCTAATAGCGCGCTATAAATTTAAAAATTCATATCTTTGCCAATATTGATCGAAAGGAAATGAAAAATAAAAGGAAACTGTTCGTCGGTTTTAAAAAGTCAAGAATTTGGGTATGATTATTGACAAAGATCTCTGATTTTCTGACTACCGAAAAACTGGTAAACTAAGATTGTTATATCCGCATATACATATTTTGAGCGTTAAATTAGAAGCATTATTATATACCCAAACGGGTCCTCTCTCGATTCAATTACAGCGTTTCTTATGGACCATGCTTCACTGTTAGAAATGATACTCAAATAAAGAAAGTACAGAACACATGCCTGTGGTTTATTAATGATACTTATAAGCCCAGGCGGTATCTATTATATTGTCCAATGCTGACCCTACATATCTTCCTTTTTTTAAACAATTTATTTTCTGAACCACGTTATTTTCTACTTTCCATTGAATAGAAATTTATTTGTCATATCGAGATAAAATAAATAAATATGGGCTTATTAAATGACCTGACGCCTGGCCTATATTTTAGGTTAGAGGTTCGGCAAAATTCATAGGTTGAGGATGGCTCGTTTCCTGGCTTCGGTGATTGGCCCTATCACGAAAGTAAGCCGACGCTAAATAAATTAAAAAGAAAGTCAGTTGAAAAAAATCCATGCAATTACGATTTTAAATAGGTTTTTTTATCAATTAGACATTACATTATCATTATCTTTGAAATTGCGCTAACAGTGGAGATGCACCAGGTGTGGTATACACTTTCTAAATATGCATCCTCTTTATATTCAAGTGTTATTAGTTACGTACCGGATAACCAACGTTCAATTTTTTTTTTGCCCGAGAGCAAACGACTACATCGAATAGTCAATTTTTACGTTCTGCAGTTTTACGATATTGTTTCCCGTCGCAAGACAGTAAATTCTTGAAAGTTGTTCCCGTTTTATGATCCAGACAGGTCGCGGCCGTCTCTTTTATGCGCACACATTTATCTACCACGCCTGGAATTTTAATTGTTTGCGATTAAAAAGTTCATTTAGCACATCAACAATCGATTATTTATACTACTCAGGGGCGTATCGAAGGCAACGATCGCAGATCAGACCTAAAGTGAAAGAGAGAAATTTTTACAGTATCGGTTTTGCATGTCCTGCAATTAGAATACTAGGTGATGTTGCACTGCATTGAAAGTTATTTTTTTTACAAAAATAATAAAAGTATAGTAGAGTAAAAATATACCTATTACGACAGTCCAGTATTCCAACTATTTCCTATGAAAGGAAATCGATTCATTTCCACCAATCAAGATGTACAATGTGCGTTTCCAAATCAACTGAAAATAATGTCCTATAACTTGCGATATATAGAGTATTGTGTGGCGAGTATGCTGGCTTAACAGTCTACTATGTACTAGGTTCGGTCCTCAGCTTCGATAATGACAATGTCGGTCCATTGTCATTGTAAGCATAATAATTTACAATAAACACAATTATTACTGGAGGAACATACCAGGCAATCGATATGGGAAAACACTCATTGAAGGACGATGCCCAAAACAAACTGCAGAACTGCTCCCAAAGAACAGGTTGCAGTTGAGAATTGTAACAGGCCTCTTGACGGGACATTTTCCTGTTAAGAAGCACCTGCACAGAATTGGCAAGTTCGATGGCGACCTTGACTGCAGATTATGTGGCAGTAGACCATATCATATATGAATGTGAGGCATTGGCCCGCAGAAGATACAATATTTATGGGCAAACACAAACAGACCCGCAAAGCGTTAAAACTCGCCCATTCTCAGACCTGTATCACCTTATCAGTGGCACAGAAGTATTAAAATGGGCAGTGTAAATCGGAACAGGGAGTGCACAATAAGCCCAAGAGGCTGCAGTGCCCTCGGAGTGTTACAGACGACCCTGTGGGGAGGGGTTTTAGTCAGTAAGAGTCTGGCACTGACCCAGCTCAGGTTGGGAGCCCATGAGGGTTTCCCCTCCTCGTAAAAAAAAAAGCATATAATTTGATCCTTACCATTTTTTCGCTGAATGTGATATTTTAGTTCTTATTCATGGGAAAGTGTTTGGCGCACGGCGGTATCTGGTTTTGTAAGTAAAATTGAAATTTCCAGGTCGCTATGCGCCTCAGTAGTATTTAACGCCCCGGTAAAATAGATTCGCTTATAGTCATAAATCAGGAAAAACCCAAATTTATGATCCAAGACACACGACCACAAAATGGATGAAGGCAAAATATTACTTTGAAGATACAATTTAAAACTTACTGAGAATTCACGTTTCTGGAATCCAATGAAACAAAAGAAGGAAAATGGGTCGAAAGCAAATAGTGGAACTAATATGGCTAACTACGAGAAAAGCAAAGTTCAAATGTACAAAACAATAATCCATACTAAGACATCATATTTTAGTCGCAAACTCCTCTATAAAATCCTTATTTTACTATAAGGAACGTAACCGGACTACAACCAACAGCTACTCTCCGGGCTATGTGCCCCGCCGAGCGCTGAATTACAAGTTACAAGCCTGGCGCGTTAAGTGTAATGATTGCATATTACCATCAAAACGCTAATGCTTCGATTGCAACAAACACCAGCCAAAAGACTGATCCCACTTAAAGGAGCTCTCGTGCCAGTCGTCCCACACCACTTGCAGCGATAGGATAGCGACATGTAAAATAGTCAGCAGGCACCATCTAGCGGTCCAGTGTCTGTTGCAATCGAAAAATAAATGCTTTATTCCTATCAGTCACGAGGCCATAGTCAACATTCTACGCAACAGAGGAATTCCGCACAAACAGGATAATAAAATTATACGTTCACGAAAGTACTGCATTGGAGATATTATTTAATGAATATTGTTGTATTTTTTTCAAGTAAAATTATCCCCTCTATTAAAGTTCGCCCGAACCAACGGCACTGTTTACAAAATTCCTCATGTCACTGAGAAAATTTGACCGAATTCCGGGTACTGTCATGCATATTGGGTATAACCCTACACGCCCATTCTCTTTTTACTGCTTCCACAAAACCATCAAAGCTCCTGCTAGAAATTTTTCAAAGAATCGAACCGTATTATCAGTCTGCCATTTCAATTTCTGAGTAGCGGGATTATTAAAATTTATAATATGTTTCAATATTTGTCTGCAAGTTATTTATGACAAAATATTCAACATCTGTTTCCACTTGGAATCCTATTGCCATATACGGCAAGAGGTAATTGCTGCACTGCAAATATCTAATGAGGAAAATGCATGGATTTTAAAAATGCTTAAATTTATTATTTTTCTATAATATGTACTATATAAGTTGAGAATATAATTAAAAAAAACTTATACAAACATTTTTGACTTCAAAATTCGAATTTTTATGTAAACAAAACCACGTGACCGAAAACGGGTTTCTTATTGGCGTGACGTCGCAAGTCACAAAATACGGGCATGTCAATAGAAGTGGCATTAGAAAAGCACAATTTACTATGATAAAAATGCGTAAAAGTCTACTTATCCAAGAAGAACAAATTGTAATGTTTTGACTGTTTTGTGGAGTGACTGTTTTAATTAAGTGACGACGAACACGAGATTTTTGCAAGTCAAATCGGACAATTTACCCAGAGTAGGTGCAGTCATGAAACATTGCATATATTTTTGCAACAGACACTGGACCGCTAGATGGCGCCTGCTGACTATTTTACATGTCGCTATTGTAAAAATACCGGGATGTACCAAATAGTCAAAGGATCCAAGTGCCGGTCGTCACATGCCTACCTTGCACTGACGAGAGCCAACAGCTCGAAACTGCAGTCTGCAAGTGGTGTGTGACGGCTGGCAAGAGAGCTCCTTTAAGTAGGATCAGTCTATCGGCCCAACTGCTTGCGTTCCAGGGGTTACGCTTCACAGGTTTCCCAATCGAGGTGGTGTTATGTAAAAAAGTCCATCCGGAATCGGATCTTCTGTTTTGGCCCAATCCAGAGTGCTAGGCCCAAAAGAAGAAATCCCTAGCTCAAAACAAGAATCCCGAGCCCAAAACAAGAACCCTAATGGGGAGAAAAATACATGTTGTAAATAATGTCTAACATTGTTTATGATACAGGGAGCAACTGGGTTCGTTGCCTTTTTCCTAAGGGTCCTTATAATTCTGTTGCGACTTCTATATACAGATAACCAGGGACACCGACTCACAAAACAAAACCCAGATTTAAAATCAATTTACATAGAAGAACAGCAGTGCCTGCAGTGAACAATTTCAAGTGCCTAGACCATAAAATCCCACGAGGGTAAGTTTCTCTCCATGTATAAACATCAAAATTCACCAAAAGCAACACACAATGGTGGAGAATAACTTCTGAAAGGCTATGTACATAAATCCCTTGCGGACAATCAAAAAGATTGGAGCGTAAAGTACAGCCAAAATGATACCAGGCATTTTTACCGGTGGTCAGCCGAAAAAAGAAAGAAGGAGCCGCACCCAAGAGAAAAAGCGCTCTCCAAAAAAAATAAATAGCTTCCGCCGACGCCATGATCACATCAGAAGCCGCATATGACAGAACATAGTACAGAAACACATGTTCTCATAGCCGTACAGAATTGATCTTCTTGCAACTTGAAATAATAACTAGACCATTGCCGGACAATCCAAAAGTTATTTAACAATGTCTCTGGTGTCAATGAAATAATTACAAATATAAATAAACAAACTTGCAAGGATGACTGATGAAATAATTATTAACAATTACACAGAAATTCAGGCGCGTCCCTGGATAGCCACAGATGCTGCAGAATTTCACTCCGTATGTTGGTAAGGTGAACAGAAACTGAAAGTCCCTAAGTGAAGTAGGCAAAACAACAAATTCAATTTATAAATTACAAAGTTATAGTGACATAACCCCGAAATTACTCTGCACGGAATAAACTTGTAACAACAATGTATTGAATAAAGTGCATGGCAATAATATAAAAAACCATACAAATAATAATTTATTGAAATATTTAAGTTATAAATCTTTTAGGAACTGATAATTTGCAGGATAATTCCCTGTTTGGTACACATATATGTGCTAAAAAAAGTACTTAAAATTATTAGTGCAGCTGCTTACTTAGCAAATAACTTTTATACTTCTTGAATTTGAATTTTCTTGGTTCCAAGTTTTTGAGTTTTCAGGTAATGAGTTGTAGAGCTTTGTAGAATTAAATAAGAATCCTCTCTTATACATGGCTGTGCGATGGATGATAAGGCATAGTTAATTTTAATTTTATCGAATATCCCTGGACTGAACAGCTGATCTGGCTATAAATTTATTAAGGGCAGAGGAGGAGCGAGGGGTATTTTAACAAATTTTGTATGAACATACCAAGAAGATATAGCACTCTATTTGACATTCTAAACCATTTAAGATTATTAATTTTTTCAGCAACCGAATCAAATTTTCGTAGTCCAAAAATTAGTCTACAGCAAGAGTTTTGAACTTTTTGCACCCGATTTTCATCTAATATAGTTAGGCAAGGTCCGTATATAAAGTCAGCATAATTAAAGTGAGACAAAACCAATGCCTCACATAATAGTATTTTTACATTAAAATTTAATATATGACGATGGTGATAAATGAGTTTTAAAGACGAATACGACTTTTGCATTAACTTTTTGATATGTCCGTCAAATCGTAAATTACTGTTTAAAATAATACCTAAGTTGGAAAAGACAAAGATACACCCTATGTTAGTATTTTTAAGCTGTGTTTTAAATTGTTAATATTATTTTTATTACCAAATAACATAATATAAGATTCACTAGAAATAAGTTTAAGGTTATGTTCCTTTGACACTCGATTAATAAAAGCTCAATATTTTCAAATGCCTCAGGGTGATTAAAGTGCATATACATTTGAGTGTCATCAGCGTAAGCTTGTATTTTGCAATGTTTAACAGAAGTTAAGATATCAGATGTATAGATAATAAATAAAAGAGGACCCAAGACTGATCCCTGAAGCACTCCTGATAATATATCTAAGCTTGAAGAGAGTGATTCGTTAAATGAAATTCTTTGAGATCTGCCTGATAAATAAGAATAAATTAAAGACACAGATTCGTCATTAAAACCAAAATATTATTTAAGTTTCGCACATATAAGTTAAGAGCGCTCCGGATATAAGCCGGAAAGACGGTTCAATTTACTCTCATATAAACCATTATTTTAAAAAACGGCTTTCACTAAAAGACATTAAAAACATGTTACAATGGGGGATGATGAGAGAAAAAAGTATAATTAAAAAAATATTTTTTTTTCTTCTATTTTCGATTTGCAAAAATAATTCTTATCATCCCACATAGGTATTATTAAAATAAACATTTTCCCTTTTGTAGAACTAAAATAAAATTAGCCCTAATGTCCTCAAGTGTACCGAGAAATTTAAAGATTAGGTATAATAAATTTGTCCAATGTTATATTCTATTACATCTCTATCTCTCTCTTTCCAAGCACACCGTACATTCGGCTGCGTCATTTTATTGACGTGAAGTTTACAATTAAAATTGGAAGCATGGATGACTAATACACTCCGAACAACTCTTAATGGTTAATTCTGTCAAAAGCTTTGGAGAAATCTAGAAGCACAAAAGCACACTAATTAATTTATTATCATAGGCATGTATGGTACCATAACATTTGCTATAGCAGTTGAGGTACTATAGCTTTTTCTAAATCCGCATTGAGAGTCAGGAATAAGTCTGTTTGATACGAAGTACCCGTAAATCTGATCACGTAGCACCTTTTCAAATATTTTTGAGATTGTAGGTAATATACTTATTATTCTAAGATCTGAATAAGACATAACATTTGCTATTTTAGGTAAGGGTCTGCCTATTGACAATTTATATTGAACAGGAAAGTAGTGTTTCTGAATACAACAATTGATTATATAAGTTAGGAATTTACCAATATAAGGCCTGCAATATTTTAATATTGAAGCAGAAATACCGTCTCTATACCACAAGCATTAGACTTTAATTTATTTATAATTTTATTAACTTCATCAATTGTAATTAGCCGAAAATAAAATTTGTTATTATTATCAAATACATTATTGTTATAAAATTTGATTTTGGACGTTGACTGTAAACATGTTGCGAAATAATTGATTATTTCATCGAGATTGGAAAATTGATCAGGAGTTGTAAAAGTTTTTATCAGATCGAATACTTAGATTTTTTAAGGCCGACCAAGTGTTTCGAGAGTTATTTTCCTTACATAATGTTCTAAGGGTAGGCCTTTTTTTAGATCTAACCATGGCAAGTGTATAACTTCTTAATTCTTTGTATCTCACCCAATCATTTTCAGAATTAGTTGATTTATATTTTTGCAAAGCAAGGTCTCTTTTCCTCATCATCAGATTTAAGTTATGAGTAAGCCACGGGGCTTTAGGTTTCGTTACCCTGACTCGAGGAGCATGATTGTCAAAGAGAAAAGTTGGCATATCATTAAGTACAAAAATTTTATTATTAATATCATTTTCCCTAATTATTATAGAATACCATAGTAGATTCTGTAAATCACGATTAAACAATTGTATGTCAAAATTTTTAAAACAACGAAAAGTGACAATTTTAGGTTTCATTTTTTTACGTTTAACTGAACTACGCACCCTGTATATAGGGTGGGCCAATAGTGCGTCGGATTTCGATATCTCGAGTTCTACGATAGCTAGAATTTTTTTTTTAAATTGCAAGTAAACTAGATAAAAAAGTCTATAACTGGAAATTATTTTCGAATATATAGACCGAGCCAAGACGAAACTACAGGACCAAGTGCCTTTTTATAAATGGAATGCTGTGTATATCAGTGCATTTTTTGAATCATTTTCATTTCCTAAAAATATACAGGGTGGCCAAAAATTTCGTTTTATTGAGTAATAATTACAAAATTCAAAAATAAACTTAAAAAAAGAGGTTTCTTCAAATAACTCAGTAGAAAAATTTATAAAAATGTTCTACATGTTGCCCATTTTGATTGACACATATCGCTATGCGCTTTTGAAATCAGGTTCCCACTGTCAACAACTGCCGGTGTGATAGATGTAAAGGCAGTTATTATTCTTTCTTTCATATTTTCTACTGTTGTTAGTGTGTCTCTATAAAAAATTTCCTTCACGTATCCCCATAAAAAAATCCATTTTTGTAAGATCTGGGGATCTAGCAGGCCATTTAGTGGGTCCATTTCTTCCAATCCATTGATTAGGGTAGGTATTATTTAAGTCGTCTCTAACCGCATTTAAATAATGTGGTGGAACACCATCTTGCTGAAACCACATCCTATTTCGAATTCTTTCAGGGAGATTTACCAATAATTGTGGCAAAAAATGAGGATAAATAGCTCCAGTCAATGTACCATCAAAGAAATGTGGCCCTATTACATGTTCTCAATTCCTCCCCAAACGTTTATAGACAATCTGTGTTGGTTATCAACTTGCATAAAAAAAGCGAGGATTTTCCGAAGCATAATAATGGAAATTGTGCCTATTAACAAATCCATTTTTATGAAAAGTTGCCGCATCACTGAATAAAACAGTATTGAAGAAGTTGACATCATGTTGCATTTCACCTCTGGCCCAATTACAAAATTGTAGGCGCTTTTGAAAATCGTCATTAGATCATTCCTGGTGCATGCAACTTATTTGTTTTTAAAATTCGACCCACAGACCGTCTACTTATTCCTACTAATGAGCTCACTTCTCTTTGGCTAACATGGGGATTCTCAACCGTTGCCAGCACCACAGAAAACCCATTTTCTTTGTTCACAACACGTTTTTTCTTTCACTTTTTTATATTCGACATTTCCAGTTTCCAGAAATCTATCGAAAAGGTTTTGGAAGTTGCTAACATCAGGAATCCTTCTTTCAGGATAACGTTGGTGATAAATTCTATTGGCAAGTAAACAATTTCTGTCTGACTCCTCGCCCAAAACAAAAGTTATGTTCCGCTTTATTAAAATTCATATTGTAAAATTCCAAATATTTTAAATTCAATACAAATTGTATAACGACCGATAAGCGTGATAAATGCTCCTTTGTACACGACAATTTATACCAAACTGAGGTATTATTGCTTGTCGAATAACGAAAATAGCAAAAAAATGTACAAAAAAACATTACAGTAGAGGACCGGTTAAATACTATTTACTCATTTCAATGGGTTGGAAGAAATGGTCCCACTAAATGGCCTCATTTCAAAATTGCATAAAGACGTGTGTCAATCAAAATGGGCAACACGTCGAACACCTATTATAAATTTTTCTAATGAATTATTTGAGGGAACCTCTTTTTTAAGTTTATTCTTGAATTTGACACTTATTTATTTATAAAACGAAAATGGTTGCAATTAGCCATAGGGCAGTACTTACAAAAATGCCATAGTTTTCATTTCTACATCACATCGTCGAAAAATATACAGGGCGTTCCATTTGAAAAAATTGAGAAAATTCAATTTAGAATGTTCTTAATTGAAAAATAATTTTTGCCACCCTGTGCATTTTTAGGAAATGAAAATGATTCAAAAACATTAATTAGGTGTCTCGTAACTGTTATTCACATAAGTTTTTCTTAAAACCCATAATTGTGACTGTGGTGATTTTTTTTAATATCCATCTGCAGATTGCATTATTTCAACAAAAAAATTCATTACATCCAAGTGGTTTGGAGATATTCAATGATAATATAGAAATGAATAGAGCCTAGAAAGAGGCTTCAAAAAATGTACTGATATACATAGCATTCCATTTTAAAAAAAGGCACTTAGTCCTGTAATTTCGTCTTGGCTAGCCCTGTATGTTCGAAAATAATTTCCAGTTATAGACTTTTTTATCTAATTTAACTTGCAATTTTTTAAAAAATTTCTAGCTATCGTAGAACTCGAGAGATCGAGGTCCAACGCACTATTGTCCCACCCTGTATAAGTAATTAAAAAATATATTTCTGGGCATTTTTTCAAGTAATAACTACATATATGAGTTTCCGATAGAAATCCGTTTAAGAATTACAATTTGCTTATAGTGAGTCTCGCCCAAAAGGAATAAATGACGATGACTTTTAGTAAAACCCAGTAGACTTACACAAAATTACAGGATGAAAAATATCGTTAGTGCCTCAAAATTACATATGAAAAAATCAAGAAAATGGTTCGCAACTTAGGGCTCCTTTTGTCATCGAGTCATTTAAAGTCATTATATGCTTTGCACTGTTGCAACGAAAGTTTAGAAAACTGCCATAGTTATATCAAACAAAGTCGATGGTGCTTCCGGTTGTGTCGGAAGTTCAGTTCAACGTCCTTATTATATCGAATTTGGAAGACTCTGCATCACTAAAAATTGTTTTGCCACATTTTTGAATTATTTGTATAATGTATTATTATCATCGAAAATCTAGAACGACAATGTTAAGTTGTTTTTCATTGGGCAGTGCACATGTGCCCAGACCATTCTCGGCCAATCCTTGTCGCAAAACTGAAAAAAAGAGTGTCTACATTTTAGATAATGCTCCATTGAATAGGTATTGATTAAATGATTTTTATCACATAGTTCTAGAAAGCGAGACCGTGGTACACCATCGTGTACAAAAAAAAGCATAAAAAGCAAAAAGCCGATGGTATTAGTCAGCGTAGCTCTTTGTTGCTGGCTGAAGGAATATAGTCGTAATGACGTCATCGGAAATACTTGAGATTGCAAGGCAAAAGAAAGTCGCTGTGTTCAGGGCAGGATCTTCAATCAGAATGCCCAACGGAATTTATGTATTTATTTGCGGCCCTAAAATCCAATAATATAGTCAAATTGGTCGTACAAGTAGGTCCTGGGGATTCCTAATATATTTTTTTCATAGAAATATTTACATTATGTGTAAAATAAAACTGTCAAAGTTATCTAATAAAAATATAGGAGGGATCAACAAAATTCGAAGTCAGAAACTAGCTTTTCATTTACAATCAAAAATCACTACTTCCACCGTCTTATGCACACTTAATTCCAATGTAATATTTTATTCCCTTTAATAATAGAGTGAGGGCCGTAGAGGGGGTGGCTATTGTAAAAAAAAATTAGAAGTCCTTGGTTCTCGTATACAGTATACACACTAAACCCCAATTTAATTTTGTATTTCTTTGAATAGGGTGGGGGTGGAAACGGAGGTGGTAGAGGGGGCAACTAATGCCAAAATAAATTTTAGAGGTCCGGTTCTAATCCCAATTTAATTTTTAACTCCCTTTAATAATAGGTTGCGGCTGAAGAATGAAGTAGATTCTTCCGGGTCTTGCCGTGGTCGTCGAACTTGACTTGACGTTACGCTGATCATCCTGTCAGCTTCTTCAGAAGGATTCTAAAGACTGAATCTGTTGTGTTACACTCCTCGTTATATACCTAGGCGCCGCTTCGCTTCGCTGGTCATTGGTCGCGCTTAGTTCACTTCGCTGCTCATTCGTCGTGTTTGGTTGACCGTGACTTACTACGGTGCTGGTACTTGGCAATACCAGTCTCCACGTATTACTAAGTCGATACCCATCCTCTCTGTTAAAGTTGTTCACGTTTCTCATAATTTCCAGTGATTCCCTAATGATTCGCGGATAATAGCGCGTATTCCTGTCTAATATATTGACGTCCTCGTAGTCGATTTTATGGTTCTCGTTATTATGGACATGTTCTGTTATCGCCGACCTATCCGTGTATCCAAATCTGGTATTTCTCTGGTGTTCTTTGATTCTGCACTGGATACTCCGTCCTGTTTGTCCGATGTAGCTCTTACCACATGTGCACTTCAACTGGTAAACACCTTTTGATAACAGTTTGGGGACAGGGTCTTTGACTGAGGGAAGCATCTGCTGTATTTTATTCACTGTTCGAAACCGTACACCTACTTTCTTTTTGAATAAAATCTTCTTCAGCCTATCTGTGACTCCCGCGACGTAGGTTGGGGCTGGTAGAGGGAGTAGCTAACGCCAAAAAATTTTTTTAGACGTTTCGTTCTTGTATACACACTAAATCACATTTTAATTTTTTTATCCCCTTTAATAATAGGGTGGGGGAGGCAATGGGGTGGCAGAGGGGGTAGCTAACCCAAAAAATCTTTTTTAGACGTTTCGTTCTTGTATACACACTAAATCACATTTCAATTTTTTTTTACCCCCTTTAATAATAGAGTGGGGAGTGGGGGTGGTAGAGGGGGTAGCTAACGCTAAAAAAAATTTTTAGACGTTTCGTTTTTGTATATAGAGTAAATCACATTTAAATTTTTTTTGCTCCCTTTCATAATAGTGTGGGGGTGGTATTGGGGGTGATAGTAATGAATAAATTGAAACATAAACACAACTGATATAGTTGACCATCCCCAAATTTAGCGCCAAGACTTTCTGGAAAGTGGTTACACATTTGAAAAAATGCAGACAACATGACAGTGCCTGAGCTGGGGATGGAACCCAGAACATGACAGACAGTCTGATCAATCAAACTCGCTATACAACACGTTCTAGCCTGGCTAAGTTGCAATGCGTATATTAAATTCGACTTTTATTTCTACCACGGGCCTATACCGCACGAATTCTTGAAAATAGCGGTTTTCTAAGGAGTCAGATAGGAGCAATGAAGGCACTTGTCCTTCTGAATACAACACTAAGCTTCGATTCATAAGTAAAATACCTTGAGGTAACCTTCGATGCCAAACTAACATGGAATCTTCACATAGACAGAAGACTAAAGAGCTACTCTCCGGGCTATGTGCCTCGCCGAGCGCTGATGGTAGTATGCAATTATTATACTTAACGCGCCAGGCTTGTAACTTGTAATTCAGCACTCGGCGGGGCACATAGCCCGGAGAGTAGCTGTTGGTTGCAGTCTGGTTACGTTCCTTATAGTAAAATAAGGATTTTATAGAGGAGTTTGCGACTAAAAATATTATGTTTTAATATTCCGCCCTCTAAAAGAATATTTGGAGAAGATGAGATGCCTAGGCGAGGGTCTGCCTACAGGGAGGATGTACAAGGGACCCAACGGGGCCTAAGTGTTGTGGTTCAATAATTTTTATTGGCAACCCTCCCAACCAATTTCAGATTCCTACCGCTCTGAATTTCACGATGCGCACCACCTATCAACTTTCCTTTTTCGATATCGACACCGTGTGGCCACCCTCAACTCACATACGAACAAAAATCTGATCGTTTTAAAATTGCATGTTTTGACTTTCGGAGAAAAATGTTTAATCCAATTCTTGTGATTGGTCGCAACCTGCGAATAATGAATTAATGCCTTCCTGTGATTGGTCCCAGACTAGGCCAATTAATACATACAACATTTCGTCGAATAAAAGAATTTGTTAGGGTAGTAGGGTAGTAACTTCTTTTGAAGGTTCATAAAGATGACACTTCTAGTGAAGCTATTCACAACACAAAGAAAAAGGTTTAGACAACAGTTGTAGATAACTTTTTCTCTACGACATTGATAATAGCCATTTTGAGAGAAAAATTAAGCCGAAATGTAATATTCCCAAAACTCTGTTCAACGCCCTAAAACACAAAATGGCGGCTTGGTTCGACCTCTATATTGGACTATTGACTTTTCATCATCTTTTCGAGTCATCAAAAATAAAATATTTTATTAAACGTATTTGTAATAAGACAGGCGTAGAAAAAGCTTGTTTTTAGTTTTATGTGGATAATTTTTTTTTTACTTAAACAATTTTTAATTATCTTTTTCTTCTTTCTGGAAGACATTGCTTTGCCCACTTGATGCTATGCATTAAGAATAATAAATTCAATGTGAGCCCGATCCTGCTCATGATCTTGAACGGCTATCCTGCAGCGTCTTTGGAATGCAACACAGAACATATCAAAGCCATATAAGTATGTTAAACAAATATTAAAAGCATTAGCAATAACTTGACTCCTTTGCACTTTGCCACTTGGATGGAGTTTAATAATATCTAAATGGCTTGATGTAATCCTAAAATTAAGTGTTAAAATATTTAAAACAGATCCGTTGGATCTGGAGATAATGTAAAAATAAATAGAAATCTTAAGATATTCTACAATGTATAATTTTGCGGCTCAAATTCCATTTATTTTATTGATTGTTTGTTAATGCAAAGTATTGTTCTACGTCCCTAGGAGGGAAAGTAGGCCTCGTCAATTTGATACAAAGCAGAGTTGAAAGTAGGGCTTTGTAAACCTGGCGCAGAAAATACTTTCCTCCTGCTACAAAGCTATTTTTGCAAAATGCGTTGAAATAATAGATTAATAATATGTATTAATATTTAAATTAGTTTCACATGAAATATAGTTATTACTTATGTTAATATCCAATAGCGCTTAATGGAGAAAATGTTAAATCACCGCTTTTTTTCCAACAGGGGCCAGCCGAAAGACTGATCCTACTTAAAGGAGCTCTCGTGCCAGTCGTCACACACCAGTCATTGTTGCAATCGAAGCATTAGCGTTTTGATGGTAATATGCAATTATTACACTTAACGCGCCAGGCTTGTAACTTGTAATTCAGCGCTCGGCGGGGCACATAGCCCGGAGAGTAGCTGTTGGTTGCAGTCTGGTTACGTTCCTTATAGTAAAATAAGGATTTTATAGAGGAGTTTGCGACTAAAAATATTATGTTTTAATATTCCGCCCTCTAAAAGCACATTTGAACTATAAGTAAATATTATTTTCAAAATTGCGCTTCATCTGAAACCAAATAGAAAAATGGTAGAAGCAAAAATTGTTTATGTTTTAGGGAAGAATAAGCGGAATATAGGGATTTGCTTAGATCCCGCTTTTGAAACTTTGACGCTTTTGTCTGAAATATTTTTCACGAAAATGATTTATTTTCAAGTTATTCGCGTTTGTTAAATGAAATGCCCCGCTCAGTATAGTTTCCGACGAGCAAGATGGAGGCACTGTGATTGGAGCAAGGGTCACTCATCTGGTATACAGATGGATGGATCTAAGCTGGCCGAAGGGGTAGGAGTGGGCGTAGCAGGGCTTAAATGTAGGTTATCCAGAGTTCTCGGTGACACCCCAACCATCTTCCAGACAGAAATTCATGATACAGATCTGTGTGTCCAGGAATGCCTGAAAAAAAGGTATTCGAAGGGCAAAGATCTATATACTATCAGATAGCCAGGCAGCATTAAAAACTCTAAGGTCCTATATCTTCGAGTCTAAAATTGCCTGGGAATGGAGACAATTCCTGAAGCAACTGGCCAATAACAACAAGGTTACCTTGATGTGGGTGCCAGGGCATGAGGAAGTACAAGGTAATGAACTTGCTGACAGCCTTGCGAAAAAAGGAGCTGATGCACCATTCATTGGACCTGAGCCGTTTTGTGGCCTGGCCAAGAGACACATAACGGAGGAGATCCAGAAATGGGAAAAGGATCAGAAAAAGTCCTACTGGAGGAATACTCCAGGCTAAAGACAAGCGCAAAAGTTTATAACTTATTCGGCAAACAATGCCACAAGGCTTCTCGAACTTAAAAAGTCCGAATTAAGGCTAATCACAGGCCTCCTAACTGGCCACTGCCCCTTAAGATATCATCTCAAGAATATGTGCCCGGCAGTAGATGACAAATGCAGATACTTCAACTGAAACTGCGGAACATATACTTTGTGAATGCAAGATGTTAATCCGCAATAGGCTAAAGTTCCTAGAGAAGGCAGAATTAACGCTTGAAGACAGGAAAATTAGCCTCCCGGAAAGTCACAAGCTTTGTAAAATGTCTTTGAATTCTGGGTAACAACTAGGTGTATAGTAGAGTAAATATAGATTTGTAGAGAAAATTTTACATGGAGCAACGCGACGAAGGGGTAAATCACAAAAGATCTTTTAGGTCGAAGTGAAGTAAGGCTGTTCGGAGCCAAGCGACCAAATCCAAATATATTCTTCGTCGGTTTATTAAAGTATTTATGCAGGGTGTCTAGAAAGTTTCCTACCGAAGAAAACATCTGAAGATGTTTTATGTCGTTTCGACGTAATTCAGCTTATAACAAATTGCTTCCTAAGGCAGTTCCAGTCCTTTAAAGACGGCACTCTTATCAGATTTTGAAAAATACGTTCAAACCATTTTTACCTTGATACATTTACTATTCAATAATATACCAAACGTAAGTTTTTTAATTGAGATCATAAACGTCTCATTTGGGCGGAAGCAAACGAACTTTTGAATTATGTTTGACATTTTTGATTTCTGAGGTGTAAATTTGATTTTTTTAAAGATACTCATTTCATTACCTTTAATTTCTATCATAAGCACTTGAAAGTCAGGTTTATTGTTTTTGAAATATTTGAGATTTAAACGTTATATCTCGAGTTATAAACGTTCGTGGGCCATCTTGAAATTGACATATCTTTACAACCATATAAAGGAAAAAAACAAAATATTTCTTATTTTATAATCTTGTTTTTTGTGCCATACCATTTCAATTAAATATAATCCTTTTAAAGACATCCATGAAGAACTGTCTCGAAGTACCAGCGTTTAGATACACATTTTTTGCTTAGAATTTGATTTTCTATCAGATTCAGTGATTAGTTTTTTATTTCTTGCATAGCCCTAAATAGGAATTCTTCATGGATACCTTCAATATCGCCAAAAATGCTATATTTTAATACTTGAATAATCTCATAATATTGAACATACAAACCACATCATATACAGTAGACAGTCTCCAAATCCGAAGCAATGGGATGTCTGGAAGGAGTTACACATTTGAAAAAACATAAACGACATGCATTACCCGCCGACATTGCCAGTGTCGGTACCGGGAATCGAACCCAAAACACAGTAGAATCTGACTAAAGAGAATTGCCACATAACGCGCTCTAACCGACTGAGCTATCGTGTTAGTTATGTTTCATATCAAAAATATAAAATATATAAACGAAAGAGCAGAAATAAACTCTATTTGAAAGGAATATTATTTACGTAATAAAATGAAATTGCTGATAAAAGAAACAAGTAAACCCCGCAAGTTGTTCTTCTCAATGCAAAATTTGAAAATTTTTGAGGTTATATTTATGGTCACAATTCCTAACTGGCATCCTATTATTTCAGTAACCACAGTACGTACTACTGCGGCCGAAAAAGTGTAATCGACTGATTTTTCCGTTGTAAATATGGTTCTCACTAGTGAAGCATCAATCATAATACATTTTCTCTACTCCCTTATGTAAATTTGCTATTTTCCGTAAAGTGTATACGAACTTAATTGAAACCGTATAAAGACTAAAAGCCGGCAAAATCAGACGGCATCTCTTTATTGTACATGGGCGGAGGTAAATAGAAATGCTTGTCATAAGAAAATGATAAGATTTTCGGGCGTTATTATATTATCCTCTGTTTCAAATGGTCTCCAGAAAGCCATGGTAAAGTAGTAAATAATTAAAATATTTGATCTTTTATATAGTAGTAAATATTTATAAATTTGAACAATAACTAACTAAACTCCTAAGTTCGATATTATAACAGGTATTTATGCACAGCACTGGCACACGGACAGCACATCTCATAAGTCCACTGTTGACTACTGAGAAACGATTTACGAGTTTTTTATGCTAGTAGGCCTGCCCGTTTTATTATCTTTAAACCAGTGCAGTCGTAGATGGTTCATTCAGGCTGATTACATTGCCAGTCTCGGACTCGCCTGCACAGTTTCAACTACCATTCGAATCTCGATACTATTGCTAAATATAGGACAAAATATCAAGTTCAGTGCGCACGGTCCTCTGTGCTTTAACACTGACCAGTTTCAATTGTCCTCGTATAAAGATTACAATCTGTAGAATGGATAAGTGGCATTCCAGGTGCCGTATTTTCGAGCTTGACCGTGGCGATGTCGTGCACAGATATGTGAGATTATCGCATGAAAATATACCTTTCGTATTTTCGAGCATTATGAAGTCGTATACGAACTTTCCGCATGCGACTGATTTCGGGCGAGATGCAAAAGATGGGAGTTTACTACACGATAAAGCGATTTCGTGTGCGAAAGTATTCAAAGTGATTGTTTTGGTTTCTTTTCTTGTTTTATTTCATACGACATAACCTCAATGTCTCAAGTATATAGGTTTTTGCTTGGTTTGTTTATTATTTAGGAGCTTTAAAGTAGACTTATTTGAACAAATTTTGGTGAGCGAAAATGGACACTGGCAGCGTTAGAATATATTTAGCTACCATCGACGCCTTGGAACTGGTAGAAACCGATCATGGAAGACAATTCCATACCTATGATAATCCATTTAAGATAACACGGGTTTAGCCGAAAGAAGACGGCCTATCCGCGGTTTACCCCTTTCGGGGGTGGTTTTTGGCCGTTTAGAGGGTTGACGGGGATCGAGGAGAAGTCTCCACATCACCATCGTGCTCAGCATCCTCGAAAACGTAACACGGGTTTGGCCGAGAGAAGACGGCCTGTCCGCGGTTTACCCCTTTCGGCGGTGGTTTTTGACCGTTTGGGGGGGTGGTTTTTGGCCATTTGGGGGGCTGGCGGGGGTCTAGGAAGAATCTCGAGATCACCATCGTGCTCAGCATCCTCGAAACAGGTTTGGCTGGTAGGAGACGACGGATACGCGGTTTACCCCTTTCGGGGGAGATTTTTGGCCGTTTCAGCATTCTCGAAAACGGGGGGGAGGAGACTTAGTCTCGTTAGGTTAGAAAATATATATTTTTTTTCGAGGTTCTATCCGACTCGACTCACAGAATGCGCTAATCTATGGATAGCAAATTTCTTTGGCCTCAACGACAATGGATTTAAATTTTTTCTGGATTACGAAGAATATTATACATATGGTGTTTAATTAGAGTATGGCATTTACGTAAAACTTCGAGAAATCACCAAATATAAGTAAACATTTTTAATTTCCATTTCAATACTAACTTTTTTCACATGACCTATCTCATTTAGTGTGTGCGTGTGTGAGTGAAGTTTGGCATTGGAGAATTTCATCAGCCATAGAATATTTTTTCGTGGACATTAATTTTAACTTTGCCACGGAATTTTACCAATCTGTCAAATACATATTTATTGTTGCTGCATAGCAGAGTTGTCAAAATTGGTTGGAAATTGTATGTTTATATTATAGTGCTGGAAACCTATAATTGAGAAGGGGGTGCGAGGTGAGACGCTAAGAAGGAGCACACTACCAGGTTGACCTTCTCTCTTATTTAAATCTACGCGACATAAAAGATGTAAAGCTTTCATCGAGAAGGGAGATGCCAGGTGAGACGCTAAGAAGACAAACCCCCAAATCTTCTCTCTCATTTTAATGCACGCGACATAAAAGACGTTAGGATGCATCGCCACTGCCCACCACTATTCCTACTGCATCTGTGATTGTTTTCATTTATCGCTTTCCTCTACAATACCTGGGAAGGGCATGCATTCTGAAATTTCATCACTATTTCTATAAGCAAAAAAGACTATCTTATTTTACAAAAACAATTTTGGAATTATTGGTCTGTATTGTTATATGCACACCAATACCCTCTTACGAAGAATGATCTTATCCCTAATTAGCTACAGTAAAACGGCGCCATCTCTGGGCCAACTGGCGAACTACCATTGCCAAAGATAGATTAGAAAACGGTAGAAACATCTGGAATGACAGATTGGAAGGATCGAGAAGTTGTCCGGAACGGTCTGGAGGAAAATGGACCAATCGGGAATAAGCACCGCGCATATATAAGCGGATCCAAAGCGCGGGGACAGTTATATTTTACATGACAAGTGATTTGATAAGATAAAGAATAGTAACAAGTATTTTTTAAGTGTGTTGTATATTTTTTAAATTAGATGTAAGTTTCTTATACCAAATTTTTCGGGTGATACTAATGTCTCTGTTTGCATTCTTGATATTTTGTAGCTGCTGTGTAGCTGAGCACTTGGGTCATTCCATATTATATCAAAACATTGACGGAAAAACTACTTTTATTTCAAATTATTTTGACTATGAACCCATTATCATCGCACTTTTAAACTTTGAATATCATAACTTAACAATAGTATAACTATTCCTAGTATTTTTTTGAAAATTCCCACTAAGCTCTTTGGTAGTTAAATAAAAACAAAGTCGAACAAATTATAGTTTTTAACGACCATAAAATGAACCGAGAAAGTTTATGACCTAATTTGTTCAAAATTATGCTCACGCTTGCTTAACTTTGAGGATATGATTTTTACGAATTTTGTACACAATGTTCTATATTTTAGACACAATCACGATACGATCTAATCCACTGTAGAGCCTCCGGCTGCCCGAGGTTGAGATTTAACTCGGTACTCGGTCTTCTACATTACGTTCATGAGACTCGATTCGTCATTGGAGAACGATGAGTGTGTGTCGCATGACACATATAGGGATGTATATTTCGTACCTTTTACGGTCATACACCGGTTCTGCAGTTATCATTCTGTGGAAACGATTCGTAATTGCATTTTCAATGTATGTAGTTTACAATCTATCAATAGGGACCGGTTAGAAACTAGCCGCGTGTGATTGAGAGGTTTCTTGTATTTATTAACGTTTTAGTATCCTACGGTGCTGTAAGAATCTCATTCATTTACTTCTCACGAGTACTTTTTTCCCCTGTTCCCCGGCTTTTATGTTCAATAAACAACTGCTTACTCAGTTGCTCGCATACCACTAATTTCGTTTTTTTTCAACGGAGATTGACGAAGTCTACTTGGGAAATCTTCATCTATGGGAGCGTAGTACACGACTAGATAAATTAGCCTTCCTTATAAGAATCAACGTGTTTTGTTGCCAGAAACAACTAGGGTACTATGAATTATGTAATTGCATGCTTAGAAAAAATAACTGCATTGTGAATTGTTACTGTGTACGCATCTCAAAACAATCCGCTGCAGCTGGCCAGTGTAATAATTAATTTTGGGTACCATGATGACGTCTACAGGTACCTGCTGTAATTTTACATATTTTGCATTTTCAGTTTTGCAGTATCGAACTATATTCCCTAATTTTCGATACCACATGGAAACATCACCAAATTACAGCCACGTTCCATGTTCTGCATAGTTAATAACTGTAGATACCAGAACTATGTGCCTTAATCAAACGCAAATGTCCCAGAATAAGCATTAGGCTCTTTCCCCTAGCTGGTAGGTTGGTATGGTCCCGATGGCATACGTAACCTTGTTTTTCTTCAGCCCTCTGCCTTTGATTGAAGGTCAAATGGTCTCAAGAAATCGAAGGTGAGAACGTTTGTTTTGCCCTTATTCTTTACCTTTCGTGAAGGTAAAGGTGAAGATCCAAACCAAAGGTTGACACCCCTGTCAACTTTTGATTCCTCAAGTGACAACATTTGGTCTTTTTCAAATTAGCTAAATATGCCAAAAGGAAGGAACTTGTTGAATTATAGTCCAGAATCTATGGCAGAGACCTTGGCAGACCGTGATAGAGGAATGCCTGTCAGCATTATATAATGCGAATAACACTATTATACAAATTTAAAGGAAAACTTCCTAGAGACAGTAATATAGGACGAAAGTCTTACTTGTCTATCACTTCGGAAATTATACCATCTTCGTTTAAGAGAGTTCTGTTTTGGCCAGAACCAAAGATAGTAAAGAATAAGAGATTGAAAAAGAAAAAAATTCCACAGCAGTTACATCCGAAGACTGGCAAATTTATTATGAGAAGAAAGAAAATGAAAAGAAAAGCAAAGAGGAAGAGAAGATAAAAAGAGCAGAAGAACGGAAGAAAAAGAAAGAATTATTAGAACAACTTAAATTTCAAAAGAACAACAGAAATATTAAGGGAAATAAAGAACAGAAAAACAGACATGAGACAAATAAAAATGATAAATCAAGACTATATAATAAGAGAGACATCTTCCTCCGATTATGAGACATCACTGTCATCAAGTCTGATGATTATATTTCCTTTTCTGATTTAGAGAACATAGAAAATTATAAATAAAATGATTACATAATCGTATCTTTTCCTGGAAAAAAGGAACCATAGATTTGTTTGCGAAATCCAAGAACTCCTTCCTGGTAATGAAGCCGAAGTAGTAGCAAAGGTTAGGTGCAAAGACGGCAGATTTAAAATAAATGAAAACGATGTCAGTATAATCACTTTCGATAAGATTATACAAAAACTAAAATTTCCAAAAATTTAGGCATCAGGAACTAGATATGATTTTGGAAAAGAAGTCGACGTTGCTCGTTAAAATATGGTTTATTAAAAACCCCGTCATCCTTGTGTATAATAGTTAACAGTTGTGTATATGTGTATTTCTGATGAAAAATATCTTATGTTCGTCAACTATTAGTGAAATACGTGTCAACAATTAGCGCTCTAAAGATCTGTTTTAGTTTCAGTGAAAATGATTTGTAGTATTTGATAGTTTAAACTGTGTATTTGTTATCTTGGTTATTGACATTTTGTATTATACAGGGGAGAATATTAAAGTTATTTATTTAACACATTTACTGGTTTTTTAAATTTAGTGTCAACTTTTAGGTAAAAAAAAGTGTCAACTTTTGATTATTTGCGAATTTTCAACTGTCAACTATTAGCCAGACTATTAATTACATTTAAGTAGTGATATAAAGTCTGATTTTCAGCAAAAATTATTAGTTTATCTTTTAATTAAGGGACTAATATACTTACAGAATGTCTGTATAAATTAAGTTTTAAATTTGATACAGATTTTGCCATTGTACGAATTTTTAATGTCAAAATTGTTCAAATTTCTCCTTAACGTGTCAGCATTTGGGTGTTTTCAAGTCGGAATAAACCGAGGCATAAAAAACGCAAGAAAAACTTTACGACCTCATTAAAATACCGGTACTCTTTTTAGTGCTGTTTGCAAATTGACTCGCTTACCTTTATAGGTTTTTAATATGCGTCGGGAATGTTTAATGTCAGGCTTGGCGCCATGGCCCGCGGCGATAATAATTATGTCGTAAAGTTTTTGTTGTGTTTTTTCTGTCTTGAGAACTTATTACTTGAACTATGCCCTATTTCTCTAATTTTTTTCAGTTGGTTGTATGGAAGAGCGACCCGAGGTCGATCACCGTCAACCCATTTAATATGTATTTCTGTTTATTTTACTGTAAGTTATAAATAAAGGCGATTTATTATTATTATTATTAAAATTCGTTCAATTAGTATTGCTTATAAATAAAAAAAAATTATACCTCCAAATAAAAACTATCTAGTATAAAACCATTTATCCAAATTAAAAAATGCTTCTAACCTTTTAGATAAGACCCGGTTATGAGTTCAGATTTTTCGACTGACTGGAATTACTATACCAAGGTCTACATCTAGCAAATCAATATCGTTCGCGTACCAATTGGTAGAACATATATCTTTTAATTTTAACGTTGTGTAATAAATAATAATTTAAATCGAATTCTTATTTGTTATTACGCAAATTTGTCTTAATACTTTACTCTACCAGCCAGGTAGAACGTTATCAAACAACACTTTTGTTGACTTTTTTATTATTTTTATTTTTCATTTCTTTACATTACTACTTCTTTCATTACTTACTTTTAAATGTACAGTTAAATATTTTTCTTGTAACTAGATTTTCTAATAGTTGGGCAAAATAAAAAGTAGATGATTTTTTTTCATATTTCTAGCATTCTAACGACTAAATTTAAATCGGGCCAGGTATAGCGCAGTATGGCTACGAGGCAATGGCAAAATATTCCCAAACCGCATCTCGTGAATGATAACTGAAGTGGAGGGGGGCAACGCTGGCGTATTAACGTAAAAGTAGTTGTGGGGGAGACGTGCAGGGCAGGGTGCGTAGCGTACGAGACCACCCGTCTGCTGCGGCCATGGCGGGGTAACAGCAGCCCCACCTGTCTGGGCGAGACGAAGCGGGCTGAGGTCATCGACCCGGCGCGTCGCGTCGCCCAAATCATCCGTCCCATCCCAAACCGTGATGTGATTGACCTAGCGCCGCGTTCTACCCCCAGACAACGAGGGGTTGGTTGCCCCCGCCGGCCGGATGCTGCTGCTGACTTGTTATGTGTTTGTTGCTTGCAGAAAATGCAATTTTAATATGTGCGCCAGACGAGGTACCAACTTTTCAGTGTTGATTTCGGTTAATTAATTCAGGAAGTTTTAGGCAGCAGACAAACTATAAAGCTAGAACTTCGGCTCGCAGTTTATGCTCTAACTAGTAAATGACCATAATTTGACGACGTGGTAGAAATAGGGAACGCTATCACGATGCGGTAGGGTTTATATTAAATCAATAAGAGTTAAAAAAAACGTAACTGAAAATTTGGCAAACATAAAATACATGAGGTATTTTTGAAGAAAAAAATAAGTAAATTACAGATATAAAAAAACCAATTAAAGAGTAACTTAGCCTTCTTGTATGTGGAAACAACTGTTTTCAAGATTTTTATACATGTTGATACCCAGATAACATTGGTTGGTTGATTGGTTGATAACGTGGACACGTACTGTCTATGTCTAAAGTTAGAGATAGAAATGTCCTAATACTTCAAAGATCTCATATGACGTGGTTTCACCTGGGTCGCGCAATCCTCCGCACGTATTTTTATTAATGATTATTTTCCTAGTTCTAGTGATATTTAATAGTTTTCTCTTACGAAAATGAAAATATAGACAATTATAAATAACCAGGACTAATTTCAAGTCAAAAGGTTGATTTGTTTATTAACAAAATGGTAAAACGCAAAAGTTAAAATATCTTGGTAAATATGCAGCATAGAAAAAGCTTTATTGTGTGAACTTGTTCGATTTTTCATATACCTTTAAATCGTATAATATTTGAAGTCTCTTTGGATATAAGTAAGAGAGAATGGTACAAGAATCAGAGGATACTATATAATTTTTAATATCACATTTTTCAATAGCAGGCATATGAACTACTATACTGAAAGCATCTACAATTTATTTATAAATAATATATTTATTTTGAATTTATATTGAACTTCCTTGCACTTACAAACTGCTGATGCAATTATATATCTTGGTATATTTTTCATTTCAGTTTACATTGTTACTAATAATATACTTTCATTTGTAAACGATTGTTTACCGCTTATTAATAACACGTGTGTAATAAACGTTTATTTTTGACGTTTACAATTTTCGATTAACTTAAATTTGTTTCTTTAACTTTAATATGTATTAAAATTCAAATTGAAATATTATTAAACTGTACTTCCCTATATAAAAAATAACAAATAACGTTTACAATACGTATATAATGAACATGAACGAATACGTATATAATGACACAGACGTTTAGTATACAGTGTGTCCTAAAAGATATGCATAAAATTCATAAACTTTTCTTTTGTTTTGCGTTCGCAAAAATACAAAAACAATTATATAATATCAGATAACTCTATTTGTGTCTATATGTCTATTTGTTTTACTACTGCAACGGTGAAACGTGAAAGGTTAACTGTCAACTGGATGGCGCCACCTATGCTTGTTATATTCTAGAGGCATGTAATAAATATTACATATCAGCCACTGGAATAGTGGAATATAGGTAATTCCTTATTTAAAATCGATTTCATAATGCTCATATTACATAATAGGCGTAGAAAAAGGAATTCTCTTTGCAAAGCGTGTACAATTTTAAGTAAAATTCGAAAAAAAATCATTTTCTGTTACAATAAAGATTGAGAATGTTGTCAAACTGTTAACGATACATTTTTATATGTTAGCGGAGTAATTCCACCAGATTTTTATAATCAATAAGAAGAATTTTTAGGACAATCCATTTTTTTTAACTTGTAAACATCAAAAACAACCTAAAAATACGCCTTCCAGTTCTGGAATGTTCCGCGCGACTTTCCACGCACGTTTTTCTGACAATATGGTTGAATTCTGGCGTTTTCCGTTATCTAATACCCTTTATAGGTGTTTGAGTTCGAACGACATAACCTTAAAAACACCGAAAAACGCACATAACCTAATTTTTTTAAATTTTTATCTGTAACTCTTCAGGGAATAACCAGATTTTATTGAAATTTCGGTAAATAACGTAGCTTGTGGTTATAAAAACGTAGAATTCCTAATACACTCATTTTACGTCAAAACTTGGGAACGCTGTGTTGTTCGGGCAAATTGTCGCAGGATCTTTTATTCATATTATAGGATTATTTATGTACTTTTTGATGGTGGAAATCGTTTTTTTACATAACCTCAAAAATGTCAACATTTTAGGTTTTTCGATTTTTTTAGAAAAATTCCTTCCTCTTAATTTTTTCAATTTTTTTCATAGTTAACGACCTTATTCAATTTCAAAACGCACATATCGTTACATGTTTCCACACTCCAGTAAACACCTGCAAGCCTAGGGCCAATAATTGCAACACGAATTTTGCTAACCACTAATTCATGTTATACTTAACTTGCAATAACTAGTCCTTATAATTACATACTAACTATAACTCCTAACTACTATAAATTCATTACTTATTGTCACTGTAATAGTTTGTTCACTGTTCTTTATCTTATCTGATTACTTGGCTCATCTAAAACTCCAGAATCCTCTCTGTTATTCTGCTCAATGATTCTGGAACAAAACTATAGTCTCGAAATTTCTAGTTGTTGGCGCCATCTCTGGGGCAACTGCCGAACTACTGTTTTATTTGTAGCTAATTAGGCAGGCTTCCTTTTATTCTGGTACTAGGGATTAAACCTCCCTTCGTAAGAGGGCGTAGACGTGCACATAACAATATTTTTAAAGCACATCTTTTTACAAAAAATTTGCACATAATAAAGTCCAAATTTTGAGATTGTAATCTAAAAAATTAAGAAGAAAATGATGATGTTCATGAAAAACTAGAAAAAAACCCGATATTTTTGACATTTTTTGAGGTTATGTAAAAAATAATTGTTACCATAAAAAAATCCTACGACGATTTTAGCCCCAATAGTACAGCGTCCCAATTTTTGTAAGTAAAATGCGCTTATTAGGAAGTCTAGGTTATATATCGTCTTGAAACTTGGCGCAAGTTTTCATAACCACAAGCTATGTTATTTCCCGAAATTTCAATAAAATTTGTTCATTTCCCAATGCGTTATAGATAGAAATATATAAATGTAGGTTACATGTGTGTTTAGGGGATTTTAAGGTTATGTCGTTCGAATTTAAACTTGAAGCCTATTTCAGGGTGTTAGGCAATTTTGTTACAATGAATTTGTCGTTTGGTTTAGGTCAACCCATCCAATAGAAACAGAGATGTTTCAAAAATGGTCATGGGAAACGGCAGAATTCAGCCATATTAAAAACATCCGTGGGAAAGCGCGCGACTAAAGAGTGGCTGGACGGCTGAAGCTCGCCTTATCGCTTTATAAAATTGTGATATCACTTCCTGTCGCAATTTCGATAAAATATCAAGATGTGCCACAACCTTTCGTCAAAATTTTAAGTAGCGTCAAGGCAAGATTAAGCAGACCAACCAATCTGTGCTCATCTATGTCAATATCAATTCACACAGTCAAATTATTTATTGTACTCGATGATGTAGGAAGTTGGAAAGTTGGTTCTTGAACTATATTCTCCAAGCTAAAGAATTATTGGTCACCCTGTTGACGTGGAAAGTACGTTCGAAGAACGGACAAATTAAAATGCATAATTTAATTTGTCCGTCTTGCCAGTGTCTATTTTATTGGCGCAGCTCATCTACAGATCATTTTCAAAGGAACACAGTCAATCGGGACAACAAGCGTCCCCCCGCCAAAACTTTTTAAGACCTCATATGAAGTAGTTATTTGTAGAAAATAGTAGGAAAAATACTGAAACCATGTAAACTTCTTTAGGGTGGAGTTAAGAGGAGTGGAAGAGAATATTTTTAAACAGTGAAAATTATAAAACACACTGAATTTAGTATTAGAATATTGGGAAAAAATTTAAAAACAGCACTCAAAACTGAAAGTAAATTGAATTTTAGTTACTAAAAAATTATTCGAGACCTAAATCTATTTAAACACCAAACGATGATAAAACCGCCAACATCTTCGACTTCCATCATGCAACGGTAAATTTTATTTATATGTAAGTAGGCAAAAAGTACCAGATATTTTATAGGCAGTAAACACACCTTTGAAATATCTGTTCGAGAAAAAATATTACTGCATTTCAGCATATATAGAAATTTATAAATCTAAGCATCTAAAAGTTTTGTTATGTGCACGCCCACGCCCTCTTACGGAGAGAGATTTAATCCCTAGCAGTAGACAGAGTAAAAGGAAGTCTGCCTAATGGGCAACCAGTAAAACAATACCTAGTTCACCAGTCGGCCCAGGGCGGTGCTGCCTCATAGAATACACTGGAAGGAGTAGAAACGTCTCAAATTACAGACTGGATTATTCGAGAATAAGTGCCACGGATATATAGGAAGCGGAACCAGCGCATCAGGTCAGTCCAATACAGTTCTGAATGAGTTAAGTAATCGGATAAGATAAAGAACAGTAATACGTTGTGAATTATAGTAGTGAGACTATAGTAGATAAAAGTTATAAGTAGTGTGTTATTACAAGGACTAATTATTGTAATTCAGTGATTAATAAATCGGTGGTTAGTAAAAATTCGTGTTGCAATTATTGAACCTACGTTTAGAAGTGTTTACTACAGGGCGTAAACACGTAACAGTATCAACATTATTTAACTTTATTAACGAGATATAGGCATAATTAATTTACTGTGAATGTATTTTTCTTGTTTTTTTAACATAGTAAATCAACGAAGCTCTTTGTTATAAAAACTGTAGTCTATGACAAACAATAATGATTGAATTTATTGATTGATCTAAAGTTTCAACATAATTTGCCAGTTAAATTCATTTATTTATTTATTAATCACCACTCTACAAGAAGGATGTTCCCAATTACAGAATTGTATACACATAATTATACAACGGCCATTCCCTATGGCATTGCCATCTGTCGCAGCTGAGACTCGAACCTAGGAGTGATACAGCGACTAGACGTGTTGTCTGTCACACAATCTCGTCAAGTTCACTGCTACCAACTCAATAACAAATGAAAAACGCCACAAAACATCCATACCCTAGCCAGGATTCGAACCCGGGACTTCAAGGTTGCCAGCCTAACACGTAAGAAGCAGTGAGCCATTGAACATGAAGAAAGTTCTATTTAGATTATTGATATTATAAATTACTCTGAGGTTGCTATTGCAGTTATTTAAAAAAATACTGAAGTGTTTTCTAAGAGATAAGTGTCAAGGTGGATTTAAAAAGTTGATAAATTTATATTTTGGCCAGGGATTTCTGAAGCACCGTGTGAGATATCGAAAAAAGTGATGGGAACTGCCATCAAACGAACCCATCACTGAATTAACGCTGGATGTATAGTCGAGTACACATTTGCTGGATACTCAAAAAACGTAATAAAAATTTTACGGCCTCATTAAAATACCACTACTCTTTGTGCTATCTCGATCGCAAATTGACTCGCTTATCTTTACAGGTTTTTAATGTGTGTCGGCTTGTTTGATGACATCATGCCGCATGGGTCAACGGCGATAATAATGAGGTCGTAAAGTTTTTGTTGCATTTTTTGAGTGCCCAGCAAATGTGTACTCGACTATAACCGCTTGCTTGATATCATTTTCTGCCCATAACGTAATGAAATTTAAAGTTCCCAATAAATATTTAACACCGAGCATTCAATGATTTCATGCGTATCTTTACTAACATAAACGAAGCAAATCGGGTAATGACTTTTGCCCCATCCGTTACATATATGCCTGGGCTTAGTAGCATATTAACAAGAACTCTGCCGTCTTTATACAAAGAAAACAACTATAAAAATAAATTCTGATATCTTCAAATCTTCAGTCAGTAAACAATATTCCAACGATGACACGAGGAGCTTTTTGCCGAGTACTGTTCTATAAGTTTCATATGCTGTCTCAGAGATTTTGTTTTTGTAAGATGAAGATCTCCAAAATCTAAATAAAATAAATGGCAACGGCCTTATGTCAAGTTAAAGGCATTTTATTTAGAACACAGCACTGAAAACAGTTCTTAAACATCCTTTTTTTTTCGAGAAAGAAACATTGAAAAGTCAGTTTCTACAACCTACTGTTACATGAAAGCAACGCTAAGAATGAATAGGGTATTCCCATATAGGATAATTGTATGTATTTGGACACTTAATGAAAAAAAAAGTATTCAATAACTTATTGCAAAGTTTGTAAAAATACCGGAGCATTTAACAGGTGGGCAACTGCTAAATTAGAAGAAAACTGGCCGGTGGGTAGGGTTGCTGCAGAATTATATGTTAACAGACCATGGCATTTTCAACATAAAAAGATGCTGGAGGGAAGGAATAAGTCTGCAAAGACCGATCCGATTAGGCGTAATAAAAGTGTCATATGAAGATAAAGATAAAGCTCTCACTAATTTTTGCAACAAAATCATTTTGCAACAGCAGTTCAGGCTTGTCAAGCAACCAACTGTCCAGGCACAGTTCGTACAGCCCGAAATCGAATAAAGCAAGTGAACTTAAGAAACTATGCTACAGCTAACAAAGTATTTATGAGCGAACGAAATAAACAAATAAGGTTGCAAGAAAAAATAGTAATTTGTGGAAAAAAGCTGCAAAATATTAATGATGTTCTTGATACTCTTATCAAATCATCTTATGTTACCATAATATATAAATCGAACTGTGTAGACAAACGTAAATTGGTTGCAGTTTCACATAATGACAATTTTTGTGTATAGTGTATACGACCAGAATTGAAACCGCATAAAAATTAAAAGCCGGCAAAAACAGCCAGCATCTCTTTATTGTTTTTCTTATGACAAGCATTTCTATTTAACTCCGCAAGAGATGCCGACTGTTTTTGCCGTCTTTTAGTTTTTATACGGTTTCAATTCTGGTCGTATACACTATACCCCTGTTACATACTCGATGATTTATTAATATTTTTAAAAGTATCTTTAAACTATCTTATCTTTTTATCTATTTTAAATATGTCAGAAAATATACGGAGTAATTTTGGGCTAATGACCTTAAATGTAGGTCTTTTCACGCAAAAAAAATCTGAAGCATAAAAAGGTTATGCTGCAAAATGGTGTATTAGAGTAATTACGCTACCCTACACGATATTCAAAGTATTTTTGATAATGACTACTTTACAGCAAACGTGATTTATAGCTGCCACTGCGTAACTTGTAAACAGCAAAACTGTTTCATAAGTGTTTCATATAAAATAGTCGTGCGATCTAACTGCTTCAATGAAACCTAAAATGGTTTATAAGTGTTACAACGAAAACTAAAAAATTTTTTGCAACACAAAATTGTTGACTACAAGACTACACCCTGTATAAATACCAGAGGTTTGATTTCACTTATATTTAAGTATCTGAGTCTATTTTAGCATTTTAATTTCAATTTTGTTTTTTAGTTTAGTTGTGAAAGGGTAACTTTTTAACAACGGAAATTCTGACTTGAGAAAAAATGTTAAATTATAAATTATTTAGAAAGTATGAAAAAAATCACTTTTGTATTATGGGCGAAGGAGATTTGTTTATTGTAGATTTATTTTAAGGGGTGCGATGGCTGGGAATTAAGTTTAGAGAATTTGTTTATTTAATTGGGAACGACGACGAAAAACTAGTTTAGCTTTTTTACTTGGTGCGTCAAAGGAAGAAGTCACGGCGACTTGGTTACCGGGAATTATCGTTTAAGCAAAAGCGGATAAGCTGGACTAGACAGACGGCACTAAACTTTAGAAACCGAAAGAGTTAACTAGTATATTCACTACTAAAACTTTGCACTTGATAATACGCGAGAACTAATTTAAGATACACCGGAAAATGACTAGATTTAGCCTGAGCTCGTGGCGCTCGGGTTTTTATATGGTCCGTCGGTGACGTTGCGTGCAGAGGTCCGGAAATATCCCCGGCCATTTCGTGCGGGTACAATTGCGCAATATTGTACAATTTGGAAATATATTAGACATCGTAAAACTTTGTGAGGCAAATAACTTTTGAACCGTGTTAAACATTTTTCGTTAAAATTATCTATATTCCGAAATACCTGAACACGAGGCATATTTTTTTTTAGCAATACTATTTAGTATTCTTGGAGAAATATGTTATACTTTTGTTTTTGTCTGATAGTTCCCTACAAACAAAGACAAGAAATTAATTGCACCCTGTACAAAGTAAATAAAATATCTGTTTCAAAAAATATTGAACACAAAATACAAACTTTTTTGGTTCTGCGTTGTGTATAAATAAAAAAAGATTTGCTTTTACCGAGTTAAAATGTTATTGGAATAAATTAGAACACCTGATTCATTCGAAAAACATCATTAACAATACCAAATAAAATTTATGGGAACACTGACGTTCGGTGTATAATATTAGGCGTCGGCGGTGGCAGCCAATTACTAATTAACACTCCATTAGAGATCCCAAGGGGTCCTTTTATCACTCGCAGGTTGCAGAAAATCATTGTTTAACTAACAACCAAGCCAAAAAATAATTCATGCAACTAATGTTGCATTATAGGGTTTAAATTTTCGTTGCATTTTCGATGGGTGTCTGTCGTCGAAAATATACAAAAACTACAAAAAGCTGTCAGACTCGTTTGCTAATAGTACATAATAAAATAGAGAAATTAGGAAAATTTTTCTAGGTAATAAATCTGTTTAATGTTCTATGAAGATGAATAATAAAATTTCTTTACTTCCTTATCACTGTTAAAGAATCAAGTGGCATGTACTAAAGTGATTTAAGGTCCCAAAATTAAGTTCCCAATGGCAACCTGTGAGTTCATATTAAGGCCCCTATAACCAAACCTGCATCAGTCCAAAAGCACATCCTTAAGGAACTACATACTAACAAAATGAGACAGGAACAACACTATTTCAACAGGTACAAGTCAATTCCACGTGAGTGGTGATTCATTATTATCAACCAAAAAAGTCATTTCTTAGAAAAACTCTGTAGTAACTACGGTTTTATGAACAATATTACTTCTATGTTCAGGTATGAGGTAACTAGAGTTTTCAATAAATTGCATAAAGTCTGTTAAATGAATAGCAATTGTGTGTCAACATCGTCAGTACTTCATTCTAGTCAAATCTGAGTTATTTTTGAACCAATCTTAATAAAATATGCAAAAAAATTAAGTGGCAATGAAAAAAGAAATTTAAAACAAAAATAGAACCGGTTAGGATTTGATTCTCCAGGTGAAAGTCAAACAAGGCGCCAATCATCCTTGACAAAACGAAGTAATTCATGATACTTATATATTCGTATATTTTCAAAATTTAATAACTCCAAAATAAAGACAGTCATTTGAATAAATGACTTATGTTCTAGTTCTACAAAAAAAGATATGATGGAAGTCGTTCAGAAAAACAAAAATTTAATACTTTTAACCTTATCCTCCCATAGCCTTAGTCTCCCCGCATTTTTTAATATAACACGTGTTATCTTATACTAGTACTAAAAGAGCATCCATGTGTTAATTTTGTTCCAAATCGTTAGAGCAATTATAGAGGAAATAGTTATTTCATTCTTTATACTACACCCTCTTCAGCATCCCCCCCTGAATTTTCTAGAAGCAACTAGTTTCGCCATCTTATAGTGATACTAAGGAAGTATTAAAACGGTTTGAGAGAAAAGAGATAATTTAATTGTTTAATCCTACATCCACAGTTTCCGTCCATGTATTTTGAGGAAATAATGGGGTATTGTAAACGCCACGAGTGATGGCGAGAAAAAGGGGTAGGTATGTAGAGTAGTATAGACGTAGCGTACGCATCGCTAACCTAACTGGTGTAGTATAAATTGTAAATAGTGCCATGAACACGCAGATGCCCCTTACATTGGTATTTTGGCTCTAGATTGAATGCTGTAAATATGCACCTAAATAAGAGCTATGAGCTTAGTACAGACCCTTGAGGCGCCACGTGCACTTAATTTATAATAGAATAAATTTTTGGGGGGATTGCACTTAAAAAGGTTGGAACAGGATAAATGGCTCGCCCTGTATAAACCCTGATGATTGCTTTGACTGTATTCTGTTGATTTATAAAGTTAAGTTTACTTCAAACTGAATTTGACTCTTTTGTCAGATGATTTTTCAACACCCTTTATACACTTCTCATAATGCTTCTGTATGCAAGATTTAAGAAGCACTTTTGTTTAATTTGAAGGTAGTTTGGAGCACCCTGTATATAGTTGTTGTAGATTAAAACACTTGGTTTTAGAACCTACTATAATATTTATTATTGAAACGAACACAAGTTTAAATAAAATAAAATTATTACTCTTTTTACAGTTACTAGTTGGCAACTTTTCGACAGCGAATAAATTCCTGCTTGGGAGATTTGATTCGGTTGAGATTTGTTTTAAAAATGTCAAAAATTCACTTAAGATTAGGTGCGCGGTGGCAGATTAAGTTATTTAAAATGTCTGAAAAAATTCACGTAAGAGTAGGTGCGCTGTGGCAGATTAAATTAATTAGAAAAGTCTTTTTTACTAGGTTCCGGCCTAGGAAGTAGCACGAGCACGAGTTACACTGGCGAGATGCAGATTTTGTTCGCTTGTCGTGCCCCGTGAGTCGTGCACGAATGTTTTACACCAATTTTATTCTAGAAAGTTGAATCCCGACATTCCGTGCGGGCGCGGGTTGCGTAATATTGCGCAATATTGCATTATCGTTGCAAAAAGTTAAAATTTGAAAATGAAAATTATATGATTCTTTGAGCAATAGAAAGAGAAATTATTTGATAATTGAGTGAAACTCGAATCTTGGTTTAGAAGATATTGCATGAAAAAGAAGTTGAATATATTGAATCGTCCTCGTATAGTCATACTTTACGCACGCGCGTAATATGGACTTTGAATTGTCTCGCATGTCAATGTTCGAAGGGGGTAAATATGGAGTTGAAAGGAAATGAAAGTGTGTTAGTGCGTTGGGACGAGAATAAGTTGTGACATTAATTTGGAAATGTGGACTGAAATGAAATAGATAAAATAGTTAGGGCGCAATTCGAGAGAAGGTTAGAATTGAATAGAAAATGAAGATTTATACCGGACGTACGAAAAGTGACTGGGACGTTGAATGCTATTATATGGGGGCGGTATCTTTTAGGTGAGTAATTTGGAAAGTTTATTTCGTAAAACTCACAAATGGAATATTGTAACGTGTTTTTTGATTGTTTTAGGATATTTTGGAATTATCCATGTTTCGTGAATTTTTTCAGATTTTTTATAAAGTATTTATGGTTTTTGCTTGAAATGAAAATGAAGGTTACTTTTTCATCGGGGTTTTTCTTTTGGACCGAAAGATTGAATTTCTTGGCAAATTTCTTGTTTTGTATTTACTTATAGGGAAATAACAGCCCCACAGGAGATACAATCGATTTTGCGATTTCCCCTCGAGATATGGCCGTCCTTAATACGCATACAAAATTTTAGCAAAATCGATTGAGTAGTTTATTTAGGCTCTAGGTGCTACCACGGACGCCAGACAAAAATTGTTTAAAACCGCTATTTTGGCTTCAAAGGACCTGACAACGTGTAAATTCACCAAAAATCACGAACACAATTCTATATACTACTGTTATGTGCTGCCCTCTGATGGAGAAAGATTTAATTAGTCCTTGGTACAGAGTGAAGGAAGACCTGTTTAGTTGACGGCCGGAAGGGTGGCGCCATGTCTGGACCAACTGGCGGACTGCCACTACCATGGAATATACGAGAATGGCCAGAAACGCCGCGAACAACTTTAGATGATTCTAGAGAATTCGAGTACCTTAGCCAAGGTACCTATATAAAAGGTGAATCCGGCGCACGCGGACAGTTCAGTTTAGTATAGAGTACAATTCAGTTCTGATGTGGGGAGATCAGATAAGATAAAGAACAGTAACAAGTTGTGAATTATTATAGTAGTGAGAATATGGTAGATGAAACTTGTAGTTAGTGTGTACTAATGTATATAAGGACTATTTATTGTAATTTAAGTTATTAATAAAGTAGTGGTTAATGAAAGTTCTTGTTGCAATTATTTGAACCTACGTACAGGGTGTTTACTGGGGATAGTAAACACGTAACACTACGTATATGGGAAAGTAAAAATAACATTTTCTTCAAGTTGAACGCTATTACATGTAGACTTCCTTTTCTTCATAATTGAAAAAACTTTGTAAAATAAAATTTTCATTAAAAATGTAAAATATGTACTTAGTTTGCTTAAAGTTGATTTCATATTTTCTAATTCTTAGAATATAATATATTATCTCAAGTTTGACAACTGTTTAGACTCGATAAGACAAGCAAAAACTTTTTTTAAAGAATGACTTTATCGGCAAATTAAAAATAACAAAGTTTACAAGAGTGCGGTATCTCATCCAGGGACAACACTGTATACTGTGGTTTCCATTTAAAATTATAAAATCACATCGCCGAGGATTTATTGAAATTTTGATGCTAGGATCTAACTTTACTGAAAGCAAATAATACCCAATAATTTCTCAAAAAAGAGAAAATTTAAAACTTGGTAGAATAAAAATCAAATGCCTAATTAGTACACGCAAATAGTACTCTTATTAGAAGAAATAATTTATAGTTTTTATATTACGTATACATATTCCTAATAGTGTTAGGAACAAGACCCAAAAAAGTTCCCATGTAACCAGTGTCCGCAACATCCCTTATTTTGGTAAAAACCTCCCCCCGGTAGTACATTCTAGCGATTTTTCTTAATTTTCTCGTAAACAGTTGTTCAAAGGTAAAAAACGTATAGGACCAAAAATATTGCCCATTAAATTCTACACAAAAATGGTTATATCAACATTTTAGCTATTCCTTACTCAATTCTCGCAAATAACGTTCAAAGTTAGGGGTAGCGTTTATATTCGGGGTTGTTGAAAATATGAACAACATCTTCCAAATCCTTTCTCTTGATTGATATACATACCTATTATTTATCGTCTGAGTATGAATAACTTCGTAAGATCGCTGGACGTATACAATTTATACATAACATATTTTAAACAGCTTGCTAAAAACTACCCTTAACTTTGAACGCTATTTGCCAGAATTGAGTAAGGAATAGCTAAAATGTTGATATAACAGCTTTTGTGTAGAATTTTATGTGCAACATTTTTGGTCCTATACATTTTTTACTTTTGAACAACGGTTTACGAGAAAATTAAGAAAAACCACCAGAATGTACCACCGGGGGGAGGTTTTTACCAAAATAAAGGATGTTGCGGACACTGGTTAGACGGGAACTTTTTTGGGTTTTGTTCCTAACGCTATTAGGAACATATATATGTAATATAAAAACTTTATATTATTTCTCCTATTCTATCCTTTAATGCTTAATTTACGTGTACTAAATATGGAAATGAATAACCAGACTACGAATAAATGCATAGGGTCCTGCCATCTACAAGGCGTGTACAATACTTTTATTATTGCCTCACTATCGACATCTAACGAACAGTAACTGAACGAATACCGTCTGAAATTCAAAGCAGAAACGGCAACGTATTTGTATTTACTTTAAAAGATTCCTGTTATGTGATGTGTTGAAGGCGAAGTGCCTGCCATCTATTATTCAATTTCAAAATTAGAATGGGAATATTAGAAATATTGAACTGCGGGCATGAAGGATACTCTCATGGCCATGAATAAAATGCAAAGAATGTTGGACGACAAATATTTGTAAATATAATATAGTACCATTAATTTAAAAGTAACGAACGAGGGTTCCATAGCTTATCCTATTTTTTTATTTTGATACTTCTATATCCCAATTGTGCGAAATTTGAAACTTTTAATATCTAGATATTATCTAGTTAAGTCTAAATTGCAAAAGATGTGTTTGCTAGAATGAAATTTAAAGATATATGAACGAAGCAAACATAATTGTATGGGATTCCAAGATATAAAATTATGTTTCTAGTAAATACATGTAGACCCTAAACAATAGACTTTAGTATATGTAAGTAATAGTAATTGATATAATGAATATTTGTACAACATATTGATCTGCATCGATGTAATTTTCACACTAAACAAACGAAAACCGTTTTAAAAACGACTTTGCACTTCTACATTGTTATGTGTAATGACAAAGAAGTGGACTTTTCCATAGCAGATATAAATGTGCCATCTCTCAAAGAGTTTACTTACGTCAAACATGAATGGTCTTTAAGTGGATATTTAGTTAGAAGTGTCCGAGGAAGTAGCAAAAGTTAACTCAGATCACTTAAAAAAATACTAATGATATATTTTTACTTTAATAGTTGGTAGTTGTTAGTTGTCATGTATTTGAATTAGTGTTACAATCTTGTAACCTGTTTAGAACTCTTTAAGAGTGTGTTTGTATGGTTTTGATTAACCCCTTAGGCAGATGTAATTTAATTTTTTTCTCAAAAACTGTAGAATTTACGAAATTTTTTCAAGAGATAAAAGTTTCCAAATGAATCATAATGTTTAGTTATTTTTTTTATTGAAACAAAATAGCAGGCAGAAAGATATTTACAAAATTTCAAACAGGGTAGTTAATTTCACCCCTTTGTGTACAGGCTAGGTGGATGAAATAATTTCGTTAGGTGCCTTTTGATGAGTAAGCAAGCTGTGCCAAATTTCGTATTTTTCCGATTACGTTATTTTGAGATAGTAATTAAAAACCGTCTCTTAGCACACCCCTTTAAGGGGGTGTAGCTGAACAGGAAAGGGTTATTTTGAAAAATTTTATACGAAGAACCCGTCTTAATTTTCGACAGGGAATCTAAAGTTTTATTGGACAACAAATACCTAGTCGTGCTTAAACAAATCAAGAAATACATAAACATTTTTTGCACATAGCAAGAATTCACCCAATTTATCAGACCATAGGCTATGAAAAAATGCATAATGGCAGCTTCTACATTAAAACTCTACATCTAACTGCTTTTATAGCATGGATAGTTCAAGGTAGTTTATGCCCGATTTAAATTTGTGTCTATATTTACACCTACAAATTTTATATTCTAATGATCTGAAAGTAAGGTTAAATACAATGAAGCTTACTCTGTCCCTCAAGCTATTACTCTGGGAGTATCTCAGGGACCTATCCTGGGACCTCTATTATTTTCCATTTATACCAATGATCTACTGTCGCACATTTAATATAAAAGCTCGTATTTAAATGACTTTCACAATGTAACCTGTAAAGTTTTGATGAAACCTTTGTATGTTTCAAATATGTACCTAAATAAGTTGGTTTATCTACGTATATCTGTCAAGTATAAATGCATGTGAAAAACTTACCTTACTGAAGTACCCCACAGTATGGAACCCCTCATTGTCCACCATAGTCATCACATAAAATAGGAACGGTTCCACGTCATAATACAAAGTCTTATGGTCCAAAAAGAACTTGGCCAGCAAACACAAATTTTGACAGTACTGTTTATATCTTTTTCCGTCAACTTCCCACACACTTATTTTGTCTTTACGATAAACTTCCTCACCAGGAGGGTGTCGCCAGACACATTTATCAACATGACGTTTTAATATTGTCCGTGATTTCATATAACGCAGGCAGAATTCACAAATATATAGTTTCGGCAATCGAGCGTAATCCTCTGGGTATGGGCTCTGATACCAAACTTCCATCTCGAACTTACCCATTTCTATATATTTGGTGCCCTTGGTGCTGGGTAAACTTTTTAGGTCTTCCTCGATCTTTTCGCTGGCCAATGCCTGAGCATCTTGGAAGAGTTTCAAGTCATACTCCGGTACGAAATTTTTTAAATCTGGCTCTCGAGTCTTGTCCACACACGGCTTGACATCCTCGGGTGGCTCAGTTTTGAACTTGGTACGTATATCTCGGATCTTTTGCAAAAATTGCTTTTGCTCTGCAGTTGCTGGTGGCCTAGGTGACTTTTTATGGTACTCTAATGCTTTTTTCCTCATCTCCTCACGTTTTTTGCGTTCTTCTAATTCCTCTTTCGTTCTCGATATAGTAGTGTTGTGGTAAGCAGGGCATGCTTCCAGTGTAAAATGTTTGTCAAACTTTCCCGTCAAATGTCCATTGCTATCGCAGCCTTCGAGCGGACATTTTCTTTCCTCAGTCACTACAATCTCGTTTCCCTTATTCTTGGCATCATTGCGCTTATTTTTAGTTTTGCCTGTGGTCTTGCCTTTCGTTACGATTGGGGCTTTCTTTACAGGGGACCTAGATAAGGATCTTTTGGTGCTTTCTGTGTCTGAATCAGTATCAGAATAGACATTCTTTCCTAAGACATGTCTGGATTTTCTAGTACTAGCTGACCGAGTGAGTTTTCTTGTAACCTGTTTCGATTTCTCTTGCGACTCATTTTCAGAATCAGTATTACCTGTGGTTTCTTTTTGCACAACCGTTGGTTTCTTTACAGGTTTCTTTACAGCTTTTCGGTTATTTCCAGAAGAGTCTGCACTGGTCTCGCTTTCTGAAGTACTGCTGGTGCCAGTTGTTGATGTGCCTGAACTTGCTGAAGTTTCTAAAAAAAAACAACAAAATATTATTTTACATAAGAATTATAGGTCAGTTGTCAGGTAGATTAACAATCATTTTAAATTGGATGAAAGATTTTACTATTGGAACCAGTTAATTATAGGCCGCTTTTAGGCATACTAATTTTTCCCATTCGCCCGCCCTCCAGAATACTCCCAATTCTGGAGCAATATCGCTTATTATTATTGTTTTGCAAATATTTCGATTCTGAATGGTCCTACGAAAAAAAGGGCGGTTATCAAAGTTAAATATTAAGTAAATTCTCTATTGAAATGGTTCAGGCACATTTTTACATATTATTAATATTCTTGGAGCTATAGGCGGGGGAAGTTGAGCACCGCATTCACTTTGTATATCGATACTTTCCTATACACTTCCATGCTTTCTACTTTCCATTACGTTTAATTGTCACTTTTGAAGTTTAAGTAAATATATTTATTATCAATTTTGAAATACAGCTATCGGTGCTTACTACCATTATGGACTCGTTTCCACACCACCTTGCGGCAGATCATTTGCCGCGTTTTTTTTTTTTTTAAGTGATGTCCCCAATGGGCCTAATCCACTTTTTGTTTATTTGGCTAACTTACTTCTAATTCTTTTATTCTCTACTGCCAACATATTACATTAGTTTGAATTTATTTGAAGTTGAAGGTCTAGAACGTTCCCTTGCTTCAATAAAACTGTGAGTGTCAGTTTCATTATCTAATTCTGTGGTGTATTATTATTATTATTATCGGCTGTATCGTCTTTGTCAAATTCAGTCTCATTGTGTTTATCCTGTTCCAAAAAAGTTAATACCTTGTTTTCGGTTTCTTCGGCTTGATCTAAGTCGTCTACATATATTTCGACATTTGTACACGTTTGTCCTTGACATTCACAACAAATAACGGAACATCTTAGTCCAGCTTTTCTATAAGTACATAGGGCTTTGCAGCCTTTTGTTTTGTATAGAAAACAGACTATTTTTTTTTCATCCAACCCCGATCTTAAGGACTTTTGTTATTGCAGTACTACTGCTGAAGTTGATAGTATGTTCTAAAAAAGTGTTGGCGAGCAGACTCAGTTGGAAATAACGATGCAAGGTTACATGTACTTTTGCATTTGTACCTGAATTCATTCATAGAATGCTGTTCGAGTTCTGCTCCGTAAAGGGATAAGATAACTTTTTCGCCTGCTGTATCTGTAACATCAGGATGAGAACTGGGGTCTTTAAAACATGGCACGTATTTTTATAATCCTGCAGATTTCTGTAATAATTTAACGAGTTTTGTTTTGCCTCGCCTAAAAAATACAGAAGTTGTGTCACATCCACTGAATGCATGGAGAAATAATATGTTATCCGCAACTTCTTTTAAGCATTTAAAAGAGTTCAAAGAATAAATTCGTTTGTCTGTTTTCCCCTTGTTTGTCTTCATAAAATACCAAGTTTGAACAACTTGTGAATAATGTGTCATAAGGATTAAAAGATCTTCGCCAACTATAATTACCAAATCGTAATGAGGTGATAATCTAATGCTGAATTAATAATAAAACAATTAGCATCTTCGGCAGCCTGCTCAACAACGAAATCTGTAGTGCTAAGCTTTTTGCATAACAGTAAGTGAGTGTCTTAACAATAAGGACTTTTTGCTTACTAACTATCTTTTGCTATTTGAATATATTTTTATTTACTATATACTTACTAAATATATGAATGATTAAGAACCAAGATATTTGCAAAAAATTGATTTTTAAGTGATATTGCCTCAAAATTGGGGGTGTTTCGATGGACGGGCAAGGGGGAAAAATTAGTATGTTTAAAAGAGTCCTATAATAAACTGGTTCCAACAGTAAAATGTCCGATTTAAAAAGGTATTTTCGCATTCTCAACTTCCTAACGACTAACCTATGGCATACCTACATCATTGCAGTCATATTATAAGCTGAGAATAGTACTGTCATTAGACATTAAAAACTGGTTATACTTATTGTCAGTTTAATTAATCTAAGAATCTATATCTATCGGACATCAAGGATTTTTTCTTTTGGCTGGAAGCTTAAAACTATTAAAATTTAAACAAAAAAATTATTGCAATGTTATTCGTGTTAAAAATATGACTTTCTACTGTGTATGCTAATTAACATACCAATGATTGCTTTTGATTTCGGGGGTGTCTTGTCAGTCTTTTTCTCTGGTTTAGTTTTTTCTACAATTCTTGCAGCAGCCTTCGGCCTCGGTTCAGGCTTAGATTTTGGTTGAGATCCAGATTTGTTCTGCGTTCTTGAAGTGCTTTTTGGGCTATCCGACTCTGAACTATTCTCTGGAGAGAATATGCTCTTCTTTTTATTGAGATCGTTATTTTTTGCCACAGATTTCTGACTCTGTCTGGATTTGTGTTCCTTGTTATTTTTTCCTGTTGTTTTAGTGGCACTTGTTTTAGCGGGTTTTGAGTTAGAATTAGATTTTTGCGTAGGTACCTGTTTAGGTGTAATAGTTGCACTGCTTTTTGGTTTAACATTGCTTTTACGTTTAACCGCAGTTTTCTTATTGCCATCTTCTTCTTCATCTGTAGAGTAAATAGCTCCCTTTCCTGATGCCTTTATAGATTTTACATGCTGAGATTTTACCTTGGCTGCTTGTTTTGAATCGGCTGATTTGGATTTTGAATTTTCTGTGCTTTTACGTGGATTCTTTTGTATGGTAGCCAACTTTTTTGGTGGATCCGGCCCTGAATTTTCTTTAGTCGACTCTTGAGAAGTACTCGATTCACTATCGCTCGAGGATGACGAGTCTGACCCACTTGACGAAGTACTAGAACTTGAGGAATCAGAAGTTGATCCCGAACTTGATTCTGTAGAACTTCCACTCTGAAATAAATTACAACATAAGATACCTTCGTACAAAAATAATTTCTATTCCTACTTTTTTCTTAGTCATTACTATGGACATATATGCCAAAAATATGACAATAAAATAAATTTCCAACGTTTTGGAAGGTTTGTTTATTTACGTTTACTTTAAAGTATCGAGTTTTGACAGACGACGATAATAACATCATAGATAAGAAATGTATAGAACACAAATCACTTAGAGTAAATAGTTTGTGGTATAGAACAACAGAGGCATAGAGCACTTATAGAATCTGTGTATCTGATCAGAACCGTGTTTCTTTTGATTCCATGTTTTCGATCAATTTTTTTCAATCATTATTTTGTTTTGATTGGTTCGGATATATAATATCAATTCTCTAAACCAATCAAAAGTGAGAATAAGTAAAATGGCTATCTATAGGCTCTTTTATGTAAAATAGATCATGATGGAATTTGTTCTATTCTTAGAGTCCCTATAAAGTAGATTTAGTAGAGTAGAGCAATCGTCCTTTACTCCACCCAAATGGTCTCTACCTATTCTTAGAGACCCTATAAATTCTAGTAATTGGGCGACATCTATGCCAGAAATAGTAATTAAATCGGTATCTAAATCTAAGTTACCAACCTTGTGTTTTGTTTAGCATACATCACTGCTGTCAAGTAATGACAATTTAAGGACAGGCATGTGTCAGAAACGTCAAAACAAACAATTTTTCGTAAAATGTCTTGCCAAATTCACTTGACAGCGAATATAGAAGATATCGTTGCAATAAGAAGGTGTTTGTTTCCTACAGATGATCAGAGAGGTTTAGTCATTCTATTTAAATTGGCAGTCACTTGATTGTTATTGTTCCAGGTTCGGATAGTTGGTTGCAGCTTTGTGAAATATCTGCCTCTCCTACTGGAGATATAATTGTTTTAGCTAATGAAAGGCGAATTGTGGTTCTTAGTTCAAAATGGATTGCTCAATCCTCTTTGAGTCGGTACCAAATAACATACTCTGGATCAATACACGAGTACGACAAAGTAAAGGCTGTGTTATGTCTGCCGATTGTTGGACACGGCCAAAGTACACACATAGGCCCTGATTGGACATGCATTTTAATAGGATATGATTCAGGTTTTGTAAGATGGTATACAGATAACTGTGAATTATTGATGGAGGAACAATTTCATAGTGAAAACATTACCAGTGTAAAATGTCAATCTCAGCATAGTCCTAGGCCAGACATATCACCTGACTTGCATCCAGAAGAAATTTATATACAATACCAAACTAATGTGTGTGTTATCAATGGCGTTCATCTGTTCTCTCATTTAAGAAACTGTCGTAGTCGCTTGGTTGGAGGTATTGTTCTATAAGTACACATAATAGAATATTTATTGATTGCGACATATTCAGTATTATATTACAAGAGAGGGTATAAGTTTCATATAATTGCATGTAACTAGTTCATGAACTAATCTAAATCTGGTCTAACCTATAATCTACCTACATTCACGTAAAAGTGTATTTTAACCAGATAGGTACATACAACTACTAATAATTGCTAAACATTTAAATATATTTATTTGGATGTGATTTGTTTTATATATTATAGCAAGACAGAATTTTAAGTTATTTATTTTTTCAAACAAACTAATACAGTTAAATATGCTTTTATAAATTTTACTTTATTGGTGCGGTCAACTTATATTTCGTCATTGGTGCTGTAACATCTATTCATGCCAAGGAATCAGAAATTCAATACTTAAGACATGCATCTTAATAAACTGAGTTTGATGGGAATTCATATACTTACTTATTATTAACAACACAAATTTTCTCGCAATCAAGATAATATCTTGTGTACAACTATACACATAGGAGATATTACAGAACCAACGACCATTTCATAAATCCATTAACTGTCTCTTACAACATTTTCATATATAAAATTGAAGATAATAATTCTTTGTAGTTCATGGTAAAGGTGAGCTTTTGGATGCATACCAAGCAAATTTAATTCCTAAAAAATGGGGCTTTCAAGATCAGGCAGTGATACACGATAGCGCTGTCGTTGGTCTAAATTTGTCAAGCACATTTGATCACTTATTAACAGCGTCTACATGTGGTGGATTTGATACTAAATATCGGACAATGCCACCGCATAACACGTTGGTTCTTGCTGCGGGTTGTAAACCATTTTTGGGATATCATTATGCCTTAGAAGGAGGTACGCAGCCAGTACTCAGTGATGTTGCTAAAGCAGTTGCAAGCAAATTAAAATCTGCATTACCGTGAGTAGAATAAAACTAATATCAATTGTAGAAGATAGTTACCCATGGTGTTATAAGGAAAACACTTTGTTCATTATTTATAACTGATTTATTGTAATATAAACATTATTGCAGTATCCAAATCCTGATCCTTTAAAAAGTCACTTGTATAAATTTAATCGTTAATATTTATTACCAGTTCCTATGATAATCTAATTTATAGATACCTGCATTCTTTCGTAAATGCATTCATTCGAGTCGATCATCTGAAAATGGTATGTTAATGCGTCGAAACTGCAATAACATTTAAATTGCAATAAATTAGTGTGAAAAAACTCAAGAATCTTCCTCACATCAACAATATTTATAACATTAATTTTGTTGTGTTTTCTTCAGTTTATGCGGTAAACTATTTTGTCCTTACTAGAAACAACATGTCAGGTAGTCATTCCAGTTATGGGGTCATAACTGTTGGGCTTAACGAGCCTATGCATACCCACACACACAAACAAGGGGAAATTAAACTGATTGATTGAAAGTATAAGTAAGTACTTAAAAAACTACTCTACTACTACAAAAAGTAAAAGAACATTAAACATTGAATTTCTAGATTTTCTCGTGGGAAAATCTGCTGTCATAGGTGTAAAATCAACTTCTAATGTAAGTTCATTTTTTGTAGCCAAGGGTGTTGATCATTCAACTTCCTTGTCTAGTTGTGGCTCTTTTGCATATAGCTCGAACTCGATTCTCATAAAGTACAATAATAAAAATGATCACGGATTTATACAAGCCAGAAATATGTTTTAAAGCCAGAGTTGAGACAAGTTCTTTTATAAAGTGGGTACTCCCAGTACACAGTACAAGTAGTCAAAATTTCTATTTTTACTTTTAGTATAGAGTACAAGTATTTTGAAAAAGTATTTTTTTTTCATTTATTTAACGTCAGCCTATTTCCACTACCAAGGCCAATCACCGACACCAGGGGATAAGCTCATCAGTGTCTGTGTAGGCACTGGGGCCCCTAACCTGGAAATTTTGCCGAACCTCGACAGTTTGTTGTGAGGTAGGGATCTTTAACGTACTCACATAGTAGATACACATAATTTTACATTTCTTTTGAAAGATGCTGACGTAAGCAGATCCGCTCATCCACTATATCTCATGGACTTGCTGTGACCCGGTTTTGAACCTGGGCCGTCTGCGTGAGGGGACGCCCCACTGTCCATCTCACCACCATGCTGAGTTTGAAAAAGTACTTAAAGTATTAAGTAATTTACTTGAAATTTAAAATTTACGTAACCAGTAGAAAGTAATTACTCCATGAAATACTTAGAGTACCTTTAAATACTCCTAAGTATTTTTTTAAGTACAAGTAAAAGTATTATGAGTACTTAAAGTAATTTTTTTTAGTATTTAGTTTGAATGTCTACAATACTTTTTAGGTCTTCGATACCAGTAATTCATGTTCTTCGTTTCAATGCAAATTGTATATTATCCTTTAGCATTTTAAACAAAAAACCATGTTTTTCTTTTCATTTAGCTACATATAAACAGACACAGCGTAGAAGAGGAGTTATAAATTGCAAATGTTTATACTTTGTAGTTCAAATAAATACACAAATAGACATGTCTGAAACAGAACCCCCACATCGCAACTGAAAACTTGTGTTGCCGCCATTTTCATTTTGAGAAGTCGAGTGTGTAGAACATTGTTTAGTTGATGCAAAGGATATTGTGTATGATCTATGCCAATTTATTTTCGAATTATCAGAAACAGAAAATTCAAAGTTTTAAATAAAAATTTGGATTTTAATATTATGTCTCATATAAGGATGGGACGGATGTGCTTTTGGCCTGTTACAGTATATCCGGCTAGTTCAAAATCCGGTCCGGCCGGATATCTTGCCTTTTCAAGCAGTCATTTTATCTACGAGCAGGCCGCGATATTTACAATTAAATTCAAGTCACACCCGTATTGTCATGTCCTACCAATCTTGTACATTGCTGCAAGTAATTGTAATTACACGAAATGCCCATGGTACACCAGAACAGAACTAATAATAAATAATAGTAAATATTTATATTATGTATAGGTCAAGTAATAAATTCCCGAGACAGAAAAAAAACTAACAAAAACTTTACGACATAATTATTATCGCCGCGGGCCATGGCGCTAGTTGAAATAAATAGATCCCAGTAAATAAAAAACGCAAAAAAACTTTACGATATAATTATATCGCCGCGGGCCATGGCGCCAAGCCTGATATGAAACATTGCTAACACACATTAAAAATCTATAAAGGTAAGCGAGTCAATTTGAGAACAGCACAAAAAAAGTACCGGTATTTTAATGAGGTCGTAAAGTTTTTGTTATGTTTTTAATGTCTCAGTTTCTTCCTACTTGAACTATACTAGTCTATTAGGACCAATGAATTTGATTTTAAATTTTAATATTATTTATTATACAGGGTGATTTATGTAAACATGCGGAAAATAAAGTGGTATACAAGTCTGTTATGTGGGAAAGCCTCTGTAAAATTTTAAAGTGACCCGAGGTAATTTATTATATTTTTCTGCATTAAAAACTGCAAAGATACGCTTCTGAACGGGCGAGTTATGCTATCTCGACGCGTTCACACACGTGTCGCTTGTTTGTTTAGCAGGTAATATCAGCTGTCTTAGTTGTCCAGGGTCAGTGCGCCATGCGTTCACTGTTCAGTTCAGTAACTCTTCGACTTCCATTTAGAACATTTCCAATTTTTGTTAAATTTAAACTGTATTCGCAAATATCGATTATGCCAGAGTTCGCGTTGCAAGAGTACTGCAACATGATATTAACCTATGGTGCAATGAATGAAAGTCTTGCAGGGGCTGTACGAAAATACGGGAGAAAATTTCCCCATAGACGCAAACCTAATGAGAAAAATTTTAAGTGCAGTGCAACGAGTTCGTGACACCGGATTTTGTTTACCAGGCCATAGAGAACGTGTAAATCGTCCTGTCGAAGTAGACGAAGGAGTTCTAAAATTACTAGAACAAGACCCTTCGATAAGTACCCTATACGCGAGAATCGTTTTTGCCCATACCACATAACAGAGGAAGTGATTTCATTGCACTGTATTACGTCAGATTGGTCAGTCATAGGTAGCGCACTTCTACAAAAAAAAATAAGGTAATTTTTTTTCCAAATTTTTTTATTTCTTAATGTTTTTAACTCCTTTTGGTGGGGACAACCCACTGAATAATTTTTCGCATGTTTAGGTAAATCACCCTGTATATTAAGAATTTATGTTGTGTTTTGATCTTTTGTTTTTAATGTTATTTAATATATTATATATCCATATTATTGATATGTAGGCCTATTGAAGAATTTAAGACTTATTTTTACTTCCACGTTCAGTGGAAGTATAGTAACACAAAAAATATATATTTTTTTGTTGAAATAGGCTTAAAATGTCATGAAACGTCGAGCTTTTAAATTTGAGCAAAAAATTTTTTAATGTCTGTCGGTCTGTCTGTCGGCAAAGCAAGCAAGAGTCTAAAACCGCTGCCCAAGGAATCACTACTTCCACATCCAGATTTTCTATCCAAGTCTTATACACACTGAATCCCAATGTAATATTTTACTCCCTTTAATAATAGGATGGGGGTGGTAGAGGGGGTGGCTAATGTCAAAAATTTTTTAAAGTCCCTTGGTTCTCCTATACACACTAAATCCCAATTTAATTTTTTACTCCCTTTAATAATAGGGTTGGGAGTGGCAATGGGGGTCAAAAACTGTTTTTGAGACGTTTCGTTCTTGTATACACAATAAATCACATTTTAATTTTTTTTACTCCCTTTCATAATAGTGTGGGGGTGGTATTGGGGGTGATAGTGGGAATGGCTGATGCGTACATGCCCTAAATTTAAATTTTATGGGCTCTTGCTTGCTTTGCCTATTTACCCTCATTTACCCCCGAACCCTTCAACGGAATTAGATCGAAATATAATCTAGTTCCAGATCTCGTTATAATACATAAGTGTACCAAATTTCAAGTCAATGTCATAAACGGTTCCAGAGTAAACGTGCGCACAAAAAAAGTCACAAAAACAGATAGACCGGCAGACAGACAGAAATTTTTTTCGCTCAAATTTGAAATCTCGACGTTTCATTACATTTTAAGCCTTATTTCAACAAAAAAAATATTTTTTTTCTGCGTTACTATACTTCCACTGGATGCGAAAGTAAAAATCTGGACGTTGAAGTAGTGATTCCTTGGGCAGCGGTTTTTTATATTTGTTATTTATTTTGTTTGTAGTTTCTAGTTCATTGTTAATTTTATAAATATTTTGATATATAACTGACAATGAATAAATAACGTTTAAGTTCCATGAATTTTGGACAGTTTTGATTTGGGCGGATATTAACCAGCGGGAGCCGAATATCCGGTTTGGAAGCCGGATGCAGTAGCTGGACCGGATATCCGTCCCATACCCACTCATATAGCAGAAGTTTTTATGTGCAAAGAAGTAAACTTTTTCTGATTCTAATGTAAGCTTCTTTGACAAACTTCTGGTGTTTTAAATATTGCTCCAGACGTTTCCAGGCTGCAAATGGATTTTTAATAATAGGCATTGGACTTTAACTACAAATAGTTTAGAACAATAATTATTAATAATATACTTCATTTTAGTAACCAAAAAATTATTGCTTTAAGTTATGCAATAGTGTTTTTTGCTGCTATGTTCAGCCTTCACCTAATTTTGAATATTACAAAAAATTACCTGGCAAAAGTATAAGGCAAGATATAGTCGATTTTGTTTTGTATATAATTTTTTAATATGAAAATATTGATATGATCTTACTCGAGCTGATCGTTCCTCTGATGTTTACCAAATGACTACCACTACGACCGCACGTCTCTGGAAATTACAATATTTCTTAAATAAGTGATTTCGTTTATGTTTATCTGTAAATTATATACTTATAATTTTTTTCTGTGCACACAAATGAATCAATTTTAGGAAGATTACTACTATACAATGTTTAATTGCTTTTTTGTCAATATTTTATCACTTTTTCAGGGGATGGCTTACTGGCAACAAGGCCCAAGTGGAGAAACAAATGTCCTTTTCTATGCAGCCCCCAGAGACAATGGGTTGTCGATTTGGCTTGTGTGATCTACGCAGAACTGCCACAGACATAATTTTATCACCAGATCGCAAGCTAGCGGCAGTCAGTGACGCTTTGGGTAGAGTTTTACTTATTGATTCCTTCAGGGGAATTACACTAAGGATATTTAAGGGTTACCGAGATGCCCAATGTTCCTTTATACAAGTTCCTGATGAAAGAAAATCAAAACATAGAATAGGGAACAAAGTTGCGCATTTTCTTGTTATTTATTCCCCCAAGAAAGGCACGTTGGAGGTTTTCTCTGTACAACAGGGCTTTAAAATCACTACATTTACTGCCTCGAAATTTAGTAGATTGCTTTATATTAGCCATGGATTGATGGGATTTACAACCACTTCAAAATCTAAATATGTGTGTCAATTTACAACAATTTTTATAGATAGCGATGGCCAAATTAAAGAAATTATGATACCGTTCCATTTTTCACTGGAGGAAAAAAATAACAAACGTGCTAGGGATATACACTTGTATAAAAAATTAAAACTGCTCATTAAATCCGAAGACTTCGATGAAGAAAAATTATCAAACGAGGTTTATAGTACTTGTGCAGAGTTAAAAACCATTGAGATCAAAAGTCAAATGGTAGAAATGTTACTGAGTAACAAACACATTCCAACTACGGTTAGTCTGCAGTGTGTTCAGTATTTGGTAGAAAATTTAATAGAAGAAGACGGCAATAATTTAAAAGTCTTATGCGAAAACGCAGCCGCTTTATTAAAATTTTATATGTTTGTAACAAGCATTTCAACCAAAGAAGAACTGGATGCTGAAAATGGAAATTTGGAGAAGGTTAAAGCTGTGAATACGACTTTGAACTTGGAAGCAAAGGAATTAAAAAATTTGCAAAAGCTGTTGGACCTAAGCACCGTTAACGATAGCAACAAGTTAAGTGAGGTACACGTTTCTTTTTCCGATTCTACTGTGTTTTCTGCAGCAGAATATTTATCAGTTTTTGATTTATCCAGGTCGAATAGCATTTTACTTAAGCCGAGCTTGGACGAAAACGTATTATTCAAAGCCGGTGAAATTATTTTTAAACCATATATTCAAGGAGATCTGTTCAACTACGAGGAGTTGCAAGTAGAAGTGACCAACAGCAAAATAGCTGTTAAGAACTTATTTGACTTGCTTGTGAATTACTGGGTTAACCGTTCGCTTTACATCAATTTGAACTTGGAAGTAGAAATGGAGAGAATGTCCTCTGTGATATACACCTTGGTTAAAACTGCCAACAAGGATGTAATATCCACAGAGTACAATAAAGTGTCCCAGTTCTGGTCGGAAATACGAGACATCCTAGCCAATTCGTCCAGACCGTTTCCAGCTTTATTGGCCGCTATTTTATGCAAACGTGTTGCGCAGAAGATAGATACAGAACTTGTCATGGATGGATCTTCGACAAGTCTCGAAGATGAGAATATCGAAGTACTATCTCAAGAAAAGGTTCGCTGGTTGTTGCTCATCGGTAAAATCGAAGACATCTCATTGTTAAATATCATTTTGTCCATTAAACCAACGGTAAACGATTGCCCTTTACCCAAACTTCATCATGACAAAATTGACATTAGTTTAAAATATGTGTTAATGAAAGGCAAGGGATCCGTAAGTGAGTTAGTAGCACAGTGGCTTACGCTAAGTGGAATAAATCCGGAAAGTATTGTTCTTAACGAGGCCAGTTATAGAAATAACTCAGTTGGCGAGTCTACAACCCAGTCTGAACAAAAGTGTGTAGTTCCTGAGAACTTACAAAGTGAAATAGTAGAAAAAGAACCAATATTTGAATATATAAACCTCCTGAAGGAGCAGTTTCCTTATAGCTTAGAGGCAAGTACCCTTCTTGCGAATATGGTTTGGGAGTATGCATTGGCCTGGCGGAAAGATATCCAAGACTTAGGCACTTTGGAAGCTGCTATTAAATGTTTAGTTTACATTCAAAACATACAAATAAAACAAGGTGAGTTGAAATTTTGATTAAGTATAAACAGAGTCATAGTCAGTGTGTCAACACTTATCTGGATAATAAAAAGCAAACGATATTAATTGATTCGTATAAATCTGATGTCAGGCAAGTGACAATAGGTATACCGCAGGGCTCTATTCAGGTCCTTTACGCTTTTTAATTTTTGTGAATGATATGCCACATTTTTTCGTAAAACCTAATAATGCATCAATTGTTTATGCTGATCATACAAACTTTTTAATTTCCAGTAGTTTTTTGGAGACCATTCATTCATTCATGCCAATACATCAGTAGATGAGTTTTCTAAATGGTGTTTAATCAATGTTCTAGTTCTAAATGCTGGTAAAACAGTTTTGATGTCAACGTTGTCCATAACTCAAGTATTTTAATTAAGGCAAATCATCAGTCAAGTGTTCACAACATAGAAGACAAAATTTCTGGGAAAAACTTTGGATTATAAGATGACATGGAAGAGTCACACTGAGAATTTATTGAAAAAATTAAGTAAACCAGGTTTTCATTATTCGATACTTGAAGTCCTCTGCCTCTCTTAATATATTAAAATTAGCATACTTTGGTTTGGTCCAGTCTGGTCTGTCTTGTGGTTTAATTTTCTGGGGAAGTTCAGCACACACTTAAAAAGTATATACAGCTCAAAAGAAAATTATTCGTTATATGGTTGGTCTCCACTAGTGTGCGACTTAACATAATGAATAAAGAATTGTGTTCTATTCTATTAATAATGAGTCGAGTAGGATAAGTATGTAAATCAGCCTGGCTATCAAATTTGTGCAAATTACACTTAATGTACAGGAGGCATTCGAGTATGTAAGCCGAAGGCATAGTGAGAATGTTAAAATTTCTAAAACTATCACGGCAAATTTGTCAAATTGGTTATAGTAACCTCTGTTATGCAGGATTATATTTTTTAAATTTTCTATTACCTACTTATGTGCTTTATAGAACATCAAAAGCTTACGTATTAGTTTGTAAAATTTAAGTATCGGCATTAATCTTTAGCGTTGTTTAAATGCAATGTATTTATAGGCTGCGGGCCTTTTCTCTCATATTAGTGCTTGCAGTACATTATTTAGATAATTATCTAGATTTCTTGACCAGTGTGGGTCCATTATATCGGCACGAATTTTGACATGTGGCGGATATATATTAGTGGTATTTTATTATATTTTTGATGTATGCTATGTCTATATGTGTACTTTGTACGCTTAGGTACGCATATTATCATATTTTTGGTATCGTTTGGTTGGTGCCAATAACTAGTCGCGCTGAACAAATCTTTTTTTGTGGATAATTTTGAGCTGAATTAATATTTGAAGTTTCACTTATTTTATGCTGTCTAATACTATTTTTATAATCATATTAGTGATCAAATCGTTAGGATTTGAATTACTTGTGTTGTTTAGCTAGGAATTTTCCTTTAGTACCACTGTATTGTTTGATGTAGTTGTTTATTTTTATTTCCATCATTTTTAAAATGAATCATTTTAAATATTCGCTAAGTATTTACCTATAAATTTTTAAAGCCAATCAAAAAATAGCTATTTGTCAAAATGCACTTGAAAATGACAGTTTTTCATGTTTTTTCCTTTTATCTCCATTCACTTGTCATCAAAACGATTTTGTACATACACCAACATATTCAAAATTTGATTCTCTTTAACTTTCATTAGATACACTATATGCGTACGACCTATCGTTTTAGAGTTTTTATCATGAAACAAGTGTTCTGATAGCGTGCTATAAAGATGTTTAAAAATTTATATCTCTGCCAATATTGATCGAATGAAAATGAAAAATAAAAGAAAATTGTTCGCAATCGAGTTCTCCACAACTTTCATTTGAAACATTTTGCGATCCGAACAGCCATGTTCGAGATTTTAGCGAAGAACGCGCGCGTTTCCATTGCGTCGCAAAATTGTTAAAATTTCAAAAAAATGTATCTCGGCTTCAATAGGTCGTAAGAAGTTAAAAAAAACAACGAAATTGTGTGAATATTACTTATAATTATCATGTGAACATATTTTACAGTAAAATTGCTTATCTTTTTTTTTTAACATTTAACGTGGACTTATTTCCGCTACTGAGGTCTAACAGCTACGTCTGTAGACGAGCTACCCCCAACCACGAATTTTGTCGAACCTCTTCTCTTTCGAAGAGTATGGACCTTTTACTTACCTAACATTTAATAGATAAGGGACTGATGGCTTTACATCTCCTCTGAAGGATGGTATTTCCACTGCACAATCCTCAACTAAGATTGCATAGCTTCTGCACATACACTTATGTACAAGCGGCTGGAAGATGTGAGGCGAGGACACGGTTTTCCTTGAAACGGTCACCCATCTAAGTACTAGCTGTGCCTGATATTGCTTTACATCCCATATCGAAATATGTATATAGTAAAGACGCACCTACGCTCAGCCCTGCCAGCTTAATAATAACAATTTACATCTAGTTATTGTAACGAGTTATCGTAAATCCTTACCCCAACTCTCGCCTCATAAATACTGACTAGCCGTGGCCTAGTTTACCTGTAATATAAACTAGTAATATCCAAAATTAACATCTCTGGTCACCTCCGGTAAACCTGTTTAGGTAAATTTTCAATAATAAAAGTGACTTTTGATTAAAATTACAGTAGGTTTTTTGTTTGTCTGCTTGTTCCCCATTACCAGTTTTTTTAATGACAACATTAATTACCACCCCGTATACTTTTAAATTTTCCTAGCGATAACTCCTCTATAGAGGTAGGATGGTGGAACTACAATATACATTAAATCATACACTATTTACATTTTTAAGAAAAGATATAGCCCAGTTATTATTTTTTTTTTATTTAAATAAATATTACAATTTTTCCTCTTTATTACATACTTCATTACATATTGCAAAAACAGCATTAATCCATATCCATAGTGGGTGTAGCATCTTCTAGATCTCTGCATTTGGCATTTTGTAATTCCCTTCTAATTTCAGGCGTTATAGAATGGTGACTTTGTTTTTTGAGCAGCTGCAGTAGTGAGTCGCGTTGCTCTTGTGAAATATCCGCTTTATATCTTTGTGCAAATGTGAGAAAAGCTTGGTGCCATAGGACAGGTAGTTCACGTGAATCATGTTCAAACCTTAAAAAATGAAATACACTTGCATCAACCACTCTGTAAGGTAATGCATATTTCTTGTCAAATAATATCCTCAGAAATATAGAATTGGCACCAGTATAGTCCATTTCGGCAATTTTTAAAATAGCAGCTGATGAGTGAAGAATAGGAATAGAATTCCTTGCAACAACAGATCCGATTATAATTGCTTCTCTCAATGTACAGTTGCCACTTTCTAGCAGTGGTAATAAAATACCTTTCATAAAACCTCCTGGTTTAAACAAAGATTTCCGTAAGGCTTGGTATAGATGAAAATTAAGTCTCTTATATTCTGCTAAATCATCTCTAATACGAGGAAGTAATACTAAATTAAAAAACCTTTGTGCCATTTTCTCTTTTAAATTTGACGTAAAAATTCTAGTTGCTTGATACATTGCTGCTGCCGACCAACTAGGAGGATCGGTAATATATAGTATCTGTTCCCAATTTTTCAAATTTGGAATGATTTTGAATGCCTTAGGTAATTTCCCAGTTCTATATTTCCTTAAAACATCCCTTACGCCCTCATACATCTGCTTCACTCTAGGATCTAAGTCTTGAATCTGCATAGTACCAGCATCACTAAAATGTGTTTCTAATTCGGTTTGTTTTTCAGTAATTTTTTCCATAATAATGTCAGCCAGGGTTCTACGAGGTAGTGGGTTTTTACTCATGAACATCTCCATCGCTCTTTCATCTTCTTCATCGATTGTGATATTTTCATAGTAAGTGTCAGGTTCAAGAGTATCTGCCTCTTCTTTTTCCGAATCTGAATCATTATCATCTAATCTGGGGCTTTTGATTTCACTATGAGCCGATTTTGTGGGTCCAAAATCGTTCTCTATTTCTCTTTGTTGTACACGAGCAGTAGATAGAATTTTACGAGATAAATTGGAATCAACAAACTGTTCCTCTTCGTCTTGTCTAAAACGGATTTTATTTCTATTTTTGCTTTTCACCATTGTTGCATTTTGAATGTCTTGTTCCAAAGAAACTTTATTTGCCATTTGAGAAGGCTTCATTCGTTTCGTTTTTCCCATTTTTATTTATAATTATTCACAAACACGTGTAAAACAGAACTTAACCTATAAATGACATTCACTTGTCAGCCAGTATCACAGTACAGTCACGCACAGTCTAAAGCACAGAACACACGTGCTAAAGCACAGACTAGATTCTAAAGTTCTCTCTACACCGCGTAATCAGTATTGATAATGGTTCCAGAGAGTTGGAATAGAATAGAGTAATAAAGTGGGCGTGACAACTGGTGCCGAGACAAATTTGTTTACCTACTTGAAACAACCGCATCGATAGTATACGACAAGAAGTAGGAAAATAGTTCCGCCGTCGCCCCGCAGCTCCATATATTCAATTTATGTAATGTACCAAACAATTCAAGTAACAGCATATACGGATTATATCTCTAGTCTATTCTAACTCTCTCAATGGTTCTTCATGTGGAGCGTTGCAATCGCGTTCGCTCCTGAGAGTATATTATACTCTCAGGTTCTCTCCAGGAAAATACCGCTCCAAAATATCGTTACTTTGGAACAGAGCTATGTATTATTGCGGCCGAAGTAATCGATTTTTTATCAAGTAGTATGTTTTTATTAAAAATTTTCATTAAACTTGCAACGTTTGTTTAGGTCAAATCTTGCAATCAAAATTTCGATCAGTTCTAATTAAGCTACAGCTTTGAAATTTTGCACATATGTTAAGTCAGGTGAGAATACACTTTAACATTTTCATATAAGAAAAAAACAAAATGGCGGCTTTAAGATGGCGAACGACTTTATTGTTTATGATCCGATTCGACTCAAAATCAATCTCTGGGTGTTTTCGATCGATGATCGCCAATTATAAATTCTTGGTCAAAATTTATAAATTCTAAATGACGGCGCCAATATGGCGGACGACTTTTGTCATTTATGGTCCAAATCGATCAAAATCGATATCTGGGGGTTTTCGAGTTCGCCGATTACGATTTTCTAGTAAAAAATTTAGTTCAGTATGGCGGATGACTTTACCGTTTAAGATCCGATTCAACTCAAAATCGATATCTGGGGGTTTTCTGGGTCGCAGACTATGAATTTATAGTCAAAATTCAGAAATTCAGAATGGCAGCGCCAATATGGCTGACGACTTTTGTTATTTAGATCAAAATCGATATCTGGGGGTTTTCGGGGTCGCGGATTACGAATTTCTAGTCAAAAATTTAGTTAAAGATGGCGGACGACTTTACCGTTTATGATCCAATTCGTCTCAAAATCGATATCTGGGAATTACAGCATATCAAAAGATTAAAAAGTAAAAAATAAAATTATATAAAAAGATATTTAAAAAAAAGCTTTTATTTAAATGCTCCAAAAAGTAGAAAATAAACTTTAAAGTAAATCAACCCATCATTTTGTTACATTTTATAATTTTTTTATGATATAAAAACTTGTCGCGAGCAATCTCCTGTACACAGGAAAATCTGGCCACGAGCTTTTATATCATAAAAAAAATTATATAACGTAGCAAAATGATGGGTTTGATTTACTACAAATTTTATTTTTTACTTTTTAGTTTGTTGTAAATAGGGATTTTCGTCAGTTATTACTTTATTTTGACAGAATAAATCATTGATCGGTATCCCAATGACATTTATCCTTTGGTTACGAGTTAACCCTGCATTGATAAACCAGCCCTTACAGCTATAGACTCATGATTTTCATTATTATTTATTATAATAGGATATCGCCCTTGAAAATGCATGAAACTTCCATTATTTTTTAAATTGTATTTGTTTATCTATTAACAATTTTTACTCTTGAACATTTTTATCAGTTCTCTTGTTATCAAAGAAAAAATTCCTAGATGCCATATCGCTTGATGGTCGATTTTAATTCATGATAAACATTACCGGAACCCATGTTGGGGATTACAAGAAAACGTCACGACGGCCCTTAACACTCATTAAGGGCCGTCGTGACATGTTTTCTTGTTAGCCCCTACTGGTCTATGAGACATTGAAAGAACGCTGGAGGTTGAGTAGTGGCTGCAGGCAGACTCGAGACTGTGATGGGGCCGAACAAGCCAAGGACGGCCGGGTTACTAGGCCGAAGCTGGAGGAAGACTCTGAACGAATTGTTCGAGGTTCTGACTGGTCACTGTAAATTTAGAAGATGCCTATAGCGATAGACGTTAAGTAAGATCCTATCTGCCCAGGATGTGAAAACGATGAAGAAATATCATTCCGCTTCTTGGGACAGTGGGAAGAGTTCAAGCGCCTGAGGTACGAACTCTTCTCAGCTCCATGACGCTCTTAAAAGAGGAAGCCAACTCCCTTGAATGGAAACATGTCCTGATTTTCATTGGAGGATCGGGGAGGTTTCAAGAGGGAATAGGAGGCCGTGTAGGAGCTCTAGGAGTTAGGTAAAAAGGGCCCATGTGCGGCCAACTTGCTAGGTACCAGCCTCCCCCAACAGTTACTACTACTACTTCTCTATAAGACTGATTGGAAAACCATTTTTATAAAAAGAAAGGAGATATTCCACAAAAACCGTTTTCGCCCCCTAAAGAGCAAAATGGCGACTGTGCTAACCCCCTCATTAATAGATCTCACTGGACCTAAGCCATATTTGCGGCTTAGGTTCCTTTTTTCCTCTATTCCTCCAGTTGAAGGTAGAGCATTTCAAACTTCACGAAATTTTAAAAAGAAATCTTCAAATTCATCTGCAACATCGAACCCTACACCGTCGATAAATTCTTAATAATATACGGTTAATGTAGTAATTTACTTGTGATCTGTTTTCTCCATCTTTTATATATTTAACTATTTTATTTAATGTAAAATTGTATATCTGTAATTTATGAACTGTATCGCTAATAATAGTTGTTTTATGAAGTGCCTTTTGACATATTTCAAATTTCTGCAACACTAAATTTGTTCTGAAAAAAATATCTCTCCATCTATGCCAAGATGAATATTTAATTACAAGGTATATGATATGCACATTAACTACAGTATGACTTTCACCAAGAATGTTACTTTTAATTTGCCTGTTCAGCAAAACCAAAAACAAATGAAATAAAGTACTTACACTTATGTTGAAAGATCGTTTTCTTTTTAAATAATTTATTGTTTCAAAATCCATGTCACTTCAGTTTCACTTCCTTTAAAGCTTGGACCAAACTGATTGATATTTTTAGCAAGTACCCTTACATTAATTTATGAATGGTTTACCTGAACAGGTTTATTGAATTCCTTGTAAAGGGATAAGAAATATGTAACTCATTAATATTTTGCAAATATTTATGAGCTTTTATAGTATTATCCAATTTCTATTGTGCTCTTCAAATAGATCATTAACAGTTGGTTTTATGATTATTTCCTGTTATTGAATTGAATATACTAGACATTAATGACCTCCTTTTCAGGATTATACCAGTTGTTGTGGAACACTCATTTAAAAATCGTGAATGAAAGTGCTTGCAAACTGATCAATAAAGTGGGCAAGCTCCCTAAAGAAAGGCTATGTCGGCAAGGCACTGGCCTATCGGACTACCAGATATCCCTGTTCATAGGCATATCCACCGATTTTCTAGATTCCTTCATGGATGTAGCGCAACTAAGTTATGAGGCACCCAAATTAACTTTAAAATTTGAAAATATCTGGGAAAATGGTGGTCAACCGTTAGTAGAACTAGCAGCTCAACAAAGAGAAGTCAATTACGATCTACTTCACCTGCATTATCAGCTAAGCTTAGTTTTGCAGATGATCACTACATTCTCTATTAAACATACGAAACCTGTAAATAACCTCTTTGAGGCGTCAGTTGTGAATTTACTATTTACCGATATGCAAAGAAAAGGACAGGTAAATTGGAACAAATCAGACATAAAAATAAATGCGTCTAGAACGCAGTTCTTGTGTAAAATTATTTCAGCTAGCTTAGAAAGTGTAACAACCAATGAGGAAGGTAAGATTTATTCTACGGAACATGTCAGTTGGATGGCGAAATGTGTTGCTCTGGCACGATTTTGGAACTTGGAAGTTGATATGTTGAAAAGGTTCCAAATTGTTCAGCTGTTCGCAAATGGTTTTGATAGCTTGGCAGAAGAATTAATTCCAATCATAAATGAGCCAAATGAGCTAGGTTTACAGCTGTTGGTTGTGGCTGCAAAAAGATTGTCTCAGTTTCTATCGGTGTCCCCTGATTTGAGCGGAAATATTTCTGCACTTAGTCCATATTTAACGAGGTATTTAGATTCATTGGTAAGTCTTTCTAACAATGAAGGAATAATGTGTTAAAAAATGGCAAATACGTGTGATCTCACATTTTTTCAAAGTAGGAGGTAAAACAAACAACACATCATAACCTCACTTTAGTTCCTTATCCATAACTATTACCAACGAGGTTTACTATTACCTACGTTTTACGTTTTTATTTAATTTTAGTAAAATTATATAACAATTTGGTCTGTATCTATAATAGTCCTTTCAGTTTCAAATTAATAATCCCTATAAGATAATGCTAAATTTTCTTACTAAGAAATATGTTAACATAAATATGCTGTTTACAATAAAACAAAGCATTACAATGTCGAATATGGACTCAATTAGCTGTGACGTCACAACTTATGCTACCAAACATACTACCGTGATAAAAAATTTGATCCCGTCGAATAACATTGGAATTGAGTCTTATTACCTTGTGTATAAAGACTATATATGATGCTAAAACATTGCTAGACATTTTATTGAATCAAGAAACTCTGTCGGGTTTCGCAGCTAATTTTCGAGCGAAACAGGACCTTATTCATATACAACAAGAAATTGGTTTCTGCGCCATCTGGATATTTGTTTTCTTTTATAAAAAGAATATAATCATTTAACATTGGTAATTACATGTAAAATGAATTGTTTATCGTTCCATCTTTCAAATAAATACCTGTCTTTAACTTCTTATCTTATTACGGCCTTGCTATTGATGTTTGAATTTTGAGATCTGTCATTCCGGTTATATTTGTGTACTAGACGAAAAGTACGTCTTCAAAAACGGAAGTATGACGTCGACGGATACGAAAGTCGCTTAATTTAAACTTGCGACAGTGACATTTATAAATAACGTGAATATAGACACAAACAAACTAGTATAAACATAACCTAAACTTTTTTAAAGACATAGTAAGGTTAGGCGCGAGTGGGTTCTTTAACTTAAAAATCGAACATTTATTATTTTTAGGATTTTTTGCGAGCACCCCCACCTCCCCGCCCCGATCGGGGGTACATAACCTCGAAGAAATTTAGAACACTTTTTATAGAAAGACGGTCGGTGTCCTCTGAGTACACATTATCTACGGATCGGGTGGGGTAGCATTTTCAACTATACCGACCACGGGGAATCGATTACGATGGTTATCGATTCGATCCGATCACTCCCGAGAGCGTTATTGACCGCTTTATCAACGACTTGGGTAATTGATAAACCGAAACAAGTTTCAGGGAATTCACACGTGTGGAAGCTAGGATTTTAAGCAAAAGTCCGAACATCGCACGAACACTTCCGAAGTTTCACGAGGACACCCGAAGGCGCGGGAGGTATCGTTATCGACGAAGTCAACCACGGGAATCGATTACGGTGGTTATCGATTCGATCCGATCATTCCCGAGGGCGTTTTAATCACCGTTTCATCAACGACTTGGGGAATTGAAAAACCGAAACAGGTTTCAGGGGAGTTCGCATGTGTGAAAGCTAGTATTTTAAGCAAAAATCCGAATTTCGCATGAACACTTCCGAAGTTTCCCGAATACACACGAAGGCGCGGGAGATATCGTTATCGACCAAGTCGACCACGAGGAATCGATTCCGATCATTGCCGAATCGATCCGACCAACGGTTCCAGGAAAATGTGTGCTGGGGCCAAACTAAAGGTCAGATGTAAATAAAACGTTACTGGAGGACAACTAGGACCCCGATACACCTTTTGCACCACTTTTGACCGACCGCCAAAACTTTGACCGGGATACTTAATGACTATGGAAAAAGGTGTTAAAGGCAACGCGGTACCTCATTTTAGAGGAACTTGATAGAATCGATTGCCACCAGTTTAAGTTCGATCCAACCAACCGTTCCGGGAAAAAGTGTGCTGTGACCAAATTAAAGGCCAGAAATAAGTAAAACGTTACTGGAGGATAACTAGGACCTCGGATACACCTTTTTCACCACTTTTGATCAACCGCTCAAATTTTGACCGGGGTACTTAGTGACTCTGGGAAAAGGAGTTAAAGGGCAACGCGACCTGGGAGGTCAAGGTCAAGAAGTGCTGAAGACCGAAATCAGTAAGTTCTTAGACACCATCAAGACCAGTAGTAAGGCACTCACCGATTTTCTGTACTCCTATACCAAAAAAATTCAAGTGGAATTGAAATTACCCCCCCGCACTCCCTGATCATCCATCATGTTTTTTTTACTATATACTTCATGATGAGCAACATAATCTCTTTAAACCAAACTGGAAGACCATAATAAAAAGTGCTTTACTGTTATCTTAGTCGCCTGTACCTTCTGACCACCTTTGCTTTCTGACAAAAGATTAAAAATTCATGAAATCGTGTAAAGCTCATTTTTGTCCTTATTCATGTTATTTTAACAGACTAAAATTTCTCCTATTAATGTGCATTGATGGTAGGGAATAAAATATAAAAAAATCTCTTTACTGTTACCATAACAAAATACAGATTGCAAATTTATGAAATCGTGTAGAGCTTATTTTAAACGTGATTTATTGTGGAATACATTATTTTAATACATAATGATAACCAAAAGCAAAATATTGCAGGTTATAAATTCTTGAAATCATGTACTGTTAATGTTTCAACATTGTTTTCATGACAATACAACCAAAAGTCTGAAGCTGGATTTCACAGTTGGAATCTAAACGGGACTTGTTGGAGAAAAACTGTATTTTCCAAAAGTAGGTAAATAATTGATTACTTTACTTGAATTTCTATTTTGTCTTTACTTCCAGTAGTACTACCATAGTAGGGGTATCTTTTTCACTGGTTGGGATACCCATTGAATTATGCAAGAAAAGCAGCAGCACAAAACACATTCCATATGTAATTGAAAAAATTAGTGCTACTCTTTTTGTCTCTGTACTTGTTGACTAGATGAAAGCATTATATTACTTTCACGTCCAGTGGAAGTATAGTAATGCAAAAAAATTTTTTTTTGTTGAAATAGGCTTAAAATGTCATGAAACGTCGTCGAAATTTTAAATTTGAGTGAAAAAAATTTCCTGTCTGTCGGTCGGTCTGTAACTTTCTTTGTGCGCACCTTTACTCTGGAACCATTTATGATATTGACTTGAAAGTTGGTGCACTTATGTATTATAACGAGATCTGGAACTAGATTATATTTTGATCTAATTCCATTGGGGGGGGGGGGGGTTCGGAGGTAAATAAGGGTAAATAGGCAAAGCAAGCAAGTAAGAGGCCATAAAATGCAATTTAGGGCATGTACGAAAAGTCAGGGTTTCAAATTTTTTTTTGACATCAGCCACCCCCTCCATCATCCCCAATACCACCACCACACTATTGTATATCGTCGTAAAAGGATTTTTAGAATTTTTGATTTTTGCATTAAATTTTAGCCTTATATTTTATAGTCTTTATGAACAAGGTAATAAGGCTCAAATTCCAATGTTATACGAAGGGATCAAAATTTCTGACAGTAGTATGTTTGGTTGCATACATTGTGGCATGACAGATAATTGAGTCAACACCACCTTGATCGAGTCCAATCCAACTAAACGTTTTGAAGTTGTTCCTTGATTTGTTTCACCTCCAAGCAAATTAGTCACACCCATAAAATCACATGCCGCCATAGAGCTATTGTGGTTGCAGATTTCTGTAAGAACAAACTTATACAGGGTGTTTTTGAAATACATGCATATATTCTAATCTGTGGAAGTTTTCTAAAAAATACAATTTTTGTAAACTCAAATTTTCAAAACAATATTTAGAAAATGAATGACAATGTATGATTTTTTTATTATGTTTATTATTTTATTTATTCATATTACATCACTGGAAAAATTGTAAGAAAAGACCGGAAGAAACTGGGAAAAGCCAGGAATTTCAGTGTCCAAATTTGGTAAACATCCTGTGTATGGAAATAATACTATATACGGTGTAAACTGGATAATTGTTTGCGATTTTCAAAATTATTCTGAATATATGCATGTATTTCAAGAACACCCCATATATATTGCGATTTTTTTTAGGATGACGAATGGTGTGCCCCAGGTACTTTGAGTAGTATTACAAATTTAGCAACACATACTCTACTAAGTTTAAATGAAGATCAAACAGAACATAAACTAGCTCAGTTATTATTAGAGGCCTGTTCCACTTTAGAAGAAATTCAGTCTTAAGAATTGTTGACACCTTTTAATGTCTTTTAAATGTTTTTTTAATTGTTAAAATTTATATTTATATATACAAGTTGCATCGCAAGTGATTAAACAATAAAAACTTATACAATTTTATGTTGTCGTTTTACATTTAGTAACATTTAAGGCCTTTCGAGTACATTGAATGTTGATTTAGGTTGCCAGAACTGATATCTTATGTATAAAAAAATTAATAGTAAAAAAACATATTTAAAACAAGCTTTTATTTAAATGCTCTAAAAAGAAGAAAGTAAACTTTGAAGTTAAATCAAACCCATCATTTTTGAGATTTTCCTGTGTAAAGGTTGATGCCCAAATTTGTATGGAGGAAAGGCACCCAATTTTTTCATTTGTCCATTTAGGAAATACGATAGTGTTTGCATGAATGGTAAAAAAAACCACATAGCAATGGGCAAGTAGACAAATTTTTAATAACATCTATACATAAAAGCAGTTGACCCATATTTTTTATTTTATTTTTTTAATAACGTCTTATAGTAAAAAAAAAGTATATATATATAAAATGAAGTTTAAACTATGTTTAAATGGTTAGATATTGCTGCAAATGGTCGGGCTATTCTATTGGCTATGACATAACAGCGTAATCAGCAGAGAAACGAGCGCTAATGGAAGGGAGGAGCCAACAATGTTGTGCAAAACATATGTGCGGCGCTGTCGGCGTTATATTGAATGCACGGGCACGTTACGCTGTTATGTCGGGAGGTAACCAGCAAACTGCCTTATTTTAAATCCACGCTAATCTTAAGCATATTCGTTTTACAATAAAATCAATAATAGTCGGTAAAATTACCTTGAAATTATATTTATAACATATTGAAGAGTCATACTATAATGCTATATTATTACTTTTGTCATTTTCGTTATTGTCTACTAGCCCATTACCTAGATCTATCGCGGCAGCTACGAATCTATTTTTTTCAAATCACCTGTTTGGTTGATTTTCTGTACAAAGTACCTAACATTTTTGAATAAAATTGATAACATCTTTGGACTTTCTACTTCTACCTTTGGACCTTCTACTTTTTTTTTATAATACTATTAATTTAAAGATATTACGATTTCATCTACTTTTAAATAGAATATAAGTAATTAAAAATTTGTTGTATAGCAGATTTATTTTGGGCAATCTCCTTACTTTTAATTACTTGTGCCAAGATATATTCTCGCGACAAGCTTTTATATCATAATAAAAAATTATATAATGTAACAAAATGATGGATTTGATTTACTTCAAAGTTTATTTTCTTCTTTTTAGAGCATTTAAATAAAAGCTTGTTTTTGAAAACGTTTTTTTTTACTTTTAATATATTTAATTTTTTAGTTTTCGCTGGACATGTTTCTAAGTCTGTTCATTTCAATTAATGCGTCATTGTTGCACGGCCGCTTACCTGTTAATTTACTACATTTTAGCTCTTCAATAAGGAGACCTTCTAATGACTTAACCCTACTTAAATTCACATATGCTTGGCCAGCATACAATGGCATGGTCGAGAGTGCTACCCTGCATTTTGTGTACTGTGCAAGCCCAGCACAATGTAATTGAAATTTCGTGTCTGTGCTGTTAACCGTTGAGGAGGTCAAGGGGGTTGAAAAGAAAATGTAATCCGCCATCTTGGAGTGGCGGCCATATTGAATTTAGTGTGATGACACTCACTTTATCGTTTTCTATTCTTCAAGCTCTCATTTAATATCCATAATAACACGGTTGACAAAATATACATCGTCCGCCATCTTGTGACGGCGGTCGTTTGGAAAATATTACAATATTGAGTATTGCATATTGTATTGTCACTAGAACTAAAGGTCTATGCAAAATTTGAGCAAAATCGGTTAGGAGGAACTGGTTCTAATTAAGTTTGCAAGATTTGATCTAAACAAACTAACAAACATTGCAAGTTAAATATTATTATTATTAGCCGTTACTCGAGTCCGAGTATAAAAATGTTACAGTCGATAAATTGTGTACAATAAAAAACAAGTAAAAGGTGTAGTCTATTGTAATTCCCATTCATCTACGGTGCACACGACTATGGCTATAGAGGCCAATTCGGGAGAGCACATGTCGACCGCAGTCAGGACAAACATAGACCTGGTTAGGTCTTGGATTCGGCCTTCTTGCAGCAACATTTCCTTGATAGCTGGCCACAACCCCTCGCCATTCGGTTCTGTCCGCTGCAAGTTGTTCCCATTGCTCGTCTGCAATACCGCAGGATTTTAGATTTTCATGGAGAGCGTCTTTGAACCGCTTTCGTTGACCGCCACGCCTTCTTCTACCGCTTAGCAATTCACCATAAAGTGCACATTTAGGAAGGCGGTTATCATGCATACGATGAACGTGACCTACCCATCTTAGGCGTGCTCTTGAAATAAGCACCTCAATTGGAAGGCTGTTTGCTCTTCTGAGTACTTCCACGTTTGATATGTGATGGAACCAACGGATTTTCATCATACTTCTGAGGTGTCTTTGCTGAAAACGTTCTAATTCTTTCACATGACGACGGTAAGTGACCCAGCTTTCACATCCATATAGCAGTGTTGGAATGACAACTGCTCTGTAGACAGCCATTTTCGTTGACAAAGCAAGGTCGTGGTTATCAAATACTCTCTCTCTAAGTCCCCAGAGTGCTCTAGATGCAGCGTTAATTCTATTGCGAATCTCACTGTCCATGTTTGCTTTGTCATTAACAACGTTGCCTAAGTAATTGAACTGATCCACCACTTCAAGAGAATTTCCGTTAAGTGTAATGTCTATTTGGTTCACTTGATGAGGAGTTGACATAATCTTAGTCTTTCCAATGTTGATTTTAAGTCCCAAGGAATCATAGCTCTGGGCATACACATCTAAAAGTTCTTGAAGCTCTTCCGGCGTAGAGGCTAAAAGTGCACAGTCATCCGCATACTGGAGATCACAAATGAATCGTGTGCGTGTCTTCGTGAAAGCTCTAAAGCGCCCTATGTTAAAGAGACCGCCATCAAAACGGTATCTGAGACCTATTCCTCTGACTGTCAGTTTGTTGTCAACAATAATTGTTAGAGCAGTGGTAAACAAATTAAAGAGTAGGGGTGCCAGGACACATCCCTGCCTAACTCCAGTGAGGGTTTGGAAAGGTTCGGTTGCCTCATTATTATACATAACCTGGGCGTTGTTGTTTGTATGTAGACTGCGACATACTTCCACAAATTTTCTAGGGATACCTAAGCGGAACATAATTTTCCAGAGCACTTCCCTGTCCACCGAGTCAAACGCCTTGGTTAAATCAATGAAGGCCATGTGAATTTCTCCTTGATGTTCGAGTGCTTTTTCTTGAAGCTGTTTAAGTGTGAAGATTAAATCCGATGTGCCTCGGTTTGGTTAAATATAAGCTTGTAAAAACAATGCATAAATTAAACTGCTTCCCGATTCAAAAGCAAAGCTGCTTTGTTGAAAATACATGGACACGCAACCATTTCTTCGGGCATTTCACTCTTCTGGAGTTGGGAATCGACCCAGGAGAGACAGACAGTGGACTAGTCACGCACCTCATAATGCACTTTAGCGAATAACTGAGCTACCTTGCTTTGTGTCGGTGGAGTATTAACTCTTAAACTAACTGATCAATAAAAAACAACACAACTTGGTGCAAAATTATTTGTACACGAACTTCTCAAGTTTTCCTAAGGAGTAGGGATATGATGATTAACCCACATCCAATAGGATTATAGTAGCTGTAAATGCTAGAATCATGTGCCCTAAACTAATTAATATAAATTAAAATGGATTAAAAACACTACTCAATAATCTGTATATATCTAATTTTAATTTATTTAATATATATATATATATATATATATTTTAGTTTAAATGCACTTTATTAAGTATAAATATAAGGGTGAAATATAAATACATTTTTTAAAAATTATTAAAGTAAATAAAAGACTAAGTTAAAAGTAATATTTATTTATAAATGTTCTTTCATATGCACATAACAATTAAATATAAAATATCTCTATAAATAATATCGAATCGGTCAATATTTATTAATACTCCGTTAATTAATTTAATAAGTTTACATTGCTTACTCTGTCACCTAACTATATATTTATGGAATAATGAGAACTTAAGTAGGTTACACTGGGTCGTTTTTATCAATAAATTGGTCATTTTCCAACATGAAATTTTATAAGATGGCAAGAAACAATAATGTGTATAGTTGAAATCATGAATGTTGTTATTCACGTCATCAATTCATGTACTTATCAACGACATGCGATTTTTCTATCTTTGCAAATACAAAGCGCATAGGATGTGAATAACAGAAAGTCACCACTGCTAAGGCTATGACAGAAGTTCCGTGCGTAACAATTCATTTTACAAATGAATATTACAAGCGTTAGTCGTAGCCTCAACCAACATTGAGCATTTTGTCAGTTCTCTGACAACTCCGTAATGTGCAGTGGATAAAATACTGGATGCAGTTGCCAGAGACATGGTGGTGAAATTAAACGAGTGCTTTAATCAGGAAAAACGTAACGGATGTTCCCTCTTATCTTTTCATCACAAAATACTTGTCTTTTGTATAAGTTGATATGCCCATGCGAGCCATTCTGTGTGACCTTGAGATGATTTGAAATTAAAGGATGTTGACGTGAACGACAGCATTCACGATCTGAACTGTATGCAAAGTTATCTATGAAGAAATCACATGCAACTTAAGGCTATTAATATGACAAGGTAAAATTTTTATGTATGAATATTAACGCAAAATACAGGATAGCTTTCAATTATTTTGAAATGATTGATATGTTGTTAAAGTCGTACTGCTATATAAAGGTAGTCTTAATTTTCCAAAAAAAGTACATAATAGTACGGTCGATTTAGATTTTCTTAGAACACTTTTGTCATAATGAATGAATTTTCTATTCATAAAACTTTTTGCAACTTGTTTGTTTTGTTGTTTCAATCAAAAGGCATAACTTTTCCATCTAGACAATTTACTAACAATTTGTGATCAATAGCCCAGTGTCATCGGTAACCAAAAAATCAGGCAAAAACACCGATGAAATATACCAAATTTTTTCTGTTATTTTTCAAATAGCAGAACACCACGGGAATTTATGCTCATTCGAATATACCATTTGATAGGACGCAAAGAGATATCATACACTTTGATGTGATATACAGTTTTAATAGAAATAATTAACAAAGCTGCGAATCAAGCACAAATTCATGACTTAGGGGGGCCTCCGGCGACGAGCGCTGAGACCGCGAACTCATCATTCAGTCGATGTGTCATGCGCTAAACTATAAACAGCGCACACGCGGAGCACTGGGTGTTCCTAGCCCAACTATAAACAACCTTACCATCAACTGACAAGACACAGTTGAATACTTAGGACTTACCCTCGATAAAAGACTCAACTTCCACACACATATTGATAACCTAAGTATTAAATTTGGCCGGTGTCTTCATCAAATATATCGTATACTTAAGTCATCACCCCCGCGTACAGCTATACTCTTATACAAGGCATATTTACGACCCCTGTTAACTGTTAATTTATTCCACCCCTATCTGGTACCCGTTATTGGCCAGATCTCAACAAAAGCATTTCCAGGTGCTACAGAATAAGATAGCAAGTAAACTTTACTGTACGATACCCACGAGGCAACTCCATTACCAAACCGGTACCCCTCTACAAGTATATTTTATTTTTAAAAAACTGATCCCTAACTTTGCAAACTCTCTTCAGCTATCCTCAAATCCCACCCTTATAAATCTCTTAACACTCAAATTCCTTATAGCTCCACTTATCCTTCTATTAACTATATATATACACTCCAACACCATAAAAAATTTTATTACTAACTTGATTTGACAACAAGATGCATATAGCACACAAATTCAATATATATATAAAAACACAAAAAAAATATTAAAACAAAAAATCCAAAAAAAATATAAAACATAATAAAACTCAAAAAAATACATAAAAATCAAACAGAAAATCCGAATAAAACTAGTATCATATAAATAAACAATCACAAAAGAACAAACATCCAATCAGACCAAAAAGAGCCATTATAGGTCAACTAATTATATTGTACAAAAGAGCCATTACTGAACGAAAATAACGCATGTAAACTAACCATTTAAAAGCATATATAAAACACATCACAATTCTGCCAGTATATAAACTACAGTACAGTAACCTAAACACATCAACTTATAAAAATAATTCCACAATACAATCAGCTCTTGTAAGGGCAAGCCACGTTCATAACACAATATACCCCACGGCAAGCACCACAAGGCGGACGCCGCATGTACCCAGTGGAGATGGGAACGGCTACTATTCGAGCACCTGGGCACCAGTCCAGTTCACCGATCACACTCTATTAGTACACATCAGTTCATTTTCCGGTTTCAGCTTAACAGCATATCGGTTCAGGGGTTAACTAAACAAAAAAAAACATCAGTTCAGCGAATAGTAAACATATCAGTAATACCAAGACATTAGCCAATAGTGAATAAGCTGAAAATCATTTTGTATTTCGACTACCCATACAACGTCGCAGCACCTGTGCATATACATATAACAAATCGTTGGTCTCCCAACAATCAAATAGACTCCAATCGAATCTTTTTAGGAATTTGAACCAAAACAAATTGCTGGTCTCCCAGTGACTGGTACATATAGTCCGCCTTTAAGATAATTCGAACCACAGACGCGTGAGACTTTGAAGCCAGGCCCGGATCCAAGCAATCATGGACCAGCAAGATGAGCCCAGGACAGCCCCCCTCTACGTCGTTTGCCCAATCCAGTACCGTCCGTCTCGTCATCAGGAAGCAGGGACAGCCCCTCACATCAGCCAATCATCAACTTCACCAACATCGACGCGGCAAGAAGGCTTCTCCGATGCAGTCAGGAATCTGACGCTCAGTTTCGCTGTTAGACCGCATGCTACCCCCAGACCAACTACTCCCAGGACAATGAGGAATCGAAGTCGCCCACCAGCAACACCAATAACGCCGTTTACCCAGCCCGTGCTTGTAACATCACGATCAGCTCCGCCTAAAACGGAAACGGGCATTTACGAAAACCATTCACAACAAATCGTACAAATGGACGCGACAATCCCTCCACCGCCAGATATCAACCGGCACCGTTCGAAGTCGAAAGAGGGCTCATGCCCCCACCAAACGACGATTTACGAGGACACCAGATTAAAAAGTTATGTCTTTTGATTGAAACAACAAAATAAACAAGTTGCAAAAAGTTTCAAGAAAATTCATTCATTATGACAAAGTTCGTAAACCTTTGCTTCTAAATCGATCGTACTGTAACACATAAAATCTCGAAAAAAACCAATTGTATCTTTTGAATTGTTTTGCATATGTGTACCATCAGCAGTAGTCAGGAAGCGACATGACACTCCGGATTTGGCCTTCCCTGCCTATTTCATCACTGGCACATTCTGTTTGATTAGAAAATTTTTACTTTTACTTACCACTTTTATTCAAGTGGTTGGCTAGCTAGCAAAGTGGGTTCTAGCTCCGCTTACTGCAAAATAATATTCGAATAGAAATTATCCCCGAGAAGTGATTCGGTCTCCGTTTCGTATACTCTGACAAATCTAGATTTCCTAGACTTCAGAGGATCATTCAGATGACCTGGAAATAGGATAAAACCAAATATCTTCAAACAAATAATCCACATTTCAGACAATTTACACAAAAGTGTATAGTGGGCAGTATGGAAATATTCAAATGCTGTTGGAAACAACACTGAAGAAGATTTGAAGTATATACACAGAAATTTTGCTCGAATTCATCTAGCCATCTTGAATATTGTATTCAATTTCAACAATACACTTTTCAATTATCAAGACACATATTAAAACATAATATTTTTAGTCGCAAAGTCCTCTATAAAAATCCTTATTTTACTATAAGGAACATAACCAGACTGCTACTCTCCGGGCTATGTGCCCCGCCGAGCGCTGAATTACAAGTTACAAGTCTGGCGCGTTAAGTGTAATAATTGCATATTACCATCAAAACGCTAATGTTTCAATTGCAACAAACACCAACCGAAAGACTGATCCTTTGTTGCAATCGAAGCATTAGCGATTTCTCACAATATCAGGTATAGTGGAACTTTTCAACGGCAAGTAATTATACTTTTGCTATGCAAGATGTAAATGTGAAATTTCTGAAAAATGTCACATATTTTAAATAAGCACTAATTACATCTGTCGATGTTAAACGATCTTTTTAACGACACAAATGGATTTTAAATGAGAACGGACAAAATTTTATGCCAGAACATCAGAACAAATAACAATATACTTTTACTTATATGATCGCTAGTAGTAAAAAACGTGTGTATGTGTGTGTTAGTGTTATATTCTCCAATATTTCAGCTCTCTTCATATTAACTTTGGATGTTACCAGAATCGCTAAAAAATTTACAAGGTCACATCTAAGAAATGGAGAGGTACATCATCTAAAGCCAACCCTGGTTTTGATGTAATATTATACCTGCTCACGGTATCAGTTCATTACTTGTGAACAGTAAATATGAAGCAGCTCTTGAATCTGATTTTGATTATATTTTAGTGTTGTAAAAGGGTCTGTGTTTTAGCGGCAACGCTGCCCTCATTTCTCCATCTTGTCATTATCTTAGAAGCTGTAGATTTGACGACGACCTTTCGTGGCTCTTTGAGGGTCAGGTAAATAAAAGCCTACTTTAAATTATACAAATCTTGGTGCCTCATATTCACTGTCCACAACTGTACCATCTACAGCGCTGATCTATAATTCTCAGTAAATTACTATTAATTTGACCAAAATTGAGACTGGGTGGGTCATGCCGGCTCACCCAGTTCATCTCCTTGCAATGCCACTGGTACGGGGTTACTATATTGTAGTTGCTGGCGTCAGTAAATTTATAGAATTTAAAATGCATCAAATTAATACAACTTTGTACACACATGCCGCACGACATCCTGAGGTGTGAATTGCTTGATGGAATTACTAGCCAGAACGGTCTGTGTATAATGTGATGTTTCTTTATAAGAATAAACAACAGTTTTTACTCATTGTCCGTGGTGGCATGTCAAAGATAAAAAATATAGCACAAAATATAAAAATTTGTGGGCAACTTCTTGAACTAAAAGTCAGGAGACAAACCCATCTTATCTAATTTCAAGCTTATTTTTAAAAAATGCTTCAAAATGTTACATCTACATTATACACGTTATGTTAATATAACATAAAAAAAAGGTTATGTTAACATACCATTTGCTTCTACAGTTCATTTTAAAATAATAAATAAAAATGTTTAACCTAAACGATCATTACAGCCCTGAATAGTTATTGGATGGAGCATCGCCAGATCTTCTAGGAGGAAACATATTCTTTTTGTTTTTCAAGTCGTCCCTTTGGTCTCTGTTGAAAAAAGTTATTTGGTATACACGGTGCATCAAAATAAACTCCCCAAGTGTAATATTTCGGAAAATAATATACATCTGAGCATATTAAAAAAACTATTTTATTCAAAACTAAAGCCATTTACACATTTTTGCGTTTGCTTTTGCAAAACTCAAATATCTATATTATTTTCAGAAATGCTTGAGAGTTTTATTGGTGCACCCTATATATTTAGCACTTAAGTGAACTGAAAAATTTAATCGCATACATCAGTTACAGTCATTTGCAATTTTACCGTGCAATTAAAAAAAGGCAACAAAAAATTTACGACTTCATTAAAATACTGTTACTCTGTCCTATTCTGCCTGCAAATTGAATCTCTTACCTTATAGGTACGTCAGCTTATTTGATGATACCATACCGAATGGTTCACCGGCGTTATGAGTTCATAAAGTTTTCGTTGCTTTTTTTATCTGCCCAGTAAAATTAAAGATACATGCATTATTTTTTATATAGTGATAAATTATTTTTGCGTACATGCCAGAGACTTTATTCAATTATTGTAGTCCCACGTAACATTTTGAGTTATAATTTTTAGACTACATGCCCCATTAGTTGTGTAGTGGTTGTAAAATGGTTTTTAAAATAAATTTAACAATTCTAGGTCATATGAAAGTCGTCATAAAGTTATATACACGAATACCAAAATTCCTTGTCGTATGAGGGTCCTATGGTAAGCATAAAATGATTAATTGGACATCAAAAATAGATGGCCTTTAAAAGGTTGTTATTGAGTCGTAAAGAGGTCGATATCGCTTACAATACAATATTTAATATGATTTAAGAGTATGGTTCTATAAGGGTCATTAAAAAAAATATATGACTTCATTATGGTCTTGCACAAAGATTACAAAAGTCATTAAAAAACATGATAAAACTTCTATAGGACTTAGTCACGAGATAGGATCTAAAATTGAAAGAAGCCGTAAAAGAGATTATATTGATTTTGAATACAACCTATAAATGAAAATAGGGTGTCCAAAATTGATAATAGTAACAGAAGTTATGCCAATATTTAATATGACCCCTTTACGACTCATAAACTGAAATTATGTACTCTAGAAAGTAGTAGTTCTAATAGAGGTTAAATACGACTTCGACAACGCAATTCTTGTGCTGTCAAATGTCAACCCAAACTTGTCTTATGAAGATTCTATAGTAGGCATAAAATGACTAATTGGACAACAAAAATAGATGGTCTTTAAAAGGTCGTTATTGGGTCGTAAAGAGGTCGAAATCACCTACAATACAATGTTATACGTGACTTCAGGGTATGGTTGTATAAGAGTCATTAAAAAAATAATATGATCTTGTTGTGGTCTTGCACGAAGATAGTTATACAAGTCACTAAAAAATATGATAAAACTTCAATAGAACCTTGGCACGAGATAGTGTCCAAAATTGAAAGGAGTCGTAAAAAAGGTTATAATGATTTTGAATACGACCTCCATACGATCTATAAACGAAAATATGGCGTCCAAAATTGATAACAGTAACAGGAGTTATACCAATATTTAATATGATAGTTTTATGATCCATAAACAAAAATAATGTACTCCAGAAAGTGGTAGTCGTAATGGAGGTTAAATAAGACTTGATTGACGCAAGTTTTGAACTGTCAAATGTCAATGTTAGTCTATTAGCAAAAGTACCTACCCTACGAGAGTGAACATACATATATTACTCTTATAAAGTTTAAACCCCGATTTTATAAGGTACTGGCATAATATAAACAGTCGGGGACCCATAGACGAACAGTTAAAAGAAAGGTAGGAAAAACACACAGCCACAGTGCGGTTAAACAAGAAATATTTGAGGAAAAGTTGGTTGTTTGTTTAGGTGACCAAATCAAATGAAGCGTATAGCATATCAGAAAACTGGTCGTTAATGTAAAAAAAAAACTTAAAGATAGTTTAAAGCATGCAAAATATATTCATGTGAAACAATAGTTCAGTTCAGCAGCGGATCCAGGATTTCGTCAAGGGAGAGGGGGTAATATTATGAATAAGACTCTGTATCTGTTTCTAAAATATAAACTCCTAAGTAATTTAAAAAGTCTTACGACTACTTGGTAATTTCACAATTAGATTTATCACTAATATGACGTAAGCAGTCTCGGCCATATTTTCTGTTGGAAATTGAATCAAGTTTGGTGTCCATGTTTTACAAGCAAAAATATTAAAAACTGATATTTAATTTACAGGCTTATTATACAGAAATTTAACTTGGAAACATATTTTATGATATTTTTAATCATGCTATAAATTTGTATACATTTTAACCCTTCCAAACTTATGTTTAAAAATTCTTCATATTTTATGAGTTTTAACATTTTCTTTAGATTTCATTATTTTGAAAGTGAGTTGTATTTTTTTTTGACTATCTTCGACACTTTTAATATAATAGTAAAAAACACAGTAAAATATAATCTACATCACTTTTGGCATCATAATTCATAACTTCGCTAGAAATCAATTCAAACATTTAACATTTTGTTAAATAATACCACATATTTGGTTTCATACTTAGCAGTTTGATTGTTGGCGTTTTACTTAACCGAACGACTAACAGGCATACGTATAGGTAAAATATATAGAATACCTATTGACCCGTTACATTCTTTCGTAGTGGCAACATTTCATTCCCTCTTATGATTGATTATCTGGTCAAAGGAAGGTCATAATAAAGGTAGTCATGATCTTGTAATGACTTCTTCATGATGTTAAGAAGTCTTTAAATTCGCAAGATCCAATGGCTCTATAAAAATCATATTCAATTAAGTCATATAAAAGTTGCATGCACGGCTGTGACAACCCTTTTCTAATCATCCAGATTTGGTCATAAAGGGATTTTAACAAGGTATATTACGTACACACGCTATGCGTATATTATATAGTAACAACCTCGTCATGTTTTTTATCAGACTCAAAATGTTACTTGGGACGTGCACACTTTGGCAAGTAGATGTCAAAAATGACTTAATATCCATACACTTTCATATTAGTAATTTTGGAATGGATGAATATTTAAACTATGGTAATGTATATAACAATACTTACTTGAAAAAGGACAAATGTTGCTCTAACAAAAATCGACAATTGCAATGTGCTAATTCAGGCCAATGAGCAAGGATCCTTCTTAAATATATTTGCAATCTCTTTCTTCTGCCTTCTACTAAAGCTGAGTCCTAAAATAATTAGTTAGTAGGTTAAAAATAGTTGTTACATTTCGAATTCATGTCTACCTTCTTTCCTATACTTTTTTTAGGCGGGAAATCAAAAGTACCTATGGCAGGATCTAACTTTTTTAAATCTGTGTGCAGTGCATGGAACTGTGCATATCTTCGATAGATGTTCCATTCGTCATTACCAGCTCTCAAAAATACTTGATATACATGGTGAGAGCTGGAGCCACTTCCTACAGAGAAAAAAAAACAATAATAACAGTTGCTTAGGAATGTTTCAAAGATGTATCTGAAGTAGTAAGTGAATGAATGAATGAAGATCATCAGTTTTTGAGGGGGTGCTTATTTGCAAGAAAATTTGCCTTTGATTTACTGACCAGAATACAACCTGCTTTAGCTGCATCTTTTGACACTAACTTAAAGCAATAAATTTACGACGGAAGCCAATGAAGAGGTTATGAAGAAGAATAAGCAATCTGAGCAGCTCTATTGAAGAGAGAAAAGATGAAGTTTAAATTTTTTGAAAGTTTTTTAGCAATAGAGGATTGATGTTTTCTGCTAAATTGAATAGAAATAGAATTAGTTAGATGATATTTTGACATTGAAAGCGTATTTGCACACCTCAAATGATTTCCATATTCTAATCAACCAAATTGATTTATTTTAGGTAATACATTATCGAGCCTACAACAGCTATTTTGTATTATTTATAACCTGTATAAAGGAAGTATATCGCAATGTAATAATTTAAAAGAGGGAGTACAAATAATTCGCGTAAACTATTTCTAAATTTGAAATTGAAGACATTTTTATTTGAGACTTTAATTTATTTATTTATTTAGGAATAAATACTCAACAGGGAAAGCCCTGTTACTGAGTATTGTAAGACTTACAATAGAAAAATCACTACTCACGTAAATACAAATATATAAGCCTACATATCACAAATATTAAATCACATTCCTTAATACATGTTTTAGTCTACTTTGAGCGATATGAAAAATATCAACAGTATCTTGTATGCTGTTATATAGAGAACACATTCTATATAACGGTGAATTAACTTGACTGTTGGTATGAGCTGTTTCTAAATAGAATATCCTAGTATTTTTGGTGGAATGAGTCGGCAAAATAAAGTAAATTAGTGAGAGAAACGACAAATCATTTATACCATTTTCTATTATTTTATGTAAATACATTATACATTATATCATATACGCCAGTTTCTTTATAATTAAGATATTGTTATGTGCTGCCCTCTAATAGAGAGGAGAGTTGTAATTACTCCCTGGCCAGTACACAGTAAACACGTAACAATATCTTAAAAATTTATTCCGCGTTTTTTCAACGTTATATATTTGATACTTGTAGTATGGACTCCATATAATATACTCCAAAATACTTCAAACAAAACTTATGTATAACCGCCTAATGCACTTAAAGATTGCTGAACTGCCTTAAATTATGCACAATAAATCCATACATTTTATTTGCCTTTTTTGTCATAATCATTATATGTTCATTGAAGGTAATTTGACTATCAAATGTTACACCTAGGTCTCTCATTTCACTCACCCTAGCCAGTGCTGCTTCATCTATTCTATAAGTGTAATCAATAATATTATATTTTCTCATAAACGACATTGTATTACATTTACCAATGTTGAAAAATAGCTTGTTTTCAATTGATCATGTATATATAATATTTAAATCTGCTTCCTCATTCGCTCTTAGAAATATTTTGAGATCTGCAAATAAAATTTTAGATGATTTAACTAATTTTGTTATGCTATTAATAAACATCAGAAACAGCAGTGGTTCAAAATTCGATCCTTGAGGCACTCCAGATGTAGCAATGTAATGTTTTGAACTATATCCTTACATAATAACTCGTTGTTTCCGACTCTACAAATAACTTGACATATACTCAACCAAGTTTTCATGAAATGTATCACTTTTTTATTACACTTTACATATTGTGTCACCTAAAGAGCAAGTCGTCAAATATTAAACATAAGTTTTTAACTTGATCTACCAATCTCTGAGTTTCAAATTGTTCTGCTAATGAATGTAGATATGACATTTAAATAGATTTTACAAAATTGAGGTTTGTTGATGGTAGATGGGCAATACTACCCATGTGTGTAATAATAATATAATAATAATAACTTTATTCAAATATAAATTAACATACATAATTTGATACAATATTATGTACAATCATTGAAATAACTAGATCACAAATTTTTAGACAAGTAAAACAGGCACCTAAATGACAACATTTGAATATGCTTGGGATTTCTCATTTTTATAAAATATCTAGATTTTTAAATCAACATATTTAAGGAGAAATAAGTGAAAAAATAATTAATTTAAAATATTACATAAAACTAGAAGCTGTAACTACAAAAATAACTTGAAAGAGTAAAGTGTTATAAACCAATCAGGAAAAATCTTTTAGATTTACATCTTTCAAAATTTTTTTTTAAAGGAGTCATAATAACTATTTATAAAGAATCTACAGTTTTTATTAATTTTTTTTACATTATTTAATTGCTTAATTTCAGCAGGTAACAGGTTATAAAATTTAGGTGCCAAGTATATAAAAGATCTCAAACTAATATTCTTATTGTTATGAGTATGACTAAGAAACTGGAACCATAGAAAGTTCGAGAATAGCGCCAGAAAAGTCGCGAATGTTATGCCGGAACGTTCGGGAATATTCTACTACATTCGACGCGGGTATATATAGGGATTGGATCGGCGGACTGGAACAGTTTGATAGAAGACAAGCAGGTGAACAGATGGAATGAGAACAGTAATAAGTTTGTGAATTATAGTAGATGGAACTTGTAATTAGTGTGTGCTAATGTGTATAAGGACTTAATTATTGTAATTAAGTGATTAATAAATCAGTGGCTTGTGAAGATTCTTGTTGTAATTATTGAACCTACATGCAGAGTGTTTACTGGAAATTGTAAACACGTAACATTATTAACAATAGGCATTTGTAAGTTTCTATGTATATTACCTCTAGTGTTTAGTACCATGTTGATGGGTTATCTATTATGTATATAAGAGCAAGAAGTGATCTCACATTAAGAATATCGTGGGAGTATAGCAAATGGGTTGGGTAACCACTGGTTTTTTTAGTTCAAATGTGCTTTTAGAGGATGGAATATTAAAACATAATATTTTTAGTCGCAAACTCCTCTATAAAATCCTTATTTTATTATAAGGAACATAACCAGACTGCAACCAACAGCTACTCTCCGGGCTATGTGCCCCGCCGAGCGCTGAATTACAAGTTACAAGCCTGGCGCGTTAAGTGTAATAATTGCATATTACCATCAAAACGCTAATGCTTCGATTGCAACAAACACCAGCCGAAAGACTGATCCTACTTACCTCCTACTGGTTTTCTTGTTAATTATTTTAAGAATAAAATTTTGGATTACATTGAGTTGTTTTAAGGAGTTATTATATAGACCACCCCACGCAATGATACCATATCAGGTTAGATATTCCATCAGGGCCTTATAAACCATATTTAATATTTTTTTTCCTAAAAATTCTCTTAAGAGATAAAATTTGTGTACAAGTTTAGTTATTTATTTGAGAATGTGTTTATCCCATTTTAAATTTTGGTCAATTATTTTACCAAGGTATTTTGTATGGGTTTGTCTTTTTAAGTTCGTCGGATATGTGTTGTATGTAGTGAGTTTTTTTTACATTTAGAGACAATCTGAAAGTGCTCAACCAATTTTGTACTTTGTTTACACCGTTTATTACAAGAGATTTAGTTTGATTCCAAGAAGCACCATGGAACAATAAAACCGTATCATCAGCAAAAGGGATAATAGTGCTATTATGTATTTATGCAGGCGCGGATCCAGGCAGGGGCCATGGCCGCTAGATCGCAAAAAAATAAAAAATCAACATTAAAATGACCAATTTTATAGTTTTAGACGATTAATAGGGTGTCAGAAAAAATTGTTTTTTATGTCTCTATACACAAAAACCTCGTAAGCCTACATACAATAAACTCTTTCAGTCCTTAAAAATAAAAGAGAAGCTGCTTCGGAATGTTTCAATGCTATATTGACGGAAACTCAAAATATGTTGAAATAACTTGATGTTCAAGAGTTGATTTTAAAGTAACTCTACCTAGACTTACCAACAAAATGAGAAATCGACCTAACTTATCCTCAAATTCTCCTAAAGAATTTCGCTATTTATCCCACTGCTGAATTATATTATAAATGATCTAAAAAAGCAGATTTCCAGTGGAAACATTCAATCTATTTAGCTTAAATATGTGTTTCCCAATAAATGCAACCGAAACAGAAATCATGACAGCTGGGAAGATGCTGACAGATATGTACACAGTTATTTATGGAAAAGAAGATCCAAAAATAGTTTTGGGCAAATTTAAAGGACAATTTGATATTTGGAAGTTGAAATGGAGTGCTTGCTCAAACACCGTAAAAAACTTACCTGCTGATGGTTTGGAAACTTTACGACTGTACGATAAACCATATTCCGCGTAATTTGTAAATTTTTAAAAATCATTTGTATCTACGCTACCTATCAGCGTTGCTAATTCAGAAAGGAGTTTTTCGACTCTAAAACGATTAAAAACGTGGATTAAATCTAGAATGTCTAAAGATCGTTTAAATGAATTGGCTTTGATGCACATTCACCAAGATGCATTTGATGACATTGAAATTACCAATGTAATTATACAGTTTACAAACAAAAAGTTGTGCAGGGAATAAAATTTGTCCTTTAAATTGCGTACTTATTGAAATTAATTTGTTATAACGCCTATAATTATAATCTATATTTTTGTTTCTTTAGTATTAGTATATGTTTTGTGTAGGTATGGTCCTATATGGCCAATTAAAAAAAAAAAAAAATTTAATAAGAAAAAATTATATTTTATTTTATGAGGCATAATAGAAATACATATTATATTATGATTCCTAGAAATTGTTTTAATAAGGCTTTTGTCCCATTTTTAGCGTATTCTATTTGTATGTTTCTCTCAATATTTTGTATGCCCCCCTCCCCCCCCCAAATTTGGGACTAGATCCGCTCTTGTATTTATGTATAAAAGAAAAATTAATGCAAAATCTTTAATATACTTTGACGTATATTTTAATTCATTCATTCATTTATTTAATACAATACAAGGTAATGTTCAGAATAAAATTTTTAATACAACTAGTATATTGATTTTTTTTCTTAACTTACTTAGTGCACCAAAGTGACTTAACACCTGTATGTGAGTAACTTAATGGTTAGTTTATGTATGCTATTGTATTATTAATGCATAATATAAAAGTGGAAATAAATATAAAAAGAAATCAAGGAATATGTTGAATAAAATTTTAAAAAATTTAAACATTTATAATATAATAAAGAAAAACAAAAAGGAATGTTTGACGTACTAAGCTTCTAAACAAGTAATGAACTGATGGTAATTAAAGTAAATATAACCCTTACATAGTTTTGTAAATTGCCGAATAGCTTTTATAAGTCTAATATATTTTGGTAAGAAATTATAAAATTTTGGACCTAAATATATAACAAATCTTTGTTTAATATTTGTATGTGATGTTCATTTGCACTTCTGGTCTTATATTGATTATTAACATGTACTTTTAGTTCATCTTTTTTATATATATAAATACAGACATTGTGGATATATAAGGATCGAATATTAAGAACTTCACTGTTATTATAAAGTAATTTTGTTGGATGATCTCTTTTTATATTATACATAATTTTTAAAATAGTATTTTGGATGACATTTAACTTTTGTAAAGATGTTGTATATAGACCACCCCAAACTATACCATATCGAAAAATTGACTCTACAAATGCCTACAGATCATTATCAGAATATTTTTATTTAAAATATTTCTAAGCTGATAGAACCTATATATAAGCATTCTTACCCTATTTGTTAAGTAGTTAATATACTGTGTCCATTTTAAGTGTTTGTCTACAATAATGCCTAAATATTTTATTTCTGCAATTTCTTTAATTGCCTGAGGCAGATTATTTACCTGTATTGAGTTGTACTCAGGTCTATCAATTAAAGAAAGTTGATATTTGTCAAGGTATTTTTTTTATAGTTTGCATACTCCCGATTGCATTTTCTCTCGTATGTTCCCAGTATTCCCATTAAACAAAGCAACTGTATCATCTGCATATGGAACAATTTTGGCATTTATATTGAGTCCTAACAAAGAGTTTATATAGACAGTGAATAAGATTGGTCCCAGTACTGTCCCTTGTGGTATTCCCATTTTTATATTTTTTGGGTTGCTTAGGTTATTCATAATTCTAACATGTTGTACACGATCGGTTAAGTAATTTCTAAAGACCTTTAACACGGTACCATGAGCCCCATAATGTGCAAGCATGTCAAGAAGCTTTTCATGGTTCACCATATCAAATGCCTTTGCCACTTTGCCAGGTCTAAAAATACTCCAATACATTTTTTGTTCTCGTCTAGATTGTCTGTGATTTCTTTTATTACCTCATACATTGCGTCTGCAGTTCCCATACCCTCAACAAAACCAAATTGATTATTATGTAATATACTATATTAGTTTTAAAATAGTCAGTATTTAACTATTACATTCTTTATAATTCATGTGAAAATCTAAGTATCTAATAGCCCTTATTTGTATGGATTGTATTTGTACCCGAAAATGTTTATTTTGTGTGTATCACTGTACATATTTCATGAGTCACATTATGACAAGTAAAAATCAGATATCATCCATCTACATCTACAGATTCATATCATCCAAATCATTTAAAATTAATATTGCACAACTCTTATAGAAAAACATGTAAGAGCATATAAAATCACTATAATTACAATTATTATTATGAATTATAGCACTAAATTTATAAAAATAATATGCAGAGGTTATTATTTTCGAAGCCTGATTTAATCAAAATATAAATTTTTGACTAGTTTGTAGAAATTGTAATTTGTGGAATTGTAGGCGCAAGTAGATTTAAAATGTCCATAAAACCAGGTCTTTAATAATCTAATAGTATAGTGTTTTACATGGAGTAAAAGTTAGACCATTCAATATGCCGCTTACACTATAATAGATTGCTCTTATATTAACGAAAATTATTCTTATGTTATAAGAGACTGGGGGGTACAAGCAATCTCTCCAGTTGCATCTGGAATCTGCTCTCACTACAATCAGGAATCATGTGATGAAATAGAAATCACAACAGAGCAGATTCGTAGCGCAATCATCTCAGCATATCATGAAAACTCTCCACTAAAGTCTAAAAAAGACAACAGAGGGGTATCTTGGTAAGAACAAAACATTAGACAAAATGAGAAAAGAAGTTCGACGGCTCTTCAATAGAGTTAAAGCTTCGGGCAACTGGGAACAATACTTTAACAGACTATAACAAAGAAATAAAAGCAAAAAAGGAATCTTGGAGGGAGGAGGTTCTGCGAGAACATCACCGATGCACCTTGCAGTACTAGAATCCACAAGATCATTTCCAGAGAACCGGTATGGGAGTTTGGGACGGTAAAACCAACAGACGGCTCGTTCAACGAATCTGGAAAGGGAACCCTAGAGTTTCTAGCACAGAACCACTTCCCAGGAAGTTTGATTCTGCCAGACAATCAACAGCTGCCACCATCGAGGAGTCGATATAAACGACCCTGTAAGAATAGGTCAAAAAAGTTATCACAGCAATAGCGATTGAATGGGCTATTAAATCTTTCCAACCACTCAAATCGCCTGGTGAGGACGGTATTTTTCCACCACTGCTGCAAAACGGACTGGAGATATTACTACCATTCCTCATCAGACTCTACAGAGCTAGTCTGATATGGAATCATATACCATCCAGCTGGGCGGCGGTTAAAGTTGTATATATACCAAAAATGGGTCGGATAGAACCATATCCTAAATCGCTGACCCATTACCCTGACGTCATTTCTGTTGAAGGGCCTGGAAAAAGTACTGGATGGATATATAAGGGAAAACATCCTGAACACTCACCCCCTAAATGTTCACCAGTACGCTTATCAGCCGGGCAAATCAACAGAATTAGAACTTAACAACCTAGTCAGGAAAATCACTCAATCCCTCCAAAGGAGATTGCAGTGGCTGCTTTTCTCGACATCGAAGGAGCATTCAATAATGCACTGTCCGACTCCTTATATACAGCGGCAGCTGCCAGGGGAATCGAGCCAATCATAACTGACTGGATTCGAGCTATGCTGGAAAATAGAATTATAACGACAACCTTACAGAGAGAAACGGTCAGCTTTAGGGCCGCAAAAGGGTGCCCACAGGGTGTGGTCACTATTTGTGGATGACCTGCTGGCCATTTTATCCCTGTGGGAAGCTGAGATTCAGGCATATGCAGACGACCTAGTCATTATGGTTAGAGGGAAATCTGAAGAGATACAGTACACATCTGGTGTGAGAGGGAACAGATGTCTGTCAACCCCCACAAAACTGTAATAGTACCCTTCATCCGGAAAAAGAAGCTGGACAACTTAGAATCACCTTCCCTACTAGGTGAAACCATTCCATTCTCAGAGGAGGTGAAATATTTAGGTACTACCCTAAATAGATCACTTAACTGGAACTCCCACTTGGAAAAGGTAATCCACAATCCACATTTTGCGTTTTCCGATTAAAGAAGTAGTATTTCGCAAGTTATAGGACATTATTTTCAATTGATTTGAAAACGCACATTGTGCACCTTGATTGGTGACAATGAATCGATTTACTTTCATAGGAAACAGTGGTATACCGGACTGTTGTAATAGGTATATTTTTACTTTACTACACATTTATTATTTTTGGAAATATTATGATATCATAAACTTTTGGTCAGTGTCAGTTGTAACCACGTTGCCTAATTTACACATATTCCTCAACTGAAGAATGACATTCATATTTTAATGAAATTGGGATAAATATACAGATTTATATATTGAAAAATAAATGAAAAGGAATTGAAATGATAGAGTTTCGACAATCATTTTAATAATATCCAAATGGCATGTTTTAAAATGTCCCTAAAAGAAATGAAATATTATGGCCATTGGCATCAATGTTATGTAACCTCAATTTACGATCTGTCACAGAAGAAGTCAAGAAGTCGTTATATGATATTTTCAACATGTTGGAGTACTTTTTTCTACATTATAATTTATTAAAGTAAGTTTTATGGCTACGTATGCTTGTTATAAGGCCCTATGAAAATAATGATATTATTTTCATCATCGATCAAATATCCCTTCAAATTTCAGGAGCAACTCAGTATGCTCAGTATTTCCATGAGAAAAGAAACAATCAATACCGTGTGCTTTGTCCAATATTATACTATTTTCAGTGCATTGAAAGGTACACGAGTGAGAAGTCCAGAATAGCGTAAGCGGCACATTGAGTGGTCTAAGAGTAAAACATTTTTTGTGTCAAGGATGTACTCGACTGACTCCTCATAAAACATGATATTTTTTTCTTCAAACGTTGAATATGAATTAAATAACACTGTTATTTTTTCTTCAAATGCTTTTAGTGCCGCTCATGAGTAAGTAACTGTTACTGATCCATTTTGACAAATGCCATTTTAATTAACCCCAAATTAAACATGTACGGTCAAATTAGGAAATCTAATGTGTCAAATGGCGACTGAGGGCAAACAAACAAGCGACTTAAAAGCGCTTCATTTTGTGAATTTCTGTATGTCTCCAATTTTTCTTATAGTTTCTTGGGACTTATTTGTGCCACTGAAAGCATAATGCATATGTGATTTGCCTTGTCATTAGTTGAGGAAGCTATTCGCAATATAGGGATAAAGTGTCTTTATCTCAGTATCTAAGTTTTCTAACCACATGAAGCATAAGGTTTTAGAACTAGATGAAATGATCGAAGATGATCTCACAGATTTTAAATTTAAGTACGAGAGGGTCTGCTGCAATATGTTTAATATGTAAGTTTTTCAATATATCACAAGCCCATCAAAACATTATTTTGCAATGATCTTTTGTGAAAATACGACCTTTCTGTTGTCTCCAGACAAACCTACTTTAGAGAACAAAACTATCCTAATTGAGTTCCCACAGAGAATATTCCGAGGAGACATGATGTTGAAATAAATGATGAACTAGGCAAGGGGAGTGTCATAAGTACTTCAAAACAGTAATTAAATACCGAAGACATGGAAAACACTAGGAAAACATACCACAATGCAATAACCACCCTCTCTCATGTGGTTTAGATTTATTTATTTGTAATTTTGCAAAAAAATCAAGAAACTAGGAAAAATGCAAGAAATGGATTTGACATTGCCAAAATCGGGTGCATAAAAATTATAACACGTCTTCTATAATGTACTAGTACACACAATATAATGATTATTAAAAAAATTAACAATTCTTTACCAGTTAAGAAGGCCGATGGAATCCAAACATTAACACTGCCCCTTGTTTCCTCAGAATTTAATTCATCAGAGGGCATAGGTCCCCTCAATGACTCCAATTCACTTTTCAATCTCTCTAAAAGTGCGTCCTTTTGACAAAGGCTTTGCTGGAGCATCACATTAAAGTCCATCAATTCTGCATGCATCTCGGCAACCTGCAATATGTTAACCTCAAATAATAAGTGAAATCTAAAAGTAAATCCAGCCCAAAATTGAATGTGAGCTTGATTTAAATAATGTCAAATGTGAATAATACGGGTGTTGGCAATCAGTGGGAATGTGTTATAGCAGATCAAGGCAACGCTTTTCTAACGTTATCGATGTAGTGCAAATTCTGAACAATACCACAAGCAAAATATTAATATCATTGAGACATGGATCAACTATTCAGCCCCATTGTTCGCCAAGACTCATGATCATCATTAGCATTAACGGCCAAGTTTGTATTTTGTACTAAATTCACTTCATTAGTATAAAGTGTGAAAAGAATGATGCCCGCAACGGAACCCTGAGGTACTCTTATTTGGATATCCTTAGTTTTAGAATGTGAAAAGCTTTTGGAGCTGTCAGTTAAATTACTGTATAAACAACAACAAATTATTCTGTGGCATTATTTTTATTAATTGTAAAATAATTTACATACTTAAAACATAATATTTTTAGTCGCAAACTCCTCTATAAAATCCTTATTTCACTATAAGGAACGTAACCAGACTGCAACCAATAGCTACTCTCCGGGCTATGTGCCCCGCCGAGCACTGAATTACAACTTACAATCCTGGCGCGTTAAGTGTAATAATCGCACATTACCAACAGAAGGCTAATGTTTTGATTGCAACAAACACCAGCCGAAAGACTGATCCTACTTAAAAGAGCTCTCGTGCCAGTCCTCCTATACCACTTGCAGACTGCAGTTTAGAGCTGTCGGCTCTCGTCAGTGCAAGGTAGGCATGTGACGACCAACACGAGGATCCTTCGACCATTTGGTACATCTTGGTATCCTTAGGATAGCAACATGGAAAATAGTCAGCAGGCGCCATCTAGCGGTCCAGTGTCTATTGCAATCGAAAAGCATAGCATAGTACAAATGTGCTTCCTAGAGGGCAGAATATTAAAACATAATATTTATTTTACTATAAGTAACGTAACCAGACTGCAACCAACAGCTACTCTTCGGGCTATGTGCCCCGCCGAGCGTTGAATTACAAGTTACAAGCCTGGCACGTTAAGTGTAATAATTGCATATTACCAACAGAACGTTAATTCAATTACAACAAACACCAGTAGGATCAGTCTTTCGGCTGGTGCTTGTTGCAATCGAAGCATTAGTGTTCTGTTGGTAATGTGCAATTACTACATTTAACGCGTCAGGCTTGTAACTTTGTTCATTGAAAATAGACAAGAAAAAAATATTTTGAAACCTAACCTCTTTATGGAAAAAAAATATTTTGTGATTGATGATGGCTCCTACTATTCAGTATATAGATTGAACAGAGTTACGCGGTGCATCGATTTGTAAAGTACTACAAAATTTCATTTAGTTTTGCTCATCTAATAGGGGGAGTGGAGAGACTGACTTTCAACCTAAATTCGGCGTTTTTGTTAACTTTTACTATTAATTTAATAAAAAAATATTGTATATATACTTTGCAAATGGTACGACTGGCAACATTGCAAGTAATTATGCACGAATATCGGAGCATATGTAAATGTCTGAATCAAGCCTACATCAACATTCCATAAGGGCGGCAAGCCTTTAAACTTTTTATGCAAATTAGGGAGATGTACAGCCGGCAAAACAGACAATAGAGTTGAGCTTGAACTTGGTTGAACTTTCACTTCTATTCTGGAATGCTTTGCCTACCTGAAAATTCCAGAAGTTCTCAATCAATTTTATTAAAGATTAGTTAATTTTTGAAACATTTTTTTGTCCAAAACTATGGACTAAGGCTTTTTTGTTTGTCTGGTCGTTCCCCACTACTAATTTTTTTTTTTAATAACATGAAATTAATGGCACCCTGTATTATAAATAAATAAATAAATAATACCACATGTAATTACTACCCCCTTTATCCCGGAAGGCTCTAGAAGAGCCTTGTGTGGGAAGGGTATACACATTAAGAGGCAAGGGACACACACCCAATATCCGTGTACAGTGAAAAAATCCCTCTCACAGTATTTTCCACTGTCACGACCGGGGATCGAACCCGGAACTTTTGGGTGAGAGGCAAGTGCGCTCACCTCTCGACCACCAGTCATACAAATATACATTTAATATAATAAATTATTGAATTATTTCATACCTGTACTAACTTCCTCTCAAATATTTTAGCTTCTCCCCGATAATCTGGTTGCTGGTCAATTTGCAAGCCCTCCAACGCTTTCTGAACCCCCTCGTCATCTTTCCTCAACATCTGTATAGCACTAACATATTTTTTTACTTGCTCCGTCAAAGCCTCATTTTCTTTCACCAATAATTTTATTTTTTCTTCTTTCTTTTGCAACTCCTCTTTGTTCTTGCTCTCCACTACAGTGAGGACGGCGCTTATATCTGCCGGCACTTCTAAAATTTCATCTGAAGTATCTGGAGATTCGAAGTTTTTATTAACCTCTACCGAAACCGGCGTCAGTTCCCCTATTTCCGTTTCAGTAACTGGGGTTAATGTTTCAGGGACTGTCGAGGAAAATTTATCTCTCGAACCACTATTTTCTATAGACAGTTTTCTCACAACTTTTGAATTCTCTTTGTCTTCTTTCTTCGCTTTTTTGTTCTCTTCTTCCATTTTATTATGCTTTTTCTCTTCGTCTATTTGATTTAGGGAAGATCTTGATTTGCTTTTATTAGATCCGCTGTCACCTATTGAGTTGGTGTCTGATGCGGTGCTACTAGAACTTGAAGGGACGCTCGTTGAAAGAATGCTGTCGTCATCATCAAATGATATAAACTGGCGGGCAACTTTCCGTTTTCGTTTCTCTTTTTTATCTTTATTGTCTACTTTAAATAAGAACAAAAAATTATATTACTACCAAGTTATTGTACACATACATACAAAAACTTAAATATATTGAGATAGACTAATCAGTCATATTTTTAGTACAAATATATAGGTGCCATGAATATAATGTTTACAAAATTTTTGCCTATGATACTTTTTAACATAAAAGATATATAACAGGGTTAATTTGATATTGAAGTTAATATTGGAGCATGTTGGATTTCACTGAAGATTGTAATTGTTTCTCAATCATTTGTAAAAACAAGCAAGACTAAAATAATCTCATTTTCTAAAATTTAGAAGGTTAAGATATTATGGCCAGATTATGAAGGTTAATAGGTATAACACTTGCACGTCTAAGTTTCATTGTAAACTAGAGTGGGCCGAAAAAATTCAAAATTTATTTTTCAAGTCATAATATAGCGAAAAAGTTGCTAATTGGAGAGACTAAAAATGGTTAAAAAAAGAAATACAATCGGTTCATATCTTCCAGTAGTGGATGTGCTCTAAAGTTTGCTGAAATTTGGAAAAATTCACATTCTTACGATAATTTTTAACATTTTTAAATTAACCTCTTCCCGAATGTAATAGCTCAAATTCTTATGTATTATAACCACAGAAAATAATGTTTAAATATTATTTTATTTAAATCCATCAACATCTTCCGGTTGTGCATTGCCTTCAAATTTAATGAAATTTTGAAAAAAATTTACAAAAAAAGGTGGATCACAGTTCAAGGGAAACAAATATTAACAACTTATGTATTTCCTTTTTCTTTTCTTTATTGAATACAAGGTTAAATGTTTAAAAACAAATTGTTTTAGACTATTAGTAATATTTATAAACAGATTTTTCTTATTGAAAAAACTAAGTTTTGTGTGAAGACTCGTAAGTCCAAGAAATTCATGTTGAATTTTTGAACAATTGAACGTCTCCGCTTTCACTCATCCTTAGCTGAAGGAAGGTACCTTGAAATCTGATTTATGGGCGAAGTTAGGCATGGTTGATCTTGACAGCAGAGTCGTTCTGATAAAACCATCCCTAGACTCAGCTCTGCAAATTTTTCCTGAGGCTTCTGTCAAGAGTTTAACACATCGTTTAACTGCCTGTGTGGGAACTGAGAATGTTAATGTCTTGAATGTTATATCCCAATTAGGGATTAGAGATTTTTGCCCCTTATTAGTCTCCCCAATATTAGCAACTTTTCCGTGGTATTACAACTTGAAAAAAAATTTTGAATTTTTTCGGCCCACCCTATTGTATAGGTACACATTTTTGTTATAACTACCTATACATTTTCTGAAATCTTAGTTATAATGGTCATGTTTTTAACAAACAGGGAGAATGTATGGAGATGTATTAATGGAAGGGGAAGTATGCAAGTACAGTGATAAAGTTCAGCAGTGCCATCACGGACGAGTTACCCACAATATCGAAATTTTGCTGCACTTCCTCTTTGCTGAACAGTAGGGATTTTTCATTTCAATATCAAAGAAACAAGGGATTAGCTGGTGTATCGAATACACAATCTTCGCCTAAGATTGCATTAGTTCAGCATTAAAATATTGTATAAGCCACTAGAAGATGAGATAAGATTACTGTGTTTATCTGGAGGTCATCCACTCAAATACTAGGCTACAACTCATGTTGCTTAACTTTTTAGAAATACCACAGACAAAATAATTAAATTGTAAATAACTAAGGTTAAATGATTCACTTGAATTTCAAATTCACCCTATATATTAGTCATAGGATTTAAGTATTTTACTCGGAACCATAAAAGTCAGATTCATTTTAAGTCAAATTAAGAATTAAATAGGTCATTTAATGAATTCATTATATAATCAATTATTCATGAGAAACAGCTTGCACTTTGGTATGTACGGTACATATTGCGTTCCAAGCCACTCTTAAATATTACCTGGTATTGGGGCTTCAATAATGGGTTCTGTTTTAGTCTTAATCGATTCTATTCTGTTCAAGGTCACACAACTATTTAATTCTGGCTTGTCGATGCTAACTGCAAATAAAATAGATCCTAAGCCTACAAAAACAAAATTACTGGTTTGAAAGTAATGTACAAGAAAATATTACCTGCCGCCATATTAGGCAACATACTATTTTTTTCATCATCTCGTAGGAGTGCCCAAGATTCGTAATGTTCAATTAATACATCTGGATTGCTTAATAATGTGTGGCAGTACCTAGAAAAAGAAGAGAAACTTTTCAATTCTCTCATACTGCTGACAGGGACGCCAACAAATAACTCTTATTTAGGTTCATGTTACGAGAAAATATTAATATTTTCGATAACAATTTTTTTTTATGCCTGCAATCTCAGATATTGTAAATTACCTATCGCAATTTTGCAGCACGATTTCATGTTCCAGATCATCTCAGTAACTCCCTTAAGACTAGGAGATCTATATTACTCTTACACTTCCTGCGATTAAAAATTATTTCACAGTAGGTGGCAGTTTGAACCCACTTTACTAAGTGTAATCAGAAAGGAAGCTAGACACGCTTTTGTTATATTTCACTCAGTGCTTATCTCGATATATTAAAGTTTGTGTAAAAGGGTAGTTGAAATTTAAAACTTCGAGCTACAGTTCGAGTAAAAATAACAACTATAAAAAAACAATTGCAAGGGAGTATTACAAAATAATAAAATACCTTTCCAAAGAGCGCTCATTTAAAGCTGAACGAATCCAAGCTTTCCCACGACCCGTATCGGTCCAAATCTGTTTCAAAACTGAGTATCGTTCTTGTTCGTGTTTTGTCAAGTGCTTTTTGACAAATGGCCAAAACGCTAAAATAAATTGAATAATAAATGCCTTATCTAAGCATTTAGTGAATGATGAAATTACTTACATGGGCTCTCATTTCCTATATTTAAACTTTGGGCAACAATATCGGAGACTTGCTTTAACGTAGATGTGTGATCAGCACTTGTGCAAGGCTTTGTTCTTAAACCATGAAGAAAAACAGCTTCTAGGGATAAGCACAGCCCAGCAACACAGCTGTCGAATTCAGTCGCTAACTCAGTTTTTCCTCCATAGCGTTTTTGACATTCTTGGACACACTCTAATAATTGTTTTAGCAATTTATCAGCGTCGTCTGCTTTGTTTGAGTTTACTACTGGAGGCGTTAATACTGCAGACATTAGCTTTAATGACTACAATGGAATAATATTAGCACACAATAACAATTTAATATAAGAGTTAATACCTACCATAATAATTTTAAGGGAGGCAGATAATCTTCATTTATATTCATGTCCTATAAAAATTAGTGATAAATTGCATTTCGTTGTAGTAAATAGCAATTGGCTTAATTTATTATCAAATAGAACTTGATATGATAATATACCACACCATACGATCGTTCGTCAGTTGTCACTTATCAGCTGAAAAATGTCATAATACATGCACAAAACCACAGAATAAAACGATACCAGAAGCGGCAGTCTTCGTATCGTATCTCTGATGTTCTGTGCAGGTTCCGCCATCTTTTATAGATATTTTCAGCGGCACATTTAAACAACGCGTATGCACGAAAGCTGAATATAATTCGTAACTAACTCAACTCAGTCTGGTAGGCTTTCCATGAGAAAAAGAAAACAGGAAGTAGCTGAGCTCATAACTACTGTCTGGTAACAGTAAGCGGTCAATTTTGAAGGCAAGTTTGAAAATTGAAAGTCCTACAACTTCTGCAGCTAATTTTGCAGAAAGATATGGACGGGATAAAACATATATGGATAAAACCCCAAGGAGGAAGGAGTATTACCTAATAAATTTCAGATTTTACAATTAACTTTAATACACTATAGTTTAACTTTGAATTACTTAAATATATTTATAACATATACAATAAAATTCTCTATAATATAAAGAACTTAAACCAATTCAATTAAAACTTCAACTTCAAATGAAGAAATTAATTTTCTCAGGCGGTCTCAATAGTTCATAAACACTAAATCGCAATATACTAATTCATTCAGTAAGTATATTTACATTTTTTTCCCCTTTAGGCCCAAAATATGCAAAACATACCTTTAATATGATTTGTAATCATTTAATTAGTTTTTAATTATTATTTGTTTGTTTGTACGTAGATATGTATACTTGCATGCATGATTATATAGCTGACTTTTTCCGGTTGAGTGCAAGAGTACTTCTTATATTGTATATAAAAAAGCAAACTCTGTCGCATGGTAATAAATATATAAGTTAAGCTGCTTATGTTCAGCCCCTCTGATGTAGACATATATATCAATTATTTATTATCAATAAAGACTATCATTATTATTATTGTGTATTTACCTATTACCTTTAGTATAATACTTAGTTATTACTTTAACTTGTATGATAAGAAGGTATTTTAATTTGAGTTTTACATTATTTGATTTCATATTGTGATGGATATAAACATGATAAAATAGAGCTTTTTATTTAAGTTTATTTCGTTTTATTGCCGTATTTATGTACAAAAATCATTGAGAATGTTGAATTCCTCAATCAGCGCGCTGAAAGAGGCCTCGTGGCTACGTCATAGATAAGATATAAAATATGTTCCTTGACTTTTATTCTCGACGAGACGACATCTAGTGTGTGGGTGAATGAATTAATTTGTTACTGATAAACGAGTGTAGTTAGGGCGAGTGCAAGGTTTGTAAAGTAAGATAGGTAGCATGGTAACTTGAACGGAATGGAGGGGTTACGATGAAGGCGGCCATCTTGCGCGTCATCGTGCCTGCTGAAACTTAATTGTACGTATGCATTTTTTGAGACGTTGCGCTTATTTGTTGAGTTATTTCGAAATATTTGTTGTTTTTGTGTTTATAATCGTGCAGTTTTAGTTATTTAGTGTATAATCTAATTGACAATTACTGTTAAAGAGAAAAGACTCATAGTATATAGAAGTTTGTAACCCGTGTATTTACAGAAATAATTTTAAGGTAAAGTGTTTATTATTTTCCGTTCATAATAATAACAAATAACAATGTTACATACAATTATTAGATGACTGGAGGAAAGGTTTGTAGTGTAGAAAATAAAATTTATTTTCATATGATACAAAGAAATATTAGAAAAAACCAATGAGTGATTTTTTTCTTATTAATTGCTGTGTCTAATATGACATGATAAAATTTAATGGCTCTCTCTTGTTAAATTTTATTAATAAATTATTGTATGCACATCTAATTCTAATAAAAAAATTGCATTAATTTTTTTAATACTACATAATTGTAAAGGTTAGCCTGGGGAAAAATTTCTACTCAGTACGTCATAAAATAAGAAATTTTTCTAAGTAACTCTTTTCGTTAGGGCGAAAATTAGTATCATGTATGTTTCTTCATCTATCTTATAACTTATTAATTCGCTAAGAATTATATAAAGCAATGAAATCAAGACTGAAGTCTCGGGCAAGAAATTGCACACAAGATTAAAAAAAACTACTTCAGTTCCTTGATATAAAATGTACTTCTTTAACTGCATACATTAATTAGTTATAAATTTGATATATAGTAATGTCAATTTTAAATTCCAAGGAAAACGTTATCGATGTTAATAATCATTAATCAAAAAAGTCAATTTATTAATTTGTGCTTGTACATTAAAAAATACAAAATACGGAATTCAAATTCATAACTAATTATACTTTTATACTAATGGTTTGAATGCCAGAAATTCGAATGAGCAGGCAGAGTGACGCGTTCCCGCATTTTAAATAGTGGTCTCTGATTGGTCGAAAGTTACCATGCTACCTATCTTACTTTACAAACCTTGGGGCGAGTGTACAAACAAAGTTCAGTTCCAGTTCAACCTAAACTCGGTTCAAATTTATTGTCTACCATTGTTGTTACAATTGTAACCTTGGATTTTAAACTTAGTTCAAAGTTGAACCACGTTTGTACAACCCGCCCTAAGAAAATGAAACTTCTATGAATGAGATCTTTACGATATACCTAAAGCGTTCGGTTTCACTTTTAATTGCTTTCCAAAGAAGTAAACTACTTCGTTCAATTCATGAATTTGTTTGAGTACTAATTGCTAGAGGGCGCGAGCATAAAATTGGTCAATGCAGACTTCGGTACCGATTTTTCATTCACTACCAAAATGGCTGGTCGTTCGATGTAGGGAAACGTCAGTGCTATAAAGAAACCGAAACTTTTTTATACAAATGTATCATTTATAGTTTTAATTATTTCGTTATTTATTTATTACTGTGCTGTGAGTGATTTAAGTGTAAAAACATGTCGGGAGAACGTGAAATTCCCGCTGAAGACAGTATTAGAGTCGTGTGTAGATTTCGGCCCCTAAATGATTCAGAAGAAAAGGCTGGGTCAAAATTTATCGTGAAATTTCCACAAGGAGGCGACGATAACTGTATTTCAATCGCGGTAAGTTGATAGATATCCCTTTTTTATCCTTTACATGGTAGCATGAAATCATTCATTTATTTTTCACATTTACGTCATAGAACATAGCGAGAGTTGATTTTCTGTTCGGTTGCGCACCGCCGATTTTCTTGCTAATTAGAACAATAACTTTACCTGTTAGTTTCTTTCGTTATTCCATTATTCAATTAAGGCTTTCATCGACAATATTTTATTATGTACGAAAGAAAACACGCGCTTTACCGTTGGCAGTTTTCCAAAAAAAGTTTGACTGCGGCATTGGGCTATATTTTAGACATTGACGGTATCCTAAAGACAAGGTATTAAGAATAAACATGATCCTAAAATATAGGAATGTATTGTAGATATTGTTGTAAATTAAGTTTATTCTCATTGTGTTACTAACGTTAAAGCGAGACGGGTATAAATCGTAATATTTACTATTTACCAATTTGTCTTCTGGCGTATACGACCGTTCAATACCTACCTAAGTACACCTTAAGTGTCTTTGTAAACGTCTTTGTGATTATATTGGGAAATTATATGTACTTATCAGAATTTTATACAAAAGAAATTAAGAAAATTCGTACATTTCTCAATTTTAGTATCTTATTTTATGTAAAGATAAATCAATTTGATAGAATACAGGGTGCTTCAAAAGCCTGGTCTTTGATATCGTGGTATTTGAATAAAATGAAAATAATTGATCGTTATGCATAAAAGAGAATTTAAGACACTAAAATAATTTGCGCAAATCGGTTTGTGAAACCTACTTGTGCAAGTAAATCGTTATATGTCTAAACGACATTTTGCGGCTGAGATGTTAACGTTAACGATTGCACAAGCTGTTAAGCCAATGTGCCCAAATTGGCCAAATTATTTATGTGTCTCAAATAATAAGGGACATCTATATAACAATGTGAAACTCCATATAAAATTTAACGCAAGTTAGGTACAAGACGACAACATCTCATTTTTAAAGGATTGAGATCATGAGATTAGAATTATTAGATCTAATTTGTCATCCTAAACTATACTTTCTACTAAATTTCATAAGTATAATATTTTACATCAAATCATACCTAGTCATACACTTAGCTTTAATATACTATGTATACTAGAGTAAGGTGTTTTCTCTTTTGTATTTCTATTGTTACGGAATGTTTGGATTGTCACAAACAATCCACATGGGCTTTGTAATATGTTTCCTTCTAAGATTGCCACCTCTTTTTATCCAAAAATATTGCCGAAAAATCAATCATTGGCCAAAGGGGTGGTACACTAGTATTAATTAGTAATTGTCTTTTTATTGTCTAATTTTTGTGGTATTTAACGTTTTTTCCGTTTTTTATAAGTAAGCACATGATCAGTACTTATTTCAGAAGTACCTACCTCATTTGCAATAAAAAAAATACAAAATTATTCTGCCATGGCGAATTTACTAAATGGCGATAGTCGGTAGTCCGTTCTTCCAGATATATGTTTTGTTCCATTTATGAATTCAACGCTTCTAACATTGGCTTTGCAGTTGCAGAATTCTGGTGATCTAGATTTTCGTTTGATCGAATAGTTTCAGATTCATGATTCTTGTCTGTGAAAAATAATAAAGAACGAACTTGCCGAATATGGTGGAATTGATATTTGTAAACACAAGTCAGCAAAATCGTGTGTGAATTCTTTCTTCATCCAATAATTTTGAGTTTTCTCTGTCTCTAAATCACGGGAGTTACCTAACAAGCTGTCGCTGAAAATGACCGTGACCTAATTCGTGAATTGGAGAGTTGACATAGACTTTCTGGCACTGCTGTTAAACTGCTCATTTTCAGCATTGTTCTCACTTTTACCAATGTCACTAATGTCAGAGAGCTGCCTGTATTAAGTTAGCACTATCAATTTAAAATTTTTAAATCGTTTTGGTCCCATCAATTGTCGATTTTTTGTTGCGAATTTGTTGCGGTGAGAAAATATTTGTAGCTCTTTATTAAAAAATATAATCTATGGTAATGTTAACTTCCAGTGAAAGATAGCATTACTACTCATAGAAATCGGCTCTTACAAAGTGCGTAAACATTTTCGTAATAAAAATAATTAGTTGCGAATTCGTTGCGCACGATTAATAAAAAATAACTAATTAAAAGACTGTTGCTTCTAATAACTTCTGGTGATAAGAACTTGATAATCGGTTTTAATAATAAACTCATGAAAATCACTTTTAATAATAAAAATATAAAGAACAATCAAAAAAATCGTCTCAATATATTTTAAAGAAAAGAAACTTTGAAGTAAATCAAACCCATCATTTTGTTACATTATATAATTTTTTTATGATATAAAAGCTTGTCGCGGGGTTTTCCTGTGTAAAGGAGATTGCTCGCGACAAACTTTTATATAAAAAAAAATTATATAATGTAACAAAATGATGGGTTTGATTTGTTTCAAAGTTTATTTTCTACTTTTTGGAGCATTTAAATAAAAGCGTTTTTAATTTAAAAAATATTTTTTATATAATTTTATTTTTTACTTTTTAGTCTTTCCCAGATATCGATTTTGAGACGAATCGGATCGTAAACGGTAAAAGTCGTCCGCCGTCTTGAACAAAAAACCCCGAAAGCCCCCAGATATCAATTTTGATCGATTTGGACAAAAGTCGTCATCCATATTGGCGCCGCCATTTTGGTTTTCTGAATTTTCACTAAAAATTCGTAATCCGCGACCTAGAAAACCCCAGATATCATTTTGAGTCGAATCGAATCATGAACGATAAAGTCGTCCGCTATCTTGAAGTCGCCATCCTGAACTAAATTTTTGATTAGAAATTCGTAATCGGCGAACCCGAAAAACCCTAGATATTGATTTTGACCATAAATGTCAAAAGTCGTCCGCCATATTGGCGTCGCCATTTTTAATTTCTAAATTTTGGCCAAGAATTCATAATTGGCGATCTCGAAAACCCCCAGATATCGATTTTGAGTCGAATCGGATCATAAACGGTAAAGTCGTCCGCTATCTTGAAGCCGCCATCTTGTTTTTTCCTTATATGAAAATGTTAAAGTGTATTGTCACCGGATTTATACACGTGCAAAATTTCAAAGCTGTAGCTTAATTAGACCTAATCAAAATTTTGATTTCAAGATTTGACCTAAACTAACTAACATTGCAAGTTTAATAAAAGCTTTTAAAAATGGATCGTTTTAAGAACAAGCGCGACTAAACGATTCCGGGTGCATCATAAAAAAAAACTGCTGTCCAAGGAATCACTACTTCCACATCCAGATTTTGTATCCAAGTCTTACACACAATAAATTCCAATGTAATATTTTACTCCCTTTAATTATAGGGTGGGGGTGGTAGAGGGGTTGGCTAATGTCAAAAAAATTTTAGAGGTCCTTGGTTCTCGTATCCCGATTTAATTTTTTATTTCCTTAAACAATAGGGTGGGGGGTGGTAAAGGAGGTGACTAATGCCAAAATAAATTTTAGAGGCCCTTGGTTCTCGTACACACACTAAATCTCGATTTAATTTTTTACTCCCTTTAGTAATAGTGTGGGAGAGGGGGTGGCTAACGCCAAAAAATTTTTTGAGAGGGTTCGCTCTTGTACACACTAAATCACATTTTATTTTTTTTACTCCCTTCCATAATAGTGTAAGGGTGGTATTGGGAGTGATAGGGGGGGGTGGCTGATGTAAAAAAAAAAATTGAGACCTTGACTTTTTGTACATGCTCTAAATTGCGATTTTATGGACTCTTACTCGCTTGCTTTGCCCATTTATCCTTATTACCACATTTGTCCCCCGAGCCCCCCAACGGAATTAGATCAAAATATACTTCCAGATCTCGTTATAATACATAAGTGTACCAAATTTCAAGTCAATATCATACACGGTTCCAGAGTAAACTTGCGCACAAAAAAAAAAGCTACAGACAGACCGACCGACAGACGGGAAATTTTTTTCGCTCAAATTTAAAATCTCGACGTTTCATGACATTTTAAGCCTATTTCAACAAAAAAAATAAATATATTTTTTTTTGCGTTACTATACTTCCTTCCACTGGACGTGGAAGTAATTAAACACAAATTTTGCAACAGCATCAGCAATAAGGAAGATTTGCAGATATGTAACAAGTTTCAAAAGATTTTGGGAACAAAACGTGAACTACTGTAATTTATATTGAAAAAAAAATAAAAATAGTAGTTTATTCATAATAATAGGCGTTCCATTTTATTGCATAAGCATTTTATCAAAATATGTTTTCTAACGGACGAAAAAGCACAAATCGCGAATCACAAAAATTATATTATGAACTTGTATGCGACACGCAACAAAGTCTCGAAGTGAAAAACACAAAAAAATGCATTTTCAACGGTTTTTGCAGGTAGTAGTGCAAGGTTCCGCTGGAAATTCAAAGTTTCATTGAATTTTGCGAACACTTTTCTCGCAACAAATTAGGTTTCAGTGCAACAAATTTTTTCTGTGTCTGGTTTTTGTTCACCACAACTGCATTGTGCGCCTGTATGCATGTCATTTTATTAATTATTTTATACTTAATTTCTTTATCTAATATAGATACTCGGCTAAAGATAAAATTATGATTTTCAGTAAAATGATGTGCATCTAGGGTAGTTTTTCTTTCCTATTTTTGTTTTCTTTACATGAATTTTTCATGTCCATATAAACGCGCCTTCAGGTTTTGCCTTGTTTGACCTATATACACCACATGGAAAACTCATTTGCAACGGTTCTTGCAGGAGGTAGTGTCAAGTTGCGCTGGAAATTAATCGTTTTATCAATTTTTGCAAAAACTTGTTCCGCAACAAATTAGATCTCGGCGCAACAAATTCGTACACGACGCAATAAATTGTCTATATGAAAAACCCATGAAAAAATGCATTTCCAACGGTTTGTCCTGGTGGCAGTGCCAGGTTGCGCTGGAAATTCAACGTTTTATCGATTTTTGCGAAAATCTGTTTTGCAACAAATTATCACCACACGCTACAAATTTTCTAAATGAAAAAATGCATTTGCAATGATTTTTGCAGAAGATAGCGCCAGGAGCGGAGAGGTAGCGCGTTGGAAATGCAGCGTTTTACTGGTGTTTACGAAAATTTGTTTCTCAATAAATTAAGAAACACATGAAAAATGCAGTTGTAACAATTTTTGCAGTTGGTAGTTACCAGGTTACTCTGGAAATTCCCAGTTTTGTCCAGTTTTGTCCATTTTTGCAAAAATTTGTTTTGCAGCGAGTTGTTTTGGCACTACTACCTGCAAAAACCGTTGAAAATGCATTTTTTCATGTGTTTTTCACTTCGAAACTTTGTTGCGTGTCGCGTACGAATTTGTTGCATCGAGAAACAATTTGTTGCAAATAAAGTTTTCTCTAAAATAGTTTCTACATATTAAACTATTTTCGAAAAATCTTTCACGTTTTAAGACAACCTTAAAATTCTTGTGATTTACGATTTGTGCTTTTTCGTTCCTTAGAAAACATTTTTGGTTAAAATGCTTATGCAATAAAATGGAACGCTTGTTTTTATGAGTAAAAAGTAATATAAATTACAGTAGTTCATGTTTTGTTTCCAAAATCCTTTGAAACCTGTTATCTGCAAACCTTCCTTACTGCTGATGCTGTTGCAAATTTTGTGTTTCATTTTTGTATACGATGCACCCTAAATCGTTCACTCGCGATTGCTCACTTTTTTAGAAGCGATCCATTTTTTCCAATCTTTCTTTAAGAAATATTGAAACAATTTTTTTGATCGTTCTTTGTTTTAATTATTATTAAAAGCGATTTTCATGAGTTTTAATGCTATGTTGATTATCAAGTTCGTATCACCAGAAGTTATTAGAAGAAACAGTTTTTTAATTAATCATTTTTTATTAATCGTGCGCAACAAATTCGCAACAATTTTTTTTATGGTAAGAAAATGTTTGCACACTTTTTAAAAACGTTCTGTGAGTGATAATGCTATCTTCACTGTGAAGTTAGCATTACCATGGGTTACTTTTTTAAAATAAAGAATATTTTCTCACCGCAACAAATTCGCAACAAAAAAGCTACAATTAATGGGACCAGAACGATTTGAAATTTTTAAACTGGTAGTGCTAACTTAATAGATCTATGTCAGAGGTATTCAAGTATCATATGAAAATCTCGTACTTTTGCAATAATTTCCATGCATAGATGGTGAAGTCAAATTTAGGGCTTGAAAAATACCAAACGTGAATTGCCCGGTTAGGGCCAATTTTTTATTTTAACTTGTTCAGGGGGCAAGTTCAGTTTTGCGGTTTCGGCGAGGTCGTCGTATTGTTGAAATAGGCATTGAAACAGCCGAAAATCTTGTGAAATCCTATCGACTTGAAATTTGCCCTGGTTTACAAATAAAAGTTCCCATAGATATGTGCCCAGAATTACTTTCTATTGGCGGGTACTCCATAGGAACGAATCTGGCAAAAATATTTTAATGCTGTCCCTGCAGACCTCCTGATTATGCGTATTCGAGTGCGTCCTGTATCTAATCAAAATTGGTGCTTTTCAACCTATTCGTAAAAAATGCGGGTTCTAGTATTTTGAACACCCACTTTTATTTATTGTTTGTTGATATTATGAGTACTATTACTTTAATTAATTTATGTTGCTATAATAAAACAAGCCAATGGAAACATTTTAATTACACATTATTATAATAATCTACACTTCAGAAAATCATTGGCCGTTCAGATGAAACTTTTTAATTAATTTTCATTTATTAGATTAACAACACAGTCTAATTAACAGTTATTTTTATTCGTTACCACGTTACACGTTAATATGTTCATAAGTGAAAATTTATGCACGAACGTTTGAGTTTATTAGAAAAGCAATAAATGAATCAATATGTGCAACTTGCACCTTCATCACCAGCAGCAAATTATCGTCAAAGCACAGCCTAACTGCTCTAGATTCGAATATCAGTGTATACATAAAGTATGGAGTACATTCATTATTTCTGAATACAAAAATATTTTAGAAATATCCTCGAACATTTTGAATTGTGCATCTTCTGCTTTAATTTTTTAGCTATGACATCATTGCTGCCTCGGTTATGACGTCATCTACTTTTTTAAATGGAACACCCTGTATTTTTTTCATTTTTAGAATCTCTTTGGAGAGCTGATTTCAAAGACCTATACTACTTCATTCGAGACTTCATATTCTATAAGATTGTAGTTACATACATTTGAAAATGTTATTTTTTGAAGTTAAATAATTATGTGTCGGAAGATTCCAACGTTAAAATTCACCGAAAAATTTTTCTGTCAATAAAAATGATGGGATGACAAGAAAACAGCAAGAGTTGGTTATAAAAAACCCTAATCGGGTATGGAATAGTGTAATCATCCCCTTAAAATGGGTTACTCAATGAAACTGTTAAAATTCAAAAACGAACAATTGCAGCCGCCTAATTTTTCATGCAACATGTTTGTCTGTCTTGTAATTAATTTCTAAGATTTTTTTCGAATCGCTACGGAAGCTACCCTTATTTGCAGCCTTTAAATTTTTTTTTTTTTTTGGGTGGCAGGGGTTGATTGTAGCCGCGTAATTTTTGTACGATCTTATTAGTCTCGAGTATTTTTGAACATTTTTTAAAACTTCTAAATCGCTACGGGAGCTACCCGTATCTGCACCCTTAAAATATTTGAATTTTTTGGGGGCAGGGGTTGATTGTACCCGCGTAATTTTTATAGAACATTATTAGTCTCGACTCGGACTATTTTTTTAGATTTTTTTCCTACTTTTATAACGCTACGAGAGCTACTCTTATCTACACCCTTAAAATATTTGATTTTTTTAGGGTGGCAGGGGTTGATTGTAGCCGTTTAATTTTTATGGGATCTTATTAGTCTCGAGTCTGAGTGTTTTCAAACATATTTTAAAACTTCGAAATGTTATATTGTAATCTAATTTTGTGTTTTAATCCTTCAATATTGTTAGGTTTAAATTTGTAACACTATGTTTCGTAGACGACTCCAAAGGAAAAATCTAGCGGGGTAAGATTCGGTGAGCTTGGTGGCCATTCAACACCACCACGTCTTCCAATCCACCTATTTGGAAATACTTGATCAAGATATCTTCGAACAGCTGATCCATAACGCGGATTGTAAAATACCACAATAAAACAAGAATTATTTAACTTCATAAAATAACATTTTCATGTGTTTCTGAGAAACTGCCAAAAAACTGAAAACTTGACCCTTTGGGGATAGATTTAGAGTTGTTAGACCATTTTAGCTCTAACGCTTGTTTGAATACATAGTATATGATGGATATCAATCAATTGGTTGTAAATTTTATGTTCTACAAAAAAGGTCTTGTATATTTGCCAGGAAATACAAGGTTTCTGAGAAATTTCCAAAATACTGAAAAATTATACCTTTTGGGGACTACCTTGGGGATAATTAGGATTACAGGGGATGTTTAGACAGTTGAAGAGAACCCATTTAAGAATATAATCCCTCTAAAATCAGCCTGTCCCTAAAGGTCACTTAATTTTATTGGCCTATAATGTTTTGAATTTGGCCGATCATGACTGAATTTGAAATCATAGAAAGCAATTGTCTCTGGGCTATTTTCTTAGTTTTTGTTCTGCATAACCCAAAAATATTTAGAATTATATATAGTGTTTCATTTTTGTTAGCCGGACAACAATTTCGTTGCATTAAAATAAACACCACAGAAATTAGACAACCCCCAATTCCAGAAGCCAGGGGCTTGTGCGGAAGGGGGTTACACATTGAAAAAACGCGGACATACAACCATTTCCTCCGACAGTGCCAGAGCCAGGATTCGAACCCGGTGGTGCGATGAAGATTTTTTGAAAATTTTTTATACTCTTTAATATTGAACATATAAGTTCCAATAGGGTGGATGAAATTTATAGTGTGCTGACTAAAAAAATTGAATTTTTCCGCTAACAAAAAGTGTCAATTTCAATTTTTGTTAAATTATATACCTTTCTACTAATGCATTTGCATTTATTACCTGTCTGATATAATACATCAGTGGAGAAATAATAATTAACAAGCTTTTATTAGCTTCACCTGTATGTTTGTTTGTTTGTTAGTTTGTTTGTTAGTTTGTTTGTGATGGAATATTTGAACGTGATTCTCACCCACTTCAAAACTTCAGATTAAACTGAAACTTTGCACACTTATCAAGACCCGATGACAATACAATAATTTGACAACTTTGTCCTAATGTCCTCACCAGGATCATCAGGATAAAATGAAATAAAAAAATGACCAATCTCTTTCGAGATTTTACCGGAGGAGCCGCTGTTGTTAATATATATTCTAACTAACTGAAAATACTATAATAATAAAAAGCGTGTTAATTAAATGATTTTTTTTAAGTTTTAAAAAATTATAGTTTAAGAAACTAAAAAAAACACGCTTTAATAGCAAACCGAACTAAAAAGTAAAAAATAATGTTTAAGGTGAAAATATCCAAGAGAGAGAGAGAGAGGTCCGATAGGGAAATATTTACTGTTTTTGTCCATAACTTCTTATTTTAAAACACATATTGCAAACAAACTATAAATATACCTAAGTAGATCTATTTATTCCAAGAGTAGTGTTATAATTTAATTATTTTCACTCAATAATTTTAAACATATGCGAAATAGTTAGATTTCAATTTAGGAAATACGAAAATTGATGTAATTTTAAAAATTAAATCTAACTATTTTGCAAACTACTGAAATTATTGAGTAAAAATTCATATTACTACACCTGTCATAATTCTACTTAGGTAGTCTTATATTGTTTTTACCAATATATGTATTGAAAAAAAAGTTATGGCCAAAAATAATAAATATTTCCTTAAGATTCATTTTATTGTAAAAAGCTTGATATCAATTGTTATAAACCCCACACTTTTTACAATAATAAATAATATAATATAATAAACACCACAGAAATTAGACAATCCCCAAGCTTGACGTGCTAACGACTGTGCTACCGTCTCCCTTCGCCATGCAATCCTTACGAATGAGTACCCTATTATAATATAGTACAAAGCTTTATTTTGATATAATAAAGCAATAAATGTGGTTTCAGCCTTTTCCATGCTCATTGCAATATCGTTCAATATTATATTATTTCAAGGTTTTACTAGCCAGGTATATTCCTTTCTAAATCCTGGTTGAAATCTAGGCTTCATCTTATAATAGTTTAAATAATTTCTGAACTTGGAAAATCATTTTTCTATAGTAATTTTGAAAGTGCGGGTAAAATGTTTAGGATCGTTTAATTTAAGGGGGTTAGAAAGTTTATCAATAGGCAGGATCACTGATAATTTCCAAGTTTGAGGGAATTTTTGTCCTTTCTTTTTTTTCCTATTTTTTTAACTCGCTTTCTCTCTTTGGCCCCTTGTTCCTAGACCCTAGACTTTTGAAATTTGGCAAAATTCATTTTATAACAACCGAGTCGGCTCAACAAACTGTGATAGATTCTATGCCTGTTGAGTACTAATTCGTTAATAGATGTTGTTTTGGTTCTCTCTTTAATGTAAGCTTCGTATAGATTGAATAGAATCCGTATCTATTTTTTTGTTAATAAATGGCGATATGATCGATAAAATTTGGAATTTCTGTTATACAATTCTGATCACGAATGTCGTCGTTCACGTCATCATTCTTTACTACATACATAATAAGCGGCACATTTTGACATACAATTGATTTTGTTCACTTTCGGTTTCGCCGAAAGTGACACTAACTTTAGATTTTTAAATGGAACACTGTATATTATTGCATTTTTGAATTCTGCATAATTTTCTGAATCCAACGATGCCAAATAAGTGATATTTCAAACATCAATTTTTTTTATAATATAACTTTTAGTTTTCCATTTAAGTGTGCCATGACGGTTCCGATTTATTCTAAATGACCTGTGTACTGCGACAAAAATCGAAATCCCGTTAAAAACGCTAAATTACGTGATTTATGAGCAAATAAAATTCACCAAAATTGTTTTTGGGGCAAAACTCATTTTTTTCAAATGGAACCATATCGGTACCGTGGCATTATTTATTAGTACTATTAATAAGGGATTTATTCATATGTCGTATTAAAATGTACGATAAATACAAACAAAATTACAGCTAAGAGAAAATACAATTTTGTTCTAATTAAATGTTAAGAAGTGATTAAGGTGGCTTTGAAAACAATGAAATATTTAGCTTGTCAAATATTTGTTGGTTTAACGATGTTTTTATTGTGTCTTTAAAAATTGTTTAAAATTCTTGTTAATTGTGTTCAAAATGCCGAAAATTTATGCACGAGATGGAAAAGTGGACATGTTAATTTTTTGCTGGACATGTCTATCAGGATATCGTTGGGCATAAAGGTCGGCAGCCGCAAATGCATTTCTTTTAAATTCTTCATAAATAATTAACATGTCCACTTTTTCAACTCTTGTATAAATTTCCGGCGAAACAGGAAGTGAAAAAATCAGTTATATGTCAAAAAGTGCCTCTTATTATGTATGTAGCATATCCTAAATTTCAATCAATTATCTTCAAAACTAAAGGAGAAAAAGGGGGTATACCATGATCCTGTTACAACCCGGTATAATGTAATAAAATGATGAGTTTGATTTACTACAAAGTTTATTTTCTGCTTTTTAGAACATTTAAATGAAAGCTCTTTTTAAAATATTTTTTATAATTTCATTTTTAAATTTTTAGCTTTTTGATATGCTGTAATCTCCAGATATCGATTTTGAGACGAATCGGGTCATAAACGGTAAAGTCGTCCGCCATCTTGAACTAAATTTTTGACCAGAAATTCGTAATCCGCAGCCCCGAAAACCCCCAGATATCTATTTTGATCTAAATCACAAAAGTCGTCAGCCATATTGGCGCCGCCATTTTGAATTTCTGAATTTTTACTAAAAATTCATAATCCGCGACCTAGAAAACTATCGATTTTGAGTTGAATCTGATCTTAAACGATAAAGCCGTCCGCCATATTGAAGTCGCTATCCTGAACTAAATATTTTATTAAAAATTCGTAATCGGCGAACCCGAAAAACCCTAGATATTGATTTTGACCATAAATATCAAAAGAAATTTTGATTGCATGATTTGAACAAACAAATTAACTAACTAACAAAGACATTGCAAGTTTAATAAAAACTTTTAATAAGAATGAGGATATTTTACGCACTATTTCACCTTGGTAACGCACCCTTAAATTTTTAATTTGAAAAGTGGTATTGGTGGTATTCACATTATGACTCACAGATTATAATATAAGCACATATTTCAAAAAACACCCTGTATAATACATTTTCAGATTTTTCTTCGTAAAATCAATCGGTTTAGATATATGTACTTGAAGAAACTGTACTTTTCATGCATTTCACGAGTTGCATAATATTAACGCCCGGTTTTTCAATACCGAGTTAATCTTCGAGTTAGTTAACTCTTACTCGTAATTTAAGGTTAAGTTAGAGTTAATGTTACTACTGTTTTTCATGATTATTTTTCATTTGAGTTAGTTAACTCTCAGTTTGTGAAATGTTAAATCCTTGAGTAAAATGTTCATATTTTGTCATAACATTTTTTCTCGCAGCATCCGTCGAAGTTTCTAATATTGCTAGACCGTCCTATCACCCCATCATATACTTAAGTTTCCTGAATCAGTAATCTTAACCTGTGACAAATTTGTTATCGAAATGTCAACGCCGGCGCCGCTAAAATCAATAATCATTACGTGATATGGCGCGATTATGATCGACATGTAATTTTTAAAACTCATCACGGACAACAAATTATTTACGTTCATAACTGGCCATATCCTTTTTGGTGATTTATTATTTGTGGATCATAAAAATATAAGATGTTTGTATACCTAGTAGAATCCATATACATACTTGTATTTTTATGGACTTCATTTGTTAATGTAAGACTCGTCAAACGTGTCGACGTTAACTTCTTCTGTATCTGTATAGATCTTAGGTCGGCGCGTTTGATCAATTATATCAACAAAGCCGACTTCATACACAAATATTATTGAAATGATAATCAGTATATTGAGTTTGCACTTCGGATTGCACTATTTTCCTTTTTCTTTTCAATTAATACTTCCCCACAAAATACCTATTTTCTTTTTAAAGTTGAAGTCAGCTTCCTTGTTTTTATAGAATTTTAGTACTTTTAGGAAAAGTAAACGTACAATAATCATCATTTTCATGTTAATTCGTTATTCAAACTTGTTTGTCATCATTTATATAATGGCTAGATCATCAAATTCCAGATTTTATAAAAAAAATTATTACTTAGTTACTTAATCTAAAATCTAATTAATCAATAAGATTACAAGTACTATGCAGGAATCCTTTCTTCTCATTTGTTTGACGTAAGTGGCAAAAGTGGATCGCTACCGCACCTTTTATTGCCACATTGTTAATTACTCGAAAAGAACTGCCTTAAAACCTTCAACAAAGGAAAACAAGGATCCAATTTTCAATATTAGTGGTCTGGTTCGTGCTGAGAAATAATTAGGAGTTATTCAGCACTTACTTTAAGGTCGATCAATTTAAGACCACACTAAGGGTTTAAAAACTGAAAATGGAGCTTGTTGAAGGCGTATTTTATTGTTAGTGTTAATTGGTAGCGCAGAGCACAGTTTTTTTGTAGTAAGTTAAAAAGTAAATGAGTCAAAAACCATCATGTCATCACAATCCGCGTCTAAATTGAAATTCTAGCTGAGGGTTATTTGTTGGTCACTTTGTGAGTGAGTTATGGTATAGTGGTATAAGTACTTTGGATATTTTAATATCCATTTGTGCTACAATAAATAATAGGTCGGCAAACGCAAATATCGGTGGCACCTTCTTAGCAGACGGTGGGAAAATCATGAGTCCAGTTTTGTTGGGCAACATTTAACGTGAAAAATGATCTAAATAATCATAAATATAACGATTGAAAGTTACACTGTCATCTAGGCAGGCGATTCTTTGGAAGATAGAAAGGCAGGCGCCTCACAAAGTGAACTAACTATATATTTCACTATAATTTTCACGTCAATCGATTTCTTTATTTATGTTAAAGCAAGAAGCACGTCGACAGACGAAGTGTAGTTCTTTTGGTTCACACGTATACATACAAATCTTAACAGAATGGTTAAATTTTACAAAATATTGCTCAGGTCAACAAAATGCCTTAGGCATAAAGTTAGTCATCAACATTTAATTTATTATGTAACAATTAGCTATAAAATTAATCCCTGGCCTTTAGATACTCCTTTTATTTGCAAGTAGGTAGACAGAAATTGCAGTCAGATATCTTATTTAACTTGCTGTTATTATTTATAATAGATTATAACCGTTACATACAGAGTGGCAATCGCATACGGACGTGAAAGAGACTCCTCATGTTAACCATTGAATTAAAAATATTATTTGGTGAAAATAAACATACAATATATTACTCAAATAAAGTTTGGTTAGGACTGAAAACGCCAGTCCGGGATAGACTGTCTTTATTTCAGTATATAATCTATAGGTACGTTAGCATAGATAATTCTTTGCGGATATCTTAACAATATTACGCGACGTCTTCCTTTTTTAAAAACATTTTAAACGGTAAATTATTTCTATACAATAATTAATTGCCTATACTAAAGTACAAATTTAAAAAGACAAATTACATAACTGAAAGTGATCCTACCGACTGCGCCAGTCATACTAATAAAACACCAGTTAGATATAAGTACTGTGTTTATTTCAATATAAAATCAAATTGTCGTGCGTCAGCATAGATACATTTTCACAGATTTCTTATAACATGTGACAGTATTGTGATCGTACAAGCATTGTTTTGCTGTTTTCGTAACTTGGCAGATTTTCAAGTCGCCTGAGCCCAAAAAAGTGTTTTTTAGAAAATGTCTGACGCCTGTGGCCGCGCCTAGAGCTCAAACCGCTTGATTGATTTTGTTCATATTTTGCGTGAGTCTTCAGAACAGCTACACACCTTGAACCGAAGTGGCAAAATCGGTTCTAGCTCAAAGAGGGAGAGGGTGACTTTCTAAAAACCAAATAAAACTGTGGAAAGGATTTATAGCTTTAACGGTTTCGATTGAATTTTACATACGGATAATTCTTTAATATCAATATGTTATGGTGTGGCTAGTTGCTCCTCGAAAATGCAGGGAGGGATGCTGTGGGGTTGTTAAAGAACGTTATAACCCCGATATACTTTTCCACGTTGTAACAAAATCCGACTTAGGAAATATTTCGTAAGAAAAGCGTGCTTCACGTAAAAACGCCGTGGAGGAGGTTTTTAATTCTTGGAAATATATTTTTGCTCTTCGGAGCGTTTTTTATGCCAAATTTTCGCTAACTCTTCGAGGAGCGTTAATTTGGTAAGTGTAGTAAATGTCGCTGCACATGTCGCCCCGACCACCCAATTTTAGAAAGTATCATAAAATTGGACTTGAACTTCCAAATTTCCAAGATTAAAAACCCTTTTACGAATCCACGTTGTCAAGCACTGCAACTCTTACGAAGTATTGAATATGAGGACAAGTTAGTCCAACGACTATTCAAAGTATATCGGAAGTTATAGCGAAAATAGCCCTTAGCGACATGGGACCCCCATCATTTCCTAGCAGTCGGATTTGACGGGGAAATGATGCGTTTTGACGGGGTTTGCCCTAAACCGGTTCCTCAGTGATTCGGAGTCAAAAAAGTATTATAACCATGTACTCACACGTGCATGGGATCTGCCTTGCCTGAACGTAAAATTTGTTATTGCATAATACAAACGAAGTAGATACGCTTCAAGCAATTTTAAGCTCCGAGGAGCGACCAAAATTTATGTGAATTAATAAATACGTTTAAAAGACAGGCAAGCATAAGCCCACCAAAATTTCAGTTACATGAAACTTTCCTTGAATCTTTTTGTGCATCGTTAGCTTTTCAAACTGCATATTGGATGGTAGTTGGTACCGTATGAATCGTCCCGTTCCTCACCATGTGTTGTACACGGGTCAGACCATTGTTTGTTAACATTTTCTCTGAAGAAGTTGTTGTAAAAACATAAATTTTTTAAAGATTTAATATATATTTTTTGAACTTTATATTGTCTTTTACTTGTGTTTTCTAACAAAATTTCCCTTTCAGATTTAATTTTAAGAGAGTGTGAAACAGACAGTGTTAGATTTATAGTGTTACGACGTCTTCCAATTGATACCATCAGAGCCGCAGTTAAGCATAAACGACAGTAAGTATGATTTATCCATTGATCTCCGTCTGAAACAGTCACTTTGAACCCTAAAAATTTTGTGAACGTAATATTTTTATTTAGAATTTAGAAAAGGTTGAGGAAAAAGAAAATTAATTTTTTCTTTTTCCTATTTTTTTTAATTTTTCTAAGTTTTTCGAGCAGAAAATACGTCCTTCAGACTTCCATCAAAGCATGGATCGTTCACAGGGTCAACGTACAAAGAAATCAATTGAAAGCCTGTTGTTTTGTGATATTCTATTATAACAGAACATCTTTTATAAGTATCACTATACTGCGGTTCTGAGCAAGAAGGTTATAACTGATATTTTCATGAAAGTTATTACTATTTGTTGTATCCACAGGCACTCATACATCTTCTGGTAGAATTTTTGTTATATCTTTATAATCATATCTGATATTACCAAGCAAAATTGTCGTATCTACTGATGTATACGATAATTTAGCTTAGTAATGACGATTATAGTGCGCAATCACAATTGCTATTATTATTATTGTATTTTTATATTTTTTCTGTAGAGAAGGCGTACTTATCTGAATTTTTCAAAATTTTATGAAGATATGGGATAAGAATATGATTGATATTACCAGAGTAAAAATTATTCAGTTAGATTAAGCTCGTATCTAGAAAGTTATGAATTTACAATTGAAAATGCACCTAGATGGTTTTGACAAAAAAATTTGCCGGTTCAGTGACTCAACGCTTACGCTTAGGCTTGAGATCAAGGAATCCCGGGTTCGAATCCTGATTAGGGTATGGATGTTTAGTGGCTTTTTCATGTTACCGAGTTAGTAGCAGAGGATTCAACTGGGTTGTGTGGGAGACAACACGGCTAGTTGTTCTGTCCCTCCTAAGTTCGAACCCCAGCTGCGGCAGATGGCAATGTGGGATTGTAGGGAATGGTGGTTGTATAGTGAGAAAGTTGCATGATTCTTTTTTATATCACAGGCAGATAGACGACTGAACAATATACTTCCTCGTATTATTTTTGTTTTTTTCTGTTAAAACTGAAGATGAAAAAATTGTTTATTTTAGCTGAGAATTTAAAACTATTGAAGCGCTCTGCCCCGGACGAATGACGTCAATTGTGCCTGGAGATGTAACACTCAAAGCACTGTGGTTGACATATGACTTAAAAATTTTTATGAAACAAAAATTTAAACAAACATTTAATATTATCGTGTGCACTGGCATCATATACATTCGAACGAACTTGCATTTACTTACCTTTCTTTTCGTTCAAAATGATTGCATATCTAACAGACTATTCGCAATGATTATGCAGGAGTAGACGGGACGTTTGCCATCAGTAAATCACGTTTATTCTTTAAGTCATCTATCGAATACTCTATATAATATATTTTTTTAAAACTTGCTTTTCTTAAAGTCGTAGTAAAAAGTAAAAAATAATTGCAAGAAAAGCAAGGCGCACTTTTTATGATTGTACGCATGATGCGCACGCATTTACTTTTTAGTGGGAAAAGCAAGTTTTTAAAACATTTTTAAAATGTTATTATTTTCTACTTTTTAGTCATACTTTAATTATTTATAACGTATAGAACCATTCACATAAATTCATTCATTGGAGCTGGGTATTGAGATATAAACCTAACGGCATTCCATTATGTCACCGGAACTAATATCGTACCATTTGTACGGGAAAAAACTGACGTAGAAGTCTCTGATCAGGCGAAAAACCTTTTGTATTCTACGTTTTGCCGGAGGTGTCGCTGGGAGAGTATATTTGATCAATATGTTTACTTCTGCGCCCCCAACGTGCGGATATTTGCAAAAGTAACGGTAGAATACTGTATTGTCATCTGATCTCTGCAAAATTTCATCAATCGATTATGCCAGGAAGTGTATGCAAGATTTAACAAACGTGAAAACTGAAAAATACTACATTGTGAGTTAAAGAAAAGCAAGTAAAAACAGTATTTGATTCATTTCCAACTATCTTTGACTGCGTTTCTATTCCTATGCAGCGGATGCTTAAGATTCCACAACAGAGGTTCTTTTTCATACAAATCTAAAGGCTCAAATACAGAATCACCAGAAATTCCATCTTTTGATGATCTAAAAAACGAAGCACGACAAATAAAAACGTTGTTGATAATTTTGACTTAATAACAGCTGATGAAACGAATACTGGGAACCACAGGTCAAGCAATACCGATACATCGCTATGACTTGCGAAAATTCTGGAGTAGTATGGGAAGTGATTATATACACAGTATAAAAATACAAGTTTCGGTGAGTGATTTCTCTTTGACTCGTGCAATTTTACCGACACCAAGTGAGAAAACTGCGAGCGCGAGCCCAAGCATACACACTACTCGTGAAGGTGTATAAATATTTGCACTTGCGATGAGTATGTGGCCGGCTTTATACACAATTCATATTTTTTTTGTGTGTGAGAACTACTTAGGATTTGTAAAGAATGATTGGTCAGCCAAAGGAGAGTTGGAGTTGCGGTCAATCATATGAAGAAAAATCGAGGGGGCGGTAGCAGTGGAGGAGGGATGGGCTTTCAACTAAGTGTAAAAAAATGTGTTTAAGAACCGCATAAAATTGGCTTTATTATCTTTATGTGGCGCTAAAAGACCAAGAAATCATATTTGAAGAATTTTTTAGGGGGCCGAAATTATTTATAACCAGCGGAGAAGAGAGTTTTGTTAAAAAGCTCATCAAAATTCAAAGCATTGATAAAATGCAGTTCTACGTTGAAAGTACGACTCGAACATGAAAGTCTTGTGCTTTTACAAAATAAACGCGCTATCAGACAACACTAACAATGGCGTTTTAATTAACACTTCATGAGACCTACATTTTCATTTGCACGGACCGTTTTTTTTTAAACGCTCGTTGTTTCAGTTGATTTCAACTGCTTGTTTTCGATTGAATAAACAAAACAATCAGTCTCCTTGCTTCCTTTTGAAGCAATACATTTCTGATTTTTTAGAACAATACATAGTAGGATAACATGATCAATTAAATCCGGGCACTAATCACATATTAATTATGATTGCGATGTTGAAATTCTCCGATATATATTTCATAATTTAAAAAAATAATGTAAAGTATGAAGATATTATTTTATTTTATGGACTAAAAAACACACATTCTGGAATCCAGTTGCTACCGAATTTATTGACAAAAAATGTTACGTGCTCGATGTCAGCTCTGGTATGTAATATACATCTAACTCAATGCTAATAGAATGTTCGATGCATATTTTGGGAATTTGACACCTTCATTTAACAACGTCTAAAGATTTCACTTTGGTATCTGTCTAAACTAACACCTTTTAGCCGGTGTAATAGAATAAGACATGATTGGGGTCATGAACCTGTTGGGAGTGGAATATCTAAATGACTATTTTGATATTTTATTTTAATATTGTTGTGGTCATCAGAACTTAATGCTGGTGAATTAAATTCATGTAATCGATAATTCACCATTTGTTATTACTATAAAATTTATTTCTACCAGATGAGTTTAGTAGTATTAGCGGACTACGAACAAAACGCACTACAAACTTATATTAAATGGTGCATATTAGAAAATATATATAGTCTTAATTGCATTAACAAATACACTCACATGCAAAAAAACGCAACAAGTTAATATTTGGTAAAATTTGAGGTCTTATAATTTTTTTATTTTTAGTTCAATTTTGATAAATTTTTAGCAAACTGTAGATGAAATGACTAATTTCAACTTGCATATCCAGTCTTTTGTTAAATGCTGGTGTATTAGTCATTATACAGGGTTAATTAAAAGTTCGTTGTATAACCCTAACTTTAAAACACCCTGTGGGATAATTTCGTTGCCAAATTCTTACAAAATACAAATTTTTGTTAAGAATCATTCCTTTCCTACATTTCGTTTTTTGGTTCATGTCTTTAGGTGCACTGGTTCATTTTTAAAAGCGAAATGAACTTGCCACCAACAGTTTACTTTGAGAAATGTTATTTTTTGTCGAACCGGCTTTGCTCGTTGTTTCTCTAATGTCATATTGACAGTAATTTTTGTTACGCAAGACCTGTTATACTGCTACTATGGTTTTAAGTGCGGAAAATTGTGCAAAAGCTGTTGCTCTTGTTGAAGATGGACGTAATTATGAATATGTTGCAAGAACCCTTCATGTTCATCACTCTACCATCAAAAGAGTAGTCGAACGTTTTAGACAAACTGGCAGAAATAAACGTAGGGCAGGTTGTGGCAGAAAACGAAAAACTACTGCTATGGATGACAGATTTCTTCACATTAACACTCTGCGAGATCGTCATTTAACATCAGTGCAGACAAGAAATCAACTCCAAGAGGCCCGAGGTACTAATGTTAGTGTGTGGACAGTTCGCCGAAGATTGAAGGAGTTTTTTTTGAAAGCTTGCAGACCAGCAACTGGACCTAAAATGCTTCCTCGTCACCGAGTAGCTAGACTGCAATTTGCCACTGAACATTTACCTTGGAACTTAGGGCAATGGAACAATGTTCTTTTTACTGACGAATCCAGATTTTGCTTACATTCTCCAGATGGACGGAAAAGAGTATGGAGGAGGTTCGGTAATGGTGTGGGCAGGAATAACCCGGGAGGCCTGCACCGATTTGGTGCTCATCGATGGATCCTTGACGGCCCACCGATATATTGAGGAGATATTAAGCAATTACGTTGTACCTTTTAGTGGATTTATCGGCGATGGCTTTATCCTAATGCAGGATAATGCGCGGCCACATTCAGCATTGCGTGTTACACAATATCTCGCGGAAGTTGGTATTAACAAAATGAACTGGCCAGCATGTTCGCCCGATCTTAACCCCATAGAGCATGTGTGGGACATGCTTGGTAGGCGGATCAGAGATCGCGAAGTAGCTTCGGCTACGGTAAATGAGCTTCGTTTAGCCCTTCAGGAGGAATGGCAAAATATACCTCAAGATACTATTAGTAACCTTATTGACAGTATGAACCGACGTATGCAGGCAGTTATAAGGGCTAGAGGTGATAATACAAAATATTAAGTTAAATTTGTTGTAAAAAGTATGTTTCTTTAGGTTAATTAAGTTACAGTTGAATTGTTTTGATTTAAAGTTTGATTTTGAAGTTGAATTTTTTGCATAAATAAATTTTCTTATTTTTCTTTCTTTTTATGTAAGTTGTAATAACTAAACAATATATTGTTGCCATTTCATTATTAGACTCATAAACTAAGCTGTCAAACTGACGTTAGAGCAACAACGAGCAAAGCCGTCTCGCTATAAAGTAAACTGTTGTTGACAAGTTGATTTCGCTCTTAAAAATGAACCAGTGCACCTAAAGACATGAACCAAAAAACAAAGTGCAGAAAAGAAGCAGCTCTTAATAAAAATTGGTATTTTGAAAGAAATTGACTACGAAATTATTCCACAGGGTGTTTTAAAATTAGGGTTATAAAACGAACTTTTAATTAACCCTGTATAATGACTAATACGCCAGCATTTAACAAAAGACTGGATATGCAAGTTGAAATTAGTCCTTTCATCTACAGTTTGTCAAAAATTTAAGAAAATTGAACTAAAAATAAAAAATTATAAGACCTCAAATCTTACCAAATATTAACTTGTTGCGTTTTTTTTTGCATGTGAGTGTAGTATTCTTATTTTTATTGGAGTTTATTTACTGACAGAATCAAATGGGGAAGAGATCACAGTTACTAGCAGTCATGTGTGTACCATATGCTTGATTTGTGTTGTACCAACAAAAACGTCAAAGAAAATAGTACACAAATTGTAGATATTCAATTGGGTTTTAAAGAAATTTAATTTTATAAATTATCTCAGGAGCTCAACTTGTAAGTTAGAAAAATATAGAAAGAAGAATTTGGAGTCTTATACACTATACACTATGTCTCATTTTTCATGACTCCCATATTATAGCTCCCTTATTAACCATGAGATTTTCTTAAAATTTGGGTGGCAGGTACTTACTCATAAGGAGATTGAGCCACGATAAAATATTTAAAAATACGCCAGTGGCGTTCGTCGTTATGACAAAAAATGCACCTAATTTTCCAAAAAAAGATAGGCAAAGTTTTAACTGTAAAACAATATCATAATATTATTCGTTGTTATCAATAACCCACCAGTACCGAATTTCAAAAAGATAGTGTATGTGGTGTTCATGTGGTAAGAAAATTAAATTTCACTTTTTAAAGGACCAATTATTAGAATCATAACTTTATTTTTGGTAGCAATTAAGAGTTAATTAAGATGGAGGAAGACAGGCCTTCCATCTAGAATTTGCCACGTGACGTTAGTCAACTTTACTTAATCAAAAAATAATTGACGTGGGAGGCAAAAAAAGTTAAATATTAAGCAAATTCAATTCATGAACATTCAATACATAATAAGGGCTACATAGATAACTAAATCACAGTTTACTCAACATATCCTTCAACCATGTGAATACATTTTTCTATAACTTTTCTGTTGTGCCACACGACTTTACGTAATTCTGCAGGTGTTATTTGTAGGCAAGCTTCTCATATTCTATCCCGTAGCTGTTCTACGTTTTGCGGTCTCTCTTTGTATACTAAATTTTTAATACGTCCCCAAAAGTAAAAATCCGTTGGTGTTAGGTCGAAGACCAGGGTGTCCATTTTTGAAGAGGACTTCTTGGACCTATCCATTTCAGGAGGAAATGTTTGTTAAGCCAGTTACGAACAACGTACGCATTATGATCCGTTGCTCCCTCCAGTTGCAGTATTAAATGTTGAATTATTTGAAGAGGCATATTATCCAAAATATCAGTAAAATCCCCACCAAGAAAGTTTAAAAATGTTTCGGGCGTTTAATGTTTCAAAAAAGAAAGGTCCTATAGTCTACCCATTTAAAACAGCGCATCAAACGTTCACTTTTTGCGATCGTTGACTTTTACAGCTTAGTATCTAATTAGGATTTTCGGCAGCCCAGTATCGGATATGCTGACTGCAGACTACACCTTTTGTATTGAATGTAGCTTCATCGGTAAACATTATTTTCTTTAAAAAATTCATATCATTGAGAAAATTTACTTGTGCCCAATAATAATCTAGCCTTCTTAAATTGTCGCCTTCGAACAAAGTATGCAGGTACTTCGGTTTGAACACTTTTAATCTATTTCTTTTTAGGCATCTCCATACTTTGGTTTTGTCAACGTTTAAATGACGTGCTACATTTCTGATACCGACATGAAGATCTTGCATAAATGCTGCAATTATCAGTTCGTCATAGGGATATCTAGCATTATGGTTTATAACATAATTTCTTGGCCTTTCAGTCCTAGGTGGACTTAAGGTCGCCGCTCTCAGGTACTTGCAGAATCGCAAGTCGCTATACGCCCATGGAGACATCTATGGTGTATAGTGATAATTGACCATTTGAGAGGTTTCACTTACCTCTCACCACTACTCAATTTATTATAATTTGTATAAAATTAGCAGGTTGGCCACTATCATTTGTCTGTTCCATGACCTATGGCATACTGATGAGAACTAATAAGTTCGAAACCGGTCTATGTCTGGTCAGGGAATTGACAAATGATATTAGTTACCATTCTTTCATGATTTGTAAAGTGTAATTCAATGCAGGTTGGGGTATTTGCCCACTGAGTAGTTGTTTCCTGCAAATCATATATTATAACAGTAGGTTAAGTCCACCTAGGACTGAAAGGTCGCCGCTCTCAGGTACTTGCAGAATCGCAAGTCGCTATACGCCCATGGAGACATCTATGGTGTATAGTAGCAATTGACCACATTTGAGAGGTTTCACTTACCTCTCACCACTAATCATAACTCTTGTTCAAATTGGAATATTTTAATTAAACAAAGTGCCTATCGAAAAATGATAGTTTTTCACATGCGACTGACTATTATATGAAATTTAAGATTACTTTTTGTGTATATTGTACAAGAGATGAAATTACAAAAGGCTGTTTTCTTAAACAATACGCAATTAAATAAACAATTAATTTTATAATGAACTTTCCCGTATAAATTCATTTTCTAGACCCTTTAGTTGATTACTAGGAAGAATACAAAAAATTACAAAAACTTAGTTTTTAAGATTCGACATTTTTAAAATCCACTTTATTTGACAAATCGAAATAACTAAAAACTAGCTTTATTTCACTTTTGGTGCGAAAATTGTAAATGGGGTAAATAGGCAAAGCAAGCAAGTAAGAGTCCATAAAATTGCAATTTAGGGTATGTATGAAAAGTCAAGGTCTCAAAATTTTTTTTGGCATCAGCCACCTCCCACTATCACCCCCAATACCACACCCACACTATTATGAAAGGAATTAAAAAAAAATTAAAATGTGATTTAGTGTGTATACAAGAACGGAACGTCTCAAAAAAATTTTTTGGCGTTAGCTACCCGTTGTACCACCCCCACCCTATTATTAAATGGAGTAAAATATTACATTGAGATTTAGTGCCTATAAGACTTGGATACAAAATCTGGATGTGGAAGTAGTGATTCCTTAGGCCAGCGGTTTTTTAATTTTCTTATCTGCCTGTCTATAGTAAAGGAAATTGTCTAGTGTTGATAAACCATGTCTCTGTTCGGTTTTTTATTTAGGTCAAAATATACAACATATCAAGAATTTGGGCAATTACACATAAGAATGGTCATCCGGAATCCTTAATATATCTCATATGGGTCATCCGCCTGCATAATAGGCATGACCTCATACAAAATTATTGTTTCGAATATGTTCAACCTTGGTTAAAATATTAAATAATAACGTAATTAAATAATTTTAATTACCCATACCATTAAATCCACAAATAAAATCATGCAATATTATTTCAAATCATTTTGTTGAAGATATAAATATAAGATATTAATTTTTGTCTGATTTGCTCACATTTACTGTTTGCAATCGTCTAAAATTCGTCTCACCTTTAATAGAAACTGAGATATAATTGAATATCGTGACCTTGATGTATTGTCATATTATTTGCATCAAAGTATATACCTACTACTTGAATAAATTTGTATTATTAGAAAGTAACAATGATTTTGTATAAAGTAATTTATTTTCTTTTAAACAGGTTCTCTTGTTTTATACATATGTTATATCTTGCATATAAATTTTGGGTACATAAGGAAACGAAAGGAAAGTATTTTCAAGAACGAGGCAATTAGTATTCCTTGAGTAAGATTAATTAACAACAATTAAGAATGTGTTAAGTCGTTGTAGCTGACAAATTTTGTTAGTAGGTATTTTTTTAAAGACCATTGACAGTCCCTTATCACTATAATCATAAGTGCTAATATGTAGGTACAACGTAATAAAGGAATATATGCACCAAAGGGGCAAGGGCAGCTTTCTAGTTGCTGTTGCAAGTTTACAAAAATGATTCGTTATGTTCCAATGAGTTGCATAGTGTTTCGGCATGAAAAATGACAAGTTCCTGGATATTGTGTTTCTATCCGGATAAATTGCATGGACTACTAACTGTCAAACAAGGGGAAACTAATGAGATTAAACATTTTATTGGTTCAGTGATGATTAGTCTTGTATCGTTTGTTTCTAGCTTTCTAAATGTGTAGATTATATTGGAGATATAAACCTAAAGTGTAATACGTATTTCAACTTGCTAGACCCATCGTCTACGGAGTTACTCTTGTGATGTTACTACTCAAATTAAGAGTGGGTTTGCATGCACCAGTCAGTCGCGAGTAAATTTGTAAGTAATTGAATTACATCGTCCTGTCGATAACACAGAAGCCAAACTAGTCTAGGCGGCGTACAGGACCGTACGAATGTAATCGCGACGTGATTTTATGTCTATACGTATCAGTTATAAACAAAACCTCGGTGATACACAAAACATCTTGAAGTATTGTGGGTTGCGCGTATTTAGTTGGCATAAAAGACGAGATATTAGTAAATCACCGAATTTAGCTATCAGGAACACATAACATATTTATTTAAATATGATACCGCCACTCGAAGCTCTCAGGCTAAATGAAAAATTATGAGCCCGATCCTGCTTTGACGCACGTCTAGCAATGGTCTAGCTATGATGCTGCCTCTAGTACCAAAACGACCAACTATTTTAGACGAAATTTAACAAAACCGTATTCGGCATTAAACTTTAATAGGAGCAAATATTATGCAGACTTTTCAATTTTTTTCATGTTATTTTATTTTATACTACATCGTATTATATTTTATTTGAATATTTAAGTCTCTTTGTAGAATATAAAACAATTTATGGTGAATTTGGGATGAATGAGTTGAATAATCAAGGAGAAAATTTTGGAAACTTAATTTTACCTAGGATTACAATATAAAATATAATAGGTCCTTGCCTTAAGATGGCTAGTTTACATAATGAAATCAATTCTGAATTCTGTTAGCTCGTTTTTAAGAGATAAAAAAATAAGAATGATGAAGCACCCTGTGTATATACCCCATATATAAATTTAGTTTTTTCTTATTTATTTTCCAAATTCAAGTAATTCTTGCAGTTAATTCATTTAATTTTTACATTTATTTACTCAGTAATATTGAACACGGTAAAGTTACCGGAAGTTAAACGCTACAATTTTGAGACAGAATTTACATAAAATCTAGTCGAGTCGCAGGGTTTGTTTATCGTATATTCAGATAAATGTCAAGTACTTCGTGTATTCCCATAGTATGGAATCGCCTACACGTTTCTAACTTAACCATAGAAAAAGATAGAAAGTTGAGCGTTACTCTAAAGTGCTGCACAGGGCTACGTCGTGTCGTATATTATAATAGCGTTAAAGTAAACATATTCCTACAAGAAACAAGCGGAGATGCATAATCCGGGTAGAAGGGTGACATCAGGAACCATATAAAAGAAGATCAGACTGTTCAGAAGAGGAGAGGCATTTGGAATCCCACCTAAAGTACTTTGCAGAATTCGGTTAGCTGTACTTAGGAAATAAAAGTAAACCACGCTCAAGGTACTTTGCAGACTTCGGTCCGCTGTACTTAGGAAATAAATTTCTAATACATTGCATCGCAGTACTTCGTGTTCGTTGTACTTTCATCGAAGACAATCACTGTTTAACGTACTTTTGATGAAGTGCCGTTTCAACGTCTCTACGATGCCCTACGAGGACGTTAAACATGTAGAACCTGGGGGAGAGTATTCACGGGCGATATAACGCTATACAGAGCGCACAGAAATTCAGCTGGCATAAATTTCTAAAGGTGATTACTTTCTTATTTCGAGACTACTTTATTATTTATAATTGCATTCATATTCTGGTTACGAGGTGTTTAAAAAAAGGTTTATATGGCGCATTTGTGGTACTAAAAGAATATTAGTTTTTTTATGAAATACTAGCTTTGATTTTTAATTATAAAGAATATTATATTACCAGTTATTCAGTTATGATTTCATTCACAAATTTAATTCATAAAATTTCACTTTCTGAATATTTTACTAGGGAGATTTGCGTTTGCAAAATAACAAGTTTATATTCAAGAACCATATATTTTCTGCGTTTATGCAATGACAAGAAACTTTCACTTCCATTATTTTTCATTTGATGTACTTATAAAGGCTACTGTGTAATTTTGGACATGTCAAATGCCATAGTAATGTTTATCTTTCAAATGATTATCTGAGATTTCTCACCAGCGATCTATTTGGTTTTCTATGATTGTTTAATAACGATCCATCCATTTAATTACCTTGCGTTCACAAACTGTACATGCCATCGGTCAGTGCTGGGTAAATTAGCCCGTAAACGTGTTCGTATTAAGAAGGGTTTACTTTTCGTCGAGTACTGAACCGGGACGTCTCGTCTGTTTGATTTACATCTACCCACCTTGTTTTACGTTGTTGGACAGTCATACAAAATTTGGTAGACTGCTTGTTTTAATTATAATCAAAGGATTTTTCCTCAACATTCTATGATGAGTATTTAATGCTCATTTCTCAACTTAATTTTGATAATGTACAAACATGAGATGATTCTTGTCCTTTGTTTTGCGCGCGCCAATATCCATTGGCTGGATGTCGGTCTCGATAACTAGGGCCGAGTAGGACTATTACTCTTTGCACCTAGATTATCTCTGTAGACCTGGACCGGCCTTCGTGATAGGTGGGCCCGCGTACTTCTACCAGACCCAGCTCACAAATGTGAGATGTGTCGTGATATTTTCTGCGGACCTCCCCTGGTCCTGGCTGTTGAACCTCGCTGGCTGAGGTCTCTTCTGGCGCTCTTCTTGTCTTGATGTTTTCTTTCTTCGCCAGCTTGTCACCCCCGGGGGTAGTCATCGGTCGAGTTGGGTTTAGGAAGTTTTGGCTGGGACTGACTGCCGGTACGTAGGACATCAATTGATATCCTACCCCGGATCGTCGAAAAGGTAAGGATGAGCTGTGTAGCTCGGGAGTGTGGAGACCTAAGTGCTTCTTTTAGCACTTTTGGTCTCCACGGAGCAGGTAGGACAACGGGCGTTGGACGGTATGTTGTCCGACGCCCGCAAGGAGGTTGGGTTAGGGTTGAAAACGTCATGTCTCTGGTAGTGGTGGTCCGTCCTGGCGTATCTGAAACAGATCTGTTAGCGGGAAATAAAGGTTATACTTACCCGTTGTCCAGTAGCTGAACCCTCGGTCGCTTGTGCCTCGGGGCGTCGGCGGGGTCGTAATCAGTGGCCTGTCTGATCAGCGGGTTCCCATGCTCCTCGGCTTGGGCGTACAGCTTCTTCGCTCGTTCCCGGATGACTTCAGTGACCGTGGTGTACTCCAGGTCTCTGACGATGTCTGCGGTTCTCACGTACCATGGGGCGTCAACTACCGTCCTGAGGGCGATGTTCTCCACTGCCTGGATTCTCTTCATGTAGGACTTCGCCTGGTAGCCCCACGCTACCGAGGCGTACGTCAGCTGCGGCCTGATGAGGGTCTTGATAAGGGTGAGCTTGTTCCTCAAGTTAAGTCGGCTCCCATTTCCCGTCATTGGGTAGATGAGGGCTCTCGTACGTCGGGCTTTAGCTGTGATGGCGTCCGTGTTTTGTCTCCATGTTAGGCTTCTGTCCATGACCACGCCAAGGTATTTGACGGTGTCGTGCCATTGGATGTCCTCGCCGTTCATGGAGACGTGTCCTGTGGGAATTTCTTTCCGCACTCGTCTGAAGAGGATGGCTTGGCTCTTGTCGGCGTTGACTGCGACTTTCCACATCGTGCACCATTCTTCCAGGAGTGTGGCCGCTTCCTGGAGTTTTCTGGTTGCGTCTCTGGCCTTCCAGGATCTGGCAATCAGGGCGGTATCGTCTGCATACAGGGCTAGGGCTGTATGGTCGGTCCGGGGGAGGTCCGAGGTATAGATGGCGAACAGGTGCGGTGACAGCACCGATCCCTGTGGAACTCCCGCCTCCACGGTCCTGTAGGTGGAGAGTTGGTCCGAGATTTTCACCCTTAGCTGTCTGCAGTGTAGGTAGGATCTCACTAGTTTGACGAGTTCGATGGGGTAACCCATACTCATCATTTTAGCTAAGAGACCGTCGTGCCAGACTGTGTCGAATGCTTTGGCGACGTCTAGGAACAGCGCCGCGGTGACTTGACGCTGGTTGAACCCCTTGGTGATCTCCTCAGTGAGGCGAAGCACTTGGAGTTCCGTGGAATGTCCTGTTCGGTATGCGAACTGTTCATCCGGGATGATGTTCAGCTCTTCTGTCTTCTCTGTTAGCCTCTTCAAGATGACCCGTTCTGCAACCTTGCTCATGGCTGGGAGGAGGCTGATGGGCCTGTAAGAAAACGGGAAAATTAGGTCTTTCCCTGGTTTAGGGATCATAATGACGTCGGCCTTTTTCCACCCGGCTGGAAAGTGCCGTAACCTTAACATCGCGTTTACGATGTTGACTAGCGCCGCTACTCCTTTCCTGGGCAGCTTTTTGAGAGCGATGTTTCCTATCTTGTCACATCCCGGAGCTTTTCTCGGCTTTAGGCTCCTCAGGATTTCCTTGACTTCCTCGGGGGTAGTCGGACGGATGTGGTTGTCATCTGGTAGGCGACGGATCCTTCGTACTCTGCGTTCGATGTCGTCTACCCAGTCCTCGTCCTCGTCATCGAGCTCGTTCTCTCTGCACTGCAGTTCTAAGCTGTCGGCGAACGCCTCGGCTTTTTCCTGGTTAGTGTAGACGATCCCTCGCTCTCCGTGAATCGGGCGCATAGGCTTCCTTCGGTTTCGCAGGGCACGTTGTGTGTTCCACATGCTTCTGTCCTGTGGATCCAGTGACTCAAGGTGGCGTTGCCACCCCTCCTGACGGTGTTCCTGGAGGGCGGCTTTCACTCTTCGGCTGAGGACATTGTACTCCCTTCTGTCGGCGGGGAGCCTGGTCCTCTGAGCCTGTCTCTTGGCGCTCCTTCTGTCCCTTATCAGCTGTCTGGTGACCTCTGGGAGGTTTGCCATCGGTGCTGGGTGCCTTCTTACTTCTATTTCCGTCGTGCTGGCCCTTATCGCTTCCAGGATCTGCTCCTCTAGGGTAATGATGGCCCTCTCAACGTCCTCCACGGTTTCTAGCCTGGGAATTTGTGCGATGTACTGCTGCAGGTGCTGCCGGTACGATTCCCAGTCCGTTCGTCTCTTCGTGAAGGTGGCGTTGTCCTCACTCGCCTGTCCTCCTAGGGTTAGGAAGATCGGGTTGTGCTCGGTAGATCCCTCCGTTCTGGTGGTGATCTCTGCCTCGAAGGTCATCTCCTTTAGGATCGCGATGTCCAGTACGTCTGGCCTGTGTCTGCCTTTGTCGAAGGTGGGCTGGTCCGGTCCTACCACCATCAGTTCGCCGGCGTGCTGTCCCAGGAACCTCAGCAGCTCTCGTCCTCGAGTGTTGGTTATGCCGCTGTTCCATTCCTGGGATTTGGCGTTGAAATCGCCAATTGTGACGACCTGTGTCCTGGCGGGCAAGATTGCGTCCAGATCTCCCTCGGTAAGCGTGCTGCGGGGTGGCTGGTAGCATGAGACCACTTGTATGTCGCCATTTCGTGCTGTGGACACTACTACGGCGGTGGCGTTCATGTTTTCTAGCTCAGGCAGTACTGTCGGATGGTGGGCTATGGTTTTCTTCACCAATAGGGCCACTCCTCTCGCGGGTCGCTGAGGGTTGTTTACCCAGTCCATCCTGTAGGTGTGGTATCCTGGGAAGTTGATCTCCTTGGCCGGGGTCATCTTGGTTTCCTGCAGTGCCATGACGTCTATGTCGTACCTGGTCAGGAGCTCTTCGACTTCAAGTCTCCTTTCTCGCAGGCCATTGACATTCCAGGCCGCCATCTGCAGGACTTCCGGTTTAACCTGTAAAGGCATTACAGATTAGTTAAATTTGGCATTTGTGCAAAAAATGCGCTCATCGCTGAGCACATTTGTTGCATCTGTGCGAGCACCGCTGTGAGGTTTTTGGCCTCTGGCGATGCTTGTTGTTTTGCGGCAGGGACGGTGTTCTGTCCTGCCTTGCCCTGGGCTACTCTGGCGTAGCTTGTGCCTGGCGCTACGCCGCCCTTCTGTGTTGAGGTCATCGTTGGCCTCTGTACCGGCCTTTGGGTGGCGCTGGCTGATTGTTTGGGGTACTTTGGACATCCCCTATAGCTGGCCGGGTGGGCCCCCTGGCAGTTCGCGCACTTGGCCGGTTCGTCTGCCTTCTTTTTGCACTCCGTCGTCCGGTGTGCCTCGCCGCACTTCACGCATTTCGGCTGCGCGGTGCACCTGGATTGGCCGTGGCCGAAACGCTGGCAGCGGTGGCATTGGGATGCCGCTACCTTGGCTCGCTGTCTCTCAGTCCTTACAACTAGAGAACAGCACCTCGTTACTTGGAGTATCTTGTCCTGGTCCTGTGGGACTAGGACAAGCATGAGGGGCACCTCCTGTTTTGTCCGTCTTGACATCATTCGCTGGACCGCGGTAGGTGCGAATCCTTGGTCCTGGAGGTCTTCTGCCACCTCTTTGCAGGTAACGCCGCTCGGGATACCTCGAATGACCACACGTAGCTGCCGTTCCTCTGGCAGGGCATACGTGTGGTACTCCCTCTTTTCATTTGCGAACATCCTTGTCATCCTCCGATAGTCCTCGGACGTCGCGGGCTCGATGGAGATTCCCTCCCTGGTAACTTTGGCCTTGTTGAAGTTTATACCGGTTTCGGTTAAACGACGGCTCACCGTTGTCCACGTCTCTTTGTTTCGCAGCACTACTGGGGGTACACGCTGGCTTCTTGTCCTTGTTTGAGGGGCCTCGGTCTCCTCTTTCCGGGTTTCTTGTTGGGGGACGCTAGCCTCCTGCTGGGGGGCTCTGGATCCCGATCTGCTCTGTCTAGGTGACTCGGACTCGGGAGGGCACTTGAGGGGCTCTTCAGCCACCTTCTTTGCCGCCTTAGGGGCCTCTTCGTCTGAGTCCGTGTTGGCAGCGGGCGGATTTTTTCTTTTCCGTGTTTGCGATTCTCCCCGAATCGCACGCAGAAGCTCTTCATGCTGGGACTTCTGTTCCCTCTGCATCTGCTCCAACCTTTCGGTGAGCTCGTCTATTTTCTTCTTGAGAGCATTGTTCTCCTCTGTGAGACGTTTTATCGTCTCCTTGTCATCCCTTGGGGTTGGGGGCCCCCTCGGAAGCTACCGCTCTAGGATGTTTCGTCTTCACTGTACTCCATGTTACCGTCCTCCACGGTAACGTCGTTGTCGGTTTCCTGTAAGGGAATACCTATATTATTATGGGAAAAAGTTATGATTAATAACAGAAAATGGTGTCTTGAAAAAGACGTGTGAACTTCCTCTTCAACACTATCGACGTCACTGTCTGTGGGGCTTCCACTTCACTGTGCACTCTGATGGCTCGGTGTACGTCCGTACGCTTTCACTTCTCGATGCACACTGGTTTGTTTTGCATTCGATTCATTATTTGGCTATTGCTAACAACTTTAATTATAAACCATTATTACCTAGCGATTGCTAAAAGTTCTATTATAGATTATCATTATCAGGCCATTGCCACAACTCTAATTACTATTAAAATAACACAGCATACTTTTGTATCTCAGTTCTTGTTATTGCATCAAAACACTCAGTATATCTATAGTATGGTCATTACTATAGCGACGCAAATTTTCCTATTATAATATTTAGACAATTGTCTCAAATATTTGGATTACTTTTGATTTCATGTTCGACTATTGTTGCATCAATTATATAAAATAAAATGGGTTTTTTTACTATTTTTTCCCATCAATTATTGTCTTATTCTTTCACCTTTACCTTTTTCATCATACAGTTAATAAACTAGAAAAATGTCTTAATTTCAAAAGCAAAATTCAATTTACAGTGCAATCTAGAGTAATAAAATACTACATAAATAACATATCAAATTAACTAGGTCTCTCAATTAATAGACAGTGTGTTCAAGTTTACCAGATATTTCAATTAACAGAGTGATTAATTTTTTAAGTTATATAGTATCAGACAGAAACAAGTAATATTAAACTTTATATAAAAGAACCTAGGATAATTAAAAAGGGTTACTACACACACAACAAAGTTTGGGTCCTACACTAATAAAACTAGACGATCACGCAAATGGCGCCAATCTTATTTGCTTATCCTTCAGATAAATAAATAATAATTAATATACTGGTGACATAATTACCAGGATTTCATTTGTAATTAATTGGGGTGGGCTTCAACCTTCTCAATGAGAATATTTTACGCACTATTTGACCTTGGTAACGCACCCTTAACCCTATACGAGTGTATATCAAAATAGACAGAAAAAACGGGTCATTGCACTTGCTAATGTTGCTAGTCGAATAATTGTTTTCTAAGAACATAATACTGGTAAGGTATACATATTTGTATAAAAATAGTTAATGTAAACTTGTATTTATGTAAACATTGAGTTCTGGTTATCTGGTTATACGATTCAAGGAAGCAGCGTGTTACGAAATTTTTATTGGTAGACATAATTTATACAATTGAGAAACATTTTTAATAAAATGTTTCTTTTTACCTATGTACAGAGCGTGTACGAGGATATTGAAAGTGCGTACAAGTATCTCAGACTTGTCGCCTATACATAACTTTTAATTTTGTTGAGCACTTTATGTCTCAATTTAAACGAAGAACATTTAGTATAAATCTGAAATAATCTTCGGAATTTACTTGGAGACAGTATGTCGACGTCCTGCGTTTAAATATACAAAATTAATGGATTTACTAAAATCACGCTTTCATTATAAATAAACGTTCTTAAAATTAACTACTCATGACATCACACATGAAATTAAATTAATTTCGTGTATGATGTTTAAATTTTAGTAAATTTATTTTTAGACACTTCACAGTTGTATATTTTTATTTTTTTAAAAGATAAATTTATTTTAAAGTTGTAATCATTTTTATTTATTTGCTCTTACTAACGGTACTAATGTTAGCTAAAAATAGTGCGTCAAATGAACTTCAGAGTATGTTATTCATTCAATTCCTTAATGAGTAATGTTTATTTTCTGTAACAGTACACATGTGCAAACACGCGTGGATGGAATACATATTACTGTATTTTTTATTAATAGGTCAGTCTATAGACAATGATATTTTTGAACAGAAAAATTTTTTGCAGGTACAAGGTTATTCATTATAAAGTACAGTAGCGTGCTGATTTTAGGGGATACAAAAAATAATATTTTTTTAAGTGGGATACTCTGTATATTATTATGCTTCTTTTTTCCTGATTTCAAAACTATATCATATTTGCCTGTAACTGTAACATTTTTATACTCGGACTCGAGTAACGGCTAATAATAATATTTGCCCCTACCATATACCGTTTTTGACTTATTAAACGTCGAATATCTTAGTTTAACTAGTTACTGTAAATATGGAAAAGTTAATATTATTAACCTTCCAGTAGTCGCGTAAAATTTTAAAACGTTAGTAATCGCGTCGGTTTCACAGACCTATTCCCTAATTAACCCCCCAAAAAATAGTGGAAACTAATTTTTAAAAATTACATATGGTGTCTTAACAACACAATGAATGACTAGAAAAAGAAAAATGAAGTATATTTGGCCCTTTTTTCCATATATCCCACAAATTCTTTGAAAATTGTGTTTTTTCTTCAGTACTGCACTTTATTCAGTCACATAAAAAAAAACAAAAAGTGATAATACAAAATGCAAATTAAACAAAAATATAACTCTTACAATAAAAAAATTGTGATAGAAACATGTTCAAAGTTGGTTTAGTGCATTTTCTCGGTACTCCTGGCAAACCCCAATAATATGCTCCAAACACATATATTTATTGCACTTATAGCAGTGGAAGCGAGTTTTGCGATTTTTCTTCGAAGGACAGTTACCTTCCTGGTAAGACATTCTGTGGAATATCAGGTTCGTTAATGCCAGAAAGTTCTTGCAGTCTCAATCTTAGGCTTCGATTAATATTGTTCATAGCAGAACGTACTTCCAAATGGGGCTTGAGTAAATCATTGGCCAATTGTCTTAAAAAGTTTCTTCTCAAAATTTTAATGCGTGGGTTGTTTGAAGCGTAGATCACCTGCGAATTGATGCCAGCTATGTTTAACGTGGAGTAGAAAATGACCATTGGCCATAAATTTATCAACAGTATCTACACCCCCCTTAGTAATCTGTAATTATCACTGGTTTATGCGCATCTGTTTTTGCATCGATTTCATCATGATCGTGCATACTAGAAAGCAACAGCACATTTTTTTTCTTTTTGGGAATGTAGGAAAGAGACTCTTCTCTTTCGAAAACGCAAACATGCTGGTATGTTCCGGTCGCACAGCTGGTCGAGAAAAGTCCAATGGCAACTCCCTCTTGTTTTTTCTGATGGTTCCAATTGCTGTGAATTTATGGTTATTGAGTAGTTTCTTCGCAAGAGGTACAGAGGTGAACCAGTTGTCCATTGTAATATTGCGCCTAGATTCAAAAATGTGTTCACAGAGTCGTAGAATGATTTCGCAAGAACTATTTGAAACTCTGTATGGCCCTTCAGGTTGTGTTCCAATGTAAACTTCCATCTTGCTTGTATAAAACATTTTGGCATTACACAATGCTAGAATTTTTATCCCGTATTTATTCGGTTTCGAAGGGACATATTACCGAAAACTGCACTTCTCCGCGAAATCCTGCAAGCATCTCGTCCACGGTCACAAATTCTGAGTGATGGTAACCGTTCAGACAATTAGCAACGAAACGGTCAAAAACATCGCGTATAGCAGCCAATTTATCTGTTGCCCTTATTGCTCGAGTCTCTTTGCTATCAAATCTTAGACAAAGAATTAGGAATCTAAACCTTTGCAGGCTCATGGTGAGGCGAAATATTCCTACGCCAGACCCATCAGTATTCCACAAGTCTTCGCCATTCAGACGACTTGCATGATAGACAGCAGCCATATAAATGAGTCCAAAGAAACCACGAATTTCAATTCGATTAGTTGGAGTTGCATCTCTTTTTCGAGCAAAATTGTTAGCAACAAATTCAATGTACTCATTGGTGCATGCCACGATAATATCGATAATCTCGTCATTGAAGAAATGCTGCTATATTTCCCTGACAAGTTTCTCGTTGCTTGCGTGGAACCCGGCAAACGTTTGACGATATTCTTTTGCCGGGTTTTAACTGTTATAGGTTGTGAAGCGAATTTTTTCCAACGCGTGACTTTATCCTTTCCGAAAAACGACAGTCTATTGCTGTGACTTTCTTCTTCTTGCTCATGATCAGAAATATCTTGTTCAGATTCACTGTTGCGAAGTTGCTCTTCTACATAATCCTCAGACTCATCTGGATCTGAATGATCGTCGTACGCGATGTCTTGACCCTCTCCGTCGCTCATAACTTCTTCTAACATTTGTTGCCGGCGTTTCTGCTCTCTTTCATAAGACCCCATGGCTAACAAAAACAATAATGTTACATTTATATTACATAATATAGAATAAAAGTAGAAAAACTAATCTCACAATCAAAATAAAGGGATAATAAATAAAGAAACGTTATTAGTCGCGCTGGTCTCTCACACCGCAGGACGATATAATTTTGGCAAAACTACCACTTTCAACACTCTGCACTGTACTGCTGTTCCGTTGCAACCTATTGAGAAGATACATGGAATGGGAGTTGTCTCCCCCGTTGTTTTTCAGAGTAGTGCTAAAGGAAGTGTTTGGTCGGTCTCACAGACCGGGCGCGACTACTGGAAGGTTAAAGTGAGCTATGAAAATGACAAATATTATGTTTGATAAGTGACATTTCTTTAATGAAATAATCAAATAAGTTAAATAAAAAGCAAAACGGAATAATCCAACAACCAATACACGTGCACAATCTTTTACAATCAACCAAGCTATAGTAGACCGAAAAGATCACTAGCGTCTACGGGCAGAATATACCAGTAGTTTCACTCCGCGGCGGTGCCTTTGATGTTTGTTGTACTCGATTTAATTTTTTTTATTCCACTGCGCATCCACTATTTCCATCCCACGTGCATTCGCATGTATGTTACTGGAGTAAATAATAAACATCAACCCAATAACATCACTGCTGTCCACTGCGCATCAGATAATTTAAGCCCAGAAGCATGCTTGCGCACTGAAAATCTTATCCCACTGTTCCGGCCAAGTGGGAGTACTGATCTATTTTCTACTGTGATTTAGGTGTTGATATGCAAGTTTCTCATTAGCAATCCGTGGTGCAATGGATAGCATGCCCAATTTCACGACTCAAGTAAAATGTAAATAATTTATCGTAGCCGTTAGGAAGAATCAAAACTAGGTTGATTTGAGGAAGAGCAGCGATCCACCGCATCTCTATTTGGCATAACATCGGCCGACCGACTCGTTTTATTGCTTCGGCAATCTGTAACGCCCCCGGGAGAAGAATACCTTGTAAAAATGAGATAAATACAATACAATGAATGAGATAAATAAAATATTAAAAAATGACATGTAAATATAAGTTAATAAAGAAATTTTTAATGGTTAATGGTTTTCACACGCGAGGTGGAGGGTTCGACTCGGCTTGTTATAGTCTTTTTTAACAACTAAAATTACGCTTTTTTTTTAATACATTTTGTTGACAACTAAAATATGTAATACGAATATTTCTTTAGGTTAGTTCGTTAAGTTAAATATGTTAATATTATTAATTTCAAACGACGCGATGATGAACCGTCTGCGCAAGACTGAAGTTCGATTTATAAACTATTCCGCTGCAGTTGCGGTTGCAGTTGGAGTTGCCGCAGCAGTATCAGTTGCAGTTCACGAAAATTCGTCATTTATAAACTCTTGCTGCTGTTGACGTCGAACGGGTTGAAAACTACAATTTCATTGGCTATCCGCTGTTAATTCCTCAGCGGTTGCCGTTCAAGATAAAAGTTGGTTATCTACCTGCGGAATATGAACTGCAACCGCAGCGGCAGCGGACTTTATAAATGGAAACATTCGTTTCGTATTCTTCATAAACACTATAGGTGCGGCAACTGCAACTGTAACCGCTGCGGCTAGTTTATAAATTCACCTTTAGGAGCCAAAAATAGAAAGTGATACTCTGCCCGTAGACGCTAGTGAAAAGATTTAATAGACATAAAAAATTTAACAAAAAAAGGGTACTCTCTTTTTAGCTTACCGACAAAACGCGTCGCGGAGTAGACAAATGTACTTTGAGGGTAAGTGGGGCAAATATATCTGAATTTTTATTATACCAAAGATCATTAGTTTTCTAAATCTTACCGAATATAAGTCGGAATAATTATTGAATCTTATTGTATTCATGTGAATGTTGACATAATCCATCATATTTATTAATTACTTGTATAAACTTTCTGATAATAAAATTCTGTAATTGTTTTCTCCGATCACTCCTACATTACCCTCTCCGCCTCTCCTAACTAGACCTTCCAATTATCGTTTTATGTGCCTATATGCAGAGGTGGACTAAGAAAATTTATTGGGTGCATCAACAGATGCAATCTTACCGATATTTGAGTTGCGTATCAATAATATTGTTAGAGTATCAATGAATGTGAATATGTCATTTTTCAAGCCATGGGAAAATTTCAGCGGCTCTGTATTTAATTCGTTTTTCTCATATTAGGTATAAAAGTAAGCAAATATTTTTCTAGCAAACATTTATTTATTCTACTAGAAAAATAAACAAAAAAAATATCCTACGAAATTCTGTTAATAAAAAAATGTTGCCCGCTGTACATTTTAAAATACTTAATTTTTGTGCATAACAAGGCCTACATATCAAAATTCTAATCCAACCCTGGATACAACAACTGTCGGTATTCATTGATTATTTTTTATGTCAATACCCAGAAGTAAATTTGTTTTTAAGCTTATTCGCGGCAGAGTATTTTTTGCTCAGTAGTTGACTCAAAATGAATATTGTGGATACTAAAATTACTTTCAATTGGAGTAAACTCTTCACCAGACATAGCAAAAACACTAGCAAAGAGATGACCAAATGCATTAACAATATCCAGAGGTTGATTATAAAATATTTTCGTGTGAAATTTTACCAGGTATACCCACAAGCCGACCGGACTCCTAAAGCAAAAAACGCGGCACTTTGAGCGGCACGCTTCAGTTTAACTTTTTGTGCTAATTTTGGAAATGTAAACAGTCTCCTATATGTTTCTTCCCAACTATACTAGTTTTATTTTTTGAATGAACAAAGGACCAAAATTGCTTATACCCGTGTCTGTATAAAAAAACAGTTGATTTAATTTATTACAGGTATCGGAAGGTTGTAAGTCATAGGGAGGGTTAGTAAATGATAAATACGTATAGACGTACGGCCAGATTTGCCCTATTTTTTTTTTATAAACAACGACCAAAGTCGGAAAACTCAGTTTTCGGGCCGTAGAATTTTCCAATTACGTTTTAGAGAAAAGTTGTATTAGTAAAAGTTGTAGGTATTAAAAAGACCGTTAATTTCATTTTTTCTGAGTTAAAATCGATAAATAAATAATCGAGGTAATGGCTAAAAACCCTCTTTTGCACTATTTTATAAATGTTAATTACTTTTGCTATAATGGCTCTAGATTCATTATCTTGCTTATGACGATTGTTTAAACCGACGCCCTCTAGGATAAACAAATGCAATTATTCATAAACTATCAAACCGATCTTCGCTTCTTAGTCTCTTAAACTCTTCTAGATATGAATTAATACCTGTTTTTTATACTTTTTAAATAATTTAGCTTTTTTCTTAATGTTATTTATAATTTGAGAGTTGTACCAATAAGGATACTTATGTTTGAATGATTTGTACAAAGGTACATGAGCATCAAAAATCGCGTAAAGCCTGGTGTAAAACTCATACAATGCTACATCAATATCAACCAATTTTAACAAAAACGACCAATCCATTTGTAATATTGCATTATAGAGTGCAGGAAAATTGTTTTTTTTTTTGAAATTATAGCATTTAGCATCTCTATTAAGTATTATTTCAGATTCTTTCACAGATGTATTAGTTATGTTAATTATTAACGCTGGATGATAGAAATCCTCTTGCACAAGCGGTGCATTACCATGTAAAGGTACGCCTACACGCTCAATTATATTGCGCAATATTATTGTGCGTCTGAAGAGTATATTGTGTATATTGCGCAAGTATTGAATAAAGATTGAGCTTGTTTGAAATTTATTGCGCAATATTACATTATTTACGCGTGTGGGGACAATTTGCCCAATAATTATTTGTATCAGTCACCATGGCGAAGCGAACTGAAGACCGCGAATTTGTTATTGAACTTTTGCAATTTGCTTTTGAAACTACTAGATATTGCACAAGAATATTGAATCGTTTGTGTTAAAACATATTGCGCAATATAATTGAGCATGTAGGGGCCCCTTAAGACTTCACATTTAATATTAGATAACAGCAAATCAAGTAATCAGTGAGAAACATTTGTTATATCACGAAGGGCTTCGTCTCTTTAATGCTCTGCCCTAGTGATATAAAAGAAGCTCCAAATATAAAGGTTTTTGCTAAAAATGTATGTAAAATTTCTGACATGTAATTAGTTATCTAATATATAAAACGTAAGTGCAATAATTATTCATAGTTCTATTCTCTGTTAATGTTCATATCTCTATTACTATACTACTATTTCTTAAATTTTTTCTTACATTACTTTTTTGTATTTAAATAGCAATGCTAATATAAATAAATAAATAAAAATAAAAGACAAGTAATATAAAAAGAAATTGTTTGGCAAGAGTTGAATTTTACTAAATTGCTACAATAGTTTTCTGTTTCATCCAATTATTATCCACCTTTGACTCATTGCTCATTCATTAAACACACAACAATACTTCAGAAGCCCATATGATTCATTTTTTGTTGGGAAAATTTCCTGTGTTATTGCCGTAAATCGAACGGAAACAACTTTATTTGCCACTCGACCAAGTAGAATGATTATCATTTTTCAGTCGGTTATTTTTAATTACATTTTTCGAAATTAACGCGTTAATGCATTTCTTTCTTTCTCTAGTAAGCAAATCTTTTTTCGTTTCTCTGTAAACGAAAATAGAACGGAATGAACGCGGAGAACGGTCAAGGGCGCGGCGTTTCTATTGATTTAAGGGACCTTGTAACAAATACGACGCGACGCCTGAAAATCATGAGGCAGTTTCCGAAATTCGAACCCCAACTTAATAATGTTTATATGAATGAGAAGGTGCTTCCTTTGAATCCTTAGTGGGATTGGATTATATCCAATTACACAAAATATTTATTAAAGGCATAAAAACGAGCAGCCTTTAAACTTATTAACAATGATTCGTTCTCCAGTTTCAGATAATTACTTAATTCATTAACCATTACTCGGTAATTAAAATCATCGCTTTGCCGCAGACTGTGTCATAATGGCTTACTTGTCTCTAGCTTCAAAATGAACCGGGTGGACTGCATTAACCTTATTGAACTGAATTAGAGCTATCAATTTTTGTGGGATGCCATCATTATAAGACCGCGTGGAAGAAAATGAGCAACAAAATGGGGCAAACTGTCGGTACTCTTAAAGCAAAAATGAAAACTCTAATGAGGTCTTACAGGAGTGAAAAATCAAGGGAAAAGAAGAGCAGAATCACTGGATCAGGTATGCAGGTTGTTTTAAAAAATAAAACAATCCGCATACCTGATCCTGTGATTCTGCTCTTCTTTTCCCTTGATTTTTCACTCCTGTAAGACCCCATTTGTTACTGCTTCGCTCATATTAGTATCCATTCTTCTTATTATGGGATCAACCTGTGACAAGAGATATTCTTGTGAAGTCATCCCGGTAAAGTTATAGTATTATTGATAGGTTCTACTCCAATAGCTGGTTTCCATATTGCAATCGCCGACGAAATAATTCTTTGGTCCACCACCGGTGATTTCTTCGTTTTTTTTATTTTTAACATAGTGTATCGCCATGATAGCAAATGCTGATGCTGCAGTCGTTGTATATACGACGAACACCAATACGCCCCTATTTATGATTTGGGCCCCACTTTGGAACATCAATTAGCTCCCTCGTTCGGTAAAAATAAAATATTTCGGCAGAGCTTGGAGCCTTAGAGCTTGAGATAGACCCCGGGAGCCTTTGATACACTTAATTTGTAGATTTGAGAAGGTGGGGGGGGGGGCAGGTTGCACTTGAAGATGTTGGACAGGGCCAAAAGCTACGCCCTGTATCTTGTCCTGTCGTCTGGAGTTGCACTTACTCCAATTTTGAAAGTTTCCGGATGGAAACCAACACGCTGTATATTAAACGCTTCGTGCTTTAGAATCGTTAAAGTTCAATTTAAAAGTAAAAAATCACATTAGTTTAAAATTTGAATTTTTGTCGGGTGAATTTACAACACCCTGTATATGAAATTATGACGTAGCACTGTTATTGAATATCTAAATTGGTTTCTGGATCACTGATTTTAAATTATTTGGAAATTTATATTTTTTGAATTTTTTGTAGATATTTCTGAGTCACCCTGTATGTGGTGACTGAATGAATAACATTTGTTTATTAATGGCAATGACTATTTTGATTTCTAGAAATTAGAAATGTTCGATGGTTTAAGTTTAACAAATTCATTTCGGTTTTTGTTACACTTCCCAAAATGGTAACTCTCCGACAACAATAATTCTGACTGGGAGAATTTTCTCTCGGGTTCGTAGTTTAGTCTAAAAATTACTTTTTTGTTAATGCGCAGGGGCAGGATAAATTGTTCGTAGAATTTTCTTAAAATTAGGGCACTAGGTGCGATTCGATGCGCGAGGGCATAATGGATTTATAAAAATTTGGGCACTAGGTGCGAAAAAGAATTTTTTTAACTTGGGGTCACCAAGGAAGGAAGTCGTCGCGGAAAGTTTGGAATTAAAATAATGCTTGAAAAATAGGAAGTCACTATATACAACTTTTTACAGAATAATTTGTTCAAAGATGAACTATTTCACTCGCGATACTTTTTAAAACACTTAATCACTTCCGGAACAGAACTTTGCATTCGCTTGTTACGAGGGGGCTTTTATATTATGGTTCAGAATGGTTGTGCTTTTCTCGCCCCGCGAGTCTCGCATCCAGTTTTAAAGGTCTGGAAAAGGCTAATCGCTTCATGCGGGCGAGGATGAGTCATCATTGCGTAATATTGCGCAACATTGTGTAATATTGTAAAAAAGTTGAAATTTCGGAATGAAACCTATATAACTGTGTAGGGCATGAAAAGACGAATGTTTTGATATATGGTTTATGCCCGAATCGATTTGGATTAAAAAGTTATTGAAGGTATAAATGTAGATAAATTGGAGAATATATCGTATTACCCCGTAGTGTAACGTCAAGTCCACGTACGTACTATTGTCTAGTATACTTTAACTTGGCGTGTGTATGTATGAGTTAATATTTCCGTACGATGTAATTTTCTCTTGTACACAAAGATCCAGAAATATTGTGCACGTCCACTTTACATTTTTTCGATCCGAATCAAACCAAGCGAGTTATGTCCGAAAAACTGATTTTCCTTATCTTCTCGTACCCGCAAACATGACCAGATGATAGAGGGAGTCCGACTACATAATATACACACAAAAAAAAATTAGAGAAACCTGTCGTTTCGGGGCTTTTTTCGTGCCAGATCGATCCCACTATGCATGTTTATTTTTCGTCCACTTAAAATATTTACTAGACACGAGTCGAATACGATAGTCGTCGCGCGTTCCGCTAGCCATGCAAGCAACCTCGAGAGATAATACTGTTATATATATGCACACCCACGCCTTCTGAGCAAGAAAGGTCTACCTGGTGGTAGAATGAAGGGAAACCTGCGTAGGAAGTAGTTGGTTGCCGGTAAAACAGCGCCATCTGTGGGCCAACTGACGAACTGCCATTTAGCACCTAGAAAATTATAGAAATTTCCAAATTATTCGACGGGTTCTGGAAGGAGAATCGAGTACGTTCGAAGTGTATATATAAAGAGGCAGGTTCATTTTTTTTGGTACATGACCGGCCACGATTCTGCGCAAAAAAAGTGATACGGAGTTGGCTTTAGCTACAGAGTTACATCAGACAGGGGTGAATTTAGGCATTTATTCATAGGATATGCGAATATGATAAATATTTCTAAATAAATTGTACTCAACACCCACTTACTCAATTACTCGCGTTGTGTATTTTGAGAAGACTCGGAGACAGGTGAGTGAGGAGGAGGAGCAGGAGGCGAAATGGGGGGGGGGGGGTGTATTAACCCTGTTTCCAAAAAAAATTGCATTTGCTATGTGTCCCTCAAGGAACGTAAAAACAACTGATTCGTAAGATGCGCAGAACACATAAAAACTAGGACAGGCCACGAGTGGATTAAAACTTTAATCAAAATACGTAATCAATGAAACATCTGGTTCTTCTGTGTCTTGATGCTGAACTCAGCACACAACATATTTTTAATAATTATGGAGCGATAAGTTTATAGTTTATCTTCACCGCAATTAGTAGCGATTAATATAATTTAATTTATTACCATGTGCATTCCGTTGTAAGCTACATTTGCTATTCTCACTTTATATACCTGGCGAACGCAAGCGATGTTACCTCAAGCGTTATACATGGCAAGGCTCGATAAGAATAATCGAATCATACATTCGGTTAATGTATCTCCGTTTCTATCACTTCGATATCAAGTAACGGCCGAGAAAGTATTTTCAAGTCTTTTTTCCAATTTTTTTTCTTACTAATGAAATATAAATCCAAAATAGTGTAGAACAATACGGACCAACACTTCCTACTGACGCATGCCTTCAGGTTTTTAAAAACATTTTTCTACCACGGACACAAGATGTCGATGATGCATGACTGTAATTATCGCAGGAAGTTGTTTCGGAGCTTAAATTGTAGCTTTCTATGGTACCTACCTACTCTAAAAATTTTATTCAAAAATATTAATAACTTAGCGGAAATAGCGAAAATGGCCAAAAATGGTCAGAGAACAATTTTTCAAAAAGCTATTTGTTCCTGATGAAAGTCTCTACGGCGCTATTATCTTTAAATTTTCGTAAGGTTTCGTTTAGTACCTTAAAGACGCATTTGAAAATCGGACTATTTCTCAATTTTGGACGTTCGGGCGCTCAAGCGGAGGGAAAGTGGCGCGTGGTGGGGGACATTTCTCCCGTAGCCGGACTTGGAGCGCCGTTAAATGATCGCGCTTCCCCCCCCCCACCACACGTCATTTCCTCTTCCGTAACGTCCAAAATTCAAAAAGAGCCCGATTTTCAAATGCGTCTTTTTAAGGCCTCTTCCCCACAGGGCCCGATCCGAACGCTTGTGATCTCGTGTTATAATTATTATTACATTTATACTCAGTATATCCCCTCCACACAGAGCGCGATCTGCGTTTTCGTTCCACCGAGATCGTCACGATCAGTTTCGAATCTTTTGGAGGGGATATACAATTGGGGAGTACAATTGTGATAATAATTATAACACGAAATCGCAAGCGTTCGGATCGCGCCCTGTCTGGAACTGGAAGAGCCCTAAACGAAACCTTACGAAAATTTAAAGATAGTAGGGTTGTAGAGAATTTCATCAGGAACAAATAGCTTTTTGAAAAATGGTTCTAACCATTTTTGACCATTTCCACGTCGTTTTTCGGAAACACCCTTTTTGCATTGCATTATTTCAACAACAAAATTCGTTACATCCGAGTGGTTGGGAGATATTCAATTCTAATATAGGAATGAATAGAACCTAGAAAGAGGCTTCAAAAAATGTAGTGATATACATAGGCTTCCATTTAAAAAAAAGGTACTTGGTCCTGTAATTTCGTCTTGGCTCGCCCTGTATGTTCGAAAATAATTTCCAGTTATAGACTTTTTTATCTAATTGCAATTTTTTAAAAAATTTCTAGCTATCGTAGAACTCGAGATATCGAGGTCCGACGCACTATTGTCCCACCCTGTATAAAGTCGAGGCAAGAATTCAAGCGATGCACGTCACGAGTGATCTCATTAAAGACATTTTAATACTAACATAATTTTTAATGATTAATTACGTTAAAAAGACTAATTCTTGACACCCAGTTATTAAGTTTTTTTCAGAAGTAGGTACAGTTTAATGGGGCTTCATGATTCTGAACAGTATTGTATTATTTATAGAATCGATCTGTTACGTGCATCGCTTGAATTCTTGCCTCGACTATATCTGTTCTTTTATTTCTACTTTATGTATTATCTTTTATTTGTGCTTCTGTATTATTAGTGTAACTTGGTATTATTGTAATATATAAGTTTATATATGGGACTTTTGTCGTTAATGTTAATTGTAAATTTGTTATCTATGTTTTATGTTTGTTATATTACGGAAGGTTGTGTAGTGTAGTTTTAATGATTTCTTATACTATGTAACATAGTCTACTGTAAAAAATATTATTATTATTATTATATAATGATAGAACCTTCAGAAAAGTAAAAATTTAAAACTGGAACCATCCGGGAAGGTGGTGTTGTAGTGCAGTTATGATCGTATCTAATTTATCCATACCTAGGCAATCCGACATCTTGCATATCTAAAATGAAACGCATGTTTATACGGACTTTTCTCTTAGATTGATGTGTAAAACACGTTTGAATATTTTCGGAGGCGCCTCGTAATCGAAGTACGTTTGAATATATCACATTCCTACTCAACATTCCGTTTTTCTTCTATTCCGGAAGTTTCCTATTAAAAAGGTAGACAGATTATTGATTTTCTCTGACATCTGTTATTGTAAAAATTATATTTTGTTGCGAACTAGATAGGTACCTTTATAAAATTCCATGTGGACGAATTTTTGGGGTTCTATAAATCTTTAATTCTTTAAATTCTTTTATCTTTTGTATTGGTATTGAAGGTTGTTCTCAGTTTCAGGGAAAATTCTAAATACTACACGAAACAACAATGAACAATTATTTGTAACTACTCAGCTAATTTGAAGTTTAGTAGACTAGAAATAGGTTTGCGGAAGTCATGCAGATGTATTCTACGAATTTGGCTACTGAAACCATTTCCCAGAATTGAATTAAAATGGCATTACAAAATTGCCGAGTACAGGTACTGTCGTGGCAGAAAAAAATAGAACAACTTTTTTTTTCTAATGCAAATCTGTCTATTTGAATATGTAATGAGTAGCCGAAATAAAACAGATATCACTTAATTTATTTTTTATTTTAATGCTGTAGTTATTGCTATAGTAAATGATGGATGGTTAATGAGACAGATTGCACTGCGTTATAACAACAAAAATTTGGTGTGTAACATTTTAAGAAAGTGGAGAATAAACGGTACGATTAGTAGAAATCCTGGATCAAAGGACAAAGGATATCCTACTTAACAAGAAACTAACAATTAATATTTCGTTATTGCACCATTTCTATTCATAACTTCTATAAGTCTATTTGGCATATAATTAAATAACCTTATACAATAATCATTAGCAATAATATTTTTCCATGCATTATTTATTATTTCCAGTAATTCTTCGGCATTCCGTGGTCTCATATTTCGTTTTTTTATACTTCTTACGAGTAGTCCCCATACTTTTTCCACAGGTTTAAGATCTGGACGATGACTGGGCCAGTTAAGAACATTGATGTTGTTATCTTGAAACCAGTTAGTTACGGTATGAGCAGTATGAACGGAACAATTGTCTTATTGAAATATGAACTCATTATTAGGAAATAATTGCGACACAGAAGGGAGCATAATATTGTCTAAAATCCTAACATATGTTTCACTATTAAATCGTTCCTCAATATGCCACAAAACACCAAGACCACGTGCCGATATCCAAGCCCACATTTTGACGGAAAATTTACCACTTTTATCATTAGATATATATTTCTCATCGAATCGAGTATTCGGAGGGCGGTAAACACGAATACGACCGCTGTGTGTTGACTGGAAAGTTTTTCGTCTGTAAAGATTAGATTGTTCTAAAAATTTACATCATGCGCTAAGAATTCAAGCGCAAATCCTACTCGAGCTTCTTTATGTTCAGCTTTAAGTAAGTATTTCTGTGCTGCTGCACGACAACGTAGCTCCGATTCTCTTATTCGCCGGCGACCAGTACTACTCGATCCAGGAAAATTCGTTTCTTCAGCAGCATGAATAACTGAGTAAAATGGATTTTCTACTAAAGCATTTATCAATTGCAAATCTTGTTGTTGAGTTGGTATCCTTCATCGCCCTGATCCAGGATTTTTACTAATCGTACCGTTTATTCTCCACTTTCTTAAAATGTTACACACCGAATTTTTGTCAATATTATAACGCAGTGCAATTTGTCTCATTGACCGTCTCTTCTGCTTTAGCAATAACTCCAGATTTAACTAAATCGCTTATATGAGGCATATTAGTTTTTTGCACATTTGCAATAAATTATGACAACTAACTGACAATGTCACAAAAATTAAAGTTAGATGTACACAACTAGATTTTAGCAAAATACCGTTATAAGACTTGTCCTATTTTTTTTTTCCCCGACCGTACGTGAATAAAATTATGAAAGGAGATGCTTATGACGATTTGGTTAATTTTTTGAAAAACTTGACCTGGTATTCGTAAATAAATATATAATAAATAAATCATCCTGCTCATTCGCCCTTCTCGAATTAAATGCATATGTCCATTTTTTTTCTGAATCCACGTTTTCATTCACCTTGTTCGATTTTTCTTCTTTTCATTTTCACCAATTTGCCAGATACATAGACCCTGTTCATCTTTACTGACAACAAATCCCTCCTGGATTTTAAGCACGCCTAACATATCTAAACGCTCGTTCAGTCCCCTCAGAGGTCGTAAGTATTTCTGTGCTGCTGCATGACAGCGTAGCTCCGATTCTCTTACTCGCCGGCGACCAATACTACTCGATCCAGGAAAATTCGTTTCTTCAACAGCCTGAATAACTGAGTAAAATGGATTTTCTACTAAAGCATTTACCAATTGCAAATCTTGTTGTTGAGTTGATATCCTTCATCACCCTGATCCAGGATTTCTACTAATCGTACCGTTTATTCTCCACTTTCTTAAAATGTTGCACACCGAATTTTTGTCAATATTATAACGCAGTTCAATTTGTCTCATTGACCGTCCATCTTCTGCTTTAGCAATAACTCCAGATTTAACTAAATCGCTTACATGAGGCATATTAGTTTTTTGCACACTTGCAATAAATTATGACAACTAACTGACAATGTCACAAAAATTAAAGTTAGATGTACACAACTAGATTGTAGCAAAATACCGTTATAAGACTTGTCCTATTTTTTTTTCCCCGACCGTACGTGAATAAAATTATGAAAGGGGATGCTTATGACGATTTGGTTAATTTTTTGAAAAACTTGACCTGGTATTCGTAAATAAATATGTAATAAATAAATCATCCTGCTCATTCGCCCTTCTCGAATTAAATGCATATGTCCATTTTTTTCCTGAATCCACGTTTTCATTCACCTTGTTCGATTTTTCTTCTTTTTATTTTCACCAATTTGCCAGATACATAGATCCTGTTCATCTTTACTGACAACAAATCCCTTCTGGATTTTAAGCACGCCTAAATTATCTAAACGCTCGTTCAGTCCCCTCAGAGGTCTCAGAATTTAAAGAGGATTTACCATTAACTGAAGTGCTCAGCCCCTCAACGACTTAATATTTGGCGAAAATAAACGATGCGATCTTTACGTGTGTGGAGATCAAAAACCAAAATATTTGTACCCCGAGAGACGGCAGATGCGATCTAGCAGATTGGACGGCGGGACAGATCGTTTAAAAGTACCATCCGTGTATGGGGCCTATTACACACTACACTGGAAGCGCGTTTCGTCAATCAAAATCACAACACAAGAAGAAATTGGCCAGCCGTATTGGCGGGTGTTTCTACTTAACTGTGACAATGTCGTGATTAGAAGCTTGTACTCCCCATTATGATTTAGTTAGGGAATATTTCACGCCCAATTGTAAGTAGTTTGCATACGGTATTTCGATAAAAGCATTATTTTATATGGTCTAAGAAATGTTATCCTGAATAGTTTCTTTGTTCTGAAGGTTATTTTAAAAGGCATGTTACATAATCCATCTAGACACTGTTTCTATTCAATTTCTTTATAACTTTTTGCTGATGGACACCTTCAACGCAATCCATTTACCTAAAAATAACCCATTCTCAGAATATCTTCATTTAGTGCACGCAATAGCTGTCCAGGTAAAGTCTAAACAGGTTTTAAATCAACAAATTTGCATTAATATTACATAAGGAAGACCTAAAAACGAATGAATCATTATAATACGTAACCGCTACAATTATTAATTGTGACCTAGTTTCTGCTTCTGCCACTGCAACAGATATTTGCCGCAAATCACCATCAATACCCGAGATTAATTATTCTATTGCCATTTATTACATTCCTCGAATAAATTTATTATAGGTATCGCCATTTTTGCGTATAAAATCCTGGACAAAACTAAAATACTTACTATAGGTAAATGATATCTACGCAATTGGTTTGATGAATGCAACTTATAATTATTATAAACAATATAAACTGTTTAATTCGTGTCATTTGAGAAATTAGACCTGAGTCATTGATAAAATTAAGAATGGGCCTTATACCAGGTGCATGTAACAGGATCATGGTATACCCTCCATTTCTCCTTTAGTTTTGAAGATAATTGATTGAAATTTAAGATATACTACATACATAATAAACGGCACTTTTTGTAAGTAAGTAAGTAAGTTGTTTATTGGTGTTTTATACTCAGGGTATTTACACAAGTCAAGTATTACATAAAAAATTGTATGGTACATGTAAATGCAAAAAATATATATAATATACATAAAGATGTAAATATAGTGTAAGAAAATATATATATATATATATATAAATAAATAGAATAAATTACAAACAATAAACATATAGATACGAACAACAATTTAAATAATAAAATGCAATATATAATCACTTAACACGAATAATAAAAATAAAAGAATGATAACTAATTATCATACGGCAATACAACAGTGAAACATATACATTTATACGTACGGCAACATATTAAGAATATAATAAAATGAAAATTAAGATAGGTTAACTAGTTAAAACTTATAAAAACCATTAAAGATCATTGAAATCTGCCTCTAAGAATTCCTTAAATGAATAGAACGCATGTCTGAGTAAAAAAATCTTCATCGACGTTTTAAATGTTTTTAAGTCGAGTTGTTTTACATGGGCAGGCAACATTGCAAGATATAAACACATGGTAATGTGAGAATATTCAACCTAACAAATTCTATTCTACAGTCGTCTCTAAAATTAAGGCCAGCAATTATCCTGATTGCTTTTCTTTGAGTAGCAAAAATTTTACCACTAGCAGATGAATGGCCCCAGATTAAAATTGCATAAGAAAGGACTGAGTGAATTAAACCATGATACGCATTTATTAATATTTTCCGCGATACATTGTAAGTAAGATTGCGTAATAAGTATATATTTTTGGAGACCTTCCTACAAATGTAATTTGCATGTGGCTCTCAAGTTAACTTTTTGTCTAGATATATACCTAAAAATTTTACCTCCTTACTAAGATTCACGTCAACACTATCTGTATCCCTTAGCGTAAAAATCAAATTTTCTGTTTTAGAATCATTTTGTGTTCGTTGATTCGCTGTGAACCAATTTTGGACAGTGGTTTGATTTAAGTTTAAATTGGTGATTAGGTCCTTGATGTCATTAAAGGATTTTGTCACGGTTGTATCGTCAGCGAAAAAGACAAAGTTTGCATCTAGGTCGACATTTGGTAAATCATTTATATATATTAGGAAACGTGTCGGGCCTAACACTGATCCTTGAGGTACTCCATATTTTATTGGAAGAAGGTTAGAATTTAAATGTTGACAAAATACAAACTGTTAGCGGTTACTTAGATATGATTTAAGCAAATCAGAGCTATTACTACTAAAGCCATAAAATTTTAATTTGTCAATTAATATTTCATGCGAGACACAGTCGAAGGCTTTTGTTAGATCTAAAAACTTCGATAAAGTGAACAAACCATCCTCATAACCTTGATTAATGATCTTAATTAAAGAATTAATAGCCAGCGTTGTAGATTGTTTGGCCCTAAAACCGAATTGATAGGGGTTAAACAGATTATTTTGTTCAAAATGGTTAGTAATTTGATCTTTAATATCACTTCAAAATTTTTTGCCATAAAGGGTATAATAACAATTGATATATTTAGCTTGTCAAACATTTGTTGGTTTAACGGTGTTTTTATTGTGTCTTTTTCTTGTTAATTCTGTTCAAAATGCCGCAAATTTATACAAGAGATTAACATGTCCACTTTTTCATCTCTTGTATAAATTTGCGGCAAGACACAATAAACACACCGTTAAACCAACAAATGTTTGACAAGCTAAATATTTCATTATTTTCAAAGCCACCTTAGTTACTTCTTAACATTTAATTAGAACAAAATTGTATTTCCTTATTCTCTTTTAGCTGTAATTTTGTTTGTATTTAGCGCACATTTTAATACGACATATGAATAAGTTCCTTATTAATATAGTACTAATAAATGGTACCACGGAACCGATATGGTTCCATTTGAAAAAAAATGAGTTTTGTCCCAAAAGCAATTTTGGTGAATTTTATTTGCTCATAAGTCACGTAATTTAGTGTTTTTAACGGGATTTCGATTTTTGTAGCAATACACGAGTGAGTCATTTAGAATAAATCACAACCATCATGGTACACTGAAATGGAAAATTAAAAAATATATTATAACAAAAATTGATGTTTGCAATATCACTTATTTGGCATCGTTGGATTCAGAAAATTATGCATAATTCAAAAATGCAATAATATGCAGGGTGTTCTATTTAAAAATCGAAAGTTAGTGTCACTTGCGGCGAAACCGGAAGTGAAAAAATAAATAAATTGTATGTCAAAAAGTGCCGTTTATTATGTATGTAGTATATCCTAAATTTAAATCAATTATCTTCAAAACTAAAGGATCATGATCCTGTTACACCCGATATACAGGGTGAGCCTCGGTGCAGTGTTAAAAGTATATGGAGAACGGATCAACCGAAGGCTTTGAAATTTTGGTTACCAAGATAATCGAGTATGATCCCTCCAACTAAAATATTTTTGAAAGTGCGGTGTTGCCACTTATACGTAAAACTGGCAACATCTTCGTTACTTTATAGGTAATACCCTGTAATTTTTGCATTGCACCAAAATTTATAAAAATTTTCTGAATTCGTAGAAACTTTCTGTTGTTCATCTGCGGCAAATTCGCATATTTCTCATTAAATCTTGTACAAGTTCTGCTGATAATCTTATTGCACTTTCCATGGAAACAAACAAATCCATTAAAACTGTGTTTGTATAATTATTTTCTGCCATATTTGTATTTGTGCTACAGCTATTCGAATGAAGTGCAAATATCACGTCAAATTTATTTAGAAAAATAGCATGTATGTTGTCATTACAAAATGACAGAATACAAATTTCATGGCCCACCCGTTATAATATACCAAAAGATTAATATTCTTGGTAAGGTTACAGAAAAGTGCCCATAAATCGAAAACGGTGCGCATTAGGTATAGGGCATATTACCTTTTTAAATCGGTAAATGTATCACCTTTCCGAACCATTAATAATATACAGGGCATTCTGTTTAAAAAAATTAACTTTTGTGTATTTTTCTAAGTCACTTATAGAAAGCGTTCTCTAACTCACCCTGTATGATATTCGAAATATTTGATTAGTGGAGATGCCCCCAGACCTTGCCTAGCCGCAACTAAAAAATTATCCTTTAATTGCTGCATAGGTAGGAGAAAACACGATTTTATGAAAGTCAAATTTTTGGCAATAAATTCAGAAAAGAATATTTTTTTTTTATTATACATTTATTTAACGTCGGCCTATTTCCGCTACTGAGGCCTAACACCGACGCCTGTAGACGAGCTACCCCCAACCAGGATTTTGCCAAATCTCTTCCCTTAAGAAGAGTAGGGATCTTTTACTTGCCTAACATTTAATAGACAAGGGACCGACGGCTTTACATCCCCTCCGAAGGATGGTATATCTCCTATACAACCCTCGCCTAAGGTTGTATAGCTTCCGCGCATGCACTGATATACAAGCCGCTGGAAGATGTGTGAGGCGAGAACGCGGTTTCCGTTGGAATGGTCACCCATCCAAGTACAGAAAAGAATTATTACCTCGAAAACGGCTTGAGATAGGTATAGGGAAATATTAACAAAAGTTACTCAGAAAGTTTTACGTACCTATAAGTGGCAACACCGCACTTTCGAAAATATTTTAGTTGGAGAGATCATACTCGATTATCTTGGTAACCAAAATTTCAAAGCAATCGGTTAATCCGTTCTCTATATACTTTTAATACTCCACCCACCGTGGCTCACCCTGTATACAATAAAACGACAGTATTAAAACTAGAGAAAAATAAGAAAACGTTTAATTGAAATTAAAAAAAAAATGTTTATTGCGTTGCTTTCTCTTGATTTTACTGCTTCCATTTCAATACTAATCAAACTTTAGATGCCGTCCTTCTCAATGTTCTCCCATTCTGCACTAATGATATCTTTAGATTCTCCAAGTCTCTTAATGACATCTCATTCATCTTTTCAGTGTTTCCCAAATGTGATCTAGGGGATTAATGTCTGGATTTCTTAGTGGGTTTTACCGGCAGGTATATCGACATTGAGGTAGTTCATCAATAATTCTTTCTGTGGCTTCTGATAGCTCGAGCAGAATTTTGAGCATGACCGGACTTAAAATATACTTTCAGTTTCAAGCAATTGGAATTGGTTGGGAGGGTGATCAATGAAAATTATTGAACCACAGCACTTAGGTCCCATTACGCCTTTTGTACTTCCTCCCTGTAGACAGACACTTGCCTAGGCCTCCAACCAACCTTATCTTGCTAAATAGGTGGTGATGCTGTCTAGGGGTATCTCCCTTACATCGGCCAAAGTAGGCCATCGTTCCCCCAAAATGGATTCTCTGATTGATGAGATGGCAGAACAGTCACAGAGTACATGTTGAACCTTCTCAACCACATTTTTATATAGCTGTATTATGTATGGTAAGGTCGTGAGCAAAAAAAAAAATAGGACAAGTCTTATAACGGTATTTTGCTAAAATCTAGTTTTGAACATCTAACTTCAATTTTTGTGACATTGTCAGTTATTTGTCATAATTTATTGCAAGTGTGCAAAAAACTAATATAATATGCCTCATATAAGCGATTTAGTTAAATCTGGAGTTATTGCTAAAGCAGAAGATGGATGGTCAATGAGACAAATTGCACTGCATTGTAATATTGACAAAAATTCGGCGTGTAACATTTTAAGAAAGTGGAGAATAAACGGTACGATTAGTATAAATCCTGGATCAGGGCGACGAAGGATACCAACTCAACAACAAGATTTGCAGTTGGTAAATGCTTTAGTAGAAAATCCATTTTACTCAGTGATTCAGGCTGCTGAAGAAACGAATTTTCCTGAATCAAGTAGTACTGGTCGCCGGCGAGTAAGAGAATCGGAGCTACGCTGTCATGCAGCAGCACAGAAATACTTACTTAAAGCTGAACATAAAGAAGCTCGAGTAGGATTTGTGCTTGAATTTTTAGCGCATGGTGTAAATTTTTGGAATGAGCGGACGAAAAAACTTTCCAGTCAACACACAGCGGTCGTATTCGTGTTTACCGCCCTCCGAATACTCGATTCAATGAGAAATATATATCTAACAATGATAAAAGTGGTAGATTTTCCGTCAATATGTGGGCGTTGATATCGGCACGTGGTCCTGGTGTTTTGTGGCATATTGAGGAACGATTTAATAGTGAAACGTATATTAGGATTTTAGACAATATGCTCACTTCTGTGTCACAATTATTTCCCAATAATGAGTTCATATTTCAACAAGACAATTGTTCCGTTCATACTGCTCATACCGTAACTAACTGGTTTCAAGATAACAACATAAATATTATTAACTGGCCCAGTCATAGTCCAGATCTTAACCCTGTGGAAGAAGTATGGGGACTACTCGTAAGAAGTATCCAAAATTGAAATGTGAGACCACGGAATGCCGAAGAATTACTGGAAATAGTAAATAATGCATGGGAAAATATTATTACTAATAATTATTGTATAAGGTTATTTAATTCTATGCCAAACAGACTTATAGAATTTATAAATAGAAATGGTACAATAACGAAATATTAATAGTTAGTTTCTTGTTAAGTAGGATATCCTTTATCCTTTGATCCCGGATTTCTACTAATCTTACCGTTTATTCTCCACTTTCTTAAAATGTTACACACCAAATTTTTGTTAATGTTATAACGTAGTGCAATTTCTCATTAACCATCCATCATTTACTATAGCAATAACTACAGGCATTAAAATAAAAAATAAATTAAAAATAATGTGTTTTATTTCGGCCACTCATTATATATTCAAATAGAGACAGATTTACATTAGAAAAAAAAAGTTGTCTTATTTTTTCTGCTCACGACCTATTATACAAATTTATGAAAATCTGTTGGATGAAATGGTGAACCTTTAATTTGTTATTAATGAAGAGCAAATTATTGTAGGTGTTATAGTTGTTTCTTTCTGGTATTGTACACTCTACAGTAGGTGATGCTTGAAAATGGCATTTATCAGAACTCTTTCAGACCTGGAAAAAAAAATTTAAACAATCATGGAAAATCTGAAAGAGCAGGAAATTTCATTGCTATAAACCCTGTATAATGACTCCCTATTAAATGAACCTCAAGTAATAGTTGATGCATCATTTTTAAAGTCATGTTCCGTATCTACAACCTTTTCTTATGATATAAATAACAATCGCCTTAATATTAACAGTTTGCACATTGCTTATTAACGGAAAATGACGTACTTAAGTAACTTAAAAAAATTAAACCCAAATGTACAGGTCCTGATGGTATTCCAGCTTTTTTCCTTACAGATTATTATTTTATTTGTAAAGCCGTTTACTAGTATTTTTATCTGTTAGGACTAAGTACCCCTTTTCCAGAAGGTTGGAAAATATCTAAAATTTGACCGATTCATGTTTTCAACCGAAATATTCTTAATTGAACCATCCGAACTAAAACCAATTTAGACATGCTGCTAATAAAATAAAATAAAACAATCAACATTTATACTGACTTTGAAAATTAATGCACCAGAATGTTTATTTGTAAGCCATTACTTTGTAACTATCAAACAAAAGCAATTATTCGTAAAAATTCAGCCGATTCTAAACCTATTATCCAAGTACTTGTTAAATTCAGATAAATTATTAATGTATAGGACCAGATTTTCTGATCTTTGTAACCACAAATATTTATTTTACATCAATAATCAACACATCGACTCCCATTTCACCTACTATTACTTGAAATGTATTAGTCATTAACTGACCAAAAATAACTGAACAGAATTTCATCTCTTTTCGAATGTTGAAATCACATCTAGTTTTCAAAGTTATCTATGGAAATTTATATATTTATTTTTTTATTTGCAGGGTAAAGTTTATTTATTTGACAAGGTATTTAAACCAAATGCTACACAAGAAAAGGTATACAATGAAGCAGCAAAGAGTATCGTCACAGATGTCCTTTCCGGATTCAACGGTACCATATTTGCTTATGGTCAGACGTCTTCTGGTAAAACACATACGATGGAAGGTGTTCTAGGTAATGATTCTACAAAACGTAACCACGGAAGCAACTTTAAGAATAATTATTTTTAGGTGATCCACAAAAACAGGGTATTATTCCCCGTATTGTTAATGACATATTCAATCACATTTATGCCATGGAAGAAAATTTGGAGTTTCACATTAAAGTATCATATTTTGAAATTTACATGGATAAAATTAGAGATTTATTGGATGGTAAGATAGACTTTGTGAAATTAATAACGAGAAAGTAATTTGTTCTTTTTTTAGTTTCAAAGGTAAATTTAAGCGTCCACGAAGACAAAAACAGAGTCCCTTATGTGAAAGGTGCGACAGAAAGGTTCGTTTCAAGTCCAGAAGAAGTGTTTGAGGCAATAGAGGAAGGAAAATCAAATAGGCATATAGCAGTAACAAGTATGTTCTTAATGAATTCATCATGTACTTTTTTTTTACAAATTCAAAAGATGCTGTTAAAGTCAGAAAACTTGTACTTTTGTTAGCCTGTGTTATGCACCTCTAGTGGAGTATGGAAATATATAATGTTTTTTTCTAATCCTCAAGCGGTCGATCGAGATGATTATACGTACGGGCGTATCGCTCCAAATATTACCAAAAAACCGGTAAAAAGTTCGTCAAAAACTCACAAGAATGTACTAGGGTACTGTTAAAAAAGTCTTCATTAAAATCCAAACAGCAAATTATTCGTAACAAAATTGTTTGACACCCTGTGAATAGGTTTTAAGCAAAGATTAATGTATGTTTATAAAGATATAACCCTTTGTTCTTTCGACATAGTATTCAGTGACCTCAACTCGTTAAATTAGTAGGATAGTGCAATTTGCGTGCAATATTCATAAAGACAAATATTCATAATAGTCCCGGAGCAGGTGACACTGGAAGCCCCGTCATAGTGGAATTGAAAAAGTTTTATGTAAATTGATAGTTAAAAATTATACGAAGAAAATAATACACTTCAAATAGGTATGCCAGACCCATTCAGCCAAATAAAGTGGTTTGCGAAATTTGTTTCTGAAAGAGTACGAAATATTCTATCTAATACGCTACAAATAATCAATATCCGTGATGACAGTAAAACATTATTGCATTTTTATAATAGTTAATTTTTTTTTAAAAATTTTCGGCTTTTTAAATCTACGCATACCAAGATTATTTCGTTCGAATAATTTTTAACTATCAATTCACATAAAAAAAATTCCATTCCGCTATGACAGGGCTGTCAATGTCACCGGCTCCTCACCGTAAAATTCAATCTATGCACTTATGTTATACAATATTTGTTATATTCTCTACTAGTTAGCCAATTGAAACCATAGAAATAATTGGTACAGGACTTTTATGATTAGCTAATATGCCAGCAGTGTAGGTTGAATTATCTGTCCTCTGTGAAAGCAGCTTTTATATAATCACATCGGCCTGAGTCAGGGTTTTAAATGCTGCACATGCATAGTACATAGAGCTGGCCCTTTAAATCCCTTTAAATTAGTAGGATATTTTTATCTCTTTCGAAAATATGTTTCTCATTACTAGTGTTTAGAATATTATTTAATTTCAAGTTTAAATTCGAATGGGAATAACCTAAAATCACCTAAAAACGCATATAACCTAAATTTTTTGATTTTTATCTATAACTCTTCAGAAAATGAACCAATTTTATTGAAATTTCGGGAAATAACGTAGCTTGTGGTTATAAAAATTGAAAACCTGCACATTCCAAGACAATATACAGAGTATCCCATCTCTATTTTGACAAGCACTATCTCGGAAATGGTTAGACATAGAAATGTTCAATAGAAAAGGTATTCTGTTTAAAAAGATACATTTAACCATTTTATTTTCAAATGTACAAAAAGACGACAGATTATGCAACTTTACTTTTTCAAATTGAACACCGCGAATATTTTTGCATTTTTGGATTCTCCTTTTATTTTCGAAAAAATTTTATTAACCATGTCCTATTATACCTATCATTAACTAATGTTGAGATATTTGCAGTTAAATTTTTGGGATAACATATTTTTATTAACGTAATTATAAAGAATAATGTTACGTGTTTACAATTTTCCAGAATGTACTGGAATCCTCTAAGTTTTCTTAGGCACTACTAAATGGCGGTTTGCCAGTTGGCCCACAGATGGCGCCACCCTACTGGCCATGGAGTAATTACATTCTCCTCTCTGTTAGAGGGCAGCACATAATACTACAATACAAAAAACAGTAAATATTATAATTATTATAAAAGATGCTGAAATTGTCGCCCATATTCTATTTGTCACAACTCATTCCTCCTTAAAAGTTCTCGTATACAAAAAGTCCTTATGACATCTGGGGTTATTTGGCAGCAAGCATGAGTTATCTATCCTATTTTTAAAATAATTAAGATTATTTGGTTTCTCAGCATATCCAACTTGTTTTAAATGACCCCATAAGAAAACATCTAGGGAGCTCATATCAGGTGACTGTGCAGGCCATTTAACAGGTCCATGATTACCAATCCAGTTCACTCCAAATCTCTCAGTCAGGTAGTGTTACAAGGTTAGAATTATATGGTGGTGCTCTGTCTTGCTGCCATCACATAGTGAGGCGCTCATTTATTGGAATTTCTTCCACACGCGCCAATATCCATTGGCTTGATGACGGTCTCGATAACTAGGGCCGAGTAGGACTACTACTCTTTACTCCTAGATTATCTCTGTAGACCTGGACCGGCCTTCGTGATAGGTGGGCCCGCTTACTTCTACCAGACCCAGTCCGCAAATGCGAGATGTGTCGTGGTATTTTCTGCGGACCTCCCCTGGTCCTGGCTCTTCAACCTCGCTGGCAGAGGTCTCTTCTGGCGCTCTTCTTGTCTTGATATTTTCTTTCTTCGTCAGCTTGTCACCCCCGTGGGTAGTCATCGGTCTAGTTGGGTTTTAGGAAGTTTTGGCTGGGATTGACTGCCGGTACGTAAGACACAGTAAAGGTGTGTCCTACCCCGGATCATCGGAAAGGTAAGGATATGAGCTGTGTAGCTCGGGAGTGTGGAGACCCTAAGTGCTTTTTTAGCACTTTCGGACTCCACGGAGCAGGTAGGACAACGGGCGTTGGACGGTATGTTGTCCGACGCCCGCAAGGAGGTTGGGTTTGGGTAGAAAAACGTCATGTCTCTGGTAGTGGTGGTCCGTCCTTGGGTATCTGAAACAGATCGGTTAGCGGGAAATTAAGTTATACTCACCCGTTGTCCAGAAGCTGTACCCTCGGCCGTTTGTGCCTTCTTCCACAAGACCAGGAAGAAACCTCAAAAATCTGTCACCATTTAGGACACCTTCATAAAAGTATGATCCAATTAACTGCCCATTAAATAAGCCACATCAAATGTTAATTCCCCAAATAGTTTGAAAATGGGTTTCTCTTACGAGGATTTTCCACTGACAGTAATGACTGTTATGCCGATTAACCCTACCATTATTGTGAAATCGTGATTCATCAGTCCACATAATTTTATTAACAAGCAGGAGATCATCATGTAACTGTACCATAAAGTTGGCAATGAATTCCATACGTCTATTGTAATCATTAGGTCTTAAATCTTGAACTAAGCAGATTTTGTAAGGATGGTGTCCATTATCTACTAGAATTCTGTGCACCGAAGATTTACTTATCCAATCTCTTCTGCAATACTACGAACAGAAGCATGTGGATTGAGTACTATAAGCACAAGAGCATTAATGACATTTTGTTCCTGTCTTGCTGGACGGGCGTGCTGAACTCCTCTGGGGCTTGGTAAGAAACCAGTACGTATTTTTCTCTCCACATTTCTAAATGTCTGACGAGATGGTACATGTCTATTAGGAAATCTTTCTCTATACTTTTGTTCTGACTCGTGACTTTTTTCCACACTCTCCATAAATAAGTAACATATCAACATATCCATTGGATGCAAACAATGACGGCATACTACTGATTTGAAAATGAAATAGAGTCTTAAAATGAACAACTATCAGTGAAACCGCCACAGAATGGCAGTCAATAATTTTTGTCTTTGTATGTAATCAAGGCCTGTCTTATTAGTTTAGGAATATGGAATATGACTGAATCAAGATTAAACCATTGATATATTGTAAACAACAATAAATAAAATTTGTTCGGAAATAAAAGGAGAACCCAAAAATGCAAAAATATACAGGGTATTTGAAAAAGTAAAGTTGCCATAACCTGCCGTCCTTTTGAGGCACCTTTTACATTTGAAAATAAAATGGTTAAATTCATCTTTTTAAACAGAATAACTGTTCTATGAAACATCTCTTTCTATGTCTAACCGTTTCCGAGATAATGCTTGTCTAAATAGAGCTTGGACATCTTGTATACTTAACCTAGATAATCTCAAAAAATGTCAAGAATTTCGATTTTTTCCCATTTTTGTTTACTTAATTTTCTAGATTTTTTTCATAGATAACGATATTATTTAATTTCAAAACGTACATATTTTTAAGTGACATATTTGTACGAAAATTTGCATATAAGAGAGTCAAATTTTGAGGTTATAACGCGTGACTACGAATTTTTCAATTTGAACAGTCAATAATTAAATGTACGTAATTGACTGAATTTATTTAGATGCCTATAATGTTTTTTTTTCAACGAATCTTCAACTGTTAGAAATATATTATAATTAATGCAATCAAACGGAGCAGATTCCTCTGACGTCATTTTATTAATAATTTTTTGTATTGGACCCTCCCCATATATTTTTTTCTTTAGAATTATCAAGTCTTATAACTTTTTAGTAGTGTCGAAGATTTCTCAAAATTTTATTTGCTAACAATTTGTCTTTCTGACACTCCCTGTATATTTTTCTCTTAAAGATTATTATAGGTTAACAGCACTCTTGTATAGTTCAAGTAATAAGTTCCCGATACATAAAAAAACGCAACAAAAACTTTACGACCTCATTAAAATACCATTACTCTTTGTGCTACCTCGACCGCAAATTATCTCTTAAAGGTTTTTAATGTGCGTTGAGTCGTCCGATGCAGGCTTGCTGCCTTGGCCCACGGTGATAATAATTATGTCGTAAAATTTTTGTTGCGTCTTTTATGTCTCGGGAAGTCTTGGACTATATTTGTTTGTTTAACTTGTTACTTAGTTTTAGGATTTACCTGCTCACAGTCTAACTATTCTTTTATTTCAGATATGAATGAACATTCTTCTAGGTCACATTCAGTATTTCTTATTAACGTAAAACAAGAAAACTTAGAAAACCAAAAAAAATTATCTGGCAAATTGTATCTAGTGGACTTGGCTGGTTCCGAAAAGGTATCTAAAACTGGGGCTGAAGGTAATAAAATGTGCTATAACTTAACATAGTATTTAGAATACTTTAAGAAACACATGTATGCATATGATACGTCTAACTTTGCATAGCGCTGTTTAATATTTGTTATTTCTTGAGCTTCCTGATAAACGTTTTTTAAACACTATTTGTTTTTTTAGGTACTGTACTAGACGAGGCCAAAAATATTAACAAATCTCTCTCGGCCCTTGGTAATGTGATAAGTGCACTAGCCGATGGCAACAAAACTCACATACCGTATCGTGATTCCAAACTAACCCGTATTCTCCAAGAATCCCTTGGAGGTAATGCTAGAACCACCATTGTTATATGTTGTTCACCTGCCAGCTTTAATGAATCTGAAACAAAATCAACATTAGAATTTGGTAAAAGGTATGTTTACATGTTTTAAGAGAAGAAAGTTGAAAGTTCACTTAAAACCATTTGAAAAGTAACAAATTTTGTGAAACGCTTTAATAGAAATACATGAAAAGCCAGCATTCTTTGATTGAAATTTTATCCTCCAACTGCTTGAGGTTTGCAAATCTGATTTTAGTAGTAGATTTTTGTAAATCTGTTGCGTTATTTCTTCTCGTCCTATAAAATGCCATAGCAGGTTACATTTTGTGTCTAGTTAGTGATTCTAGTTTTGTAATTACATAAAAAATTTACCAGTATTCCCAATTATAAATCGTATATCATTGTTACGTGTTTACAGTCTTCAGTAAACACTTTGTGGATTCAAATAACTTGCAACAAGAATTTTCACTAACCACTATTTTATAAATCACTAAAATTGCTGCTTCGGCTCCTGTCTCGGCGGTTGCGGTTCCTGTTTCAGCTCCGGTCACGAACTTAATTCGTTTAGTACTTGTGCGACCATTTTCTGTATGTCTGTTAACATAACAATCAATCTCATCTTATCAGAGCGGACTTCCTTTTTCTTTGCAGTGTTTACTTCCCCAGGATTCCGTTCTCGACACTGCCGCATCATATGTCCTGGTTTGCTGCACTGATAACACCGAATCACCTTCCTTGGCTGTCTATCGCTCTGTTCTCTTTCCTGCTTCCTTGGAGCATCTGGTTTGGTCATCAACTGGCTTATCATTTTGTGCATGTCAGCCATCAAAGATTCCATATTTGATTTCTCCAAATGGTCCTCTTCTTCTACTTTGATGGCTCGTACTCTCGGACGGGCAGTCTCTTTGTAAGCGGCTTCAACCTCGAGGGCATGGATCAAGGCTTCATTACCAGTCTTATCTCGAGATAATCTAATAACTCGCCTGATCTCCTCATCTCTTATGCCATCAATGAAAGTACCAACTATTAATCGTTCCTGGAATTCTTTGGGTGCATCCGGGTAAGCCAGGTATGTCAGTCTCTCAACAGCTGCTTCAAAATCTTGTAAACTTTCCCCAGCCTTTTGTGTGCGTGATTTGAGCTGAGTCCGATATACTTGGGCGAGGTGTTGGTCGCCATATCTTAGATCTAGTGTAGCCTCCAAAACTTTAAAATCCCGTTGCTGTGTTACTGGGATAGTCTGATTGACCTCTTAATGCTAGCATCAATGCCATAGCTTTGTCTTCGTTACTCCAATTGTTTGCGTATGCCGCTGCCTCAAATTGTCTTTTATAGGTTGACCAAGAAGTTTGACCATCAAAGGAAGGCGGTTGTAATCGAGGGCGACGATGATAATACTAGCTGGCCTCCTTGCGTTCTTAACTGTCGCTTAAGTTGTTCTACCTCTCCTTGAACTGCCTGAAATTTTCCTTCTATATCGGTAACTTTCTCTTCGACGCCAGTAACTTTTCCTTTGATTTCACTTACTTCAGTCTTTATGTTGCCTATATCCTCTTCAATTTTGCTTTTGAGGTCTTCAGTGGCTGAAAGGATAACATCTTGTTGCCCCTGTATAATTTTCCTTAATTCTTCTTTCTCTTCTAGACGCTGTTTTTCTTGTTCTTCTTTCTCTTCTAGACGTCGTTTTTCTTGTTCTTCTTTTTCTTCTTGGCGTCGTTTTTCTTGTTCTTCTTTTTCTTCTTGGCGTCGTTTCTCTTGCTCTTCCTTTTCTTCTTGACGTCGTTTCTATTGCTCTTCCTTTTCTTCTTGACGTCGTTTCTCTTGCTCTTCTTTTTCTTCTTGACGTCGTTTCTCTTGTTCTTCTAGCATCATTTTGCTAAATGCAGCTAACATGTCTTGCATTTGTTTTTCAGCAGCCATGCTTCTTGTTTCCATTCAAAAACTAACAAACAACACTAACAAGTCTTATTTAAAGTCTATGTATGCCAGGTACAAGTAAAATATTTTCACAATATTCAGAATAGAATGTTCTATAAATTTTCTCACACTATATAGCACAAATTAGTCTTGTCTAATGTCTATATTACTTTCCAGTTCGACTCACTGCACTATCTCCAGTGGTTTCCGAATAGAACACTATGGAACTTCGTCGAATTCTTCAGAAATTCTGTTGCAATCCCGCTTCTGACACCAATTGTTACGTGTTTACAGTCTTCAGTAAACACTTTGTGGATTCAAATAACTTGCAGCAAGAATTTTCACTAACCACTATTTTATTAATCACTAAAATTACACTAGTAAATACTTAAAAATCACACAACTAATAATAACTTACTCTAATATAAATTCACTACTTTTAAATCACTTGTCAACTCTTGTCTAACCTAAAAACTCTCTGTGTATACTAGAAAGAACTGTACTGTATACTAATACTTCACTGAACTGAACTCTTCTAACCTACAAACTATCTCTGTAACCAGAACTGTACTGGATACTAAACTGAACTGTTCTATTCTTTATACTTTACTAAACTGTACTGTTCCCCCATCTGCTGGATTCACCTCTTTATATACCCACTTGGAATGCCCAGAATATCATTGTAGAACCTTCCAGAATATACTGGAATTCTCTACAATTTACTTAGGCACTACTAAATTGTGGTTCGCCAGTTGGCCCACAGATGGCGCCACCCTTCTGGCCAGGGAGTAATTACAACGCTCCTCCCTGTTAGAGGGCAGCACATAACATTATTAACAAAATCATAATCGTGGTATTGTAGTAACTAATATACTTACAAAATATTTCCTCTGCATCTTGATCTAAGAATAGAAGAGTACACTGGTGTATTCTTATTCTTATTACAGCATAACTAATTTTCTCCAGCTAAATGTAATAAAGATCTTTTTCAGAGAAATAGTAATAATAGTGACTAATAGTACCTACCATCTCAAAAACGCAAAACAATGGATTTATGACAGAATATAGCCATGAAAAACACAACTATTGGTACAAGAAGTCGGTGGTGACAGAAGTTGCGTATACAAAGCATTAAGCCTTCAAATAACGGGAGAGAACAACGCAGGCATATATTAATGCCACAAAAAACCCGCGAAAGCAGGTTGCGTGTTAGATATAAAACAACAAAGATTATTTCATATCTTTTGTGTTGGTTTATTTTTTTTTTTTGTCTTTTTCTGTTAAGGCTTTCTGTGTGCTTATTGGTTTTGTTGACATTTTTGGATAGATTGGATGCTGCTTGTTAGTTCTTAAACAATTTATTTTGATTAAAACCATCAGTGTTGATTTGTTCTTAAATTTCACAATTATTTCTTTGCAGGAGTGGTGTTTTATACTCATTTCATTCCCTTAACATGTTTAGTCATTTCTGAGTCATTGACATCATCAGTGTTGGTTTGTTGTTAACTTTTGCTATCATTATCCCAGGTAGAACATAATATTGGCTGGATCGTGGTTCAATATAATTGTACTTTATGAAAATTACAAGAAATAGCTTTACCATCTTTGGGCATTAGGCTAAATTTTCATTAAATTGGGCCGATATATGATTTCAAATAATAATTTATATTGGAATGAAATATTATATATGATTTTTAAATATTTGTTGAATATAGCTTAACCAATATTATGGTCCATATACGAAAATTTTCACATTTTTTATTGGTTCAGTGTTGCGTTTTTTACATTGAGCCAACGTTTTTGTAATATTAAACCAATATTGGTTCAACGTTAGTGTTCTACCTGGGATTACATGTTTACACACTCTAGTAAACACTTAAACACCCCAAGCGTGAGTTCAATAATTGCAACACGAATTGTCACTAACTACTGACTTATTTAACACTAAATTAACGAAATTGATTAGTCCTTGTAGATAATTACACACTAATTAGAACTTTTAACTACTTTACATCATTATGTATTGCCACTCTACTGTTCTTTCTTCCATCTAATCACTTCACTTATCTTATTAGTCTGGTCGATAGACGCGTTGGTTAAGGCGCGAGGTGACAATCGCGATTAATCACATGCGTATCTCGCCACCGGGTTCGAATCCCGGCTCCAGCACTGTCGAAGGAAATGGTTGTATGTCCGCGTTTTTTCAATGTGTAACCCCTTTCCGCACAAGCCTCTGGCTTCTGGAATCGGGGGTTGTGTAATTTCTGTGGTGTTTATTGATTTGTCTCTATTAGAACTCCCTGATGTGTTAGTCCCGCTTCTTATATACTCCATGGCACTTATTCCAGATTTATCTATTTCATTCTAGTCCGTAACTCTAGACAGTTCTATTATTTTCCATTTTCTCTATGATAGGAAGTTGACAACGCAATCTCTGCGCCGACTGGCGAACTATCATTATATTGCTAGCTCCTCTTTACTAAGGGATTAAACGTCTCTTCGAAAGAGGTCATGCACATAGCATTATTTTTCCATAACTGTGTTTTATACTCAATATCTTCATATGTTTGCTAATTTTTAAGTCTTTTCTTCATATACAGTGTAGGAGTCACAGAAAATTTTTCATTTTTTTGCCAGGTGTGAGTTTATTTAACGTTTCTGTCATTGCTTTCTTCATCATAATTGTGTTTATGAGGAAATTGCCGAGTACTTTTTGTTTGTGTACAATATAGTTCAAATCATGAATGTTGCCATTCACGTCATCAATTATATACTTATCAATGACATTAGATTTTTTCATCTTTATAAATACAAAGCGCAAACGATGTAAATAACAGAAAGTCACGTCTGCAGGGCCCATGACAGAAGTTCTACGTGTAACAATACGTTTTACAAATTTGCAAATGAATAATACAATAAATTGCTTGTTGTAGCTGCAACCAACGTTTAGTAGAGTGCACCAGTGTATGCGCAGAAGCTATGCAATCTTAGGCGAGGTTTGCGTAGTGGATATGTCATCCTTCGGAAGAGATGTTTTATATTTGCTGATGGATTTGCTCTTGTTTTTCTTTCATAGCTCGCTTTCTTCTATATCAATTTTTTTGTAATTTCCACTGCTTTCTGAAGTCATAATTGTTTCAATTAACATGGTTAATCTGTGCAATATTAGGAATAAATATTGACCGGTGTTCACTCTTTCACTCTACATTAGAAACTACTTTTATTATATTACTATTAAAAATATCTTTCGTTTATAATTTTTTTTCTGTTTGTAGAGCCAAGACTGTTAAGAATGTTGTTTGCGTCAACGAGGAACTCACGGCTGAAGAATGGAAAAGGCGATATGAAAGAGAAAAGGAGAAAGTGGCCCGCCTCAAAGGCAAAGTTGAAAAACTGGAAGAGGAACTTAACAGATGGAGGAATGGAGAAACCGTCACTGCCGAAGAACAAGTCAACCTCAACGATCTTTCCGATGCTGCCACTCCCGTTTCGGCCATGGAAGAGAGCACAATATCCGAAAAACCTTCAGGCCCCCTACCTGCCACTCCAGCACTCATGATCGGCTCCACACTTGGCGTGGAAGAAAGGAACAAATTAGAGCTCGAAAGAGAAAAGCTTTACCAACAGCTGGATGAGAAGGACGAGGAGATTAACCAACAGAGCCAATATGTTGAGAAGCTCAAAGAGCAAATGCTGGAACAAGACGAGCTTATCGCCAGCACCCGCAGGGACTTTGAGGCTCTACAGGCCGAGATGAATAGGATACAGCAGGAAAACGAAAGCGCGAAAGAGGAGGTTAAGGAAGTTTTGCAGGCTCTTGAGGAATTGGCTGTGAATTATGACCAAAAATCTCAAGAAGTTGATGCAAAAAATAAAGAGGTAAGGGTAACGTCTAAGACTTTTGTTGTATTGATTTTTAACATATCATTTAATAATTTGATGTTTTCCAAATAGCTCCCCCGGGTGAGTAAACGTAGTTTGTTATTCCCTTTGCAGAATTAAAACCAAAAAAAGTTTTGAATTTTGTACATATAGTTGGTTTCAATATAGTTGAAACATTTCCTTGGTTATATTTCCAGTCATATTGAATGATGCTACTTCTATACGTCACTTTTGCTTCAGTTACAGTTGTTTAGATTTTGAATCAAGTCTTGTAAGAAGCGATTCCTACAGAGACGTATTTAAAAAGTAAAACAAATCGATAGTTGATACGTACTCAATTATTTTTTCTTTAAAATTACAAGAAAATGATGTAGAACTTATTAAGCTGTAATTTTTGTATTTGAAGTTTTAAATTCTCACTATTTAGAAAGTTTTTTACTTATTTCGGAATTACTAAAACACTAGTTTGTAGTGAAAGTAAGTTTGGGAGGCTATTCGTAGTAAATAGCAAGTTTTTGTTGTAAGTGAGCAAAGAGAAATAACTTTCCCAACATGAGCAAACTTCCTCCCATTGCCTATAATTTTTTAAGCAACAGTTGGAGAAGTTATGTTATTCTAGACAAGTATAAAAATGATTCACTAGTCGATCCCAATTTTAAATTTCAACAAGTAGATGAATTTACTGTATTAAAACTCATTAGCAAAATAAAAATTATAATGATACAGGGTGTGATGAATTAAATATAAAAATGATAAGTCTCTGCTGCCCACATATCATTCCTTACTTAACAAATATAGTAAACGTATGTCTGCTTGATAGCGTTTTTCTGGCTTTGTGGAAAAATGCCCTCCCGAGGGAGTTTTCTTCCGTAGGGAAAGTTAAACTCTGATCATTTTTTAGTCTGCACACTCAGTAAGAGCAAAACCCATTGCGAATAACCTGCCAGATTTGCTTACTTTAGCTTGTTGTGCTAAAAAATCAAGAGTTTAACCAAATAATAAAAGTTGACATGGAGTTTACAAATTAAATTGGTAAAGTTTACAGATAATTTGGTAAGAGCACCAAATATCATTGTTAAAATGTCTTCTGTAGTTTTTCCCCTTCTATCTAAACAACTATCTCTTAAAAGCAAGTCATTAGACTCCATTTTTTTTTTATAAGAATGTATTCAAATTATTCGGTTCAATTGTTCTTTAATTTGTATCATTGGATACCAAATCGTAGGAATGATCTAAATAGAAAATATACATTAATCAATCTACGATAAATCCAAATAAGAAGTTGAGCCCAGTTAATTGAATAGTCCTCACTGATAAATTTTCCTATTGCAGATGGAGTCGTTGTCAGAGGAACTAATGCAGAAGCAAGCAAATTTGAATTCGACCACCAACGAACTCCAACAATTACGCGACATGAGCAGCCACCAGAAGAAGCGAATTGCAGAAATGTTGGCCAACTTGCTTAAGGAACTAGGAGAAATTGGTTCCACGCTTGGCGGGGAAGGCCAAGAGGTTAAGATCTCAAACGACGCAGCTAAATTAGAAGAAGAATTTACGGTGGCTCGTCTCTACATTTTAAGGATGAAGAGTGAAGTCGCCAACCTTACGCAGAGGCTTCAGGACATAGAGAACAAGGAACAGGATAGTAATAGGAAGGTTACCGAGTACGAAAAGGAGTTGGCGGAATGCAGGCTTCTGATTTCTCAGCACGAGGCTAGAATGAAGAGTTTACAGGAATCGATGAGAGAGGCAGAGAATAAGAAGAGAATGCTGGAGGAGAGCATCGACTCTCTTAGAGAGGAATGTGCTAAACTTAAGGCTGCAGAACAGGTGAGGAAGTCTGTTGAATGTGTTTTATTTGAAGTGACGTTATTTTGTTGTTGCTTTAGGTACAAAGTGCTAGTGAGAGTGAAAAGAAAGAGGCTCATGAGCTTCGCCTTGCTCTTGAACAACAAATGGACCAATTACGTGTGGCTCATCAGAAGCAAGTTGCCGCTCTTAGAGACGAAATTGCCGAAAAGCAGACTCTTATAAATGACATCAAGGAGTAAGTATTTTTACGGAGTAGCATTTTAAACACTTACAACAGTTTGTTACTAAACTTATTTTTTAATCAAAAGTATTTTAAAATTTATTCATCATCATCTTTTGTGTTTAATATTAGCAGTTTTAGTAGAATATTATTACATTCAATAATAGAAAAACTTTGAGAACCAGTTCCTCTTATTGAATCGATACTGAACTTTTTGTAATGTGTTTGGTGCATTATGCATAAATTTTTTTACATTATAACTACAACAAATTTACAATCTACTCTATTGTGTGTACAGAGTAATTAACAAATATTATGTACAATATTTATTTTGAATTGGGTACAATTACGTTCTCTTAAGTCTTCTTGGCATTAAGGGCGGATTGTATAGGTTGCTTATGATTTGGTTACTATGGTCAGTTGCGTTCCTTATCGTTATTAGCGTGTAAGCCGATTACATCATTTATGAAGGATATACCAAGGTTATCATAGAGAGTTAAGTTGAATACATACCAGAGAGCATTTGGTATCATGTGTACTGTTTTTTGATTGAAAGGTTTGTAAAATTTTGGTGTTGGATGGTTTTCTGCAACCCCATAGTTCAATTCCGTAGGTCCATAGAGATTTTAGTATAATCCTGTAAATAATAATTTTGTTCTCAAGGGATAGCTGTGGCTTTTGCCTAGTAGCCAGTGCATTTGCTTTATTTTAAGCCAAGTTTTTGGCCTTAATGTGGCTCTTCCAAGTAAGCTTCTGGTCTAAGTGAAGTTCAAAGTATTTAATCACAGAGTTGACTCAAATTGATGAGTTATTTATGTTGACTTGATGACAGGTATTCCGTCTTGTGGTAAATATTATTTGTGTTGATTTTCCAACATCTTAACCAGTCATGTAACACATTTAGGTGATTTTAAAACTTTCCGGATGCTCTGTTAGAATCTGTATCTGATCATAAAATAGCTGTGTTGTCATCAAATGTGGCCATCGTAGTACCATTTGTGGTAGGTAAATCAGCTGTGAAAATTAAATAGAGGTACGGTTCAAGGACGCTACCCTGAGGAACACCGGATTTGATAGGGTGGTAGTCAGATAGTGAGCTGTTAACTTTAACTTGGAACTATTGTTCGCTGATATAGGATTAAAAATATTAGGTATATTTGGCTGGGCACATGTATGTTTAATTTATATAACGGGCCTTCATGCCAGATTTTGTCAAAAGCTTGTTGTACATTGAGAAAAATTGAGGTACACATTTTTTTTTCTTTTAGGCTCTCTTTAATTTAGTTATTCGGTGGCACTGTACTTTTGCCAGAATCCAAACTGATGTTCAGGGATTAGGCTTTCTGTGGGTGATCTTTCATTTATTGTATTCAGGAAGAGTCTTTCAAATATTTTCTACATTAATACCAGCAGACTTGTGGGTCTGTGGGTGGTTTACCAGGCTTCAGAATCCTGATGATCTGCGCATATTTCCATTGGATTGGTTAGTAACACAAGTGTAACATTACTGTTGTAAATTGCAGTTAATAATGTGATCGCTTTTCTATGTAGATGCTTTAGCACTTCTTCAACTATTAAATCGTATCCAAGATCTTGCATGAATTTGTTTTATTAATTTCTTTTTGTACTTCAGCTGATGAAAATGCCTTAACGGGCATAGAAAACAAGCAGGGGCCTTAAGGTAGTTCAGAACTTTATCATCTTCTATGTTGTAATTTGGACATGAAAGTAAACACATATGCTAGATGCTCGGAAAAATGTTGGCGTTTTCTTTATCTAATTGTGCCTAGTTTCTGTCTGGCTTTCTTATTGGTGGAATTGATACTAACTGATCTTTTGAATTTTTTGGTGGCTTTTCACAGAAAGAAATCATCAGGTATTAGGTTGGTAGTGCAATATTTAAAGGTATCATTACGAGCCTGTTGTAAAGCTGATCGGAGTTGGTAAGTTCATCTATTTAGGTGTGTCTTATCAAGAAAATTTCTGGTTCTTTGCCAATTAGCAGGTGCTCATCATTTTCTGCTTAAAATTTCCTTTATATGCAGAAGTATATTGAAGTTTTGTTGCAATGTCTTGTTTCTGGTGGGTGTAGCTTTGCTTGCTGCATCTCATGTTATATCCATTAGGTATTTTACTACTTTCTTGATCTCATAGTGTTCTTTAATTCTTAACACTTAAATGGAAAATGGAATTGATTTTTATTTGGGACAAGTTCTCATCTCTTCTTTGTTAAATGTAAAATGTAAAACCTCCTGAGTTATTTACGAAGAACCATCTCGAAGTACCAATTTACCAATAATATTTATTGACCATTTCTAATACCACCTTTTTTTCTTAAAGTTTGATTCACTATCAGATTTGGTGGTGAGTTTTAAATTTTTTTCACCACTTCCTCAAAGGGGTACAGGCACTACCCTCCAAATAAAAAACTTTTAAGTGTTGAACTTTGTTGTACATAATATATCAGATATATTGTAAAATGATTAATAATAATAATAATAAATAATAATGTATTTTATTCATCATATCAAGTTACACACATGGTATAACTTATTAGACAAGTCAGTGGTAAATAATAAATAAAGGTAAAAAACAGACAATAATAACAATAATAAAACATACAAGTATAACAACAATATGACATACAGTACTGAAACATATTAACTACAATATATTACACTTTAAAATTAAATATAAAACTAAGAGTGTAAATAGTCATCTACAGAATAAAAAGCTCTACTCATTAAAAATTTTAGTAGGGCATTTCTAAATAAATTAAAATTATCGAATTGGCCAAATAGTTGAGTAAATTTATTATAACAATTAATGCCTTGAAATATGTGAGAATTTTGGCCCACACTTAGTCTCGAGAAAGGCACCCGAAGCTGATTGTTGCTGCGAGTAACATAGCTGTGAACATTACTATTTTTTAAAAAGATATTTTCCTTTTTTTTTATATTTGTTGTAATTAAGAATATGTACAGAGATGGTAATGTTAAAATTGATAGTGCTATAAATGTTTACAGTGAGTCTGAGCAGGTAAACCAAGCATACACCGTATAATTTTCTTTTGTGCTACAAACATTTTGGAAGCATGTGGAGAGTTTCCCCAGAACATCAATCCATAAGATATCTTAGACTGAACCAGACCAAAATAAGCTAGCTTCAGCATATTAAGTGATACAGTGGATTTTAGATATCTAATAGTGAAGCAGGATTTACTTAATTTCTCTGATAAATCATCAGTTTGTTTCTCCCATGTCATTTTGTGATCTATCCTTAGTCCCAAGAATTTTATTTCATCTGTTTGTACAATTGACTGATGACCAGCCTTAACTAAAACACTTGAATTGTGACCAACATTTTTGGGCAAAAATGACATACAAAACGTTTTGCCAGCATTTAGAACCAAACCATTGCTCAAACACCAATCAGAAAATTCACCTACTGATTTATTGGCTCTACTGGTTGTCAACTCCAAGGTGTTACTAGATATTAAAAAATTTGTGTCATCTGCATAAACGATTGCAGCATTCGGTGAGGTACAAGAATTGGGCATATCGTTTACAAAAATTAAAAACAATAGGGGACCTAGAATAGAGCCTTGAGGCACACCAGTAGCAACGTTCCTAACATCCGATTTGTATGAGCCTATGACTACAGCCTGCTTTCTGTTGTTTAAATAAGAAGTGATCCATTCGTGGGCCACACCACGTATTCCAGATCTAAAGAGTTTATCTAAAAGTAAACCATGATCAATGGTATCAAAAGCTCTGCTGAGATCAAAAAATAAGGCTATTGGTTGCTGTTTGTTGTTCAGTGCATTATAGATATATTCACATAACTGTTCAATAGCGGTTATGATTGACTTATTTTTTCTGAACCCATTCTGACATGAGGTTAAAAGATTGTGATCTTCTAAAAAGCTGATTAATCTATTGTTATAGCAAAGTTCAAAAATTTTAGCTAACTGGTTTTGGACACTAACATTTCTATAATTACGTGCTTCTAGTCTAGATCCCTTATTTTTATAAATCGGTATGGATTTCGAAATTTTAAGAACATCTGGATACTGGCCACTGACAAATGGTTCATTAATCAGATAAGACAGTGGGGTACAGATTTCATCAACTACCGCCCTTAGTACTTGACCACCTACTTCATCTATCCCTGCAGCAGATTTTTTCGTTGTTTTGAGCAACACTTCTCTAATTTCTGCCGGGCTGGTCGGTAATAAAAAGAAATTATATATATAATTTGGAGGTAATATCAACTTATTACAATCTGGTTTAGGACACTGAAAATTTAAAAAGAAATTATTAAAACCATTGCAAATGTCTTTGGTATTAGTAAATGTTTGCTCCTTAACTGTTATCCTTGTAATATTTTGTTTCGGATAATTTTTTGCCTCATTAATTATTTTCCAACTTACTTTCATTATATTTTGTGTATTATTTATACGCTCATTGTTGTGATTGGCTTTATCCATCACAATCTTTTCCGAGCACAGCTGTTTTAACCTAACATACCTGTTTTGAATTATTATATTGTAAGGATAATCTTTACTTAGCTGATGTAGTTCACACAAAAGATGGTGTAATTGTTTTAGGTCATTGTTGAACCATTTTTTCCCTTTAAAGCGTGGTTTAATTTTTTTATACGTTATGGAATTATTAAAATGAAACATAAAAGATGCGTAAAATGAATTAAATTTTTCAGTAAAATTCATACCATTAATCATTTCTTGCCAATCCTCATTGTTTAATAGATTTTTTTAAGGTAATTAAATTACTCTCTGACATGTCACGTTTAAATATTGGTATATAATTAGCATTATTAATGTCAAAGGGGCTTTTAAATTTGCACATCTGGTAGGTATAATCGGATAAATAAGTATCATTAACTGTAATTTCACAGACTGTTAAATTTGAAAAGATTACATCAATTGTAGTTGTGCTTCTACCAGTAATGCGTGTTGGTTCATCGATGTGGTTTTTCAAGTTAAATTCATTGAATAAGTTAAAAATATGCTTAGTTTCACTACTATTATTAGCTATATTAACATTTATATCACCACATACTATGAAATAATACTCATTCTGATATAAATCACCTAACAAAGTGATTCTCAAGTAAAATCAGTCCACTACTATTTAACAATAACAAGAATAATATTGTAGTTTTATTACATGCATATATAAGGAAATAATGTGAAATTTTATTAGTATACTTTCTTTTTTCTTTTCACGTTGGTAACTTTTCCTTTCTGTACTTTTTAAATACGTGTGATGAATTGTTGTGTCATGTTTGCATTTTTTCTTTCAGTTCGAATCAGAAATTAACCTTAGCACAGCAGCAGCTCCAGGCCGACTACGAAAAGGTCAAATCTGAAGAGAACGAGAAGTCCCACAAGCTGCAGGAACTCATGTCAGTAGACAATTTAAATAATAAACGCTCTTTCCTTTGTTCCAGTAAAACATCATCCCGAAAAAACAGTCCCGTTAAACCCAATCCTCCGTACCTCAAACAACCCAATTCTCCGTCTTGGGAAGAGTTTATTCCGTATAAAAATGAACTAGATATAAACAAATCGGCGCCTACGAATAATTCAAAGTTAACAAAAGACGCGATTAATAACATCACCAAAATGTCTAAGAACTCGTGTACGATGTCGATTTTTCACATACACACCTTACATTTACATTTGTTTATATCCCTTACGTTACTTCTGGTCACTCACAGATGCCCACAGTATTTAGTAGTTGTTTAATTTCCTAAACGAAACAAAACAAGTCGGTTTTTAAATTTTATTTTAAAAGCGCAGAGGGAGAAATGTATGTTATAGTCTAGTCAGTCTTTTGTTTTTACTTTCGTGTGAATTAAGTACCTGGTTATATCAATCTAAAGCTAACCAATGGTTTTAATATAGTAAACCTTTAATACGTGAGGTGCTATTGTCATTTAGATACGCTTTGCCTGGCACCATTCATGAAAAGATTATATCGTGTGCCATTGACACTACTTTCGACGACACCTGCACAATACATCAACCAACGCTTAAAAACAGCAGTGGCGCCCAACATGTTGAAAAAAAAGTTATTGGTGTGGTTTACAAAGTTATAAAATAATTGTATTGATCTCATATTAATTTTAGTTCATTGAAGGAGTCGGACGAACTACCGAATGTTAACGCCTTGGACTTTCTCTCGAGTAAAATGGAAGGTCTATCAAGGGATTTGGTCTCAGCCACCCTTACCCCAGGTTTCCAACCCTTGTAGGGGGTGGAAAATTGATATTTGTTTTTGTGAGAAAAAAATGATATTTTGTAGGAGCCGTTTCTTTGAGGAATGGTAGGGGACCAGGATAGTGTAACCACCCCCGGGGGTTGTTTTCACCCTTCAAGGGAGTAGACATTTTTTCATCTATAATTGAAAAATAGTATAAAAATATGTTTATTAAAGAAGTGTTTTTATTAATTGAGTTTCCACCCTTTTGAAGGGTGAACACAACCCCTGGGGGTAGTTACACAACCCTGGTCACATACCATCTTCCTCAAAGAAATGCCGCCTATAAATTATTAATTTTTTCCGCAGAAAAAGAAATCAATTTGCGACCGCTTTGAAGGGTGAAAACAACCCTCGGGAGTGGTTACACTACCCCGGTCACCTACCAACTTCCTCAAAGAAACACCTTCTATAAAAAAAAAAATTCTCACAAGAACAAACATCAATTTTCCACCCCCTATAAAAGTTGAAAGCCTGGGGTAAAAGTCGCCGAGATCAAGTACCTCAATAGGGAACTTCCAGTCTACTGGAGAGAACAACAATTAGTCGAAAAACTGGAGAAAATAAACGGGTTCACGCGTAAAAGGGGACTTTGGGGGGTGGTTTTTGGTCAATTTGAGGTGGAAAAATTGGTTTAACCCCGGGAATCGATTCAGCGCCCTCGAAAATGGAGGGGGAACATTGTCTAGTCCAAGGCGCAAACATTCGGAAATTTCGTCATAAATCCCGACTCTTTAAATCTGTTGATTTAACTGTTTCCCTGGTTCACCTTATGAGAAATTTGCAAAAAAAACTCTTCTATACTGGTTGTCGTATTGACGCGATGTAATTTTTTTTGGCGATAACTTTCCAGGGAATCTTTTATTGCTGATTCTTAGATGTTTGGATTACAAAAAAGATATTTTGTATAAAAAGTGGGTGAAGCCTCAAAAGTTATATGCACTTTTCTACTTGCTTGCATAATACATCACGTTCTAGTAATTGAACCGAAGTGACAAAAAGTCTGGCTTATTATTTCCAATGAAATTTCTAAAAGTCGTTTCACAGTCTACAATTTTCTTACAAATGCAAGAAATCTTGATCAAAGACAATGCATACTTGAGACTCAGCTGATCATGTTTTGCAGTTCAGTTGCATACTTCAACATCTTACAGATAATCGGTTCTGCTTGATTTTTCTTGCAACTTAGGTGCAAGTTTGGTGGATAATTCAGTGGTTTCCATGTTACCAATACAGAAAAAAGTTACTAGAATATTACTTCATGTGGCTCGGCCCGACTAAGAGCTTAGACGATAAAAGTAGACGAAAGCATATTCATTCGAATATTCTAACGACTAAAGCGAGCAGAATAAGTTAGGTTAATGTGTTATTGTTAACTTTGTTAGACGCAGTACAATTTATTTTTACAAAGGTGTCAAATCTTGCATAAAATTATTGCTATTACATAAACTGCCACCTATAAAACATACCTTCAAGAAAGAATTGCCTCCAAGAAATTGCCACTGCAACATTTTGCTTGCAAGGAAATTGTCGACTGTAAAGTGGCTTTTAGAAATCTAGACCTGTGCGATATTCATAATCTGATCCGCCACCTTGAAAAAAATTTAAAGACACCAAAAATTGTCGTAAAATTCAAAATTGAATATCTGTAATAAGGGGAAGAAACTACACGAAAGTTGGTCATATAGATCGGTAAAAAGTGGCGGACAAAATATCCTTCGTTAAGTATCAAGGAGGCAATGTATATATAGTATCGTTCAACGCTTTACTGCAAGTAAACAATCCAACAGAAACTTTACGAGCTAATTATTAACGCCGGCGAACCAGAGGGCATATTGTCTTCAAATAAGCACATTAAAAACTTATAAAGGTAAGTGATTCAATAAGCTGGCGGAATAGTTGAGAGAGGAACGGTATTTTAACGGGGTCGTACAGTTTTTGTTCCATTTTTTATTTGCAGTAAAGCATTGAACGATATTATACATCTCTTTTTTTTAACATACTTTCAGATGATAAAGTAAAAAATGATTTATAGCAAGTTATAAATAAAAAAACTGATGCGGCGTATGCCCGACAGTGCAGTTCAGTCAGATGATGCTGACACTCCGCTCATTGATACTCTTAACTATCGTGCTTCTCTAAGATCTTGTTTTGGCGAGTGGTTGCACAATAAAGAGTTAGTAAACTTCAAACATGCGATTTTTGAAAGTTTGTTATGTAAAAGTGGCAGTAGCTGGCTATACCACGATGGAAAGTTAAAAGATGGCGTTTTATGCACATCACGGATTGTACCTACAAAACTGAAAATTGAGAGCGGCATGACTGAAAACGAGCATTTTTTGACGTTTTGCGAAATCGATCTGATGTTTTAGATAATTGCCCTTTTTAATCAAAGGTATTTTAAAAGTAAGTTTTAAAAGAAATTGGCTTGGATTGAATTCTATTCAATTACTAGAAAGTGATATATATGACATGGATATGAAAAAAAATTATGGAAACGCTTCAAAAAAGTAATTATAACTTTTGAAGCTCCACCCGATTTTTGAGGAAAACATTTTTTATTTAATGAGGTCACAGTATATAAAAATCATCAATAAAATTTTCCCTAGAAAGTTTTCGCTGAAAGATGCTATATATTTTTACACGCTGAACAAATTTCATAAGAGGAATATTTTTGATTTGACCTGGAGCCATTCCTGGTGTATCAATTTTACTAATATTCATTAACGTCCTATCTTGTACATCCCAAATTTTACCTATAAAACTTCAGCTTTCTACGTTGAGGCATTTTTGAAAAAAATTTATCACCCATAGACATACATACAGAATTTTTTTTAAATCTTCACATCAAAAGGGAGATTACCAAATTTTGTTGTGATACCTTAAAAAACAAAAAATTTATTCCATTTTCAAAACGGCCAATTTTTACTTATCTCAATATAATTCAAGAGTGGCTTGAACAATGGAAAATTTCAATACATTACATTGTTCCCCATAAAACTGCATCTTTTAAAAGTATGATCCAGCAGTTCTATTTTGTCTCTGGCGTAGTTTCTATAAATATCAAAACTCTTAATCACCACACCTGAATAAACCATTTGGGATGCATTTTGCAACATTGGGTGATGATTAAAACTCTTTAATCACGTCAAGTAGTGAACTTGAGTGTGATGTTTAAGTGTTTTGGTGTTCTGGAAATTATGCCCAATGCAGTGTTACACCCAAGGTCTCCAGCTCTCTCTAGGAGCCCATAAGGAATTTAGGACCTCAGGACAATCGTATTCTGATGAAACTTTCAGCGAAAATATTATATATTTTTAGAAAATCGGTTTTTCAGCCATGCTCAACTGTTTGTTTTTTAGAAGCATCGAAATCTTTGGAAAAAATTATATTAGACCAAACCAAAAATATATCTTAAATGCTACTGATTAAATCGACCACAAGTACAATTAATTCTTTTCATTGAATATAGAACTATTTTTATTGCAGTACTCATTAGTATGAGATATTTTTGAAAAAAGATGTTTTGGCCGATCGTGTACATGTTGCAAATTATCTCATCGATTACGATATTGTAAAATGATTGGCATTTTTGGCACTCTCGGCTGTACCAAGTTGGGTTTCTCATTGAATTATTTTTAGGTGAAGCGTCTTTCCCCAACCTGACTACTAGACTATAAAGAAATATTTTATATGAACAATACATTGATCTCTCTGCATTAATTATTGAACGCGTGATAAACTACCAAATTTATGCATTTATACTTATCTTGCCCATTCCTCTAGTCATACGATTATCTGTCCTGTGATTTTTTATTAGTATTTTAAGTTTTTTTTTGGCATTGTCACACCACTGTTTGGTTGAGTTTTATTTTAGAAGTAATCACGTGTAACTCGGCCTGTTTGATGGCTGACTCAGTATCTTTAATAACTCACTGCCAGTCAGTGTTTTTTATTTTTTAAATCGTAGTTAAGCACACTTTTATATGTTGTTTTATACTTTTTCTTTTATTTTTTTTATATATATATTTTTTTTTTGTTTCAATTTTTATAAATTTGTTGAATAAAACCATTTTGCATAGCAGAGTTTAAACTCATAGCTTTTGACTTTTCAAAAACAAGTTCTTTACAGAAAATATTATTATACTATTTTTCATTACTTTTTGTTTAAATTTCTATTTTAACATTTTTTTTTAATGCAAAATTTAGGCTAAAATTTAAAAGTTAAGATTCACTATCTTAACTATTTCTATGGACTTTCTATATTAAGATACACTGTAGTTTTTTATTTAATGCTGTGAAAACACTAACAGCGAATTTGTTTGTCTTGAGAAGTGCACACTTTGAGCATTTAATTTTTCGTTCGGTGTTAATAGCGAAGGTAAAATAGATCCCAAAAAATTGAAAAAAGGAACTGTCTTATATGGGGCCTCGTTCTTTTGACATTTGTTCAGGCATCAAAGTAAGGCCACAGGTTAGTTTTACAAAATCAAGTCGGTGGGAAATGTTTTTATTTAATAATCCTACTTGCAAATTAATGTTTCTCCTCGGTGTTTCGAAAATATCTTTGCTTATATATATGCAGTATAAATAAAATAAATAAATAATGGTTGGATCGCCCTAAAATTGTTCCTAATATAATTTAGAACAAAAACAAGGGTTCGAGAAGTCGATTGGATTGATAGTTGTCGAGACAGTGATTTTAAATAAATTAATGTATCTCCAAAAACACTCGAAATACTTTGATTAAACTTGATGAATATCTGCTGCAGATGGACTAGGTTTACTATAACACAAAGTGTGACCTCAAGATATTTGTTGCAACAGCTGAATTGTTTACATTTAAAACTTCGTACTCTGTAGAATTATGCCATTTGCCCCAAAATTTTTTTCATTATAATAAAAAGTTTTTTGACGTTTTTTTCTTTTAAATTATTACAAACAAATGAATCTTTTAACTAAAAATAATCTTTTAAAATAAAAACGGTCCTGATGTATGTTAAAAGATGATCATTTAAAAAAAATGTTTTGTATAATAATTACAAAGGAATAAACAATTAAACATTTAGAATTAAACTTTACATATGCTTATTGCCAAGAATGTCATAAATCGTTATTTTTTAACATAAATGTAACACATAATTATTCAATGTTAATGTAATCGGCATGTCTGCTGCTAAGGATCCACTTTCCCCACTGGCAACGCGAAATTGGTGCTGATGCCTATACCGAGTATGTGCGATATTATCGGTCAGCCTATAATTTTCTTATAAAAATAGATATTTATTTCAAATTTTGTTGTATGATTGAATAACATGGACATTTTGATAGCTGCAACATCTGATTTTTACTTCTGGTTGAACTAGATACAGTGAACCACCTTATATATTATTCAAAATTTAGATTTCTCGGGAAATTATAAGTACAAAATGTACCATACTATATCTTTATCTTTGGCAGTGTTTGAGAAAATGTTGCGTTGATCTGAAATTATTCTCTAAGTAGGTAGAATATTTCCAAGATATATACTGTGAACCACCACTTTCAGGTCAATTTTTAAGACTTTTTGATAATGGTCGCAAGACCGAAACATACGTCAAAGAAATCTGAACAAAACTAATGAAACAACAAACCAAGTGCGTATTGTAACTATTCTTTTGAATATTTATAATTATTCTATTGAATATGTCTCATCAAGAACCCACCACAGATTCAATCCAATTAATAAGAAATTATTCCATTTACATGTAGTACACCAGAGTGAAAGAGAGAAATAATTTAAATTTCCCCTACAGATGAACGTAGGGAAAATCTATTATGCTTTTTTAAGCTTTTTGGTGAGTGAAATTTGATAGTAATAACAATTCAATTTCCGTTTTTTTAAACATTTATTAATGTGTGTGTATAGTCTAAGAAGGGCTGCCAAGGTTTTCGAGAGAGAATTTTAAGAAGGCTAGTTTTTTTATGTCCCCTCCCTTGCACTATCTGGGTAGGCATGAGGGCAGTCTGGCTGGCTGGAGACATTGTGTTTACCTGTGCCCCTGACATTTATATAGGTAAAAACTTAAATTTTTAAAATAATGTTAGGTGCAGACACATGGTTGTAGGGACGATGGCGACGACATTTTAAAAACTAGCGGCCGCAGCCGTACCAACTGTCACTGCCTAGCTCTCGCGCTACCAACGCATAATCGACTACCCTTCTAGCACACTTGCTCTCTAGTCTCCTCGACTTATATCTTTCTGGCTCCTTTTATACAATGGAGTTATTGTCTGGCAATTTAATTTTAAATATTTTTATAGCTAAATTACGGCATCAAAATTTTAGCAATACTGAAATTCTTTAATTTTTTTTTTTTATTATTATAAAATTGCATCTGGTAGGGCGTTACCAATGATGAAAATATCTGACAATAATAAATTTGTGTTTTTAAAAGTTGACAAAAACCAATGAAAAAAAAAAATTGTACCTAACATTATTTTAAAAATTAAAATTTTTACCTGTATGAATGTTATGCGCACAGGTAAACGCAACCTCTCCCGCCAGCCAGATCACCCACATGCCTACCCAGATAGTGCAAGAGAGGAAATATAAAAAAACTAGCCTTCTTAAAATCATTGTTTTGGCGACGTTGCTAGCTCTCGTACTACTGTTTTTGCTACTAAGGCCTTATCCCGACGGGATGGTATATCCCCTATACAACCCTCGCCTAAGGTTGTATAGCTTCCGCTCATACACTGTACAAGCCGCTGGCTAGGATGCGGTCTTCATTGGAACGGTCACCAACCGAACTACTAACCGTGCCTTACATTGCTTTACATCGCATATCGAAATATGTACATAGTAAAGACGCACCCATGCTCGCCCCTATCGATCCCTTGTTAAGCAAGTAAAAGATCTGTACTCTTCGAAAGAGAACAGGTTTGGCAAAATTCCTGGTTGGGGGTAGCTCGTCTACAGGCGTCGGTGTTAGGCCTCAGTAGCGGAAATAGGCCGACGTTAAATAAATGTATAAAAAAAAAAAGAGAGAGAGAGAGATTGACAGCTTTACATCCCCTCCGGAAGATGGTATATCCACCACTACGCAATCCTCGCCTAATATTGCATAGCTTCCACGCACACGCTGATGTGCAAGCCACTGGAAAATGTGGGGCGAGAACACGTATTTCAGTCTCCCATCCCATCCAAGTACTAACCACGCCTGATGTTGCTTCACATCACATATCGACGTACATAGTAGTAAACAGGCACTATGCTTGCCCCTAATCTCTGATTGAACCGGAAGTACTAAAAAAGTGACTTTTAAGCCTAAATTACTTGGATACTGTTAATGCAACACCCTGTATTAAGCCTTAACTTTATATTGTACTAACATTTGTGGATGTTTTTGTTCCTACTGGCCTGTGTTTGAACTGAACATATTGGAGATATTGATAACTGAATGTTCACTTGCTCTTTGTAATATTTACAGTGTTACGAACATTCAGCTGCCAATAACTCAAAAATTATAAAGTTAAGACACAGGATACTAGGGAAAAAAAATCCAGAAATGTTAGTAAAATGTAAATTTAAGGCTGCGAATTGAGCAGGTATCCAACATAAAACTGTTAATTGCTCTATAGAAATTTGTATGGTTTATAATTGAAAACGAAAACAATCAGCTTATTGTAAATAAAATGCAAATTTAGTAGAAAAAAGTTACACGTCAAACGTTTGCCCATTTTCTTTTTATGTACGAAATGCAATTTTGGTGAAAAACACTAAACAAAAATCACTGATTTTTAAATGATCGTCTTCTGAGATACTCTTCACAAACAAGTTTGAATAATTATTTTTAGTCGTATATAATAGATTCCGAAAAAAATGCTAACACAAATTCGATGCGGAACTCTAAAACTTGTTTAAAAAGAAAAAAAAATTACAATTTTCATAAAGTACTTTCGAGAACCAACAATTAAAAATAAAAACGTCAATTTTGGAATGATATAACTTAATGGGATGGCGAGGTTTTAAATTTAAATAAACAATTTAAAGATTGCAATAAATATTTTGAGTCCAAATTTGCTATGAACGTTTCAATCCGCTAGCAGCACATATTCACCAAGATTAATCACAATGTCTTAAGTACTTTTGGGAATACTATAATTTGTTCAAAGCTGTTAAATCTTGAATATTTTGTTTACGAAACAATTAACAATCCGATGGAACTCCCGAACCTCTCGCGTTTTGTTTGAACTTTTGTAACGAACAACAATATTTTCTGGAGCTATCTGATCATTAGTAGGAGAGATATTTATGAAACATTGCAGAGAAACACTAATTTGCAACTATCATTTTTAATAAAAATATGCTCCCAACTAATTTTACTTTACAAAATTTAACCAAGAACGTACTTTGACATGCAAACAAGAAAGCTAGAGGAGAAAATTTTGTTGATCGCTATAAATGGCACTGCATTTCAGCAGTGTTGCATTCTGGATTATATCATAATAATACAAAAAAAAATTGTAAAATATTTGCGATGAATGTAGGTGAGGGTTTTATTATATTAGAAAGCCCTGCATCAGCAGGTATAGCCAGTCATTAATGGACAAGTCTCGAGCTTCTTGGCTCTCATCAGCATGGAACAGGTCAACCAAAAACCTTCCATATGCTTTATTAAGATAATTCTAAAGCAGCAACTTATAAATTAAGTAGTAAGCTCTGTTACCACCATTGATTTGCAAATACATTAAACCCCGATTTTTGGATGAGACATCGATGTTAACCTCCTAATGTTCAGTATTTTAGCATCGACATTGAGCAATAAAGTCTTGTCGGTTGAAATCACTAAAAGCAAGACGGGCACATCACAAATAACAAGCATTTTTGTACAATTACTTTTCGACTATTGTCTGTAGGCTCTACTAAAAGACTTATTAGTGTGTCATAGCATATATGATAAACCAATAGCCAAATTTTGAATTATAAAGTAGTCTAGGATATTTGCTGTTTGTGGCAGTTTTATTTAAAAACGCTTGTAACTTGTATATGTTAAAGAGGGTGATGATTTCGTATAATTAAGGTAATTCTAAAGGAGGACGGAAACCTCGAATTTTTGCGTGATTTTTTCAGGATACCATATTTTGGGGTCGTAGAACACGAATTTGAAATTAGTTTTGCGTGCATACGAACCGTTTGTCCAAAAAAAAATGTTGAAAAATTTTGTTATAACGCACTTTTTCATGCACCTATTTATACACCAACAGCACTTGTATATCGTCTTTTTCCTTATTAAGATTACACTATGGCCTTTATAGAACAATAAACCCTTCACTTATGGCAGAAAACTTATTTTCCTTTAATAAAAAAAAAACAGAGTTTGTAAAACATCATAAAACAGCTACTGAAAACTGTATAACTGTCAACCCGATGCGCATGCATTTACAAATTTGTGTCTAAAGTACCGACACTAACCAATATCATGAGGCGATTTTTCACGTTTTTAATGTTAAATTAATATTCCTTTTGAAACTGGTATGGGTCATTCTATAGAACATCCCCCTCTTCTGCCGAAAAAACAGAAATACTAAACGACGCAGATTTCGAAACGTCGACCGGCCGCGAACGTGTCTTGATTTATGTTTATAAATAATCGAGTAAATAATACTTTAACCGTCTGCCCCCGATTTAATAAGGTGCTAAGTACTATTATATATAATAGTACTTAGCACCTTATTAAATCTGGGACAGACGGGGTTAAGTATTATTTATAAACATATATATCCCTTGCCATTCAACACACGTTCTCGCTCGTCGACGCTTCGAAATCCTTTGCTAAGCATCGACCGGTCGCGAATGTGTTTGGAAAAATGACATCGCATAACCAGACCCGTTGTGCTTTTAGACAACAACCCTTAATATTGCACACATGCGCAAATAACGCATGCAAATATATGTAATCAAATGACGGAAGGAGGTTCATTTAATACAATTTCAGTGAATAAAATTCTGATTTTTATGCAAAAGAAAGTGAGTTTTCTGTCATAAGTGAAGGGTTTATTGTTCTATAAAGGCCATAGTGTGATCTTAATAAGGAAAAAGGCGATATTACAAGTGCTGTTGGTGTATTAATAGGTGCATGAAAAAGTGCGTGTCATAAGAAAAATTTTCTTTGGACAAACGGTTCGTATGCACGCAAAACTAATTTCAGATTCGTGTTCTACGACCCCAAATAAGGTATCCTGAAAAAATCATGCAAAAATTCCAGGTTTCCGTTCTCCTTTAGAATTACCAAAAACATTTTCTATACTTCCAATATTATTGCACTGAACATTTACAATTTTGCTTATTTGTCGTTCCAACCCGAGGTTACGCTTATGAGATAATTTCATCTACCTGTGAAAAGATCGATTAACTCCAATTTTAAAGAGACATCTACATACAACACAATATTTTCCCATTGTTTATTCACAATAAAAAATTCTGTCTTCAAAAACACTACAAAACCACTGTAATTACAACGTTTAACTTCGGTTTATCACAAACACTTTAATGGCGGCCAACGCTGCAACTGAATTGTAAACAAAACGTGTTGAGAGGGACTGCGTTCGCATATACCCACGTGCCTTTAGCCTATAGACTGCTGAGTACCAGTACTTATTTTTAAAGCAATGTAAACAAATAAATGATACACAACCAACCAAGAGGATGCTTTGTCTATCCTATTCTGAAGTCATTGAAATTAACAAAGAAATATCTACAAAAAAGGTCTATCATGGAAAATAATTTTGTTTTGGTGAGAAGCTTGAGTGTCACTTTGGGTAATACCTGATTTTGTAGTCACATTATGAACCCGGTAACTACAGTGCATGAAAAGCGTGGCAACGAGCTTTCATTTGCTTTATCAATAAACAGATTTGTACATTGCCAGTTTTCTGGGATGTACTTATCTACTAGTTACAACCATACATGATTTCTCTATGATTTACTCTATATTGATGAGAACCAAAAATTGATCCATGAATGACTGACTGACTATCCCCGACAATGTCTCAGAGCTTCTTAATTTAGTAAAGCCTTCACTTTGACATTTATTGTACATATTTTACAAATGTTTCTTGTAATTATTCGAATATAATCTAGAGTGCAACACTGCTGAATTGCAGTATTTTTATAGAGGTTAACTATGAAAACTGTTAATTTAACCTACTTTGATGTCATCAACAAGTGTTAAAAAGTTCAGGCCCTCCTATGACAGTTCTCGAATCAAAGCTATTTTGCCTTCACTACAAAAAATGGAAGTTCATCAGAGGTGCACTCATAATAATTGAATTATCCATTAATAAAGCTGTATTATAGCTTTAAACATAGATATTTGTATATAAAATATGTAGCGAAATCTAAATGTCATGCCGGGACAATATTAAATGTATTTGCCTTGCTCAAAACCTCTGCACTAAATGGTTTTATGTGAGAAGAAATGTAAAAAATGTAAATAGTCGAACAAAAAAAAAAAAAGTAAAAGTAAAATCAAAATGTAAATAAGATTGGTATATTACAAATTAAATATTTTTAATGGAAAATTTATTTTTATTGAAGTTATTAAAGTAGAAAAGAATTGTTTCTTGCCGACCTCCACAGTAAGTTGTTGACTATTTTTAGACATTACTGAGTTAGGGTACATAAAAGTAAATAATTAGTACATGTGCAATACAATTTATATGTGATATTTTACTGTGGCGAATAGTGTTAAGTAATATTTTTGGTTGCCGTGAACGATTTATCGATAAAATGAAACCTAACCAAACTTTTATCCGTGTGAGCGTGGTGTGGCAGTCGCAATCATGAAAAATGCTGAAAATGGAATCTAATTCTGCAGTGCCACCAACGAGAGACGAGAACAAGCCAGGAAGGATCTCAAGGGGCTCGAGGACACTGTCGCCAAAGAACTGCAAACCCTACACAACTTACGAAAGCTTTTCGTGCAAGATTTACAGGTTAGTGTCCCATAATTACCCGATTATTCACATATATCTTACCCATATCTCATTTGCGAATACATATGCATTTTATGTACAAGGTGAACTGGAAATATTTTAACCTATAATTTAGTCAGTGGGGGGAGTCTTTTAGTTTTAGAATTCTATGAGCGATGTCTTAACAGAAAACCCCTAAATCCATCCCACAATATACTGATGAACCTCGTAGGTAGTTTCACATGTACAAATAGTATTTGCAGTATTTCCAAAGTTTCTCGAAAACATGATAGGAATATTATAAGAATTTACTTCTACTGCAGCAATGAGAAATGCTTTTTAGTTTGGGTTTTGCTATTACGAGAAAGAAGTAAATGAACTATTAGAGAAGTATTTCAAAATGTTGACTGAAATGCTCTAGTACAGCTGTAACTTTATTTGTTTTAAGGACTTTTTAAAATTATTTTATTTATATGAATCGTAAACTGGGGCAATTTTAGAGCCCAGATTGTATCTTTATGGAAGCCAGGTTTTATAAATAAGTCATTCCATGTCTAATCAACGCTTTACGAAAACAAATTATGCCAACCAAATATTTCCTTCTTTTTTCAATCTGCTTCAAACAGCCCAACTAGCAATTTACACCTGATGACCATGCAGTGTTAAATACAATAAAATATCTACGCCGTTGCCAGATTGATGCTTAGATCAAGTGGTATATTTGAAAATGGCCACAATCTTGAAAATTAAAATAACACAGAATTTTCACAAAACTGTCAATTAAAGAAATTTTTAGGTTAAGATTAGTGACACACCTTGAATATAATTTAAAAAAATTAAATTGTGGCATTAATAAAGCATTTTGAGGCCAGTCCTCAAGTATGTCTTTGTCTTTAATGTATTTTTGGTGGGTTGTGAGCTTTTTGTTTTTTTTTCTCGACATTTCACATATGGAAGCTACCTTTGCTAAATTTGATCAAAATCTGACATGACGAGGTTAAATCAGTGTGTTGATTTGATGTGGAATGATCTACACCAGACGCAACTGCTCTTCAGTTGTAGAAAAAGTGAGCGGAATTTGCACTTACCCATTCCTGGTGTCATAAATATCCAATGTTGCCAGATCTATTATAGATAGATATATTTCTTAGATATACACAAAATGTATTTACAGTCATCACAGATTACAGTTTAGAATGTAGGACATTATACATATAAGTGGAGTTGTAATAATCTCTAATTTTGCAGAATCAAATCTTTCATTGATTAAATAATAATAATAATAATTTTTATTTTTTTTTTATACATTTATTTAACGTCGGCCTATTTCCGCTACTGAGGCCTAACACACGACGCCTGTAGACGAGCTACCCCCAACCAGGAATTTTGCCGAACCTCTTCCCATAAGAAGAGTAGGGATCTTTTACTTGCCTAACATTTAATAGACAAGGGACCGACGGCTTTACATCCCCTCCGAAGGATGGTATATCTCCTATACAACCCTCGCCTAAGGTTGTATAGCTTCCGCGCATACACTGATATACAAGCCGCTGGAAGATGGGTGAGGCGAGGACGTGGTCTTCGTTGGAACGGTCACCAATCCAACTACTAACCACGCCTAACGTTGCTTTACATCGCATATCGAAGTATGTACATAGTAAAGACGCACCCACGCTCGCCCCGAATAATAATAATAATAACTTTATCTTTAACCCAATTTTACAATATTATTTTTACAGTTATTCTTTATTGTATAAATGCACCTGATTTCACACGGAAATTGTTTTGTGTCTTAATATTTCACAAAGATATTATTATTAACAATATCAATGTACATGTCGTGTTCGTTACTAACTAACGACTAAAAACTAAAACTAACAAAAGACTAATAATGAATTATTAATAATTATTATAAAATATGGAGATTAATTGCAATAATTGAATTAGAAGTTATGAGAATATTTGTTCAAATAAATGTAAATTATGCATGATAAATATTGACAGCTTTTTACAGAATAATTCGTAATTATTTATTGCTTTTATGTATTCGGGAATAATATTATATATCTTTGGACCCGTGACGCCAAGAGATTTTTTGTACAAATTAGAATTTGGTCTAGGTGTAAAAAGCGCATTGCATTCATTTTGCCTTGTATTGTGTATGTGGTTTGTTGGTACTCTTAGTTCCCTATTTCTGTAGATAAATTTTGCTACATTAAGGATATATAATCCATTTAAATTGAAGACATTACTATCTAGAAAAAGTTGTTCTGTAGAATATCTTCGATTTTTTCACAGCATTACTTTAAGTATCCACTTTGTGTTATTTTTATACTTTTCAATTGGCTGTTATATGTCCCACTCCATATTATAAAGCCGTAGGGCTTGGGTCCTATTGGGGCTTCAAGTGCGCCTTCCTTGGCTAGTTGGTCAGCCTTTTCGTTTCCTCTGTGTCCCTCGTGTCCTGGTACCCATGCTAGGGTCACTCTGTTCTGACTTCCCAGCTCTGTAAGGGCCGTCAAGCAGTCCCACACCAATCTTGAGTTGATTTGCATAGAACTGATTGCTTTTATTGCCACTTGGCTATCAGAGAAAATGGCATTCGACTGGTTAACAGTACCTTGTCCTATTATCTCCCTTGCGTAACAGTGTATGGCGATCACTTCAGCCTGAAACACCGTTGCGTATTTCCCTAGACTTATCGGGATATTGGCTTTTGACCTTGTCTCGTAAATTCCGGCTCCGACTCCTTGTTTCGTCTTGGAGCCGTCAGTGTACTACCAGACTGTTTGTGCTGTTATGGGAGGACCGTTAATATGATACCATATAGGATAATAGATTGCACACAGGAAAAGTAATATATTCTTTAACTATCTATTGTAACCTGATATCTAAGGAAACGTATAACCCCACAAATAGAGCTTAGTTTTGTGTTAAGTTTCTGAATAGGTACATCCTAACTCAAGCAGGTGTCAATATAAATTCCCAAGAATTTAATTCTGTATAAATTTTCTACAGATTTGGTCAGTAATCTAGCACATAAAGATTCATTTATGATTCGATTTCTGGGGTTGCCAAAAACTATTAGACCAGTTTTTGTTGTGTTTAGTTTTAGAACGTTTTCATTACACCAATTTACCATTCCTTCTGAAAGATTTGTTAAGTTTATTGATATTTGCAAGTATCATCGGCAAATTGATAACTGTTTTAATATTTAGTTTGTCCAAAAGATTGGTTACATATAATAGAAAAATAATCGGTTCCAATATAGAACCCTGGGGAACACCCTGTGTAATTCTAGCTAACTCAGAATAATACTGAGAACCATAATTGTTAATACAAACTGTTTGGTGCTGCCCTGACGATATGATTTTATAAGTTTGAGGCATACTCCTCTGATTCCATAGCTCTCCAACTTAAAAGAAGCTGATGATTAATTGTATCAAATGCCTTTGAACTGTAAAAATACGGTCCAGCTACCGGTATTTTCTTTTATTTTAATCAATAAATTATTCTATTTTACAAAGTTTAGGATCATTACAATTCTGCTTATGTGCGATTAAACATTGGATATTTATGAAACTGGAATTAGGTAAGTGCAAATTGCATTGAAGAGCAGGTGTGTTGACAATATACATTGTTCGCTTATCAGCTAGCCAATTATAATCAATACAATGGCAATATAAACATTTGTGTGAAGTACACAAGGGAGAAAATAAAAAAATATCTTATCACTAAATATTATCAGGCTCAGTTGAATGTGTGGTAGTTTACATTTATAATTTACGAATAAGCAGTAGTATACAAGTAAATATTTAGTAAGAGGTAATTATTTTCAGTTTACTACATTATAAATTTTTCTGAAAATTTCGAAAAGTTTCTGTGCATTTTAAATTACGGAAATTTTAGAAAACTATTTTTAAATAACCGTTTTGGGTCAGTGAACCAGTACTAAATTAACATGTACAAATATTCTATTCAAGCTTAAGTAAAAAATATGCCTTATAACGATATTTCTTTTCGATTTGTCCAATTATTTCAAAAATTCTTACAAAGATCTGATATTTAGGCCCGTATGAAGAAAAACATGTCTTCTGAAGATAACGAAGAAGATGGCGGATCTCTTGCACAGAAACAGAAGATTTCATTTTTGGAGAATAACCTTGATCAGCTTACGAAAGTTCACAAACAACTTGTCAGAGATAACGCTGATTTGCGTTGTGAACTTCCGAAACTCGAAAAACGCTTACGTGCCACAATGGAACGTGTTAAAGCTTTGGAAACAGCCCTTAAGGAAGCCAAGGAGGGTGCTATGAGGGATCGTAAGAGGTACGTAGAAAAAATTGAAAATGTTCTTATTATATTATCTAACTATTACAATACGTAATTGAATTATAAATTTCTAATAATAACATATTTGTTTAGGTACCAGTATGAAGTGGATCGTATTAAGGAAGCAGTAAGACAAAAGAATCTGGCTAGGCGAGGACCTGCTGCTACCATTGCAAAGCCGATCAGGTCCGGACAACATCATACAGGTAACATTGCTCCTGCAGCGATTCGCACTGGACCTAACAACTCTCCAAGGCCTAACGATGAGGCGCAGAAACGTAGGTCACTTATTGTTGGAGATAAAGGTATGTTACACAATGTATAGTGAAAGTACAACATTTCTTGTTAGACTCTGATTCTGTTAAATATACGTCTATGTTTTCGCATCTTTAGCTGAGCATTTTCAACCAGGAAAGTAACTTATTTTGTTGGTAATTTATTATGGTAAGTTATGGTAATGCCACCTTTAATTTATAAAAATCCCTTTTTGACATTACCTCTGACACAAATATTTGGGTACCAATGGGGAACATTATCTTTTATTTTATCCGCCAGAGTGCACCAGCCGTACTCGGTTATTTGTCCATCAAAGTCAATACGAAAAAATATATCTTTGAATAAACACAGTTAACAGTTAGGATGTAAAATGAAAACTTGTTGACTAACACGGTAGGACATTTATTTCCTAAAAATGACCGTTTCCAACAACTATATGATAAATCTGGTGTTTTAAAATTGTAATCTATATCTTCATATTCAAGTGTACTAACTGAAATATTGTCATAATTAATAAATCTAGAATAAAAGAGGATTTATAAACAAAAAATTCATAAATGTAATTATATACCTTTCAACCAAATCACCTTTTTTTCCATGAACTCTATAGCATTTCCCAGCTCCGTTTTTAAACGATTTAATGACCAATTGCCGTAATCCTTTTTATCAATTTGGCTCATTTCTGCGAATAAGAGATTGGAAAACTCTCAAAAATTGGGAAATTTAAACTATTTAAAGGTTATATATGATACAAGTGAAGAAAGAAATTAAACAGAGTATGCATGGCGTCATCTATTGGATATGTTAGGAACTGGCTTGGATTTTTCCTCATTCTTTTTATCAATTTAGCTGAATTCTATGAATAAGAGATTGGGAAACTCTCAGAAATCGGGAAATATAAACAATTTAAAAGTTATAATATGACTTTTAAATTGTTGTTTAATGTCATTCTTAATTTGTATCATTTATTATATGATCCAAATTGAGAATGACATTAAACCGAGTACGCCTGGCGTCATCTATCGGATATATTAGGAACTGGCTTGTATTGTTCCCCACTATATAATAGCTGTGAATTTGTTAGTCGAATGTCATTTGTTGTAAAATTAAATATATGTATTTTTTTAGTTTTCAATCGTTTTATCATTGTATTTTTATTTGAAGTTTGGATAAACAACAATATGTTACTATACAAAACTTTATTTTCAACATATAAAATATTCTTAATAAATATTCTAACCTCATAAACAAATCTCAAATTTAGTAACAGGAGCTAAGTGAAGTTATAACGTATTGTTTGTTTTAACAGCGACCTTGAATGTGACGTCGCGCACAGATGCCTTATGATTCGCAATTCATTGACAGCAAGCATATAAAATATTGTAAAGTAGGGTAATAAAATTTTATTTATATTATTCATGCCATTAAGAAGGTGACATGTTCTGAATTCTACCCTTTTGCACTTATACTTATTTATTTTGTTAATTTTAATTTCAAAGAAATGGCAACAGTGCAGGGGTGGACTGGGATCAGAATTATGCTCGGGCATCTTCATGACCACCGGCCTAACTTCCTAAGGGGAGAAGTTGATGAAATGTTTAGAAAACATATTGGCACATCAGCCGTTAGATTTGTCTAGCCAGTTTTGTTGCGTAAAATAAGGACGCCGTAAGGATCAGCCTGGTCCACTTTTAGCATTCTAGTACTGGCCCGTCGGGCATTTTCCCGAACTTATGGCCAGCCCACCCGTGCAACAATCTCATATAACCTAACCTAACCTTACAATATTTGAAGCTGTCAATGGGTTGTCAATCAAAATCAGTTGTCAAAAAAATTGTTAATACAGGGTGTTCATGAAGTTTCAATCCATTGTAGAGGAAAAACCAAAATGTTTGACAAAAAAATGTTTTATGACAAGAACGGACTTTAGTGGCTCGAAAAACTTTTAGAAATGTATGTGTAATGCTGTCGACAGTAGTTCAAATTTGATCTTTAAGGTCTTGTACGTCTCTTAACTTTCATCTGATGAACTTTAGATTTGATAAATTTCCAAGCGAAGAAATCTAAGGGTGTTAAATCCGAAGAGCACCTTTATTAAGGTAGTCTCGAACAATGTTTTCAAAATGAGAAGGTGCACCATCCTGCTGAAAGATTACGCACCCAAAAATTCTATCATCCATTAATTGCGGCTCCAAAAACTTTCAACATACCGAGATAAATGTTAGCTATTAAATTTTCTTGCATTACAGCCTAAAGAAGCTGCATTCTTCAAATTTAAATAGCACTTGGATAGGTTTTTTCACAGTAAAACGTAAAACTTTCCAGACGGTACTACGAGATACACTGAATTCCTTACTGAGACGGCGATACAGTCGGGCTACATTCTATTGCTTACTGAAGACTTTGCTTGGTATCTTCAGATGTTGATGGCCTACCTGAACGTTGTTCATCTTTTTACCTTTTCTGTTCTTTGGAATTTGTTCACAATAAACCAAATATTCACTCTGTTGGATCAGATTTCCCGAATTCATGCGTGAACTCAGCTCTAAGGAGTTCGTATGATGATCGTTGTAAACGTGTTCCTACAACATGTATTCCCTTATTCTTTCCTCTGATGTTAACCTTCTACAACTAGTTAAGGATGTTAGAAAGGAAAATGAATGCAACGTTTTCATTAAATGGATCGAGACCTTATGGATATCTTGTATTAAGACCATGGTTTTGCTCCAGCAAGTCTTTATATTCACAATATCATGTGATTCATGTATTATTTGAATTGGCTTCTCTTTGTTGTATGGCAAGTTTCAGATAGTCATTACTGTTAACAGTTGCGTCCTGTACGTAGTCTCACTATTGCTTTTTTTCTATTAGTTTTTTGGTGACATTATTCCAATATTTTGAAGAGTATTCTTGTTGCCACCTACCTCCTGATTTTCCCTAACATTGTAACCATTGAAATTTAACTTATTTAAGGGTTATTGTCAAATTCAACAGAGTGAGAGTACCTTATTGTAAATTCTAATGTCCTGTCAGTCATATTTAAACATTCATATTTCTAAAATCATTAATCCAATAGAAATAAAAAATGAAGCTAAATTCATCACTAGCTCATAAGCTCTCTTTTTGGTCTCTAACGATATTTCAATAAAACTAATAATGCCAGTAACTTGCTTCTGGAGAATGTCTTAATATTACCACTTTTGGGCAAAACTTAAGTAGCTAAGCTACAATATTTATTGAGATATTTTCAAACAAGGAGAAAATTTTTATGTTTTTCTAATAATAGTTTAAAAGACATTTTTTTCTAAAACGAGTCCTTTAAAGGACAAGAAAAAATTGAGCATTTGGATAAGCCTCTATATTAATAAAATAATTCTCTACTATGCGATGTGGAAAATAAATCTCAATCAACATAAATTTATTTGCCGCTGGTTTAAATTTACCTCGCAGATAATTTCCTTGGATAGAATTATATCAGTAATTGCTTCCATGGGCTACCATACAAATTGAACAGAAGATGGACAAACTGGCCCTTTAACAGATGAATAATATAAATTAGTTGCTGAAGAAAATAAACAAATCACAAAAATGTGGTTTTGTAGCCGAGTTCGAGTTATTGTAAGATAAAGGCTCTCTACTGTATAGATTGAAAAAAGAAAGGATCAAATTCAATGAATCACACATATTTCTTTTACTTTACTGACTTTTTTTATGTGCTCTACACATTAACCTCCCGATTAAGTCTCCATGGGCACAGCATCCAAAATCGGGTTCCACAGTCCTAAAATGGTTGCGTCACCCTTAAAAATGCAAGAAACACCCCTTTTTGAGGGTTTTTTGCGATAATATTAATAATAATCAAAAATAATCCAATGGAATACGCTTTTTTAAATATTTTTTTGTACAGATGATTGATTTATATCGAATCAAGCCAAATTTGATGATAAGGGATAATCCTAGAGGGTTAAAACTATCCCTATATTGACTAAAAATAAAAAAAGTACCACTTAAAGTACTTTCTCTCATGCTATTTCCAATTTACACTTCAAAGCCTTTATTGCCTGATAAATTTTTGAAAAAATTCAATTGTTCATGTGCAACAGGATGTGCAAAAAAGTATGTACCTGTAAAAAATTAGGCTTAAAATGCTGCATATTTTGTAAAGTATGTAAAGGTAGAGACAGCCAAAACAGTAAAAATGTTTCAGCCGAAAACATTTCAATTGATCAAGAATATGATATACATGATATATACGAGCTAATGGAATCAGAAATTATTTTAAACATTACACCTGAACATGAGGATGAATGTATGGATGAAAGCTGTATATTTGAACCCCAAAGCTATGAAATGTATGAACCCGACATGAGTGTAGAATAGAATAGAATAGAATAAAAATTTATTGTGTTGAAAGTTACACAAAGGGTAAGGGTTCAACAAGGTTGATTTTCAACCCTCCCCGCACAATAAAAGTTATAATAAAATATAAATTAGTAGTTAATGAAATGAGCAATAACTAATTATAATTACAATCCTATAAATGATTAAATATTATTACAATATGATAAGAATTAAAAATATTACACTAAAACTTGAGTAATCTGAAAAAATTAACATAATAATAAAAATGAAGTGATAGATAAGTGCAGGTACAAAAAAGAATGAATATAATCATAATCATAGTGGTGCAATAAGAAATTATAAATGGTTATGGGTCAAATATAAACAAGATGGATCAGTGTGTAGATGTGTTAGAAGACGTAAGTGTTGAATGTGAAAATGACAATAGTATGAATATTCATTTAGATCATAAGAAACGTAGATTTCCGTAAAATATTTTGTTCAAATTTTGTAAAGAATTACTTTATCGTTATTACTATCATACTTACATGTTTATACTGTATAATAAAAAATATTTAAAAAATGTATTTTGTACATAATTTATTTTAGCCTCACAGTACCTATTCATTCAAATTTTCATTCAAAAAATTAATACAAATTTGAATCTACAAAAAAAAAAAATTCTTGAATATGCTTTTCTTACTTTATTTCGATTTAGCGAGTTGAAAAGTTCTAAATATAATTTTTTTACTAACTTTTTAGAATTTTTTTTCCGTTTTCAGTCAATATAGGAGGATATAGGGATAATTTTACCCCCTTAAGGGTAGAAAATAATTTATTTTTGTTTGACATACACAGCAAAATGAGAGTTCTTCCAAAAAATAGCTTTGAAAACGAAAAGAGATTACTTTCCGAAACGTCAGCAAAATACATTATTTCTGTGTTTATTCCGATTTATATTATTTGCAAAACCTCTGACTTTTCCTTTGGCGTAAACGTCACAGGCGCAGAGGCTTTTTTTTCCAATAATTCTATTATTTTGTAGATTCGGTGATTTGTTTTGAAGAGGATAATAATACATGTGGTAGAAAACTCAAATAATAGGAAAGAATATTCGTAGAATGCCACAAATAACTTTCAGACAATAATACCCATCCAGTCGAACTAGAAGCATAAATATGAAAAAAAAATATATACAATTTTTTGTGCACTTTTTTTATTTTTAGTCGATATAGGGGTAGTTTTAATCCTCTAGGATTATCCTTTATCATCAAATTTGGCTTGATTTGATATAAATCAATCACCTATACAAAAAAATATTTAAAAAAGTGTATTTCATTGGATTATTTTTGATTAATTAAAATTATTTCGAAAAACCCTCAAAAGGGGTGTTTTTTGCATTTTTAAGGGTGACGCAACCATTTTAGGACTGAAGGAACCCAATTTTCGTAATCGGCGACCCAAAAAACATAAAGTAAAAGTAGTCTGAATGGTGTTCTGTTCCAAGCCCCCCCCCCCCCGCGTTTTTCAGAAATATATATATTGCAAATGGTCACTTTTACATCAGATTTTAAGACTCTTTGATAATGGTCGCAAGACCGAAACATATGTCAGATAAAACTGAACAAAACTCATGAAACAATAAACCAAATGTGTATTATAATTTATTCTAATGTTTATTTAAGTCCAATAATGATTTGACGAAGATTCTTTCGAAGTTTTTTATCAACTTTTGTTAATATATTCCGAAACAAGTTTAAGCTTAACTATTTCTTTTTGTTTTCATATTATTTCTGTTCCACATTGCAGTGATTATTAAATCTATATCACTTAACATGAAAGTTTAAGGAAAGTTTTTGCAATTTTCCATGAATTTGGAGAGTCTTTTGTTTCTAAATTGGAAAACTCCATCGAATTTAGTCCGCTCCGTATATGGGTATTACAACACCACTATACGAAAATGTAGACGTGTAGTACAAGATTGATTATAAGATAATTTTTCTTTTCAGATTGAAACGGCCACCCACCTTTATGAGGTGCTTCAGAAATGTAGTAAGCAAACGTAAATCGTAATACCAAAAATATTGCCGATACATCTATAATATGATAGCAGGTTTGCCATATAAAGTGTATCAATTTTGAGGATTTTGTATGGTTAAACTTGTAATTTATGTGCTTACAGCTTAGTTATTTATAGAATAAGGTGCACTTAAAAAGAATACTAAGATAATAAAAAAAAAACTAAAAATACAAGATGTAAGCAAATTGTTTCTTGAAGTGTGTATGTTGTTTGGAAAATAGTTTTTATTGGGAAGTGGTGTATTCCATTGCAAGAAATAATTTGTCTAAATTTGTCATCATTTTGAGCTATGATTGCTGCAATATAATCAATTTCGACGTAAAATCATTCACTTTGTAATTTAACAGTTTGCTTATTATTGTTGTTTAAATAATCTCTATCGTTGTGCAAGACGGTGTTTCTTTTAGTTTAATTATTTTTTTGTCTTGAAACACTGTAAGAACTTTATTTTTTTAATGGAGGTACTAAATACAGTAAGGTGTTTTATAGTTTGGCACTTCTAGTAGTACTTTTATTTATAGTCAAATTGTAGGTAATTTTCCCCAGTTTGAAATTTGTACAGCAATTTTTTTAAAGAGATCATTTTAAATTTGTAACTATTTATTATGGTTAAGTAATTTTTGTATAAATTTGTTTTGATTTGAATGGCTTTATTAAATGTTTATACTATTTTTTAAATATTATTTTCTTGGTTTTATTTATTTAGAAAGTCAGAGCGCTAGCTTGACCGGTGCAAGCTGCAAGCAACTCTGAAATCGAAAAATACCTTTTCCTGACACAGCCGTGTGTAATCTTAGGAAATAGCTGTACTTTAGTTATTGTGATAAAATGATATAGACTTTTTCATTGTTTGTTCTTCCTTGCCCTGATTTTAAGTTATTTTTTAACAGCGTTTTTACTATTATATATGGACATATATCAGAGAACTCTGGTGCACAATTATATTTTCTATAAAATATTTTAATTAATAGTTAATTTTATTTATATGACGATTATTTATAATGTTCAATAGCCCAATCCTGATCTTTTTTATAGCAAATTCTGTGTAGTTGTAATAATTACATATTTCTTAGTGGACGCTTGAGTCATGATGCAATTTATTTATTTAACTGATGGAAATTATATTCTAATAAACTAATTAAAATTTGCTGTTTTTTTTCCCTAATACATACAGGTGAGCCAATGTGGACAGTCAAAATATTAATAATAAGTCTTTATTTTTGCTTTAATAAAACATTTACCAGAACAAATCATAGAGCTACGTTCAACCAGGTTGCTCTTCAGTCATTTGAAATTTGGAAAATGTCTTAGATAAAAATTATGTAAGATCAAGAGTGGTATATTCTAAAATTGTTTTCAAATTTATGGGGCGTTTCACATGGTGGTAGCAAACTGGACTATTTCAAAAACCTGCATACCACCATACTATGTGAAATACTCGGGTAGATTTGAAGATAGTTTTAGATTACACCCCTCTTGGCCTTCCAGAATTTTTATCATCTTTCCAAATTTTAAGCAGTTACAAGATATTTACTGACAGTGTCTATCTTATATTGACACCCCTGTATACTGTTGCAACCTTTTTTTTTTAATTAGCTGGACATGAGAGGACAGGTAGGTACTTTGCTGTGACTATGAACATTTTATGTGACGAAATAAATTTTAAGAAACAAGCAGTTTTTTACTGAAATTACCTCAACTTTGTGAGCAAAAATTGCATAGTTACATTTTCCAATTTCTGATGCAGTAGCCAGTAGCATTGCAAAGATTTAATACAGTATGAAAAGGTACATTTTTAGATTGGGTTTATGTCTCGGAATAAATAATAAAAAGAACTGTGCTTCTTTCATCACCAAAAGGCATTAAAAATCTTAAAACTAACAAATGTGTAATAAAAAAATAGAAGCAGTATATATACACATTAAAATTCAGTGTCAGAAAATATAATAGTGTTTATTAATTAAAATACGTTTAAAATCTTTTTTAAATGTACATAAAGGTAATTTAGCATTTTCAATCAGACTAGCGGAATGATGGTTATAGACTTTAATAACTTGATGCCAATGCTGCGAATTACTTTTCTCTTGATTCTGTCCCTAAAGTTGTTTGTGATCCTGGATATGTTCAACATTTTGAATCATCTAGATTTAAGCAAAATTCTTATTTTGGAAAACTTAAAATATTAAGTTAAGGCTTCTGTTTTAATGAAAACAGAAGCCTCACACTGAAAGGTCTGATGACTCACCCACAAATAACATTTATCACATTCGCACGGGATATTGTAAATGCAGTTTTTTGAATTCTGCTCCCTGTTTTATCAGTTTTGTTTTTGTTAAAATAGATCTTAAGTGTTCTCCATTTGAAATACCATCCTAACATCAAATTTGTCACCTCTACGGCGTAGCTTCTCCACGATAGTCCATATACATAAGGAATTATTGCTTTATAGTGACATTCAGGATTTTATCGTACCCGATTGTTCCTATTGTTAGTCTTCAGTAAACACTCTGTGGGTTTAAATAACTTGCAACAAGAATTTTCACTAACCACTGATTTTATTGATCACTAAAATTACACTAGCAAATACTTAAAAATCACACAACTAATAATAACTTAATCTAATATAATTTCACTACTTTTAAAACACTAAGCACTTTACTTTTCTTCTTAAACTTGTCAACTCTTGTCTAACCTAAAAACTCTCTTGTCTGTTTACTTCACTAAACTGCATACTTCACTCAACTGAACTGTTCTTTATACTTTACTAAACTGTACTGTTCCCCCATCTGCTGGATTCACTTCTTTATATACACACTTGGAATTTCCAGAACTCTATTTCTAGAATTCTCCATAGTTTTCTACTATGTACTAGATGACTGTTCGTCAATTGGCTCATAGATGGCGCCACCCTACAGGTTTCCTTTCACCTTGAACAGGGACTTAATCACATCTTTCCTCGTTAGAGGGCAGCACATAACACTATTTTCAACATTTATGAAAACTCTTATCAACAAAGGCTTCACTAGAACCTCTTTGATGAAGTTTTTCTCGTTATTTAATATTTCATTATTACATGAAATTATTTTGGCCCTATCGTATAAACATTTTACAACACCCCTTTTAACACTTATTGACTGATTTGACTATAGGAGAAGCTACGCCGTATAGGTCACAAATTTGATGTTAGGTCGTTATTTCAAACGGGGAACACTTTAAGATGTATTTTAACAGAAACAAAACCGATAAACAGGGAGCAGAATTCAAAAAACTGTATTTACAATATCCCGTGCGAATGTGATAAATGTTATGTGGGTGAGTCATCCAGATCTTTCAGTGTGAGGTTGGATGAGCACAAGAATTACATTAGAAAGAATGAAATTCAGAAATCAAAGATTTGTGAACATGCTTGGGAAAACGGACATAGAATAAACTGGGACTCGCAAAAATTTTAACAAAAGAAGCAGATAACAAAAAAAAAATTGAAAAATCAGCAATAATCTTATTAAATGAAGATAAGTGCGTATCGAATTGTTCTCTAGATATTTGTACAACCTGCTACCAATGTTTTAACATTCTTTTAAGAAGAACTTAACAAACTCAACATTATCTAAAAGAAAATATTATCAGTTCTGTGTAAGTATCTATGGAAATAACATAAACAGAATCTTAAAGCTGTGTATTTGACATACACAGCAAAATAAGAGTTCTTCCAAAAAAAGCTTTGAAAACGGAAAAGCCTACTTCCCGAAACGTCAGCAAAATACATTATTTCTGTGATTATTCCGATTTATATTATTTGTAAAACATAACCTCTGACTGTCACGGCGCAGAGTCTTTTTTTACAATAATTCTATTATTTTATAAATTCGGTGATTTGTTTTTGAAGATGATAATACATGTGATAGAAAACCCAAATAACAGGAAAGAATATTCGTAGAATGACACAAATAACTTTCAGACTTTATTAAATATATTGTACAATAAATATATTATTATTAACTGAAGTCGTTACACCTTTTTGAACTTGGGCCAGATTTGCAGTAAATTCTAAGTTTACCATAGAAATTATCAGCTGTAATTTACCAAGGGCGCTGATAATCATGCGATAATTTTCTCTAATGAACCGAAAGCTTGTTGCTTAGTAATTACCCGACGCCGTAAGGCGGAGGGTAATTACTTAAAGCAACAAGCTTGAGGGTCATTATTAGAGAAAATTATAAGGATTTATCAGTGCACGCGGTAAATTCGGTGAGATAATTTTTTGAAATTCTAATAATATGTCAAATTGTGAATGTGACAATGTAAATAAATTATAAAACTGTCAATAATTTTTCGTTGCATAGCAACAAAAGTGATAATCTCCCTAGGGAGATTATCAGTGTAATCCTTCAATAATTGGATGAATTTTGACATGTGACTAGAAATTATTGGATTTCCATTTCATCAAAAAATCATCACTAAAATTCAACTCCAAAGGACAAAATCATCGTCATGGTATGACATCTAAGCACAAATGAGAATCGTCAGTATTTATTATATTTATCATTACCACTGAAATTTCATATTCGTATTTTCTAACCTTGAAATGTCATCTGAATCAGTCGTGTCCAATTTCGGCAAAGTAAACGAGTGCGAGAAAGAAAACAAAAATGGCTTACATGAAAGCGAGACAGATGATTGTTATATTAGTGGGGCACGAATGAAACTTACTCAACCGCCCGTCACCGCGACCGCATTCTACTTACCATTTGCCGCGGCAATACCGATGCCCTGCGTTGATAAAAATAATATTTCACGAAGTAGCAGTAAGTATATCAGACTTTCTGTTGTTTTCTTTCTCGCACTCATTTACCTCAGGATATATAAAACTACTTTTGCCGAATCCGTATGCGATTACTGCGAGAAAACTGTGTAATAGTTGCTCTAGAATATCCTCCACTGAAGAGAGATGAATGGCTTTACAACATAGAAAGTGTTGTTATTGCCGTTCACACTATGGAAAACCCCTTAAATTACGAAAATCTCCTACGATGCAATAAAAAGCTCACCGATGGTAATTAATCTAGAAAGGCTCCTACAAGAAGACTGCAAAATACATAAAATCCTATCAGGGTTAGCGCAAAAAGTAATGCAGATAATCCTGTAAGCACTATGGAAAAGAATAAACACGATACCTACTCTCTCAATAATTGAAGGAAGTGTCACTGAAATTAAAACAGCGAACCCAACGCGGAGCCCAGAGGTATCCCTCAATGTACAGATCTCTATTCAGAACTAAAATTTTGACCTGTTAAATCAACTTTTTCCACTATATAATAAATAAAGTAATAATGGATTTCGTATTTCATAAAATAAATATAACTAGATTCAAATTTTTACACTCAACTTAGCCAAAGAGAAAAACTAGAGTTCTTTTAGCAAATTTTGTAATGGCAGGCAAATGTTATTTAACAATGGAACTCTACAAAATCTGACATCAAAATTGTAGGATGTTTGATGTTAATAGAAATTTATACAAACTTCAACGCCAGTTGTTCTTATTGTCCAGCAAGGACCAATGCGAAGGTGTGAGCATATCTCTTGCTAGGAAAGGATATTAATTATTTTACAGAATAATTCACCTTCACTACATAACACTAACAGAGGTTACTACTACTTACTTACGGTTATTGTCACTATTGCTGCTGGTTCCTACATTTATAATTATTATTGGCCCAATTACTGCATCAATCCGAATATCTGTATCCCACACTTTATTTTCAAATTTTTTAACTTGCTCCAATAATCCTTCCCCCAATAATCAGATGTAACTTTATTTAATGCATTAGATAGAAGTACTTTTACGCCTGCTAATTTAAAGGTTCTATTTTCCCATGCAACATTGTCCTTTACTTCAGTGCAGATAAGCTCAATGGGGTTTAGTTGACAGTGGTATGGTGGAGTAATACCTCTATACTTCTAGCTTTAGCCATTTTTTTTTTCCAATATACTCATACTTATAATATTCAATAAAAAATAAGTTCTAGGACTAAATATTTTTGCAACGTGAAGTGTTATTAGTCGCTTTTTCAGGGCATTAAGTTCCCTATCTTCATTCTTTAACTGAACTAAAAAAGTAATGGAATAAGAAACCGATGTATGCTGAAGTATTATTTGATTTGCAAAATATTTTTTAATAATAATAAATCCCAGCTCAATGCCTCAACGCTTATGTGTTAGGCTTGCAACCAAGGAGTCCCAGGTTGAATCCTGGCTTGGGTATGTTTATGTTTAGTGGTGCTTTTCATGTGTTACTAGTTGGTAGCAGTGGACTAGATGAGGTTGTGTGAGAAACAACATGGCTAGTTGCTGTACCATTCTTGAGTTCGAGTCTCAGCTGCAGCAGATGTCAATGTAGCAGGGAATGGTCATCATATAATTGTCTGTATAATATATGTGCCCTGGTTGAGTGGTGGAATAGATAATGCTAAACCCCGCCAGGACATTAATCTAAATAAGGCGTTAAAATTTAAAAAAAATACACTAAATACATTTTAATTAGTTTATTAGCTTAAATTCTGATTGCAAATTATATTCAATTCCAATAATGAAAATATAAAATATTAGATAAAAAGCAATAAAAAGTACGATATATCAATTGTTGCGAATACCAAGTGCCTGTTCCAGTTCAGCCCGCTTCTGCTGAACTTTTGTATAGAAATACCTGCAAACTGCTTCTTGCGCCCATGGTTGATAAAAGAAGTCAGATCTTCTCTCTTCCTCAGGGTTTCCAACGACATCGGTCATAGTCTAAAAATATTGCATAGTTACTCTTGAAATCAAGTACTAACAATAGAGAATGTATCTACACATTGAATAATATAATTTGGGCGGATCGATTTAATTAGATTTTCAAAAAAAAAAACAGTGTGATATTACTTCAGGAAAAAAGGTGACGCACCGACAATAATTAAGAGGTGATAAAAAAATTTGGTAATGGTCATAATTGAAAACTGAGTATTAATAATCCAAAGTTTCATATTCAGCTCAATATAAGAAAATTGTCATCCTCTTCCGGCCTATATAATGTGTAAAGTTACTTACTTTTAGATCCCTAGTTTGAGACACTATCCATTTATGAATGAATTGTTGCGGATCTTTAGCAAAACTGAGAAAGAATTCCCTATTAGTCTTAAGTTGATTTATAGTGTCAACCGTTTCATGAATTTTGGAATCCAAACCTTGTATCTCTTGCTGACTTGCTGTACTCAATAAGAAGTTGTTCATTTGAGTTTTCAATGTATCATCAACCTAAAAAGAAGAAACCAAATTTACTGCATAACGCAGCACGATTTTATGGACGTCGCTAATTTGTTTGAAGGTAAACAAACCAAGGATCATAACATCAAAACATTTAGTTAACGTGGTTTATGGTTGGTTGGTAATAAACACTGTTTTATAATGAATGATATATATTTATCGCGGAGATTTACATAAACATTTTTCTACTTGTACTACTATGAGAAAATTTGAGTTTAAGTGTGTATAATAATTATTACAGCTTTGAAACTAGTATATATAGACAAACGATCACCACAATTGGCATGAACAGAGACGAGCATAGGTGCGTCTTTACTATGTACATATTTTGAAATGCGATGTAAAGCAACGTTAGGCGCGGTTAGTAGTTGGATGGGTGACCGACCCAACGAAGACCACGTTTTCGCCTCACACATCTTTCAGAGGCTTGTATATCAGTGTCTACAGGCGTTGGTGTTAGGCCTTAGCGGAAATAAGCCGACGTTAAATAAATGTATATATAAAAAAAATTGGCATTAACTTGTACTTAATTAAGTAAACTTTAATTTACTTATTAGTTTCCACTAAAACGAAATTAAACAAAAACGCAGTAGCTATTTAAGGGGGAGATATCTATTACAAAGAACTAAAGTTAGGTTAAGTTAGGATGTGTTTGTTTATGCTCCAAGTCTGTAATCTTGAAAAATGTGATGTCACGTGTAGATGTCCCATGTTGGAAAGTGGGTTAAGGGCCTTTGTGCTCAAAAAACCTTTATAAAGGTGTTTAAGAGTGTTACAGTAAATTGTTATGCAGGAATGGTGAACTAATAGAATTATATCTTTGTGCTGGTGAAACCATACCAACTGTCTAGTGGTTTGCTTATCTAGATTTGGCTACATTCTACGTACAGTGCTATATAAATGTGATTAATATTGAAAATAGCATAATGTACTAGATAGCTAGAGAAACAATTATTTAGTTCCCTACTTTTAAGAAATTATTTGTGTTGCTGTGTACGTCAAATACACAGCTTTAAGATTCTGTTTATGTTATTTCCATAGATACTTACTACTTACACAGAATTGATGATATTTTCTTTTAGATAATGTTGAGTTTGTTAAGTTCTTCTTTTAACATTGGTACCCAGGTTGTACAAATATCTACAGAACAATTCGATACGCACTTATCTTCATTAATAAGATTATTGCTGATTCTTTAATTTTTCAGAATCAGAAATAATCTTATTAAATGAAGATAAGTGTGTATCGAATTGTTCTGTAGATATTTGTACAACCTGACAACCCCCACACTATTATGAAAGTGAGTAAAAAAAAATTAAAATGTGATTTAGTGCATACAAGAACGAAATATCTTAAAAAAAATTTTTGGCTTCAGCTACCCTCTCTACCATCCCCACCCTATTATTAAAGAGAGTAAAAAAAATTAAATTGGGATTTAGTATGTATACGAGAACCAAGGGGCCTCTAAAATTTTTTTGGCACTAGGAGAAACTTCTTTTACATCTCTCCTAGCAGGTGCACTTTTGCCGTCGTTTCGTGGCTACAGGAACAGTCACAAAAATTTTAAGAGGGGCTTTAGTTGACGTATTAGTACATTGAGGTACAAAACACCACTTTCTTGTTGGCATTTTGTTTACGCTCAAGAGCTAATCCACTGTCTGTGAAAAGTAATAACGTCTTACATATACTAGTTAGCGGTGCGCTCAGAGCTGTCCGGTAGCTGACGTCACAGTGCCTAGCCTCGCGTACAGGTACGTTTCTACCCTTGCGGCAGCGGAAAGATTTTCAAATATCAATAAAACTATTATTTTTGGAAATTTAATTTTTAAATTTCATAGGGTTGTTTTTCTTCATGGATTCTATCGATATAAGCAAAAATTGAAAATTATCGAACCCGCCTATTCGAATAAAAATAAAATTCAATATTCTTATCTGATTCCTTTATTGCATGCTGTGCCATATATGGCACGCATTTAATTTCCTACAAGTTATGATATCTAGAAAACATATCTGCTTTCCATTTGTGCACAACTTGATAGTAACTAAACTTCCCCACAATATTTAATTTATTGGAAAATATTCACTAAAAACACTCTCAAATTGGTTACAAATTGAGGTTAAGAAAGATCAGCTGTTACTGAGGCGGCCATTTTGAACAAAAGTGTTAGTTAGTTCACAAAATATATTTTAGTTGTTATTAATGTTTACAGATGTCGCTAATAATTTGCTTAGGCAGAATATTTGATAGATGGCACTAAATACACAGAAAATAATTCATTGTGCCATTTTTTTTATACTCTTTTACTTGTCTAACATTTAATAGACAAGGGACTGATGGTTTTACATCCCCTCCGAAGGATGGTATATTCACTATACAACCCTCGCCTAAGGTTGTATAGCTTCCACGCATACACTGATATACAAGCCGCTGGAAGATGTGTGAGGCGAGGACGCGGTCTTCGTTGGAACGGTCACCCATCCAACCACGCCTTACGTTGCTTAATATCGCATATCAAAGTATGTACATAGTAAAGACGCACCCACGCTCGCCCCATATATCGGACGGTATTATTATTTCTCGTATTCCTATTGTTAACGATAAGTATCTAAAAAAGGTCATAACTCAAATCTTTCAGTTTCATGAAGTAAGCTCTAATGATATCCGAGAAACAACATATAACTTGAAAGCCAAAAACTCAAAAGATATCTATGGTATCAACGTAAAAATAATCAAAAGTATAAAAAATCTAATACTAAAGATCTCAAATATTATTCCTCTATATAAAAGGAAGGATGTGGTGAGGACCCTGGTTAGTCCCGATAATTGCTAAAATCTTGCAATGGTTAGTAGCTAAACAAATAGCAAAATATTTCGAGAATAACAATTTCTTTGCCAATGGACAATACGATTTTAAAACAAAACATAACGCACAAATGGCTATTTTAGAGTTGGTAATTAAAATTTCAGAAGGTTTTGATCAATTTGACTATGTAGGAGCAATATTTTACGACTTAAGCAAGGCATTCGACTGTGTCCCTCATGACACACTTATATTGCAAATAAAACATTATGGATTCACCAATATGAGTAAAAATTTAGTCCAGTCGTATCTATTAAATAGACAACAGTTAGTCCAGTACAATGACAATAAAATCTGGAGTACCCCAGGGGTCGGTGCTTGGTCCATTGCTATTTTTCATTTATATAAATGATCTCTTAGACAGTGTACCAGGTACTGATATCCTATGGTACGCAGATGATACAACAACCATAGATACACACATCATTTTAGATAATCTTTTAGGTGGCATGGCTGAGACATAGTCGAAAGCAGCTTCTTGGTTTGTCAATAAGCAACTAAATCTCAACGACGATAAAACTATGCAATCCATCTTTACTTAAAAAAATTGGGATTTTGTTAATCCTCCCTCTGTTAAGTTTCTAAGGATACATTTAGATGGTAAATTATCTTGGGAGCAACATACAGACCAACTGTCTAAAAAACTATCAAAAAATATTTATCTATTAAGGAATCTACAACAGGCAGTAAGTAATCCAGTACTTATAACAGCCTACTATAGCCTCTTCCAATCGCATATGGCGTATGGATTATTAGTATGGGGACACTCACCACATGCTAAACAAATTTTTCAGTTACAACATCGAGCTATAAGAATTATTGAGGGTCTAGTGTACCAACATGACGTTAGGCTGAAATTCACGGAACTGAAGATACTGACTTTGACATCATTCTACATTTTGATCTACTGTGGATTAAAGAAAATCTCAGGCTGTTTCAACCACGTGGTGAGATACACGATCACTACACAAGGTTCAACAGAAATCCAGTCATCGATTATCACAGGGTAGACAAAAGCAGATTCTCTACAAATTATTATGCTCCCACCTTATACAATAAACTCCCTGAGCAATTAAGAAACATGCCATTTAACCAATACAAATATTACATAAAGAAGTATCTGTCTCAAAAAGCGTTTTATACCTTGGACGAATTCTTTTACAGTGACATGACCTTGTAATATATTGTTTATATATTTCCTTCTATTCAACTGTTTTATTGTACTTCACGTTTTTATACCTTTGCTATAATTCAGTATGTTTGTTACATTGACCGTAATGGTGTATTTTGTATTATTTTTTTAGTTTTGTTTTTTATATTTGTGAATATTTTTATGGACGAGTGCACACAACTGATGTATTATCTCACACGAATAAACTTATTTATTTATTTACTAAGCACTAAACCATTTTGTGAAGTGCTCGAAGCGCTAAGTACAGCGCCTAGAAGCAGCTCTGATCGAAAATTAACTTGGCAAACAGGAATTTTCGCAATGACGTTAAAAATGTTTTCAAAATGCAACGAATTCGTCGGAAATGCGTTTTATGTTCATAATGATGTAATTGGAAACTGCAATGAAAATTAAGTTTGTACTAACAGCAAACCTTTGTGCCACAACGCTCTTTTAAACATTTTAAGCTGAAATTGCCAACAAAAGTTGACTAGGCGAGCGGGTGTTGCACGACGTCAAAAAAATTGTGAAGAAAAATTTTTGGGAATTGCACTGAAAACGATTTCTCGTTATTCCGAAAATAATTAACTTTTCCTTTTGGGGATGAGGGTTTACATCGAAACGATTAATGCTTAGTCTCTGCCAAGTTGAAGGACCTATGGGATTCAATTTGAATGCAAGGAATTCATAGGAAATTCGTTTTACATCTGTGCTGGTTTAATAGGAAACTACAACGAAAATTTATTTAGTAATACAAATTGTGAACATTGACGTCTTTTCCAAATACCCTTACCGCATTGATGGCGGACCTATACGAAAGATTTGAATGACAAAAAAAAGAAAAAACATTAAAATATTTTTGTATTTGATATTTTTTTAAATTTCAATATTTTTTCATTTTGATAAAAATTTGAGCTTAAGATTTTTTGAGTAATTTTGAACAATTTTCATTAATAAAAATTTCTGACAAAAAGTGCCTAATACGTTTTTTTCGGTTTATTTTGGTATCATAGGTGGCTTTGCTTTTGTAGGGAAAAATGTTTTTTTGGCCATAAGTAGACCCTACTCTGTTCTATATTTCAGTAAAACTTGGTTTGGATCGGAAAAAAAAGTTAAAAGGACGTTACATTCTTAAGTGCGACACACTGTATATAAATATAATTTGGAGATTAATTCATACCTCGACATCAATATCATAACAAGCAGTTTGTTTGCTCTCGGCCCCTCCTTCAACAGAGATGACATGGTTGATGACAATTGGATCTGGAGGATGCAATAATGGATTCAATCTTTGAGGTATTTCCGCAAACTTCATACGTGTGCAGTTAAATATCTGTTCCAAATATTTATCGCAAACTATGTATTCACGTTCGTGAGCATCTTGCAACCTATAAACATAATAAAATGTTATAACATGTGAAGAAAGCTATGACAGCAGTTAAAAAAATATCTTAAGGGTAAGTTCAATACTCTTCTAACAATATTTAAAAACTCACCTATGTGTTTTAATATACTGCCACAAAGCACATATTATGACAGGCCTTGTTTGGGTATGTACACCTAAAAGTCGAGCCAACCTTGGATCCAATTTAAACTGTAAAGGCTGATAATCCAATAGGAGCAGTATAGTACACCTTACATTCTTATCACCAGGACGTTTAACCTAGTCATCAAATTATAATCAATATCAGTTATCAGTTCAATAAGTAGTAAACATTCAGTTAGTTCATATTTGGTTATGTTAAAATTTTTTTCAAACAAATAATAATAATAATAATAAAAAACTTTATTTAATGGGGCAAGGTGTCAGCTAAAAGCTGGTATAAATCCCAACCATGGGCTTCAGTTAAGATAGAGGTATACACAGAGATGTAACAATGATTGTTGTTAAATTTGCTTAATTTAAAAGTGTCAAAATATTTCAAACTGTCCAATGTCTAATAAAACAAAAATATTTACAACAAAAATTTACCATGTCATTTCATAATTATATGTAAAATTTAAAGAAATCTTACTTGAAATCCATCAGTCTCTTGTGTCGTAAGAGTACGATGCCACTCCACTAAATGATTATCAGGTCCATATAACTCTTTATCCAGTTCAATGACTAGGGATTTGAAAAATGAAGAAAACTTGCGCTTAACTTTATTTGGATCATTTTTCGAATCATCTAATAGTCTTCCTTCCACACGTAATTCCCATGAAGCCACTGACCTACAAATCATTTGAATAGAAACTTGCAGCTCAGGAATATTGTAAATATAAATTATACCCTTCTTGGCCCGGCCCTTCTGGGCCATCAGCTTGAGGTTCTTTTGCAGGATAGAACGTGTTAGAAATGAAAATTCTCAATTTCCTCTTTTGTTTCATTGGGCGTTTTAGCGCTTCCTGTATATCAAGTCGCTTACGCATTATCGTAGAATCCAGCTTTCTTTCAAATGCCAGAAGATCCATATACGCCTGGCTTTCAGGAACCAAATCACGTACTTTTTGAGGCAGAATTTTATCGGCTAGCTTCTTCTTTTTCTTACTTGTCCCATGTCCGTAGTCACTAAAACATCCCATTAATATCAGAAATTGGCAAAAACACGGTTTATTAAAGTAACCCTTTAATTAGGTCAATTAGATCCTTAAGTGAATGCCTTCACCATGCGGATTGCAATGGTGAAATCCATATGTGAGGGCACAAACTAAATAACCTAATAGAGAAACTGTTGATTAATCCCAACCCTATTATGCAGTGCCGATAATGAAATTGCAATTGGAATATAAGTACTTGCTAATAAATAACTAAATGTGCGAGTGATATAGATAATTAGAAAATATTCAGGCTACATTTTAATAGGCAAACATCCCAACAGATCTAGAGGTTTCTTTGATTTATCATTACTAACGCTTTTTGCTGCAAGGGGACACGACTATCTGCTGGTCTTTTTACTCCTGGTTGCTGAGGAATTGGTCCACCTCTCATTGGCGAATAAGGGGCACCAGCAGGTCGTTGAATCATTGTGCCGCCACTAGAAGTCATGTTTGGAGGTGGCGGGTTATACCCTGCTCTTTGCTGTAAAAGATTATGAAGTTATTCCGATATTTAGGCGGATATATAATTCTTGTACTTTACCGGAAAAGTTTGCTGTGCATATTGTCGCATTCCAGGATTTTGAGGTTGTTGATACCTCTGTGGAGGAGCCGGAGGCGGCCCTCCAGGCCCCTGAGTGGGCACCGGCCCGGGAAATCTTTGAGCCATTTATATTTTTATAAATGAGGTAATGTGTATTACGCTCTTTTAGTTCGAGAACAACAAAAACCGTAAGTAATCACAAACTACACAAGAAACCAACAAATGCTGAACTAGGCAACTACCCAAACATAAAAAAAGTCAAAATCACTGATCGCATAGGCCCGAAACGGCTGTGCGCTGATCCCGCCATATTGTTTGACAGTTTGGTGTCAGTTTTCCAAAATGTCGGTAAGGTAGTTACTTCATATAGTATAGACAGTAAATGCATAAAATAATAATGAAATTAAAGAACTGTCACAGAAAATGCACTTATATTAAAAATATAAATAATATTTATCTGCAGCTTTTAAATTTTATAAATTGCGCGCCTCTGTTTTACCGACAATCTGGAATTTTGGCACCACGGCATGGAACAATATGGCCGCTTCACCGCGCAGCTGAAAGCAAGGATGTTTAACTATAACTATAACTGTAGTTAACCATCTTTGAGCTGAAAGTACGGTTGAAGCTGAGAGTATCACGATTGCACGGTTTCACGATTGATCGACTGGTCCCTGATTGCTGAAAGTACTGCGTTTTGGATGTCTTAAATTGAAGATACTGGCTACATACCGATAAGAGTGCACACTGTCATCAACAATTTCAATTATATCAGCAATAGTTATAATTATGTTGTGCAGCCATGTTTAAGTTTAATTTGACATTCGAAATCCATTCCAATATTAGGTGTTTTTTTTTCTACCGACAAACTTAGCTAACTTTTAGCTAAGTTTCTTACCTAAACTAATTTGCAAAATGAACGATCAAAACCGACCAGGAATTTGGCGCATGAGCAATGATAAGATTGATGACGTTTTCCGTTTATTTACCAATTGTCATATCTTTGAAATCAACGACAAACTCCTGAAGTTTAGGAAGAAATACGGTATACTTGGCGTAGGTAAGACGGAGGTATTGAACAAGATTCTGTAAAACAAAAACCCCATCTCAATCGCTACTATAAATTCCTAATTTTTGCCAATTTCTTTTGAATTGATCATAGTGCGATCATTTAATTTCGAAAAAAAAATTTAGATAACTTTTTATCACAATCTGAAACATAAGAAGTGTGCTGAATTCGATCTAAATCGACCAACAAATGGCCGAGATATTGGGGGGTGGTGGTGAAAAGTGAGACACACTGTTTAGATCAGTAGTCAAAACAGAGAAAAGACGAAAATCATTGTCCTCAACGGAATTTTCTTAAGGAGTGATGTTTGCCTCTGCAAGACAGGAGATTCGCATGATGGAAGCTACTTTCAATCAATTTGCACCGCTAGAACGCGCAACTATGAGTGTAGATCAACACAGAGCTAGCCGATTTAACATCGAATGCTAGGTTCGAAAATATTGGCTATTTGCTGCTTTAATTTCCTCACTATTTCAACTACTGCGCCCGACAAAAAGTAACCGATTGACTTTCCCGTTGTAAATATGGCTCTCACCAGTGACGCATCGATCATAATATATTTTATTATTATTATTAGTGTCAACGTCATTGTGATACACCCACAAATGTGATTTCTTGCTAAAATAATTTAATTGATATAACTGACATAAATATCCCTATTTACAACATACTTTTTTTGAAAAAAACATACTACTTGATAAAAAGTCGATTCCACATGTACATTGGGGACATTCTGAGAATATATAAAATATAAAAATGCTACATGGGAAAGCTGTATAATAAGGTCCGCAAGAATAGAAGATAGATGGTACAGAGGCGGTACGTTTGATATAGCATATCACCAACTCCGATGGCTTACTACAAAAATAAAAAATAACCTTTAAATATTTTAATTTAGCAACGAAATTAACAGGATGTGTTAAAATTGAATTAAAAAATTTGGTTAGAAGAGTGTAAATGATGTTAAAATTTAAATAAGGTTAAAGTTACTTTTTTGACAGGCATTGAGATTAAAAGTGTCTTAAAATTTAACATGTAGTTATAGAATACCCACTTTATACTAGGCAAGATATTTTCATTCTCTCTTTACAGCAATTTATTCGCGCACGGATCTATTCTTCTACGTCTGTGGTCCTGCGCAGTCTAAATTATCCATGAAAATATTAATTGAACGTTCCAGTACTGCCAACAGTTCAGATTATTGCATCCCTACATGTTATGAAATATTTGTTGAAAGAAATGGTAACAATATTTATTTAATCACTTTTATTCCGTATAAACCAATATATATTGCTATTAGTGTATATGATTTTTGTCAATATTTGATTAATACATAAATTCCTTATTGATTTAATCATTGAGGCTGTCCTACGTTGGAACTTATACTTACACTTTACGTTCTGTAAAGTCGATAAACCGCACAAATGCTACTTGTTTTAACACTTTTTCTTGTTAATAATTGGATAAATTGTATATTTGCAAGTTCTTATGTTATTTATTATTGATAGTCAAGGAATAATATGAATCCAAACAAATCACTGTATTATCTGTTTATTAACATGACTAACTTTTATACTAAAATCTGTAAAAGCATCTATCTGTTGAAACTAAAATTTACCTTATTTTAGTTTCAACAGACAGGTACTTTTACAGATTTTAGTATAAGTTAGTCGTGTTGACAAATTACAATGAAAAATTGTATGTGAAAAATAATTGAAAATCCTCTAAAAAATGAATGAAAAACATTTTTTTTGTAAAATATTTATTAAAAATTAAATACAATATTTCTTTGTCTACGTTAACTGTAGCAGCACAATGTATAATTACTAAATATGTAATTTTTATACACACTTTAAAAATTAATAACAATTATCAATAATATCTTTGGCATTTGTAAATTTCTTTGATACAAAAAGTTGCATAGAATTTGTATTTTTGTACATATTCTATTACTCAATAAGTTGACGCTACTAATTCTACTATATGAAGAGTTTTCTGCCTTGAGCGCTATATACTTACATGTATATTTTGTACTTTAAAATTATTTTACAACAACAATTTAGAATATTATTTATGGCCACACATTTTAAGAATTATAATTCAATAGTTTCATTAACTCTAGGTAAACATGAAATTGAGAAAAAAAACTCTTGGTTGCAAACTAAAATATTTGCTAAAAAGCTGAAGCACCGTAAAACTAAATCAAAATATTGCACAGAAGCTGCCGAAAATAAATATTTCAAGGTACACTCGCAGACTCATATTCATACCAGGTTTATCGTGTATTAGGAGCTGATGACACATTTTACGGAACATCTGGGCTCCTATACTGACGAACAACTGTTAAATACAATGATGTCTAACATTGTGTTGATGTTAAAACAAACTTTCATAAGATAAAAATGTCTCATAGACATTCTCCCATGAAGCCTCAACAAAATATGATCTAAGACGTAAACTGTAAACATCTAGATAAAAATCACAATGACGAAAACTATACATTCATACCACATATAATTAAAAAACGATTTTAGAGAGTGAAAATACATTGAGAGATTAGGTTAAGAACATCAGAGGACCACGAATTGAGTTCCCCTGCCTACAAAACTTGGGTGCCTTTATTGCAGCGTTGTTGGTATTATTTGGAAAATTTGCTAAGCAAGGTACTGTGTGAGCAAAAAATAGGACATCTGTTTTTTTTTCTAATGTAAATCGGTCCCTATTTGAATATGTAATGAGTAGCTGAAAATGACAATGTCACAAAAATTAAAGTTAGATGTACACAACTAAATTTTAACAAAAATACGTTATAACGTATACGTAGACTTGTGCAATTTTTTTGCGCACGACAGTAGACTTTCCGTTTTCCTGTTCCCAGAATTAAGCGCTTTTTGCCAAACAGGCTACAGATATATAACTATACAACATAATACAAAATTGGAATTAAAAAATTTCTTATTGTGTAAGTTGTGTGACAGATAAGTCATTGTAGGGGGCCTCTGTAATAGGAAGTTCAAGACCCAAGGACAATTACTATCTCTAAATTCAAGTTTAATAAGTTCTGTAAAATAAATGTTCAGAAAATAACTTATTTACGTCAAAATTGTATTTTCGTATCCCCAAAGTACTGATCATTCGTTTTGAATTGTCCTCATGACTTCAGTATATCTGCATGAGTTAGGTCGGTAAAAAATTGATTTTCTACAAAATTTAAACCTAAATTCATTGGCTAAAAAAAATATGTGTATATATGTTACTTATTTAGAACACTTAGAGAAATAAAATACATATTTGATCCTATAAGAGGCTAGCAAAATTACAAAATTCACTATGAATTTTCCTGTTTCAACCAGCTGACTACCAATATTTTAATGATATATTGAAAGCTGTTAGTTATATAGCCAAGTCATGTATTCGGGATATTAGAGCAAAAACATTGTCGAGTCTTTCCATAATAAATACATTTTATATGAAACTATGTCAACCTGTCATGGCATACATGGAGAGTGCCTAGACAGCCTGGAAGTGCCCCATATTTGATTTAGAGATAGATTTTCGGGTAGGATAGGGTCAAGTTAGTTAAAAATGCGACAGACGGCAGTCATACTGAATTGATGAAAAAAATTGACAAGGGATCGATGTTTGGCATGAAGTTAACATAATTGCTAAAGAAAAAAACCTATTAGATTTTTAATGAAAAATATGTGATAGATACATTAAGTAACCATAATGAAGAAAACCACCACACTACTGTTGGCATTATAAATGCCAGTTTTTGACTAACAGTTTTTCGAAAAATCGCATTTATTTTCTTAAACATTTCTAATGGAAAAATACATTTAACTGGGCAGATCGATAACATCTATACAATCACAAGTCTTTTTAAAATTACATTCATAACAATTAGGGTTTTCTTATTTGGTGTTTAAAATTTTTACATTTCAAGACCTTAATGCTAAGCTATATAACACATTTAACAACCTTGGAAAAAATCTGTGTTTTGTAATTAACAAAAAACTTTAAAAAATATTTCTTTTTTTTTTAGATGAAGTGAGATCAAATATTATAGTGGCCATTAAATGATGTAGGTTCTTGGTAAAGGAGGTAATTATTTTAATTACTTTGTGCTCAAATTAATCTTAAAATTATTCAAATAAGCCGTTCTAATTTCATTCCCAAGCTATACATTCAAAATTAAAATTCAGCCAGTATATTCACCTTTATTGCTTGGGACATTTTGACAACATGGTTCATATTTTTACAACCTCTTATTCTATTCATTCTACCCTAATAAATTTGTTCCATGATTTATTCCCTTCCACTATTTTAACAAAAGCCAGCTAGCCCCAACTATTCTTTAACAATCGAAAATTAACGGAAAAATTAAAAATATAGTGTCGGTGGACTTAAAATTGGGAAAACTTTTTTTCATTTTATGCACACAAGTCGGTTAACAAAAAACTCTGTTTGTCCTAAAATTTTTGTCCTTTTTATAAAATTCTATGTGCTCAAAAAAGCATCAAAAGCTTATTCAATATTATGGTTGCTGGGTTGCTCAATGACGAATGAAATAAACTAAAAATTTTGTAAATTGTAAACCGCGCCCTTTCTCTGACACTTTATCTGAGCAGCAGTAAAAGTCTTTGACTACCACTCACGAGCGATATTAAAAGTATTTGAAGAAAAAATAGCATGTTATGACGTAAAGTGATTTTTTTGTGTCTTGGCGTTTCATCCTCGACAGAAAAATTTATTATTATTATTAGTTTTTGGTAAATCAGTAGGTCAGTGCAAGAAACAATAATAATTTTCAAGGTATAAAAATTCTTACTAGAGAAGACAGTATTTTCTAGTGAAATGCTGTAGAACTGATGTATTCTATTGATATGTAGTCAATTTAGAGACTGAAATTAGTTGTGCATTACGACACCAAAATAAGATGAAGATAATGTAGCAACATGTTTGCTGATATAAGAATTATAAGGAAAATAAAATACAGCTTGACACTCTTGAAAAGGAACCAAGCAAGAATAGGGTTTCCAATCCTGAAATCTTTTGATCGTTCTACAAAAATAAAAATACTGCACATATTAAATCGATGAGAGATTTGTTAACCTCACCAGGGGATAAATAAAACTTCAAAAATAGGAATTATACCTAGAAAATTGATTTTCAAAATTGAGTTCCATTAATTCAACTGTCATTAAATTAATAAATATTTCCTTATCGGATCTCTCTCTCTCTTGGATATGCCCACCTTAATAAACAATCACAATTTCTAGTCAACATTAAGATGTGGTTTCACATTGCTAAACAACTGATGACAGAATTATTCTGGCCATTGCGTTCTATATTATCGTCTATGAACGGATTTTCGTTCCATTTTTTCATGCAGTCTATGAGACTTTCAAATTTTGCTATTTCTGGCGGTTCTAAAATCGTTACGTAACGCAAACCTTGACCCCACTTCTCTTCACTTAACAGGACCGTAACGCCAGGCTGGACCCCCTTCCCTCAAATTGTGTTAGATAATTTGTGGACCACCCCTTAATAGACTAATATTTCCAAATGATGTATTACTAAATAATGTTCCTATTGGGATAACAAACTGTACTAAGTTTCAAGGACTTTATTTCGATTCCAATTTAACTTGGAACTCTCCTGCTGAAAATCTATATAACAAAATTTCATCAGTTTGTTATGCACTACGTGTATTGGCTAAGTACGTAGACTATATTACTATAAAAACAGCATAAGCTATTCGTATAATATTCGAGATGAATTTTATCGACAGTTTAGAGGAGTTTTTCAGAAAAATGATCTGCTAACTTTAGCCGGAATTCATATATGTGTGTATATTTTTTTTGAGGAAACATCCAGGCAAATTTAAACATATCCTAATTTGTCATGAATATTTTACAAGGAGAGCTCATTATTTCATATCCCGGGCATACTTTATCCTTAACCAAAAAGGGATCACGTTATTCGTGCATATATCTTTATAACTGTGTACCTAAAGAGATAAAAAGTACTTCAAACTTCAGGAAATTCAAAAACGAAATCTTCAAACCCATCTGCAACATCGAACTCTACACCGTTGATGAATTCTTAAGGTCAATATAATAATTTACTTGTTATCTGCTTTCTCCCTTTATCTTTCATATATTTAATTATTATATTTTATGTAAGATTTTAACCGTGAATGTCTAATTTTAAACTGTATAGATAATAATAGTTTTATGAAATGCCTCTCGAATTGTTTCAAACTTTTATAATACAAAATTTGTTTGTTTTGAAGTAATATTTGTGTTACACCCTGTATAGCGGCAGCCCAATGTTTAGGAAATAACGTTTGAAACATTTTTATACCAAAAAGTACTAATATCAAGTTTAAGAAAGATATTTTGTTTAAATTTAAAAAATGTAGTTGTGAAATGAGGAAGATGCATCAATTTTAAAAATGCTTGAATTTATTATTTTTTGTATAATGTGTACTATACAAGTTGATAATATAATAAAAGAAACTCAGAAAAATTTCATTTCGTAAATATTTGACATTAAAATTTGAGCTTTTATGTAAACGAAACCACCGACTGAAAACGCCATGATATTGCCTTGACGTCACTTTGACTTCACTGATGTGCCCTGAATTTGCTAATTCACGTTCTTATCCTTAATCTTGTTATTAACTATAGATTAATATGACGGATAATGATTTCATAAGATACTTAGCGCATTAATCTATAGCCACAGCATTCCTTTTAGATGTTTCAACATTTAAACAATAATTACGTGACGTCACCTGGCACGTATGATGTTACTCGGTACGGATAGAGCGTTTCAATGGTTTTATATTCAGCCAAAATAAATAATTTTTTTCATCCTCAATTTTAACAAAGAAAAAAAAAGGAAAAATACGAGGAAGCATATTTTTCTGTCCTCTATCTATCTGTGATATAAAAAATAAACATGCACATTCCTCATTGCAGTATTCATGGACGGTGACGCCAGGAGGTCTATACCAATCATGTATGAGTGACATACGGGTTTATGCATCAGGCAGCTCCTTCATAATTGACCATTACTATATTTATATTGAAATCATCCTCATAAACAATGCGTCGACTTAGTAGTAAGCCTTTTAGCTCTCTTCATACCTTGGTTTAATTTTTTTCACCTTGTTAAATCTTTAGAAATACTAGTAAATGTCTCAGTAGGTGTTTTTACCAAAGTACTCTTATATATATTATTTATAATCCTGTCTGCCCTTACTGTTATCCATTGTCAATAAAAAACCGTGAATATAATTATAAGAAAACACTTTTTTATGGACTGTACCGATGTAACCACTGCGGCAGATCTATGTGAACAGATCTATCTCCACTATTTCACGAGAAGTCTACTACTCATTCATTTCTCAAGTATCAAGCTATACTGCGAGACTTGTAATAACTTAAATTCTGTGCAAACATGCTTAAATGTCAACGCTCACTGTACTCATATTACTGATTTATAATAACAATAACGCGCTGTAATTGGTGGGCTATCTGACCCATTCCTATTTCGTGACGTAGTGCTGGAGATTCAACAAAGGGGGTACGGCCCAGACTTTTTATAGGTTATCGAATTCTAGACTCTCAATATCTTACCGCTAATCAAATAAAAATGTGTGCTAAATGAGTCAATTAAAGTACATTTTCAAGGTATTCGATATTGACACAAGCGAGTATTGTGTATTACTTTTTTTTATAAAACAAGAAAAAGTTTTTTCCTCTTTTCAGTTCCACTCTCATAGACACTCTGTTAACAAAATTAAAACGAAAAATTTTGCTGCCTTTAATACATCAATACCTCCCTAAGCTAAAATGGTCTCATTTTATTTTATTTAATTATATTGGGATCTCATTGAAAATATTTTCAATTACCTGAAGCCTATTTTCATGTTAAAGCCACCTTATTGAGTAATACCCACTATTAACGCAAAAAAATCAATCACAAAAATATATGTAATCTTTCGATGTTTTAATCACTTAAAGAATTGTTATAGTTAATAGTAGAGTTATGCCTTGTTTTTCTACTACCTTCCTCCACCGCCATACTTGGATTTATTGACTGCGAGAGGGCATTGGTTTTCTGAAAATCTATTGTAGCGTAACTCTTCTTCTCAACTTTGGGGCTTTCTACGGTCACCTGAGAGCCGCTCGAAACGTTTTTACTCGGATCTAAATCTAACTCAGCATAGTTAACCTCCCTCACCGTTATGTATTCGGAAACATACTCCATATCGCCATAAGGTGTAGTGGGTGTAGGGGGCACGCAAGGAAAATGAGTATCAGGCATTGGACGCAAGTTTTCAATGTCTTTAGCATCGATGTTTGCATAACAGTGTTTCTCTTCTGTCTCTACCATCCTTTCAGGTATATCAGTCATTTCTTTGGCAACATTTACATCTTTGGTACAATTTTTTGTGTCTACGTTCATATATACATGGCAAGAACTTTCAGCTATAGTTTCTGATGGTGTTACTCCTAGATTGGCATAATTAGGTAATACTGAACCATTTTCTAAAATAACATTGGTATTTGTATATGATGGTTCGGTAATTAAACTACCTCGTTTATTATTGTTATGTTCCAGGGTAACATCTGGAGGAGGTGACGTGGTTGTTGGGCTCAAAGTGCCATTACTGCTCACAGAACCAGGCCTGCTCAACATATTGTGGGATCGACCAGTATTAGGTGCGGTAACAGGGTTTAAATAGCCCTCTGGTTGAAACCCGACCCCTATCCTGCGCTGCACAGGAGGTCCTGTACTTGCCACAGGCATGGGGAACTCAATATTTGTATTTAGGTTATTACTGAGCACATTATTTTCATCACTAACGTTGCCCGTAATGTGTAGTTGTACTATGTTAAAAAGTTGTTCTGCTTTTCTGCATCGAAATGCATAAATACCGTGTCCGGTTGGGCATCTCCGGCCACATTCAAAGCTGAACACCTCTGTATCGAAGCCATACTTTCTTAGGGAACGTAAGGGCCACTTGGTGGGTTCTTTTCCTCTTTGGTATAAGACTAGTTCAGTTTCGGTTACCTGCAGTTTGCCAGGACTGATAGGCCTTCCTTGATCATTTACATTAGTGACTTGAAATATATTCGGGTGTCTATCATTTATGTCCGCTTTGCTGCTAACACAACCCATTTTATACCTAAAGGGACATTATGTAAATAAACAAATGCCAAGGTTAAATTACCTATACTGAATGTATTTACTTACAAACGATTATTATATATTATTTAGACGCATAGCTTCTTCTTGTCGCTTCATATACTGACTCATATCTCTTAACCATTACTTAATTTAACTATGTAGTAAATACATTGTTATCCTATCTATTGTAATATCTGATAATCATTTTATACACAACTAGCTGTCATTATGACTAATGAAAATGTACTGTGAGCGTGCGCAGTCTTTTTACTCCGAATTTGTGGAATGCGCAAACTCCAACTTACTTGTGTCGATTTAAATTTGGTAAAAAATTATTGATTTGTAAAATTCAAAATATCTTGTCTTTTCGTAGGTACATAACTCCTTAATACCTTAGTATTGTAAATATAAGTCACAAGATAAGATAATTTACATGATTAGGTAAGTATTTTAACGTCTACTTTAGAACATGAGTACTTTCATTATTATTACTAATTTATCTAAAATCTTTACGGTTTATAGTTTATTATAGGCTTAAAATATTGTTGTATAAGTATAAAACATAATGTAATGAGATAAGGAGTAAATAAGCAGAAACATGCTATCGCCAAAGTAGAATATATATACTTATTAATTATTATACTATTACACGTACAGCAGCATTGTATATTAAGTTGCATAAGAGTACTATCCGTTTACCCCTCATAACCAAACCAAATAGAAACGGTCGGTCGTTGTTCATTAAAAATAATTTTTTGATAATTTTGCATAGGTAGGTGCTCGGAAAGTTTATGAATTTTATAAATTTTTGTATGATCTATCTTGCTACATTTGATTTTTTAGCTAACAAACTGCGGAATTATAAACAAATGCCAATTTCCTAATTTCATCATTTCTTACACATGATCATCGTTGTAATTTTAACCGTAGGCAGTGTTCTTTTGGACACTAACTGAAAGTTTGGTCCTCTAAATAGTCTCCTGTGTTTTTTAAATAAGAGCTTGCAAAGAAAAAGTAAAAATTAAGATATTTTTAATTTTAAATCGTTTATCAAGAGGCACAGTAGCCCAGCAGTAATCTAATTGTGTGACGACCATACCTGATCAATTGTGTACTGGGTTCTGGGTTCGATATTTAGCTCCGATACTGGCTCTAGATTCGGGAGTTTGTGTATTAATATGTGGTGTGATTGTGTTAATCGTGATATTTCACGGTTAATTTTTTCCTTCTAGATGATTAATTTCAAGTTTGCCAAAAAGGAATGAACATCGTTAACATTGATTGACCCCAAAAAGTGGCTGACCCTGTAAACCGCGTCAGTCATATCATCCTACCTCCGAGTCAATGACCGTCGGAAGTCTAAGAAATCTAGACTGATAATTGTGGAGTGTGTGAATCGGGAAAAAAGCCGAAAATTGTAAGTATTTTGCTATGCAATAAGAGTACACCTCTCTCCCCCGTTTTCGGGGATGCTGAGTAGGATGGTACTGGTAGAATTGTTGTTGAGCAACCCCCAAAAACCATCCCCAAAAGGGGTTAAACTTTTATTACATCTTTTCCAACTGTGAAACTTAGCGTACCCTCGTTTTCGAGGATGCTGAACACGGTGGTGAGGCTAAATGTTTTTTCTGATCCTCTCCGACTCCCCTAACGGCTAACAAAACTCCTCCGAAAGGGGCAAAAACTTTTTTTTTATCTCACCGGTGAAGCGTATATGCAGCCCGTTTTTGAAGATGCTGAGCTAACCCCGCTTTCAGAATAGGATATAGACAAAGCATCCTCTTTTTTTGTTGTGTATCATTTATTTGTTTACATTGCTTTAAAAATAAATACTAGTACTCAGCAGTCTATTGGCTAAAGGCACGTGGGTATATGCGCACGCAGTCCCTCAACAAGTTTTGTTTACAATCCAGTTGCAGCGTTGGCCGTCATTAAAGTGTTTGTGATAAACCGAAGTTAAACGTTGTAATTACAGTGGTTTTGTAGTGTTTTTGAAGACAGAATTTGTTATTGTGAATAAACAATGGGAAAATATTGTGTTGTATGTAGATGTCTCTTTAAAATTGGAGTTAATCGATCTTTTCGCAGGTAGGTGAAACTATCTCATAAGCGATGAAAATATAGTTGAAGGGCAAAATGAAAAGAGATTATTTAAAAGTGCAATATTATATTATTTGTAGAATTCCAAGGAATATTAAACGCCGAAAAATATGGGTCTGTCGCATTTTGAAACATTCGGGAAATGAAAATATCCCTGAAGATAGTGTTGTGTGCTCAAATCACTTCTCATCAGATGATTTCACAAGTCCCAGTGGCCGAGTTGTTCTTAAAGAATTTGCAGTACCTGACTTATCAAGTTCATCTAAGGAAAATGTACCAGTTGGGTAAGTTATCATTTGAAAAAAGTAGTACATGATGGGAATAATTATAACATGTTTTTATTTTTTGGGTTAGTAATGCAGTAAAAGAAAAACTGGATTAATCATTTTGTTTATGTGACATAATTTATAAGTGTAAATTTAATATTTAAATAAATCATTTACATCATATTACTTTGAAGTCAAACTAGAAGAGAAATTAATATATTAACTATACGAAATAATCACCCTCTTTAACATACGCCACTGGCAACGAGTACCAAAACATAAACAAAACTATCTCCATCCAGATAGTAGGGAAACACAACAACTCATGTGTTAATGTATAGGACATGCTTTGTCTATCCCATTCTGAAGTCATTGGTTACTTGTAAGAGACGCAGGTTAAATTAATGTAGATAAGATATGAATGAAAAAAAAAGTATTGTACGCATATATATGTCTCTATATATTCTCGAAAACATAGTCCGGCGGATTGCTGTAAGAATTATGCACAAGCGGTTAACAGCGATTGTTATTATTACTTCCACACCCAGTGGAAGTATAGTAACACAAAAAAAAAATTTTTTTTGTTGAAATAGGCTTAAAATGTCATGAAACGTCGAGATTTCAAATTTGAGCGAAAACAAATTTCCTGTCTGTCGGTCGGTCTGCCTGTAACTTTTTTTGTGCGTACGTTTCCTCTAGAACCGTTTACGATATTGACTTGAAATTTGCTACACTTATGTATTATAACGAGATCTGAAACTAGATTATATTTTGATCTAATTCTGTTGGGGGTTCGGGGGTAAATGGGGTAAATAAGGGTAAATTGGCAAAGCAAGCAAGTAAGAATCCATAAAATTGCAATTTAGGGCATGTACGAAAAGTCAAGATCTCAAATTTTTTTTTGACATCAGCCACCCCCCTATCACCCCCACACTATTGTGAAAGGGAGTAAAAAAAATAAAATGTGATTTAGTGCGTGTACAAGAACGAAACGTCTCAAAAAATTTTTGGCGTTAGCCACCCCCTCTACCACCCCCATTGCACCCCCGCCCTATTATTAAAGGGAGTAAAATATTACATTGGAATTTAGTATGTATAAGACTTAGATACAAAATCTGGATGTGGAAGTAGTGATTTCCTGGGGCAGCGGTTTTTCGATCTCACGTACTAGAAACATGATTTTTCGAAATCAGTCACCCCAATAACATATGAAGCGAGACCTCACTCGAAAAAATGCGATAGAGTAAACTTTTTCGGAAAATAACGTTATTTTGTGCGTTTTCCCGCCATTTTGAAAATAGGGCCTGAAACACTTACATGTGACCTTAAACATCCAAAATGCCGCATGGGTACCAAATTTCAGCCCTCCACGACACTTGTTAGCTCCAGAACAAGCGATAATGCGGATTTGCCCCTGGTGGTAGGCAACCATGCTACAACAAGGGGCCCACGGTGGCAACTTTTCTCATATCGAAGAATAAGGTCTAACGAAAAAGTGGACGAAATATCAACGCTTGAACATAAAATAAAATGAGAGCTACTTCATCAAAATCGATTAATTTGTTTATGAGTTATTGCATTGCAAAAAAACATGCTAAAATGGCTGTTTTGTCATTTGTTAATAAACAATAGAAAAACATGTTTCATATACTTCCTACTACAGGAAAGGAAGGCCCTTGAAACATAGAAAATGCGCGCGAAATCGAGAGCCATATGGTCGAATAGGTTTTGCACAATTAATTTATTAATAACTTTTTGACTTTTTTATCGCTTATTTCTCAGCGGTATGGCGGTTCTACAGCAATCTGCGGATGAGCAAATTAAAGTTCATGATTTATACTATCAATATCAAAAAAGAATGAAACGAAGTATTGGTTTTAAATTGTTGAAGACAATTATCAAAATTAGCATTAATTTTTTCGTTATAAACAAATAGAATATCTCTTCCGCGATGTATGGTATCGAAATGCTGACAAAAGCTTGGACCATAGGTTGATTTTTTCCTCCGTCAAAATAGAGTACCAATATTGATGTCTTAAAATTTGCTGTTTCACTGATACAAACCACGCATTCTGTTTCTCTTGCTCTTCTAATCTTCATTCAGTCAATTTTCATTGCAGAATTGTTTTTTGATAAAACACCTATATCTTCCAAAACAGCATTGGCAATTATACCTGCTGCTCGATCCGATATTCCAATTCTGTCACAAGCAAGCACTACAGAAGGCAATTTAAGTCTCATTTGTGATGATGTTTGTCACTCTGCTTTATCTTCACCTAATAAAATAATTGTGTCTATTAATTACAGGCAAATATTTTTTCACGAATTAAAAAAAGTCTTTACGATCAATAGAAGCTGAGATAATTTTTTTAATCGCTGTGGCGTTGTTTGTTGATTTTAAGGATTGATTTTATCTGGAATCTAGAGGGGAATATTCAAAGAATCCAATGCAAAAGTTTTCGACTCGATTATTTAAAACTTGGGCTCATTTAATGAGTTTTATTTAGTAGTTGTTACTTCTTGTAAAGTATTACTTAAAAGTAGGCGAAATTGAAAGTTTGAGATGAATCCGATAAGTGGTTCTCGAAATATACGACTTTCAAAGGGCGTATTTGAAGCGCGGTGCAACTAACATCATGACGTCACACAATAGTGCACGAACGGTCGCATAACACATCAACGGTCACCGCTTGAGAACGTCGAGTCTTAATTTCCTCAAAAACTCAAGAATGGTGTGGCGCTGCCTTTTAAGAAATAACCTGTGATACTCTAAAGTATATGTGTTAGATTTTTTTGACAATCAAAAATGTGTGGCACAACATCAGGTCTCATTTTTATATGAACATTGTCCATTAATTTATAATACATGTAGTTTTCCACGTCTTTTTCGAGCTGAAAATAAAATGGTATTTTAGATTTTTCTCATTGCTAGCCTTAAAGAATTTTATAAAAAATTGAATAAAAGGGATATTATTAACTTATGGGATATGTTTTAATACCAGTGTATAAAACGACCACATGAAATTTGCAATTTTCCCCTACAATTAAAATTTAATAATTATTTAAAATATATTTGCGTTACACCCTGTATAATAGCAGCTCAATGTTGAAATATGCAGTAGCGTATTTCTCACATATTTTTAAACCAAAACGAAAAAGACATAAAAATTGCTAGTATTTGAAATATATTTTACGTTTAAATTTTAAAAATACTGTATTTAATAATAAATAATTTAACATATAGATACATTGAAATGGTCTTCACAAACAAAGTATGTTGATTTAGTGTAAGCCTTTTCTCTCTTTTCATAGTTTGTTGCCATTTCCTTCGCATTTTTAAATCTCTAGGAACGGTAATAAATGTTTTAGTAGGTGTTTTTGTGAACGATCCATCTTTTGCGTCTGAAGGACTTCTACTATATTTTCCAAAAATGAATATTAACGTTCACAAAATAAGGGTTCAAAACGGCTGTTTCAAACGGAGAATAATTCAAAATTTATACTTACTGTTCGTTTATGCTTAATTGCTTCACTGATGGTACCAATTGGACGTCGTAACACTATAAATAACACAGTAAGTACTAACACTTTCTTAAAATTAAATCTGAAAGAGAATTTTGAAAACACAAGAAAAAGACAATATAAAGTTCAAAAATATATATTAAATCTCTTTAAAAAATCATGTTTTACAACAACTTCAAGAAAAATGTTTTTGACAAACTATAGTCTGGCCCGTGTACAACACATGGTAAGGAACGGAACGACTTATACTGTACCAACTATCATCCAATATGCGGTTTTTGAGCTAACGATTTCACAAAAAGATTCAAGAAAAGTTCAATGTTTATAAATTTTTGGCGGGCTTTTGCTTGCCTGTCTATTTACGTATTTTCAGTTAAATATCAATTTTGATCGCTCCTCGGAGCTTAAAAATGCTTGAATCGCAACGACTTTGAATTATATTCTGCAATTACAATTTCATACGTTCAGGCAAGGCGATCCCATGCACATATGAGTACATGGTAACTATACTTTTCTGACACCGAATCACTAAGGAACCGGTTTAGGGCAAATCCCGTTAAAACCCATCATTTTCCCGTCAAAATCGACTGCTAGGGGGTCCCTTGTCGCTAAAGGCTATTTTCGCTAAAACTCTCGATATACTTTGACTAGAGACTGGATTAACTTGTCCTCATATTTAACACAACGCATGAGTTGCAGTGCTTAACAACGTGGATTCGTAAAAGGGTTTTTAATTTTGAAATTTCCGAAAAGTAAAAATTTGTTACTGTTTCTAAATTTTGGTGGTCGGGGCGAGATTACGTCCCCGTGCAGCGACATTTACTATACTTTCTAAAATTACACTCCTTGACGAATTATTGAAATTTTTGCATAAAAAACGCTCCGTAGAGCGAAAATATGATTAAAAATATAAAAACCTCTTCCAACGATATTTTTACGTGAAGCACGCTTTTCAAGTCGGATTTTGCTACAGTTTCCAAAAGTATATCGAGGGTTTTATCGTGTTCTTTAACATTTTCACCGTGGTGCTTTGACACTCAGGAACAATACAATATTTATAAATTCCTTTTACTGTCACTATTATATATTGTTAATATAAATCGGTGAAAATACTTGATAATCCGAAATTCTTCACAAACACGCATAAGTTTCAATACACACTGCTTGAGTTAACGATTTGTAATATTGTGAAACAGTAATAACACTCTGTAACTAGCCGCTTCGGCTGGCTGGCTACTATTGAGTGACATCACGGCCGAGACACAAGGCGGGTGCGGTCCATGTTTATGATTTTCTTTAGACGATTTATGGGTCTCAAAAAATTCTAGTTTTTGGGTCTCAGAATTTTAAGATCTTTCCGATAATGAAATTTAAAAAAAGTGCTAAATGAGCCCGTGTCGTAGCGATGGAGAGGGAAGTCAGCCACGCACGGCCAAAAACAAATCTCGAGCGCTTCAAATTCGTTTCGCCGGGAAAATTTGTATTTTCTCGGCAATTATTGAACCAATTTTTTTTTAATTGGGGCATCTCGACGAAATATGAATAATGGAATGTATATTTTCTTTAAAAAATTATTTTTACACATTTCATAAATAATTAAGCAATGAAACGATATTTTTAATATATTCAGTGAATTTTAAACAGTAGATATTGATAGTACAAACCATGAACTTTAATGATAGAACGTATAGAGCTTTGTCCTGCTGGAAGCGCTTCCGGAATGATTTTTGTACAGAGACCCTGGTCCTGCTAGCAGGACCATATTCCGCTCATAAAGTTATCCTGCATACAGGACGTAAGGTACTATCAGCAGTATATGCAGCAAAACGTGAATGAACTATTTATTGTCATTAATTTTCGTAAATTGAAGCCTTGCTGGCAGGACTCACTTTAATCGCAAATTGTGTTGCCAGAAGTGCAGCGCTTTAAATTGAAAGATATTTTTAGTTGCAAAATAAATAAAATTTGGAGCATATTGTAAATGATTTAAATAAAAGCATAATTCAAAAATATTAATCTCTTTATTAAATAAATTAAATATTATTTTTTATTTATTTTTAAGTCAAAAACGGGAAGGAAAAATGAAAACAAGTGTTCAATAAAAAATATATTTTTAGTCGTCTATGCTGGGATATTATGTTGAATATGGTAGGTAAAACAATTTCTTCCTGTTGTTGGAGAACACATAACAGCACGTGCGCCACAAGTATTGCTATTATTATCATTAGTATTTGTAAATTGGTTTTTTAGGCCCAAGTATACAAAAAACGCATTTACTTACCTTCAATTTGAAAAGAACTACAACTAATCTTCGTGGTGCTTCCATCGATGTCCCACTCAACACTTGCCAGATTTTTTGATTTGAAAATTTTTTTTATCACTCCGAAACGCCTAGCGGTATTCCATTCTTCACCAAATTGAGATATACTCCACGAACGGGGCCGGATTAAGGCGCATGCGAAGCAGGCGGTCGCCTAGGGCGCCAAACTTGGAGAGGCGCCAAAATTGAAAAGATGAAAAAATGAAAAGAGCGAATAAATTTTTAAGGGGAAAAATAAAGAGCGAAGAAATTAAAAGAGTTAAATGATTGAGGTAGCGAAAAAATGAAAGGGCGGCAAAATCGAAAAAGCAACATATTTTGTAAATTTTGCCGTAAACAGGGGGAAAAATATTTTTGCCTCCAAGCAAAATTTACCTTGATCCGGCCCTGTCCACAATGATTATTTTTCGAATAAAAAAACCGTTGCCGGCGTGAAAATACGCGCTCCTAGCTTCATCATTTGAGTATAAATGACTGATAAGTTCAAGCCGGCATAACTTTGGAACTAATAAACATAGCGCCCTCGGACAAAGATGGCGCTTTCAGACCATGCCATTGGTTTCTAGAAAATGTAAAAATTCGTCCTGCTGGCAGGTCCCATAATCCTAATATTTAGCGATTTCTAGTGTACTCAAATGAGTTGTTTTCGTACTGCTGGCAGGACACTGTACGTTCTATCTTTAATTTGCGCACCCGTAGATTGCTATAGAACCACCGTATCGCTGAGAAATAAGCATTAAAAAAAGTCAAGAAGTTATTAGCAAATTTATCGCGCAAAAACTATTCGACTATATGGCTCTCGATTTCGCGTGTCTCTTCTATGTTACAAGAAAGAGCCTTCTTTTCCTGTGGTAAGAAGTATATGAAACCTGTTTTTCTATTGTTCATTAACAATTGAAAAACAGTCATTTTAGAATGTTTTTTTGCAATGACTCATAAACAAATTAACCTATTTTGATGAAACATGTCTCATTTTGTAGGTTTTTCAAAGCGCCCTACTTTTAAGAAACACTTATTGCCTAAAATCAATAGTTTTTTCTAAAACTCGAAAAAACAATTTCCTCAGACATTAATTATTTATAATAAAAAAATTTACGGTACAAAAAAATTGAAGCCTAAGAAACACTACATTCCTACCATCATTCTGAACATTCCTAAATATCGTTCCATTGTTTAATTATTTATTATTTATGAAATATACGAAAATGCGAATTTTCGTAAAATTATCAAGTGTAAAAACAATTTTTTAAAGAAAATATACATTCCATTATCATATTTCGTCGATACCCCAATTTGAAAAATAAAGTGAAGGTTCTAGGTTCAATAGTAGCTGAGAAAATACAAATTTTTCCGACGAAACGAATTTGAAGCGCCCGGACTCGTTTTCGGCCGTGCCTGGTTGACTTGTCCCAACATCGCCCCCACGCTGATTCTCAGCTTCTATTGGTTGTAAAGATTTTTTTTTGTATTCGTGAAAAAATTTCAGCTATCAGATGCTTTTGTCAGGATTTTACGATGGCTCTAAAGGGCCTTGACCACCCTTTTTTTTGCACGTGTCGCATTAAAATGTCGCACTGCAATATCTTAAGTCGCAGTGCTTGTTAAAAAGTTGCACTGCGAGTTATAAAGTCGCACTGCGAATTTTAAAAATGTACTTTGTGATTTAAAGCTGCATTAGATTTAAGTTACATTGTGAAGAAAAGTATTAAAACATAATATTTCAGTCACAAACTCCTCTATAAACTCCTTATTTTACTATAAGGAATGTAACCAGACTGCAACCAACAACTGATCTCCGGGCTATGTGCCCCGCCGAGCGCTGAATTACAAGTTACAAGCCTGGCGCGTTGACAAGTATTACACTTAACGCGCCAGGCTTGTAACTTGTAATTCAGCGCTCGGCGGGGCACATAGCCCGGTGAGTAACTGTTGGTTGCAGTCTGGTTATATTCCTTATAGTAAGATAAGGAGCTCAAAGTGCATTTTTAAAATTCGCAGTGCGACTTTATAAAGCTCGTAGTACGACTTTATAACTCGCAGTGTAGCTTTACAATTCGCAGTGCAACTTTTTAACAGGCACTGCGACTTAAAATATTGCAGTGCGACATTTTAATGCGACAAGAGCAAGAAAGTTGTGGTAGGCCCTTCAGAGCCATCGTAGGATTTCGATACCATGCATCGCCGAAGAGATATTCTATAATTCTATTTGTTTATAACGAAGAAATTAATGCTAACTTTGTTAGTTGTTTCCAACAATTTAAAACCAATACTTCATTAGGTTCTTTTTTGATATTGATAGTATAAATCATGAACTTTAATTTGCGCATTCGCAGATTGCTGTAGAATCGCCAGATCGCTGAGAAATAAGCGTTCGAATAGCAATCAAAAACTATTCGACCATATGGCTCCCGATTTCGCGTGCATTTTCTGTACTGCAAGAACTTTCTTTCCTGTGGTAAGAAGTATATGAAACATGTTTTTCTATTGTTTAAATAATTGAAAAAAAAAAACTAAAAAACAGCTCTTAATAGCAAACCGAACTAAAAAGTAAAATATAACGTTTAAATATTGACAAAAAAAAATCATTTTATTGTAAAAAGCGTGGAGTACTTGATATCAATTGTTATAAATATTTTATTGGTAGCTATTGATAAAAGTAGAATTATCATTCTGAACTTGACCATTAGATATTCTACTGTTATCCGTTTATTTGTTTTGTTGTACCTAAATGTTTGTTTGTAAATTTATTTATTTATTCAATCATAACACGGAAAACCTTCCTGATTAGTCCTGAGGATGATTTAATAATAAATCGAAACGTCAACAATCGTCAGAAATTAGTTTTCCATAATTTAATAGCCTAAATTCGTCAATACAACCTATATATAAAAATGTAATAAAAAGCATCCCACGCTTTTTACAATAAAATGAATTTTTTTGTCAATAATATTTAAACATTATTTTTACTTTTTATTTCGGTTTGCTATCTTTTATAAACTATAATTTATAAAATATATAATGTTAACAGCGGCGCCTCCGGCAAAATATCGACAATAGATTAGTCATTTGTTTTATTTTATTTTATCCTGATGATCCTAGAGAGGACATTAGGACAAAGTTGTCAAATTGTTGTATTGTCATCGATCCTTGATAAGTGTGCAAAGTTTCAGTTTAAGCTGACGTTTTGAAGTGGGTGAGAATCACGTTCAAAGATTCCGTTACATACAAACAAACATACAGGTAACGCTAATATAAAGCGTGTAAAAACAGCCATTTAAGCATGTATTTTTACAATAAATCATAAACAAATTAACCGATTTTGATGAAAGAGGTCTCATTTCGTAGGTTTTTTCAAGGTGCACAACTTTTAAGAAACAATTTTTTTTTAAATCAATTTCTTTTTTAAATCTCGAAAAAAACCATTTTCTCACACCTTAATTGTCCGAAAAAAAAATTTTGCCACGCAAAAAATTGAAGCCCGAGAAACCCTACATTCTTATACTTAGTTCGAGTAGGAAAATCCTGAGGCATAAGAAACCCAACGAAATCTTTACGACCTCATTAAAATACCGGTACTCTTTTTTAGTGCTGTTCGCAAATTGACTCGCTTACCTTTCGCACTTACCTAGCGTCGGATCTCGGATCGTTATTTGATGTCAGGCTTGGCGTCATGGCCCGCGACGATATAATTATGTTGTAAAGTTTTTGTTGCGTCTTTTCTGTCTCAGTTTATTCCTACTTGAACTATACCATCATTCTAAACATCCTGAATTCGGCTTATACCCAGAAACATTTTCTTTTGTCAAAATGTTAATTCGACTGGAGTATAAATGCAATAACTAGAAAGTAACAGAACTATAAAATATATCACTAATTTTGCAAGATACAACCTACCGATCAATCACAAATAAAGGTGCAGAGTGCAAGTTATAATTTTATACTTACTATTCTTTTTCCATGTCATTATTAACATGTTTGTATATCAATAAGGATTTACAACCCCAGTGATTTTTTAAACTTAATTAATACAAATAGCGTTGGGCACATGTTTCTTCATTTTGAATAAATATATATGTCGATCAAACAGTTATTTTACTGACCGATCTATACAGTGTGCCCGGATGGAGTTGACTAGAGGAAAAACATCCCTATTATTGATTTTACGTCGAAAAGTCATTTTTTATAAAAAAGTCTGCTTGTTGAAAAAATGAGTTTACCATATAAAAATCTTAATCAGATGTACCGTGTGTTAATGCATTAAGAAGACATCAAAATTCCTCGAGAGAGAAATGTTGTTATGTATTATTTTGGATAAAATATTTATAAAACAAAGTTGTTTATAATCGAAAATAAAGTCCAGATACAAAGGACCCCGCGCAAAACCAATGGAAAAAAATTCTATCGAATTGGCTGAAATTTTGCAGAAAGATAGTTTTCAGCATGCTGATCAAATGTCTCAACATTCCCAAAATCCGGCTATGCATACTTTTTGAGATATCTGGCCTCAAAGTGGGCCGCACAAAACCAATGGAACAAAAAATTCTGTCGGATTGGCTGAAATTTTGCAGAAATATGGTTTTCGGCATACTGATAAAAAGTCTCAATGGGCCCAAAATCCGGCTATGCACAGTTTCCGAAGAGGGACGAACAACTGAATAACACTCACAAGTCAACATTTCATTTTAATAATATCACTATACTAAGTGAGGGTATACTAGGGATTTTGGAGTCGCTGAATCCGATTATGTTATTCATTCGCTTATCCATGCAAGGTCATCTAAAGGTCGTTTCATGATCGGTTCAAAGTCTAATCGAGAAAAAGTGTACATGTGAGAGTTATTCAGTTGTCCCTCTTTGGAGAACTCTAAAAGGCCCACTTTGAAGCCTGATATCTCGAAAACTATGCATAGCCGGATTTTGGGCCCATTGAGACTTTTGATCAGCATGCTGAAAACTATCTTTCTGTAAAATTTCGGCCAATTCGATAGAATTTTTTTTCCATTGGTTTTGTGCGGGGACCTTTGAAGTCTAAATTTTGATTTTTATGTTTTTATTGTGTTTATCTTTTTACGTTAAATGTATTAATATGAATAAGGATTCAAATTAAGAAACAGAGTATGCTATCGATAATATTGAACTAACAAACTGTGTAGAATATTATTATCTTACATCTGCATTTATTCTTATTCTGTTGATTATTTACAAAATGTTTACCAAAAAGCAGGGCCGGTCCAAGGGTTTTTTTTGGTACATACTAGGTCTGATTTTGGCGCCCCCTTACTCACCCTACAACAAACACGAACGTTCTGAAATACTATATCCCTCCTACACTTTATTTTACTTATAACATGTAATAAGATATGACATATAATTTTATCTAGGATTATCTCGTTCTAAACTTGCTTTACGTTTTCTATAAAATGAACCCGAGGGCTTCTTGTTTTTATTTTCAGACTCAGACATGTTCTCGTATTGATACTATGTCACTACTTTTCCTACCCACACAAATAATAGTACAAAAATGTCAACAATCCACGAAAGCACGAGATTTATACAATCACTAACAGCTCGTAAAGATACCGAATGGGAATAGGACTCATAAACTCTCAATTAGCGTAGACCATAGATAAGAGAAAACAGAAAAAAGAAACGTAGGCAAGTGCATCAGCGCCAGCAATAAAATCGCCAGCGTCACGGGCGATTGTATTTTTTTCCGCGCAAAGGGGTGAAAGTGAGAAGTAAGATATGCGTTCGCCGGCGCCCCATGCGGCCGCATGTATCGCATGGGCCTCAGACCGGCCCTGAAAACAAGAGCGAGTTTATTCGATTAAGAGCGCTCCGGATATAAGCCGGAAAGACGGTGTAATTTACTCTCATATAAATCATTATTTTAAAAAACGGCTTTCACTAAAAGACATTAAAAACATGTTACAATGTGGGATGACGAGAGAAAAAAAAGTATATATAAAAAAATATTTTTTTTTCTTCTATTTTCGATTTGCAAAAATAATTCTTGTCATCCCACATAGGTATTATTAAAAAAAACATTTTCCCTTTTGTAGAACTAAAATAAAATTAGCCCTAATGTCCTCAAATGCAGAGAAACAGAGAAATTTAAAGATTAGGTATAATAAATTTGTCCAATGTCATATTCTACTACATCTCTATCTCTCGCTTTCCAAGCACACCGTACATTCAACTGCGTCATTTTATTGACGTGAAGTCATTTACAATTAAAATTGGAAGCATGGATGACTAATACACTCCGAACAACTCTTAAATGTTATAGAATTGAGAATTGGAGACGTCTCTTATCGATATGCGATTGATCTTTCCCACGAAAAGTTCCTCAGCACAGCGCTATAGCGCCAATCATTGCGTAAACTTGTAAACAAATTTAATGAAACTGGATTTGTAGTAGTAGATGCACAGCAATCTGTGGCAGATGGCAAAAAACACAAGAAAAAGTATAATGAAGACGATGCGGCAACACTTTTGGCAATAAATTCAATAATAGGCAATCCGAAATTATTATCTTTACGGAAACGCACACAAAGATTGGAAGTAAGTAAAAGTCACTGGCAGAAAACAAAGTTCAACCGTTTAAGCCAAGTTTCAGACGCGTACACTTGAAAATGGAGATGAAGAGAAGCAATTGGATTTTTGTTTATGGGTCGGTGAGAATGACCTCCTAGATAGAAGTTTTCTCAGAACGAACTTTTTTACTGACGAGGCAACATTTTGTACCAATAGTCACGTTTCTTCACAAAACAGTCGCTATGAAAACTACGTCAATCACAAACGAAGTCAACGTTATAAAAAAGTGAATGTATATGGTGTGGGATTATCAGCATGTTTATTTGGACCGTTTGGAAAACTTCGTATTGCCATTTCTAAACACTCTGCAACCGGAAGTAAGGCGTAACATTTTTTGGCAGCAAGACGGCTGCCCAGGTCATTCCTCAGTTTTGGTACAGCAGTGGCTGACAGATGGTTGGGAAGATATGGTCCAATTAATTTTTCTGCAAGATCACCAGAACTTACACCTACGGACTTTTCTCTGTGGGGTGTTTTAAAACAGGAAGTTTATGCAGACGACCTGCTATATGATCGAAGAATATTAAAAGCACGAATACAAGACGCGGTAAATGTAATGAATGTACCCGCAACCATTCGTAAGGCCTATGGAGAACTTATTAAAAGGATGGAGAAATGTATTATTGAGGTTGGAGGAGTATATATGGTATGGAATAATTTTTTTCTCCACAATCGTTGAAGTTAATATTGGATTATGTATGACATAACGTAAAAGTCAAATTCCAGACCTCAAAATTTGTATTTGGGCTTTATTTTGAATTAATGAACATTTTAACCAAAATAATAAATAAAGGCACTTCCCCTTTGAGGCATTCTGATGTTTTCTTGATTCATTAATACTCGGAACATCTGATCTAAGATGGTACGGCAGTGGTGTGGTTGAGGGTAAATTCATATTTTCGACAAGCAGAATTTTTTTATAAAGAATAACTTTTTGTCGTAAAATCAATAAGAGATATTTTCCCTCTTGTCAATGCATCCGAAAACACACTGTATGTGATCATCGTTTTTTTTTCATGGAAAATTATGTTGAGCTGATCATATATATTTTTTCTGGTCAACTAGAATTTTTATATGAAATAATGCATTGAGTCAAATATGTTGTTATTATTGTTTATATAATAAAATTATGATAATCTTTTTAAAGCAAATATTTTGTTAATTAAAACTATGTTGAAAGGTAAACGTAGGGCAATCCGAACCTAATCCTCTTGAAAAACACTGACGATGATTAGAAGTGAATGAACACCTGAATGAAATCCTATAACCCCGCATTCTCTACTCAGATGGCTGTGGAACTGTATCCGCGGAGTCTGTACCGTAGTTTGCACCTGTCGGTCCATGAGCAACAGGTAGGAGGGACTGCTGGGGCCCGGACGAATCGCAGTAGGCGCTCCGCCACTCCGCCGACCAATACCTCCTCGACTGAGACTTATCCAAGTCTTTATTTACCTTTGCTCGCATTTGCATAGGCGTGTACTTTGCTCAATTAACTTAGGAGTACCTTGACAGCAAAGTACAAAATATACAAAACGATTTATTTATGCATATATTGGTCTCGTTGTTTATGGTTACCGCTTTGTGACAAAGGCATAAATCTGTTGTAGTTATTGTGGGATAGGTATGGTAATATACAAAAAATATATCTTATTTATTTTTCTAAAAGAAAAAAAAAAATAGCAACAGTCCACCATTTGGGAGCCAAATGTTTGAATGGCTACTACAAAATAGAGCTGGAATTGATGGATAATTTTATTATTTTATATTTAAACATGTCATATATGGCAGCTGGCAGGATATTAATACATTTACAGTTTTTTTCCAATTTAAGAACAGTTTGAAGTTGTTTACTTGTGAAATAGGGATTAAAACAACATAATAATAGAAGAATTTTATGGATTACATCATATAATAACTATTTCCTTATATCAACGTCTAATTACTATTAAATTTACATAAAAAAATGGAGTTCGATAAATCATTGTAATGCACTAAGTGAAGGAAAATAGAGCAGTATCATCACACGATCAAACAATCTGTTATCATTAATTAGATGAATATTCTTGATTAAGTGGTACCTAGTAGGTATTAGGCGAGCAGAAATTGTCTAGTGTATCGTGACTTTGTGAAAAACACGTCGTATTTTTATAAAGAAAATCATTTAAAAAATCTATGTAAATCGATCATTTAAATGAATTTTTCAAAAAGTATTAATAAAATTAATAAAATGATAATTAAAAATGCATTCAATTCTTTGCTTGTATATGTATAATTATTATTGAATATAATTTATTAGCATAACAAAAATGTATCAGAAAATAAATATGGCAAAAACCAATATTAACTATTTTAAATTAGTTCCTTTTTTTTAATTTAAAAGTTTCAAAATATACGATTTGATTGAAGTACTGCTCTTGCACGCCATGTTTAAAAGTTATATCTCACTAGAGAAATGATATTTATACAAACTGCAAATGAAACAAATAAGTGAAACTTCAGAATCTTCCATTTTTCGAGAGATAAATCATTAGATTCTGATACATTCATCAGAGTTACGTGTCTACGCATGCATTAAGGTCTCCTCGAATGTCACATTAAAAAAGGTATTGGACTGAAATTTGCAAGAAGAATAAATCGGTTTTAAATATTTATAGTTCAGGTACAAATTAATTAGTCTTTGTTTCAATTTGAAGTCTTAAATATACTATTAATTGATGTGTATATAATATCTTTCGGTAACTTCAAATTATGTTTTGCTTTATTTCTAAAGTGATGACCTAAATTTATCACACATTTGCCGGGGTTACCTGTCTTTGTGCGCATTGAAGTCTCATTAGGTTTTATTTATTTTTAAGGTTTAAGATTGTGACTTGCTAGCATTCAATGGGTGGTAAAATATTTATAATGCATGATATCGAGTCTCATCGATAATTAATGTGATATTTTTCGAACAAACTGAAAACAAGCTGGGGACTAGATTTTCTCTCAATTGCTAAAAACACGGCCTTCACTCTTAGATAGATAAATGGACCCCGCACAATTCTCATTTCTTATGGGAAATGGCCCCCCGGTGAAAGTCGCTGGAATCGATATATGTTATTCCTCTCGAGCTCCTGATCAAAGTCCTCATAGCCACAAGGTCGGAAACTGTACAGCTTTCGAAGTATGGGGGGGAGAAAGTAAATTTTTCGAGATTTTGTCACTTTTTCGGGCCGCTGATTTCAAATCCGATATCAAAAGTAGAATTTGACAGTTGACAGCTGTCAGTAGCAGCGTTAGCTGTATTATCCCGAAATGATTTATCACAGTTTTTCCGGGTCACGCTAAAAGTAGATGCAAACAATCCAATTAATATAACTGTTACTGACAGTTGTCAACTGTCAAATGCCACCTTCGACATCGGATTTTAAATCAGCGACGCAAAAACCCCTTGTATATATTCAGATAAATCTTTTCCGGAAAATAAGGCGAGTTGACAGTACCACTGACAGCTACTTTTTTCTACTTTTGACATCGGATTTGAGATCAGGGACCCGAAAAATCCCCGTAGATCACTAGCATGCATTGAAAGGACCATGGCTCCATACTATTATTGAAAAAAATCCCGAAAAATCGACTTTCGCCCTATATTTGGAAAACTGTACATTTAGCGACCTTGTGGCCATGAGGACTTTTGATCAAGAGGTCATTTGCCATAAGAAATGTGCGGGGCCCTTTAATTCAGAGGTTGGGGCTACCTGTCTATGCATGCATTGATGTCTATCTTGGTTTTACTTATTTGCAAGGTCTTAGATTGAGATATCTGTGAAAAATTTCCTGTGTAAAATAACGATATTGAGTTTTATTGATAATTATCCGTTTCTACTTCAAACAATCTGAAAATAAGGCGGGAACTTGATTTTTTCCTAGTTGCGTAAAGACAGACGACTTTGACACAAGTTAAGTCCGTCAAAATCTTAACTTAAAGTGATTGTTGGCACAATTCAATAACCGAATCATACACATATTTTTGAACTTAATATGAAATTTTAACTTCTAAATGTTTACCCTTGGAAAAATATTTTTGTCTAACCGTTGATTGCACGAAAAGTTTTAACTATTAAGATATAGATATGAAAATTGCGAAAATATGTTATTACGAAATCGACGGGTTAGGATTAAATTAAAATAAATAAAATTTGTGGGGAAGAGACTTCAATGCTTAGTTAGACAAGTTACTTCAACGAACTGATCAGGTATATCTGATTATTTCATTTACCATAGTTGAATATATACTTATTTTCTATTTTATAGTACATTTAGTCCTCCTCGTCGGTTGGAATGTATGACTCTCTCGTCCATCCAGGTTGTCCAGGTTCAAATCAAGGATGTGACAAGTGGATGCGCAGAAGAGCGGATTTGTCTGCTGCAGGTTAGGATTGTCACTGTTTACATAAGTACTGATGGAGTTCATCTGCAGGAGTTCACGATTAGGTAAAAATATATTTTATTGTTTTACGAATAGTATAAATATCTGCTACTTGTAGAAACCTCTCTAAACATAGTTCGTTATTTTAAAATTACTTCTCAATAATACTTTGAAGAGGGTCGACGTAAAAAATATATTAGCTTCAAGGCCGATATATATGTTATTCCATCATTATTGAAATACCAGAGGGCGATTTTCAGTGAAGTTAAGTAAAGCAGGATTATCTGTATTGAAATTTCAGTTAGCTCCTCAACAGTCAAGTCCAGTACGTAACCGTCTTGAAGTCCGCGTAATTTCGTGATATACGTCGATCTCTCTTCCTCAAGCACCTGTTCGTTGGAAAGAGACCGTTCTACCTGTGCAAACCACGTGTTTATGAGGGTGGGGACTTATAGGTAGAGGTAAGAGCTGAGGGTCAATGTTAGTGCCTAGTTCAGTGCCATTCAAGCAAGGCTACGGTCACTAGACCACCGCGAAATAAGAAACCGCGTGCGCGATACCCCCCTAATCAATTGACATAAACCCCCTCGAAATTCGCAAGAGAAAATAACCATAAGCTTCGTATGCTAAATATTTTCTATTATAAGGACCAACTATTTTTTTTGTTAACAAAAATATTCTTATGTTTTTTGTTGATTTAACTGAGCACAGGTTATTCGCACTAATTAGGAGCTATCGTTGTGTTTATAGTTTATAAGATATATATTATGTGTTAAGGACTTAAGGTCACGATGGAAACTTGTGTCTTGATCCCGCAGGAGTTTAGTTTGTGCGTGAGGAGTCCTGGATTGGGCGGCAGGCGCGAACCCGAGGTGTCAGTCTGGTCCAATACGACTATCGCTCAAGGATCCTTGTGCTATCCTTTTCAAGGAACCATCCGCATTGACAAACTTGACGTCTACGGACAACTAGATGATGATGATGTAAGTAGATATAAGACTGAATATAAAACGTAAATATCACGTGTTCGATGTGAGGTGTGTAGAATTCGTTAAATACTATGCAATTCTTCCCTGAAATCAGAATATAAGAATTTATGTTCAACGTCATTCATTGTGCTATCAAGGTTGTAAACAGGAAACCAAAAAAATATTTTTTTAACATAAAAAATACACAAACCTGCATATTTGGTTCATTTAGAAAAATAATAATTATAGTAAAGTTAGGTTTAATGACCTGTTTTCTTATGGTTGCAGATAAGAAATTGTGGGTTGATTTATTTTTTAAAGAAAACTATATTTTTTTAAATAGCCAACGTTTCGGCATTATATTATGCCTCCCTCAGGGCATACAATAAATATGAAATTATAAGTATAATTTAACAATAGACGAATTAAAAAATATATTTTTTTTTACATAGATTAGACTTGTAAGTTAAAAGTTGTTAAAAGTGCGATTGTTATTACATTAATTTAATTAAACTATTAACTGACAAAAACATTCAATAAAAATTATAATATGGAAATTTGTTAAAAAACAATAGGTATCTACTTACAATTAAAATCTTTAGTTTTCCACGTTGGATTAAATTCTAAAGTAAAATAAAAGGCAGGTGTCATAGATACAGTCTTCGGGAGTAAAATAATTATTAATAACACAATTTTGTAAATTCTACTCTTAAAGAAGGTTTGTTCGTAAGTGAGGATCAAAAAATATTTAAGAATTTAAAAAAAATTATTTAAAAAATATTCATCTATTTTTTCACCAGGTATGCAAAATTATCTGTGTATTTAAAAATGTTTTATAGTGAAATTACAAAGTATTATCATTCGGGATGTTATTTTCTTATTTTACTTATTAGGTTAATGTAGGAACAATTTAAATTTTTAGTAGCTTTTCTCGACTTAACTGTTTTGTATTTTTTAATATTTATCATCGCTTGGAAAGTCCTTTTATATCATATATTTTGTTTTCCAACTACTTTAGTGTCTGTAAATGCATTCAAAAGGTGTTTTGTTTTAATTTCGAAAAAACAATTTTCCTATTGTGTTATCATTCTTATTGGCAACAGTAACACTGTCATTGTCTAATATAGGTTTTAACTTTTCAGAAAGACCTTTCACATAAAGCAGTTTTGTATATATATGTTGTTGTTGTTCATTACTAGATATATTAATTATAGAAGATTGTGAGTTTAAAATTTTGTTTATAAGAGATTTAGATTTACATTTTTTATTAGAAAAGTTCTTAATAAGTTTATAGTTTTATCCTTATTTTTATCTCTAATTTTAAACAGCATAATTTTATTATTCTTTGTTGAAGATTGGATGTTGTGAGTTGAAATTCAAAAGCCTTTCCGAAAAAGTAGGTTTATGGTACCAAATCAATCAATAGGGTATTATCATTTGCTCTGATAATTCGTGTATCCAGAAATGTTATTGATTTGCCTTCTTCTATTTCCAGTAAATTTAAGTTTATTGTAATAATTATCGAAAGTGTTAAATAATTCATTTTCTGAGTCATTTGGAATTACCCTATCTTTTGTACACAGAAACCTGAAAAGATAAGTTTTTCAAACAATATTCTTGTAATTCTGACATAACTAAACCGGAACAGATTGGTGAAAGACAATTGCTCATTCCTAAATCAAAAATTTGTTTGAAAAACTCCCCATTAAAATTTAAAAAACTGTTGTTAGTACAGAACTAAACTAAGTAGTGATGGGAGGTAAGTGAATCCTCTCATATGGTCAATTGCTACTATACACCATAGATGTCTCTCCATGGGCGTATAGCGACTTGCGATTCTGCAAGTACCTGATAGCGGCGACCTTTCGGTCCTAGGTGGACTTAACCTACTGTTATAATATATGATTTGCAAATCATATATTATCAGGTACTTGCAGATTCGCAAGTCGCTATACGCCCATGGAGACATCTATGGTGTATAGTAGCAATTGACCATATGAGAGGATTCACTTACCTCCCATCACTACTCAATTTACTATAGTTTGTATAAAACTAGAAGGTTGGCCACTATCATTTGTCTGTTCCATGACCTATGGCATACTGATGAGAACTAATAAGTTCGAAACCGATCTATGTCTGGTCAGGGAATTGACAAATGATATTGGTTACCATTCTTTCATGATTTGTGATTTGTAAGGTGTAATTCAATGCAGGTCGGGGTATTTGCCCGCTGAGTAGTTGTTTCCTGCAAATCATATATTATAAGAACTAAACTAGTTTGAGAAAATTGTCTAAAGAGAGTGTGTTTTATCTTCTAAAAGTGGCCATTTTTGTTTTATAATATCAGTAGTTAAATCTATTGGGATGTTAGTAAATAAGGATACAACGTCCAGAGAAACCAACATTTGATTGCATGGAATTTATAAGCCATTTGTAAACTCAACAAATTCAAAAGAGTTCTTTACATATCTGTTATATTTAATAAACGTTTATTTTAATATATCACTTAGGAATTTAGTTAAGTTTTAGAGCGGTGACATATAAAGTTAATAATAGGTTTTAAGGGTAAATTGGCCTTATGTATTTTAGGTAAGAAAATATAAGTTGGGGAAAATGCCATTTTTACATTTCAGTTGGTTTGCCATATGCTGGTCAGTACTAAATTAATTACTAAGCTGTCAATATGTTTATTTAACTGATTTTGAATTGTAATAGTTGGATCTCTGTAAGTTTTTCATATGTTTTTGAATCCTTTAATATAACGTCATTTTTATTAAGAGTTACTGTGGTATTTCCAGGTGGTTAATTTCAAAATTAACTAATAGCAACAGAGCAACAAAAAAATTAGAAAAAATAACATCAAACTTTTTAAAACAAAATAGAGACAGTAACAATAACAAAGGCCTATAAGGGAAAATGTTTTTTGATCCTAACTTGCGGACAAACCTTCGTCAAGAGTGGAATTGTCTACAAAAATTGTCTTATTAACAATTATTTTACTCCCGAAGACTGTATCTATGATACCTACCTTTTATTTTACTTTAGGATTTAATCCAACGCAGAAAAGTAAAGATTTAATGGTAAAAGTACTTATTGTTTTTTAATGAATTTCCATATCATAATTTTTATTGAATGTTTTTGTCAGTTAATTGTGTAATTAAATTAGTGTAATAACAATCATTTTAACGACTTTTAACTTATAAGTCTGTTATGTAAAAAAATACATTTTTTAATTCGTCTATTGTTTTATTATACTTATGATTTTATATTTATTGTAGCCCCTGGGGAAGGCATACCATAATGCCGAAACGTTGGCTATTTCAAAAAATATACTTTTCTTTAAAAAATAGACCTTAACCCAACAACTTGCTATCTTCAATAATAATTATGATTATACTAAAACTTGATTTTATTTTCGCTTCACTTGTATAAGTTATATACGTATACTGATAATTTAAAACCATTAAAAAATATGAATTAACGCAACTATTTCAGACCATAGATAATGTCGCGGCACTATACAGATTTAATGCGCTATTCTTGTTTATTGATACTATAAATCGATAGGTAAACGCATACATAACCTAATTTGTTATTAACAAAATTTATTAGGTACATTAACATAAAGTTTCAATCAAAGGCCAATCGTGAATTTATTTAATTTGTGATTAACATAAATTATAGATTTGTATATTAAATTAGAATCGATAATGAGTGGTTTATTTATAGTTTTGTTAGCATTTATGTGATTTTTGGGGTATTGTTTTTATCAACAGTTGCAACATGTGAAATATCGAAATAAGGAACAGTAAAAATAGTCCATGTTGATATTTGTAAACAGAATACAGATTTCTCGAGAGATTTCTTTATCATAAAATATGTTATTGATCTAAAGGGCTTTACTATGATTAAAACATTAGAAAACTCGATTTTTTAAACACGTTTATTTTTTATTTACTATCTTTTAAATCTCTATCAAAATATATACAGTGTGAAGGTTGGCTATGGAACTTCTCGGACAGATCAACATTATTTTTTAACGCGCTAATTCTTTGATAGTTAACATTTTTCTTTACCCCGCCCCTTACCGTAATGACCTGATTGCCATTATTTTTATTGGCAACCCATCTATTTAAAGAGTTGGGTTTTTCTTCAAATTCTACATACAGTAATATGTGTTTGTGTAATTTGAATAAAAAATATAGATAGCTGTGGAATTTTTATCAATTTAACCGAACAGCGTCGTTTAATAACAAGTTTACAGAATGCTAAATGAATAAAATATAAATGCAAAAAACATTAGACATTTACTTCTTGGTAGAAGATGAATCGATGAATATTTTCTTAATATTTCGTATTCTTTCCTGTAAGGCATCAATGAAATTTGGTTTATTAAAGATCTTACTTTTAATTTAAAGTTATGACGTCAAGTTTCCCCTTTATTGCCATTCCAAAGCCCAGGAAAAATATCTTTTAAATAACCCCAAACAGTAACGTGATAATGAGAGGACACTCCATCTTAGTGGTACCAGAAAACCTCTCTTAGTGCTCCCATAATTACATAAGGTTCTAAGATTTTATTTCCAATCATGCAAGCCAAAACACTCAACGTTTTTGGATATTGCCCAATACCTAAAATTTTGCTTTTCTTCAAGCGTAAAAAGATGATATTTTCATAAATTTCGTGATCTTAAAGTTTTATTTCTCCGGCAGTTCATCTGAACGGCAGTAAAAGTCTTTTAGTGCCGCTCAAGAGCAGAGCTAAAAGTATTTGAAAAACATAACAGGATTCATTTAATTCGTATTTTGTTGTGTTTGTACTATCCTCGATACAAAAAGTGACATTTTTACTCCATATAGAACAATACACTATTATTAACTCTTTCGTTAAGATGAAATGTAATTCCAACAAATGAGATGGGTCCATCAGTTGACCAGATCAGCATCGGCATTGCACCTCTCCCTTATATCACAAAATTTAATCCTATCTTCATTCATATTCTTCCAGTATTTCACAACAGAAGATGACCACATTTCCGTCTGGCAAACTGTACTTTCTTATAAAGGAGCACATTTTGAACAAGATGGCACAAAAATATTCCATCCGAATTAATTTTCCCGGTCGATGACTGATTTCGGGACATACTGATCGGGATATTTAATATCAAATAAAGCACAGGCGTCTTCTTGTGTATGTGTATGCTGCCTGCCCCGCCCAATAACAAATATTTCAAGTCTTTGTTGTTTTATTGAGTAACGAATTATTTTTCACTACACCGGTGGGAATAAATAACAATTAAGCACTGTCAAACTGACTTTAATAAACTGTCAGCATATTCATTTTTTTTAAATAAATTTAAAAATTCTGCAGCTTCTAGATTTTTGTTTTTGGATTTTCATAAATCGGATTTTCTTTTAACCATATTAATTTACGTGATATAACTACAACTTTATCGCACGTTGAAGGATTCTATTTTTAGAAAATTTCTAGTTTTACTATCTAAGTTTTTAAAATTATCAGAAATAGTTATGTGCTTGTTTATTTATTTTTATTGAATATTCTTAAGAATATTGATGAGGAAAAGAAAAACGATATTCTACAATAATATGTAGCATTTTTCGCTATATCTGCAATTTATTTAGGAATCTCCATTGTCACTCCAGCTTACTTCTGTTATAAATGGCAAATGTTGAAATTTTAAACATAGAAACATTTTGGCAGATGATCGAAGAATTTCTTACACAATCAACTTTCGCATTGTAGAATAAGATACTGAACGCCAATTTAAAACCATGCCTGTTCCTCAGGAACCTTGTTACAAAATTTCCCATCAGTACGCAAAATTTCAGCAGATGGTAAAATATGCAGAAATAAACTAAATTTTGCAGTTAAATCTCAGTTACAAAGGCTTTTTGACACAAAAAAACTCAAAGATTTTTCAGATTGATATTTAATTCAACAGTTTTTGTTTACATAACCAAAATTGTAACCGTGGTGAAAAATATTGAAAAAAAAAAAGAATAATAAAAATGCAATTTCCGTAATGGAATTTTGTATTGGGACTCAAAATTAGCTTCTGAATAACTTCGTTCGAGAAGTTGGTAGGTAAAATAGAGAATACGAGCGAGAAAAGATGGTATATTGAAGTGAATATCAGTAACTCAGGATAGTCAATTTTGGTCAATTAATTGCATTATATTTTTCTTCGAAACAGAAATTGGTACCGATACCACCTTCCGCGAAATCAAACACCAAACCAATAACAAATATAAAATAAAATAAAATAGTGAAAATGTACCTTCAAGTAAGGTCTGAATTTTAAAAAGGGTCTTAAAATTTTGCCCTAGTAGTAAAATTACTAACATATCGTTAACAGTAAAATCAGGTTAGGTTCAAAATATTTTGGGCTTTGTCTCCCAGTGATTTTGGCTTAAAAAATGCACTGGTTTTGTTGGTTAAAAGTTTATGTAAAAATAGTACATTAAAGTTTACTCGTCGTGACACCAGTTCATTCAAGTTAAACCTAGCTAACAACTGATCGGCAACCCTGGACAGATGTCTGTATTTTGATATTTGGGCTTGCGTTGTTAATTTACCCTTTGATTATTTCATTATCCACTACTTCCGACGCTATCTATCAGATAATGTAACTTAACCCAGCATTGACAAACCGGTCCTAAAACAACCTCGGGAAGAACACCATCATGGTGCTCCTTGATACTGAGAAGGCGTTCGACACCGTCTGGATCCCGGGACTACTCTACAAGCTCCATGACTACAACTTCCCAACTCACCTCATAAAACTTATTCACTCGTTTCTAACGGGCAGAACCCTGCAACACGATAGGACATTCGTGCGGGAGTCCCGCAAGGATCATGCCTGTCACCGAAATTGTACAACTTATACGTCTCCGATTTTCCAGAGTTTCCGAATACGAAGCTGGCCAAGTACGCCGATGACACAGCCATGTACGCGCATTCGCACAACGCACAAGCAGCGAACATGCTGCTGAAGGCGCACATGGCTCGTGCCACGGCTTATTACGACCGGTGGAAGATTCGGGTGAACGCTGAGAAGTCGGAGGCAATAGTCTTCACGCGTTGCTTTACTGAAAATAAAATTATCACTCTTATTTCGATCCGGGGAAACAAAATTCCAACCAAAGGATGCGTGAAGTACTTGGGGATCAGACTGGACCAACGACTGACGTTCAACACACATATCAATGAAACAATACGTACGGTCTACTCTCTGTCCAGGAGTCTGTATCCGCTCATGGTCAGGGGTAGCAGACTTAACAGACAGAATAAAAAACTGTTGTACACGATGGTGGTCAGGCCGTCCATCATATACGCGGCACCGGTGTGGTGCAGCATACCGGCCACGACAATGAAAAAGCTAAAAGTGCTTGAGCACAAATTCATGCGCCTCATATCAAATTCAGGAAGATACACCTTCCTCAGAGACCTATACGCACGCTGCAACGACATAACCCCGATAGCGGACTACGTCCAGCATATCTCTCAAAACTTCTACTCGTTCAAGCTGGGCGATAGTCCGCTAACAAGACACATAACGCAAATTAGACAGCACAATACCCCATTTCGGATCAAACACCCCTTACCGTACCAGACGTTACCGATTTTCCGGCAATCACTATAGCCAAGTTTCAACAACTATACCTTTCTCTAATCCTATCCACCTTTCGCTAGTATTTCATACCTTTTAATTATCCTTAAATCTTTCCTGTCCCCCTCTTCCTTTCTGTTTCTGTATTTTTGTCGAGTTTGTTAGTTTTTCTTCATTTCTTTTTGTATATTTTTGTTTCTAAATTCGCTTCACACCTTTTAAAAAATTGAAACCTTTTCGAAATCAAAATTTTTAAAAATCAAAGTTTAGACCAGCCCTGCGCATCCCTGCATTGAAATATCTCGCGGAAGGCACCTTGTTCGAGTTGTGGTGCCTGCGTCCAGATACCAAATTTAATAGTGTTTTGTGCGCCAGTGTTTTTAAACAAAGTGTAGTATATAAGTTTTGATGAGCTTGTTTTCAAGCATTTTTGTTAATTTTATGACCTATTTTTATTTTATATTTAAAAAGAAGTCTAGGTTTAGTTTTGTTGAATTGTTGTTTTCGCTGACCCAGGTCTGTTCCGCCCGATCTTGCAATCCGTCACCGAGTTAATGCGGTGATTGCACGATCGGTTCCGGAGCAGGTCCTGGTGAGGCAACTATTTTATCATTATTATTAATAAATACTTTTTGAATTGAATTGAATTGGTCCTAAAACACGTTTGATTGGAATGTCATATTCCACACTCGCGAACTGTAGTCCTCACTCCTCACCTTCGGCTCAGACTGCAAGCTTTTTCACTCGTGTGGAATATGGGCCATTCCACAACTTGTTGATGTAGAATATACTATGATATGTATTATATAAATACTATTCTACTCTATAATGTGTAGGTTAACCTTTTACGTCTATTTCATATAAGACTGGATATGAATTCTCTGAACGTACACCGTAACATATGTAACATGTAATGTAAAGCGAGAATAGTATATCTGTAATAAGTTTGGAATGAAGCATATTCTAGAATATGCCATTCCAAACGAATTACAGACTATACTTTTCTACGCCTATAAATTAGGTTTATTTGTGTCTATATGTCTATTTGTTTTACCGCTGCAACTGTGAAACGTTAAAGGTTAACTGTCAATAGTAACGTCAACTGTCAACAGAAACGCAAATAGTATTACAAATTTCACTACTACTGGATGGCGCCACCTATGCTTTTTACATTCTAGAGGTATGTAATACATATTACATATCAGCCACTTCCTTATTTAAAATCGACATCATAATGCTCTTATTACATAATAGGCGTAGAAAAAGGTATTTTTTTTAAATAGTTTCTTTTAATATGTAGAAGGTGATTTTTTATTTTTTTCAAAAGTTATTGTACTTTTATGTACAAGAGTGGCCATTAATATTTTAAATTTATTAGTTTCGCACGCTAGAAAATATTGAAATGAACGATGAGCTATCGATTGCGTTTTCTTGGCAAACCATTGCCCTCAGGAACACGAGGTATCCTCCTTTGCATTCGATTGATGTAGAAGAGTTTTTTTGGGAATTTGTCGTATTTTTTGAGATATCTATAGCAGAAAATCATGTTTTGTCTATCTCAACAGTTTTTTAACTTCTGGTTATATGGTACCTATACAATTTTTTTTCATACAGGAACAGCCGCTATGTAAAAGTTCAGACTGTTTGTAATTAATATGAATTTAAAACGTTGTAGGCTAAACTATATTTAATTTTGTTTTATAGCAATTAAAGTACCGCACTGTCTAACTTACGAGATGTTTTACGTGTTTTTTCTATTTTTGTGTCTTCCATATGCACAATTGTTAACCCGTCGCTTTAAAAGTGTAAGGAAGTGTAAAACAAACCAAATATTAAAATTTATAACAACTACGAGGTATTATAAAAATATATAATTATATATGTATCAAAGTGGTTAGGGCATCTGAGCATACCTAGCGAAGCGTGTTCGAGCCCCACCTACTGCAAAGTAATTTTAAATTATAAATTACCCCCCAAGAAGTGGTTCGGATCCCGCTATAAATTGTAAGGCCCAGTCTCAAACAAGTCTAAACTTACGAGGGTCATTCAAATGACCTGGATGCCGGTTAAAACATCTTTTATAAATATTATATAAAGAGTCAGTGCTGAAGGGGGTTAGTATAACACTGCCTGCGAAGTGAAGTAGATCCCAAAAGCGCCAAACCACTTGTACACTACACTCGAACCTCATATTCGACGTAAGTTTCGTCAAAATTATGCAGGCATCATCTGGAGGAGATTAAATTGGTAATGTCAACACGCATTTAGGAGTAGTTGCATGTCGATAATACGTGGTTGTTTACGCCTGCTACTGTGGTTAAAATTTCAAAATACATTTTTAAATTATATGAAATGTTTGTGACAAATAAATTAATTGGTTTATATATTCGCTGTACGCAAAATTAGAATGTCAGTTGAATACTAATGAACTAATTACTAATTATGTTAATCATTAATTATTATATTAAGGCGCAAAAATTGTTTTGTTCTGCTAGGCTGGCTTGTGTAATAACAACCGATTAGAGTAATTTCTGATATCTTAGCGGTATATCAAAATACCTACATTGCAGATACATAACGAACCTAAAAAGAGGCATAAGAAATACAGCACCATCATAAAATTGGAGTCACTGGTAGTTTTTATATACAGGGTGTCCCGAAATAGGTGTAAATCTCTTTTAAATAGGAATTTATGATATTTAAGTCAATGAGATAAGGCTTTAAATATCTTTTCCAATTTTAGTATGCCATTTTAGTATCACATTCAATTTCTGTGGTGGGGAGACGGTAGCCCAGTGTGCTAAAGCGTTTGGCTAGCAAACTGAGTTGCTAGCGAAGTGGGTTAGATTCCTGCAAGGCGAAACAATTTTTCATTAAAAAAATTGTCCCAAGAGTGGTTCGGAGTCCACATTAAACTGTAGGGCCTCGTCTCTCTTTACCTAGCACAAGGCCCTTGAGATCTTCCAGGGAGTTACTTCGATAACTTCAGAGACGGTTAAGAAAACATTTAAAACATTTATTTATTTATTCCCAGACTTTTGAAGAAAATGAAATTCTAATTTTATTATTAAAGAATTTAAAACTCCAGCAAGTTGTTTTTCTACTCCAGGTGATATAAACCAGAGAGAGTTTGAAAATCAAGTCCCTAATGTGTTGTTAAAATTTGTCATGGTATTTTAAAATAAATAATTATCTCGTTTTTTTTTAATTCCAATATTAAGTTCTAATATATAAATATATGAATTTTAAATAATGTGCAATGTATATAATGATAAGTAAAACCTTCTAAGTGTCTATGAAAATAAAATTTTTATTAAAGATATGTCAAAAATAATATTTTACGTATGTCACCCACAACACGCATAGCACACTGATTAAATCACAGTAAAACCGAGTGAGCGAGGCTTCATGAAGTATCCTGCCCGCATAAACTTAACTTCAACATAACAATAACTTGAAACGTATAAGTCGTAGAGTACTGCATTTTTTTCAAAAACTTCCTTGATGTGTTAGCTTAATTTCATAAGCATAGACTATGGCAAAATTCCTTAAAACAAAAAAGTTTTTCGCTTACTGAAAAAAGCGCTGTAAGAAAAATAAATGTAAGTTTTTCGCTTACTGAAAAAAGTGCTGTAAGAAAAATAGACGTTAAAGTTTTACTTAATTTTACAAAAAACTAGGTTTTTCTATAAAGACTAAATTAATTCAGTGACCTCCGCTCGCGTTTCCTTTATCGACTGAAAAAAAAAAACTTAATTATCTCAACTGGTTCCGGAGATATCGTGAGGGTTGTGTGAAAAACTAGTAAAAATTAATTTTGACAGATTTATGACATTTTTCATAATAAATAAAGTTGGACCTCCCAAAAAATGTTGTAATTGGCTATTTCAGGTGGCCTATTATTCTGTGAAGGTCCCATGTGGTTGTACCTTAAAAAAAATTTTTGAAACATTTTTGTCGCTTTTTCGGTCGACTATGTTTTTTACGAGTAAAACATTTTATAATAAAAAAATTGCAAAAGATGCAGTTGTATTCGTTATATTAGAACACTACAATTTCATTCAAACTTACTGCACAATTCCTGAATTAATATATGAGCAATATATTAAATCTTGGAAGGAATTAAGGTTATAAATCATGTACGATTGTCGATTTTAGTTAAACTGATGTTTGCAAAATAGTTCTAATATATTCTTGTTCACACATTTTAACTAGCTATCTGTCGGTGACACTGCTATTAAATATTACTTTCTAATAAACAGTTGTACTGTTTATTAGAAAATACCATTATTATACATAGTGTACTATAATTATACCAAGGGACTAATATTTATCACCGAGTGTGAAGGATCAATTTCACGAGGAATTAAAAATCACTTTCGCTTTGTGGTATATTGTTATAAACTATTTAATTTTATGCATTCCGCAGTCTCACAGTGCGCTACTGCTATTGTAATTAAAGTACAGATCTTTTTTACTCCTCGATGGACAGAACCCACTTTCTACACTTCGAAAATGACAATTAAAATAGCACCTTTAGATCACAGAATACTAAAAACCTTGTCTTTGAGATGGGAAATGCTCAAACGTAATTTTTTTATTTTCTATTGTGATACAGATTCTTATTAAGGGTGTCCGGAAAAGTTTCTACATGGCTCACTATTTTCTTCTTTACTAAATAACCATAAACATTTAAGTATTACACACAAATATGAATAAAGTGCATTTCCTGGTGTTCTAAATACCTACATATTTATTATTCAAACTATACTTATATCAAATTGTACCACAGCACTTATGTGTTCCTGATAGCTAAATTCGGTGATTTACTAATATTTCGTCTTTTATGCCAACTAAATACGCGCAACCCACAATATTTCAAAATGTTCTGTGTGTCACCAAGGTTTTGTTTGTAACTGGCACATATAAACATAAAACCGCCTCGCGATGACAGTTCGTACGGTCCTGTACGCCCTCTACACTAGTGTGGCTTCTGTGTTACCGACAGGACGATTTAACTCGATTACTTATAGTCTAAGTCAACGCTTCCCTGCAAATAAAAATGTAACAAAAACTTTACGACCTCATTAAAATACCATTACTCTCTGTACTAATCCGCCGGTAAATTTAATTACTCACTTTAGCTTTTAATGTACGTCGGCTTGTTTGATGATATCGTTCGCCGGCGTTAATAATGATCTCGTAAAGTTTTTGTTACATTTTTTACTTGCAGGGAAGCGTTGACTTAGACTATACAAATTTACTCGCGATTGACAGGTGCGTGCAAACCCACTCTTAAGTATTGACAATATTATTGGTCGTGTGAGGTACCTATTAGAAACATATTTGTGTGATTCTTTATTATTTAGCAAACTACGCATAAACTTTGCATACCAGGAGACTTCATATTTAACCGGTGACGAATTGCAGTATCATTGGCCCGGTAATAAATAAAATGTAATAAACAATATATGAAAAACGGGCAGATCGCGAGTCCTTCGCCGTTAGCGAGCCTTCACAGGTGTATTCTTTTTACTTTATAAGATAAAGTTATAATATCCATATGCGTGCAGAATGTCTGTTAAAGTCTTGATATATTCAGTGATATACATTTTTACAAATATCCCAATGGTCGCAGTGACAGATGCACGAGGCGTAGGCTCGGCCGATAAGTTTAGATATAATTGCGATCGGTTGCTGCTTGTTTATTACATTCAGTAATTTGAATATACTGCACTCATAACCATAATTTTAACTCGTCATGGAGATAGCTCGTTTCAATACTCGAACCATTATTTATTATTATCAACTTGTTATTTCAGTTCATGCACAAATAAAGCTAATCGCCGAGGACAAATATACATAAGTGAGGATTTTTATGCAATGAAAATAAGAAACACGAAAAACATTTCGTAACAATAATTATAGATTGCAATTGTACGGGAAATATGACTAATCGAAAATAATCTAATTAAAAGGTCATGTGGAAATGCCATTAAACTTATTAAAAATTATTTCTAAATATTACATTTTCTATAATATTGTGTGTTGCACGATTATGAAGCTGATTGAAGACTTGAAATCTAATTGCCTAGGTAATTTTACTGTACACATACTTCATATAACTCGAAAATTCAAACGGGCTTTCACAACAAGCATTAAAGAAAAATTGAACATTTTACTAGAATACTTTCATATTTAATAAAAACATGGCAATGGATTTGTCCATATGTTATATTAGTCTATGCCAAAAGATAGGTTCGATTTGGAAGATTGTAGAATAGCTTCTAGTATATTATTGTCGATTATTGGTTATTTCGGTAACTATCAGATATTAATTAATAATGATTAATAAAAAAAAACTAAAGGGCGTAAATAATATATTATTATAAAAATAAATAGCTGCAACGCTAGGCAGTTATGTAATTCTTAGAAAATTACAAAAGTTGTTAAATAAACTTGAATAACTATCAAAAGTTGCTGATAATTGCTATTGAAAGTTGCTAATAATTGCTATTATGCTGATTGCGAACTAAATTGCCAAAAAGAAATAGAAAGGAAATATTTTATTACCATGTGGTTACATGTAGAATTAGCTACATAAAATTACGGAAATTGAATTTAATTTAATAAAATAATTGAATATTATTAAAAATGAAATAATTAATAAATAAAATTTACCTGTATGGTGTTCAAACACAAAGAAATGTGGATGATGAATGTAATTACTATTACTGGAAGATCTCACAATCGAAAAGTTCATATAGGTGTCAATCGTACCAATATATAAACTTAAAAGTACCTCTTTATATTTACTAAAAATAATGCATACTGTAAAATTTACTAGTGTCTCGCCATCTGTTGATGAATAACTTAATTTGGAAGCACACAACTGGATTCCTTTTCTAGTAAGATTTCTATTCACAATTACATAGAGAACTGGTTGAATTGATTAAAGAAATCTTCAATCAATATTATATATCTGTAAGTTGCAAACATATAACAACATAACCAAATACTTTTTTAATTGTAACTTTATGTAAGTAGTTAAATAGATTTTCAAACGGTACTGTGATGATCCAGTAAATACATCATACATTATATAACAGGTGTGCCTGAAAGAAGTTTTAGAGGTAAGAAAAATAACTACATATTATACAGAGTAAACAAAGTAAAAAAATGAAAATTTAAATGAATGTAAATGTTTTGCAGGCATGGTGTGGACCATAGGTAACAGAAGTACATAATTTAGTGTAAACAAACATAACTGAGTTCCTAAGATACAAAAATAACGATATAAAAATGTGAAGAAATTTAGCGGTGATACAAAAAAAATTCCGTTAGTTTGAAGTAGTCTCACTTACAAAAACTAAATTAAAATGTTATACATATCGTGCTAAATATAAATAAATATCAGTTATTTTCATAAAGTTGTTAAATGGACATAGGTCATGTAACATCTTCAGTAAATATTGTCATTTGTATTAGCGACATCTCTCTTTAGTCTGTTCAATTAATTTGCAGTAACCTGCGAAATTTAAACAGATCTATGATTAATTACTAGCTGCTCATATTTAGTAATATATATTCGGCAATTGTTTGTAGCTATATTTTTTAAGCAACAAAAAAAACGTAACGAAAATAGCATATTTAAATAAACCCTTATATAAAAATTTCTGTCGGTAACTGCAATGACATCTATAAATTGAAAACTGCAACGAAAATTTTAAAGTGGCAACTGCAAACTACGGATTCTAAACTGTACTAAACCGTACAGATTAAGAACTATATTGAAAAGGTAATAAATTTAGATAACGGCCCGAAAAATCATGAAATTGGTAGTTGTATTAAGAGTTTGTTAAATAAGGTAAACTACAACAAAATGTGAGAGTCGAAACTGTAACGAAAAGTAAGTGTAGGATATGCACTGAAAAGTACGATTCGTAACTGTGCCGAAAAGTGAGCATAAGAGATGTAAATTTGGAAAAAGTCATTTGTATTAGATTTTAGGCAAAATTATACATTCTTTTTGATATTTTTTGAAATTTTGATATTAAAACGTTGATTTCGAATTATTGTAAATTTACTGAACCTGTTCCTGCAATAAATTTTTTAGTTATTAAATTTTTATTTTATCAGATTCATTATTTTTCAACCAATCTGAATAAAATATTAAACAAACTATTTAGCTGGATGTCGCCGATTTCAGTTTTTTTTTTTTTCTGGTGAAACTAGTCATAAATAAAGAAATACGGCTTGCTCTGTTTGTTCGAGTGTGTCTTTGTTTGGAAATCGATGCTCTTCAGTTGTAAGATGCCCTTGCAAGTGGAATTTATGTACCCACTATAGTTTTATTTATTAATTATCGAAATTTCTAGTTTTAAATCTAAAATACTTTATTATTTCTAACAAAAAACAAATATATATGGTATTACTTAATTTTTGGATTTCAATATAGAAAATGACGTGATACATTTGTATGTTATAGGGTGAAACAATTTACTTTTGTTTTATTTTATTTATTTATTTTATTCAAAATATATATATAGTCGGGTACAGTTTTGCTGGGCAGTCAAAAACCGCAACAAAAACTTTACGAGCTAATTATTAACGTCGGCGACCAGTCCGCACGGTGTCATCAAACAAGCCGACGTATATTAAAAATATAAACCTATAAAGATAAGTGATTAAATTTGCAGGCGAGATGGTACAGACAGTATTTTAATGAGGTTGTAAAGTTTTTGTTGCGTTTTTTGACTACCCATTGGAAGGCATTTAGTACAATATTTAGACAAAAACTTGATAAATATTAAATATACACCACAATTAGAGCTTTGTATGTCGCTGGAATGACTTCTTAAAGGCAACGAAAGTGATGTAATAGAAACGTAACAGATCGGATTGTAGATTGTAGATTGTTTTATGGGGTCGTTTGGCTTCGAACAGCCTTGCTTCACTTCGACCTAAAAGATCTTTTGTGATTAACCCTACATCTAGTTGTTGCCCAGGATTCCAAGACTTTTTACAAAGCTTGTGATTTTCCTGGGGGCTAATTTCCCTATGTCTTCAGGCGTTAATTCCGCCTGTTCTAGGAATTTTAGCCTAATGCGGACTAACACCAGATCGGATTGTATTATAAGAATTTATTTCCATCTAGCTTGCCCTTCATCATACTGTTTTTTTAAGGAAATATCTATCGACTTGCCTTGAACATATTATCTAATTCCCATCGCGGCAATAATATGTATAGTGCATGGAACCTTTTGTACAAGAACTTCTTGACCGCAAACATATTGCCTTCCAAAACGCTATCAACCACCCCAACGACTCATTAAAAGCAGAAGCTTTTATCCAATCTAAGTATGAAACGCAACGCGAAATCAGAAGAATAAAGAACGAGTGGTGGGCAAGCAATGCCAGAGAAATTCAAAGGTACGCCGATTCACACGACTACAGGAATTTCTTCCAAGGAGTAAAAGCAGTGTACGGCCCCAGTCGGAAAAATATGTGCCCTATTAAAGATTTAAATGGAAATCTCCTCAAAGAAGACCAGGAAATAAGAGCCCGATGGAAAGAACACTACTCTAACATTCTTAACCAGCAAAGTCAAGCCGATCACGATATTATAAATCTTATCCCTCAGTATGACACCTTCGAAGACTTAGATAAACCACTAACAACGGAAGAGATCTTAACCGCCATTGGGCAGCTAAAAAATAACAAATCTCCAGGCGCCGACTCACTCCCAGCTGAGATCTTTAAAGCTGTGTCGTCAGAGCTCATACCCTACCTCAAAAAACTGTTTGATGTCGTGTGGGAAAGTGGTCAAGCTCCGCAGGAGTTTCGTGATACACTTTTAATCAACCTCTTCAAAAACAAAGGGAGCGCTGCGGACTGTGGAAATTACAGGGGTATAGCTCTCCTGGCTGTTGGAGGGAAGATACTCACTAAAGCGATGGCAAATAGGCTAACACCTGTTATGGAAAAGTTACTTCCTGAAACACAGAGTGGCTTTAGACTAAACCGAGGCACATCGGACCTAATCTTCACACTTAAACAGCTTCAAGAAAAAGCACTCGAACATCAAGGAAAAATTCACATGGCCTTCATTGATTTAACCAAGGCGTTTGACTCGGTGGACAGGGAAGTGCTCTGGAAAATTATGCTCCGCTTAGGTATCCCTATAAAATTTGTGGAAGTATGTCACAGTCTATATACAAACAACAACGCCCAGGTTATGTATAATAATGAGGCAACCGAACCTTTCCAAACCATCACTGGAGTTAGGCAGGGATGTGTCCTGGCACCCCTACTTTTTAATTTGTTTACCACTGCTCTAACAATTATTGTTGACAACAAATTGACAGTCAGAGGAATAGGTCTCAGATACCGTTCTGATGGCGGTTTCTTTAACATAGGGCGCTTTAGAGCTTTCACGAAGACACGCACACGATTCATTTGTGATCTCCAGTATGCGGATGACTGTGCACTTTTAGCCTCTACGCCGGAAGAGCTTCAAGAACTTTTAGATGACTTAAAATCAACATTGGAAAGACTAAGATTATGTCAACTCCTCATCAAGTGAACCAAATAGACATTACACTTAACGGAAATTCTCTTGAAGTGGTGGATCAGTTCAATTACTTAGGCAACGTTGTTAATGACAAAGCAAACATGGACAGCGAGATTCGCAATAGAATTAACGCTGCATCTAGAGCACTCTGGGGCTTAGAGAGAGAGTATTTGACAACCACGACCTTGCTTTGTCAATGAAAATGGCTGTCTACAGAGCAGTTGTCATTCCAACACTGCTATATGGGTGTGAAAGCTGGGTCACTTACCATCGTCATGTGAAAGAATTAGAACGTTTTCAGCAAAGACACCTCAGAAGTATGATGAAAATCCGTTGGTTCCATCACATATCAAACGTGGAAGTACTCAGGAGAGCAAACAGCCTTCCAATTGAGGTGCTTATTTCAAGAGCACGCCTAAGATGGGCAGGTCACGTTCATCGTATGCATGATAACCGGCATCCTCTACAATGAATTAGTCCGAGAGTGCTCTTCAGTTCTGCAGGATAAATAATGCAGTGTTTCCACAAAACGATCTTGTTCTTTCCGAATAACCAGCAACAGTGACAATCCATTCGAGGAAAATATGAAAGCCACCATCTACTACATTGTTCAAAATATTTATTCCTCTTTATATCTTTTTTTTACTATTTCTTTTTCATTATCCAGAGTCAAAATTTCACGAAAAACGCTACCTCCAAACAATGGATCAAGAGAATAGTGATCGATAAGTATGATTATTTTTCCTTTGCTCAGCATCTTCGAAAATGGGCGTTACATACATTTTGCCGGCGATATATATAAAACGATTTTCGCCCCTTTCGGGGGTGTTTATTAGCCGTTACAGAGGTTAGAGGGGGCCAAAAAAAATATTGAGCATCACCACCGTGTTCAGCATCCTCGAAAACGGGGAGTACGCTAAGTTTCACCGTGGAAAAGATGTGATAAGCGTTTAACCCTTTTGGGGGTGGTTTTTGGTCGTTTGGGGGGTTGCGCAACTCCAAAGAGAAATTCTACCAGCACCATCGTGTTCAGCATCCTCGATAACGGGGGTGAGTTCACACACTCCACTATAATTAAGAGGTTCGTCAACACTATCAGCCACAGGAAAATGGGGAGACAATTTTTGATCACTATGTATATTTGGGATAATGTGTACAGTATATAGAAATGTATATTGAACCGAATTTTCATCTATTTTACATTTAGAGATTTTCTCCACTTCTATGTAATATTATAACTCCGTCTAATAAATATTGATTCCAAGTTATAACTTTAAAGTAACTTCTACCGGCTTCTGTGTAACTAATACTATTGTTTGCGTTCTAACTCGCTTGTGTTTGCATGTTTTTAAAGGATTTATAATTAAAATGCCAGAATACAATATATATCAACCAAGCCCTTTTGTTAAAACCAAACATTTCTTAGTAAAACACTTTCGAATAGACACATTTCATCAGGAAAGAAATTACTATGCAAATTTTTATAGTAAATCGTAGAACTATTCTCATTGGAATCGTGCCGCTATGCTATCCTTTGTAACTGTCTAAGTAGAACATTTTTCAGCAAATTGCCACGGTCACCGACTAAATATTTATATAAGCTCCCGACTATCAATATAATAATAGGAATCGTGACTGTGGTGTTTGTCAAATGATTTAAGTTCAGCGGCTAGTTGGTCTGTGTGGCCAACAGATGTCAGAACAGCGCGTGCACACGCGGAGTGCACTCGTGCTCTAAACCGTTGCTCCGAAACACTTTTCTGAAATCACGAGCTAAAAATTGCTTACACGACTATATATACAACTTGTCAGGGGACCATGATGCATAGTGTCACGTCTCTTTACAATATCTTATATCTCAATAATCCATGTAACTTACTGACTGGAATAAATGGTTTTTTTTTAGTAAACATGCAAACAGATGTTTTTTCTTTACAGTAAAAATACATCATTTACCTCGAAATGCGGAAAGGCTTAAGCGCGGATCTACTTCTTTGTTGTTTATAAACTATTTAACGTGGTTTAAGGGAATTCCATATCGGCATTATTTGATGCTGTAGTCTTTAAATTTTATAACGTAATTTTCTACTGTATTAAACTATTTTAAAATGTTATTGCAATCTGTAATCTTCAAAATGGTATGGTGGGATAATTTTTTTTGCTAGCCGAATTTGGGCCAATGAATACGAAAAATTTCTGATATGAAGTTTCAAGACTATACAGGGCCGCTGATATGTATGGAAATGGTCGATTTTGGCTTTTAAAAATCCATTACAATAAAGTAAAATCAAGTATACAGGATCAGGCAAAAAGTCATGACGAAACAATGCTTTTTCTTTAATGGAACACCCTATATATTATTCCATATTTCAATTCTTCTCGAAATTCTAAAAAAAATCATATAGCACATCATATTCAAACGTTAGCATGGGCGTGTCATGGATAGTTCGTGGGTGGTTCATAGATGGTTCAAGAGGGTGTAATGACCTGTTTGAAAACCCTACAGATCTGTTTGAAAACTGTACAGACCTGTTTGAAAACCGCACGGACCTGTTTATTATTCATACAGACCTGTTTGAAAACCGTACAGACCTGTTTATTTTTCGTACAGACCTGTTTATTTTACACCCCCATGAACCATCCATGAAACCCCATGAACCCTCCCCATGAACTATCCATGACACGCCCATGAACCACCAATGACCGCTAACGTTTGAATTTCCCGCCAATTCGTTACCTGTGTGAAGTTAAGCGCTTTATACACGGTCTATCCCAGCTGTCCGCTCATGGCCGCGGTGCTGGATGTAGCATACACACTATAGTGTGCGCATCCAGCCCAGCGTGCTAGATGCAATCGAACGAGTTAAATGAGCGCATGTGTTTTATTTACAGTTACAAATGAAGAAAATTCTTTGAATGTCATGTTAGATGTGGTGGAAAATCCAATAAATTCGACACAACAGAGGGCTTTAAATCACAACATGAGTCCATTAAAAAATTTACAAACGGGAATTGAGTGAAGACGATTTTGATCGCAGAATCGAGTTTTGTGAAGTTATTATGGACAAATTAAACGAAAATGTGTACTTCGTCAACCACATATTGTTTTCTGATGAATCTAAATACATTTTCTTTAAACGGGCACGTAAACCGACTAGATATTTCCCCAAATTTTTTTTATGGTAATAAAAAATTGCCAAATTCAAACAGCTCTAGAATGTTCAAATATACATGAAATAGCGTGAAACTTTTAGCATAGGTGCACGAACCCCATAAATCAAAAATATTTTATGATTATCCTGATTTGTACCCCCCTTTTGGCCCTCCAAAAGTTGACAATATTTAAGTATTATACATTTTTCCCTGTTCATAACACTTTCTTTGTGAAAACTTTTAAATCTCAAAATTAATAATGTTACGTGTATACACTCTTCAGTAAACACCCCAAGCGTGGATTCAATAATTGCACTAACCACTGATTTATTTAACATTTAATTACCTGTCACTGTACTTTTTACTAGTCTGATCGCTTTGTTATTTCTCTTGATCTGATCACTTTACTCTCTAAACTAGAACTACTCCAGTACGTTAGATCTGCTTCTTTTACACAACGCGACTCTTATCTCAGATCCTTCTTTACTAATCTGGTTAATGGTTCGGGGGGGGGGTTAGAACCTGTAGCGCCATCTCTGGGACGACTCGCGAACTACCATTCTATTGATAGCTAAATAGGCAGGCTTCTTGTTTCTACTTAGAGGGAGTAAATCTCTGCCCGCAAGGGAGCGTGCCCATAACAATACACTTAGTGACCTTATAAAGTAGTGACTGGCCACTCGAGTGGGAGGCACTGATTGGTCCATATGAAAAGTGGATGCATAATGGCGGCGGTGTGCTTTTATTTTGACAAGCATAGTGTCATTAGATTCAATGTAATAGGTTAAGATGACTGAATTGGTCATGAAACAATTAATCGTGACGTTATTACAGTCCAAGTAAAGACTTCCCTGCACTCAAAAAACGCAACAAAAACTTTACGACATAATTATTATCGCCGCGGGTCTCGGCGGCATGCCTGCATCAAACGACCCGAGCACATTAAAATCCTATAAAGGTAAGCGAGCCGATTTGCGGTTCAGATAACACAAAGAGTAATGGTATTTTAATGAGGTCGTAAAGTTGTTGTTGCGTTTTCTATAGCCGGGAAATGATTACAACTATACTTACATATATTTTTCCACTTTGTCAAAACAAATACTGCAACCTGCTTTTGACACTTGCGATACGTTGTAAACACACTAATGCTACCACCATCTAGATGCTAGGTGGTGTTGCTGATGCACACGCGCTAGAGTTCCTATACTCACGCACACTGAAACCATCGCCGCCATGATGCATCCAATTGGGTGGAGTGGGGACCGAATGGCCAGTCTCAATTTTATAGGGTCTCTAAATACACTTTAAACCATTACATTGTATACTGATCAGTTTACGATGCTTCGTCCGAGTCAATAACAAAAAAATAGTAATCTACAGTCTTTGTTCAAAAAAGTCGTTTCAAGTTTGGTTAGTTGGAACAAGAAACACAACTTTTTTAGATTTCCCATATTTGAAAAAGCTAAGTATATTTGGTAAAGGGAAACGTTTGGCTATACGATCATCAGTACCTTATATCTATCACTACTTATAATTATATAATGCACTATTTAATCACTGTATATTTCATCATCGCAACAGTTTTGCTCCCCTTTTCCCGTTGATGCTTCTATTTTCAATATTCAACTTAAGTGCATCAATTAAGCTTTTTAATTTCCCATATACGTAAATAAGGAAAGTATGGTGATCGTGCAAAATTCGAGTTTGAGTTTTTGATGGATTTACACGTTTTCAAGCCCCCGAACCAAAAAGTGGTTTTTAAAAAATGTCTGTCTGCCGTCTGTGGTCGCACCTAGAGCCCAAACTACTGGATCCATTTTGTTCAAATTTTACATGTGTATTCAAGACGGTCACACCTCGAGGCGAAATCGCAAAATCGATCCTAGCTCAAATGTGGGGGGGGGGGGGGGTTAGTAAACCCCTAAAAACAGAGAAATAATAGAAAATATTTTTTCTCTAAAAAGGCTCTAACGATTTTGATTAACTTTGACACATAAATACTCCGTTAGTATGTCTATGTCAACGCTCCCCTGCAAATAAAAACTGCAACAAAAACTTTACGACCTCATTAAAATACCGTTACTCTCTGTACTATTCCGCCGGTAAATTGAATTACTCAATTACTTTAGTTTTTAATGTACGTCGGCTTTTTTGATGATACCATACCGACTGGTTCGCTGGCGTTAATAATGAGCTCGTAAAGTTTTTGTTGCATTATTTATTTGCAGGTAAGCGTTGAGGTAGGCTATACCAGCATAAGATGGCATAACCAGTTGCTCCCAGAAAATGCAGGGAGGGGTGCTACAGGGGGTGAGCTTTAAAGAATTTAATAATCTTTTTATATAAAACGGCTGTAACGATTTTGATCAAATTTAACATATATGGTTACTTGCGTATTTTATTGAATATTTAATCTTTTTTTCATAGTGTAAAAAGAAAGTAAAACAAAAAATCGTACCTCTCTCGGTTTTGAACCCACGATCTCAGTATTACAAGGCAAAACGCTTAATACTGCTCCAACGTGCTTTAAAGCCTCCAGCGGTAAAGTGATTAGAAAACATTATTTGTGCATTAAATAAATCACAACCCTTTTATTTAATACGGGATTACCTACTTTTTGTGTATTGGTATCTCAATCTGGTAACGCTAATATACTAGTTAGACGAATACTTATAGGAAAGTTTGTCTGAGTTGTGTTAGACCAACTTTCGGAAAATTAAACTTCGTAGCTTTCAGGAATCTGGAGTGTAAATCATGAGAAGGTATATTACGCATCGTCGATATAGAAGGAACCGCGTGCTTAACTGAGAGGCGAGACTTTGATTTGTTATTCCAAATTTCGAAAGAAATCAGAAATCATTAATTTTTTAAAATTTTCAATAAAATAAATTTTCAAGTTAATTTGGTGGGGGCTCCGAGGCAATTCCTTGGGGTTAATCCGGCACTGTCCACGAATCTAGCTCTAGCAAATGTTGACTAGATGGGCCATTTATGGGATGATTACCAACTACTCTAACAACATAACTTATTACACACTAATAAGCGTACATATCACAGAACAGAATTCTGTAAGAAATACGTAACAACATTTTTGTAACCTTGTTGCGTTACATCTAAGGGCATTTTAGTTTCTGCGAAACAATACAACATAATCTATATTTTAAAATAAATTTATGAGGCATTCCTAACGAATTTTGTGAATTTAGATAGTTGATACTTTTACAATGCAAAAACTCTCTAGAGAAATGTTATTTCTTCTTCTTTAAATCGACCCAATATGTTTGGTTAAAGAAAGACCATCTGTTATTGGTGGTGATAAGAATCTCCTTAGAGAAAATCCATTCTGATTCATTTGCATTTATCATTCCTGCATTTACAGCTTTAATATCTCTTGATACGTATATATTCTTTCTCGTATTTTATTTATTCATTACCGATTTTGTCTCAAGTCAGTTACGAGACAAGATTTTAAGCAAATATTAACCTGGATAGCATGATGCCTTTTGGGTGTTATAGGTAAAATCTGATAGTCTCCTGCAAAGACCACTGCAAACCCACCCATAGCTTATCTTCAGATGAACGTATGACCCGTATAGTTCCATCCAGTGCCAGTGCCTCAATTCCGAATCTATGTGCCATAACGTACTCATCGAAACTAATTAAGCGGTTGCATAACGTCATGGCCATTGACAAATTTTTCTTAATGTTACATTGAGAACTCAGTTTTACATAACTTTTGAGAGTATCAGGCTGGTTATTAAGGTCTTTCCTATACCTTCGGATGTGTCCAAACGCAAAAATTCATCAACCTGGTCAATGGCGCTAGACAGAATCTGTCAATGACTTATTGTTGATCAAAAGTTAATGTTAATGTCTTGATTCTGTTCCCTATTGTTTAATTTGTTATATTCTTGAAGGTAGGACATAGCCAGATACACTTTCACAGGAAATTAAATAAATTTTGTTTCCGCTAGTCAATAAAAATAAACTGAAACTCTTCAGCGACAAACTAGTTTTACCTGTCTTCCATAATCTCAATGGACCAAATGTCTGATGCAAATCAAATATCAGAAGAAATATCTCAGCTGAGATCCAGGAGTTGTAAGTGCAACTTCTGCTAAGGATTTCTCTCGCAGTTTATCGTCTTCTAATAATTTAATACCAACAATGGTTTTAAGATAACAGATTGAAGTAGGTTCTCGGACTCAATGTAATATCCACTCACTCAGTATTATTTATAAACTAACTCTATCTGTAATAAGGAGCACATCTTGTTTCCTTCTAATAAACTTTCTGTTATCCCAAGTATAATAAATAGGAACAGGAGTTTCTCATAGTTAAATTTTTCGAATGAATGGTCGTTGTTCCAGAGGTTACTTGCAACAAAAATATTTCTTTGGATATTTCTACATGTTCGCTTAGTTTTCTATAAAATCGATTTAGTTTTATATATGCAAAAAGTGGTATACATATTATACTCCTTGGCCGACACCGATATATTGCTGCAAATAGTAATGGCTAAACAGTAAACTCAGTGGGAAGAGAACGTTCTTTTAATATTGACGATATTTTTAATAAACCGGTACCTACAAACTGAATCCTTAATCTTTATATTTCAAAAATTCCCAACCAATACCAACATCAATATAAAATACTTTTACGTTACGAATACCTGTATAGAATGCGGTCTGGTTTCAACGGGTCGCGGTGTCTTAAGGTAATTTGTATCATCTGTTACTTGTGTTTTATGTTTATAGACACATAAACGATTAACGTTTACATTTTTTGAACTGGTCCAATTATTAACAGGAAAAATAAAGCCATTCGCGTAGGAGTTTAGAACCATATAGAATTACTTTACGATCTTTGATCAGTCTGAATCGATCAATCATATGGAAAGTACAGTCCAAACCAAAGGTAGTAAATAACAGTGATCCCATTTGTGGACGCATACGATACAACTGAGCCACTACTAATAAATTGAGGACTTTTGTTTTTGACAAATCGGATTGATATGAGGCACTGAATGGACTGTACTTGTGCTTCCTGCGCCTACGTACATTTTAAATTATGTATAATAAATAATTTCTGTATATTTTGAATAATGTTACTTGGTTGTGTAGAAATATGGACATTTTATCCATCTGAGAAATCGCATATAATCGGAAACTCAAGTAACGATTGTATTGGAGATGTTTAATTTTTAACGTCTAAAGGATTTTGTTCTATTGATATAAATAACAAGCATGTTATGGAAACGATAAAGATCATTCCTTGTAAAATATTTGTCATCCTTAAGATATTAGATAGTTCAGTATCTATGCACTGACAATATTGTTTTTCTTCAACGAGATCATATGATAATATTGTGACTGACTACCCGGAAGTTAATAGTGAATATTCGTATTGTATAAACAGTTAAGTAGATGATTCAGAGTCTACTATAGAGATCTTGTAAACTGTAACAGATATAAAGAAAACTCAAAGTTAAATAGCGTTAAAACCAAGAGTATGGTAGAATATTTTAAAAGTTCCTTTGTGCTTACAAAAATGTATGTAAGATTCAAGAATTTTAAGAGAACATCTTCGTAGCATTTCTTCCTGATATTTTTTTGAAATATTATATATTTGTAACCAGTTAATTAAACTGATGTGATCAAGGGCCGCTCTAGCTCTTTTGTCGCCCCTCTCCCTGCACCATAAGCAATGTACTTATACCGCACAACAAGCTCCGCCTTTTGCGCATTTCGCGGCTCATGAGGTTTTGAAATTACTTCTTCAGTGGCATTCACTTTTGTCTTGACGATTTGCGATTCTTAAAATATTCGTATCGCTACGCCGAAAATGCCGCCCTTATAATTCTGGCGCCCTGGGCGGCCGCCCTCTATGCCCACCATCTGGTGCGGCCCTGGATGTGATATTATGAAGTATTTCACAGTAGATATTGAGACAAAGTAGATTAAGTAGCGGCGTGTAGTGTTAGATAGTGTTGTATCGTTTAAAATTCAAGGTAACAAATTTTTGTACTTATTCTTACTATCATTGACATTGTTATCCATAATATAGATAAAATGAAATAATCTAAAATAATTACATTTTTTCGACTTATGTAATAAGTTTTGGTTTAAAAAAAACCTTCACCTCCCTTGACTACATCCTTTGGATACTGTTCTGAACTTCCAAACCTTGAGCAATTTTCCATTAATAATTTTAATTTTTTTGATTTATTTATCGATACGGACTTCACCATACCATCTTATACGGAAAAATATTTAATCAACTCTGACACTCTAAAAAATTTGCTGAATCAATTTGATGACCCACTGCTTATTTACACAGATGCATCTAAAATAAGTTCTCAGACTGTTGGGGCTTACTTCATTCTGTTACATGTTTACAATCTCCAGCAAACACTCTGTATGTAGGTTCAATAATTACAACAAGAATCTTCACAAACCACTGATTTATTTAGTCACTTAATTCCAATAATTAAGTCCTTATACACATTAGTACACACTAATTACAAGTTCCATCTACTGTAGTCTCACTACTATAAGTCACAACTTATTACTGTTCTTATTCCATCTGTTCACCTGCTTGTCTCATATCCACTGTATATATACCCGCGTCGAAGGTACCTGAATTCTCTAGAATAATCCAGCGTTGTTCGCGATGTTTCTGGCCCTTCGCGTATTTTCTATATATTCCAGTGGCGTAGGGGTGCACATAACAATTCTATCATTGAATATCGAGAACTATTTCCAATTGAACACCAATTGCTCTATCTTCACGGCGGAGGCCATAGCTATATATGAGGCATTACAATTTATCAAACGATACAACCGCTCAATGCAATAATTATTTTATCCGATTCCTTGTCTGTCCTCAATGCATTAAGTAATACAAACACCTTCAGTTACAAAGTCAATCCATATATCTTCAAAATAAGAGATATCATTCATCTGGCTGATAGTCACGTGGGGTAAGGCGCGAGGTGGCAATCACGATTAATCACACGGTTATCGCGCCACCGGGTTAGAATCCCGGCTCCGGCACTGGAACTGTCTGAGCAAATGGTTGTATGTCTGCGTTTTTTCAATGTGTAACCCCCTTCCGCACAAGCCTCTGGCTTCTGGAATTGGGGGTTGTCTAATTTCTGTGGTGTTTATTTATGTGGTTGTGGTGTTTATCAAATATACTTATCTGGGAAAAAAGTTACATTCGTCTGGGTCAATGCACATGTAGGAATAAAACACGACGAACCCGTAGATACATTAACTAAAAAAGGAGCTTCATCAAGATACATTCTAGAACATAAAATCATCATAGCATACATACATAGTGTTCTTAAAATAAATTTGAGAGTCAAATGGAATTACCAGTGGAAAGAGTATTGCTTTACCAACCCTACCAGATGCACGATGTTTCATCCCAATATACCTAATAAACTTTGGCATGAAGACCTCCAAGTATTGAGCAAATATGTAACATCTCTCATTAGATTAAAATTTGGTCACGCATGTTATCTTGCACACCTATACAAAATTGGTATATATACCTCACCAAATTGTGATCAATGCAACATCATATCAGATCTCGATCATATATTTTTTGGATGTGCGAAATATCAAAATGCCATTAATACACTAATTACTAATATTACAAAAAACTGCAATATATTGGCTTCATTTAATATGTTCTACTTATTGTCCTTAAGATCTCGTAAAGTTTATACAGATATTTTAGATTTCGCAAAACAAACTGGTATTAAGCTTTAGATTATGTTTGGTTACCGTATGTTTTTCCTTTTGTGGCTCTTCTCCTGTCAATCGTGATCCTCCGTATATTTTCTGATAATAGAGTCCTCATAGACCCGAGGACGAAAAGGATATTTTGTCATACTGTTTGGTATCATTATCAGGCATATTTAATAAATTAATTTAACCTTATTGTAACTATCAATTAGATATTTCGTGACTAACAGTATAGTCCTCGACCGAAAGCTATTATTATAAAAAAAAATTACATTTCTATCATAGAAATTAAACTGTTCAAAAACATCACATCCCATTATTGTTAAATTATTATCTACTTCCGAAGACCAAAGAATTTGTTTTATATTTCTACCAACAAAACAGTTTGTCGAGAAATTCCATTGCTACACTTTGAATTATTACATCGTTCAATAATCACAATTGTATGAACAAGAATAGAATATCATAGTTGGCCAATGACTGCCTAAGATGGAGCAGAAAAGATCCAAATGATTATAGGTAATAAATAACAGATATTTAATAGTGCTAAGAAAGCGTGCTAAGAAATACCGAAAATAAATAAAAACAACGCAGTGCTCTAAATTAATAATAATAATAATATTTTTATTTTCACATTTAAAATATAAACAATATACAAGAAATATGTAGAATACGTCAAAATGTACAAATAAAGAAAGGTCTGACATATCATCCATATTGTTTTGTTATTAGTTAGAACTGGGTTCAGCCTTTCAATTACCATGACACAGCGTTTTGCGCCATATCTGTTTGGTTAGCTTAGAGCCAGGCTCCAAATATTCCTGTATTCAGGTGTCTCTGGTTCGATTTCCGGCGTATCACAGATTTTTTAGGAAGAATCTAACCGCAATATATTCAAATATTGCGTGGTGCATGTTCCTACTTTCTGTGTAGCCTGAACACCTTCCAGCCTCTTTCGATTGGAAAAATAATAGATTTTTGTTTTGATAGTTTATCTTGAGATTCCTGAGGCTGTCGATGCATTTTATTTGTAGAATTGAAAAAGTGAGGATGGGGGGATGCACTTGAAGATGATGGACAGTGCCAAAAGCTACGCCCTGTATAAGTTCCAGTAATGTATTTCACACTGACTCTAATTTTAAAAGTTTTTATTTATTACTTTATTATTAAATGTGCCTGGGTGGAAACCAACACCCTGTATATTCAGCGTTTGATGCTTCAATTATATTAAAGTTCGATTGGAAAGTTTAAAATCACTTTGGTTTAAATTTTGAGTTTTTGTCAGGTGAAGTTACAATACCTTGTATATGGTTTTCTGAGGTAGTGTGAATGTGAACGATCCATCTTTTCAAGTCTGAAGGACTTTTAATACCCTTCCTAAAGTGGATATTATAATGTTCACCTAAAGGGTTCGAAGCGACTGATTTCAGACAGAATAATATAAAAATCTATACTTACTGTTCGTTTTTGCTTAACTGCTTTACTGATGGTACCAATGGTACAATTGGACGTCGTAACACTATAAATCTAATACAGTAAATACTAACACTTTCTTAAATTTAAACCTGAAAAAGAATTTTGAAACACAAGAAAAAGACAATATAAAATTCAAAAATATATGTATTAAATCTTAAAAAAAAATCATGTTTTTACAAAACGTTCAAGAAAATGAGTAACAATTATAGCCTGGCCCGTGTACAACACATGGTGAGAAACGGAACGACTTATAATGTAAAATTGACTGTTAAAAAATGAAAGGGCACCCTTGACGCCAAGGGCTATTTTCGCTAAAACTCTCGAAAAATTTTTACTAGAGACTTTTTTAACTCGTCCTTTTATTTAACATAACGCATAAGTTGCAGTGCTACACAACATGGATTCGTAAAAGCGTTTTTATTTTCGAAATTTTCGGTCGGTTTTCATGATACTTTCTAAAATTTTGTGGTCGAAGCCACGTTACGTCCTTGTGCAGCGACATTTAGTATACTTTCTAAAATTACGCTCCTTGGTGAGTTTTTTATATTTTTGCATAAAAACGCCCCAGAGCGAATTTATTTATCGAAAGTTTTGTCGTGTTTTTTAACAATAGAACTGATTTTGAACGTCTAAACTGGTTTCTGATTCACTATGATTAATTTATTTGAAAATTCGTAATTTTTTGTTTTTTTTGTAGATAATTTTCGATCACTCTGTATGTGGTGAATTATAATACTTGGTAACAAATTTATTTCGATTTTTGTACAGTTACTGAAAAGGTAACTCTTCGACAGTAAGAATTCTGGCTTTTGGAAAAATTAATTGATTTCGTAGATTGGTTTAAAAATCATTTAAAGTTAAAGTGCGGAGGCAGGTTTTTGTTTAAAGTTAGATTAGATGCGTTAGGGCAGGTTTTGTTTAAAGGTGTGAAAAAATTCACTTGATTTGTTGCGCGAAGGCAGGTTTGAAGAAGTTTCACTTAAATTTAATGCACGATGGCAGAGTTGAGTTAAAAATAAGATTATGACTTTTTTACTTGGTTGAGCCAAGGAAGCCGTCTCGGAGTTTTTCTGGCAATAAAATAAAGCGCGAAATAGGAAGCTAACTAGCCGTCGAAAATCGAAAAAAGTTATTTCAGAAATCTCCGGAGATTCTAGTATGATCACTAATTACAATTTTAGACACTATTTAGTTTAAAAGGAAACTATTTCACTAGCTATACTTTACAACACTTTGAATCACTTCCGGAACAGAACTTACATTTGCTTGCCGCGAGGGGACTTTTATATGATTAGGAACTGCTACGTTTATCGCGCCCCGCGAGTCTCGCACGAACGTTTTTACCCCCGTGTTATGTCTGGAAAAGTCTAGATATCGCTCCGTGCAGGCGAGGATGACTCATCGTTGCGTAATATTGCACAGTATTGTGCAATAATGTAAAGTTAAAATTTTGAAATGAAACCTTTATGAACGTGTTGGGCATAAAAAAGCGTTTTTTTTGTGTAAAATTTATATTCGAATCGATTTCGGTCAAAAAGTTATTGAGGGTTTTATATCGATAAATTGAGAACATTTTAGATTACCCCGTAATACAGCGTTAAAGCTACGCTATTAAAGAGAATACAATTTGAGTGCCGGTGCCGGCAAACTGTACAAAGACAACGAAAACTATGTTTCAAACATTGAGAAAGGTTACAGATGTTGTACACGGGGGCGATGAGAAAGTAAGGGTCATAAGAATTTGCTAAGAATTTAGAAAGGTTGCGAATGTTATATACGGGGGACGATGAGAAAGTAAGAACAATAAAAATTAAGCAAAAATTTAGAAAGGCTGCGAATGTTGTATACGGGAGGCGGTGAGAAAGTAACAATTTTTTTGAAGGGAATTAAAAATATTCCGACCGGTTATTTTAAGAATGTATTGAAGGTGATCTTTGAGTATACAGGGGCGGTATTTTTTAGGTGATTATTTTATAACGTCGGAGCTGTTTGAAATTTTTTTATGAATTTGCAGACGCATTATGATTATTTGAGAATTATCGATAAACTGTAAATTTTTTCAAAATTTGTTTGAGAAAAATGTGTTTTTTTTTGCTAAAATAAAATGGAACATTACTTTTTTTCATAGTTTGACTGTTTGGGAAGAAAGATTAGATTTAAGAGTGATTTTTAGGATTTTTAAAGTTAAATTTTTTATAGTGCGTGAGATGTATTATAACAAGCCCTGATCTTCTCAAGCCTCATTAGACATAAATGTGGTGTATATTACTATTATCAGTTTGCTTTTCCCCAAAATTTATCCTCTACTCAATTGATGGGCAACAATTCACTTGTAAATATTATAAAATAATCCAACTGGTATACGGTTCCACGGTTATTGTACAGTCTTAAAACCCACGATGGTAATGTTTAAAATCATATAGATTAAGTTAGTACTTTTTGGCCTTGTTATGCCCTATTTAACCACTCTATAATTACCTTTGTAATCAGCATAAACATTCTATAGTAGTAAAACGAAAATAAAACCTCATGCTTTAAATAATGAATTAATTATACAAAACCGAAATAAAACTGGATAATTACCTGTGAACCCATTACGATCCTCCAGTCTCCATTATATACGAACAAAAAAACTTGGGTTTGTATCGATGTGAATCCAAGACCCATATTTCACCTTGTCATTGTATATTCCGTCCCTTTCCTAATAAAACTTATCAGAACTTGTTTAAAATAAGTTTAATTAGTTGTCGTTCTCCAGAACAGAAGGCTTTAATTAAGGTACCTCTATAAAATTTAAGCTACCATCCACAGTAGTTGTTGTTTCCACAAGCGAAATCATTAATTTCTTTAAATTATCAAGTAGTGATCAAAGCAGTACTGCATGATGCATGTTTAGATAAGAGGAAAATAATGGTAACGATTTAAGAGTTTCACAGGTGAACACTAAGAATAATCAGGTGATTTTGTGGGATAATTAAAAGACAGTTTACTTAATTCAAAGAAGTATTCAACATTCTAATAACTACATCACAGAAACTGTTTAAAAAAATTATAACTAATGTATAATGTATTTCAAAAGAGTGTGATACTATGAAAATAAATATGTTGGAATGGTACTGTAATTGGAATTGTCCAAACCGACAATAAAACAACATAATAAATTTAATGACTGCGCAAGTACTAAAAAAGTGCCCCAAGGCTCAGTATTAGGTCCTATATTATTTTATCATTTGGATAAACGTCTTGTTACAGATTAACACTGAAGTGAATATAATATATGCTGATGCAGTGAAATAAAATAAAAAAATGGATTTGTGCCAGTTGGCAAGGAGCAACAATATTATGCCATAATATGGTAAGTAGAGTCCGTTGACGAATTCGTTCTTATAATATAAATTATAATAATTGGGTTATGTCTGTCTGTGTCTATGTTGATAAAAGTTAATTATTGACCAAATTAAATTCGTGTATCGGAGAAGTATTGTTTTTATTTGCCCATCATGTCGAAAGTTATATTTTTGATCGTTACTGGGCCTAAGGGCTAGGTCCTTAGGCCCATTAACCCCACAGGAAAAAAAAATTATCTGGTTATAACAATACAAGAATTAATAAATACAGCAAAAATTAATTAAATTAAATGTTCAAATTACATGCCATTTATTTCTTGGCGATGTCCAATCTTAAACTGAAATTCTCGCAAAAATTAATAATTGTTTCAGGCCCAATTCTTCCAATTTCGTAACTAATTCTGTCTTTGAACTCCTCGACATTGTTCGGTCTACTAAAATAAACTTTGGATTTAAGGTAACCCCATAAAATTAATTAATCCAGTGGGGTTAGGCCTGGAGATCTAGCTGGCCATTCTACTGATTTGCGTCTACCAATTCATCTGTGCGGAAAAAATCATGTTTTATTGGAGCAGCTCCAAATATTTTTCATCATTTTTCAGTTAAATCTTCAACAAAAAATGCACCCAGAATTGTAGTACCAACAATTCTAGCCCAAACGTTAACTTTTTGTGGAAACTGAGTATGTGCCTCCATGATCCAGTATGGATTTTTATGTGACCAACATCGACAATTTCGCCTATTTACAGCGCCATTTAAACAAAAGGTGACCCCATCAGAGAAAAGTATTCGACTTTAGAATGTGGATTGGTATTACATCGTTCCATCATGGTTTCGTAAAATTCTACTCGAAATCATCTTCGTTAAACTCTTGAACTAAATTCCCTTTTATGGATGCCATTTATTCTTTTTCAAATAGTTTGAAACAGTCGATTGACTAATTGACTGCTCCGTTGCACGCGCGCCAATATCCATTGGCTGGATGTCGGTCTCGATAACTAGGACCGAGTAGGACTATTACTCTTTGCACCTAGATTATCTCTGTAGACCTGGACCGGCCTTCGTGATAGGTGGGCCCGCGTACTTCTACCAGACCCAGCTCATAAATGTGAGATGTGTCGTGGTATTTTCTGCGGACCTCCCCTGGTCCTGGCTGTTGAACCTCGCTGGCTGAGGTCTCTTCTGGCGCTCTTCTTGTCTTGATGTTTTCTTTCTTCACCAGCTTATCACCCCCGGGGGTAGTCATCGGTCGAGTTGGGTTTAGGAAGTTTTGGCTGGGACTGACTGCCGGTACGTAGGACATCAATTGATATCCTACCCCGGATCGTCGGAAAGGTGGGGATTATCCGCAAGACATCTGTTTATTTTCTGAAATCAAAGGACGAACTCTCGTGAAATTATCCCTTACATGACCACAATCTGAGAACTTCTTTTCTATTTTTCTAACAGTTGATTGTGATGAATCTCGTACCTATACACCGAGACTCTTCAATTTAAAATTAAATCATTGTGTACTAACTAAACTGTAAAAATATTGAAAAAACTATGTTATTTGAATTTACTTTATTTAAACCATGGACTGAGCCCCACGCAAATTTTGTATTGCTATTAATTGTAGTGCGCATATTAAAAATTTAATTAATAAATTATCGTCATAGTGTGTCATTAGCATAATCTTTTTCATATAAATGGGGCCGTATACATACAGCCACTGACTGTTAAGTCATGCGAAACCGTTGTGTAATATTTGGTACCCAAACTGATTTAGCAATTACATACTGGCTATTGTTGTTGTTGTAGTCATGTACCTCTAAACATTGATTAAATCTGTGATCGTTATCTAAGACCGATTCTATTTGTAGATATAGGAACTGGGAACTAATACACATTCTGGGCTCTGGGCTATACTAATAATGAGAAAGGATACCAATACATTTATTAGTTGTGTATCACCTCTTAGTTGTCCCATATGTATTTATTTATTTATTTACAAGACTAAGTTATCTCAGTAAATGTACCTTTTATATAGGAATACAATTGTGTCAAAGTTCAAATTCAGATTTCAAAAATATGACGAAAGTATCCGTATAAGAATTTTTTTGTTAATTGATTCCGCAAAAATTCCCAATCCCTCTATGGTTCCATTTAGTTGGAATATAACCATGTTGTATATTCCTGTCCTACCATGTTAGAATAATTTTTAGAATACAACGCTACTCGCTTGGAGACAATACAAAAAGTACATGAACGTTGTTATACAGGGTGTCCCAGATTTAAAATTACATAGACTAGAGATAGAGCACATTTTGCTGAGTTCAAAAACACCCTCCCCCCCCACACACATACCCTTGAATCCTTAATGTTTTCAAGATACATATTGTTTTATGAATTTTGACTGAAATTAAAATTCACCATAGTTTTGGAATGGGTGGACGTATTTGGATAAAAGTTGGTACACATATAAGTGCACTCCTAGTCCAATCAACAGCATAATTTAGTTTGGAAAATTTCCGGGACAGGACTGCCTTTTTATTATTTTACATTTAGACCCAATTACATCATGCTGTATATTAGTGTTTTGTAAATGGGGGATGACTATTGAAATTTCTATGGATTATTGTGCAAAATACTGTCATAATATTTGATGGCACGTTTATGGTTACTTCCTAGCAAATTTTCGCAAATAACAGTGAAAGATATTTAAATTCTGCAACATACGCAAACAACTAGTGAACGTCGCTATTTTATTAATTTTACTTAAACACTTGTCTAATAATTATTTAATGTATTATTATTACTTAAAAAGAAAAATGAAAAACAGAAGGAAGGAAGAAGTAAAGAAAAACAGTTTGCTTAATCATAATTTACACCACAAATTTTAAAAAGATACTAATTATTTTATACACTGTTACAATTAATTAAAATTATAATAAATTTTCGAAATGAACACCGCCAGCGTCAATACATTTTTGTGAACGTTTAAAAAGAGTTTTCACCGATCTATCGATCATAGCTGTCTAATATTGTCACATACATTAAAAAAATTTTGTTGCAATTGTTCACGGGTATTAATATTTTCACTGGACACTTGTGACTTCAGGTGGCCCCATAAACAATATTCCATGGGGTGAGATCAGGAGATCTCGGTGGCCAGTTAACTGGACCCCCCTCTACCAATCTATCTGTTGGTGTAACGTTGATTAAGATGCTCCCTCGCCGGTACAGAAAAATGGGGTCCAGCACCATCGTGTTGAACCACATACCTCTGGCATTAATGTTTTCTAATAAATTTGGTAACACATCTATTAAGAAATTTAAATAAACTTCACCCATTAGTCTCCCTTCAAAAATATGTGGCCCTATTGGTGACTGCTGTATATTGTAGCATTATTTATTGACCTTTCTAAGGCATTTGACTGCGTAAACCATGAGATTCTCCCAGATAATATTGAGAATTATGGTATACGTGGTCAATGCAAAACAATGTTAAAGTCATATTTATCTAATAGGAAACAATATGTTGATATTCTTGGTTCAAAGTCCGAAACGCAAAAAATAGATATTGGTGTGCCTCAAGACAGTGTCCTGGGACCATTACTTTTCCTTCTTTACATCAACGACTTGGATAATTCTTTAATATTTTTTTGTGCATTTGTTGGCGATATCTCTATTGTTGTCTGTGACAAAATTCTAGATAACGTAATTGGTAAGATAAATTCTGCCTTGATTAATACAAGTACCTATTTTTATGACAAACAGTTAGTAATGAATCAAGAGAAAACAGTTTCCCTACATTTTCACCCTGTTCGGGCTCTTTACACTTCCAGTTTACTGTTAAAACTAAAGAGAAAGTGAATTGAACAAGTAACTACCTTTAAGCTCTTAGGTATCAACATATGTATGTCTTTAGATTGGAAATCACACGTCTCCTTTATTTGTAGCAAATGTGCTTGTAATTGTTTTGCGTTAAAAAGATTGAGCCACATAGCAAACATTAATACTGTTAGAATATTTTATTTTTCTAGTTTGGAGTCTAGACTGCGGTATGGTATTTATCTTTTGGGGAAATTCATCTTCAGCAAGTCGCATATTTGTACTGCAAAAAAGAGCTATCCATTGTATGTTCGGTTTAAACTATAGGGAGTCACGTAAATCGACATTTATCGATCAAAATATTTTAACATTACCATGTCTTTATATATTCGAAATCTTAAAATTTGTTAAAAATAACTTGTCAACTTTTAATTCTCTCAATGTAAATCATGATTACCCCACACGACATGGATATAATCTGTAGTACAATATACATAACCTTGAAATATATAAAAATAACCCATATTACATGGGATGTACACTTTATAATAAGCTAAGTATTGATATAAAAAGTATAAATAATACCAAAAAATATTTCTCAAAATTAAAAAAAATTTCTTTTAAGTAAAGCATTCTGTTCCATTGAGGAATACTTAATGCATTTTTTCCTTTGTCTTCTCTCTCTTTGTTTTTGTTTTTCTTTCATATTTCGTTCATACTGTATTCTTTAGTAGTGTAATTCTACATTTGTACCTTGACTTGTCCTATATCACTTTGTGATCTATTGGATGAATAAAGTATTATTATTATTATTATATGGGGCGAGCGTAGGTGCGTCTTTACTATGCACATATTTCGATATGCGATGTAAAGCAACGTTAGGCGCAGTTAGTAGTTGGATGGGTGACCGTCCCAACGAAGACCGCGTCCTCGCCTCACACATCTTCCAGCGGCTTGTATATCAGTGTATGCGCGGAAGCTATACAACTTTAGGCGAGGGTTGTATATGGGATATACCATCCTTCGGAGGGGATGTAAAGCCGTCGGTCCCTTGTCTATTAAATGTTAGGCAAGTTAAAGATCCCTACTCTTCTTAATGGAAGAAGTTCCGCAAAATTCCTGGTTGGGGGTAGCTCGTCTACAGGCGTCGGTGTTAGGCGTCAGTAGCGGAAATAGTCCGACGTTAAATAAATGTATAAAAAAAAATTATTATTATAAAACCTTACTTTAGTGACAAACGATTTCTTTGAATACTTTAAGCTTAATTTCTAAAGGTAACTTACATTACTATATGTATTAAATTATATAATGACAGAATTGACACGCGCCTACTTTTATTTTTAAGTAAACTGTTTCTCTATGGAATATTACATATAGTTGTACACATTTTAAGTAAAATTAGAATCAAATTTAAATAACAATAATACATTAAATAATTATTAAACAAGCGTTTAAGTAAAATTAATAAAATAGCGACGTTAACTAGTCGTTTGCGTATTTTGTAGAATTTAAATATCATTCACTATTATTTTCGAAAATTTGCTAGGAAGTAACCATAAACGTGCCATCAAATATTATGGCAGTATTTTGCACAATAATCCATAGACATTTCAATAGTTATCCACCATTTACAAAAAACTGTTATACAGGGTGATGTAATTGGCCCTAAATGTAAAATTATAAAAATTGAGTCCTGTCCTGGAATTTTTTCAAATGCTATTGATTGGACTAGAAGTGCACTATATGTGTACCAACTTTTATCCAAATACGTCCACCCATTCCACAAATATGGTGGATTTTAGTTTCAGTCAAAATTCATAATATAACACGTATCTTGAAAACAGTGGGGATTCAAGGTAAGTGTGGGGGGTGTTTTGAACTCAGAAAAGTGTGCTCTACTCTCATTAGTCTATGTCACTTTAAATCTGGGACACCCTGTATATATAATAATAATACAAAAACTTTTTGCGGACACATATAAGGAATATATATGCAGATGTCTGTAAAGAAGCTTCAAAATAAAGCTTTGTAATATTTTATTTTACAAAATATTGCAGTTATTATTCTGAATTTGTATTATCTTTGTGCACTTGAGCATTATTGTATGTAACGCGTTACTATTAATTTGATTATGTTAGTTACCCTCACATATTTGTTTAATGTTTATTAATGGTAACAAGTAATTGAATGACGGAGAAGGAGATGAATTAGAAAATATTTAAACCACTAGACCAATAGATCAAGATTGTCATAATTAAATTACAAAGTACAGAGGGAAAGTAGTTATAAGGTTATGGTCATCTACTGCAATGTTGGAATTCTGCATTGAAGTGATATTTGATATGAAAGTGATGCTTGGAAAAAAGGTTCCATATATCCGAGCGAAAAATGCTCTAGTTTTTTGCTCTAATTTACAGGAAAGTGAAGTTTCTCTACAACTAACTACCATTCATTTGCGGCACTAAAATGTTATTATGTGTTATTGCTGTTGTACGCACTTTGCGGTATTTTCTATACGTATATAGAGAACTGTGTTGTCATAAATTTGTACTTTCTTCCTTTCACGAAACCTTTGCAAATAGCTGCTAGAGCTTACCTTTTATCAAGCAAATTGATACGTACAACTTGCTGATATGACGTGGGGTGTAGCGGGAAAGACCGAGAAATTTGTTAAATTGGTTACAGTAAAAATTGAAAATAATTCTGATTATAAATAATCTGATAAACAAAAATAATTAAGATAGATTTATTGGTGTTTATACAGTTACAAAGTATTTACCTGCACAAGTTTACTCATTTAATAGGTTTAAAAATAAGAATATAGATAAAACTTAAAACATGGGTTTGTAAATATAAATTGTCGATAAAAATAATAAAATATATAAAAAGTGTAGTTACAAACTGTAAATAACAAATATAATTGTAGGTTTTACAAATAAACATCAACTAGCATAACAAATAGGTATCAAAGTCTTAAATGTGTTTAAATTGCAATGTTCATCATAGGAACAAAAATCATTATTTATTAGAAGTTATTTGGCTTTATGTTTAAATTGTTTAAGCGGTAACATTTTATAATAAATTATAAAATTTGACTGCAACAAAGTTTGGGCTTTTTTAACTTTTGGGTAGTCTACATGATGTATTATTTTCTGTTTCATAATGATGTATGTCACAGTGTTTTTCAAACTTTGAGCTGTTTTTATATACAGGGGGCATTCTAGGATAAATAAACAAGGAAATTTGCATAATAAAAGAATTATGACACTCATCTCTGTAGTTTACATCCTCTACAATTCGTACTGCTCTTCTTTATAAACTAAATATGTTAAACCAAGATGCAGAATATCCCCAGGTTGGCAATGCATATGTCATGACAGATTGATAAAGAGCATGATAGGCAACTTTCAATACTGATGGAGAAAGAGATTCACTGAGTAAGCGTAGGAGATATATACTTACTGCTACGTAGCTTATCTGCTACCGTTGAACCATGTTTGTACCATTTTAGGGCTGGATACAGAGTTCCTCTAAAAATTTGACCTCTTTATTGTTGTTGGAAAATTCAATTTTCCTTAATGAAAAATCATTGTTTGTGTTCTATTAACATTTAAATTTAAAAGATTACTTTCGAACCATAGTTCAGCTAAATTTATCGCAAAATCATTCATATATATGTATGTATTAAGAAAAGAAAAGGTCCCTGAACTGATTCTTGAGGTACTTCCATATTTACAGTTCTTTCTTCAGAATAAGTATTATTAGATTTGACTTTCTGTGTCCTGTTCCGTATGCAGAATGTTACAAGATTTAGGCTGTTGGTATCAATATTGTATCTTTTAAGTTTCTGTATTAGAGAATTATGTTGGACAAGTCAAAAGCCTTGCGTAAACGTTTTATATGCAGATATTATGAATGAAATTCAGGCAACAATAGACAAAGTAGCTCTGAAAGAAAATCAACATAAACAGAAAAAATACCCTTGGGTAACAGAATCAGTACCGCAGGCGCAACGCATGAGAGACAAAGCATATAAGAAATTCTGTATAACTACTTCTGGAATACACTGAGAAGACTATAAAAGGTTACGAAATAAGAAGGTTTCAACAATATGTAGTGAAAAAACTAAATATTATGATCAAAATATAGATTGATGTAAAGGAGACAGCAAAAATATGTGGAGAGCATTAAAACAGATGATAGGAAACAAAGAACAAGTTACTTTCACAAATATTAGTTATAGGAAGTATAGTAGAACGGCAGAAGAAAATTTTAACAAGTTCTATTGAGATAGTATACAGGAAATATAACACGGTATTGAAAGAAGGCATTGGGACTTCAAAATTGATGGAAATAAACCAGACGAACAATCTCACTAAGATTTGAAAACATTACACTGGATCAGCTTAAAAAATTGTTTATGAACTGAAAAATAAAAATACCAGTAATAATTAGCTAAATATAAAAGCAGTTAAGGATATGTTTTGTGTAATTGAATATGCCCTATTTCATCTCATAAATACCTCATAAGCAACTGGAAAAGTACCGAGTGAATTAAAAATTAGCGTGATAGTGCCTATTTCAAAAGTAACGAAGCCTAAAATTCCTGCAGAATTTAAGCCAATTAATTTACTTCCAGTTGTCGATAAATTTTAAGGAAGCTAAGAACTATTTTGAGGCTAATCAGTTATTATTTGCTGGGCAACCTGGGTTTAGAGCTAACTATTCCTGTGAATAAGCCCTACATTATGTGTGTTCAACATGGAAAAGGGACATGAATGAAGGGAAAATGGTGTATTTGTAGACTTGGAAAGGGCCTTTGAAATAATTGATCGTGATATATTCTTATTAAAAAGTTGCAGTTATATGGTGTAAATAGTAGTGCTTTAGACTGGATTGAGGTTTATTTAATGAATAGGTATCAAATGACAAGAGTTGGGGGTAACGTATCAAATAGAATTGAAATTACCTGAGGCGTTCCTCAAGGGAGTGTCTTGGGTCCTCTTTTGTTTGTCATTTATGTGAATGATATTTACATAGCTTTAAAAAAATCATTTGTCAATCTATTGGCGGACGATACCCTAATTTGTGTTGCAGGAAAAGATTTGAGAGAAATTGTTGATACTCTGAACCTTCAGAATTTATGTTTTTCCAAAAAGTTATCTAAAGTTAAAAAAATGTCGTTCGGATATGATGTTTTCCTGTCTTTTTTCTAAGAGTAATTTTAACAATGTAATGGGACGAATATATTGTCCGCCAATTTTTTCCATCCATCTTTTGACGTGAAAATATTGAATTTTATTCAGTTCTCTCTCTTGGATATTCATCTTTATTTTTTTCTTCTTTAAAATGATAAATTTTACAGCCTCTCCTCCCATCCAAGCTAATTAATCAGACGCTGCTTGAAGGAATCTTTTTTGTAATCCCTGGTTCATCTATATTCAATAGTTTTGGAATTTCTAGTATTTATTTATTATCTATTGCTGTAGAACATAACTTTCTTTTCTCTGCAATAGCTTGTAATTTCTTCCGTTTACTATTTCTTGCATCACGAACTTCTTTAAAAGTTATGTCGGTAAGAGAATCAAATTTGATATTGTACTCACTGACATATTTTTCTTCAATTATCTTTGAAGTTGAATTCCACATTGTTTTAATAGCAGATTCTTTGTAATCTTCTCCGGTCTTCTTTTTTCATGTTATCCTTTAACAAATCTGCTATATTTTGTAACGGAGTTATTTTTGACAGTTGGTTTCGGATTTGACAAAGCCTCTATAAATTGTCTGCTTATTGACGATTTTGTGTTTTTTGTGAATTGCAGAATTGATTTTTCTGTGCTTTGTAATTTGTTTAGTCCGATTTTTCTCAAAGCGACTCATATTCTACGTTATAGTTTTAATAATACTTAATAATTATAACGAACAGGACAGATATTAAACCGACATGCGGAAGACAGATGTAATTTTTATCGGTGATAATTTTTTTTTATCAACAGTAAAATCACAAAAGCTTTTATTTATCGGATAAATTTCTCTTTATCTCTCGAAATAATTTTGCCAATCAGTGATTTTATAAGAAAAACTGACGAAAAAATCGCGAGACCGGAGATCGAGTGATTTTGTCAAATGTCAGTTTTTCGAGCAAAATTACTGATTGGCAAAATTTTGACTTAACGTAAATTATTGTTTATTTAAATAAATTATAATGGAATATTACCTATTGAATTTGGACCCTATGCGCCATAGAGATCAGCAACATCCTGCTACAAGTTTTACCCATGTTATAGGCACCCATTATGATATTTCTAGAAAGCAAAAACCATTTAGTACAAAACACAGCCATAATCTCAGCCTCAATTCTCTGAGCTTGTTAACCCTTCGTGTGAAATATATTAGTCACAGTAACAGTTAAGTACCGAGGTTTCCAAACGACCTCATGCAAAGAGAATAACAATATTACCAACCGATTAACGTTTTTGTTGCGGCAATCTAATTAACTGGAATTGCATTTCTCAACTTAAATCAATTATACAAGGCGATACATTAAAGGTCCGGCAAATAAAATAAATTAGGATCGCCGGTATAAACAAGCGATGGAAGACAAAAATGTTTTTTCACCTTTTCAATCAATACCATACGAATGCCGATGCGTAAAACCGGCGGTACTGTTTATGACAGTATGGGTACTGAGAATCTGGAGCAGCAAGATCGTTGGCCTGTAGATGAGGAGATCGCTTTTTATTTTAGTATGCCCTTCGGCTTATCATATTGGGTGAAAATTAGTGCTCGGTATGCAGAGTAGTCGAGTAACTTATTGTGGGTAACGGTTCAGTAAAAGCTGGGTACAGTGGCGTATATCTATATTTAACAAGATATTTGCCACGATATGAAATTGTAATAAATACAGGGCGTGACACTTTTAACGAGCAGAATTTCTCAGGTGCGTGGAAGAAAAAGTGAATGAAATATTTCGTGGCAGAAATATAGGGCATTGGAAGAAAATGTAACTATAATCAGCAAAATAAACTAAGTATTTCCTAAATTTTATGACACATACTAGAGTTATTTTTTTTTTAATCAACGGCTATCAATAATGTGCAGTTGCGTTTATCACGACACAAATTGACACAAATGGTGAAGTTATCTCATGCAAATCTATCAAAACATGGAATTCTTTAGAGGCGAGTTGATCATATTTTTTTGCAAGAAACCACCGGTAATCAAATTTGCAGATTCCTTGACGTGGAATGCGTTATAGATTAAAGTGTAACATATCCACTGAATGCAGAGGGTTTAGAATTGTGACAGAGATTATAAATTTAAATTAATTTAGAACATTTTTGTATTGAGCAACATTTTGAAATTTGTGCTGCTTCATTTAAACTGAATAATTCCATATGCGTAATTTTAAACTATTATAGGTCTTTTTCACAAGATAAAAATATATTTTCCAGTAGCATCGTTGATGTTCTAAATAATTTATTCAAGCCATGTATTAGTTTTAAAACATAATATTTTTAGTCGCAAACTCCTCTATAAAATCCTCCTCCTTTAAGAAGGATCAGTTTTTCTGTTGGTGTTTGTTGCAATCGAAGCATTAGCATTTTGATGATAATATGCAATTATTACACATAACGCGCCAGGCTTGTAACTTGTAATTCAGCGCTCGGCGGGGCACATAGCCCGGAGAGTAGTTGTTGGTTGTAGTCTGGTTACGTTCCTTATAGTAAAATAAGGATTTTATGGAGGAGTTTGCGACTAAAAATATTATGTTTTAATATTCCGCCCTCTAAAAGCACATTTGAACTATACTAAGCTCAGTCAGGCTATTTATTTTTCAATTGCAATAGACACTGGACCGCTAGATGGCGTCTGATGATTATTTTGCATGTCGCTATCCCAAAGATACCGAAATGTACTAAATAGTCAAGTGATCCTCGTTTCGGTCGTCACATGCCTATCTTGCACTGACGAGAGCCAACAGCTCGAAACTGCAGTCTGAAAGTGGTGTGTGACGACTGGCACGAGAGCTCCTTTAAGTAGGATCAGTCTTTCGCTGGTGTTTGTTGCAATCGAAGCATTAGCGTTTTGATGGTAATATAGAATTATTACACTTAACGCGCCAGGCTTGTAACTTGTAATTCAGCGCTCGGTGGGGCACATAGCCCGGAGAGTTGCTGTTGGTTGCAGTCTGGTTACGTTCCTTATAGTAAAATAAAGATTTTATAGAGGGGTTTGCGACTAAAAATATTATGTTTTAATATTCTGCCCTCTAAAAGCACATTTGAACTATGTATTAGTTTTGTTTTATATGACTTTAATTTTGACTTGTACAGCAATAGTAATCCTTACCCTATTAAATTGTTCAGTTTTAATTTTACATTTGTGGTGGCGTGATTTACTCGTATTACAGACACTATGCTCTATAGTAGATCATATTAATTTTAAAGGCAATAGAATATGTTCTGTTTTTACAATACTTTTTCAGATCATTGACTTCTGAAATATTTAATTGAGTATATTTGGCATTAAAAAAAGATTTAAAATGACGGGCTAATTTTAATTTTGAACATGCTAGAAAATTAGAATTAGCATAATCTTTATAGTATAAGTGAAGTTAATTTTACATTTTTTTACTTTTACAACATATTTTTGTATTATTTTAATTCTTATTTTCCCGAAAGTAGATTTTACATGTGTATTAAAAAACGATAAAATAGGTAAATACGCACTTGTTAATTTAATGTACGTTTGAAAGATCATTATGTTCAAAAAAGTGTATTCGATTTGACCTCCGTTTACAATGATGCACTACAATTTCATAAATAAACCGAATAGGGACTATAACCAAAGTAAAAGTGTAACTTCAATTAACCCCATGCAGTAGAATTATTAAATAAAAACACAGCAATTTACAATAATGATGAACGTATTATTGAAAATCCTGAAAAAGTTTCTCCATTATTTAACAATTTCTTTATTAATAAATCCGTTAATATTGTAACTCGAATACCAGTTATACATACTGACAATTTATCAGATCAGACAAGTCACATCGAATATACATTATTTTTAACGCCCTTTACAGAAACCGAGTTCTTTTTGCTGTTAAATAATAAATTTAAAAATAAAAGATCATCATCATCGGGCGATGTCCCCAGTTTTCATTTAAAAAGTATTAAAATCATTAGTGAAACCATTTACTTATATTTAATTAATATATATTTTGAATGAGGAATTAATTTATTGATAATGGACCAGTAAATAGTTGAAGAAGTTTGATATACTAACATATTTGGTGTTATAAACGATATAAACTTTGGTTTATATAATATTACATATGTTTGAAAGCAAAAAAAGAACACACAGAATGCTAAAAACTCGCCTAATTGCAGAGTTTATTGTTAAAACGATATCGAAATAACTTCTTCTACAAGGTTATTAGTATTATCTATTGCACTCAAAGCTTTAACAGCACTTTGATATTTCATTTGTCTGTTTTATTATTGACATATATCGAATACAAAAAACTATAAAAAACTTTAGATAGCGCATCTCAGTATCACTATTCAACCTGGTAGATCGTGTTAATAATACTTTAGTTATTTGAAATATAGTTGATTCCAAATTCCGCCATATATATACCTCCTCCCCCCCCCCCCCCAACTTACGTCTACCATATCAAAATTTGTGGACCCTAAGATTCAATGAGTTTATGAAACCTTTTATGTAAATGTCATTAAAGAAACCCCTTTTTTGGTTCTTTGCTGGGTTTACGACAATATATGTGGCGTAGCTAATTAATTTCTCAATGATATACTTATGGCTCTTCAAAAAGTAATAAAAGCTTCAGCAAGTTAATACATTTTAGGAATTTTCCTTCAGACTAAATTCTAGTGCTACGACTATTTTGCCCCACGTTGGGCGCCAAGTTGTACCCGAGTGACTTTTGAACGTTTGGCAGATCGCGTTAATCGCGACTTAAATTAGAAACCAAAATAACTTCTTTCAATGTTTCAAATTGATCATTTGCTTTTGCAGAACAGGAAGCCTATCTTCCAATAAAACTGGTAGAAATGTCGTCTTATATAAAGCTGAGATTGTCTTTTAACTTCTCTGATGTTGAATGACTCTTAAACAATTTAAAAAAATTAAATGTACTTTGATAGATTTAACGTATTGCTAAAATTAAATTGTCAATATCTTACTTACTTTTCGATTTTAATATTTTCAACATACAATTTGTTCACGGCGGGATTATAGACGTAAATGACACAATTTTCAGTATTCTGCACTTGCTTCACACAAAACCTATTTTTAATACGTTAAAATTTGAAAAATGTATGTATACGCCCTCTATAAATTTTTAAAATTCTAACGTAAAATAGATTTTGGGTAAGAGCAGAATACAGGAAATTATGTTTAAAATTAAAAAAAAATTGTCATTTACGTATATAATACCACGTTCCCATAGACACATTGTATACAGGGTGTTCACTAATTGGTGGTAGTTCCTTTTAAAGAATAGTTGTGCTCATAAAATGGAATAGCTTTTCTATTTGGTATTTTTGTCTAAGATACCAAATAACTGAAATAAAAAATTAGTTAATTCCCAAGATATATGGGAAATTGACACAAGCCGGCAACGTTGCACGTTATATTTGTCATCGCTCGTAGTAAGCGCTCGATGTTGGTCGATCAGTGTTTATTAGTTTATTTACATTATCAGTAGAGCAATGCAGTTTTTCGATAAGCGAGGTCTAAGATGAAAATGGAGGGATTACTGTGCGTGAATATCATGTTAATTGTTTATTCTATTTTATCATTGTAAAATATTTTACAGTATAAGCAAGTCTATTGTCTAATCATGTATTTGCTGTGCATTTCTTTTAAATAATAAGTCAAATATTTAACGCTATGTTTAAAAAAAAACACAGTTATTCATTTCGATAGTACAACAATGATGGCTTTGACTTTTGCTATGTTGCCACGTTAATAATTTTCTAATTTTAGCCCTCGATTTCAAATGCCTTTTTAAGAAAAATGCAATATAGGAAAGCTATTTCATTAAACGAATAATAATAATAAATCGGGTTTATTTCAATTAAATAGTATAACATTTACAAAGGTACACAGTGGTTTTTTTTTATATTATGGACAGTCAGAAGGTGAAGTTTAGCCATGGCAACGCTGAACTCTCTGATTTACCCTGGGATAACGTTTTTACAAAATGAAAAATGTAATTATAAAAATAAAATAAATGACATCAAAAATATACAAAAAGCAATATTGATTTTATTCTTTTTCGATATAATGTACATTCACTGCTGATTCAGAAAACATGTCTTTAATTTTTGAAGACAGGAGCTTAGTCTTTTAAATCTATAGGAACTTTGTTATAATATAAAACAGCATTGTAGGTAAAACTTCTTTGAAACAAGGCTGTCGAATGATGAGACACAGTGAACTTACTTTTTGTCTAATATTAACAGAAAGTATGAAATCGTTGTGTAAGTTTATCAACAATATTACCACTTTTGTGAATTAACATTTTATGCACAAAAATATCAGGATGACTTTTATTAACCATATTTAATCATTTGAGCACATTCATTTTTTTTTGGAATAGGATCAGACTTTTTCAAATTAAAAATAAAACTAACGCAAGAATTTTGAACTTTTTGAATTCTATTTTTATAAATGTTATCAAGACAAGGTCCATATATAAATAATTAAAGAGAGAACGAGCGATTCTGATAAAGTTTTCCTTAAATTAAAACTTAACACAAATCTGTTTGAATATAAGATTTTTAAAGCAGGATAGGATCTCTGTAATAACTTATTTAGAGGGCATCATCTATTATTAAACCCAAATTTTTAGCTGAGCTAACAACAGGCAGCATGTTTCCATCTATGTTAATATTGATATTGTTTTTATTTGCTTATAGTAATTCTTGGATGTAAACATGACTTTAGATTTAGTAGAGTTTAATTTCATATTGGGTTGTTGACTCTTGTTGAAAATAATATTTAATCCGTTATTGATGACAATCTGTGTTCGATTGAATTCATTTAATGGACAACTATAATCAATCGAAGCATTAGCGTTTTGATGGTAATATGCAATTATTACACTTAACGCGCCAGGCTTGTAACTTGTAATTCAGCGCTCGGCGAGGCACATAGCCCGAAGAGTAGCTGTTGGTTGCAGTCTGGTTACGTTCCTTATAGTAAAATAAGGATTTTATAGAGGAGTTTGCGACTAAAAATATTATGTTTTAATATTCCGCCCTCTAAAAGCACATTTGAACTAACTATAATATAATTGATATAGTCAGCATAAGCTTGTATGGTACAATTGGTGACTAAATTTAAAATATGAGCATTATGAAAAATAATGGTCCAAGTATGGACCCTTGAGCTACATCAGATGAAATATCCACAAAATCAGAGCATGATATATTAATTTTAATTTTCAGCTTTCTATTGGACAGGTACGATTCTATAAAATATAGAGCATTAGTTGAGAAACCATAATATTTTAATTCTGAGGCTAGCAATTGGTGGTTGATAGTATCAAAAACCTTGGAAAAATCAAGCATACCAGCATACTAATCAATTTCTTATCAAATAATGTAATGATGTCATCAATTACTTGAGCTAATGTATTAGAAATTTTGACGAAAACCAGATTGACAAACTGGAACTATGTTATTTCTAGACACAAGTTCGTAAATTTGTTTAAATAGAATTTTTTCTAGTATTTTAGAAATGCAAGATAAAATATTGATGATTCTGATATCAGAGCATTCAACTGGATTGGAAATTTTTGGTGAGGTAAACCAATATCCTCTTTCCAGAGTTCTGAATAACAGTTTTTTTCTATCCACTATTATAAGAACTACCATCAATTAGCGTACACCCTGTATATTAGTATTTTTTGCAAACTATTTTAACTGATATAAAAGAAACTAAAAACCTAATATAACTGTGTTTTAGATTTTAACAAAGAACAGTCTAGTAATATAAAGAAGGATACATTTTCGTTTCGTTGAAAAGAAAATCAAAACCCGCCTGCAAGCGACAAATTGTAGCGATAATCTCAGTTTTATTAAGAATTTATTATTTATACAGCTGACAGGATGCCATTAAAAATTGTTATTTTTAAAATAAGTGTTTCAAAGTGACATTTAACACTTCCTCCAGCGGCTATCGAATTAACTGTTATTGTTTCACGAATAAAAACATATTAAATCGCAAAACGACATATAAACATGTAATGCCATAATTTACGCACAGTATAAATCTATACGTTTATATTCAAGTAGATATTTCGCAACAGTATCCACCGCCTTAAGGCCTGAACTTGGCATAAAACACATCATAAGCTCTGGCAGAATACGGTTTCTTGAAAATAAACTGCCGTAGCATGCTTTTAAACAACTTTTTAACAAAGTTTCTACCATGGCGTATGTAAAGGAAGCATATCTTTAACCTTTTTTTTATATGCCGCGATGTTGATGATAATATAATTATATGATATACCACATCCAGAGGAATGTGCCATGTCTATAATTTGATTCTTTCACCTTCGAGTCCATTTTATTTGCATTACGAGATAATAATTCCGGAGAAACACGCAATTACTAATTGCGAGCTAAATTACAAATGTATTAATCACCGCCACAGTAGCTACTAAATGAAGGGAAATAATGCACTTGTTACGTGATTGCGTTTGTTTGTTTTCAGTGGGTTTTCAACAACTATAATGTATAGGCAGATTTATCTATTAATGGTGGAATAAAATCGGCCTATAATTATGCCGTTTCTTAAATTAAGGTATAACTAAATGGGACTTATCTTGTAGAACATAATTTTGACTATCCGAAATGGAATATTTCACCTTCATCATTTCTTTCATGCCTGAGAAGTAATTTGAAAAATGTGTTTTTTAAAACATACATCGCGCTATTAAATCAAAGGTTTGAGCCACGATTATGAATTTTTGTAAACTTAGTCAACAAACTATAGTGCTTCTAACGCTATTCTCCAAATTTTCAAAACCTTTTCGAGAAAATAAGTCCCAATGTCTCTACTAGCAAATACGTGCATTGAAAACTTCACCATGCGAGCAAGTATGGTAATTATTCAAAATTTAGGTATGTATATATGAAGTCAAATGTATACAATACTATAGAAAAGTTTTTAAAAAAGATTCAGCTCGCTAGGTCTTATAATTTTCGAGCATTCGAATTATTAATACGCCTCATATTCATAGCTTCATTTGCGCTCGGACTCTCGGGCTCGGAGTCGCACTGTACGCCTCTATAGAGCGGCAGAGTTTCCAATAGTATTTTTCAAGATTGGGCCTTGTGACTTGAATTTTTCGTATTGGTCATTCGTTTCTATAGAAAACAAAATTCGTGGTACTTTTATAATTATTATTCCTAAGCGATACATGTACGGTTGTCGATCGAATGAAAATCACACATGATTGCTGATGTTATTTTTATATATTTTAATCCAATTCATGCAAGATACTTCTATCATCCGAAAAATAGTATGTATAACCCATGCGGTTGTTACTGAAGTCATGATTGGAAAAAACACGCTAATATACGACTCAAACCTTCTTTCATTTCTATAAAAAATATCTTTCTAAATGCACAATTGCAAAAAACCAAGTCACTATATGTCCCGTGTGCAATTATAAAAATACAAATATAAACAATTTGAATCGCATGGTAATTAATCATTATTTTTTATAAGAGTGAAAGAAGAATTGATTCATATATTGCCGCGTATTATCAGAAATTTTAAAAATTGTATTTCGCCCCGTTTCTTCAAACTTTTCTCCGATACTGTTATTATGGACTCACCAACGTTATAGTTTAATATACTATTACCTAGTATATATTTAGAAAATAATACATATGTATTGTCAACAGTAAACAACAAGAAATCTAAGCATTTGTTATACAGGATGTAACATAATGGAATGTCATAAATGAAGGAGCGTATTCCTCGTACAAATTTAAGAATATTTTGTCATATAAACAATTGTCATTAGAGCCTTCGTTTACAAGATACAGGGCGTTGTAGTTTTCAAAAATGCAATTATTATCCTAAATATTTTTTGAACAAATGTAGATATTTACCTGAAATTTTGTGTGTAGAATACATTGTATTTAAATTTAAAAAATAAAGACCCAGCTTTAACCAGTCGTAGATTTGGGGTATGTAGGGTACTTTTTTCATGAAGGTATGGCACGCCACTGGGCCAAATTTTTTTTGTGCATATTTTGGATTTCAAATTTAATTTTGAACAACAATATTCTCTTGACATTTTTGCGCAGCTAATGTTGTCATTGTCCTAATTTTTTCTAACTAATACCGTGCCAAATTGAAGAAAAACAAACTCATCAGAAATTTTAATTTTTAATTTAAATAAAAATTAGCAAAGATAAACGAAACAAGAAATTAATGCAATAACTTTACAAGAGATGTCCGAAGTGATGTCCATGTGTCTCGATACACTTTTGGGTACGTTGTCTCATAGATGATCTTACTCTACCAAATATTCCAGGATTCTGGTGAATTTGATGACATCCTTCTTCTATCCTATAAAGAAGAGTTTGTTCATCGGGAATAGGAACAGAATAAACATATTGTTTTAAATGACCCCATAAATAATAATCTAATGGATTCAGGTTTGGGGAGCGGGCTGGCCACGCTATAGATCCTCCACGACCTATCCATTTGTTGTGATAAGTTTCATTGAGATAAGCTCGTACGAGCAAGGAGAAATAAGGTGGAGCACCATCATGCATAAAAAAAAATACGTAGCCTTACGGCTAATGGAACAATCTCCATTAGAAGTGGCAAATTATCTCGAAGGAAATTTAGGTAAGATCGTCCATTACGTTTTCGGGGTAAAAGAAATGAACCAATTAAAAACTCGTCGACAATTCCAGCCCAGATATTAATTGAAAAACGTTATTGGTGCCTCGACTCAGTTATTCCGTGAGGATTTTCATCAGCCCATAACTGGTTTGGTTATTATGAAAATTTATAATTTCATTCCTGTTAAATCCAGCTTCATCCATAAATAATACAGAAGAATGAAATAAGGGATTTCGAATACATTTCCGTGTAAACCACTCGCAGAATCTCATACGCGGTACTGCATCCTCGGGATTCAGCACCTGAACCGTTTGTAAATGATATGGATACATGGTTCTTAAAATACGATGAACAGTCAGCTGGGGCTTCATTTTTTAAAATTTAAATACAATACTAATAATGTATTCTACACGCAAAATTTCAGGTAAATATGTACATTTATTCAAAATATATTTAGGGAAATAATTGTATTTTTGAAAACTACAACGCCCTGTAGCTTGTAAACGAAGGCTCTAATGACAATTGTTTATATGAAAAAATATTCTTAAATTTGTACGAGGAATACGCTCCTTTATTTATGACATTCCATTATGTTACACCCTATATAAGAAATGTATAAAAATGAACACAAACTTCAAATAAGTTTGTATATAATAAACAATAAAAAATTAAATTATATTATTATAATTGATTATATTATTTTTTTGCTTCTGACTTTATTATGTAGATATAAACCTAAACATATTTGTAAATTATTTTTGGATAATGGCTTTAAGTAAAAGCTCACGATAATATTTGACAGAGTTAAACAAAGTTCAAATGTGCTTTTAGAGGGCGGAATATTAAACATAATATTTTTAGTCGCAAACTCCTCTATAAATCCTTATTCTACTATAAGGAAAGTAACCAGACTGCAACCAAAGTTACAAATCTGGCGCGTTAAGTGTAATAATTGCATATTACCATCAAAACGCTAATGCTTCGATTGCAACAAACACCAGCCGAAAGACTGATCCTACTTAAAGGAGCTCCCTTGCCAGTCGTCACACACCACTTGCAGACTGCAGTTTCGAGCTGTTGGCTCTCGTCAGTGCAAGGTAGGTATGCAACGACCGACATGAGACTCCTTTGACTATAGTACATCCCGGTATTTTTACAATAACGACATGTAAAAGAGCCAGCAGGCGCCATCTAGCGGTCCAGTGTCTGTTGCAATCGAAAAATAAATCGCCTGACTTGGCTTAGCAAAGTTCAAATGTGCTTTTAGAGGGCGGAATATTAAACATAATATTTTTAGTCGCAAACTCCTCTATAAATCCTTATTCTACTATAAGGAAAGTAACCAGACTGCAACCAAAGTTACAAATCTGGCGCGTTAAGTGTAATAATTGCATATTACCATCAAAACGCTAATGCTTCGATTACAACAAACACCAGCCAGTGTTTCAGTAGGAGTAGAGCGTTTTTCTAATTTTGTTTTGCACTCCAAAGATAAAATTTTAAAGAAATTATTAGAAATTACATGTGTATACATATACCACATATAGGGTTTCAAAAATCACATTTCTATGAAGGAAAAAATTACTCTCTTTCTGCGATTTGGTGGGTGCTTTTAACCCCTTTATCTCAGAAATGGAGCAAGAAAGTAAAGAAATGCATATTAAAATTTGTACTTATCGAGATCTACTGCTAATTTTTTCGTCAGTTCGAAGCTGCTCATTTAAGTTAGTTCTCGTTGAGGCAGAAGGTGACTTGCAAGTGGTGTGTGACGACTGGCACGAGAGCTCCTTTAAGTAGGATCAGTCTGTCGGCTGGTGTTTGTTGCAATCGAAGCATTAGCGTTTTGATGGTAATATGCAAGTATTACACTTGACGCGCCAGGCTTGTAACTTGTAATTCAGCGCTCGGCGGGGCACAAAGCCCGGATAGTAGCTGTTGGTTGCAATCTGGTTACGTTCCTTATAGTAAAATACGGATTTTATAGAGGAGTTTGCGACTAAAAATATTATGTTTTAATATTCCGCCCTCTAAAAGCACATTTGAAAGATATATGAAATTCAAAAATTTTCATACCAGACAATATTGCATTTTTATGAATAAGAATATTCTTGACAAATTGATTTTATCGAGATTCAGTTGCTTTTATTAAATTTAGCAATCCTTTTTTTTGTTGGCTTGTTGGCAATCATGTCCTTAGAAGAGTCGCAAACATTCCCACAAATTATACATAACCAATTTTGCTTAATTTTCAAAGGAAATTAACTAAAATTATTCGTTCTCGCCTAGTTTTCACATAAGAATTTAGTTTACTTACGAAACTTTATTTGCCAAATTTTAAAACATAAATAATAAATATGATGGGGGTTTATGAGGCTAAATAATTAAATAAAGAAAGAAGTTATTGCCCTATACCTCAAGAGAAATAACAATGCAGCTACGGATACGTGTTTCGGAGTTATTGCTCCTCATCAGCGTAGCGTAGCTTAACGAATATATCTTAAATCGAGCAAAACCAACAAAGGTCGGAAAGTACAGTGCACAGTACTCGATTTGTACTTTGATACATCATGTGCCACATTTAGGGCCTCAAATGAGAGCAATCAGTACGACGAGCTCTATGTGTACTGCTCTATTTCCACCTGGCAAATACTAAGTAAAATATGATGGGGTTTATGAGGCTAAATAATTAAATAAATAAAGAAGTTATTGCCTTATACCTCAAGCAATAATAAACACGAAAGAGATTAATTAGTCTATAATAGCCTAGACACTTGCTCAATACCAATGACTTTATTCTGAAGTCATTGCTCAATACATAAACACTGTACGACGTAAAGTATATACGATTGGAATTGAAACCGTATATAAACTAAAAGCCGGCAAAAACAGTCGGCATCTCTTTATTGTACATGGGTGGAGGTAAATAGAAATGCTTGTCATAACAAAATGATAAGATTTTCGGGCGTTATTATATTATCCTCTGTTTCAAATGGTCTCCAGAAAGCCATGGTAAATTAGTAAATAATTAAAATATTTTACCTTTTATACAGTAGTAAATATTTATAAATATGAACAGTAACTAACTAAACTCCTACGCTTGATATTATAATAGGTATTTATGCGCTGCACTGGCACATAGACAGCACGATATTAGACTTCCACGTTCCAAGATAAAGAAACGATTTACGAGTTTTTTTGTGCTAGTAGGCCTGTCCGTTTTATTACCTTTAAACCAGTGCAGTCGTAGATTGTTCATTCAGGCTGATTACATTGCCAGTCTCGGACTCGCCTGCACAGTTTCAACTACCGTTCGAATCTCAATACCATTGCCAAATATATAGGACAAAATATCAAGTTCAGTACGCACGGTCCTGTGCTTTAAAACTGACTAGTTTCAATTCCAATCGTATATACTTTACGACTGATCATTGAACGTTATTGCAAAATACAGGCACAGACTAAGACCTGTGATACAGGTGCGACTCCACGGGTCCGGCGCATGAAAATGAAACGCATTAAAAATTCGATTTCTCGAAAACTATGACACCTATTGAGTTGAATCTTTTTTTAAAAAAAATTTCTATAGTTTTGTTTACATTTAACTTCATATATACATAAATAAATTTTGAATAAATAACATATTTGCTCGCGTGGTGAAGTTTTCAATGCACGGATTTGTTAGTGGCGGTTTTGAGGTTTACTTACTCGAAAAAATCTTACATTTTGAAAATTTGGACACTGCCGTTAGATGCGCTATAGGCTTCTCAGTAAGTTTACAAAAATTCATAATTGTAGCTCAAATCGTTGATTTAATAGCGCGATATATGTTTTAAATAACACATTTTTCAAATTACTTCTCAGACATGAAAAATACGTTTTTGCAAAATTCGGTCCTTCTAAAAAAAAGTTGCAGAAATCCATTTTGGATAGCTAAAATTAAGCCCAACAAAATGGCGAAGGTCCCGTTTGGTTATACCTTAAAAAACTACCAGAAATAAGCGAGATAGGGGAGCGCTTTTACTCCACTGTAAACATAGTTGGAGACAATGTTGCAGATACAAAATATAAAGTCTGGTGTGCTGCTGATAAAATCTTATTGGTGTACTACTGGTATGAAAAGTGACGCTTTCAATTAATTATAGATTGAAGGATAAAAATTGAATTTTATAATTTAGTGTGTTACAAATATTTTTATCACATTTTAGAGTGGACTTGCGGCAAGAACGAAATTGCAAGCCAAACAATACATATTTTTAGCCGAAGCCGATTAATAGGGTTTTCCCAGAAAAAAAAATTATTGCTGAAATACTTAACTCACGTAAAAAAATGATTTATGGCATATTTATTATCTTATTAATTTTACTAATAGTAACAAAAAAAAAACTTGAAGTTTGAAAAATATTGGGTTCATTTTAAACAGCCATAAATTGGCGCGTTGTGACGTCAACACCCTGAAATCTAGTCACAGAGGTTGTCTCTGTTCAAGATTGTTTATTAATCTTGGTCTCTGTTAACATAACATAATCTCTATTTATTGACAGCACTCAGCACTTTTCTACTTTAGGAAAATTATCAGCGGCACCTTTAACATATCCCTCTTCCACTTGATTCCATTTTGATTGTAGAATTAATAAAACATAAACCAGAAACTGATAAAATAATATTTTCACTCCAAACAATACAAACATAAAAATATAAATTTAACGTTTTAGGTTAGTCATCTGATGTGTAATGTCGGTGAAGGTTAAACCTAAACTACAGTACAAAATATTAACGTCCGACGCTTTCACGAATAACTTCTGCGGCATTTATCTGGATTCTGATTGGCCAATATTTACACGTCCACTGCTTTAGACCGATCACAGAACAAGCATTACAAATTGAAATTCTGAGAGGTTTTAGAGGAAGCATTCTTTAACACACAGTTAGAATCTATTACAAACTAATTATATCCATAATCTCATTGGTTTTCCGGGTAGATACGTAATTCTGGCGCGTAAAAATGCCCGTTTTAAAAAGCAGTGAAATTATCAGCTAGTTGTTTTAACGATATTTTCTTAGAAATAATTCTTATTAGAAAAGTAAATTGTTGTAAATTAATAAAATATTTTATTATATCATTTTCACGACACAAATTGTTAAAAAAAAATTAGTGGGAAAACCCTATTGTATCATAGTAATAATAACAATAATACTAACGCAGTGTTTCCCACTAATGTCTATGGAGGGCGCTTGTTTGTGAATTATTAAGAATAACTAGTACAAATGTTATCAGACATGCTTTGTTGGCAGAATAATTAAAATAGGGAGATAATATGTTGCAGATACAAAATATAAAGTATGTTGATTGCATATAGCCCCATAAAAAGTAATCAAGAGAGGTCAAATGAGGAGGCCGAGGTGGCCATTCAATAGTTCTTACGCAAGCTGGAGGGCTGTACGATGACAATATCGAAAGTTGGCGGGTGGTGAACACCATAAAATGTGGGGTCCAATTGTAAAATTTGCCGCTGTAGGGAATAAAGAGAATAGAAAAGAGATATTTTATATTTTTATAAAAAAAAAAATTACTCCAATTGAAAATCTATTTGCCATACAATAGTAAGTAATCAGAACCATAGCAGCTGATATGAAGCTCTGGTAGCATCTTTAAAAAATTAATGCACGTACCTTATTTTGTACTAGTTTGTGTATCTTCGATATTACTTATACGTGACTTTCAATTTGTTACGCATAATCATCTCTCGATATATCGTTTGCATTAAAATGAAAAATAGTGTTATTTATGAGTTAACGATAATCGTGACTGTTATTTATTTTAATGAGTCGCACAAGTTAGTTAAGTAAGTTTATTAAATAATTTGATTATTAAGTCGTCAGAATTCTGATGCACATTAAAAGTAATCATTTAAATATATTTTTAGAGTCTCTTGATTACATTCTTAGTAGTTGTGGCCGACATTGTAATACAAGCAGTAGGACAAACATTTTTAAGAGTATGTAACTTCCTCCAGAACAAATATGGAACGCCACCCCATTTTGGACTTAACTTCGACAATATTTAAAGCAAAGTTTTTCCAACCTCTAGACTTACTGAGAGTCGCCATTAAAGCCTCCAGATCTAATCTCGGTAGATTACTTTCTTGGTACCTTAAAGCAAAGGGCACACAAGACAAGGTAATGTATCCCACACTATTCCAAATCTGAAAGAGGATACCAATTGACATCATATTCATAACAGCAAGTAATATTTAAGTTTCTATCCAGCATTTCTCCGAAAGTCTTCACAGATTTTAATAAATATAAATGAACACACTTTTCATTAATAAAATATATAAGTGTATAAAAATAAATATCCTTAGCAAGCCTTGGATGGGGACATTCACAGACTAGCAGCGGATGCACAATGGGCCATAAGGCCTGAATGCCGCGTTTTAATATCGCACCGCTAAGAAGAAGAAGACTTGCATTTAATCACGGAAAATTAACACAACATTTTTACAAAATGGTTTACATCATATATTCTTTGGATGTCGTGACAACAATTTAGAAATGAACAAGTTACTGAAAAAAATCGGAGACTCACCTCAAATGCCTCTGACGAATATATCAAACGTGATAGCTCTAATGACTGAAAACCATTCATTATGTAAAATTGTTTTCGGACTATCTATATTCAATAAGAATACGGTTGGTTATAGATTAGCATAGATTTAGAATAACTTTCCCTTTTTTCTAAACTCCTACTAACTGTGATGTACATTACATGTGTGTACTTATACTGCTGGGCATGATAAGTGTATCCTTATATCGGATGTTAGAAACGTATGGGAACGGTGGAAAATCTCGAACAGTTTGCATCAAATCGAAAAATAAAAAAATACTTATCAAAAATTTTACAAGAACTATCTACTGATACCAAAATGACCTCCCCCCCACCACCCTGTGGGTGGGGTGAGTGGCAACTTTAAAATTTCAAATGGAAACCCCTATTTTTTTATTGCGGAATCGGATTCTACGGCAAAAAATACGTAAATTTTATTCCGGACATTTTTTTCGACTCTTGCATGGTGTCGCTGTATTCGCAAAAAATTAAAAGAAAACATTACTGTTTCAAGAGTAGCGTCTTGTGCCCATAAAAAAACGTCCAATTCAAAAACTGAAAAACACGTATTTGTTATTTTTACGAAAACTGGTCTCCTCACCTTGCCTTAAATGGTTGAGTTACCTCCTTGCCTTCACTGGCTGGGATCAAGAACTTGTCTGAAGTGGCTGAATTAAGAGGTAAAACCACTGTTATTTTTTTTTAATCGAGTTTTTTATTGCCCTGTAAAAAATGTAAATTGAAAATTACTAGCTGCTAATAAATTTACAGAATGTTAATAGTTGTAATTTTCGCACGAACGTGTAAAATCACTGTTCTCAAAAGAGCTCGGGAAATCATTCACTCTGAGATCAGTAGTTTTACTTTTCGTATTTTTTTAAGTATGCGTTCAAAACTTTCATGTTTCCACTCAATTTTTTGCGATTGCAGCGACACCTTGCGAGAATCGAAAAAAATGTCCGATATAAAATTCACGTATTTTTGGCCGTAGAATCCGAATCCGCTATAAAAAATGGGGATTTCATTACAAATTTCAAAGTTGTCCCCCGCCCCACCCACTGGGTTAGGGGTGGGAGAGTCGAATCCAACGTCATTGGATAGATTTCGTAAAAATAACAAATACGTGTTTTTCAGTTTTGAAACAGTAATGTTTTCTTTTCATTTTTGCGATTACAGCGACACCATGCAAGAATCGAAAAAAATGTCTGAAATAAAATTTATGTATTTTTGCCGTAGAATCCGATTCCGTAATAAAAAATAGGGGTTTCCATTTCAAATTTTAAAGTTGCCCCTCGCCCCACCCACAGGGTGGTGGGTGGGGAGGTCATTTTGGTATCAGTAGATAGTTTTTTGAAACATTTTTGACACGTATTTTTTTATTTTTCGATTTGATGCAAACTGTTCGAGATTTTCCACCGTTCCCATACTTTTCTAACACCCGGTATATTCCTTGTGGTTATTTTGTAATTTTCATTTATTTATTATCAATTTTTAAATGTTTTTTATGGGTAAAAGGAGACATAACTCCTTGTATTAAACTCCAATATTAGACAACCATGAATTAAAGAAACGGTCAAGAGGAGATAATTTTAAAAACGTTTATATGTAGCACTTGCTCCTTTAATTTTCGTCAAAGAATTTTCCCTGTCATATAAATTCTTGCCTTTGTTTCTGAGAGATTCCTGTAGATTACTATAAATATCAAGTAAGTATGAGAATCGTATTTCTATCGTTTCTAAGCTACATTTATTTTATTTGACGTAGACATATCACTCTTACAAAACCAATATGATGATTTATATTGAAAAAACAGTAATTTGCAGAAATGACATTGGCCAGATAAAAGACTTGTAGCCACCAGACTTAAATAACATAATTCACATGTGTAGACTACTAAATTTACTCAAACACGCCACGTCATTATATTAGTGTAGACAATGCGTCAGAGCAAATATCTGTGTTTACTTATTTATTTTTATTTGAAAATTCATAACAATGTGAATTAATACACCGAATCTACTGCATTATTTACATTTGTCTAGTTATATAAATCAACTATTCTAAAAACCGCTGACATGTGATCCCGAGTAATAAAATATCCGGTTACATTTTAAAATATTTCCAAACAGTCCATAAGAAGTATTTAAGAACGCTGGTTTAAATTATCATACGTACTGACGCAAGTCTTAAAACACCTTGCAAGTATATCATAAATATATAAATCGGCTCGGCAGCTGTAATAAACCAGACAATATGCCAATCCGCTTTTGATATTTTGAATTGGTCGAGCGTAACTACAGCGATCTCAGAGATAATGTTTTGTCTGAGTGTCTAGTAAAGCACAATTGAACTGTAGCAAAATAATTGACTAAGTGCCCTCAAGGTATGTGCCAACCAATTAAAGCGAACAGTAACGGTTAGCGAGATCCGAAGTACGTTTTAATTTAAGAGGAAAAATTTTAATGATTTTTTTTTTGTTTTCATCGTTTAAATAAGCAAGAACGGAAGGCGTGCTGCTTTTATTTATTTATTTAATAACAATTAGTTAGAAATATATTTTAATTACTTTTTTAAATTAAAAGCTACAAGTAACATGATATTCTTTAACCTACACACTCTAGACAAAATGAAAATATTTTAATCGACTTCCAGGTCACCTGAATGGCCCTTTTAAGTCTAAGAGATCTAGATTTTTCTGAAAGAAGGAGACGGGAGTCTATAGTTTATAGTGGAATTCGAACCATCTTGGGGAAAATTTATTATTGAAAATTACTTCGCAGTAAGTTGGGCGCGAGACAAACTAGATGTGCTAACCATCCCCCTATGTGACCAATACATCAATAATGTAGTAAAAAAATTAGGGGCGTTATTCCCAAACTAAAGCTTTTAAAATTATAGTTAGATTACCTACATTGAGCTGAAAACCATATATTTTGCAACAATCCAAAGCCATATCAATTATGGAATACTACTTACTTGCTTGAGGGTTTAGGTTAGGATGTGCGTAGAATAAATATTTTAGTCAATTATTTTTGAGGTATTATCATAAATGTTTATTACTTTGGATTTTGGAAACTAACAATCAACATTTTTGAGTCGGGACTTATTTATAGAAAATAAATCAATAGAAATAGAAATGTCTTATATAAGATGGGGAAAAACGACATAAAAGTAGAAAAACTAAATCCGGCATATTTAATGAATAAAATGAGCCTGGTAATAGCCCGACGCCGAAGGCGGAGAGCTATTACTAAGCAACGTGCTTGAGAAATTTGTCATAAAATAATGAGGCATTTGTCAATGCCAGAGGGATATTCGGTCAGAAAATTAAAAAAAAAAAAAAAAAACTGAAGAAAACTCCATAAATATTCCCCATGTGTATTTGTGACTGTGGTATTTATTGGAATTTCTTCTTTGATTACCGCGTTTATAGATTGAGAATTAGTATTGCCAAAACGTGACATTTTGACATTTATTTGGAAGTTATTATGAAGTTGTCAAAGTTAAATAATTGTGTTGTCTGATTGAAAATTTCCCTGAATGTGTTATCAGTGTAATGTTAAAATGATTGGGTCATTTGTGTCACATGACAAGAAATTACGAAATTTAATTGGTGTGCTTAATAGTTGAAATTTACCAATAGGTAACAATTTCAAAAATAGGGTGACCTAAATATGTTATATTTACCTACAGGTAAATTTTTTATGAAACTTACAAGTTAATAATTCTTCAAATAAGTAAAGTTATCTAACATGTAAACTTTAATGTAATTCAACTTAATAAAATGCCACCTGTAAAATACCTAGAATTCCATAGTCATATTAACTTTTAGGTTGAATTAGCACAATATGCCATATTTTATTAGCATAATTAGAGTGCGATTACAAAATTCAAATTTTCAAAATGAACAAACCGATGAAAACGCCAAAAAAAAACATAAGTGTTTCGTAAAGTCATACACAACAAATATAACATAGTTTTAGCTCAGAATATTATTATAATTCTTTTACCCGATAATAGGAATTTTCCTATTAAAGAGTATTTTGGAGGGGCATTTTTATTTTTGAAAATAGAAGTAGTGTTAACATGCACGACAAAATTTCCTTCGCATTAATTTCAACAAACGTGAACTGTAGATACGTCGCAATTACATTACATATATTTTTGTCACCGACATTTATTAATTTTGAATCTTTGCTGTGAATTAGGTATATTTAGTTGTGTTGGCGACTTACAACAATATTTCTACTGATTATAGATAAAAATAAATAAGTATAAAATTCTTCTATTTGTGCACACGTCATCTGCAAATATGTTCATAGTTTCTACCTAAAGCTAGTTAAATCAACATTGAGTTGACGTTAAACTGACGTCAAATTTCCCAACCTACAATGTGGATCTGGATGTAATTCTACCTATTTTGGTCAATATAACTAAATTTCGACGTAGTCTTATTCTCCACTTATATCGAATCCATGTCACGTCAACGTATATTTTACTTAAATATGGTAAAATCTAATTTTGCGCCTAATTTATTATACATAATTTAGGTAGTCTCGACGTTAAATTAAACCAAAACGTTTGCTGGGAATGTTTTATGTGAATCTGAATCATCTAAATTTGTGTTTTGTGCGACGCGAATGATTTTAGAACAAAATTTAATGAAAAAAGGCTTGTGTATGAGTTTGCCAAGAGAAAAACACGTTGTTACCATTCAGAGACTTATATTATCCAAGCTCTTACTGTTTCCATGAAGTTGTTGACACCACAAGAGGTATAATTTGCAAACTAGTATAAGCATCGAAGCTTAAATAAAGAACAGGGGTAGCCCAAGGATAGAATCTTGAGACATACCGAGAGTAATTCATGGTTTTTGAAGAAATTATAATCAATAAGGTATCATCAAGTGCATCTACAGGAGTTACTTGTCCACTATAATTAATATGAGACTCAAGTAAATTACAGGTAATAAACTGGAACTATAAAATCTTTCATAAAAAGTTTTTTCAATAATGTGCAATAATTAATATAGTTAAAAGTTTGCGATAAATTGAAATATGATGAGGGTAAATTTTATGATTATACGTAAACTGTAATGCAATACTTTATATACCTAGTTGATATTCAATTGGAGACATTTTTATTAACGAGCAATTTTTTTTAAATAATGAATAATTTAAAATGTAGTTACTATGATAAAAATGCATATCCTTTTTACTCAAAAAATGCGGACTTAAAACAAAGTTGTTAAATGAAATATCTTATTACGGAAATGCTAATATAGGTATCTTCTGAACAATGCAAAGCGTACAAACATAGAAATAAAATGAAACAATTTACCAGAAAATACCAGTAAATTATTTGAACTTTTTCAAAAAACTTTCCACGGAAAAGTATAAACACATACTAAACAACTACTTTCCCGGCTATGTGCTACGATGAATATTAGATTACAAGACAGACAATACGCACTTTACGTATAGTATGACAGTAACATCATTTTTAATTTAAATTATCCTGTTGGGCATCATTTTCGAGGGTTTTTATTAGGTATATTTAAAAATCAGGTTCGCTCTAATACAATTAAAGAAAGATAAGGATATATCGCACAATTTACTCAACTATCTATCGTAGCGTTCGATTTTACAAGTACAAGACGAGAACAAGTATAAGGAAGTAGTGCACTTGCCTTGGGCCTCGCTATCTCAACTGACCATTAGACCATCCCAGTACCCGAGGCGACTTGATTTGCTCCCATTTTTCAAGCCCATACCGATAATTTATGAGTTTGCTATCGGTTTATAGGATGTTCTAACATTAATTTACGGTTTCCTTTATAAAAAAAATAGTTGTATGGTCCAAATTTACAAGGCGTAATTTTTGCCACTTATCGCTGAATAGTTAGTGAAAGGTACCTTATAAGATTAATAAGATGCTCTTAATCAAATATTATATACTTTATAATGTAAAGCGTGTTTTTATTCGCTGATGTCATCGGCCGATTAAAAACGTAGCATTGTCTAGCCGTTTGATTCATTAGCGAATGTAATTTTTTCGAACCGGATCAGGGAAGTAGACTTTTTAACAAATTGTTTTTTAAAAGTACGTTAAAAATAAATAAAGTTTTACAAATAATTGATAGTGTTACTAATTAATAAAATAATGTAGTTTATTCAAAAATTTATGAAGAAAATCTATAATTATATCGCCAAGTAACGTGCTATACAATAAAAGAAAACCTGCTCCATAGATCACAAAAAGCCTGTCAAGATGTAAAGAAAAAAAGAAGAAATGAAAAAGAAGACGAAGATCACGTCTTAGAAGAAGAAGAGGCAGAAGACAAAGAAATTATTTTCTGTTTATTTGCCAAAAAATATGTAACGGAAAGATTCTGTCTGTTTAGATCTAGTGCGAGATACAGCGACGTAAAGTTGTTCATGAATGAAAATTGATGCCTATTGTGACTCGCAACGTTTATATTTAAACGAATACCATCTATCTGCATATGATATGCAGTTTGCATTTAGTTTAAGTGCCCCTAACTGGTTGATATATATATTAGAAATAAAACAGGCCCTAAGGTATACCCATGGTGACAGGTAAACGGTTACTAAAAGAATTATTAATTTTTACAGTTTGATATCTGTGTCTGAGATAACTCCTGAAAAGATGCAATACAGTTCCTCTCACACCGATGTTCTCAAGCCTTTCGAATAATATGTTGTGGTTGACCGTATCAAACGCTTTGGCTAAATCTAAGAAGATACATAGACATTTATTATTTTTATTTAAGCTTTGGACAATATTACTAATTGATTCAAGAATTGCATCTTCTGTGCTGTCCTTGTTAATAGTACTAATAAATGGTACCACGGTACCGATATGGCTCCTTTTGAAAAAGTTGAGTCTTGCCCCAAAAACAATTTTGATGAATTTTATTTGCTCATAAATCACGTCATTTAGTAAAACATAATATTTTGAGTCGCAAACTCCTCTACAAAATCCTTATTTTACTATAAGGAACGTAACCAGACTGCAACCAACATCTACTCTCCGGGCTATGTGCCCCGCCGAGCACTGAATTACAAGTTACAAGCCTGGCGCGTTAAGTGTAATAATTGCATATTACCATCAAAACGCTAATGCTTTGATTGCAATAAACACCAGCCGAAAGACTGATCCTACTTAAAGAAGCTCTTCACATGCCTACTTTGCACTGACGAGAGCCAACAGTCCGGAACTGTAGTCTGAAAGTCGTGTGTGACGACTGGCACGAGCCGCTTATTATGTGTGTAGTATATCCTAAATTTCAATCAATTATCTTCAAAACTAAAGGAAAAAAGGGGGTATACCATGAGCCTGTTACACCCTGTATGTAGCATCAATACAGGGGGGCGGCGGTGCGCCGCATATGAGCCTCGAAGCTTACAGGCCCTTATATAAGCCCCCTAAGTGCTAAGCTCTAGAAAAATAGAATAATTTTCATAATCTTACACACGGGTTTAATCGACCCTGGTTACGCCAGTGCTTCTGCCTATCTAGATTTCATATTTGATAGTACTAAAAAGAAGAGCTTGATTTAATAGGTATCTTCTGATACGCTTTATTTTCTTTGTGAATCTATATCGAGCTTTATAGATCTAGAACTGCAATATGAACGGTCTTGAAAGCCGCTTCAATTGCAAAATAAAAATAAAATTTCCTGATTATAAAAATACTTTAGTATAGAAAATTTTAACGCCGTTTTAATTTCCTATGTAACAAATAAATTTATAGCTTTACAAAATGTAACAGCGTTAAATTCTAACTACTGTAACTAATGAACTGAAATGCTTATGCAGCAATAACGATAAAATCCGAACACCTTGTAAATTAACGTACAGCTAGAGCATGTAGAGCATGAGGTGTGGACCACCACAGAGATGCGACCTATTGGACTCGGGAGCGGCCTTTCCGTTCTTTCACCAGTGAAAGATGTAAACACATTCATACACACATCATAAAAGCTGCAAGCTAAAGAGATTTGATGTGTTTATGAATTATGGTATTATTAAGTAGATTATCAGCGTTGTGTTTAATTTCTATTCAACGAGGCATTGTTAATCCAGTACTACTTGCACATTACTGTTATTACGAAAAAGGAAACAAAATATGCATGAAATTTTTATCATTTATGATTAAGCTCAGATCAACTAAAGAAATGTTATATTTAAAAAAATTATGAAAACGGTAAAAGTTCAATAAAATAAGAAAAAATACGACTGTAATTTCTGAAAAAATAGACCGCAAAGTTTTTTTTTCTGTTTTTCGTTGTATTTTTGAAACTATGCAAAATATCCAGTAACATATAGGATATTTCTTCAATTCCATTTAACGAATCAAATAAGACCAATAAGAGTTAACGATAATTAAATTTTTTTTTACATATGCTAAAAAGTTATGGGCCTAGGGAGAAAATATTTAATCTTTTAGAAAAATAATGCCACATTTCAATTTTTTTTAATTTATGAAAACGGTAAAAGTTTTAGTAAAATAAAAAATACGGCTGCAGTTTGTGAAACAATAGGCCGTAAAGTGTAAGTTTTCCATGATTTCCATTATATTTTTGATGCAACATATCCAATAACATACAGATTATTTCTTCAATTCCTTCTAACGAACCAAGTGATACCAATAAGAATGTTCCACGATAGTTACAATTTATTTAACATGTGTTAAAGTGTTATGTGCCCAGGGGGGAATATATTTAATTTTTTGGAAAATTGCTTACAAAAATCCAATATGTAAAAATTAAGTATAGGAGTAGTCCAAGAACGGTTAAATATGTAGTTCCCTAAAGAACTGTGTTAAGACTGTTGATCTTTTCTCTTTACATAAATAGCCTATTGTCTGACCCAAAAAATATGACTAAAAAGTAGAAAATAATTTTTTTTTAAACTTGCTTTTCTGTAAAAAGTCGTACCAAAAAGTAAAAAAAAAAAAATGTACTAATGCGAGAAAAGCATGACTGAAGGCACTATGTATACAACGATTCCACCTCTTCCATACAATCATGCGTACAGACATACAAATTGCGCACGCCTTGCTTTTCATGCATTCGTACATTAGTATTTTTTTATTTTTTACTTTTTAGTACGACTTTTTACAGGAAAGCAAGTTTTAATTCTTTTTTTATTTTTTATAACTATTTTCTAGTATTATTATCTGACTCGCTAAAAGGATTGGTAAGATCTGGGACCTCATATATTTTTTTGCAAACTTTAGATCGCAATACTATTTATTTTATTTCATGCGATAAAAACTAATATAAATAAAACCTACCAAAGAAACAACATAATCCTGCAATTATGTTGACGAAACTTGGTATTTCCTCTCTTACTTCTAAATAATTAATTGCAGTCAGAGATTAAATTCAAAAATCGAATCCGACAAGTAAAAGTTTACAACAGATTACTATCTCAACATGTCAAACTATATTATTTGATTTAATCAAAGCAAGAAAGAGCAAGAACCCGACCAACGCCTAATTACAAAGAAGCCTTTAGCACTATTTATAAAACCCATACAAGTGTAGTAACTTTCTCCACTGAAGCATAAATTTATAAATATAAATATTATTGTACAGTTTTAACTGGAGCACGCTATTGTTGAAATACCTCTGGTTCAGTGTCAAAACATTACCATTGTAGTTAATCTCAGGCATTGTTAACCCGGGAAAGACCTTAATGATGCATGCATCAAGTGAATCTTGAATGAATTCAGTCACTCTCACTTTATCAAAAGCGGGAAAAATTGCAGAATTAGAAATAAACATGAATATGTTAATTCATTCCGTTTAGGCTAAAAAATGTAAGATTGTTTTCGGTTTACTGAACTGGACATCCCTCGCTTTCGAAATATAAAATGCTGAGAGTATCTATAAATGTTATTTTCTCTTATAAAAATAATAATAATAAAAACCAATCGGCTTTATTGTAAATGACACATTACAAAGCACTGTGATTATATGTCCAAATAATGATACAACAGGATTACTACCTCCAACTACGGCAAAGTCTAGCTCAATACTACCTCACCCTTAACCATGAAAGGGGAAGTCAATTCCCCATAATTTGAGTATCACAATTTGAACATTCCTAGATGTTTCCTAAATTGTTTTTATCGCGTATTATCAATCAAATGATATAAAATGTAACTTAAAATTATTTGGTAGGTAGACAATAATATTTATTCAGTGCTAAGTACATTTTAGTTAAAACAAAAGAAATACGCATAAATACACATATACAGGGTGTTTCGCGAGAAAACGGACACGGTTTAAAGGGAGACAGACGACACCGATGGTAATCAGAATCACCCATAGAAAAAGCTGGTTGGACGCTCGTTAATGAAATATAGAGTGTTTTATGAATTTTTGCCAAAATTTCTTTTGGTCATTACTTTGTAATGGAATGGAAAAATTAGTTCATATTTGATTCATGTAATATGCTAGTGATCCTCAATTAATATATGACAAAGAAAATATCCAGGTCCTGACTTGACAAAAAGTGATTTTTGTTGTTTTTCAAAGAAACAACACCCTGTATATGTTTTTTTCAAAGTTCGATATGTAATTCGAATAGTACATAAAAAACTGAGCAAAATGACTTAATTAATTTTTTTTGTCACACTTTTACCGTTCTAGAAATACATTCCACTAAATACCACAATATCAAAATGTCGATGAATGACTCTTGCTAAAAATGCTTCCACTATTAAAATTATTCATTTACTTTTTTTCAACAGTAAATATTATGTTATAATTAACGATTTTTAATATTAATCACTTGTGTGATATTAGGGAGGGGGAGAAACAAATAAAAACATAAATGTTACAGATCATCGAACAAATCATCTATTTCATTACTCTCATGTATTGAAAACTAGTTGAACAAGAACATAACAAATCTATCAACAACAACAATAACGGTAGCAACAAAATAACATCAATAATGCACAAAATAACAGAATAATCAAAATTGTTTTGATCCTTTTGTTTCGTGAATCCAGGTTACAATATATGAAAATTTAATTTTTGAAGGATATTAAGCATTTTTTTTGAGGTTATGGATAATTTGCGATTTACATACTCAGTTCTGTACTCAAACGTGGATAAAAACAGATGTTCAAATGCTTTCCATTGTTTTATTCTGAGATACATACCTTAGAATACACATCAATGCCTGTTATTCAAATTTTCAAAATATATTTTAGGTTAACTTAAAATTATTAGCCAATTGGCAAATTCTGATCTGAGATTCGGATTCAGCTGGCGAAAATACATAGGAACATATTAGCGAAGTATCCTGGCCGAGGCTATTTTTTTGTGTGCCTTTGGTATTAAATGGAGTAAGCTTATTATTAATATTGTTTTCTAAAATTATCTCGTACCAAGGCAAATCATATAATTCGTTGAGAAAACAGTTTAGGTTAAAATTTTGAAAGCTGCGAAAAGTTACATGTTTAGATTTAATTCTTAACTTACTCGCAAGTCACAAAAGCTATCCTGTGAACCGAAATACTGTCTGTAGATAATGTATCAGATGAAATAACTATACTTCGGCCGAAAATTCGAGTCAGTAATGCAAAAATAAGCGGCACTCTCGTCAAAGGATAGCAGCGTTTAGCGTTAAGTTTTATCCGCCTGCTAGAAATGGGAACTACGGCTACAACAAACGATTTTAATGACCTAGTCGATCGCATAGAGTAAATGATTTAACGTGTCCGCCTTTTTACCTAATAATTTGCTCGACTAACTATTCTGTCGTAAACAAACTTGGAAAGAAAGAAAGAAATCGTATATCCCGGGCACTCAGCGACGCCACATACGTATTTATGTAGGTATATATAAAATATTTCATAAAATAAAAAATAAATATAATTAAATTTGTTTTCACGCTCAACTCAGCCAAAAAGAAAAACTGGAGTTCTTTTAAGAACTTTTTTAATGGCAGGCATAATTTTATTAGGAGTGGAATATTTACATCCAACATTAAAACTATAGAATGGTTGATGTTTATAAAAATTTTAACCATGCTAGTTCTTATTGCCCAGCAAGGACCAACGTGGAAGCGTGAGCATATTCCTTGCCGGAAAAGGATGGTGACAGGGTTGTTAATTAGAGAGTAACATGTTAAAAAAGTAAATAAATAAATAGACTTACAACTTAAAAATCAATAACCGTTCTAACAACATAAATAAACTTTCCTGTTAAAATAGAATAATTAAAAACAAAACATACCAAAGTTAAAAATAAATAACTGTTCCGACATAAATAAACGTTCTTGTTAAAATAATATAATAAAAAAACAAAACTTACTAACAATAATTTTCCACAATAAATAATTCATAATATCACAATCACTACATGACACTATCACAGATTATCACTCACTCACCACTGTCACTATCACTATCACTGCTGGCTCCTAGATTTATTATTATTGGCTCAATCACTGCATCAATCCGAATATCCGTATTCCACATTTTCTCTTCAACTTTTTAACGTGCCCTTTGAATTTTTGCCAATAGTCAGCTATAACTCTTTTTAATGCATTGGATAGAAGACCTTTTACATGTTCTAATTTAAAAGTTCTATTTTCTCTTGCAAGATTCCCCTTCACTTCAGTCCAAATAAGCTCAATGGGATTCAGTTCACAGTGGTAAGGCGGCAGCCGTAATACCTCAATACCTCTAGCTTTAGCCACTTCGACCACAATATATTTCTTATATATCGGCGAATGCTGTTTCGCGAGGGTTAGCAGTTCGGCTTTCAGCGAAGTACGATCGAATAAGATACCTTTACCACCTAACCATTCTTGAATTTGCGCTTTTCGCCATGCACTGGTTGGTAATTTTTCCATTTTTCCTCATGATAATCGGCACTTTTTTTCGATAGAAGTCCATCTTCCACGAATCCTGAATCACTTCCTATGTGCGTTATTATTAAGCATTTTCCTTTTCCTGATTTCTGTACAATGGGATGATCTTTCTCCAATGCATGATATATATTCAAAATAATTTTCTTCTCCTTGAAGCTTAATGGAGACTTTCTGGGGGTATGAACTTTTACCACTTCTTTTGAACAACCCGGAACCGTTTCCATTTTTGCACATTTAAAAACATTACGATATCCTACAATTACACTTATTTTGACCAAAGCGCTAAAACTTTAATTCACTGTGATACCACAGATACGTAATTTATAAACAACAAATTAATACCGCCCAACTGATAAACGACCGCACTCTATGTACACTGATTTTAAACTGAGTTATAACGTTTTAACGCACCAAACACCGCTGGATACGTGGAGAGTGTTGCCAGATCTAAGCATAATATTTTAAATTTAAGATATGGTAGTTCATGCATAGTTAACTCAATCCGAGAACTTTCATTCCTTCGAAATTTATGTTAAATAAATAGGTAAGAGCGTAAACATATTATATTAGGGAATTTACAAAACTCGTAGATCCGCACGCCCCTGGCTCTACTGTCTAGAGTTTTCGGCCGAAGGTAATTCAGAATCCGATATAAATCGGTAGTATTAACATTGAAATAACCCAAACAAATAATCTCGTCAAAAGAGAAGCAAATAGTAGACAAAATGTTATCAAAGTCGTAAGAAGAGTTAATTAATATTTATATTTATTGGCCTGTAAGAATCCCCTATCGTGTCGTGGAGTTAATGATTGATTGATTGACGCCGCACATTTTTTTAAAAGTCTCTTACTTGCCTTGATAATTAGTTGTTAAAGTCCCACAATAGAAAAACAGTTTCTATTGGTACAGAAACCGTAATGTTTTAATAGAATTCGTGAATTTCGCATCAGTAGACATTAAAATACTTTCATAAACACTTGATCTGTTATCAATAAAGCTATTAGCGTTAAACCAGATTATGTCTCATGGCTATAAAACATTTAATCACATTAATAAATGTGAAACTCGCCTCAACCAACAAACTCAATTATATCGGTGGTCTTTCATGCATTCCACTTTGTGTCATAGACCCGACCAAGAAAAGAACGAAAAATATGTTAAAATTTGTTAGCAGTGAAAAGCGTATAAGTAAGCGTGAAGTGTGTGCTGTCCTCAGTCATAATTTTTAACCTGCGGATTATCTACATGGAAGACTATTCTGATTTAACCAACGACTGAGGTTTGTTGGGCATTTTCGCACTGTTTCACGGATGCGTGTGTCTGTTCACTAACATTCTTACTGACAAAAATGCAGTAAATCTTCATTGTATTATTAAAAATTTCAAACTTTAGTTTCAAGTCAATATCTGCAAAACCTCAGCAGTAGTGTCAACTGCTAAAAAACCGTTAAAAGTTACCAAATATGATTGTTATAAACAAATTAAGTAAACAAATTAGCCGTTTATTAGTCAGTAAGCAAAAAAGAATTTTTTTCTCTGGATTTACCTACAATTAAGTTCAATGTTATAGCTAAGTTTAAAAATGACGAAAAGATAACAAACATGACTATTAGTAAGAAATTGTTACAAACAAATTAGAAGTTTTCTCATTTTTAAAAAAAATATATATTCGCGGAATTTACGTCAAATTACATTAAATGTATTAGCTAATTTCTAAAAATAATCAAAGTTTTTCGACTATCATTGTTATACACATACTGAACAAGCAAAATAGCTATTTTCTCTTTTTTCATAGATAAAAAATCCTTCCACCCAATTTGTTCAGATAGCCTAAAGGTAGATTCTTATTATCAAGCTTCTAATCTATCAGGCACGCAACGTTTAGTTCATGCGACTGCATTGTCTATTCATATTACCAGGTGCGAGATGCTAGATTCAATTTTAAAAAAGTTCAATGCTTTTAACAGTAAAAGTGCTTTTTAATATATTTGTGACATTTGTATAGCGCATCTGTACGTGACGTAACATTTTTCAAGACCGTTGCTTGGAGGAAAAATAAATAACACATAACCTCACTTTAGTTTCTTATTGTTAGAAGTGATTCTGCTTAGGCTCTGTTTAACTAAGAAAACACAAAACACTTCTTCAAGTAAAATTAATATATTGAATACAAATATAGAATACAAAAACGTGTGTACTGGTTGAATGTTTCACAATGACTGCCCAAAGAAGGGCAACGCGCGCAAACAGGAAATAGAGGGCGTGCATGCGCAGATTCGTCAACTGCCTCAGGAAACAACCGAGGCGCGAATTTTAAAAGTAATGAATCTCTAACACTTCCCCTCGAATCGGTTGTATATTGGCGACTTTACTTTAAAACGCGTAATCCAGCCAACTCCAAGCAATGCTCATGTTTCACCCTGGGCAATCCTTTCGTCAAGAAATCCGCAACCTGATCATCTGTCGAGACGTGAAGTATGCGAAGCTCCTTGCATTTAAGTACATCCCTAATGAAGTGATGCCGGATGTCAATGTGTTTGCTTCTGGCATGGAAGGTTGGGTTTTCTGACAACGTTATGGCACTTCTGTTGTCGCAGAAAATGGTTAAGTTGGTCGCATCCTCAAAACCCAACTCTGTGAGGAACCGTTTCTGAAGAATGGCCTCTTTGACGCTCTCAGAGAGCGCCATATATTCAGCTTCTGTCGTTGAGAGGGCAACAGTTCGCTATTTCTGAGAGTCCCATGATATTGGCCCGCCATTGAGCATGAATATATACCCGGTATAAGACCTTCTGTCTTCGAGACTGCTTCCCCAATCGGCATCTGCATACCCTTTTATCGGACCTGAGTTAGAGCCATAGGTCAATCCCACATCGGTGGATCCCTTTAGGTAGCGCAGCACTCTTTTGGCAGCCTTCCAGTGAGCGGTGCCAAAACAATTGTTAAACTGCCCTAAGAAGCTCACGGCATATGAGATGTCGGGGCGTGTAGTTGTAGCTAGATAAGTTAACGCTCCAACCAACTCGCGATACGGAAGCTTCAAGTCTTCTTGAGACTGGATCTCGTTCTTTGTCAGCTTCATACTCGGATCAACAGGGGTAGCGACAGGATTGCACTCTGTCATGTTGAAACGAGAAAGTAAATCGCGAACATATCCCCGTTGATGCATCTTTACCTGCCCATTTGTCAGTTCGAACTCTATCCCGAGACAGTGTTTAACGCTTCCAAGATTCTTAGTTTCAAAGTTGGCAGCAAGTCCCTTGATTAGTTCTGCTGTCGTCTTCTTGTCACGTGAGGCAATTAGGATATCGTCGACATATGTTGCAATGAGAGTTATATTTTCATTCGACCCGATGTAGAATAGACAGGGGTCCGACTTTGATGGAGTGGCTCCCAAGCTCTTGATTGTTTCATCCAATTTTGTGTACCAACTCCTTCCAGCCTGACGTAATCCGTAAAGGGATTTCTGAAGTAGACAGACCTTATCTCCTCTACGTAGATCCCTCATCATCGTTTTTGCTTTAGCCCCAATTTGACTTTGACCTTCTGAACTGATGATATCCTGTAGAGTATCCTGTAAGTTCTTAGGTGGCTCCATGTAAATCTCCTCTTCTAGATGCCCATTCAAATAAGCCGTTTCAACATCGAGCTGTTTAATCGTCATCCCATAACGAGCTGCAAGTGATGCCACAAGGCGGATAGAGCTAATCCTAGCCACTGGGGCAAACGTCTCTATAAAATGAACACCCGGTTGCTGGCTGAACCCTTGGGCGACTAGACGTGCCTTTCGTTTTTCAAGTACACCATCTGGCCGGAACTTGTTTCTCAGGACCATTCGACTTCCAATGACTTTATGTCCTTTAGGTCGATCGACGAGTGTCCAAGTCCCATTCTTTAGGATGGACTTTATTTCCTCTGCTATGGCTTGACGCCATTCACTCGCATCAGAACCGCTCATGGCTTCCTTTATAGGAATTTCAGAAAGGAAGGTCTGTTCTGATTTTTCGACATCAGTTTGATTGACAACGACATTATGCTGCTTTCTCGGTCTTCCCCTCGAACCAGACCTAACAATCCTGGGTCGTCCAGGACCTCGGCGTTGGGCTTCTTCATTTATGTCTTGATCAAAGACTTCATCACCGTGAGAGTCCTGTAGAGTAACTTTATCGGAACTGGTTATATTTAATTCCAGGGCATTAGCTCCGACTGAGTTCTCGAAACCAAGGAAGTCCTTGTCATCTTCGGAATGTATAGACTCTGGGTTCTCGAAACCAAGGAAGTCGTCGTCATCATCGGAGTGCGCAGACTCTCGATCATCTTCCGAGGCAGATCTCGGTGGAAATTCGAATTCCACAAATTGTTGGAGTTGTGGCGAGTCATCGCCTGACACGTCCATCTCTGGATCAACTTTGACATCTGTCATCGTGCTGGAGTTACGTCCTCCATGAATTTCACGTCGCGTGATATCAACACTTGATGTTTCTTTGGTGACCAAACGGCCTTGGATTCGTTTCCGTAGCCAAGAAAGATACCTTCCTGTCCGCGAGTGTCAAATTTTCCTCTTCCGGGACTTCTGTCGAGGTAATATACTTTGCTGCCGAACACTCTAATGGTAGACACGTCGGGGATACTGCCTGTCCACACTTCGTGAGGTGTTCTGCTATTCAGGCTCTTCGTAGGTAAGCGATTTCGAAGGTAATTCGCAGTGTTAACTGCCTCAGCCCAGAACGTATTGGGTAGATTCGATTCCTTCAGGAGACATCTGGCCATGCTGATAAGCGTGCGATTTTTCCTCTCCGCCGTACCATTCTGTTCTGGGTTGTGGGGAACGGTCAGTCTTCTGGTGATTCCTCGTTTCTTTAAATAATCATCGAACTCTTTACTCGTGTATTCCCGGCCGTTGTCGGACTGTAAACATTTGACTGTCTGACCTTTTTGGTTTTCAACGAGGGCAATGTACTCAGTGGTGGCCTCGAAAACCTCAGCTTTTGACTTTAGGAATCTTATCTCGCACCATTTGGAACAATCGTCGATAAATTCTATAAAGTATTTTGCTCCCGCCATAGATGCTGTTCTCATTGGTCCGCAAACATCTGTGTGCACCACCTCCAGGATCTTGGTATGCCGGTTTGACTTAATCCTCGTCATTTTTCCCTGCAGACATACATCACAGTGCAAGCTTCCGGTCGTGCCCGTCAGCTGTACGCCTTTGATGACACCTTTATGAACAGCGTCCACTATGTCCCGCACATTTGCATGTCCCAAACGTCTATGTAAAAGTTCTAGGGATACTTTGACGTCCTTCGAGGAATACGCGATAGCACGCGCGTCTTCTTGGCGGAATTCGCGCACATAATATAAATCGTCGACTCTGACAGCGTCCAACACCACGCTTCCGTTGGAGTCTTGAATGGAGGCGCCATCTTTTCGGAAACTGACGTCGAATCCGCGATCCGTGATCTTGCTGACCGATAAGAGGTTGGTTCTTAGGTCCGGAACATACAACGCATTGTCCAAAGTCACGTCTCTTTTGTTTCCACGAGTATTTGCGATAAAATGCACTTTTCCTTCTCCCACTGTATCGAAGAATGTTATTTTTTCGCTTTCCGTCGTCACTTCTGTCCATTTTCGGTTTGGATCTCCGGTCCTGCCAATCGCAACCATTTCGTTTCTTCGCCATCATGGCGCCCGACGAACCGTTTCGTGTTTCGCTCTTTCGGGCGTCGCTTTCCTCGATAATTTTTATACGAAGCGCCTCGGGCGTAGGCAACTCATCTCGCGATTCGATGGCACATCGGAAATTTTCAAAAGTCGCGGACAAACGGTACAACAATAAAATCGCCAATAAATCTGCGTTGATTTCCACACCCATGTCGTTCAGCTTGTCCACTGAATCGAAGAAGCAATTTAGATGTGCGCGAACATCGCTTCCGTCCGCCATATTTTGTAGGGTTAGCTTCTTTAATAATGTCGCCTTTCTCGCCGGACCCTTAGATTGATACACTTCTTCCAGCTTTTGCCACATTTCCCCCGAAGTCGCACAGTTTTTAACTGCCTTAAGTTCACTTGAACTTATTGACAAAATTATGTCAGATCGGGCTTTTGAGTCATTCGTCTGCCATGTACGCACATTCGCCGCGTTAGCGTTAATTTCGCTCGGCTCGGGTTTTACGAGCGCCCCACTCGCGTAATCCCATAAATCGCCTTTAATTAATATGGCCTGCATCTGTAATTTCCACGTATCTTAGTTATCCTTTCCAAGGAGTTCAATTTTCGATACACTCGCGGAGTACATGGCGACGTTTTTAGAACATTCACGCACGTGTTTTCTTTGTTCAATAAATCACACAATTTTTCTTATACACGCGAGCCTGGGCCCATAACCTGTTAGAAGTGGTTCTGCTTAGGCTCTGTTTAACTAAGAAAACACAAAACACTTCTTCAAGTAAAATTAATATATTGAACAAAAATATAGAATACAAAAACGTGTGTACTGGTTGAATGTTTCACAATGACTGCCCAAAGAAGGGCAACGCGCGCAAACAGGAAATAGAGGGCGTGCATGCGCAGATTCGTCAACTGCCTCAGGAAACAACCGAGGCGCGAATTTCAAAAGTAATGAATCTCTAACACTTATAATGTTAGATATCACAAGTTACAGTTAAACCTTTGCGACTTTGACTAATAGTGGAGTAAAATTAGATTTTCAGAGAAAATTTTACATGGAGCGAAACCTTTTTTTCGCGAAAAAGGGAAATTCGTCATTTTTTAGGGTGGTTTTTAGTTTTAATTTATTTCAGACCCTTTAAAATGCTGGTTAAGAAACGAGAATGGTGCCCTTTTATTGTCGATGGTCAAGGAACCTGCAGTTCAAATTTCGTGAAAATCAGTTCACCGTCTCCCATGATATGTATATAAGTTACGGCTAACTTCGCCAAAATTAAACCGAACTTGATGAAATTTTAGACGAAAGTAACCTATATACCCAAAAAATAATCCGCCAAATTTTAGCAAAAAAATATCTAACAGTTTGGCCGCAATTCCATTTTTAGTCCAAATTCGACAAAATTTTCAAAACTCCCCAATTTCAGAGAATATCTCAGATTTATACGACTTTCGCGATGACGAGGGTGAATAAATGTTCCAAACTTCAGTTACCGATTCGGAAGTAGACACTTCTTGCAGTAGCACATCTAATACAACTACTAGAAAAATATGAATAAAATAAAATAATAATCAATATATGTAATAAGTTTAATAAAAATCAAGTGAATTTTCGAAAAAAAAAAAAATCTTAACTACGAGAGTTTTTTTATCTAAATATTTAAAACTTGCTCAGAATCACTTTTTATTATTAATATTGTAATTTTTATAATGAATGATTACACGTATATGTGCGTGCATACGTATAATACCGAAAATAACGGGAAATCGCCACGCGCATGTATATACCAAAAACGACAAAAAATCGGCTAAATTAAAAAAGACATTTTTTAGAGCATCATGTGAAAGTACATAAGAATACGTTCATTTTGGTAAAAAAAAGTTCGTTCGATCATTCGGGCAAATTGGGGAAGTTTTGAAAATTTTGTGAAATTTGGAATAAAAATGGAATTGCGGCCAAACTGTATTTTGGATATTTTTTCCTAAAATTTGGCGGGTTATCTCTCGGTTATATAGGTTACTATCATCTAAAATTTCATCAAATTCGGTTTAGTTTTGGCCAAGTTAGCCGTAATTCAATTTTTGACGTTTTTTCAGTATATTTGTATACGTATCCTGGGTGGAGGTGAACCGATTTTTACGAAATTTGAACTGAATGTTCCTTGAGCATCTGCAATAAAATGGTACCGTTCTTGTTTCTTGACTAGTATTATAAAGGGTCCAAAATAAATTAAAACTGAAAAATGTCCAATTTATCCCTTTTTCGCGAAAAAAAGGTTCTCCACCTACTCGAAGCGGAAAACTCAGGGTATTCTTAGTTTCACCAAAATAAACTTATTTTTCTGTGTCGCGTTGTTCCATGTATAATTTTCTCCATTACCTTATTTTGGGCTATTTTTATTCCAATATAATCGCAATGCTTGTGACCGTTTGTTTGGTTTCCCTCCAAGTAACGGCCTTGGATATTGAAGGCTAAAAAAGCCAGATAATTTGGTTAAGGTTATAATTAGGGGAAAAAACTAAAATCTTGCACAGAAAACTGTATTGGTGTCTTTTTTTATTTAAATACTTTATCCGGACTCATTTTAACCGTTCAAAATGTCTACTTTAAAATGGTCTGTCTATATATGTTGATGATTTATTTTTCATGAAACCGCCTAAAATTGAGAAAACCAAAAAAATTACTTGGAATCGTGAATTTTTCAATATTTTTTATAATTTTCAATTTTTTGTTATTGTTTATGTAAATAATGAATTAAATTTCAATGACAGAATTTACTTCAATGTACTACTACTAAAGTTGAAGTACATATTCAGTCATCTAATTGTGTGGAAGCATTTGGGATGATAGCGTCTTCTAGATGAAGAAGAAGAACAACCACACAACCACAATGCAATAGATCTAAAATTCATTAGAATTTTATAAATTTTTATTTCCCCCACTTTCTTCATTTAAATTCATTCAACTTTAGTAATATTACATTGAAGTAAATTCTGTCATTGAAATTTAATCCATTATTTACACAAATAATAAAAGAAAATTGAAAATAATAAAAAATATTGAAATTCATGACTCGAAAAGTAATTTTTTTGATTTTTCTCAATTTTAAGAGTCAGACCATCAACATATATGACATAAAATGAGCTCGGATAGAATATTTAAATTAAAAAAAAAAAAACAGCAAAAAGTTTGCCGTGGAGGATTTTGTTTCTTTTTTCGAAAAATATAAACATCTCGGAAACTACTTGTTTCCCAGATTCCAAAAAAATCATACTTATTCAATGCAAAAAGGTATACTTTTATCACATAATTTCATGTAAATTGAATTATTTTTACTAGAGAAAGAAAAATAACCGAACATTTTTTTATCCGCCATTTTCTCGGAAAATGTGAGGTTATGATGAACAATGCTTTATAAGAAAGTTTTACATTTCTTCATTATCTACAAACTTTGTGAAGGACATTTTCCGCTAGGAGGTCACGTTTCACCGAAAACAGCAAAAACCACTTTCAACCTCTAAACAGCGCCCCCATATCAAAATTTCACTTTATCTCGTGTTTAATTTTCGTTTTATCTCTTGGTTATAACCTTAACTAAACTATTCGGCTTGTCCTTGCCTGCTAATATTTTTTTTTTCAAAAAGGTATTGGTACCAGGTATAATAGGGTATCTGCATTAAAATAGATGTCGTCAATAATTTTGTAGTTTTATAAATTTCTATGAAGCTTTAATTAATATGAATAAGAAAGCTCTCCCAATTTTAGTCATGAGGAAAACCAGCTCCTAGTAAATTTGGTTCAATAACACCAAAATGTTATAGAACATAAAACACCAATATATTACGTTGGAGGAAACATACAAGACATGGAAGAAAATTGAAAACAAATTTAATTCTAACTGCCAGTGTACTCAGAAATAACAGATGTGTGAAAAGTAGATATAACATAAATAAAAATTTAAAAAAATATTCCAAAAATAATCGAAACATGTTTAATATTACAATTTAATTATCTAATGAAAATTTTAGGTTAGTTTTAAACCAAAGTTTGTAGTTAGTTTGGAGTTATCTTAATCTGGATTTAACTCAAGATTACAAGTTAACTTCCATTTGAAATGCTACGTTTCAGTTAACCCACAGTTAACTCCAAAAAAACATTTCCTATTGGAGTTGTTTCTAAAACCAATAAATATCTAATTAAAATTATATGCGGCTGATTAAACGGCTTCCTGTTATGTTTGAGCCGCTCGTGTTCGCGCTAAGAGGGTTTAGATACGAGATATTTGAAAGACATTAGCGTGTTGCAATGCTGTTCAATTGAAGCGCACGGCCAATGACCTTGCTCCAATTCCGGCCGTTTTCATAAATGATATGCCCGTAAGCAAAAGAAGGAAGTGTGCTTGCTTACTATTCTCCGCTCCGGTTTTAATCAACCGGAATGCACAGGCTCCAGGCAAATTTCGAACCTGTCTCTTTCCGTAGCACGTGTGCTTGCATATAAGCCTTTTTATTCTGCCCCAGGAAGTGCTAATACTCCACTGATAGCAAAAACACTAAATCTTGCTTATCGCAATTAAATAAATAGTTGGCTATTTGTACCTCCTTGGCTACGTGTTGTCCTTTTTAAATGGTCATGTCAGTAGCGTAGGCGTAACATGTAAACAATGTACTATTGTGGCCGAGAAAAATAATCGATTTTTAAGTAGTATATTTTTCGAAACTCGTTTTACTGTAAATGGAAATTTTCATGTCGATTATGGAAATTATATTATTTTGATAAGAAATCATTGGAGAGGTCCTACGTAAGTTTCAAAGAATATTTTTGATGTTATTGGATATCCTCTCTTAATACATCTTTATCCAAGTCGCAGCTTCCAGGCATCTTAAACTGAGAAGCACAGGCCCATCAACATTCTACCATACCTAGAGAAAACTCTTGAGTTAGTAATCCGTTAACAGTTAGTAGATTTTATTGTAAAAAATAATACGTTATCTTTTAATTAATTTGGTTTCTGAGAGAGACATTCTTGTAAAGTTGTACTTCGAAAAATAATTCATAATGGGTAAACATCTTGTTAATGTAATCGATTTCGTAGATCTTAAACAAGCGTTTGAAGTAGTTAACAGGAAAACATTATCAAACAATCTAAAATATGATTATTGTTTAATAACGGTTTCAATCATATAAGTAGCACAAGTATTCATTAGTACTCAAATTGAACAGTTTTTAAATAAAAAAATATTGGGTATAAATTATCAATATGATAGAAAAATTGGTTATTCTGTTAAACTGAACCTTAAACAGATAAGTGAGACAAATTATTTATATATTTATTAATAGTACTCTTAGGAATATAAGGAAAACAAAAATACTAATAAATAAGCTCTGTACAATGAGAAAGATAAAAAGATAAATAGTCTGAAAGTTATTTGTGGCATTCTACGAATATTCTTTTCTATTATTTGGGTTTTCTATCACATGTATTATTATCCTCTTCAAAAACAAATCACGGAATCTACAAAATAATAGAATTATTGGAAAAAGCCTCTGCGTCCGTGACGTTTACGTTAAAGGAACAGTCAGAGGTTATGTTTTGCAAATAATATAAATTGGAATAAACTTAGAAATAATGTATTTTGCTGACGTTTCGGAAAGTAGTCTCTTTCCGTTTTCAAAGGTTTTTTTTTTTGGAAGAACTATTATTTTGCTGTGTATGTCAAATACACAGCTTTAAAATTGTATAAACAAACTGGTTGTCTGGTGGAGATATGTTGTCAACATCTTTGCAATTTGGCGCCATGGTGTCGATTTACTATATAGTTTTTTGGAAAATATAAATAGTAAGGAACCGCCCATTAAATTCACATTAGAAGTAGAAAGTAGGAATGAACTACCATTTTTAGATGTCTTAATTAAAAGGGTAAATAATAAAATTGAAACAAGCGTTTATAGAAAACCAACGCATACTAATAGATATCTAAATTTTAACTCAAATTAGTCAATAAATGTTAAAAGGGGGGTTGTAACATGTTTATATGATAGGGCCAAAATAATTTCATCTAATAATGAAATATTAAATAACGAGAAAAAATTTATCAAAGAGGTTCTAGTACAAAATCAATACCCTGAAGCCTTTGTTGATAGAGTTTTCATAAATGTTGAAAATAGGGACAATCAGGTACGACAAAAACCTGAACGTCATTATACAGCAATAATTCCTTATGTATACGGACTAGCGGAGAAGCTACACCGTATAGGTGACAAATTTGATGTTAGGACGATATTTCAAACGGGGAACACTTTAAGATCTATTTTAACAAAAACAAAACCGATAAACTGGGAGCAGAATTCAAAAAACTGTATTTACAATATCCCGTGCGAATGTGATAAATGTTATGTGGATGAGTCATCCAGACCTTTCAGTGTGAGGTTGGATGAGCACAAGAATTACATTAGAAAGAATGAAATTCAGAAATCAAAGATTTGTGAACATGCTTGAGAAAACGGACATAGAATAAACTGGGACTCGGCAAAAATTATCTAAAAGAAAATATCATCAGTTCTGTGTTCTGTGTAAGTAGTAAGTATCTATGGAAATAACATAAACAGAATCTTGAAGCTGTGTATTTGACATACACGGCAAAATAAGAGTTCTTCCAAAAAAAAAAAGCTTTGAAAACGGAAAGAGCCTACTTTCAGAAACGTCAGCAAAATACATTATTTCTGTGTTTATTCCGATTTATATTATTTGCAAGACATAACCTCTGACTGTTCCTTTGACGTAAACGTCACGGGCGCAGAGGCTTTTTTCCAATAATTCTATTATTTTGTAGATTCCGTGATTTGTTTTTGAAGAGGAATAAAAAGATAAAGATACAGTATTAGACATGTCAAATGCGAACTACATTGAGATAATACGGTATTCGTATCTATAGATTAGTATAGATTAATACGGTTAAATATAACATAAAGACGGTTAAAATAAACACAAAACTATACATAACTATACAAAATAATAAGAAAAAACAAGGAAGGAAAAGGAACAAAGCTCATATTAAGTAATACATTTTAATATCATTAAGACTGCAACTAAATATATGGAGATGGCTACTATTTGCATATTGCACACTGTGTAAAGCGGGGAGTATTTAAGAACATTAGTACGAGATGTTGACAGATAAAAAGTTAGTATATTCCTTGAATTTACTCTAGGTACCATTAAATTTAATTTAGCAAATAATTCTTGACAATCAACAATATTATGAATCATTTTAAAAAGGAATGCCTGAGAAAAATATCTACACCTAGCTTCAAGACTTGTCATGCCGTGTTTATCAAGCAGTTCTTCTTACGGAACACCTAAGGGTGGGTAAACACCATCCGATTTAAAACTCAGGAATATTAAAAATCGACGTTGGACGGATTCCAAATTATTGACATAAACGATGTAATATGGGGACCATAGAAGAGAAGCATACCCGAGCTTAGATCTAATAAAGGTAAAATAGACAGGTTTAACTGCGTCTAACCGAGTAAAATCACGACTATTTCGCACCAAAAACCCATACGTCGTACTGACTTCTAAGGTAATAGTGTTAACGTGAACGGCAGAAGAAAGCTTGGTATTAAAAATTACGCCAAGATCGCGAAAGGTAGAGGGGCGGTTCAGATTGACATTATCTAGCTTATAATCGAAAGTTATATTAGTGGATTTTGTAGAAAACGACATGACATTGCATTTGCTGGCATTTAATGATAACTTGTTTTCCTGACACGATACGTTTACACTGTCTAAGTTCCTTTGAAGACGGAGATAATCATTGTGGATATTAACGTTAGCATAGATCTTTAAATCATCAACATAAATGAGACAATTCATATCCAACACATCTACAATATCATTTATAAAAATAATGAGCAACAGGGGGCCAAGGATGGACCCCTGTGGGACGCCAGAAGTTACGGTATATTCAGCAGACTTAGAACCGTTGGATACAACATATTGAGTCCTGTCATATAAGTATGACCTAAAAAAGTTTAATAGAGAATCAGATAAGCCGAATAAATGCAGTTTGTGAAGCAGCAAGCCGAAATATAGTTTATCAAATCCTTTAGAAACATCTATATAAATAACATCAGTTTGTATCTGCATATCTATAGATTCTGCTATAAATTGAGTAGTACAAATCAGATTTGTCGCAGTAGATCAGCCCTTCATAAAGCCGTGTTGATAAACTGAGATTTTGTTAGACACATCATGGTATAGAAAATCATGTAGCAAGATTTTCAAAACTTTACAACATTTGCAGATAATGGATATAGGTCTAAAATTACTAATATCAAACTTCATCTTCATGAAATTGTTGTAGGTGAATAGTTGTGCTGACGATTTGCTCATCCGAGAATTGGTTAGTAGACCTAGATGATGGCAAAAAAGGTTTGTAGAAAAAATCTGCGAAAGCGTTTGAGACTTCATTAGAATCGACAAGCTGTCCCCCGTTGTAGAACATTTGAGAAGGTATTCTAGGCGATCTCTTTCTGCTTTTGATAACAGACCAACATTTGCTGGGATCATTTTTAATGTTTATTTCAACTGTTCTTATATAATCTTTGTAAGATGTATCAATATCTGACTCAAATCACCATACCTATTATTATAATCGCGCCAGAGTTTGGCTTTTAGCTTAATATTTCTTATTATCTGAGAGTTAGACGAAGGAGGGTATATATTCTTTTTAGCAGCGGTAAATCTGGGTTAAATATAGAGTCAAGTTTATCATAGAAGTCAGAAGTCATATCTTCAAGATTGGAAGAAGTAACAAGAAATTGCCAGTCTATATCAGTAATTAATTCGTATAGCAATGGAAATTTGCTTTACGAAAATTATTACAGTAATCACTATTATATAAGAATGATTTATTTTTAATATGGTTCTGCAACTGAAGAGTGATATGCAAGGCCGGATGAAGAATATCTTCATTAACAAACTGATCGATGGACCGATCAACGCTGCAATTTTTGTCATAGAGAACTAAGTCAAGTAGAAAACGATAAATCATTTTGGGTACAAACCGATTATTTATAGGTAAATACTGTATAGAATATGGTGATGAGTCATTGGAGTAATAATATTAATAGTCTAGTTATTCTGGCGTCCCAAGGTTAATCTAGGGTACACCATGATATTTATAGTATCATGGGAGAGCACGATAGTGATACTAACCCTTCCCATTTTTTAAAAGTGCCAGTATTGCACTTTAAAATATCTAATAAACATATTAGTATATTATTCTAAGGCACGACGCCACTGATTCGAATGTAGAGAAAACCTGGGCCAGCGTGTTGGCCATTGTCCGTCTTATAAGTGAACGATAATTAAGGAAATCGGTATCAATAATAACCAATATTATGTTCATCATTGCCGTTTTGTGCATGCCATTATACTTATAAAAGAGCGATCTATCAATAAAATATTATTTATTGTCGGGTAGCATAAATATATTGCACTCAAACGCTCCTGTAGATGGTGCATACATCCTGTCATAATACTATAAATATATGCTAGAGTTAACATTGTTTTTATACGCTGCAGATACAAAAGAAACTCCAGTGGAAGTAATAAATTATTTTTTGCAGGCAGGAATGTTAAGACTAGTAAAGATTCTATACCATGAAATGTTAATAATGTTTTTTTCACTTAACCCGAGTACAAGTCAGACATCTATCTATACATGTGGTTGTGAATGCTCACTTGTTACATTTTATATGTAAAGTTTGTTTAAGTTAAAGTAACGTAGATTTCGAACTACAAAATACATAAAGAATGTAAGTGTTTATGAATATATTAAACAGAATTCAAAATGAATATACAGGGTGGGGGAAATAGTGCGTCGGACCTCGATATCTCGAGTTCTACGATAGCTAGAAAGTTTTTAAAAAATTGCAAGTGAACTAGGTAAAAAGTCTATAACTGGAAGTTATTTTCGAACATACAGGACGAGCCAAAACGAAATTACAGGACCAAGTGCCTTTTTTAAATGGACTGAACTAATAATATGGAAAAAAAACGAAATAGATAAGGATGAAACAGTACAAATACAAAATGAGTGTTCACGGAATTTATCTGATAAAGGTGTCCATACACGAGACGAGGGAATGTGGGAATATCCGAAAAGAAGAAGGAAAAATCTTATGCGCACAATTTATGGGAAAAGTGCTGAGGACTCGACCTTTAAAGGAGTAGCTAAATATATAGATTACCATGTCTACAGATTACCTCCGGATTCTACTGAAAAAGAAGTTTTACAACACTTATCGTCTAAAAACATCTCTGATGTTACATGCGAAAAGATGAACTCGAGATATCCGAATCAGTATTCCTCCTTTAAAGTGTCGGTGTCTATTAAAAGTGACCGAGATTTCAGAAATCCCAAAATATGGCCGGAATATGTTGTTATAAATCGTTTTTTACCCAAAATCCTAGAGAAGATGAAGAGAAGTTAAGTATAGAAGGAGAGAATGAAGACCTTATAATTATTAATCAAAACTTACAGTCTATAGGAAATTGCGTAGAAAGGCTAAGTGCTTTCATAAATGACAATAAGGTCAGTATTATAACAGTCTCCGAACACTGGAAATCCAGCGAACAATTAACTTCATTCAAATTAAAAGGATATAAATTGGCGTCAAAATTCTGTAGAGATCTAGGATGTCACGGAGGGGTCGCAGTATACTGTGAGGAACAAATGCTTACAAAAGGAAGAGCGGATATAAATGTTTTAAGTGAATCCTCCACGTTTGAATGGGCCGCCATTGAAGTTATTCGGGGAAGTTTTAAATGTGTGGTGGTTGCCATCTACGCTACACCAGATCAGTGTCAAACTAAGGCAGACATTTTTTTTCAGAAAGTTACATCAACTTTTAGAATTGTTAACCATAAAAAATGAAATATTTATTATTGCCCGGGATTTCAATATAGATATAAAAAATATTAATGATAAAAATACAAACACCTTTTTATCCCTTCTGCAATCATATAACGTAGAGGCTACAATACAAGATCATACTCGAATAACCGATAGGTCGAAAACATGCATCGATAACATATTAACTAATATTTCCCAATGTTATTACGAGGCTAGTGTAATAAGATCACATATATCAGATCATATGGCAACAAAATGTGTGCTGAAAATTAACAATAAACCGAATTCAGACTTTAAATACGTGCGATGTTTTAATGATACAAATAACCAGTCTTTTATAAATTCATTAGAAATGGAAAATTGGTCAAATATTTTTGATATTGAGAAAAATGATGTAAATTATCAGTGGAATAGTTTTATGTCTACTTTCAGTAATATTTTTTATAATTCCTTTCTATTAGAAAAAGTCTATGATCACAAAAATGATGAAAATATTTATGTAAATAATGAAGATATTGTAAAATGTAGAAAACAGCTGAGCACTTTATCTATTGTAATACGATATAATAATCAGTACAAGGATATGTACAATAAAGAAAAGCAGAAATCCAAGTTGTTATTAACAGAAGTCAAAAAGCAATACTTTGATAATAAAATAAAAAACTCACATAATATATCAAAGGCTACCTGGAGAGTGGTGGAAAACGTGTCCGGAAATTTAAAAAGAACAAAAAATACAACGGTAAATATTAAAGAAAATGCACAAGATATGTCCAATAAATTGAATAATTTTTTTATTGGCGCAGCAGCAGAATCAATGAAAAATATCTCGAAAATTCCCTTCAATAATAACATCGCAATAAATCCAAATAAATTAATTTTTGAGCACATATCTGAAACCGAAATAATTGATATAGTGAAATCATTAAAAAATAAAAACAGCTCGGGGCATGATGAAATATCTACATCATTAATTAAAAAATGTATAAACTATATAGTTGAACCACTCACTTACATAATCAACAATTCTATTAAATATGGAATTTTTCCAGAATCATTAAAACTGGCGGTGGTGGTACCTATTCATAAAAAAGGAGATGAAAATGAAATAGAAAGCTTTAGACCAATTGGCCTGTTGCCAGCTTTTTCTAAAATTTTTGAAAAGGTAGTATGTATACAAATAACAAAATTTTTTAATGATAATAATCTTTTTAATGAAAATCAACATGGTTTTATGAAAGGGAAAAGTATTGATACTGCCATATTTGATTATGTAAATCAAATTTTAACCACCCTCGAAGCAAATGAAATACCCTTAGGAATTTTTTTTAGATTTGACAAAAGCTTATGACAGCATTAAGCATGAAATTCTCCTACAAAAACTTGAAAGGTATGGACTTACATCGACAGCATTGGGTTGGGTAAAGTCATATCTAGAAAATCGCAAACAATTTGTAAAACTAATTTCACAAAGTAAAGAGATAAAATCAACAACAAAAAATATTAAAATGGGAATCCCCCAAGGAAGCATATTAGGGCTGTTACTGTTTAACATCTATATCAATGATTTGTGCAGTTTACTAAGTAACAGCAGGCATTTAATGGTAAATTATGCTACTACTTTACTGATGAGAGCTAAGGATTTTTCACAATTAATACAGGAAGCCAGCTTTGTCCTTAATGTGATTCAAAAGTGGCTCTTAGAAAACAATTTAATTCTTAATAAAGAAAAGACCAAATCAACAAAAGGTTTTCCACTGAACACCATAATTAATAATGATAATGTGCATTTTATTTCAGCAACCAAATTTCTAGGTGTACCTACTGACACCAATTTATGCTGGACACAACATGTAGCAGAATTAGTGAAAAAATTAAACAGTGTCACCTACAGTATGAGGGTGGTTAAAAAATATGTAACATATAAAACTTTGCGAATGATATATTATGCATGCTTTGTATCACGATTAAGATTCGGTGTGATATTTTGGGGCGGTACTGCTGCTGCAGAAATAAACAAATTATTAATAGTACAAAAGCAAGCTATACGCTGTATGCATGATATTCCTCTAAGGGAATCTTGTAGAGGTTCCTTTAGAAAAAATAGATTACTAACAGTTGCTGCAATATACATCTTTGAATGCTTAATGTTTAATTTTAAATATAAAAATAAATATGAACAACATGAGACAACTCACAATTATAACACTAGACACAATAATTATAATTTCCCGATCCACAGGTTAAGCATGATAGAAAATGGTCCTTGCTATGCTAGTATGAGATTTTTCAATATTCTACCAAGCCGCATAAAAAATATACAAAATATTAAAAAATATAAGAGAGAACTTTTTAATTTATTAATAGAAATTGAACCATATACCATAAAAGAATTTATGGAGTATAACTGTTACTGTTTTAATTTTTTCCAATTTGGCTTCTGTTTTGTATTCTTTTATACATATATATGTTTTATAAGTTATACTATATATTGTTTTGACGTTATTCAACCCATTGTTACGTGATGCTTTTATCTCTGTAATGTGGCTGTTTGAAATAAAGTTATTATTATTATTATTATATCAGTACATTTTTCGAAGACTCTTTCTAGGCTCTATTCATTCCTATATTAGCATTGAATATCTCCCGACCACTTGGATGTAATTAATTTTTGTTGTTGAAATAATGCAATTTGCAGATGGATATTAAAAAATCACTACAGCCACAATTACGGGTTTTAAAAAAAACTTATGTGAATACCAGTTACGAGACATCTAATTAATGTTTTTGAATCATTTATATATCATTAGGTCTACATGATTAGTCCACTTTAGGTTGTGGTCGAAGGTAACACCTAGTATCTTGGTTGACTGACTAAAGATAAAATAGGTATTATTTATTATATTGTTCTTATTACAGTTATAATTATGCGAAAACATCATTCTTACAGTTTTATCTTGGTGTAATTCCAAAAAAATTTTTTCTGACCAAAATTTTATTTTCTCATATACAATATGCATGGTGTTCAAACTTGACGTTGCATCCTTTTCTACTATTAGCATGTTTGTGTCATCACCAATAATTTGAAAGTTTAAGTCTATTAATAAAAGAAATAACATCATACTTGGTTACAGGAGAAAGAAAAAATGTTTTATCTGACAATGAAATATTTGAATTTAAGAAATTAATATCTTTAGTCAAACTGTCGTTTGTGTCATTTCCAGTAAAATGAGTGTTAAATTTATTTACAGCCTCCAAGTCACTGATCTGAACATTATTTTCAAAGAGTTCAATTTTCCTAGTAGATTCTTTACCCTGTATTTCTGAAATAACATTCCACATTGTCTTCATTTTATTATTTGATCCATTTATTTTATTATCATAATGTGCACATTTAGCCTTTTTTAATTTTACCTTGTATTCGTCGTTTAGTTCTCTACAAATAACACGTAGCTCAGGATATTTTTGAGCCAAATCAGAGAACATACATACTCTATTTTTCAACTGTAGTAAATCATCTGTTATCCATTTACAGTCATTTTTTTGGTTATTAGTTGTGAAATGCGTTAATGGAAAACTTAAATCAAAGTAATATAAAAAGGTATTTATAAATGAATTGAAGGCCATATTAGGGCATTGTTGTACTAGCACAGTGTGCCAATTCTCATTTTCCAAATAATTACAAATTTTTTTTGTATTTTTCTCATTTATTTTTCTTCCATCTCTATTATTATTACTGCAAAATTTACTTTTGGTAACATTTAAATCTATTAACAGAAACTGAGAGAAATGGTAAGATAAATGTAAATTTATATTATTAGTTTCAAATTTGTAGTACGGGATGTTAACAAAGAAGTTGTCAATGCATGTTTTGGAAAAATTACTAACTCTAGTTGGAGTAGGATTCTTATCAGCAGTCCGTGGTATAGTGGTTAGGTTGCCTACTTGTATGGGCGAGGGTTCGAATCAACTTTTTACGGTTTTTTACTACATTTTGTTAATAACTAAAATAATTACGTAATACCAACATTTCCTTAGGTTAGTTCGTTAGGTTAAATATGTAATATTATTTGATGTAGTATAGTTGTTTATGATAGATAATTTCCCTTGCCTTTAACATTTTGTTAACAACTAAAATATGTAATACGAATATTTCTTTACGTTAGTTCGTTAGGTTAAATATGTTAATATTATTTGATGTATTATAGCTGCTTATGATAGATAATTTCCCTTGCCTTTGACATTTTGTTAACAACTAAAATACGTAATACGAATATTTCCTTAGGTTAAATATGTTAATATTATTTGATGTAGTGTGGAGTGGCCGCGCCCTGTGGGCCCCCACCAATCGTAGCCCCGCATTTATTTCCCTATTCTGTATGTAGTAGGATCGGCGAATACGCCGGAGTGCACCCAACGCTGAAAATAGTGTGCATTCTGGATTGCAATTATTTTTCAATTAAGAACATTTTAAATTGAATTTTCTCAATTTTTTCAAACGGTACACCCTGTATATTTTTCGACGATGTGATGTAGAAATGAATTACGAACATTTTTTGTAAGTACTGCCCTATGGCTAATTGCAACCATTTTCGTTTTATAAATAAATAAGTGTCAAATTCAAGAATAAACTTAAAAAAACAGGTTCCCTCAAATAATTCATTAGAAAAATTTATAATAGGTGTTCGACGTGTTGCCCATTTTGATTGACACACGTCTTTATGCAATTTTGAAATGAGGCCATTTAGTGGGACCACTTCTTCCAATCCATTGAAATGAGTAAATAGTATTTAACCGGTCCTTTACTGCGACGTTTTTTGTACATTTTTTTGCTGTTTCCGTTATTCGACAAGCAGTAAAACCTCGGTTTGGTATAAATTATCGTGTACAAAGGAGCATTTATCACACTTATCGGTGGTTACAACTTATATTGAATTTAAAATATTTGGAATTTTACAATATGAATTTTAATATAGCGGAACTTGTAGACATGACTTTTGTTTTGGGCGAGTCAGACAGAAATTGTTTACTTGCCAATAGAATTTATCAACCAACGTTATCCTGAAAGAAGAATTCCTGAGCAGCTTCTCGATAGATTTCTGGAAACTGGAAATGTCTAATTTTTTTTTTTTTTTTTTTTTTTTTTTTTTTTTTTTTTTTTTTTTTTAATTAGCCGTTACTCGAGTCCGAGTATAGAAATGTTACAGTCGATAAATTGCGTACAATAAAAAACAAGTAAAAGGTGTAGTCTATTGTAATTCCCATTCATCTACGGTGCACACGACTATGGCTATAGAGGCCAATTCGGGAGAGCACATGTCGACCGCAATCAGGACAAACATAGACCTGGTTAGGTCTTGGATTCGGCCTTCTTGCAGCAACATTTCCTTGATAGCTGGCCACAACCCCTCGCCATTCGGTTCTGTCCGCTGCAAGTTGTTCCCATTGCTCGTCTGCAATACCGCAGGATTTTAAACTTTCATGGAGAGCGTCTTTGAACCTCTTTCGTTGACCGCCACGCTTTCTTCTACCGCTTAGCAATTCACCATAAAGTGTACATTTAGGAAGGCGGTTATCATGCATACGATGAACGTGACCTGCCCATCTTAGGCGTGCTCTTGAAATAAGCACCTCAATTGGAAGGCTGTTTGCTCTCCTGAGTACTTCCACGTTTGATATGTGATGGAACCAACGGATTTTCATCATACTTCTGAGGTGTCTTTGCTGAAAACGTTCTAATTCTTTCACATGACGACGGTAAGTGACCCAGCTTTCACATCCATATAGCAGTGTTGGAATGACAACTGCTCTGTAGACAGCCATTTTCGTTGACAAAGCAAGGTCGTGGTTGTCAAATACTCTCTCTCTAAGTCCCCAGAATGCTCTAGATGCAGCGTTAATTCTATTGCGAATCTCACTGTCCATGTTTGCTTTGTCATTAACAACGTTGCCTAAGTAATTGAACTGATCCACCACTTCAAGAGAATTTCCGTTAAGTGTAATGTCTATTTGGTTCACTTGATGAGGAGTTGACATAATCTTAGTCTTTCCAATGTTGATTTTAAGTCCCAAGGAATCATAGCTCTGGGCATACACATCTAAAAGTTCTTGAAGCTCTTCCGGCGTAGAGGCTAAAAGTGCACAGTCATCCGCATACTGGAGATCACAAATGAATCGTGTGCGTGTCTTCGTGAAAGCTCTAAAGCGCCCTATGTTAAAGAGACCGCCATCAAAACGGTATCTGAGACCTATTCCTCTGACTGTCAGTTTGTTGTCAACAATAATTGTTAGAGCAGTGGTAAACAAATTAAAGAGTAGGGGTGCCAGGACACATCCCTGCCTAACTCCAGTGAGAGTTTGGAAAGGTTCGGTTGCCTCATTATTATACATAACCTGGGCGTTGTTGTTTGTATGTAGACTGCGACATACTTCCACAAATTTTCTAGGGATACCTAAGCGGAACATAATTTTCCAGAGCACTTCCCTGTCCACCGAGTCAAACGCCTTGGTTAAATCAATGAAGGCCATGTGAATTTCTCCTTGATGTTCGAGTGCTTTTTCTTGAAGCTGTTTAAGTGTGAAGATTAAATCCGATGTGCCTCGGTTTGGTCTAAAGCCACTCTGTGTTTCAGGAAGTAACTTTTCCATAACAGGTGTTAGCCTATTTGCCATCGCTTTAGTGAGTATCTTCCCTCCAACAGCCAGGAGAGCTATACCCCTGTAATTTCCACAGTCCGCAGCGCTCCCTTTGTTTTTGAAGAGGTTGATTAAAAGTGTATCACGAAACTCCTGCGGAGCTTGACCACTTTCCCACACGATATCAAACAGTTTTTTGAGGTAGGGTATGAGCTCTGACGACACAGCTTTAAAGATCTCAGCTGGGAGTGAGTCGGCGCCGGGAGATTTGTTATTTTTTAGCTGCCCAATGGCGGTTAAGATCTCTTCCGTTGTTAGTGGTTTATCTAAGTCTTCGAAGGTGTCATATTGAGGGATAAGATTTATAATATCGTGATCGGCTTGACTTTGCTGGTTAAGAATGCTAGAGTAGTGTTCTTTCCATCGGGCTCTTATTTCCTGGTCTTCTTTGAGGAGATTTCCATTTAAATCTTTAATAGGGCACATATTTTTCCTACTGGGGCCGTACACTGCTTTTACTCCTTGAAAGAAATTCCTGTAGTCGTGTGAATCGGCGTACCTTTGAATTTCTCTGGCCTTGCTTGCCCACCACTCGTTCTTTATTCTTCTGATTTCGCGTTGCGTTTCATACTTAGATTGGGTAAACGCTTCTGCTTTTGATGAGTCGTTGGGGTGGTTGATAGCGTTTTGGAAGGCAGTATGTTTGCGGTCAAGAAGTTCTTGTATAAAAGCTTCATTATCATTGAACCAGTCCTCCTGTTTTTTACTTGCTGCAGTGCCAAGAATTTCCTCACTCGCACTTTTTAAACTGTCTTTAATTTGTGTCCAGGTAGCAGCGACAGAATTGGTTTCTTCTAGTGCACTCAAATTCCCTTGAACTTTTTGCTTTAGCTGTTCGACGGTTTGTTGGTCACGCAATTTACTAATACAGAGACGGAGTCTGCGTTTTACTTGAGTTCTTCGGTGTTTGGGTCTCATAACAATTTTCATTTTAGAGACAACAGGACGATGATCGGTCCAACATTCGCTATCAATGCGCGCCTTTGTAATTTGGACGTCCTTGAGATGCTTCCTACGTACGATAACATAGTCCAGTAGATGCCAGTGACCTGATCTGGGGTGACGCCAGGTGCCTTTAAATTTATCCTTTTGTCGGAAAATGGTGTTTGTTATAACTAGATCATGTTCGGCGCATTTAGTTAGGAGTAGTTGACCGTTAGCGTTCATGTTGCCCAAACCGTTCTTGCCTATGATGCCTGGCCAGGTGTCTGCATCTCTCCCTACTCTAGCGTTAAAATCGCCAAGAATAACGAGTCGTTCCGTTTTAGGTATTCTACAGAGGGTTTCTTCCAGCTGTTGATAGAAGCTTTCCTTGGTTTCGTGACTTGCATCCAGAGTGGGAGCGTAGGCGCTTATTAGATTTACCGCGTTGCCATCTGATAGCTCATAGCGTAGCAGCATTAGACGCTCGGATAGGCCTTGTGGTACTTGTGTTAAGTTGGATACAAGTTGATTCCGAACGGCAAATCCTACTCCATGTTGTCTTCTTGAATTGGTGGGAAGACCTTTCCAATAGAAGGTGTAGTACTTTTCTGTGAGAGAGCCTTCCTCCAAAAATCGAGTTTCGCTGAGAGCTGCAACGTCAACATTGAGTCGGTGAAGTTCTCTATCTATTAGAGCAGTTCTTCTTTCAGGCCGATCGGTGCGAGTGCTGTCGTTCAAAGTACGAACATTCCAAGCGCCGTAGATGAAAGAATTAGTTTTGTTGGATTTAACTTGTAGGTGTTTTTTCGACATTCGATGAGGTGTCCCTGTGGGCACCCTCCCCCGGAGATCCGATCGGGAGGGTATTTTACCTCCGGATGATTTTGTCCCACTTGAACGCTCCATCATTTTTTAAAAGCCTTAATCGACTGAAAACGAAGCTGCATTTGAAGTTTTAGCTGGAGCAGGTATGCAACTGACCAGCTCGGTTGCGGAAGGCGAGTGGTGTGGTCCCATGGCACAGAAGGAGACTGCGACGATGGGGTAACCAAACGATTCCAAAAGCAACCTTTGTGTGCGGTGGGTTATTTTTATCGCACTCTTCGTGAGAAGGTGGATGTGCTCACGGCAAAAGGTAAGGGTTATTCCGCCCTTACTCGGTCGTTAGAGCCTCGTTAGTGAAAACAGGGTGCACCAAGTTCAAATTGAACTCATCGCGAAGGTGAGGTTAACAATTGAGTAGGAGAGGCTATAACTTGCGCTTCACTACCCCATTACAAATGTCTAATATAAAAAAAGTGAAAGAATAAAACGTGTCGTGAACGAAGAAAATGAGTTTTCTGTGGTGCTGGCAACGGTTGAGAATTCCCATGTCAGTCAAAGTGAATTGGGCTCATTAGTAGGAATAAGTAGACGGTCTATGGGTCGAATCTTAAAAACAAATAAGTTGAATGCATATCATATTCAACTGCACCAGGAATTATCTGATGACAATTTTCAAAAGCGCCTACAATTTTGTAATTGGGCCAGAGGTGAAATGCAACATGTCAACTTCTTCAATACTGTTTTATTCGGTGATAAGGCAACTTTTCATAAAAATAGATTTGTTAATAGGTACAATTTTCATTATTATGCTATGGAAAATCCTCACTTTTTTATGCAAGTTGATAACCAACACAGATGGTCTATAAATGTTTGGGGAGGAATTATTGGAGATCTTACAAAAATGGATTTCTTTTTATGGGGATAAATGAAGGAAATTGTTTATAGAGACACACCAACAACAGTACAAAATATGAAGGAAAGAATAATAACTTCCTTTACATCTATCACAACGGCAGTTTTAGGAACAGTGGGAACCTCATTTCAATAGCGCATAGAGATGTGTGTCAATCAAAATGGACAACATGTGGAACATTTGCTATAATTTTTTCTACTGGGTTATTTGAAGAAACCTATTTTGTAAGTTTATTTTTTAATTTTGTAACTACTGCTCAATAAAACGAAATTGGTTGCAATTAGCTCTAGGGAAGTACTTACAAAAAATGTTCGTTTTTCATTTCTACATCACATCGCCAAAAATATATAGCGTGTTCCATTTGAAAAAAATGAGAAAATTCAATTTAAAATACTCTTAATTGAAAAATAATTTTTGATCGCCTTGTACATTTTTAGGAAATGAAAATGATTCAAAAACATTAATTAGATGTCTCGTAACTGGTATTAACATAAGTTTTTCTTAAAATCCATAATTGTGATTGTGGCGATTTTTTAAATATCCATCTGCAGATTGCATTATTTCAACAAAAAATTCATTGCATCCAAGTGGTTGGGAGATATTCAATGATAATATAGGAATGAATAGAGCCTAGAAAGAGGCTTCAAAAAATGGACTGATATACATAGCATTCCATTTAAAAAAGGCACTTGGACCTGTAATTTCGTCTTGGCTCTCCCTGTATGTTCGAAAATAATTTCCAGTTATAGATTTTTTATCTAGTTTACTTGAAATTTTTTAAAAAATTTCTAGCTATCGTAGAACGCGAGATATCGAGGTCCGACGCATTATTGCCTCACCCTGTATATTTAATACCAATAAAATATATTACGAAGCGCTGCTGCCGCGGTAAGTAACGGGCTGGATGGGGCGAGGCTGGTTCAACTTAAAACTGTGAACAAAAGCGCCTATATCTAAATGTATAAACAAAAAAAAATAGATGAAAATGAGGATTTAATGATTAAACTTTTCTGTCAAATATTGATTTACAGGTGCTAGACAATTGCCAGTGGGACTATAAACAGAGGTGAAATAAATGTTTCCTAATTGATTGTAGCAATCCCGATTTTGTATCAACTACGTGTTTTTATATTGATCACGTGTTTTATCACGTTTTTTTCAATATCTCTTTCATAGTATGCGTCAACCGTAGATAATAAGGGTGCTTAATAAAAATACTTAAAAAAATTAAGGCCAAAAACACTACAGGTCCTGATAATATTCCGGCCCTTCTCCTTAAAGATTGTACCATTTTATTTGCAAAACCGTTCGCTAGATTTTTTAGTATATCTATTAAAACTGCTACTTTTCCAAAAGACTGGAAAATATCTGTCCGGTATTAAAAAAAATGATAGATGCGCTGTTGAAAACTATAGACCAATAGTAATATTATGCAATTTTAGAAAATTATTTGAAAACGTAATATACGATATTCTTTTTAATCATGTGAAATCTGAAATTTGCCTCAGTTAACACGGATTCATGCCAAATCGGTCTACCACCAGTAATTTGGTGTGCATTACTCAGTTCATAGCTGAACATTTGGATGCTGGAGGCCAAGTAATGTCATTTATACAGATTTTTCTAAAGCCTTCGACAGACTGGACCGCGGAATTTTTCTGAATAAATTATCCGAATTTGGACTAACTGAGCACTTCCTAAACTTTCTTGAATCCTACTTAGTAAATAGACGACTAAATGTACAATACCATGGATTTTGGTCTATAGATATCTCAGCGGCATCAAGTGTTTCCAAGGTTCTGTGCTTGGGCCTTTGCTCTTTAACATTTTTATAAATTATCTCGTTATTGGCTTACACTGTAAAACATTATTTTATGCCGATGACTTAAATTTTTTTACATCTATCACTAATGTAGAAGTAGATCTTGAACAGCTATGGTCTTGGTGTAGCGTAAACAATTTACGGTTAAATATCTCAAAGTGTAGGTCTATGACATACACTCGTGCACAAAATCCAATAGAATTTGTCTATACAATTAATAATGAAGAACTAAAGAACTGTAGTTATCTCAAGATCTAGGAGTTATATTCGCTCCATTGTTGGTTGGAAAATTATGAAAAAAATATGTAATATAATTCTAATTAGTAGCTTTCATGTCGCCTTCGTTTCATTCAAAAATCTATCATAGTTTCGTAGACAAACGGTTTTGAAGTTAGGGGTTGCAACCCTTATTTTCCGAAAAAGAATAAAGTTAGGGGTTTGATAATTGCCCTAAAATTATTTCCAACAACTAACTACATAATAATAAAGGCAAAATATATTTGTTGATGCCCGAGTATATTATCTAAATATAACCAACTGGTAATAGTTCAAGCAATCTTGAAAATACGTAACTTAACTGTAGAATTTTTAAAATTCTTAGCTTCTTATTTCATATTTACAAAAAATTAAGTGACGCAAACTGGCAAGTCTCAAATCAAGTTCTTGATTATAAAGCACACGCAAAAAATATTATTAACACTAGCAGCAGAATGTCTTCATTTCAAAGTTGGCCTTTATTCGAAAATAAATTAAATGCCTCGATGATTAATACGCTTTGATGTAGAAAGAAACAAGGTGATGTATGCAATTAACCAAGAAAAAAATGTATACACTCTATACGTAATTAAAAATTGAAATTTATTCCAAACCGATTTATGTTGAATCTAGAAGCCTTTTTGACAAATTACTTTCAAAATAAGATGAAATGAATGTCATTAATCTGTAGATTAATACGAGAGTACATCCGTTCGTTAGCGAGAATAATCTACCCACTCATAATTATTGGTGCATAAATTAGACATTTATTTAATTACGTTGTTTTAAGGATCATATTCTGGTTGGCTGTACCAAACCCATTTCGTTTTCTATCCAATACATCAAATTCTTTCAACGCTTCTAACAATGTGTCAATGATAATTTTTACACATGATGGATCTAACCATTGATCTGAAAAAAATATTTTTATAATTTGATTATGTAATCGTTAGATCTGGAATTTTTGTTAATTACTGAGCCGTTCTTATCTTTGCGTGGTTAATGTACAGCGTGCTGATAAACTATGGGATGAATTCGATTAATATCGGTGATGTACGTATCGCGATCATAGGAAATTATGTATCGAGGGCGTAGAGGTGTTGTTCACGATTCGAATGTGAAAGTGATTGCCGAATTTCCTCATGAACCGCGTGCGACATATACAAATACCGACGGAAGATATGGTTTGGAAGTACCATGAAAGTTTTTCGAATTTGTAAAAAAAAAATATTTTTTTTGGAACTATAACAAAAATTTCATTCTTGAAAATTATCATAAAAAATCCGTTCCACGGGCGTAATTATTGCAACTGCAATAAATGACGTGCCACGGAGCGCAATTTGTGGAACAATATCAAATAACCTCGCAAGGGGCGTAAATTTAGCAACTACCTCGAAATCCGACGAAATATTTTGCATGAACTGTGTGCGTGTTAAAGAACATGGTAAAACCCTCGGTATATATTTCGACGCTGTAACAAAATCCGACTTAGGAAATATTTCGTATGAAAAGCGTACCATAACTCCTCAAGGAGCGTCATTTTAGAAAGTGTAGTAAATGTCGCTGCACAGGGACGTAATGTCGCCCCGACCACCTAAATTTAGAAACTATAACAAAATTTGACCCTTTACGAATACACGTTGTTAAGCACTGCAACTCATACGAGGTCTTAAATATGAGGACAAGTTAATCCAACTTCTATCCAAAGTATATCGTGAGTTTTAGCGAAAATAGCCCTTAGCGACATGGGACCCCCATCATTTCCTAGCAGTCGATTTTGACGGGGAAATGATGAGTTTTAACGGGATTTGCCCTAAAGCGGTTCCTCAGTGATTCGGTGTCAGAAAAGTATCTTTACCATGTACTCATATGTGCATGGGACCGCCTTGCCTGAACGTATAAAATTGTAATTGCAGAATACAATTCGAAGTAGTAGCGCTTCAAGCATTTTCAAGCTCTGAGAAGCGACCAAAATTGATATTGAAATAAAAATACGTGTATAAGACAGTTAAAAAAAAGCAAAAGCCCACCAAATTTCAGAAACATTGAACTTTTCTTGAATGTTTTTGTGTAATCGTTAGCTCACAAAACTGCATTTTGGATGGTAGTTGGTACATTATAAATCGTTCCGTTCCTCACCATGTGTTGCACATGGGCCAGACTAGTGTTTGTTAAAAATATTTCTTAAATGTTGTTGTAAAAACATAAATTTTGAAGAGATTCAATATATATTTTTGAACTTTATATTGTCTTTTAATTGTGTTTTCTAACAAAATTTCCTTCAGACTCCAAAAGATGAATCGTTCACATGCGGCACATAAAAATGCCATCGGAAGATAATTTTAGGAAGTACGATGAAAGTTTTTCGAATTTGCAACAAATTTTTTTTTGGAGCTGTAACAAAAATTTCATTTTTGAAAACTATAAAAAAAATTCATTTCACGGGCGTAATAAATAAATGACGTCCCATGGAAAGAGAAATTACAGCTTCATGAGAAAAGTGACTTAAATATACACAGTGCTTTTTAAAATAAGAAAGTTATGGCAATTTCTGGCCATCTCGGAAGTGATTATTTACCACCGAATGGTCAAAATGTGGCCATTAATATCTAAACTTGATTTTCCGAATTTCAGAATTTTATTTTTAAAATTGTAGGAGAAAGTTGGGGGGGGGGTAGCCCCAAGAAAAAGACCAATATATACCTTTACCTATAAATCCTATCCTTTTTAATTCTGTCTTACTACTGAGTCCTACTACTCGCGACGGCGACGTTCCAATTAATACCATTTGGTGAAAGTAGTTAAACAAAAATCGAAGTATAAATTTTGTATTTTACGCCTGAATAAGTGACATCGAACCCTTCAGGTGAACATCCTGCTAGTCAATTTAGGAAGAGTAAGAAAATGCCCTTCAGACACCAAATCGTTCACAATTTCACTGCCGTTTAATCGTCCCCCTTTGACGATTGCTTATGTCGGTTATTAAAAATAAAATGTCAAAAGGTTGCACAATGGGCCGAAGAAACATTCTATTTAAAAGAATATACAATTAGGAGAGAAGTTGATATGCTGATATGTTAGTTACCTTAAAGAGGTGTACCGTTTAAAGTCAAAACGACTGATTTCCTGTTTCGGCGGAAGTTACACAAAAAAAAATTGATTTTTTAAATGGAACACCCTGTAGATTTTCTTATTTTTGGAACCTACGAACCAAATTATCTCTGATCAGTTTACGAATGTCCAGCAAGATCGCCAGATTTTACCACGTTTAGTTACTTTTTGTGAAGCCATTTGAAATCTATACTTCGCACCCAACACATATAACACCCCAAATATTTTTAGTGGAGCAGATCTGGATTTTGAATAAGGAAACGTCCGATTGTGATTTTTTCTTTTGCCAATAAAAAAGTTGCGTTCCCCCAACATTCCGACACATTTGTGCCGAGGAAGTCACAGGGGGGAGGGGGAAATGACATGTTAAATGTATGGGAAAAGGGTTTTTCGAAGATAACTCGGCGGCTTTTGATCTGACGAAAAAAATCTTCAGACCAAAAATGAAGAGCTCACGAAAATAAGCAAATTTTGTTTCCAACCTCATCGACGTCAGACCATTGATTCGCGAGATATCGCGAATCCAAGGCGCAAAAATTAAAAAAAATTAATTCATTTTTTATTATGAAGGAGAAATCACAAACGGGTGTTTCCTTATTCGAGTTTGGTTTCCTTCCAGATCTGCTCCACTATTTATAACGTTAAAAAACAGTTATAAAATGGATTTTATATAAAATAGGGATCACTTTGAGTATCTCATTTAATTGCATTAGATAATACTTTAGCTCTTTCAGGTTTTTTTCCTATAATTCAAAAAATATGGATATTTAAAAATTGTTTTCTGCGCTACATTTCAAATAAAACTATCTATAATCTAGTTCCTGCAGAGAGTTTACTACTATTTAAGACTTAGGGATAAGGCAGGAGGCTGAAAGTTACATGCTACATAATACTTCCATTCTGCTCCTTTAGTAATCTACCGAAACGGATTTTTTAAAATTTCCACATATCATCATTTCTTTTAAAAAATATTCAAATGAATGTCTTTGCTGAGACATCCCGTATATGTGCAGGACTATATTTTTTATTATTTCTCTGATTAACTATGCTGAGGGCTTGCTAGTCTTGAAGAGCATGTTTATCTTTTTGTCTTGTGTACCAGTTATAATTATAAATAAATTGATGTTTACCTTTTAAGGCCACGTGCCACAACAAGTAAGTCAAGAAGTACACGTCTTTAATAAACTGTCACTAATTAGAACATTGTTAGTAAATACTCTTCAATAATAATCATGATAAAAATAAAGAAAATTGTATATAGCGTTTATAACGATAAATTACTGGAATGTCAGCTTAACTATCACCGTTGGTTATTTTTGTTTTGTGAAAGTTCATAGTTTTTTTTGCTTATCTTACTCGTGCCTTTAATTGCCTTTCGGTGAACTTTCAGAAGAAAAGTTTACAAAGAGCGATTGGGTTGGATTAATCGCTCCTCTTACTATAAATGTTAGGGTAAGGACAAATAATTCCATTTTGACTGCTGGTTGGACATATCAAAGAAGATTGTATGCATAATATTTCCATTTGAATTTATTTGTTTTAAGGCGATTCATGCCGGATTTGTGGGTGACTTCGGGACCGTTAATACTCGGTAGTAAAATTTGAAAACCCACAAATTTGCCGGTGCTCAACCAACGCCCCTCAATTTTTTTTTTTGATTTGTGAAGTAGAATTTTTAAATTCATTGTGATAAAAAAAAATTAATGCCGTCTTCGAAATACTAAGTTCCAGTAGGTGAGCCACCTGCAATCAATAATGGATTTTGCAACGTCAAGGAAAAGTAAATACGTTTTTTTGCAAATATTTAAGTCCTTTTTGACTATTGTAACTTCAAGCGAAAAATGGAAACACACAACAAAAGCTTTCTTAAATTCTTTTTAAACCCTTTGCTTCAATAAGGGTTACATTTGTCTAAAATTTAGATTTCCCCACAACAATAAGTAATTTTCGATTTGATTTTTTTTCGTTTTAAATGAAATCAATTTACTCGGCCCCGTTTCACTTTGTCATGGTGCGGTTAAGCTCATCCGATTTCTTTTAAAAAAGGTTTATTTCCAGAAGAATTATTGATATTTTTTTTATTTCAGGTTGACAAATCGACAATTGTATATATTTTTGAAATTGGGACAGGTTATGAGTCAGTATAGAGAATTTTTTTGAAACGATAATTTGACAAATGTTGTATATAACTTAAATCAAAAGTTTCGTCAGGTACCGTTATTTCTCCTCTCACCTTTCTGCCTGCCTTGTCGTTCCTTCGAGCGCAGGCTCGGTCGCCCTGAGTGTCCCTATTTTTTGCAGAGCATAATATTACATTTACTATTATATGCAATTCTCGAAAATCGTAAATGTCGCCTGTAGGAAAAAATGTATGTTTGTGTCTATCGAATTCTGAACAACTTTCAAAATATATATATATCCGTTTGTCTGTCCGTCTGTCCATCACGTTTTTTTGTTACAAAATTGATATAGTTTATTTGTTCATAAGTATATTCATTGTATGTTTTATTTTAATTTCTTGTGACTTGTCGACGCTGCTTCCATATGTCTTATAGTCCAATAACATGAGAAGATTTGGATGAAATAATTCAGAGCGGGCTGACATTCTGGGAACAGGCTTATTTTGTGGTACTTTTTAGCATATCAAAAGTACCCACCCGTAGACACCAGTGAAGGGGTGGGGGGGTGGTGGTTAAAAAATAGGTAAAAAATCGGTTTTTCACAAAAATATCAATTTTACTGTAAAATATGTACACATGAAAATTATAAGTAATAGAATTCCGCACAATTCTTTTTTTTTAACTTCGTACGACCTATTGGAGAAGAGATAGATTTTTTTGAAATGTTGACAGTTTTGCGACGCAACGGAAACTGATCGTTCGGATCGCAAAATGTTTCAAATGAAAGTTGTAGAGAATTCAATTACGAACAATTTCCTTTTATTTTTCATTTCCATTCGATCAATATTGACAGAGATATGAATTTTTAAACATCTTTATAGCGCGCTATCAGAACATTTGTTTCATGATAAAATCGATAAAACTCGAAAACGACAGATTGTACGCTTATAGTGTATTCAATGAAAGTTAAAGAACTAATTTTGAGTATATTCTTTTTGAATTTTTGGTGTATATATAAAATCGTTTTGATAACGAGTGAATAAAAGAGAAGAACATGAGAAATTGTCATTTTCAAGTGCATTTAGACAAACAGCCATTTTATGATTGGCTTTAGGGAATAATGATACTAAAGGTTTTTTGAAATTTGAAATTTGGAATTTCAAATTATGTGTAAAATGAGCTCCAAGTGGCCTTCATACGATGAATTCACGAGTTACAGCTCTTCAAAGCTTTGAGCAAAAATTCCTTTTTTATTATAAATTAAGATTTTCCTGCAAGAACTGTGCATAACAATTTTTTTTTAAATATGGGCTCAATATGAAACGACTCAGAAATGCTATTAATAGCATAAAAATAGCTATTTGTCAAAATGCACTTGAAAATGACAATTTTTCATATTTTTCCCTTTTATCTCCATTCACTAGTTATAAAAACGATTTTATACACACACCAACATATTCAAAATTTGATTCTCTTTAACTTTTATTAGACACTATATGCGTAAGACCTATTGTTTTCGAGTTTTTATCGATTTTATCATGAACCAAGTGTTCTGATAGCGCGCAATAAAGATGTTTAAAAATTCATATATCTGCCAATATTAATTGAATGGAAATGAGAAATAAAAGAAAATTATTCGTAATCGAATTCTCTACAACTTTCATTTGCAATATTTTGCAATCCGAACGAAAATTGTTGAGATTTCTATCTCGGCTCCAATAGGTCGTACGAAGTTAAAAAAAAAAACGAAATTGTGCGGATTTTTATTACCTATAATTTTCATATATACATATTTTACAGTAAAATTGATACTTTCCGAGTTTTTTGCGAAACCCCGATTTTGTTTACATATTTCCCCCTCCCCTCCGCCGGCGTCTACGGGTGGGAACTTTTGATATGTTAAAAAGTACCACAAAGTAAACCTGTTCCCAAAATTTCAGCCCTCTCTGAATTATTTCATCCAAATCGACAGATTTCGTCCCATTTTATTGGGCTATATGCCTTATTAAGATAGTCTTTAGGCAGAAACTTGTAAATTAAGTAGGTAGCTCCATCTACCACCATCTACCACCAGCTTATAGAATTAGTTATTTGTAGACCTGTCCGTATGGAAATCATGTTTTTGACTTTCTTTTACTTTAAAATTTTACTCATTTCATAATTTTAACAATTGATTCAACATAAACCTATATAAAAATTTTATCATTTTGGGCTTGTCTGACAGCAATCTCCACCAATCTGTATGGCAGCTAAAGTTTTTCTTACTTAAGCAGTGTTTTTAAGTGGACTAAAATTGACAAGTTCAAGCATATATGACTCCCACATAGTAACATACAGCCGTATGGCACTGTCTCGTTTCAAATTTTGTCACGCAACAAACGCAAAATGAAATCGAAACTAATAAAATATATATATTTTTTCACCTTACCGACAAACACTGCTGTATGGCGACCGATAATAGTAATTTATAGGTTAATAAACATAGATACTTGACTTAACCTCAAAACAGATAGTATAATCGGTGATTAATTAATCATACGAAAAATTTATAACGAGGGTTCCAAGCCTATATAAAATACGTGATTTCATTTCAATGGTGCTCAGTATAATTGCAGCAAGAAGATGTATCAACTATATTCATGCGGTTTTTTTTTTCAAGTTGGTATTTAATGAAAATTTGCATCCACATAAACAAAACTTGTAGATTTCTGAGTTTATGCAAAGGATTTATTATTCGCTTCACTGATTTTTCAGTGCCTGTTTTTCTAACACGATCGCCTTCCATTCGTACTGTAGTTGATAGCCTGTATACGTATTAATACTGTTTGGGTGTTTGTAGATGAGATGCAGATATAATAGCTACAACCGTTGAATTATTTATAATATTAATGTGATCTTTATACATGTGGGTTTTTCTGTTCAATATCTACACAACGAGTTGTGGTATTATTTATGCAATTAATTAACTACTGGTAAATTACAGAAATCCTGAATGGTGTTATTTGCTGTTTTTGCGCAGAAGGAATACCACCGTGTTAAAACTGTAAACAAGTTGAGGATAATCGCACTCAAACTTCCATGACTACTGAATAATATAACAAGATTTATTTAAATTAAAATCTGGTTATGGTTAGAGAGTTAGTAGCTTGGTGACAAATCAGTGTTTGGCTGATATTTGGTCAGTCGCTTTGAGTTAGATAGGCAAAGGCGTTTCTAGCGCACTCAGTAGAGGAACATTGGGGGTTCTCAATGACGTCATGTCACTGGATGGCATTGTCCATCAGGGGTGACCACGAGAATTGAAAGGGTGGTGAAGAAGTGTATGGCCATGCAAGAAGTAACAACAATACCCAGAAAATGGCGCGCACCTAGCCAACCTAACATATCGTGGTCGTATGTACCTAGCAAACCTAATCTATTGTATCGTATTAACAGGTTTCAAACAGTTTTTTATATATGAGCTACCCGTGACACACCCATGAACCATCCATGACATCCTATGAACTCCTATACAGCAGCCTCTGGTCATTGCCGCTTACTTCTTCACCTGTCTTCAGCAGCCTCTGGTCATTGTCGTTACTTCGTGCAGCCTCCACCTCTTCGCCATTCTGATTATTGTTGTTACTTCTTTTCACCACCCCTTCAACTGTCGTCGTCACTTCTGATGGACACATGACATCCAGTTCATGACATCATTGAGAACGCCCAGTGTTTCACTACTGAGTGCGCCAGAAACGGCTTTGCCTATCTACTGCTTTGTTCAACAGATGGCAGATATTTTTATCTTGCCACAAATTTATCGGAAGCATTCGCTTAATTCAATGTTTTAACCTCAAATGTTTCGGCCTTTGACCACGGAAAATCTCCGCAGCCGATAGCCTCGTTGATTAAGGCGTGAGGTAGTAACCGCGATTAATCACACGGATATCGCGCCACCGGGTTCGAATCCCGGCTCCGGCACTCTCGGAGTAAATGGTTGTATGTCCGCATTTTTTCAATGTGTAACCCCCTTCTGCTTCTAGAATTGGGGGTTGTCTAATTTATATGGTGTTTATTTATTTCTATTTATTATTCGCCATGGAATTGGTTCGCCTTTATCAATCCAAATGTCAAATTGGCCATTTAAATCCTAGATAGATATATTTTATGTCAATTTATATTCGACTTTATTCCTAAATTCTGTTGGATGTGTAAAATAAAACAAAATAAAATAAACGCTGATACTGTAAGTTGTAACATTACGCAAATAATTTTTAAGTCAGTCCAATCACTTTATTTTCCTTTAGTTTTGTTTTTCTTTATGATATTACCCATATATTTACTTTTGTATGTTATCAAGTGTAAATGATCCGTATTTAAAGATATACTTGCATACATTTGCACCATATTAATCTTTTCAGTTGATCAGTGTAGCAATAAATAAATTCATTATTATTTAGGATACTCCTAATCACTAAGTTTATATTAAAACTAATGGACAATATCTGCTTCTTTGATAAATCGATTTTTGGGCGGCATAAACAACAGAACGGCATTTTCCTATCGATACCTTAAAAATTACAATCCATATAAATGTATCTGTAAAATTAAAGAAAACAAGTTTTATTAATTTAGGTTATCATCTTATCGCTTAATTACAAAATAATCGTCATGTCAACATGAGAGTTCGAAACAAATTCCGCTTTAAAGTATCATATTTCACTGTTAAATAGTTCTTTTAAAACCCGTTACATTTCAGAAATATACTGTTTAACGAGTTTTTCTGGAAAGGTGCTTGGTGACCCGTGCAAAAACAAGCAGAACAATGATCGACTGATCCTTTCTAAAACGGCTGTCTAGCGAATATTTTAGTTTGAAAAATGTATAAAAACGTTAATCTCGACCATGAGCACCGGCCTGTAGCCATCAGTGGTCATGTCGTTAAGTGAAGTCACGCCGGGCTCCCCGTGCAGCCGATGTGGAAGTCATGATCACTAGTAATTAATTAGACTTCAGGCAGGTGCTGGCCACCTCCGGAGTGAAGAGTAACAAGGAGGGGGCTGTAGACAAATATTGCTTTTTCTCGACGTGGTTAATAATGTTTTGCGCGAAAGTGCTTCGGACCACAATTGAACGATCGACCTTAATGCTGGAGAATGGTAATGGTTTTTAGATCATGTATTTACTTTATCGCCTGCTAATGATTATTATGAGATAAATAAATATTACCAGGTGTCATATTGTTAAAACATTTTATTTTCTACGGAATTCAGTTTGAAGGATAATATCAGACAAGTAATTCATTACGTTATATTTCAAGACAGAGGATCTTTACAGAAGTGTGGGCAAATTATTTACGATGCCGGAGGCTATAAGTTAAGAACGTTTTTGAATGAGTTACATAACGGTTTTTAGACACTGTGTTTATTTTTACATAGTTTTGTATAAATATTGTAACATTATAATAATTAGGCATTAGTAGAATCCTTAAAATTATACATAGTTCACCGCGTCGGCGTCGGTTTAGGCAGTGCAAAAAATTGCGCAAGAAACCTTCATGCTCCGCCTAGTCAGATAGAGACGGCGAAGGAGGGCTAGCTCAGTCGGTAAAGCATGAGACTTTTAATCTTAGGGTCGTGGGCTCACGCCACACGTTGGGCTCCTCTTATGTTACCTACTTTTCCCCTGTTGTATATTTTAAAAAAATAATTGAGGAAATATATGCAGACGGCTAGCTGAATAATTTAATACCAAAAAATAATGGTGAATGTGATACAAATCTCCTAGATTTCCAGACTAAGTATAATTGAAGGTGGAAAGCTCTGGTACTGCAGTTCAGGCCCCAATTGTCTCGTAGAGCATCCAATGTAGATATGTCATTGGCAATTTATTTTTTGCAAGACGGCGTTTGATTCAATGGGAGTTTAGGTGTAAAGATTGTAGAATAGTTTGTAATTTATTTGGTTCGTGTAGTTAATACAAAATCGAAGGCTTAAATGCTTTAACAAAAGCAGAGAAATATTATCAAACCATGCGGCTTGGAAAAAATAATAATCGCAACGTAAATGCAAAATTACGTAAATGCTAAAAGACTGCAAAATAAAACTGCTTAATATGTAAGACTACTTAATTAGTAAGTCTGCTTAATACGTAAAAGTAAATTTATAAGTAAATTTAGCAGTAAATTTTAGATTTAAAAGTAAATTTAGATGCTGATTTGCAAACTATAAATGGCCAAAAATGAAACAGAAAAGAATATTTTATTACCACGTGGTAATATTTATTTTAATTATTTATTGAATTAACAAAATTGAATTTAATTTATTTAAAAAAAAATTGAAATTGCTTTAAGGACATAATTGAAAATATTTATTGAAATTTAAATGACAAATAAAATTTACCCGGTAGCGTTAAACACAACGAAATGTGGATATGAATGTAATATAAATTATTGAGGATCGCATAGTTGAACGTTTGTAGCCTCAAGCGGATCAAATTCACTTTGTGATTTTAACTAATAAGGTAAACTATTTTATATTACAATCTGAAATACGGTACCAATATACAAACTTGAAAAATCTACTTTTACTGATAAAATTGAAAGCTGTGAAATTGTACGAGTGCTACCACCTGTTAATGGGCGACTTAAGCGCACAACCTGGTTTCTTAGTTAGGTTTCCTTACCTAAACAAATTACAGAGCCGATTAATAGAAACGATAAAGGGAATCTATAATATCTACATACAAGCTTGACAGAATAAATTACATTTATTGCAAATGTAACCTAAGAACGAACTGCCCTAATAAACAGTACATCGTTTACAACTGTTTTGTGAGAATTCAGTAAATATATTACATCATATAGTATACACTATATAACAGGTTAATGATAGAGTTACAAAGGTAAGGAAAATAACTACATGTACATAGTAAACAAAGTATAAAAATGAAATATAAATGAATATAAGTGTTTTACAGGCTTGATATAGACAATTGGTTCTGAAGTGCTGTAACAGAGACACATAATAGTGTTAAAAAACATGACTGAGTTCCTAAGATACAAAAATTGGTATATATTACAATGTGAAATAATTTAGCAGTTATACGAAGAAAATTCCTGATAATTACAAAAACTGAACCAAAATGCTATACAGATCGTGCTAAATATAAATAAGACACCAGTTATTATATATAATTGGACATAGGCCATGTAACAAAGGGCGGCCTTAGTTTTTACTAAATATTTACAATTGATTTGTAACTAAATTTAGTAGTTCAGTATGTATTTATATAAATCACTTAAAATTGAGTAGTTCTTTTAACGGCGTTACTAACATATTGCCTTAATATTCACCAAATTTTTAGAAATACTGGATCCATGGGTGATTTTGTCAGTATACATCAAAGAAAACCGCCGCATAGTTGTCAATTGCTCCCCACCTGGCGTGTTTACTCACAAAACTCTGCCGGTGTAGTACAAACCTGTGGAAAACATGTAGCTATAAAAGTACAGATCCGCAGAAATTCAGTAATATAACTAATATCGACCTCAAAGAAACTTTTCTCCTCGTACAGTTGACAACTATTCTACAGATGTGCGTTATAAAGATATGGCTATTACAGACCAACACACCTGATGATGTCCAATTAACACCTGGCTGACAGTATTCTTGAATATATGCCGAAAAAACTTCCCACAGTCTGCAACATTTTCCCAATTATAACCGAAGCATACCTACTGCCATTGGTATAGTATATACGATCTTAACTGAGACAGTAAAAAACTAAAACTTCGGTTACAGTCGGCATCTTCTTTACGGAGATGTCGAATACAGTACGGGGATCGCTACTAAGCGCAGAGGGAAATCCTACACACTTATGTATATGTGCAAATGGGCTAAAATCAGGAGATGATATGAAATAGATGGTAAGGCATAGGCATAGGCATGACAGCTGGTCGATCCGCTGCGGGCTGCGGTTAGTAATGTAAATGTATTTGAAACGGAAAGTGTAGGTGACCGGTCATCAAATAAGGAGTTTCATTCCAAAAAATTATTGTCAAAAATTGGTGTCATTCCAAAAAATTAATTTGTTGAAATTAATTATGGTGGTCAAATAACCAAAATAAACAGAAGTATCCTTCTCGAAATAATAAAAAATTGATAAACTAAATAAAAGGACTACTCAAAAACAAGAACTTAAAAATTATTCGAAAATAAATAAATAAATAAATAAATAAAATATTCACCCCTACAACAAATATAAGTTTCCAGCTTCGGCTCAACAGTATCCAATCCTATTGTAAAAATAATATCCTACATTGGATAACATTTCTGGGGCAATATTTGCAGTTGAATTTACAATTGTTAATAATTGTGCTTCCTCCAAATTATTAGATCTATCTTGCTGAAAACAGTAAATTTGAGATTTCATGTCACCCCACAAAAAGTAACTGTTAGGAGCAAGATCTGGGGATCTCGCGGGCCAACAGATGGTTTTCAATCCACTCAGCAAACGATTTGAGAATGTGGTATTGAGATATCGCTGAACCAAAAGTCCACAAATCTTATTCCTAGAAGTTTACGAACAACAGGAATAATATGATTTTGCAAAAGGTTGAGCTAGTTCTGTGAATTTAAATTGCCGTCAATAAAAAAAGGACCAACAATATTATTACCCTACATACCCATCTAAACATTAAGTTGTTGCGGATATTATGCCCGGATAGTATAAAACTGTAGATTTTGCTGAGATCAAATTCGAAAAATTGATTGTGACGACTGTAATGAAAAACTCGATACGTCTGTAACAAGAATGTTTACAATAAAATTTTTATCTGCATTTGCTTTTTTCATTACAGCTTCGCAGACGTCCATCCTTCGAATCTGATCATTAAAGGAAACAATTCATGGCTTTTTTTAATTTATAAGAATGATATCCATGTTCTTTTTAAAATTATGCACATCGTTTTTTTATCAATACCAAATTGTTGGGCAATAGCTCTACTAGACTGACTTGCACAAATAAAAATTTCCTGTTCTTATCTTCTTTCCTCTGCTACCCCTGGTTTTTGTGATTTTGTGGGGAAACACATCCATACTTTTCAAAACTTTTAATAATTCTCCGAATTGAAGTTTCAAAAGGAATGGGTCGATTTTCGTACGCTACAGTAAACAAAATTATTGCATCACGCAGTGAATGCCCACCATAGTACAATTTAATTATCTGTACTTTCTCTTCTATTAAATAAATATCCATTTTAACAGATTAATATTATATTGAGTGCAATAATACTTAAATTTTGTAAGGTTACTTGTGCCCTGAGCTCAACGGATTCTAGTAAATAATAAATAAATCCATCGATAATCACAGCGGCGCCAGCAAACAGCGCATTGGATCGCCCCTCCCCATTCTCACGCTTATTGCACATGCACATAAATGTATAGGATTTCCCTATGCGCCTAGTAGCGATCCCCGTACTATATACTATAATATCAGGCCAATAGTATGTTATATCTAGAATCTTGCGAATATGTATCGTCTAGTCATCAACAGTGTGCCGAATCTTATCAAAAAAATTATAAAACAATGGTCGCATTGAACATGTGATCTATAAAACATAGACGCGGATCCAGATTTTCGAATGAGGAGAATGTCAACTGCGTAAACATCTCCATTTCGCGAGATGCATTTAGTGATTGTAAGTCTATAGGTACTTTCATCATTAGTGTTGGGAAAGGAAAGAGGAATGAGTGGATTCGCCGGTTATAAAAAATAAATTCCCATGAAATTGTATTTCTTTTATGATTTCTAATATTTCACTTTAATAAAAATTTAATTTACAAGACAAATAGATAGTCCGTTCTTGGTTCTTGCGCTACTCTGAATATATATTTGTCTTACACCTACCAAAAAAATAACAAATCTACCATTTGATATAATGTATCTCTACTAATTGATAATTTTTGTTTCAGGTAAGTTTTCATAAAGGAGAAATATTCTAAGGGTCGGTAAGTTCAATGTTGTATATAAAATAACCTAATATAAACCTAAATATAATTGTTGTGTATACACTACTTACATATAATTGATTTCAAGATTTTTGCTGTAATATAATAGTAATTGCTTGAAATCAGTACCTACATTTTATTGCATTTATTTGGAAACTACTTTCATTTACATACAATTTGCTAATAGCTAATAAAACTATTAGCATGATTCTTCACCCTCCTTATCCCATTTTATGGGGACTCCATTGTGGCAGTTGCTCTGGCAGCTGAGGCATGCTGACGAACAATTTAATGATGCTTTTCTGCACCCGCATCTTCCAAAGTCACAATCTTTTTGGCAACGACAAAATATAAATTGCAAAATTTCGTCGGGGGCAGCATTTTTGTATGTTAGTTTGGGCCCCCATTTCTCTCCTCCCAGTCAGGAATTCCCCTCATACATGTGAGTGCAGTATGGTTCCTATCCACTGCTGGATTTGGTAGTGCACCCTGTAGAAATGGTACTCCGTGGCCCCCTCAGTTGATGGGAGAGTGAAAATATCTGGATTGATCGAAGGGACTGATTTCATAAATGAACGATATCTGTAGTCATCTAAGGATATCTCCTTTGATGGAGCACCATACCATCTAAGGATACAATTATGCTCTTTCGACCTCAGATGGTGTCGATGAAGGGCTTGTAAACACCTCAGCTGCTTCTTAACGATTTGTCTTTTTTATATAATTTGTCAAACCTGACTTTGCACTTCCTGAAGGCTGCGGAGGTTTTATCACAACCTATGAAAGCATGTAAAAACAGAATGTTGTCCAGCCCCAGCTGCTGCAACTCTTGTGAAAAGTATGTTTCTGTATATACTTTTCTTTTGTCAGGTATCACGAGGAATATGTCACGCTGAGGTGGGGTTTCCGCCAACAACAGGACTGCCAAGTCCACATCTTCTATCACAGCTATTGAATAGAAAACTGATTTTTCTACGGCTGTGGATATAATTGCCACATCTGCATCATCCCCTGCTTGGAGGGTATTGATATTATTGTCCTCCAGTTTTCATCAACAACTTGATGATAAGGCTCTTATTGTTGGCGTTCGAAAGGAAGATTTCCTATTTTATCGTGATTTCAATTTCCATGGTAAACTCTACATCCACGTACTTCAGTCGCTATCCACGATTCTGTTCAGCAACTTTTGTACTTTTGAATGTGTTGTGGTAGCCATCAAAAACCACAGTACAAACTTTTCCCAGATAGTGGTTCTTTCAAAAGCTATCCTTCTTTTCTGTAGGCAGATAGTGGTTATGTTTTTTTTTTATCCGCGGAGCCAGGCAAACCTTCCAACCCCACATTGTTCTACCAACACCAAAATTTGTGTTGAAATAATATTTTTCTGCTCTCTTCTTGATTTTTGTTGAGGTTTATTTTATAATGAAGCATTACATACAATAGGTGCTGATTTCAAGCAATAACCCTATCACATTACAACAAAAAAATCTTGAAATCCATCATTTCAGCCATTAATTATATGTAGAAAACACAATTTTTAAGCCAATTCATTCCTTTTCACTTGATTCGTTGTATTTTATTTTACAAATAAGATTTGAGGTGAAGAGCAGAAACGGATAATGGTTTGAGGTAGAAACTTTTTGTTGAAGTAAAAAATGTAGGAAATTTTGTCAGCTTTCAAAAAATAAACTCTTTTTTTTAATTAAAATAAAGGTAAATTTTCTTTATTATCTCAAAAAGGAAATTTCAATTTTTTTTTCAAAATGGACAAAAAATTTCATTTTTTGTTTATTGGGTTTCAAATAAAAGCAAAAGAGGGCCAAAATAGGTTTAAACATTTTTTTACGGCATCAAAAAGCTGGCGTCAAGATCTAACTTTTAAGAAAAAATGATCCGTTTTGGCCTTAATTGCATAAAATGTCGGCCAATTCAAATTCAATTGCGCACATTGGCTTTAATATTTTTGGACCAAATTTTCAGGGTGTTTTTGTTACAGCAAAAAGGCAGATTTTCTGAAAGTTTGAAGCTGATCCAGCGGCCCTGGGCAGCAAAATAAAAAAAAAAGTTATTGGTCAGTTTTTTCCCTTCTGTAGCTATGGTTGCTCTCCTAAGACCTACAGTAAACAAAGATTTGTAGAAAATTTAATTACAAAGATTTTGTTTTTTTTTGTCCCGATCGGGCCTATATATCTCGAGTTATTCACATTTTTAGGTTGAAATGCGTGGTTAAAAAACGGAGCACAAGGTCTTTGAAGTACAAAAATTTTTTGGGGCCTCCTGAGCGCCTCCCCAACAGGATCCAACCATAAAATTGCTTATGGAAAAAGTTCCTTTATATTGGTTTTTTGTGTTATTTTGACTGCGCTATAAGAACAAATTAACCCCACATGGCTTTTACAGTAAATATGCTTCCATATTCGGCTTTTATATTATGTCGATGTGGTATGCGACAATTAATTGAAATTTTCGCCTCTGACAAATATAAATTAGCTACCGATACAATTAAATATATCATCCAAAATTTCTCGCATTTGTGGAATATGCTAGCACCGAAATGCCGTGTTAATTAGGCGCTTGATTAGTTGCCTATCATTCAATAATTCTTTAATTTATGTAGATAACCGAAACCTAACAAGACTTCTGCTTTTTAATAGTATCAATTAGATCTAATGGCTGCTATTTATCATCCATTGAAAATCAAGTGTATGATGCACAGGCATTTAAAATAAAAGTATCACACAATGTAGAGAGGTAACTTATTTACAAAGGTTGTTACGGCTGCGTCTATCAGAGTATGTAGTTGACATCATTAATCAAACCCTTCACTTAGACGGATATAAGCTATTCGAATCTTCGGTAAATGATTTCTATCTGTGACCTTGCCCGAGATAATTTTTACTGAAAAATTGCTGTTTTATTTACAGGGGAATTATATACAAAGACTTTTTACTGTTGCATATGAACCTGTCTTCTATTTATAAATGACTTAATATTTTATATGCATCAAAAATTAATTCCAGGTGAAGCCAATGTCAACAGTGTTTTTTAATTAGGTCAATATAAAATGTGTATAGAAAGAAGTTATGAATGCTGTTTCACTATATAATCTGAAATAGTATCTGTGAGTGTTCATGGTAAAGTTTTGATATTTTTAAAAGGAAAATGAAACGATAATAATAATAATAATAATAATATGTATTGTCCATTAGACCAAGTTGCAATGGTATGGGACTCGCCAGGAAATATGCAAAAAATGGTAAAACGTTACAACCGTAAATCTGTAGTACATCAATTAAAGAGACAACCAGTATAAATACAAATTTAAAATATGTTCTACAAAAAACTCTTCTTCATTGTAAAACATAAACAGTTAAATATTTAAAAAACGCTAGGAAGTATAAATAGAAAACAGAGTATAGACATAATTAGTTGGAACAATCAGTTAAAATAGTGAAAAACAAACAAGTGTAAGATCTGGGGCCGTATTTTCGAGCTTGATCGAGGCGATGTCGTGCACGAAAATGTGAGATTGTCGCATGAAAATATACGTTTCGTATTTTCGAGCATTATGAACTCGTATACGAACTTTCCGCATGCGACTGATTTCGAACGAGATACAACGGATGGGGGTTTAATACACGATAAAGCGATTTCGTGTGCGAATGTATTCAAAGTGATCGTTTTGGTTTGTTTTATTTCATGCCACATAACCTCTATGCCTCAAGTTAGGTTTTTGCCGTGGTTTGTTTATTATTTAGGGACTCTAAAGTAGACTTATTTGAACAAATTTCGCTGAGTAAAAATGCACAATGGCAATGTTTGATGACTTAATGCATTTAGCTGCTGTCGACGCGTTGGAACAGGCAGAAGTTTTGGCAGAAAGCGATCATGGAAGACAATTCCATGCTTATGATAATCCATTTAAAGATCTAAGGGATGACAAATTTGTCAAATTGTATCGTTTGACAAAACCAGTGACAGAAGGATTAGTTGACTACAGCTCCTGGGAGGGCGTTTAGTTTCAGGGAGAATTGTGCCCAGAGGGCTTAGTCCATTGAAGGAGTCGGCCGAACTACCGAATGTTTGCGCCTCGGACTAGACGATGCCAAATGTCAAACAATTTTTTCCAACTCGGCAATCCCCTCAAATTGGTAAAAAACCACTCCCAAAGTCCCTTTTTCCTTGCACCCGTATTTTTCCCAGTTTTTCGACCATTTGTTGTTCCCTCGAGCAGAACGAAAGGTCCCTCGAGGGATTTGGCCTCAGCCACCCCTATCCCAGGATTCCAGCCCTTGTAGGGGGTGAAAAATTGATATTTGGTTTTGTGAGAAAAAAATTTATATTTTGTAGGAGGCGTTTCTTTGAGGAAGATGGTAGGTGACCAGGATTGTGTAACCACCCCCAGGGGTTGTTTTCACCGTTCAAGGAGGTGAATTTTTTTTTCCATTTATTATGGAAAAATGGTATAAAAAATATGTCTATTGAAGTGTTTTTATATATAGATTTTTCCACCAATTTGAAGGGTGAAAACAAACCCTGGGGCCGGTTACACAACCCTAGTCATCTACCACTCTCATCAAACAAACGCCTTTTACAAAATATTCATTTTTTCCTCAAAAAAAAAAAAAAAATTCTACCCCTTTGAAGGGTGAAAGCATCCCTTATAAAAACAAATATCAATTTTCCACCCCCTACAAGGATTGATAGCCTGGGGCAGGGGTGGCTGAGGTCAAATCCCTCGACGGACCTTCCGTTCTACTCGGGGGAACAACAATTAGTCGAAAACTGGGGAAAGTAAACTGGTTCACGAAAAAGGGAACTTTGGGGATGGTTTTTGGCCAATTTGAAGGGGTTCCCGATGTAGAAAAATTGGGTTGACCTCGGAAGTCAATCCAGCACCCTCGAAAATGTGGGGGACGTTGTCTAGTCCGAGGTGCAAACATTCATTTCGTCATAAATCCCGATTCTTTAAATGGACTAACTTTTTTAATGTGAAATTTGAGCACATTTTTCTGGTCTGCACTAATATGTCCCATCCACTTATCCGCTGACTGCTGATGTATTATAATATTCAGTCTTGTAATTCAATCAATACATATAACAGCTGATTAGTGAAATTAGTATTTTCTAGGGGTTTCAAGTCCATTTGGTTACACAAAACAGCGTTGCCACATTTGCAATACGACATTTTCACGTGGGCGAAAAATAAATTTCGGATGGTGTTCAAAAATACCCCCTCAGAACTATAAGCGAAATTTTTTAAACGAGTCGGGTGCCTAGTATTTCGTATGCGACAAATATCGATTGAGCTAGAAAATATGACCCCAGACCAAATAAAAACTAAATAAATACTAGACGACATATTAATAATAGAGAAAATAATAGTAATAAAAATTCCTCTACACTAGCAAAAATGTACACAAAGAACTTTTAAATTTATTGAAATTGAATGTTGTGTAGCTTGATACAATTCTGTATGATGAGAACAGCCCCAAAAAATTATACCATACTTAACCGTCGAATAAAGCTTTGGGTAATAATAAGATAATAAAACATTCGTATCTGCTATATTTCTTATTCTATACGGCGCGAAACTTATAGTGGAGAGTTTTTTTTACACAGTTCGCTAATAATATGCGTTTCCCAATTTAAAGCATTATCGATGTAAACGTCCAGAAATTTGGTTGCTGAAACTTGTTCCAAGAATTTTCCATTTATTCTCAGTAGATGCAGGCAGTCACACTATGTTAAAATTATCTAACCTAAACAAAATGGAGAAAAAGAGTGAAGAAGAGCAACGAAGGAAAATACAGGGAAACACGCTTCTCGTCTAGGGGTCTGTCAGGACATTGAATTTGACATCACAAAAAAAAAGACCACGGTAGAGTAGCTAAAAGCATAAGGTTAAAACAAGAGGAAAACAAAGCTAACCTATAGTGTGATATTAAAATCTATCAAAAAACTAATGATTAATTCATAGATTTTATTACTACTTATAGCACGTATTCTTTATAATTTGAGAGTCTAGGAGAAAACTAAATAAAAACAGTTTTATCCTTGTTTAGTAACGATTTTTTATTTTGAAATTTAGTTACAAATAAATTTAATTTAAATTGTGTATCTTGAAGTAAATTTTCCAAGTGAACATTTGAATTTAACAGTGAATTATCATCGGCGAACATAAATAATGAAGATTTATTGACAATATCAATATCAGGCAGGTCATTAACAAAAAGTATACAAAGAAGTGACCCCAGTACAGAACCTTGGGAGACACCACTGGATATACCTAACTTTTTGATTTAATACCATTTACACTACAAGTTGTTTGCGATTTGACAGTTGAACCAATCACCCAGTTTTCCGCGAAGACCATATTTATTTAGTTTTTTCAACAGTAAAGCATGATCTACCAAATCGAACGCTTTACTTAGATCCATAAAAACACCAAAACATCTCTTGTTATTATTTAAGTTATCATATAATTCTCTGACAAACCCTAGTATTGCCGATTGAGTTGACCTGCCTTGTTGGAAACCATGCTGTTCACGCATAATATTTTATTATCGATACAAAATTTAGTTATCCTATTAATAAATGCCACTCTTTCTGACATCTTTGAAACACATAACAATAAAGTAATAGGCCTATAATTTTTTTTTTTTTTTAAATGGAACTACCTTGGCAATTTTAAATTCTTCAGGGAACACACCCGCTAAAAAGACCAGTTTATCAAAAATTTTAGTGGTTTTACAATATAATTAACAACCGATTTCAAGATGTTTGTCCTTATTTTTGTCAATGCCAGAAGAATTCGATTTCTTCAATTCCATATATATTAAATAATTCGTTTTCTCCTACTGATTCCACAAATATTGAGGGATAAAATGTATTTCTACCAACATTATTCCAGTTTACTTCATTAAATTTATTCGCTAATGATATGGGCAAGTTAACGTAATATTCATTAAAAATTTGTACTATTTCACCTAAATTAATTATTATTTTTTCACCAAAATATCATGATTAAAATTTTAAAGTATAGAGTGGAAGTATTTTGGTGTCTCTGGAAACTACGTCAAGAGTGGAAATCAATAAAAATTGGCAGTTTTAATCTCAATCCGATGATGATGCCAACCTCTTTGGTGCAACTTGTTTTGGAGTGAAAATTACTTGAGTAGTATATTGATTTCGATTCATCAAGAATAAAGTTCATATTGGTAGATGTTTTGTGGCTGATGTATTATTGCAATTGGCCTCCTTTAGAAGTGGAGTGACACCATCACTCTATTTATCTGTTAGGTGTACGGACGTTCTTCCTCGGCGCGCCAATATCCATTGGCTGGATGTCGGTCTCGATAACTAGGGCCGAGTAGGACTATTACTCTTTGCACCTAGATTATCTCTGTAGACCTGGACCGGCCTTCGTGATAGGTGGGCCCGCGTACTTCTACCAGACCCAGCTCACAAATGTGAGATGTGTCGTGGTATTTTCTGCGGACCTCCCCTGGTCCTGGCTGTTGAACCTCGCTGGCTGAGGTCTCTTCTGGCGCTCTTCTTGTCTTGATGTTTTCTTTCTTCGCCAGCTTGTCACCCCCGGGGGTAGTCATCGGTCGAGTTGGGTTTAGGAAGATTTGGCTGGGACTGACTGCCGGTACGTAGGACATCAATTGATATCCTACCCCGGATCGTCGGAAAGGTAAGGATGAGCTGTGTAGCTCGGGAGTGTGGAGACCTAAGTGCTTCTTTTAGCACTTTCGGTCTCCACGGAGCAGGTAGGACAACGGGCGTCGGACGGTATGTTGTCCGACGCCCGCAAGGAGGTTGGGTTAGGGTTGAAAACGTCATGTCTCTGGTAGTGGTGGTCCGTCCTGGCGTATCTGAAACAGATCTGTTAGCGGGAAATAAAGGTTATACTTACCCGTTGTCCAGTAGCTGAACCCTCGGTCGCTTGTGCCTCGGGGCGTCGGCGGGGTTGTAATCAGTGGCCTGTCTGATCAGCGGGTTCCCATGCTCCTCGGCTTGGGCGTACAGCTTCTTCGCTCGTTCCCGGATGACTTCAGTGACCGTGGTGTACTCCAGGTCTCTGACGATGTCTGCGGTTCTCACGTACCATGGGGCGTCAACTACCGTCCTCGGCAGCGTTATGCTAAGCTTCTTACTGCATAACTATCTTTGTTTGAAGATTTCTTTTGACTTCAATTTGGATGATTTGCCAATGAACATATGTCGCTATCAGAGTCTCTAGGCAGTCTCTTACCGTGTTAGAACGTATCCTTACTGACTCCAGAACTTTGAGAGCTGCTTGACTGCAATTAATGACTGAATAGGCAGATGTAAATATAAAGGAAGTAGGCAAAGCAGTAGGTGCTAACAACGTTCCCGTTATCCCTAGGCATGATAGTTTTGTAGTTTTCATAACCATTTACGACTTTGTGCCACCAGATAAGTGAGGCGTAAGTTATTGATATTATAGTCGTCTGCAATTTTACTCTGTGCATAAAAAAGCCAACAAAAATTTTACGACCTCATTAAAATACCGTTACTCTCTACTATTTCCGAAAATTGTGTCACCTACCTTTAGAGGTGTTTAATTCGTCGGCTCATTTGATGACATCATACCGAGTGGCTCAACGGCGTTAATAATGAGCCCGTAAAGTTTTTGTTGCCTTTTTTATCTGCAGAGTAAAATTGCTGATAACTATACTACCACTCATTTCTATAGCAAGTATCCGTTTTTTGCCTCTTGGTAGCAACTCTTAGCTCGTACCCATCATGCCTTTGTAGGCCCTTGAAGGTCAGTTTGGTCTCGAGTTTGGTACGGAATGGTTTCTGCAGATTTTCTTCACCTTTTGCCAGGATCACGGGTAGCCCTTCCCGTGACTGTCATTTGTCTACCATATTTCACATGTTTCTTTGTATCATTTCCAATGCAGCGATCTCAAATGACAAGATGGTTTGTATACCTTTGCGTATATGTCCTTTCTGGTCCAATTTTTTCGGGTATTTCTATATGGAGTCGTGCTCTAAAGTATCTTATTTATTTTTGGGGCTTAGTACTTAATATTTGGTTCTCTCATCTCGATCGAGCTTTGCCAATATGTGATGTTTATTTAGTATTTATCATTTTTTAAATTACAAGTATTAAAACACAACAGTAAAATTTTTCTTACTTTATTTTAATAAAGAAGAACCAGTAATAAATTGAAACAAATAATAACATTCCTAATACTCAATTTACTAATTCCTTATTTCATGTTTCTATATATTTTAACTATAATCTTATGGCTTTAATCGGGTTTTAAATAGCCATTAATTTATAATGGCATTTATTAATTATTTAACTATCAAACGTCAGATAAATTGATTTAAATATTACTAAATAAGAAATTATGCTAATTAATGGAACGCTTTTTTCAGGATTTGATGTCATATCTCCAGTATATTTACGACTCTTCTAATAGAATCTTATTATATCTATTTTATTTAATCAAACAGGTAGCTGATTTTAGAGATGAATTTTACTGTCCCTCTATTTAGTTTAGAAACCAAGTTGTCTTCATATGGATTTGTTGTACCAAAAGCTGCTAATGTGTCATTCACGTATTTTAATAATGTCATCTTCATCTCTGTTTTGAATGTGATCATGATTAGGCTGGCAATGGCAAATCCCAAGAAGTTTTCCATTGTCGTCCCGTTGTGTTGTTCTAAGCACCTGGCGCGTTATGTGTAAATTATCAATAAAACGCTAATGCTTCGATTGCAATAAACACCAGCCGAAAGACTGATCTTACTTAAAGGAGCTCTCGTGCCAGTCATCCCACACCACTTGCAGACTGCAGTTTCGAGCTGTTGGCTCTCGTCAGTGCAAGGTAGGCATGTGACGAACGACACGAGGATCCCTTGACTATTTGGTACATTTCAGTAACTTGTAATTCAGCGCTCGGCGGGAGAGTAGCTGTTGGTTGTAGTCTGGTTACGTTCCTCATAGTAAAATAAGGATTTTATAGAGGAGTTTGCGACTGAAATATTATGTTTTAACCTCTCTGTAGAGGCTGTGAACAAGAAGATGAGACGGTTCAACATGTGCTCTGTGACTGAATCCATTTTGGGAGAACGTTGGCCTACTCTTGGCCGATGTAAGGGAGATGTCCCTAGGCAGCATCACCACCTATTTCGCAAGATTAGGTTGAAGGCCTAGGCGATGGTTTGCCTACAGGGAGAATGTACAAGGGGCCCAATGGGGCCTAAATGCTGTGGTTCAACAATTTGTTATTAATGATATTTATTATTATTATTCTTAATGTAATAATTTTGAAGTTGTTACAATCGCCTTAAAAATCAGTCGTATGATATCAATCAATCAATAAAAACAGATTTATTCAAAATTCTAGTACAATAATACCGCCCCACAACCCGTCCGGGGACCGGACGTGCAACCACCGCATTGACCGCAGTGGTCGATTGCAAGGCCGGGCGGATCGGATCTGGCTTGGTTAAAAACAAATTCTAAAACTTAACCTAAACACCTTTTAGCAAAGCAAATAAAAATAGGTAATACCATTAAAAATATCAAATATAAAAGATTTTAAAAAACTTAAAATTACACATACTTTAAACAACTTGTTCACTGTAACACTTTTTAAAAAAAAAATTTCAATTGACGTAGATACTTCAATCTAACCTTCTGCGAAACGCATGAGCGCCGGGCTGCGCAAGGCTGGCCTAAACTTTTAGCTTTAAGAATTTTGATTTTTATAATGTTTTAATTTGCTAGAGATTCGTGACGAGAAGTGAATTTAGAGTCAAAAATGCACAAAAAGAAACAAGAATAATAAACGCGACAAAAAGGATACAAACCGAAAGGAAGAGGGGGACAGAAAAGATTTAAAGATAGGCAAATATATGAAATATTAGTAAAGGTGGATAGGGTAAGCGGAAGTTATAGTTGTTGAAGCTTGGCTACAGAGGTTGCCGAAAAATCGGTAACGTCTGGTATGGCAAGGGGTGTTTAATCCGAAATGGAGCATTATGCTGTCTAATTTGTGTTATCTGTCTTGTTAGCGGACTATCGCCCAACTTGAACGAATAGAAGTTTTGAGAGATTTGTTGGACGTAGTCCGCTATCGGGGTTATGTCGTTACAACGTGCGTATAGGTCTCCGAGGGAGGTGTACCTTCCAGAATTCGATATGAGGCGCATAAATTTGTGCTCAAACACTTGAAGTTTTTTCATTGTCGTGACCGGTATGCTGCACCACACTTGTGCCGCGTATGTGATTGATGGCCTGACCACCAATGTGTACAACAATTTTTTATTTTGTCGGTTAAGTCTGCTACCCCTGAACATAAGCGGATACAGACTCCGTATTGTCTCGTTTTTATGGATATTGAACGTCAGTCTTTGGTCAAGTCTTGCCCCCAAGTACTTCACGCATCTCTTGGTTGGGATTTTGTTTCCCCTGATCAAAATGGATCTTATGATTTTGTTCTCAGTGAACCGACACGTGAAGACTATCGCTTCGGACTTCTCAGCGTTTACCCGAATCTTCCACTGGTCGTAATAAGCCGTGGCACGAGCCATGTGCGCTTTCAGCAGCATAATCGCTGCTTGCGCGTTATGAGAATGTGCGTACATGGCTGTGTCATCGGCGTACTTGGCAGTCGCATGATAAATGTATCTGTATCAGAAAATAAAAAATTTTGTATTTTCATTTAAAATAACAGTACACACATGCTGGAAACAAAGCCAGTTTCCAGCATGTGTGGTGTGTGTATGTAATACAAAAATGGCGGGACTATATCTAGTCGAGCACTTCAACAACTGAAATATTTTGGAAGAAGTATTCAAGGCCACGGAATCTATTGATGAAATTGCCAAAATTCGATGCCACCATTTCTTTTATTAATCGTTGAGCGGGGGGTCATTATCAGTCTAAATCCAGATTTTCGATCAGATCCTGCAGTTGCCTCAGCCGCTATCTTGCAAAACGCGTTATATTATATACCTCCTAAATGGTGCATCCTACCACAATTTATCAAGAGAGCTTTTTTTACAGAAAATCGAATGATCTCTCACTTTTTTTTAAAAACACTGTTCATGTCTGTCCATACGTGAACAACCTTTTTCGGTTATTGCTCTAACTTTGCTGTACAAGAGAAATTGAACTCTTACGCGCAATATCAACTCGTATACACGCTAAGTTAAAATATGTTAGACTATAACTCCCTCTTCGGGTATAGCTAATGAAGTAAGGTCAGATTCCACTAAAAACTTTGGGACCCCGTCTCCTTTACTCAGACCAGTCTAGACCTCCTAGACTTAAAACTGTTATTCAGGTGATCTGGAAGACAAATTTCGATGTCCTAAACGTGTGCTAAATAATGATCTTACAAAAGCTATTGGCGATCCTTTAAAGTGTACCGCCGTTTATTATACAAATGATGGAGAGATCTGTCCTGTCGTGACACTTCTCGTAGGTGCAATCTGAAAAATTTGAAATATCCGTTAATCTGATATATTTCTTATACGCACCAGTGCCACACACATATTTTTCTTCGATATATTGCATTTAATCACCTCATAAATATTGTATGTAAAATATATATTACTGAAAAAACTATAATCAGGACATTTCATGAATTACTTAGTATTAATTCATGTTAAAAAGACCAATTTATCAGCACGTGCTTCCTTTGAACACGACAAAGATGTAAAAACATCCTGGAAAGTACTGCAATGATAATGTTCGATATCCTCAATTAATTATCTTCGAGACACCATACTGCCATCTGCGGAGATTATTGTTCATTCTATTTGCTTATTATCTAATGAACCTTACATCCACGTTCTAATATTTTTAAATGCCTCGTTGAGAAGAGGATGTATAATTTCTCTCGAAATTATCTAAACGATTCTAAAATTGATAGATAGTCTATCACATCAGGTATGAATTAATTAACGACGTAATTAAATCATTACAATGATACATTAATGGTATTATATTTTTATTTGCTTCCAGTGGAGATAATAATTTATTAACTGTAGATATTAATAATTTCAAGCGTTAACGTCAGATTCCTTTTGTACTAGAAGAAGCCGCTCGCTGTTGAAAATTCTTAGGCTGCCTTGCATTGTAATAGAGCTGAAAATTCATTTCCGAAATACACCGAGGACATTACTGAACTTTTCAAAACGGTACATATTTTTTAAGGTTGTCAAACTGAAAAAATTTGACATTTTGAAATTTAAATAGCAATTGCCTCAAATAAACAGTAAACTCAAATTAATATTAACATCATTTCGACATTAGCCGTCGCGAGAAATAATTGAAGAAAAAAAATTTTTAAGTGCTCCACTTGTTGCCCATTTTGATACACACATCTCTTTGCGTCTTTGATATGAAGTTTCTACACAAATCAGTATAAAAAATGCCAGGAACGATTAAAATTTTGTTGCCTACAACTTACATGTTTCAATCCAAGTATGCCTCATTATTCTTTTATTTAATTATTAATACTCTGCTTACTATGTTGTAATGTTTGATTCAATTTGAAAAAGAATTTCCAATACCTAGATTGCATAATTTTAATTAAAAAAATCGGCAGCTACTGGAAGCGGCTGGAACCTCCCCACTCGGTGTATCTTTGAAGCCGAAAAGAGCATTAAATTGTGTGACAAAACGGCACTAAATGTAATCCGATCTCATTCAAAACCTTTTCAGATCTTCTGGGGCACTAAAAAAACCCTCAACTTAATGAATTTACAATCATCTATGCGAGTTATTACCTACATTATCGCTCGTTGAATAATATACTATTAGGATATTAACAACATCACTTGAAGGACTAAGAAAGTCTAGTTATCGTAAATACTACAAATTTGTAAAGCCACAAACTGAAAATTGTTAAAGTGATAATCAATAATAAATTCACCAACGAAGGTGATATTGATACTGTTACATCTACCTTTAAAGTTTGTGATAATCCACTAAAAGTTACAAATATGCCGAAATCTTATTAACATGACAAGACACCAACGTTATCGGATGACAAACGATAACAATGACAATCGTCAACATTTGCTCATTGCAATCCGATCGCTCGCGGGTGTCTGTTAAATGAAACATTAGCATTTCAGTAATTTTACTAGATTTTAGGGGAATATTTGTAGTTTAATTCTTCGATTTGTCTGTATATATATATATATATATATATATATATATATATATATATATTTAAAAACGGCACTAAACGTAATCCGCTCTACTTCTAGAGCAGTGAAGAAACCCTCGCACGTGAATTGACACGTGATGTGACAAGTTTCACGACATAACGGCTACGCGCATCGATCATGTCATGCGAAGTGCGATCTATGCTTGATATTTGCTTTGTTTCTAATTTTTTTCACGGAAACCAAATCGAAAGGGTGGAAGTGTGATATATCGTTGAAATCAGAATTTTAACTGCTTTTCAATGGTTCCATTGCAAATTGAAAGTAATTATAAAATAAACAACTTGTTGCGTCCAAATGGCACTAAACGTAATCCGATCTCAACCAAAACCTTTTCAGTTCTTCTGGGGCACTAAAGAAACGCACATGCAAAGTTTCATTCAAATCCGTTTAGTAGTTTCGGCGCTATCGTGCTAACACACATACACACACACAGACATTTTTCAAAAACCACTTTTTTGGGTTCCTAGGACCTCAAAACGTAAAGATTTGATATTATCTCAATTTTCGTTTTTGAACCAATTTTAGTAACCTCTCACAATTTTATTGTGGAGAGGTTAATAAATATTTATTCCATAATATTAAGAAAAACAATAAAACTCTCTTCTTCTATATAAATAAATAGGAACTCCATCTTAGGGTAAAAGAAATACTTAGGTACTTGATCTTTCGTAGTGTTTGTTTGCTTTTGATCATAATTTCAAATCGGGAAAACATCCGATGCACATGTATATACACTTCTCACAACACAGGGATATCGCAATAATACATACGTACATCGGAAACAGAAAGACAAAGACATCGTTTTTTCCTTGTAACTTCTTAAACAAGATACGGTAATCTTCTTTTTATCTAAATTTAATATTTTAGCTGAACTAAGTGTGGAATCCTCTTTCTTCGAAGTACTGTTATAAATGAAGCTAACAATAATTTTATTATAAACTGGTCTATTTCAAGTTTGGGGCTCTGGCAAATTTGAACTTTCGTGCCTCTTCCTGAACTAATGCAACTTCGTCTTCAATTGTCTTTTCTTCATATCTTGAAGATCGTGGCTTTGACGGACCAGCTTCCTTTGAATCAATGTCAGATATTTGAAGCCGTTTCTTACTCTTCTTTGCTGGTGCTTCTTCCTTGGCGACATCGACTTGAGTCAATTCATCATCAGGAGGTAAATCCGATGAAATTATTCCTATTCCCATCGATACAATAATTTTCTTTTTCCAGTCCGCTTTCTTCCATTGATTAAGATGAGTGACATTGCCCATTATTTCCTCAAAGCTTTTTTCTAAAGCTACTGGAGGACCTTTAGGAATTAGCTTGTCCAAAACCTTATTGAGATTCAACGGTGTTATGCCACAGGCTTTAAAGCCTGATTTCACATTCTTTTGCTGAATTGCGTGATTGGATTGTTTCCGTTAATAACCGTGGAAAATCTGTCTGACCACACAGCCTGAATTGCACTCTTTCTATCTCATTAAGTTTTCCCTCCACTCTGCCTTAATGGTGTAAAATACTGCGACATCAAATGGCTGATAAAAGCACAAATAAAACTTGATTTTCTTCACAAAATTTTTAATGAAATATTATATGACGAATGATTCTAAGGTTATCACCAATCAGAATCTATTTACTTTGTTATGACACAACAATCATCAAAAATTATTGTATCAAACCATGCAGAAACCAATTTATTGTAAAAGGCACTATCTGGCTCTCTCTGTATCCAGTCCGTATACAGAGTGGACCATTAATAATAGACCATAGTTCATATTTTTTTGTTTTTTTTGCAATAACTTAACAGCCTCTTGATTGATCTACGCCAAATTTGCTAGTGGAACTTTTTTATTCTAAGTAACAATAATTTATTATTACATCACGCCAAATCATAGAGGGCGCCGCAAGACGATATGATGATGAATTTTTTTCATATTTTTTTTGACGAAACGTTGTGGTAGTTCTGACCAGAAAATCTGATGAGGGCGTTACTTCTACGTATAAAAGGTACCCTTGGTAGAACTTGATAACTCGAACCATTTTCGAGGAAAGTGCCGTTAAACATTTCAATAATTTTTTGAAGGACATTCAAATTTAATGCAATAAAGTGTATTTATTGAAAAAAGTACAAAACGTAAGGGAAAACGAAATCATAATAACAGCGTAAGCTCTTTTTCACTCTCCTATGAACTAATGGATTATTTTCATGGTATTGAGATAAATACATAAATCAAAAAATTGTCTAAAATAAGGATCTAATCTTACTAGAAGACAAAAAAATAACGTAATACTTGGCTTAATGACATTATAAAGCCCATTGCTGCAACTTAGAGTAAATGTTCGACATGGTCCCACCTACTTCTATGCTTTTTCTAGTTCTATTTATAAAAGATTTTCTTACATTGAAAAATATATTTTCCTGTCCTCTAATAAAATTCTCTGCATTTTGTATTTTGTCCCACAGTTCTTCTCTTGAGTTGATAGCATTTGCATAGACTAAGGACTTCATATGTCCCCACACACAATAATCCAAAGACTTATAATCAGGATTCCTTGGTGGCCAAGCAAACTCACTTCCTCTACCGATCCATCTGCGCGGTAAAGTCTCATCAATTCCTGGCTTCAATGGAGAAATGAGGAGGAGCTCTATTTTGCATGACCACTGTTCCGTATGTCTATCATGAAAGCCTGTAATATATCAGCAAGAGTATTTTGAAGAAAAAACAAAGAAGACTGTCCATTTAAATTTGGAGGAAGGACGATTGGTCCAAATAATTGATCGCCAAAGATATCACACCAAACGTTAATCTTAAATTCTTGCTGAAAATGCCGTTCTTTAACGGCATGTGGATTTTCTACTTCCCAGTAATGGGTATTTCTCCACTTAAAAACACCTCGGCGAGTAAAAGTTGCTTCGTCGGTAAACAAAGTGTTCTTAACAAAATTTCGATCCCTGTTGTGTTTATTTAGAACAAATTGACAAAATTGTAGCCTTTGTGGAAGATCCCTTCGAAGTAAGTTTTTTACAGGAGTGAGATGATATAGGTAGAAATGTTCTTAACGTAAGACTCTTAGGACAGATTATTTATTCATCCTTATTGCCGCTGCTAAACAACTTGAGCTGACTCGAGGATCTTCATCCACACAAACTGAAATTTCTAGTTCTTGATCTGGAGTAACTCGTTTCGGTCGTCCTACATCGTTATTATGGCGAAATGAACCCGTTTCTCCCAAACGACGAAACAGACCTTTGAAAATCTTATGGTCTGGCTGTATTCTATTTGGATATTGAAATTAGTATCTCCTCGCTACAGCACGTCCGCTTATTTTGTGCTTAAACACAGATCATATCTCTCTCTCATTTCCCTTTTTGAAAAATTATTATGTCTAGGCATTTTAAATAAAGAATTAACATCATAATTAACAATGGTATCCGGCGGAATATTAGCAGCAGTAACCGACAATTCATTAAAATAATAGGAAATCATTTTCGGACTCAGATCGGCCCTAAATCTCTTGATATTTTTCGTATCTCTTCTCCTAAATTCTGGATTTTTACCTAAAAAATTTTTAGGCCTATTCCTTTCCCAGCAGATTGTCATTCGTATGTTTACGCCTTGTTTATTGAGGTATTGTTGTACAAATGATAAATGGGTACCCAAAATCTGCAACTGTCAATAGCTGAAACTATTCTTCTTTCTTCGAACGTATTTAAAACATGGGGTTTACCATGTCGATCCGAATTCTGTCCTTCGTACCTTCGAAAGATTGTGTTGCTTCTCCAACTTATACACATGTTTCCCAGGCATTGTGTTCCATATAATCCTGGAAATGCACTTTTTTAAATAAATGTTAACTGCAAACAAAAAAAACAATATATGGACTTTACTTTTGAGGTTATGTACTAGTACTCATTACACAGAATTGAGCGCACAGCTCTTGTACGATATACGGTACAGGTAAAAGCTCTTAGCGATAGTTAAAATGACAGAAATTTCTAGTAAAATCAAGATTTTTCTAAAATTTAGCGTTTTAAACTAAACAAACCCACTACGTCTACAGGCTTTCCTATTTTTTTTTCAACTTGTATGTATGTGTCTCTTTTCGAACCTACTGATCTCCATGCCATTTTTTTACCGCAATTCACGCGCAAATCGTTTGAAATTTTCGCAAGACTTTTCAGAAATTTTCCACTTCTGGGCCAGCGATGGCCGCATGACAATTTTTATAGGGTTTTACGTTACAAATTTTAATTCTTTTCATCGACATGCAGAATGAGAATGCGGAAAATTATATTTTTTTTATTACAAGTTCTCATGACCATTCGAGCCTTTTGGGACCCTGCGAATCGCATGCCTAGAATTACTAAGACATTAAATTTGTCTTAGCTTTCTTTTGATAAAAGGGTAAGCATTTTAATATCAGAGAAAGACACTGAAGTTTCGTGCAAGTGGAAATACAATTTTCCATATAACCGGAAAACGTGCAGAAGACTAGTACTCGGTTTTCTTTGTTGTCACAAGATACACTTTGACTCCTCCAAAAGGCATGCTGTGTGAAATCGGAGACAATGAACTGTCATCGTCTATAAAGACGCACCTACGCTCACCCCTAGGAACTGTCATTTCAGTTGTTTTGTTATAGTATTTGACCATTATAATTGCTATTTCCGAATAATTCTCAGAAATTTTTGCAAAGGGATTCGAACCCTGACGTTGAAAAAGAGCATGGTCGTCTAGGTGCTTCTAACACGACTCGCAAAATTTTATAATTGTCATATATGCATTAATATGTTTATGCGGTGATACATCACCTAGAGTCAACCCTGATTTTGAGCTCATTTATCATTGCGAAGATTGGGATTTAAATTTAGAAAATAAAAATTTCAAACGAATTTGTCGAGTATTTATAACTAGAACTTCTCAGTTATTTATCGATACATTAGAATATCCAGATTATTTCACTTCATTACTTACGTCATATCTTCATGAATAATATACTTAATGTGACATAAACTCTCTATGTGCACTGTACATACTCTGATTTATTGTTTAAAAACCAATATTTCATGTGGTGCTCAACTGCACAAAATTTTCAAAAACATGTAATGCATTTTTTATTTTTCACAGATACCTTCACGAGTTTATGAATAATAAAATTAGACGCGGTAAAAACCCAATGGGCTAAGTAGAATGCCTCTTATATATTCCCATCAGTCCTCGCAGTTCAAAAGCAGACGTGGGGGTCAAGCAACTAATTGAAAAATATGGCATAAGTGATGCGATTAGCACTGAAAATATATTAACTAACTGTAAGCTTCGACTATTAATAATTCCAGCTAGATGGATGCATACATGGTAAGGTAATGGAGTTCGACATCAATTTATATACGAACATTTGTAAATGGTCAGTGGACAGTTCAGTGACGAAACATAAAATGAACTTTGTTCCCATATTAATTTTACGTAGGGTGATAAAGTAGCTTGTTGTAGCGTTATTAATCTTCGGAGCATGTACTGAAAATGGAAATGCCTTGGTAATAATTAGTTATAGGCTGTACTCATGTTGCTGTAAATATTATATTGTCTAATAGACTTTTGGATATCCTGTAAATAATGTTGTAGTCTAAGCAACTTTAAAAAATGTATTATATAGCGTACATAGTAAATTGTACCATAATTCGATAAATTTTTCAAGAAGGAATTAATACAGTGTCTAAGATAAATGAGTGACACTTCAACTTTGCTCAACTATGGTATCAAGAGGCGTGAATAGCTTTACAGTTCTTATTTATTGGTAAACTCAAAGTAACGGCTTGTGTAATTCTACTTTATAAAAAAGCTATATTTTAAGCATCGATAATTCTAGGTAAATATTACTCCTGAGTGTCTTTTAAAAGTAATAGTAACTAAACACTTAAGCAAAGATTTAATCTTACATGACAAAACAAAATGCTCGTAAAACATATTTTTTCAGAAAACACAACGTTGACATGGGGGTTTCCAAGGTTCTGTACTGGGACCTCTTCCTTTCATGTTATACGTCAACGACTTACCACAATGTATTTCGGTCTGTAAAATTAAGATGTTTGCCTACGACGCGATATAACTATCTCGGCACAGACTCCCGAAAAACTGTCATTACATATGAAATATGTGTATATTGAAGTTGATACATGATGTCACCGCAACAGATTAATATTAAATGATAGAAAGACAATTTTTATGAATTTTCACGTAAAAGCCCACTACCGTAATATTCTGAAGTTGAAAATAACATTAAATTATCGGAAAGTAACACATTTTTTGCAACTTTCCTAGAATTAATCTTGGTTAGGATATGCATTTTAACTTTTTATGTGATTAGTGACTATTTTACTTAATTTTATTATAAGTATTATATATTTCATTATTTGTCTATTGACATATTTTTCTTTTTATATTTAAACCCCTATTGAGCTGACTTGCCATGTACAAAAATTGTATCATCTTGGGGAAAATAAACTAAAAATAGTATAATAAATATAGTTTTTTTTACATAAGATATCTCTGAGGTGGTAGAAATTATATATCAGCTTTCTAATTTTGTTAGTTATATAACTTGAATGTTCCGACCGCCTTAAGTTTTTATCTATCATTAAACCCAAGTATTTTATCGTATTTTAGATTGAATTTTTTCATTACTATCTTGAATAGTTATATCATCAAAATTAGGTTCATTTGAGCTATATATAGAGAATTCTATATATTTAGTTTTAGATATATAACTGATTTAGGACGAGCCATGATCTGATTTTTTTTATATCTAGTGTAACAGCATTTTTCACATCATGCCAATCATTACCTTTGCAAACAGTGTGCATATGAAATAATTTGGCCAGATAAATTTGGATTATTTATAAAGATTAAAAACAGAATTGGCGCCAATACGGTACCTTGAGGAACTCCCATAGTTATAAGTTTCCAATCAATAATTTTATCTCTGATTTTTACATACTGTTTTTTACCTTCCAGGTAACTAGAAAATATCCTCAACACTGTGCCTCAGATACCAATTTTTTTTAGTTTTTGCATAAGTTTTACATCACATACATTGTCGAAGGCCTTCGTCAAATCTAAGAAGACAGAAATACATTTTTTATTTTCTTGTAGATTGTTATTGATTATATTGACTAATCTATAAATTGCATCCGTGGCACAAGAAGAACTTTTAAAACCGTACTGACTCTTCGAAATAATTTTATTCTTTTCTAGGAATTCCTCAAGTCGACTTTTTAGTGCTTTCCCAAAAATTATTGCCAAATTGTTGATTACAGATATGGGCATATAATTAGTTTTTTCAGTCCTACATCCATTATTATAAATTGGCGTTACAATTGCAACCTTGAAGTAATCTGGCACACAACCCGTTATGAAAATAGTATTAACAATATATACTACAGGTTTTAATAGAAAACTATGGAACGTTTTATTAATTTGGCTGATATTTGATCCATACAGGCGGCACTGTTATTTTTAAAACTATGTATAAATTTTATTATCTCATTCCCTTCAAGTGGTGTTTTTTTTATACATTTATTTAACGTTGGCCTATTTCCGCTACTGAGCCTAACACCTACGCCTGTAGACGAGCTACCCCCAACCAGGAATTTTGCCGAACCTCTTCCCTTAAGAAGAGTAGGGATCTTTTACTTGCCTAACATTTAATAGACAAGGGACCGACGGCTTTACATCCCCTCCGAAGGATGGTATATCCCCTATACAACCCTCGCCTAAGGTTGTTATAGCTTCCGCGCATACACTGATATACAAGCCGCTGGAAGATATGTGAGGCGAGGACGCGGTCTTCGTTGTGAACACGAATCAGTTCCCTGTTTTCGGGAAATAAAAAATGGGCGGCAGAGTTTAGAGCCTTTGAGCTTTGTAGAGACTTCGGGAGCCGTTCGTGCACTTGTTTTTGGATTTGTAGAGTCTCAGGGTTTGATTTCTGTTAGTGTCGTTAGGGTCAATTGCTACACCCTGTATATTGGATTTTGCATTAATTTTTAACACTTGATTAAAGCTTATTTTCAATTATCACTGATTTGACTTTTACAGCTAGTGTGGGATTAATGGCTACACCCTGTGTATGATTTTTCTTGAAATTAAACACTTTTGTTTAATCGACAGTTTCTTTTTGGAAATTATAAAACTAATCGACAACAGAAATTCTGTCTTAGTTTGCTTTAAAAATATATTTGAAAGATGTTTTTTTTTTTTTTTTTATACATTTATTTAACGTCGGCCTATTTCCGCTACTGAGGCCTAACACCGACGCCTGTAGACGAGCTACCCCCAACCAGGAATTTTGCCGAACCTCTTCCCTTAAGAAGAGTAGGGATCTTTTACTTGCCTAACATTTAATAGACAAGGGACCGACGGCTTTACATCCCCTCCGAAGGATGGTATATCTCCTATACAACCCTCGCCTAAGGTTGTATAGCTTCCGCGCATACACTGATATACAAGCCGCTGGAAGATGTGTGAGGCGAGAACGCGGTTTCCGTTGGAATGGTCACCAATCCAAGTACTAACCGCGCCTGTCGTTGCTTTACATCGCATACCGAAGTATGTACATAGTAAAGACGCACCTACGCTCGCCCCCGTTGAAAGATGTTGAAACATAATTAAATCGGAAAAATTCACTTTGACGGTTGAAGAGAATAGAAAGGGGCCACTTAAGGCGAAGTGTTTCTTAATACTAGATGAGGCCACTTAAGGCGAGGACTTAAAACTAACTAACTTTTTTTAACCAGGTTTCAGCCTGGAAAGCTAGAATTGAACAGCTTGTCACGAAAAGTATGCAGGGACTGGAAATAAGAAAGCCTAGCTAGGCGGAGGTATCTAGAACATTGGTTAAATAGTCACCGGACCCATGCAATAGCATAATGAGGCTTATTACACAAAAAATTACTCTTTGAAACTTATATTTTCCACAAGACCACTTCGCGAGTACTTAACACGAACTACAAAACTGAACTTGTTTTGGGCTTGTTGTACACCGGTATTTATACTGTTAATTGGCTGCGTTTTTCGTGCCCTATGAACCTAGCACGAACGTCTTTACCCCCTTTTTAGAGCTGGATTTGACACCATCGAGTCTGGATCGGCACGATGACGAAATATTTCACAATATTGCGCAGTATTTTACTAAAAGTTGAAATTTTGAGATGAATGTCATATGGAAAAATCGGCGACGAAAAGGAGAATTTTTTGATATGAAAAAGGGGTTCGAATCGATTCGGGTTCTGGAAATATTGGAGTTTGATTGACAGAAATTTTAATGATTTGAAAGGACCCTTGTCACGAAGGTTAGGCGTTTAACAGTTGAAATGACATGAAAATGCTTCTGATAGGTGCGAGGTGGCTGGAAATAAGATATGATAATGTTCCTAACAGGTACGAACCGAGTTTGAGCGGAGATATCGGTTGAAAGGGTAACCGAGATATTGTATGGAGTTTTACGAGGGGCGATTGAAAAGTAGTTAAATTTGAAATATTAATTGAAGCGCTGGAATTTGATGAAACTAAATTAAATATTAAGACTCGAGGTAGGCAACGTGATTTGGTGTGTACAGGGGGTTGTGAAAAAGTAATAAGATTTAAAAATTGAAACGGATGCAAGAATTGAATGAAATGAAGTTGAATGTTGAGTTTTAAGGTAAGTTGAAGTATACGAGGGGTTGTCAAGAAGTAATGAGATTCGAAACGTAAAAGTGGTCTAAAAAGCTAATGAAACGATATAAACTATTGCGGTTTTAGGTACGAATAGTGGTTTTGATCTATTTGATGACCATGAGGAAGCTGTATTTTTAAGGGATGTTTTTTGTAAAATTTCCTTTATAAAATTACTGAAATGAATATTTGGGAGTGTGTTTTCGGTGACTTTACGTTACTTTAGAATTGTAGAATGTTTGTGAATTTTTCCTGATTTTTGTGACATTGGATGTAGTTTTTTTGATGTAGGTAAACTAGGTCTGGTTGACTTTTTTATCATGGTTTGCCATGGTGCCTGAATTGATAAGAATTTTTAGTTAATTTTGCATTTTTCTGTTTTTTTGTTTTTGACTTATAGGGGAAATACCCTATAACAGTTGGAACGGTCACCCGTCCAACTACTAACCGCGCCTTACGTTGCTTTACATCGCATATCGAAGTATCTACATAGTAAATATGCACCTACGTTTGCCCCATATTACAAAATAATTTGTTAAATTCATTAGCTTTTTTCACATTACAGGTGATTACATTGTTATGTTCGTTCATTATATTGATGTTTGCTGTACCTTTATTTTTTTCTGTGTTTGTAGCTTATCTCTTATATTATTTTCCAAGTGTGAGTGTAAACTATATCTTTTAAACATAAACATGTTTTTGATTATGTGAGGAGGGGGAGTCATAGCTTTAATGTTAGGCACGAAATTTTGATTTTTTTTTCATTTCCTCTGTTTTGAACTTATGACTGAATTTTCCAAAGCTAATAAATGATAGTGGAATAATAATCCCCAATTTCAATCCTTAGTCTGTATTTTACGTGAATTCTCCACACCCTCACTCAATCTCCACAACCCCAGTGAGATGTTACCCTGAACGTGCATATTATTACACCCTTCACCATCCAAATTCACACCTAACACTGCTATAATTTTTCAAACCGTTTTCTCTTATTACTACTACGAACTAAATATTATTTCATGTGTTCCGGACTGTAAACTTCTCTAAAAATAAACCCATTCTTCTGCTTTGCGTTGTTTTCATCATCTTACAAAGTTACTGACACAACGAAAATTGATATATTTGCTTATATTCTGCTATACACTTTTGATGAGCGTTACTAAACCAGTAAGTCAGAATTGTAAACGTAATGAAATATACTATCGTTTAATGTACACACTGCCACCTGTGAAATCATATAATTAATGAATTTATACCTACTTTATCCACTTAAATTGTTCAAATCGATTCGATTTGGTCAGTCGGTTGCGAGCCTCACAGTTCGACTATTTAATTTAAATAATTAAACAATCTATCTTCTAGTTAATTCCTTTCACATTATGATTCTTATATTACAATAAAACATCTTGTGAACAGTCTACATATATTATGGAAAATAACTGTTTAGTTGCAGTGTGAGATTGTGAAGTTTATTATGAAAATACTGAAACTGAATCTTATAGGTACCCATTGTGCACACAACAATACCAGTGAAAGCATGCAAATTATCAGGCATTTTCAATTTAATAATGGGTATGATTTTCACTTTTCAATGCATATCTTCATAGAATTACTGCATTTTAATTTGATTTGCATATTTTAAGAGAAAATAACCTTATTACCAATAATATTATTTAAATGAGAAATGTTTGTGGTTAGTATAAGTTTATAGACGTGTTTAAGTAATGATCCATGATATTGTTTATAGTTTTCTTCTTACGCTACTGTTGACGTACAATTTTCAGCTAGTATTATTAATATCATGTCTGAGATTACTGTGTAATTCATAACATAATATATGTCTTAGGAGCTTGCTAATAATGCGAAAATATCAATATAAAATTAACAAGTTTTACGGTAAGATTGGAAGAACATTTCTTAATATACTGTCAATAAAGTGTATATTGTAATTTACCAAAGAAACAAAATGCAGTTTTTGGAACTGGAAATAGAAGCAAATCTAATCTTACCTACAACAGTAAGTAGAAAGACATGGTTGTATGTTGGTCATTTTAGACGTCTCGTTTTTGTATATACACTAAAACACATTTTAATTTTTTTAGTCCTTTTCATAATAGTGTGGGGGTGGTATTGGGCTGATGCCAAAAAAAATTTTGAAACCTTAACTTTTCGTACATGTCCTAAATTGCAATTATTATGGACTCTTACTTGCTTGTTTTGCCTATTTACCCTTATTTACCTCATTTATCCCCGAACCCTTCAACGGAATTAGATCAAAATATAATCTACTTCCAGATCCCGTTACAATACATAAGTGTACCAAAGTTCAAGTGAATATCATAAACGGTTCCGGAGTAAACCTGCCACAAAAAAGTTACAAACACAGACAGACCGACATACAGGAATTTTTTTTGCACAAATTCAAAATCTCGACGTTTCATGGCATTTTAAGCCTATTTCAACAAAAAAAAAATCGGCAGCTACTGGAAGCGGCTGGAACCTCCCCACTCGGTGGATCTTTGAAACCGAAAAGAGCATTAAATTGTGTGACAAAACGGCACTAAACGTAATCCGATCTCATCCAAAACCTTTTCAGATCCTCTGGGGCACTAAAAAAACCCTCAACTTAATGAATTTACAATCATCTATGCGAGTTATTACCTACATTATCGCTCGTTGAATAATATACTATTAGGATATTAACAACTTTAACATCACTTGAACGACTAAGAAAGTCTAGTTATCCTAAATACTACAGATTTGTAAAGCAACAAACTGAAAATTGGCAAAGTGATAATCTATAATAAATTCACCAACGAAGATACAGAAAGCATATAATATTGATATTGTTACATCTATCTACCTTTAAAGTTTGTGACAATCCACTAAAAGTTACAAATATGCCGAAATCTTATTAACATGACACGACACCAACGTTATCGGATGACACACTATGACAATGACAATCGTCAAAATTTGCTCATTGCAATCCGATCGCTCGCGGCTGTCTTTGTTAAATGAAACATTAACATTTCAGTAATTTTACTAGATTTTAGAGGAATATTTGTAGTTTAATTCTTCGATTTGTCTGTATATACATTTAAAAACGGTACTAAACGTAATCCGCTCTACTTCTAGAGCAGTGAAGAAACCCTCACACGTGAATTGACACGTGATGTGACGAGTTTCACGACGTAACGGCTACGCGCATCGATCATGTCATGCGAAATGCGATCTCATATTTGCTTTGTTTTTAATTTTTTTCACGGAAACCAAATTGAATGGGTAGAAGTGTGATATATCGTTAAAATCAGAATTTTAACTACTTTTCAATGGTTCCATTGCAAATTGAAAGTAATTATAAAATAAACAACTTGTTGCGTCAAAATGGCACTAAACGTAATCCGATCTCAACCAAAGCCTTTTCAGATCTTCTGGGGCACTAAAGAAACGCACACGCAAAGTTTCATTCAAATTCGTTCAGTAGTTTCAGCGGTATCGTGCTAACACACATACACACATACACACACACAGACATTTTTCAAAAACAACTTTTTTGGGTTCCTAGGACCTCAAAACGTAAAGATTTGATGTTACCTCAATTTTCGTTTTTGAGCCAATTTTAGTAACCTCTCACAATTTTATTGTGGAGAGGTTAAAAATATTTTTTTTGCGTTATTATTATACTTCCACTGGACGTGGAAGTAAACCAGTTTAAAGTTAGCATTGACACTTGTAATAATGTTAATAATACTGTTTTCATGTTGAAAATATTCCACGGAAATGTATAGGAACTGATCAGCAAATTAGATGAAACTGATACATATTAACAGATTTAAATATAGATGTTATGTGCTTAACTGAACACTTTATAATGCTTGATAATCCAATAATCATACAATGTTCAAATCATATAGTACGTTCATATTTTTCAAGTCATACTCATGGTTAAAAGGCGAAGACGGTGGTAGAGTGCAGTGGTTTATTTTGATATGTTTATAATGATTGATAAAGAAATTATGAAGAGAGAAAGACAGAGAGAGAGAGAGAGAGAGAGAGAGAGAGAGAGAGAGAGAGAGAGAGAGAGAGAGAGAGAGAGAGAGAGAGAGAGAGACAACACCATATAACTTTTCCCACAACTATTCTCCTAGCTATATGCCTCAGATACGCACTAGGTTACAGACTCGCTCATTTTCTACTTACTTCGATCTAGCATTCGTAGTTAATTTTAATTCATTGTTGTCTCGATATCTCCGATATAATTTTAATACAGAAAGATGATTGCAGGAACGCCAATACAAGAAGAGTATAATAAATTTCATAAATAATAAACACATGCCTCTGTATTATTTTCATATCTTTTAAATATGTAATGATACGGACAAGCATGATAAAACAATTCCCAATTTGCAAAACCGCCGGTCAAGTTTAAAATGCATTAAATTCCTGAGCAGAACATTTTCATTATCCGTATGATAAGTGGCAATAAAAATCTTATATGATACGTTATGGAGAATGTATACGGTGTAATTTTTACAAGATAGTGATTCCAATCCGAGCGTGCTGCGATGCATGTTAATCGCTTCTGAATTTCAAACGCGTTTAAAGTAATAATAAAGAAGCGGGCATCCGGGAAATCTCCATTCAACTGTGAAGACATAATCATGGGTTATATGAAGGGAAAATGCGCACTAGATCATATTATACAAGTCAAGTCGACTACTGACTTACCGTTTTGTACATGCCATAAATAATTATTCGCCACTTTATAAGAGCAAATTATCCGTTGCAGGTGAAAGTTGAATAAACTAAATTAACACATTTTTAACAACATGGAGCGCGTGCAAAGATCATACTTCTTAAAATTATGAAAGCAGCAAGTAGTGCGCCTAAGCGTTATGACAGACAGACATATTTATTTGAACATAGTATGTATATACAGTGTGACCCATTTCAAAAGTTGTATTTATTAATCGATTTTGACCGGTTTCTTTTTAAAAATACAAAGCCAAAAACTGCACTTTTGGACAAAAAATCATGGCCTACCGCGATTTTTCCAGGGGCTAAAATTTAAGAAACTGTATTAGCGATTTTTTTTACGTAAAATCTGAATACATCCCTGTATTCAGCTTCGTCCTTAATGGATATGTACCAAATTATAAAAAAATACGAATTAATAAAATTTTTGCAGCTAGACTTGAAAATGAAAATATTAGTTCTCATTTATTATTGCAGACATAGTAAGCCATGGAATAAACATCAAAAACAGACAACAAAGTTAAATCTAATAAGCAATGAAAATATAATGACGCTAATCACGCCGCAAAATTAACATGGAACCAATAACAATGACATGAAATAATTGTAACAAGGAAAGATTAAAAAAAATTTATTAACAACAATAAAAAATGTAACGTAAGAAACAACTAAATTTTTGAAGCTTTCACCAAACCACTGTTCAATGTAATACATTTTTCATATCTTTTTGGGTATTATTTGACACTCTTTTCAATTGTGTATGGGCAATTTCAAGATATGCATTCCTTATATTGGTTCGGAGGTCTTTAATTATCTGGGGTGTCGATTTATATACGTTCTCCTTAATTGAGAAAAAAGTCCATTGGTGTTAGATCTGGCGACCTAGGTGAAAATTCAATTAGGGAGCTGTTGGGACCTATCCACTGATTTCGAAAATGATTATTTAACCACTATTTCACTATCACTGCATTATGTACAGGGCACCCATCTAACTGAAATTTTAAATTAGCTCGGTCATGAATGGGTAAATTGTCTAGTGCTTCCGAAAATGCATTCCACAAAAAATCCAAAGATTGGAATCTATTTGAATTTTCTTCAAAGAAGAACGGACCAATAATTTTATTATGTAGTATCCCGTACCAAACATTTACTTTTAATGAATATTGTCTTTTACAATTGATAACCTAGTTTGGATTTTCTACTGACCAGTAGCGAGAATTTTGGGATGAAACCGTACTATTGGTAGTGAAAGTGGCTTCGTCGGTATATAATATTCATTTAATGAAATTAGAATTATTGAGGTAATCTCATTGAGCCCATAAATAAAATTCCAGTCTTCTAACTTCATCTCTAGGCTTTAAAGTGTTCAAAAACTTTGGTTTGTATGGCTTCAAATGATTGTTTACAAGATATCTTCTTATAATTTTCTCTTGGAATATTTAAATCTAGACTGGCACTTCTTCAACTGGAATTAGGAAGGAATATTCCGAAATTTTATTTTTATTATTTGATCATTATGTCTACCTAGAAGATGTTCGTGATTTCTGCCCCTGATAATATGTTTTGATACGGCACCTGTGTCATTGAAAACTTTATTTATATTGCATACAGTAGTGTTACTGACGTTTGGCCCATTGGAATGTCTAACATTAAATTCATCAGCTGCTTCTCTGATCGAACGAGCATTATCACCAACCAGACGAACTATTTCAATTTTGTGCCTCAAATTTATTTGTTACATAACAAGTATCATTTATTTTTAAAATATTTAGCACACAAAACTTATTCACAACTTAAATGGCAGTTAACAATATTTCTTGATTAATAATAATAAATACACCACAGGTAATGACGACCCCCTTTATCCCAAAAGGCTCTAGAAGAGCCTTGTGTGGGAGGGGGCTACACATTTAAAGACAAGGGACACACACCCAATATCCATGTATAGTGGAAAAATCCCTCTCACAGTATTTTCCACTGCCACGACCGGAGATCGCATCCGGAACTTTTGGGTGAGAGGCATTAACCATTAAAAATGTCTTTATTGACTTATATTTACATGTAGTTTTTTAACATTTTATTTATCTCATTCATTGTATTGTATTTATCTCATTTTTACAAGATGTTTTCTCCTCCCGGCGCATTATAGATTGCCGAAGCAATGAGTTGTGCCAAACAGAGATATGAATATTAAAATTATTATTTATATGGTGGATCGCTGCTCATCCTCATATCAAGCTAGTTATGATTTTTATTCCTATCGGTTACAATAATTTTTACATTTTACTAGAGTTATGAAATTATATTTATTTATGCAATGAACTTAATGAAGAAAAAAACCTGCTTTAAAATGAACTATGTACATTACTTAAAAATACACCGATACTAGCTTAAAATTAAAATTATTTGTGATATTTACAATTAAGTATTTACATTATTTTTGAGATTTTTATTAACGATGCTATATTACCAGCCTTCAGGATTTTGCCAATTTGTTTTATTACTGCCATAGTTACCTTTAATGATATAAAGGTAGATTTTGGTATATGTATTTGTGCGTATGGGGCACGTTATGATGTGATCTGATATTGGTCATGTTTGTCATGTTTTTTGTAAGGTCAGAATATTGAATTTTAAATTTGAAACATTTTTGGGCGCTTTCGTCTATATACTCTCTAATAATTTGTATGTTGTATTCTCTATGGAAAGTGGCTACTGGAGTATATCGATTAGATTCTGTAAGTAATATAAGGATTTTATTCTGTGCCCTCTGGAGTCTAGTGCGCTCACCTCTCGACCATCAGTTGACCATCAGATTGTTTCTACAATTGCCTTTTTACTTAAGCCATAATAATGAAAATAATAACTTGGCTTGCAAGTCTAGAACAACAAATCAGCAGAACTTTCTTAAAAAAAAAGATTATTTGCTGTCTCTGTTTTTGATGTTTGTTCCTTGACTCACTATGTCTGCAATAATAAATGCGTACTAATATTTTCATTTTTAAATTTATCTGCAGAAATTTTATTAATTCGTATTTTTTTTATGAAATTTGATACATACTTATTTAGGAGGGAGCGAAATCCAGGGATGTATTCAGATTCTACTTTAAAAAGTCGCTAATACGATTTCTTAAATTTTAGATTTTTACAAATAAAATATGACGTTTTATCCAAAAGTGCAGTTTTGGTGTTGTATCTTTTAAAAAACACCCGGTCAAAATCGATTAATAAATACAACTCGTATGAGATTGTTAATGTTTGAAATGGGTCTCACTGTATATCGCAAAAGTGTAATATAAAAGCAGATATAAGAATAATTCAAACAATGAAGTAATTTGATTTTACATAAAAATAAAATGACAGATTGTGAGGAGATTCAAGTCGACAAAAAATAAGTATCTAAACAGTTTTCAGTAAAATAGAAACAAAACCAAACAAAAAAGAAAACTTTTGCCTTTTTTTAATGCAAAATATATTTAAAGATTTTCGTATTATCTGGTATTTTATTGTATAAATGTAGGTTCAGTGGTATTGGAAAATCTACAGAGTCTAAAAGAACGAACTCCAAACAGCAGGCAGGCCTCGTATTATATTTACCAAAATTTACAGCTGGACCAGATAGTATACCCGCATTTTTCGTAAAACTGTGTAACTTCTATAAACTATTTGAATTTATTATCTATGACTATATTTTTCCTAACGTAGAATCATGGAAAGCAAAATATCAACTATATAATCAACATGGATTTGATCAGTTTGATCAGTCTTACACTCACATCATCTAGCTATTCACGTCCTTATTATATTAATTTTAATCAGTGTTTGTAATGGGTCTTTTATATAATCGTTAGCTATTGCTTTAAACTTTTCAAATAGTAATCGTATAATGTTATTTTATTTAAAAAAAATCTTCCATAGTATGTCCAAAATGAATCTATTTCAAAATTTTTACCTTAATAAGGACTTCTAACTAAGGACTTCGTGTCTTAAAAATGGGAATAAACGTTTCCAAAAGCTTGACAAAATAACAAAGTTGTTTTCATTTTTTCTTGTGCTTGGCCAAAAAAAGTCTTCTTCTGCACTTCTAACTGCAACCTCGTAAGTCATTTATATAGATGAGGGAAAATACCGGTGGTATATCTAGTTTGATTGGCAGACGTGAAGTCTCATCACAGTTTTTTCCACTCGCGCGTCGGCTTCTTGGTAACATTAATGCAACGTTAGGAAGGTACTAACTCTCTTTGCGCTGTTCATCGCCTAGTTTTTCCTTAATCATTAGCCTTTCTATATTTTGTTCTCTACAAATAACGTGGCAAAACATGATCAGAATGGGACAATAAGATACTGTATTATCGTTATGAAAGGTGATACTATGTGTGCTTCTACCATCGTCTCTCTGAAAGACTAAACATATTATTACTTAGAATATATCATTTCCAGGAAACAACTATTCAACGGGCAAATACCCCGACCTGCATTTAATTACACCTTACAAATTATGAAGAGTGGTAGCCAATATCATTTGTCAATTCCCTGACCAGACATAGACCGGTTTCGAATTTATTAGTTCTCATCAGTATGCCATAGATCATGGAACAGACAAATGATAGTGGCCAACCTGCTAGTTTTATACAAACTATAGTAAATTGAGTAGTGGTGAGAGGTAAGTGAATCCTTTCATATGGTCAATTGCTACTATACACCATAGATGTTTCCATGGGCGTATAGCGACTTGCGATTCTGCAAGTACCTGAGAGCGTCTGTTGAGTGACCTATGGCATACTGATGAGAACTAATAAGTTCGAAACCGGCCTATGTCTGATCAGGGAATTGACAAACGATATTGGCTACCACTCTCTCATGATTTGTAAGGTGTAATTCAATGCAGGTCGGGGTATTTGCCCGCTGAGTAGTTGTTGCCTACAAATCATATATTATAACAGTAGGTTAAGTCTACCTAGGACTGGGTGGCGGCTCTCAGGTACTTGCAGAATCGCAAGTCGCTATACGCCCATGGAGACATCTATGGTGTATAGTAGCAATTGACCATATGAGAGGATTCACTTACCTCTCACCCCTACATTATTACTTATTTGGGCGCCAGTCCTACTTATAACGTAAATTACTATTATCAGAGAAATTTTTTGTATTTGATAAAAATTTCATGGATTGAAATCCAAATATGAAAATATAGAAGTACTTGTGCTTACGTTTTTTTTATCTAAGTATTGGTTTAAATTTAAAATATAAATACATTATGCTGCTCATAGATTTTATCATTTTTGGTAGTTGTTTCTTTTATTCAAATATGTTATAACATATTTTTCGGGTATATTAAGATATCCAGAAAATTTATTGTAGCTTCTTGACAAGCTGCAAATATCTCCACATTTTAAAATTATTATATTTTACTAAATACTGCAATTAATAGAAAAGTTAATCAATTTAATAGCTGTTAATTGCAATTTATGTAAAAACAATATTTATAATAACTAAACTAATGCAGAAAAATATTTGTCATGATCCTTGGACTCGAGTTTTTTTCTCAATCAAAGCCCAAAGTTATTTATATATTATTTCAATATCAGTAATGTCTATGTTATGGAAAAACATTATGCGCGATGTACGCAAAACATGAAAGAAATTGTAATGTAATCGATTAAATAATTGCTCTGTCACTCACAAATTGCACTATGCTACAAAATGAACTATTCTAATGGATTTCTCTTTTCTCTTTTAAATTTTCCCAAAAACAAGAACAAGCAGTTTGTTTATCTTATTTAATATTCCCTTAATTTTTACTTTAAATATAATTTGCTTATTAATAAAATGTATTCTTCGTTAAGATCCTTACTGTTTAGCATTATGTGTAAGAATCTCCTCAAACTTTGTAGTTCCTAAAAATAAATTACCTACCTACAATTCTAGCAAATCCACATCGTCGCACTTTTCCACACTTTGTGTAATATAAATTGAGAATCGTTATAAAGATGTCAATATGGCAGTTATGAGTTGTACAATATTTTAAACGATTCTTCATTCTAACATGTCCAAAGACAATTCAAATATATCCTACCCACCAATGTTTAACTCAATAATAATTGAAGATATTAAAAGAAGATGATATTTATAGTGACTTCTCAAAAGCTTTTGACGGATTGGACTGTGGTATATTTCTGAGTAAGCCGAAAAATTGTGTTTTTCCAAATATTTCTCTAACAATCTTATTACATAGGCGCCAATTCATTCAATACCAAGGCCGTCAATCCGTAATTTTCATCGTCTTGTGAGGTTTCACAGAAATCTGTTATTTTCTATTACCTCTATTAATGGCTTCAATCTGGAGCTGAACTGTGAGCAATTGTTTCATGGCGATGATGTAGAAATATTTAAAAACATAAATGTAATATATGATTATGATGTGCTTCATCAAACTTAAAAATTGGTGTATTATAAACAAATTTACATTTAATATAGGAAAGTGTAACGTCATATCGTTTACTTGACAAAAGAGAACAACTGAGCTTGATTGTAAACTCAACAGGGGTTTAACTCAACTGACCTCAGTAAAAAAGGGACTGAAATTGTTTTCGATGTTAAACTTACCTTTATTGCGGAAACTTAATTCTATAGTTTCTTTCTCATATCAGTCATTAAGTTTCGTTATTAGAAATGTTCGCTGTTTTTCAGATATTTTAACACTTACCACATTATTTAACACCTTCATTCAAAACTAGAATATGCAAGTTGTGGAGGCCATAAGTTTAGATTTATTTATGTTGACCAAGTCCAGTTCTCTCCGCTGAATTGGAGAACGATGTAAATTTTTCTCTGAATTTCCACAGGGTACTAATAACTATGTCAACAATGCATAGGCCATCGTTTGCATGAATATATTGTAGATGGAGCTTCTTCTATCCAAACTTGCGTCTCTAACTACTTTCTCTAGTGAGACTTTTACACACCAGCGCGTTTCCTCGTCTTAGATCTATGTTAGACTGGAAGACAGTCGATGTTTTATTTTGGATTTCTATCTTGCAAGAGACTTTCGACATTTTTGCTTTAACTAACTTGTTCATAGCCTCGTATAGTTTCTTTCTTAGGATATTATCATATACTGCTTTAAAATCCATGAATCCAGGTGAAATATGTCGATGTTAAATTCTTGTGATCTTTCCAGTACCTCGTGAAGAACGAAGGCTTGATCAATGGTAGACATAATCGTATGTATGATGTATGAATAGTGTCAGGTTTGGTCCACCTTTTTTGAAAATTTCTGATGGTGTTGGTCAGGTATTTTTCAGCCTTTTGACAGCTTCTTGCAGAGAGGGAGGTTCAATTTCTACGTTATTTTCCATTGGAGGGTCATTATTCTTATCTTTGTAAGAAATTAATCGTTAGATGTTCCTGCCGTGTACGTATAATATTAAATCGAAAATTTGCGTACACACTTGGGAAAACGGGCACAGAATAAAGTGGAATTCCGTAAAAATTTTAATAAAAGAGGCAGATAACAAGAAAAGAAAAATTAAAAAATCCGCGATCCAATATACTAATTAATTTTGTTATTTTTGTAGAGTTTGTGACCAGAAGATAAAACCCCATAAAAAGAAGAAATCCATATGAACAGACCATCACATTAAGGTTTAGACAATATATAGTACCAAAAGTTTTTAATAGAGACGTATGGAGACTCAGATGAATGTCGATAAACTTAAAAAAAAAAAAGAAAAGAAATGTAGTAAATGTATAGGAAAATAATAGTAGCATATTTAATAATAAAAAACATAATATTTTTAGTCGCAAACTCCTCTATAAAATCCTTATTTTACTATAAGGAACGTAACCAGACTGCAACCAACCGCTACTCTCCGGGCTATGTGCCCCGCCGAGCGCTGAATTACAAGTTACAAGCCTGGCGCGTTAAGTGTAATAATTGCATATTACCATCAAAACGTTAAATACTTCGATTGCAACAAACACCAGCCGAAAGACTGATCCCACTTAAAGGAGCTCTCGTGCCAGTCGTCACACACCACTTGCAGACTGCAGCTTCGAGCTGTTGGCTTTCGTCAGTGCAAGGTAGGCATGTGACGACCGACACGAGGATCACTTGACTATTTAGTACATTTCAGTATCTTTGGAATAGCGACATGTAAAATAGTCAGCAGGCGCCATCTAGCGGTCCAGTGTCTGTTGCAATCGAAAAATAAATAGCCTGACTGGGCTTAGCATAGCATCCTTTAAGTAGGATCAGTCTTTCGGCTGGCGTTTGTTGCAATCGAAGTATTTAGTGTTTTGATGGTAATATGCAATTATTACACTTAACGCGCCAGGCTTATAACTTGTAATTCAGCGCTTGGCGGGGCACATAGACCGGAGAGTGTTGGTTGCAGTCTGGTTACGTTCCTTATAGTAAAATAAGGATTTTATAGAGGAGTTTGCGACTAAAAATATTATGTTTTAATATTCCGCCCTCTAAAAGCACATTTGAGCATATTTAATAGTTCATATATTTTTTTAATTTATCGAACGTGATATTAAATTAGATCAGGACACCCCTTCACTTCCCCTTGTGACATTTCGTCACATTATGACGGATCCCCCTCCTTCCCTCTTGAGCGTGACATCATTCATTTATGGATGGCCCCTCGAAAGAAGCTACTTAGATGAAAGATTCCAAAGTAGTAGAAACACTAATTGAAAGAACTCTTTACGTCGATAACGTCCTTTCTGGGGCGCCTCCAGTTTGCACTCTAAACGACGGCAACTCGTCACTGTTCACTAATGAATGTGCACTTAGAACTCTATAATTGGCATCTTTATTGCCGGTGGTACATTATGGTTTTTGTTCTGAGTGTTAATAGGTGTTTAAAGAGATCTTTAGCAGTGCTGTAAATACAATACTTGTAGAAGAACAAGTGAGATAATTTTAGAAAAACCTCTAGATCGGGATGTATTAACTTTTTTATTTGGAAAATGCACGCGTCGGGAATAAGGTATTACTATTATGGCCAATTAAATTATACCGTAGCTAGAAAAAGAGGACTAGGATTCTAGCGATTTTGTTTAGAGTAGCCGCGTTATTTCGCTGAATGAATAACAGAAAATATCAAGTTAGATCAGTAATATGCTTAAAATTATGTAGAAATCTCAAATCAGTAGTGATTATTGAACTCTGTTTTTTTACAAGGTGGTCCAAAATTGTCTCCCGATATTCTTCCAAACGTAATTAAATGGTAGTCTTTTATATAAACTTATTTGCGAAAATGAATAATTGGAGAGGTATACCCTTTAAAAGGGGGATAATAAATTTCAATTTTTCTGAAATATCTTCCGATTCCTGATTCCCTTAAAACATCAAATCCATATTTTAAACTTAGTCATAAGCTATCAGGACCCTAGTTTACATGGTATCCGTCAAACTCTCTCTTCTGCTTAAGGGGTGGTTTTAGGGGGTGACTGTCAGTATTTTCCTCATAACTTTTTATTTTTTTATATTTCTAAAAATTATTACCAAAAATTAATTTTCAGATCACTAGTAATACAAAAGGCATTCTTATTGCATTTTGATTAACCCAACCGTTCTTGAGTAATTTATATTTTAAAAACAACGTGCATTTACAACAGGATTCCACCACTGGAAACATTAGAAGTCAAGGAAAAGCCATGGATTTAAAATCTCGACATGGAAGTCATGGATATTTAGTGAAAGTAGACAGACAGATTGTCTTGATTTTTCATTTAAAAATCCTAAAAGTCATGATTTTTAGTAATTTCTCAGCATGTTTGTTTATTTTTTATATGCAGTTCGTTGATTGCAAATAATTTAATTTGTTTTATTAAAATTTTATGTCTGGTGAAATTATATAGCGTAAACGTAACAATAATACTCTAGTGTTTATTTTCAAATTTGGCGCGTCTCGTAAGTTGGTAATAATATCATTTACTAGTTAAGAAATATCCCTAGAAGTGGTAGGGAGAAAAAAGCGGGAAGCAAAAGCTAAGAATATTGGAGGTGTCTGTCAAGAAAAGTAAATACATTATTTTTAAGAAACATAAGCGTGTGTTTTAATAAAAAAACTTAAGGAAAACGTTTTAGTATAAGGTGAAGTGAATTAAAGCTTTTATAATGTTCGTGAAAAAATAATAATAATAATATATAATAATAAATATTTATTTTCCAATAAGATTGTTTACACAGTATAGGAATGGTCAGAGATACATTTTAAAATCTTACAATACATACAGAGTGTCCCACTTCGTATAAGCCACCCCTTTGGATTTGTATATATTTTTACAGCACATAATACCCATAATGAACTACCTTTGGAAGGTAGAACTGTTACTCAATCTCAAAGTGAACTGTGATGTTTTTAAAATGGGAATTTTGCAAAAGTAACATTAGCGATTGAGATAGAGGAAAAATGTATTTGGAAAAGTCGTTCAGAAAAATTAAGTAAGTTCAAATATGAAGTTTCATTTGAAAATATTGATTTTAATTTTTTTTTTTTTGAAAAATATTGCGTCAGAAAAATTTGAGGCTTGGGTTAGTTTAGAGCATCCAGATTGCTATGAATGTCAATCAGCTCACATCAATTATTGTAAACACCATAGTTGCCAATTTTTACGCCAAAATGCCTAAACTAACCCAAATAATAACATCTTATATAAGAAACTTATTTACGTGTAACAACGTTTTTCAATAAGATATTCATTAATTTTTTTTTAAATTTGTGAGTACATAATATACCCTTGAAATTTTCTGGCAGATGCCGTAAATATGTCGAAGATCAATCTGTTAAAGTTACCACAAAGCACATCGGTCAAAAATGTTAAAACTGGCATAAAAGTCCTACTGCTATCTGTAAAAATAGCATTTTTCTCCACCATATGCTCTATACTAGAACCTTTTTTAAAAACTTTTAAAGTAGTGAACCATTGGCCCCATTTCTATATAATGTTAATAATATGAAATTTTTTTTTAAAAATACACAAAACTGATTTTGCAAATGAATCGATATATATTTTGCTAAATAAATTAGATATCGGCTTTGCAACTAACAAACATTTAAAAGAAGCTAAAGTTTTCGAAAAAAAAAACAGATTCATATTTTTAAAGGAATATCAACAAAAGTTTCTAATCGCAACAGTTTCAAAAATTATTTAACGATCAGGACTCAAATATAATTTTATCAAAGATATTTCTTGCTTAGACCCTTTTGTAACAAACTCTAAGAAAAGTGCTGTCGAAAAATGGATGAAAACTGTTTTGGAAGAATTATACAATGAAAATGTAATTACTAATTATATACACACTAAATCACATTTTAATTTTTTCACTCCTTTTCATAATAGTGTGGGGGTGGTATTGGGGGCGAGAGTGGAGGGGGTGGCTAATGCCAAAAAAAAATTTGAGGCCTTGACTTTTCATACATGCCTTAAATTTCAATTTTATGGACTCTTACCTGCTTGGTTTGTCTATTTACCCTTATTTACCCCGAACCCTTCAACGGAATTAGATCAAAATATAGTCTAGTTCCAGATTTCGTTACAATACATAAGTATACAAAATTTCAAGTCAATATCAGAGAGTAAACGTGCGCACAGAAAAAAGTTACAGGCAGACAGACAGACCGCCCGACAGACAGACAGGATTTTTTTTCGCTCAAATTTAAAATTTCGACATTTCATGACATTTTAAGCCTATTTCAACAAAAAACAAATTTTTTTTTGCGTTACTATACTTCCACTGAACGTGGAAGTAATTATGAGAATGTGAAAAATTAACAGTCAACTTATTAAATCAGAAAAGAATTGTGTGAATTGCGCTTTACTGCCGATAGAATGTAGTTTCAGGTATCTTAATTCTCATCAGTAAAGATAAGTGTGCACTGTGCATATATGACCAAGGGTCTTTTACGGTTCTGGCGGTCCAATATGTGATGTTATCTATAATTGTTTCTGGCTCTGTTTTTTCTGGTATGAAATATGAGGACAGTTCAATGCTTATATGTAGATATTTCTACTTATAGGTTGTGAATTCTTATACACAAGATGTTGGTTCCTAAGAACATGTGGTTGACAATTGCTTAATAAGCAAATTATCGCCTAAATAACAAAATTTATTCTTTTAATCTTATCCTTCGCAGCCTCAGCCCTTTCATTTTTTGGTATAACAGGTCATATCATCTCATACTGGTACTAAAAGAGTATCCATGTGTTACTTTGATCAAAATCGTTAGAGAAAATATAGAGAAAAAAATTATTCAATTCTTTAAACAACACCAACATCCATCTCTCAGTTTTCTAAAAGCAACTAGTCTCGCCATCTTATACTAACCAGTTCGAGACACCGCAGCGACGGCATCCCATAGAAATGAAAAGGATGGCAAGAAGGAGTTAAATGTTTAATATTTTGTAGAGAGGAAGGATAATGCTAGAGGAATTTATAGTAGGCGATAGGTTGGTTAGAGATGAGGTTGTCGGAAAATGAGTAACGCCTGATAGGTAAGGTGTGTTTTATTCTGAAAGGGGCATTATACTGTCTAATTTGCGTTATGTTGCTGATTAGCGGGCTATTATCTAGTTTGAAAGTATTGGAATTGGTTGGGAGCGTGGTGAAGAAAAAAAGAATGTAGAACACAGCACTTAGGCCCCATTGGGCCCCTTGTACTTCCTTCCTGCAGGCAGACTCTCGCCTAGGTCTCCAACCAACCTAATCTTGCGAAGTAGGTGGTGATGTTGCCTAGGGACATCTCCCTTACATCGGCTAAAGTAGGTCAACGTTCTCCCAAAATGGATCCTCTGATTAATGAGACGACAGAGTTCATGCTGGACCGTTTCACCTTCTTGTTTACAACCTCCACGGAGAGATGTTTCGCTTAATCCCATATTGTAGATGTTTCCCTAACGGACAGTATCCAGTCTTGATTCCCATTATAAAACATGGGTTTCTTCTGGATATTGCCAGATAATTCATTATTGTTGGGATATTTTAGTAGTTCCCTAGAAAGCTGGCAGCTACTTTTTTCATCCCACAGCTTCTTAAATTCGTTGTGGGTGTTCTCTTTAATTACTTATTTGTTTGTTATCGCTGTGATCGGTAACAAACTGGCCGGACCTGATCCAAAGATATTTAGACCTGCTGCCTTCTTGGCCACTCTGTCGGCTACTTTGTTGGCACTACACTGTGCACGTCCTTTCACCCAGCATACTAGTATGTTATTCATGCTAGAGGCAGCCAAAAATTTTTGGTAACATTTCCAGACTGCTCCTGTGGTAATTTTGTAACTTCTCAGGGCTAGTAGTGATCATCTGCAATCTACGTAGATCTTGATTGTTTTGCCTCTAGTTTGTCTACGGACAATCTCTTTTGCGGCTATGGTTATGCCCGCCAGTTTAATCGGTATTACGTTGGCTCGCCCATCCATAGCCTACTTGTATATTCTACATCCTGCCCCATCGTTCTTTTTTGATCCGTCTGTGAAGATGTTGATCACATCTTCGTCAGCAGCCTCGTTATGTAGGGTCCGTCGAAGATAATCGGGGGAGAAAAGTCATCAGTGCACGCCTGTAGAAGAGGCCACTTCTGACCTCTCCACAATCTATATTTGGTTGTATGCCAACGGATTTGAGGCGTACTATTGTTGTCAGAACCATTTCTCCTAGATATATATAATATATATTAAATCTCTTCAAAAATTTATGTTTTGCAACAACTTCAAGAAATATGTTTTTACAAACTCTAGTCTGGCCCGTGTACAACACATGGTGAGGAACGGAGGACTTATAATGTAGCAACTACCATCCTATGTACGGTTTTTGAGCTAACGATTACACAAAAAGATTCAAGAAAAGTTCAATGTTTATAAAATTTTGGTGGACTTTTGCTTGCCTGTCTATTCACGTATTTTTATTTCAATATCAATTTTGGTCGCTCCTCGGAGCTTGAAAATGCTTGAATCGCAACGACTTTGAATTATATTCTGCAATTACAATTTCATACGTTCAGGCAAGGCGGTCCCATGCACATATGAGTACGTGGTAAAGATACTTTTCTGACACCGAATCACTGAGGAACCAGTTTAGGGTAAATCCCGTTAAACCTCATCATTTTCCCGTCAAAATCGACTGCTAGGAAATGATGGGGGTCCCATGTCGCTAAAGGCTATTTTCGCTAAAACTCTTTATATACTTTGAATAGAAGCTGGATTAACTTGTCCTCATATTTAACACAACTGCTTAACAACGTGGATCTGTAAAAGGGTTTTTAATTTTGAAATTTCCGAAAGTGAAGTTACTGTTTCTAAATTTTGGTGGTCGGGGCGACATTACGTCTTTGTGCAGCGACATTTACTACACTTTCTAAAATGATGCTTCCTGATGAGTTATTGAAATTTTTGCATAAAAAACGCTCCGTAGAGCGAAAATATGATTAAGAATATTAAAACCTCTTCCACGATATTTTTACGTGAAGCACGCTTTTCATGCGAAATATTTTCTATTTTGTTACAGTTTCGAAAAGTACATCGAGAGTTTTATCGAGTTATTTAACATGCACCACACCGGCGCGGCGTAAGTAATGACCGGAATGGCAGACCTGAAAACGTGTAAATTCACCAAAAACTCAAAATCGATTTCTTACACGATCACAATATTTTTCTATATACTACGGGAAAGTAAAAATTACTATAAATCTAGATATCGTATGCTACTCTAAGATCATGAGGCAAATTTAAACTTGCGTCTTACTGTATATATATACAAAAAGGGTGCCACCATGTACTTACTTTCCGCACGTTAATAGAAAGACGGAAACACTACTTAACATTTTATTACAGTAGCATATAACACCATTAACTCATTCTCTTTTTGAATTTTGTAATCTTCAGCAAGGCTCTGGTTTCCATTTTTTGCGTTACACAACTACATCTCGCATTTTTTCACCACATCCTGTCATTCAACAGAACTTAAACATAAGATCGGATTGCTCAAATGCACAGTATCTCGGCGAACAGCATTCTAGAAATATGGATCATTATGAGGATATCGTTAGCCGTCATTGTTGATTGAATCAAAATAGAAAAACGACGAGAGCAACTGATGCGCAACAGTCATCTCTTTGCTCACGAACAATCGTGGTTCGCGTGTTCTTAAACCTCTCAACGCGGTATCAAGGCACGTGCACCTCACTTTACAATAATACTACTGTTATTTTAAATCGTTAGCTTGCCACAAGAAACATAAGGCAAATAACTATTATTCTTTGTTAAAGAAAGGGCAATTGTAACGTTTATTGTAATTTAAAAAATTGTGCTGAAAGAACGTTAAGATAATGTGTTTTTTCGGTAATACCTATTAACATTTCAGCAGGTGTGTGGTAAAATTGCCGTTTTAAAATATAAATTGAGGGGGTGGTACTAAGTAGCATACTGATCAGACTGAGGCAAGTCTAGTAAAATGTGGAGTTTTCTATGTAGTATTACCAAAGCCTGAAATTGACCAATAATTAAAATTGAAATATACTATGTTGTAGCGTTAGGGAAAATGTCCAGAGCATTTCAAAATAGGTGTTATTAATATTAAACATATATTTAAAGAGAGCGAGAGACTTGGTAAATATTTATAGACCCATAACACTGATTTCAAATTTTGCTAACAGTTTTAAAAAAATTGTTATAAAGCAATTAAAAAGGTCTCTACATGGACATAAAATGTTGTCCGATTTGCAATGTGGCTTTAGACAGAGCAGGTCATTGCAAGATGCTGTTTGTAATTTAACTTTAGCATTTATAACTCATTAGTTTTTGTTTAACTAGCTGCTTTTAGCTTTAGAAACAAAAGGTTTATTAGCTAGACTTCGATAGTTATTGGTAAATATCAAACATAATATTCCGCATACTTACTAATCTAATACAATACACAAATTATTAATTTTTATTTTCCAATTCATTTATTCTTTTTTCTTTTAGTTATTTTGAAAATAAATTTATTTATAATTGTGTAAATAAATTTTTGATTTATGTTTATTCACATTTACTTTCATTTTCTCTTATTTTTGTATTCCTGTTTCCTGCTTACAATTTTACTTTCCCGCCTTCACAAACTCATGAATATACATGTAAATATTGTAACTAAAACATAATATTTTTAGTCGCAAACCTCTATAAAATCCTTATTTTACTATAAGGAATGTAACCAGACTGCAACCAACAGCTATGTGCCCCGCCGAGCGCTGAATTACAAGTTACAAGTCTGGCGCGTTTAATTGCATATTACCATCAAAATGCTAATGCTTCGATTGCAACAAACACCAGCCGAAAGACTGATCCTACTTAAAGGAGCTCGCGTGCCAGTCGTCCCACACCACTTGCAAACTGCAGTTTCGAGCGGTTGGCTCTCGTCAGTGCAAGGTAGGTGTGTGACGACCGACACGAGGATCCCTTGACTACTTGGTACATTTCGATATCTTTAGGATAGCGACACGTATAATAGTCAGCAGGCGCCATCTAGCGGTCCAGCGTCTGTTACAATCGAAAAATAAATAGCCTGACTGGGCTTAGCAGAGTTCAAATGTCATTTTAGAGGGCGGAATATTAAAACATAATATTTTTAGTCGCAAACTCTTCTATAAAATCCTTATTTTACTATAAGGAACGTAACCAGACTGCAACCAACAGCTACTCTCCGGGCTATGTGCCTCGCTGAGCGCTGAATTACAAGTTATAAGCCTGGCGCGTTAAGTGTAATAATTGCATATTACCATCAAAACGCTAATGCTTTGATTGCAACAAACACCAGCCGAAAGACTGATCCTACTTAAAAGAGCTCTCGTGACAAATATTGTAATTGTTTAGTGACAGGAAGTAAACGGCTGACTTATAGTCTCTATATGTATTTTGGAGAAAAATTCCTTTGTTTAAAATTCTCTACAAATGTTTCGGCTTATTAGGCCTTTATCAAGAGAGTACAAAGTGTATACACGTTAATCCGTTGACAACTAAAAATAATATGTTGCATAATCTCCTCCTCTTGGTATGTATCGGATTATGATGAATCTTTTACGTTTATTTTATATTTACATGCTTTACACAGAGTGACCTGGGACCTGGCAGACCTGGTTTTATTCTTGGCATGGTCCTTATAAGGTTTCTATTATTGTAAGGCAATCTTGCAAGCCAAATTTGTGAAGGCACTGCATTTTGTAAATATTTATAAAAGTGCTCTTTCCACTTTTTTTAAACTGCTTGTAGAATTCTGCTTTTGTCCCAGTTTTGATCACTCTTGTAAAATCGTCGTAAGGTATTTGAAGCCCTGACGAATGGAAAAAGGCTATAAGTCAAATTTATCTATATTCTTTCCTTATATTTGGGTTTTCTACCACATGTATTATCCTCTTCAAAAAATGTGGTAGAAAACCCAAATAAAAGGAAAGAATATTCGTAGAATGCCACAAATAACTTTCAGGCAATATCAGCTTATCTATGACCCATGACAAAACAATGTTCGTAATGAAATAAGCTACGACATAACTCCTCTGATGAGAATTACTCCATATTACAAAAGCCATCTTTCCATATATCATTTGTCCCTCTATCGATACTCTACCAACACTGTTGGAAATATATCGAGCCCGATATGACACCTAGTAAAGCCAGGAAAAGTAGCTAGCATGAAATAAATAATTGTGATAACTTATCCCGTTATGCAGTGTATTTGTCTACAACAGAATATAGTATGAGCATTTTCTGCGAATTATATCAGAAGTAATTGATAATTGTTCACGTGATCCAAATATAAGGAGAAGTAATGAACAAAAATCGGGATAAGATAAAACTGAATGTGGTGGGCTGAAGAGACCTAAGGAGGAAGCATAAAATATACTGAAGATTACAGAAGAAATCGTATGCTGTATTGCACAGACAAACGAGTATATCAGAGGAGATATATATTTAAGGTAACTATGGGAATGTCAAGAAAAATGGGAAAGATAAATTACGAAGAGGAAGACCTTTAAATTCCTCCCCGCTTGCGATGGACATGAAAAGGAAAAAACTAAGTTGAAAAATAACTGTTGATGCTGTTGATGGACCAAGGTTATCTAAAAGGATATTATAGGCGACTTAATCTTAAAAAAAAAAACGTACGAACATGGACAGACAGTGTAAAGTAGACAGAATAGAGCATCGTAATCATGGATTTTAAGGAAGGAAAGAGGAATAAATTGATGGGAGGAGACGAAAGTCTGTTAGAGACAAGATGAAAATGTGATAAGGAAGACGGCCTTTCCAGTTAATTTTTGGCGAGCGTGTTGGAGTAATATACGCTTGACGTGATGGAGAAGTTTTAAAGGCAGGCGACCTTCCTTAGGAATGTGGAAACAAGCAGTAGATGTATGTATGTGCCCATGTTTACGTGTTACCTTGTAGAACTTAAACGGTTGGGATCGTTCCAGTGACACTGGTTTATGGTTTATTAAGTGATATGAGCTGCCTTAAATAATTATTAATTTTAGTTCTGTTATCAATGAATTAATTGCTTCCTTAGTCCGTCCTCATATGTCTTATTAACATATCGAGGAAGAGCACAAGCTTCGACATCAACAAAAAATGTTAATTATTAGTTTTACATTTTAACATTAAGGAAATGATTACTTACAATTAACGAATGCTTAAAAAAAGTAATTTTTATTTTTATAATGAATAGATCTACAAGATAGCATCTATCATTTGAATCAGTAATGCGGCATTTTTTGCTGTCTATAATAGAGAAAGGTATCTCGGCTACCGCTATGTGATACAGATTTAAGCGCGAGTTTGAGCTTGGCAATTAATCTACATTCTTACACCTGTAATTTACACCTGAGGGGTCACGCTGGTAGCTGCTGTCGAGAAACTCTGTGTAACTAACAAAGAAAAACTGTATTGTGTACGTCTTGTTATGAACACATAAAAGATGGGCTTTATATATACGGAGCTATACTTGGTGTAAATGTGTTTTTATTGTAAAAACGTCTTTATTTAAATGAAATATTGTAGCATGTTTATGCAAATGCGAATTTATAATAAAGTTGCTACTGTTCTGAATAAATGGGTGCTCTTTGTGAATTGTAAAAAGTTATTATACCAAAAACTATTAGTAAGTTTACCCAAAAGCACTTTTATTGCTGAAAATGGTTTTTATAGATGTTCTTGCTTTCTTGGAAACGTGTATTTGAAAAGAAAGTATATTTTGCACATTCTTTATGTTAATTGAAATTGTAAATCATGATTTGTTTACTTCGATGTGGTATAAGAAGTCATTCTCTGACCTGAATTATTTCTCGCTTATTAGAAATGAAAAATGTCTTCTACGAGCATAGGAGTAGGCGAAACAAATATTTAGTTCTTCTCAATTTTATAATTTTCAAAGTCTCATTTTAAAGTTTCCGGTTTCTATTTTAAAATAAGTTTCACAATATTTACGAACCACGATTTCATAATATAATTGGTGTAATAATCATATTAAAATGTTTGTGTATTACAGTTTCGACATCTTTATACTTTTTCTGTTTGATCAGTATCCTTGTAACTGATTTGTTATAATAAAACATAGTTTATATTTACTTATTTGTTCCAATAGATTCAGATCCTCTTCCTCCATTTTCTGATTCATCTGATGATTTATCTGTGGCGGAAACATTTGCCTCGATTTCTTTATTACTGGTGATACCAAAACCATGTGACGAGCTACCAAATGAAATTATAGTTCCACCTGAAGATGTACTAGAACCGCAAGAACAATTCAACAGCCAAATTCTGATCCGCTAGATCTAGGCTTTACTCATTTTTTAATATTACTAGATGAACTCTCTGCATTGCCGAATGTCGTTGTACTACCATTTGGTTTGTGTAAAGTAACCTTTGTTCGATTTGACTCTCTCAGTACGTTAATAGATAATCAAATTAAATTAATTGTGTGATAAATATCCTGTTATATTATTTTGTGTATGACAATAATAAAACCAGGAATGATCCTTACCTCCTATGAAAGAAACTACAGTTGTCGTGGATCCACTTCCATCTGTACCAAATTCAAAAGAATAGTATACTATCACAAGATGGAGTGCTTGATTCATCAATGGACAGAACTTTAGTGACTGGGCCAGTGGAAACAGAACAATCAGATATTCTTCCTATAGCGGCCCCATTACCCTCACCTCCTAAAGACTGACCAGTTGGCTACGGTGGACCTTTTCAACATATAACTTATAATGGATACATGCCATAGAACCTTCTCTGGTATATACAATATGCACTATTCTTAAAGAACAATTTTTCAAAGGAAATTGTATCAGGTTGTTCTTACTTAAGATGTTTTTTCAGATGAATTAATTTCTAATTCTAAAGCAAAACAGATATTGCTTGAAATGTAATCTTTCAGTAATACATTCCATTCAATGGATTGTTTCTTTTTTAACTGCCATAGTCATACAATATTACGAATTTGCACGTGGAATATATACTTATATCCTTATACCTTTTTTAATATACAATACAGGTGCGGATTATTATTATTATTATTGTCATAGATTAGTCCTATGTTGGATTACTCTATAGTACTGTTTGATTCACTTATTAAATTTAGACACCGAGTGTTATATTTTAACATGCGACATTTAGAAAGCTTAATTTATAATTTCCAGTAATTTTCTTTCAGTGTATGAATACCCCAATTATAACTTTTTTTTTGTTTTCTATTTCGCGAGGTCACCCCATCCCCCTCGTGCCTTTGTATGTCTGGTTATTGCTATTGGTGTCTTATTAAAAATTTGTTAATCGTAGATTAATTGTAAATTGTTTCAGGAGTCGTTTGGCTTCGAGTAGTCTTACTTCACTTTGACCTAAAAGATCTTTTACATCTAGTTGTTTCCCAGGATTCCAAGACTTTTTACAAAGCTAGTGATTTTTCTGGGGGCTAATTTCTCTATGCCTTCAGCTGTTAATTCCGCCTGCTCTAGGAACTTTAGCCTAGTGCGGGTTAATACCTTGCATTCACAAAGTGTATGTTTCGCAGTTTCAGTTGCACTATCACAGTATCTGCGCTTGTCATCTACTGCCTTGCCCAATTCTTGAGATGATATCCCAAGGGACGGTGAGCAGTTAGAAGGAGTGTTATCAGCCTTAATTCGGACTTTTCAAGTTCGAGAAGCATTGTGGCATCGTTTGTCGAATAAGTCATAAACTTTTTCGCTTGTCTTTGGCCTGGAGTGTTCCTCCAGTAGGACTTTTTCTGATCCTTTTTCCATTTCTGGATCTCCTCTGTTATGTGTCCCTCGGTCAGGTCACAAAACGGGCCAGGTCCAATGAATTATGCTTCAGCTCTTTTTTCGCAAGGCTGTCAGCAAGTTCATTACCTTGTACTCCCTCATGTTCTGCAACCACATCTAGGTAATCTTGTTGTTGTTGGCCAGTTGCTTCAGGGATTGTCTACATTCCCAGGCAATTTAAGGCTCGAATGTATAGGACCTTAAAGCTTTTAATGCTGTCTGGCTATCTGATGGTATATAAATCTTTGCCCTTCGAATGCCTTTATTTAGGCATTTCTGGGCACACAGATCTATAGCATGAATTTATATCTAGAAGATGGTTGGGGTGTTACCGAGGGCTTTGGATAGCCTACATTTAGGCCCTGCTGCGCCCACTCCTACCCATCTTAGATCCATCTGTATACCAGATTAGTGACTCTTGTTCCAATCGGAGTGCCTCCATCTTGTTCGTCTGACGGTTTTCGATCAGCACGTCAAACTGACAGTCAAAGTCCTGCTTAATTGACATAGAGTCAGTGGGTTTGATCATGTACTAACTCCAGAATCCTTAAGTGACCAACCAGATCGCCTGGTTTAAATTTATGTGCCTGATGCAGTCGTAGGGCACTAAGTGCTGCTTCCGGTTGCTCCTGTAGTCAGGCAAGGCGCTGCAGTTTCTGCAACTTTCCTTGTTTGAGATCATATCCTCATGTCTGTCCCTCACAGTCACGACCAGGTCATCTGCATAACCCTGGACGTTGAAGCCCGAATTACTCATTTTATAGAGGAGATCGTCGACCACCATTGACCACAGCAAGGGTGATAAGACTCCACCTTGCGGACAACCCCTGACTGCAGTCATCGTAGTCGGCTCATCCCCCACACTTGTAGTAATTATTCCTATTAATCGTATGTTTACATATTTTTGTTTATAATTCTTATACCGTATTTACTTTTAAGTAAAGTAAATGTATATTACTACTACGATAATTATTATCGAATTATAATATGCAATTAAATGAAATAGTTATAATAAAGTTATGTTATCTTAATCTATTTTAAAATTATATGCCATGTGTACTTCTGTTAAATCTTTATGTTGTTACTCTTAGAATTACAGAATTTTTTTAATGTTTACAATTTTTGCTGTAATAACATATAATGTGGACGATGAAAACATGGACTTTAAGGATTATGATCTCACCAACATTAATAAAGTTCCAACAACTGAAACAGGATTTTTATGTTTTTTCGAAATAAATCCTGTTACAGCAACAGCGAGCGCATTCTTCAACAATTACATTTCATTAGTTCACGTGGAGTTAAACATTACTGAAGCATTGTACCACACAATCATAATCAATCGGAGATATTCTATTTTAGATAATGAGCCACCGCAGACAGAAATATAAAAAGCTAATGTATTGAAAGCAATCACAGTTTAATTGAAGTAATATTTCCAGTTTTCAACAGCGTATGACAGTGGGATATTTATGGACGTGCAAAGTAGCTAGTTCGACACATATCGCAATGGTATTTTGAACGGAAACGGCCTGTGGAGCGATAAATCAACGAGAAAACGTACATAGAAGCTATAAGAGCTGCTGTCAATTTGTTAATATATTTAAAGATTCATATACTGTGTTACATGTTTATTAATAGCTTGTTGCAATTGCTTTATAATTAATGTGTTTTGTAGAACTATTTGGATGTTCATAAATTGCTCAAATTCTGTTGATGTACGCTATTGATAGTGCAAACGATAACCGTCTGAGGTTCTACGATATCAGATATCAGTACGAAACACATCTAAATTGAAAATCGAATAATAACATAAAACAGGTCTGCCTAAATTTCAATGGCCGGGATTGTTAATAGATGGCTTTCGGTATGCGCTTCCTTATTTACTGATATACCTTGTAGTAGGCCGGCTTCTATTCGAAAATAATTCCTATTTTTATTTCAAATGTATGTAAACATTATTTTGTAACAACGATTAAACGATCATTATTACATTGCATAAGAAATTAAATTCGCTTATTAGGGAATAGTCTTCGGGCTTATTATTATCTCAAAAATTGCCGCCATAGCCATCGACAACGAAAGTGTCCATTTCAACTTCAATTCAATATAAAAGGCGACACTGCCGGTCACTCTAACAATAAAATGTCAACTTACGCAAGCATAGACGAGAGCGTCGAAAGAGTACCGAAGATTGACCGATTTATATTGACTCAGGTAGTTAACTATGCGTTATTATTTAAAATTCGTTTTACATTCTGATTTCGGTTGGGAAATAGGTAATTTGCATGTTTGTGGTACTAAAAGAAAGTTTAGATTTTTTATGAAATATTTGACTTGATTTTTAACAAGAAAGTAGGATAAAGCTACATTACAATTTACTCAGTTATTATTTTCAATAATAATAATGAGACTAGGTAAAAGTTCTCGTTCTAAATATATTATTAGCCAGATTTACATTTGCTAAATTACAAATTTATATTCTTGATCTGAATATTTTCAGAGTTTATGCAATGGCAAGCAACTTTAACTTCAATTTTACTTCAGTTAATGTACTACCAGTGGCTTACCGTGTGCCTATTGACACGTAAGGTTTCACAAGAATGTTTTGCTGTTCAAATTATTATGTGAGGTTTCTCACCGGCGATATACCTACTATAATTATTCTACGAACTCTAAACGGTTATAGGCCAGCGGTCAGTGCTTGGGTCCCCGTGCCCTGTACACCTTTCTCGTATTAGAGGGGGTTACTTTTCGACGAAGTTCTGAACCGGGACGTCTTGTCTGTTTAAATTACATCGACTAACCACGGATTATGTTGTTGGATAGTCATACACAATTTGGTAATTGCCGTTTGTGTAATCAATTAAAGGATATTTTCTCAATATTTTATGATATTTTACATGAGTATTTAATTCTCATTTACCACTTAAATTCGATAATGCACAAACATTGACATGATCACTGTCCTCTGATTTGGATTTAGTTTCATTTTTTTAGTTTTTCAAAAAATAATTCTACCAGCCTTGCCGCATCTCTAATTACAATCAAAATAACACGAAAATTCCATTCCATAACCTAGTTCTTGTTATTTGCATAACCAACTTTGAAACATATACAGTATGGTCATTACTGTGGCAACGTAAACTCTCTTATGCAGGGCGTCAACGGATCATGGTACACCCCCTTTTTTCCTTATTTTTAAGAATATCGGAATGAAACTTGGTAGACGTATTATATGACTGAGAAGGCACTTTGTGGCATAACTGTAATTTTTTCCCACTTCCGGTTTCACCGGGAATGCCCCAGCTTATGATTTTTAAATGGAACACCCTTTATATTATTATATTTCTGGAATCCTTGAAGAATTCTGAGTACGGTGATGCCCCATAAGTGCATTTACACTCGACAATTTGACTTAAAATTTAAAAAAAAACAAAAAAATGCTTTTGGGCACATCCATCGAGTCCTTAGAACATCTCCTATTTTATGGTAGTATTCTACCATTATGGTTCCATTTGAAAAATTTAAGTTTTGTTAAAAAAACTGTTCAGGCCAAATTTGATGGCCCACAAAATACACATTCTCAAATTTGTATGCTCGGTTTTATTTTTCTTACATTACATCGGTCCGCTACAAGCATTTTTTTCTGGTCATGGCACTCTAGATGTACAAACAAATTGCGAGTCAAATTTTTTCATGGGACATATAGTCAATAGTAGATATCCTCGAATTCTTCAATATCATGAAAATCAGGACTAATTTCTAATTGCTCAGGCTCTTCATCAACCACAGCTTCGTCAACAATATTTTCTACATTTTGACACAAAGTATTCCTTCCATTGTAGCATAAATTGCTGCATATGCTTCCAATGGTTTTGCATGAGCAACGTTTAGTTTTGCAACCGACCTTACAACCACAAGCAATTATATTGAGTAATTCACTAGGAAGAGGAGCTTCATCAGTCCTTATCGGCATCAGTCTGTTATCTATTGTTTGCTGCTATCCAAAATTCTAGGATTTTCATGCAAATTCTATCTTTACTCCACTATTGAGATTTTCATAAATAAATAAAACATTTTGAATTATTTCCGAATGAAATTAAATTTATCTTTAATTATATAGATCAACACGGTTCGGAACGATTTATAATACAGTGAAATTTTGTACTCTTCTACTGTACGGTCCGACTCTATTGGAGTGGTCCACAGAAAGGCAGTATCTCCAGTGAGTAATTTCCTAGAAAATGACGCAGTTTAACATGATCATGAAAATTTCTGTTGTTCTTTGTGTAGTGAACCACTTAAGGTTAGCGGCCTCAATGAGTACTATTGTCGAAAAATAACCCGGTTTAAAGAATCTACAACCATTATTTTAACTGTCGCCGCTTGTTTGCCGAACATCCTGTATAGCACATCAGATTAACTGCATAAGGAATTTTGTAGTAATAGTTAGTAGTGTCAGTTGATAGAATGGGTAAGTTAAACAAAACTTCCCGTATTCTGTGCCGATGTTATTTCCTTATATTTAAAAAATAGAGTGAATCATACCCATGCTAATTGTTACACCTCGGTATTTTTTAATGTCGTCATAAAATTACCATAGTGTCGAGGTTTTCCAGCGTATACAACTAATGCAAAATTCGCCTCGATCAATTAACCCATCCAAACAATAAATCTGTAATGGAAAAATTCAATTATTTTAAAATTAACAATTAGTCGATTCACATTTATTACAGAGGTGCTTGCAGTGTAATAAATTTGAATTCCCATTTGAAACTCAATATAGCCAATAATAGTTCCAATAACATTTCCTTAAACATTAAATGCAAATAAAATAGACGTAATTCCAAGTCATTGTTGTATAAATCTTTACTATCTATCTACTTATCCGTAGTCCGATGTAACAGATAAAAGTCGAACTATACGTATTTACACACTCATATCTCGCGATCGGTAGTTGTTAGATCGAAAAGGCGGCTTCACTGAAAGAAGGCTGGGAAGAGAGGCCATTATGAGCATTGCGCCGAATGTAAAACACCGTCAGAGTAACTCCAGACAATGCTACCACCGAATTCGAATAAATCAAGGCCGCTAACAGGACGGAGAGTCAGACTGTGATGCCCTCCGACAGCATAATGCGCTGAATAATGAAATACTGGATTTAAATTGTATCAGCGGCGGCCGCAAAGCACAATCGCCAGTATATATAGCGTACTGTCATTCATAGTGATTTTGGTCTATTCTATCAGATTCTACGCCTTACCAGTTTTTGATCCCGACGGAAGATTTCTATTCAATGCTTTTTCTGTACTTTTAACACCAGAAGGACGGCAAGTTATTGATGATACAATGATAGTGACAACTGGAGAATATGGAACAGCATCCGCTTCAGGACGATTTTTTTATATGTATGCTATTTAGTTAGAAGTAAATAATGAGAATTATGTCGATTTGTAATTGTAAAATACATTATTTTTTTATTGCATGGTTTACACAGTCTAGCTCAATATATCACAATAAAACATTAAAATTGGTTAAACATAAAAGAAGAATAATTTTCTTCTTTTTATGGGTTTTTCTACCACATGTTTCTCCTGAAAATTATCACAAAATCTTAACAAATAAAAAAATATATATAGTATTGTTACGTATTTACACCCTGTAATAATTGCAACACAGATTGTCACTAACAACTTATTTATCACTAAATTTACAATAATTGATCCTTATAATAACACACTAATTATCTTTTATTTACTATAGAATCACTACTATAATTCACAACTTGTTACTGTTCTTTATCTTATCTGAGCACTTGACTCATCTCAGAACTGTACTGAACTAACTTCAGCGCGTTGGCTCTGCTACTTATATATCCATGGCGCTTATTCTCGAATTATCCATTTGCCCCCAGGCTCTTCCAGATTACTTCTACTGCCTTCTAGTATACTTCTATGAGGCAGTGCCACCTGTGGGCCGTCTGAGCCTCTTTTATCGTAAGAGGGCGGCATATAACAGTATATTAGAGAAACTCATATATCTTCTATCTTACCATAGGCGTATTGAACATGCCTGACTCAGCTGCTAGTATAATAATTTGACACTTGGTAAAAATCGTAGAAACCTTATCATAGTCAGAATTTATAACATTTATAATGGTGTCACATTTATAGTGTTATGTATTTGCATGCCTAATTAGCTACCAGTATAACGCTAGGTCGTCAGTCGGTCCAGAGATGGCGCCATAGGTTCCTACCACGGATCTTTATCCAGTAAAACAGTAGAGCGGTCACGAATGACAGTCTGAAATAAAAGAGAAAACTCTAGAATAAGCACTATGGAGTATATAAGTAGGGGTACCGAGGCATGCGGAGTTCAGATATAGTTTAGGTGAGCCACGTGATCAGATAAGATAAAGAACAGTGAACAAACTAGTATAGTGACAATAAGTAGTTAATTTATAGTAGTTAAGAGTTATAGTTAGTGTGCAATGATAAGGACTAATTATTGTAAGTTTAGTATTAAATAAATCGTTTGTTAGTGAGAGTTCGTGTTGCAATTGTTAAACCTACGTTCAGGGTGTTTACTGGAGGGTATAAATACGTAACAATAATTTCTCACTGAAATCCAATGTCACGAACTAGTACTGTATAGTTGCAATAAGTAAAATTGTAAATATTGAATGTTGTTCCGATATCATTAGGTCGTCAAATATTTTTATTTTTTGACATCAAAAATGTATCCCATTAAAAGCTGTTAATTGTTCGTGTCCAAATTTCCAGGCTATATTTTTGCGTAATAATTATGTTAACGCTTCGGCTAGGACTGCAAAGTATCGTATGAATTTTCGAAAATAACTTGCAAGTCCAAGAAACTGGCGCAATTGCTTAATATTACTTGGTACCATCATCTCTTGGACTGCTGCTGTTTTTCTGTAAACCAAACTCTATTTTCTGAAATTTCTCTGCCCAAATATTCAAGTTGTATAAAGAAGAATTTACACTTTGTTAATTTGAGAGTCAAGTTATTATTTTTCTTTACCTATCTAACCCCTCCTTGCAAGTCCAAATGACATTCTTACATCTTCATAATGTTCATCTTGAGTGACCGCCTAATCGATCAATTTGATCTTCTATTAACGGTAGAGGAAATTTAACCTTTTTAGTGATCTTATTTAAAGCACGAAAATCTACACACAAGCCACGCCCTCCATCTTTTATGTTTGAACGTGAGGGCCCATTATATTATTTTTTAATAAATCATCAATCATCAAATTAACTTCATCTTGCTCTGATAGTGGCAAACGATATGGGCGATAAACTATAGGTTTCTCTGTAGTACACTCAATTGTCACGCTTGTTGTATTTGTTTTTCCTTATTCACTAGTTTTAAACAAAATATCTCATAAATTTACAAATATATATCTACTATGAACATAGTCCAAGTAACCCACATAAAAGTAAAGAATAAGAAGATAAGAAGAAGAGTAACAAGAGAAGAAGAAGAATAGTTAGAAAAGAAGAAGAAAAGGTTATTTTCCATTTTCACTTTCTATATTTAGGTCATGTCAAATTTCCCATCAGAATGGCTTATTTAAAAAAATAAAAAACAATATTTTGTACGAAAAGTATCCAAAAAAACAATTAAAGAAAGTAAGAAATCCATTTTTTGTATTATTTTTGCTTATAACTTTTTTTTTGAGCAGAGATAGGTATAGGCATTCTTAAATTCTGCTTTTTTTATCTTAAATATGAAGATTTGTAAAGATATATTTGAAATTAATTTAATTTAAAATATATAAACCCTCTTCACTGGGGTTGGAAAAAATCAAAATATGGATTGATAGCTAATTCCACGAATGAATGAATCTCTTGCACCAGAAATTTTGCACAAAAAAAATGGCGTGCGGATGTACCACAGGTTGTCACGGAAGCTGTGGTTGCAGGAAACTAGAACTAACTTGTTCTATGTTTTGCAAAGAATGTATGGGTATCAATTGCGACAATATACAAGAAGCAGAGATTGAAGAAGAGGATGCCTTTGAAAATGTGGATGAAGATATTGATATTCAATTTAAAAATGTTATTGAAGAGATGGAATGAAATGTTTATTATATGCAAATAGTTTAATGAATATTCTTACTTCAATAAGGTTTATTGAATAAAATACTCAATTTTACTAAAATTATAATATTTTTATTGGGAAAAAGACAAATCTTTTTATATTAGATAGATAAAAAATCAATATTTTAGTATAATGTATTGTTACTTTGTTTAAAAAACCATCGCAGTTTTATACATTTGTGAAAATAACGTGTTATTATTAACAAATTAATTTGAAATACGTTGTCTTATTGAATAAAAATCAATTTTGTTTTAAAAAATAAGATTTTAAACAATATCAAGGTAAATGCAATAAACAAAAAAAAAATTACTAAGTTTGAGCGACTACATCTCAGTCAATTTTTATCGAAAAAACTTTTTGAGACCAACATTTTAAAGGAAATTTCATCAACTTTTTTTCTACAAATCAATGCCTATACCGATCTCTGCTCAAAAAAAAGTTATAGGCAAAAATGTAAAACAAAAAAATTTGATTTTTTGCTTTTTTTAATTGTTTTTTGGATACTTTTCTCACAAAACATTGTTTTTTATTTTTTTTAAATAAGCATTTCTATGGGAAATTTGATTCTCTACAAAAGGTTTGTAATTAACTATACCTGCATTTTGTTTCGTTTTCCAGTTGTATTTAAAAAACTGCACTCCGCAGTTTTCTCATATTTAATGATCAATTGAACGATTTATGTAATAAAAAACTTTGAACGTCCTAGTTCCTTTCTATATGACATAATCAGTAGCCTATTAATAGGTAAAAAAATCAGAAAGTACGTTTGTACCAGTTACTGGATAGCTAATCCTAAGATTAAACGTCAAACAACGGATGGAATATCTCTTGGCTACAAATTGAGGTTGGTGCAAATGTGCTTTTATTATTAAAACATAATATTTTTAGTCGCAAACTCCTCTATAAAATCCTTATTTTACTATAAGGAACGTAACCAGACTGCAACCAACAGCTACTCTCCAGGATATGTGCCCCGCCGAGCGCTGAATTACAAATTATAAGCCTGGCGCGTTAAGTGGAATATTTGCATATTACCATATATAGAAATATTATGTTTTAATATTCCTCTAAAATCACATTTGCACTATGCTAAGCCCAGTCATGCTATTTATTTTTCGATTGCAACATACACTGCACCGCTAGATGGCGCTGCTGACTATTTTACATGTCGCTATCCCAAAGATACCGAAATGTCCTAAATAGTCAAGTGATCCTCATGTCGGTCGTCACATGCCTACCTTGCACTGACGAGAGCCAACAGCTCGAAACTGCAGTCTGCAAGTGGTATGTGACGACTGGCACGAGAGTTCCTTTAAGTAGGATCAGTCTTTCGGCTGGTGTTTGTTGCAATCGAAGCATTAGCATTTTGATGGTAATATGCAATTAAACGCACTAGGCTTGTAACTTGTAATTCAGCGCTCGGCGGGGCACATAGCCCGGAGAGTAGCTGTTGATTGCAATCTGGTTATGTCCCTTACAGTAAAATAAGGATTTTATAGAGGAGTTTGCGACTAAAAATATTATGTTTTAAATTGAGGTTTACATACTCTTATGCCATCTTGAATAGACATATCTGGGGATTTTGCGTTACTAACGTTTGTAAATATGCATTTACATTTACAAATATCGTTATTTTCTATAAAATTTACTACATGTATTCTGAAAAGACGAGTATTTTTGATATTTGTTAAAATATCTTATCAAACAATGAAGATGATACAGGACGAATTTGTTTTTAATTTCAAAATTAAACGTTTTAATAAACAATCGCAAATTCTTTTCCTGTAAATAGACATTGACTCGCCATTTGTCATGTGTAAAATTGTAATATTTTCACTAAATACTCTGATATTTTTTATTTAATGTTTACTATTTGAAATTGACGTATTTTCTTTGAACATCTGGATCGCTAAAAATCTTAATCTCACTTCCAAATATATATGTTTTTTAACCCAGGTACATTTAAACAAACTGACATAAATAATCATCACACACGTTCCTCACATGCAAGTAACAAATTATAAAATCTTAATTAATTAAAGCAGGTATACAAAAAAATGCTCCTCCTAAATCTACTTTTCCTACATGAGAATCGCCACAATTTCTACACGGGCGTATATAGCCATCCTTTCTAATAAACTTTCTATGAACAGGTAGATGATTTCTAATTTGCATCAACTTGTTTATTTGTGGTACGGCCCTGCACATTCCCTACTGAGGTAGCCGGTGCACCTTCGGGCATATTCCTGGCCGTGCCACTCCCATGAATGATTATTATAAAATAAAACGGAGCAAAAACAGCTATGCTACATATCGGAGAGCGGCGAGCCTCGACTGTTTTTGCCTCACGGGGACATCCACATCTTCTGCTGATGCTGGTATGAAATCTAGAGAGACTAGCCTAGAGGCCCATGCTACCGACCGGTACTTACACGCACATATAGCTAATTCGAGATAGTTATACCAAGAAAAAACGAAGGAAATTATCAGAAATTTTAAGTGTTCCTACAGTCGCAAGCTAAAATGCTGATCACAAGTTCGTTGTTGTTTTATTCGACAAACCGAATTTGTTTAAAAATAAAATTGATCAACAATTATTAACAGTAAAGCAAGTAAAGAGTATTACAAAAAATAATAAATGATATACAAAGACAAACCAATGCGTAGTGGTATATATAAAAAGCAAAAGACAAATTTTAAAATAGCATTTAATTGTATAAATAACAGAAAAGCAGCTTAGAATATGTACCACTGCTCAATTATACCGTCTGTCTGTTTTACGAGGGCTACACCAAATATCTCGCTTAATATCTATTGTAGAAAGATAAAGTTTTAAAAACAGTATCTCATTTTTTGTGAACTATATTTCAGTTAAAAAAAATTTGGAATCCATAGCCTACTTTGTGAGATATATTACAAAAACCTGAAAAATAGGAAAACCACAAACGGTTATAGCGACTTGACATACGCTCTTGTGCAAAGATGAAAAGAATAGATTTCAAAGTAGGCCACGACACCATTAATTCCCTTTATTTTATTTCCACGTCCAGTGGATGTATAGTAACGCAAAAAAATATTTTATTTTTTTTGTCGAAATAGGCTTAAAATGTCATGAAATGTCGAGATTTCAAATTTGAGCGAAAAAAAAAAAAATTTCTTGTCGGTCTGTCTGTCTGTAACTTTTCTTTTGTGCGCAGTTTACTCCGGAACTGTTTATGATATTGACTTGAAATTTGGTACACTTATGTATTGTAACGAAATCTGGAACTAGATTATATTTTGATCTAATTCCGTTGAAGGGTTCGGGGGTAAATAAGTGTAAATAAGCAGAACAAGCAAGTAAGAGTCCATAAAATTGCAATTTAAGGCATGCACGAAAAGTTAAGTTCTCAAAAATTTTTTTGGCATCAGCCACCCTCTATCACCCTTAATGCCACCACCCCTACACTATTATGAAAGGGAGTAAAAAAAAAATTAAAATGTGATTAAGTGTATATACAAAAATGAAACGTCTAAAAAATTTTTTTTGGCGTTAGCTACCCCCTCTACCACCCCCATTGCCATCCCCACCCTATTATTGAAGGGGGAAAAATTAAATTGGAATTTGAACCAAGGGCCTCTAAAATTTATTTTGGCATTAGTTACCCCCTCCACCACCCCCATTTCCACCCCCACACTATTGTTTAAGGGAATAAAAAATTAAATTGGGATTTAGTGTGTATACGAGAACCAAAGACTTCTAAATTTTTTTTACAAGCCACCCCTCTACCACCCCCACTCTATTATTAATGGGAATAAAATATTACATTGGGATTTAGTGTGCATAAGACTTGGATACAAAATCTGGATGTGGAAGTAGTGATTCCTTGGGTAGCGGTGTTTTCTCTTTCCAACGATATAAAACTTGTTACAAACATTTTAACTGATAGTGTCAATGTTTAATATTTTACGAAAACCACAATTCATATCATTGAATAATTGCCTCACATACGTTTCTATGTCTGGTTTTAATGTCCTCAATATTTTCAGGGGCAGTTTGAAACCCCAGACGAAAAATCCAAAGGAGTAATATCTGGTTATCGAGCTGGCCATAGAATGGGTCCAAAGGTGCCTAACCAGCTATCTGGCATAACTTGATTTAAATAATTTGCGTATATCACAGCAGTATGAGATGGAGCCCCATCTTGTTGAAAATATGAATAGTTTAATCTTTCTGCCACTGTTAATTCATGAAGAAAATCTTGAAATTCGTTTTGCATGAAATTAAGGTATCTACGACCAGTTAATTTGCCATCATAAAAGTAAGGTCCAATTACTTTAGTAGAAAATCTTTTTTGGAAAGCAGTCTCTATGCACCAATGTGAATTTTCTCGTGTTTATCACTTATAATGCATATTTCTATTGAAAAATCCATTATTAGAAAAATTTGATTCGTCCGACCAAAGAATTTTGCTACATATCAGCGGGTCATTCCTTTTTCTATTTAACAACCATCTACAAAATCTTACTCTCCTCGACTTATCTCCCTCATTTAAACATTCCTCATTTTATAGCATCGAAATCTGTTTTTTTTAAATATTTTTCTTGCACTATCTTTCTTTTTTTATGCGACATTTTCTCTGAATTTGTCTCAAAGAGGTTTCTTCATTCTGGTTAACATAATTCAATAATCTAATCACTTTTATTACATTATCCGCAACATGCTCTCGCCTTACTACTTTTGTTGAAAATGTACCGTGCGTTTTTAGATTTTGAACATAGTTTGATTTGGCTGCGGAGTATCGGGAAATCTACCTCCGTAAACCGTGACTGCCATCGCAGCGTCAAAATTGCACTGACAATAAATGCTAATCATATCGAATTTGTTATTATTGATGTACACCATAATTACTGATATAAAACTTGTCTTAGAACTCGACAACTCAATATACAACATACAACATGACAATCTGTCAAATTGTTGTAAAAACAAATAACTGAACATTTTACTAACCTTCTACAACATGCAACTGCATCTTATGTAGGTATCGTAAGGTAGGCGTATTGAAAATACCTGACGCAGCTGCTAGTTTTCTAATTTGAAACTTTTAGAACCTTAAATTCCTCTTAATGCATCATCAGGTTCATATTTTAAATTCCTTTGAAATCATATGCCGTGGACAAATATTTCTATTTCTTGACTTATCAAAAATATTCTCTCTTGTGAGTTCTTATTGAATATTAATCTTTGCTCGGTTGAAATCAGACAAATTTGGAGATAAGGCTCATATCCGAAACCTAGTACACCTACATAAAATTTTGCTTCAATGAGACATCATCAAATTGAAATATCAGCATTTCCACGGAACTGCTTCACTTATACATGATATATATAAATGTTCATTGCGTTAACAAAAAAAGAAATGTACAGCACAAAGGGTAGGAATTTGGTTAGGCTATTCTTCCATTCCATCCATATAAGAAAAAGGTAAAGTTCACAAAAGTTCAAAAATACACAATAAATAAACAATGTGCTGCCCTCTGACGGAGAAAGATGTAATTAGTCCCTGGAACAGAGTGAAGGAAGACCTGTTTAGTTGACGGCCTGTAAGGTGGCGCCATATCTGGGCCAACTGGCGAACTACAGAAGCACAGAAACGCCGCGAACAATGCTGGATGATTCTAGAGAATTCGATAACTTTTTCCACGGTATATAAGAGGTGAATCCAGCGCACGCGGGCAGTTCAATTCAGCTCAATTCAGTTCAGTGTACAGTACAGTTCTATTATGGAGAGTTTTATATTAGACGAACAAGTGATCAGATGAAAAAGAACAGTAACAAATTGCGATTTAAAGTAGTGAATTTATGTTAGATCAAAGTTATTATTAGTTGTGTTATTTCTAAGGACTAATTATTGTAATGTAAATAATAAAAAATAAAGTAGTGGTTTGTGAAGATTCTTGTTGCGATTTATTAAACCTACATACAGGGCGTTTACTGGAGAGGTGTAAACACGCAACAATATGTTTAATAAAAGCTCCGTGAAACGAATGTATGTCATTTAAAACAGTATTTAGTAGACGGAGCATTATACGAAAAACATCCTTCGAATTTAGTGGACTTATGCTGAGGGATTGTAAAATAATTTATTCTAACTTTAACATTATGAAAGCTATATCCCCTAATCAGCAAATTAAATATGTATGGATCTTCAACAGTTGCAGCTTATATAAAAACAATAAGTATAGATATTTTATTCTATTAATTGGATGGAATCTGCGGTAGGTTCTTGATGAAACATATTCAATAGAATAATTATAAATATTAAATGAATACTTACAATACAATACGCACTTGGTTTATTGTTTCATTAGTTTTGTTCAGATTTCTCTGACATATGTTTCGGCCTTGCGACCATTATCAAAGAGTCTAAGGGCAAAAGAAATTCATCTTCTAATTTATACAAAGAATTGAGTAACACACTCGAAAACAAATTATATCAGTCTCTTTTTCTTCTTCTTCGATGAGCACCTGGTGCGTGTATTACCTCCCTTCATGCTCACATTAAGATGGTCTACGTCTTTCAAATAATATTGAGATGCGGAAACCAAGAAGAAAAAAGCAAACCGAGAATTGATAATAAAAGCTAACTAAATAATTAACTAACTGCATACAGGGTGTGGCCGTAACATCCACATACTTCTTTGTGTGGAAAAATGCTAGTGATTCGTCTTTTTTATATTAACACTCAAAAATCCGTTTAAAAAAAGAGCTCAATAATTTATTTTGATACAAAATACTTTTTAATCTGTTTGTTTCCTTAACAACCATGCAGAAAAGAGAAAAAGAGTAAGCACGTTGTACTTTAACTATGTTGTTAAAAGTAGAACAAAAAAAGAGGGCGCCGTTGACAAAAACGCAAAAGTACGCAAGCGCAATTATTAGTTGGATAGATATTCCGCGGTTCTCGTTGACATCAGCTTCAGTTTGTGGTATCGTGTTTTGAGAAATGGTTTTCCGCAATGCTTCCATAATTGTGCTTACTTTACTTTTTCCTTCATTGTTTTCGACCAAGAATCGCTCCAACACCTGGAAATGAAATAACATGTGAATATCATGTACTTTGTTCCGTAACAGCACTAAGTATAGAAATTTTATGTCACTCAATCGAGGCTAGTTGATAATGGACTTCGAAGTAATAGTTTTTAATTAAATCATATAATTGCGGAAATAATTCAAATAGGAATGCAAAGTAAATCTGTTATTCGATACCTACATGCCAGTTGATTTTATGTATCTATCGTAATCCGATGTAAATTTACTTAATGTTTTAATCGACACGCAATTTCAACATTACCTATATTTAGTTTTATCATCGACATGTATAATTGAAGCCAATAGCTGGTATCGGATATTTTTTCTTAAGTTTAATGAATACTAAGCATGTACAAGTATGCTGTCAATTAATGTTGACTATCAGTTTTTCTTCACTCTGTTACCCACATGTTAGAATATAATTTTACGTGGAATTGATATTTATTCATAAGATTGCAACTTAGTTACTAATATAAACATTATATTTCTATTTTTAGTTTTATCACATTTTATTATCGCTATCTTGCACTACAAAAGTGTACAGTGCAGCGGCCATGTTTGCTTAGACTGCAAATTGTTGCATCAACAAGGTTAGGGGCAAAAATTGAAAACTATCAAACAAGTACAATCTCTTTGAACAATACATTATATAATTTTTTAAGACCAGATACTTCATACATTCAAGAACTATCCTCGGACAGTTTAATACTAGTAAATCCGTAGGTATCATTGTATTTCACTGATTATGTAACTAAAGAGTATTCTAAAAGGGGATAGACACTAGCTGAGTCAACCTTAGTATTACAGCAATCGAAAATAAATGTCAAAGATACATAAAACGGTGAAATTCTCAAATCGAGATTTTTATTAAAAATTTAGTTGAAATAACACGTTAACCTAAGTTCTACCTATTCATTTGCATCGATTTCTTGAAGTCGCTTTTTAACAGTCGTTATGTATTCTGCTCTTTCAGATTTCTTTTAACAAGATTGCAGCTGAAAATTATAGGTCCATTACAATTATCTGCAATTTCGCTAAAGTATTCGAAATCAGCTTGCACGCATCGTTATCTAATCACATAAAGGGTCAAATTGTACATAACCAACATGAATTTGTTCCTAGCAGATCTATTGACACTAACCTCGCATGTATCCTAAAATTCATTTCCAAAAAACTTGATGCAAACAAACAAATTTACATTGACTTTTCCAAGGCATTCGATCGCCTGGATCATGATGTTCTATTAGAGAAATTGGGTAAATTTAGTGTCACAATTAAATTTTTTCTTTTCATATCTAGAGAATAGGCGTCAATATATAGAATACCGTGGTTTCAGATCATTTGACGCCCTGGCCACTACTGGCGTTCCACAGGGATCCGCACTGGGCCCGCTTATGTTTGTTGTTTTTATAATAGAAAGCGAACAAATCATCAGAACAACTTGAATATAGTTAATTACTGGTACCTGTCTAATCACTTACCTCTCAATATATCTAAATATAATACATTCTTTTCTAAAATACGTAACACTATCAAGTACGATTATCATATAAACGATCAAATATTGCAGAGGCCAGATGTAGTAAAGCATCTTGGAGTTATCTTTGATAAGTGTTTGAGATTTAAAAAACATATTAATTTCACTATTGCCTCAGCGGTAAAAAGCTTAGGCTTTGCAATAAGAAACTGTAAAGGGTTAAGCAATACTGACATAACGAAATTGTTGCACTATTCATTTGTACGATCAAAATTGGAATACTGCTCACTAAATGGTTCCCAGGATATGTTAAATAAACACCACAGAAGTTAGACAACCCCCAATTCCAGAAGCCAGATGCTTGTGCGGAAGGGGGTTACATATTCAAAAAATGCGGACATACAACTATTTCCTCCGACAGTGCTGCTGGAGCCGGGATTCCAACTCGAACCAACACAGCTGTCTGCTAGACGGTTATCTATACAAACAAGGTTGAGAATGTTCAGAGCCGTTTTGTTAAGTATTTATTATTCTATTGAAGATGGTATCTATCCAATAACTGGGTATTCGCAAAATGTTATGTTGAAATGATTTCGCAAAATTTCAGTATTTAACATGTTCGATTGTCCTCTTATTTTGGGGCAACTGAATTTTCATACACCCCGTATAACAAGCCGGAATTCTGAAACATTTTATCTTCCTACTCCTCGAACTAATTAATATATTAAATTATTCTCCTTTATATTTTATGTGTAATAAATATAATCTACTGCTAGATAGGCTTAACATAATATTCAACTGTAGTATTAATTCAATCAAACAGATTGATTTATAATAATTACAAAATACAACCTATTCTACCCTAGCTCTGTTGTAGTTTTATTCTATTATAATGTTTTTAATGTTTGTTTTTGTTTAATGTCTTAATAATTTTAATGTGGTTTTTAAATGTTTTTAATTATATTAATTTATTCTATTATAATGTATACCGTTTTCTATTACTTCATTGTAGTGGTCCCACGCTGGGTGGTTGCATCTAAATAAATAAATAATCTGGCGGTCCTAGAATTGTTCCTTGCGGTACACTCTTTGAAAACAATCGATATACTTTCTCTTTTCTACATTGCACGTTTACAAAATGTAGTAATGTTCTCATATCGGCTCTGATATACATATATTATAACGTAATATGAAAGCTTCTCGATTTTACCTTTTCGATTTTTTCCTTACTTAATAATATTAAAGTTATGTGCTAAAAATAAAACATGACTGAGAAAAATCATAAGTTGTCATCTTATTACCAATCTAGTTAGCTATAAAATATGCACATATTTCTCTGATATTCTTGCCGGTAAGTTATATGTGTCGTCAATCATTGAACATATACGTCAAATGTTTCAGTTCAGCAGGAAATATGTTATTTGAAATTACAGGGTTAAACGAATGATCGGTATGTTATAATTGCCCCTAGTCGGTGAACATAAAATAAAATAGTACATAATATTTTATATTACGTAAATTTTTCATTTAGTAATTCTCATTAATTTCTCATTTATTTAGTTTAATTATTGAAAACGATTTCTCGTACGGCTAATTATCAAGAAGGCTTTTTTATGTAATGTTAAGAAATAATAACAATACATATTTAGTATCTATTTTAATATATATTAATCGTTAATGTTATGTAGTACACTTAGGTTGCAAAAACAATCTGTGTGTGCATAAGTACATACCATCAACAACGTAATTATGTTGCAAAAAATTAATTATTTATTATTTAAAATTCCCCTATCCAATGATTTTAAGCGACGAGTAGATGACACTACTATACAGGGTGTTGCATCATGAGAGGGACATAGCTTAATAGGAGGTAGAGAACATCAGTGGTAACCGGAACCTCCCATAGAAATGTCTCATTGGGCCTTCATTACGAAGTTACAGGGTGTTAAATAATTTTTGGCCAAACCTGTTTTTTGTCATAACTTAGACAGGGAATAAAATAACGGATTCATATTTGGTACGGCTAATGTACTAACGAGCCCCAAGAGGTACATGTATAAAAAAAATATATCCAGGTCCGGACTCACTATAATTTATGTTTCTTCTTTGCATCAATAAAACATCACCCTGTATATATTTTTTTGAAATTTCGATACGATATTCGAAAAGAGCAAGAAAAAACAAACAAAATGGCCTATTTCATTTTTTTGTTACACCTTCGTGGTTATTTAAATACGTTGTTAAATGTGTAAGAAAATGGATTACAGAACCCTATTAAATGAGAGGCACGTGAAATAAATAGTTTTATAACTAAAATTTGCAAAAATTCTATTGAGCCTAGGTGGTCTGGGTGAATCCTAATTCCGGCACGTTTTAAAGCTCCATTTTGGTAAAAAACTGTGGTCCTAATAAGTAATCGGGTATGAAATAACAACATTTTTAATCAATCACAGTAGGCTTGTTCAAAGAATAAAAGTGACAGATAATTTAAACCACTTAGGTCTAAGCAACCAGTTCCTTTGATCAAGAAAATCATCAACATTTTATACTTAATAAAAATTGGAAAAGAGAACAAACTAAAATCTAAATAAATAAAATATTTTCCATTCAATTAACAATAAATAACAAAACAATAACTAAATGTGTTTAAAAATAAAACGTAATTGACACTAAAGTAAATTTTCAAAATGTCCTCCCCCACATTCTGTGCATTTTCTTGCGCGTTTAGAAAGGTCACCAATTGCTCGTCGTATCATTTCTGGATTATTCCGTATTTCGTCGCAGGTTGTAACGATGCGCTGGATTAAATGTTGTCTACTTTCAATTTCAATGCTATAAACCTCGTTTTTTAAGTGGCCCCATAAAAAGTAATCACAAGGGTTACAATCAGGAGATCTTGGTGGTCATTCATGTGGACCCCCGCGTCCAATCCATCTATTAGGATACACATTGTTTAAGTGTTCTCTTACTTGAAGGTTAAAATGTGGTGGGGCCCCATCATGCTGAAACAACATGCCTCTTATACCGATATTTTCTAACATATTCGGTAAAATGTTTTGAAGAAAATCAAAGTAAATTTCACCATTCAATCTTTCTTCAAAAAAATGTGGCCCTATCAAATGTCTATTCACAAGTCCGACCCAAACATTTACAGAAAACCTGTGTTGCGAACGGCGTTGGCGTACCGCATGTGGGTTTTCCTGTGCCCATTTATGATTATTTCGTGAACTGTTTACTCCATCCCTTGTAAATTGTGCCTCATCCGTAAATAAGGTTCTGTAAATGACTGGGCGATGGTTAGACAACCAATGACAAAATGCCAGGCGGGGGATATCGTCGCCTTGTTGAAGACGCTGTACCTGCTGGATATGATATGGATGGTAACGTTCTCTTTTTAGGGTTCTCCATACTCGCCAATGAGGAATACCAGTTGCCAAACTGATTCGTCTAGTGCTCATATTTGGGTTTTCTTGAACTACGTTTATAATATTGTTTTGTTCCTGCACACCTTGTTGTAAAACACGCTCCACAACTGCAGAAGTAGGAAACTTTCCGTGTTGTCTTGCATACTGGAACACCGTACTAAAGGTTTTATGATTAGGGCATCGACGACCAGGAAAACGCAGCCGATATTCTCTTTCCGCCGACCTACCATTTCCATTACAGAAACCATAGATGAATATTATGTCAGCATATTCCACGTTTGTAAATTTTACTGGCATAGTTAAAATATTTTCACAAGTTTTCACTAACTAAATGCGGATTATTGACACATTAAATTATTAACAAACAATTATTCAACTGTTTAGGAGATTTGTTTTTATTATCTGTCACTTTGAACAAGCCTACTGTGATTGATTAAAAATGTTGTTATTTCATACCCGATTACTTATTAGGACCACAGTTTTTTACCAAAATGGAGCTTTAAAACGTGCCGGAATTAGGATTCACCCAGACCACCTAGGCTCAATAGAATTTTTGCAAATTTTAGTTATAAAACTATTTATTTCACGTGCCTCTCATTTAATAGGGTTCTGTAATCCATTTTCTTGCACATTTAACAACGTATTTAAATAACCACGAAGGTGTAACAAAAAAATGAAATAGGCCATTTTGTTTGTTTTTTCTTGCTCTTTTCGAATATCGTATCGAAATTTCAAAAAATATATACAGGGTGATGTTTTATTGATGCAAAGAAGAAACATAAATTATAGTGAGTCCGGACCTGGATATATTTTTTTTATACATGTACCTCTTGGGACTCGTTAGAACATTAGCCGTACCAAATATGAATCCGTTATTTCATTCCCTGTCTAAGTTATGACAAAAAACAGGTTTGGCCAAAAATTATTTAACACCCTGTAACTTCGTAATGAAGGCCCAATGAGACATTTCTATGAGAGGTTCCGGTTACCACTGATGTTCTCTACCTCCTATTAAGCTATGTCCCTCTCATGATGCAACACCCTGTATATTAATTTTTGTAGTCAATACTTTAACCACCCACCAATGATTTCGTGAATTTCTGTTTGTTATTTATTAAGTATTCAGTTATTTTATCACAATCCTATGTTATTATATTGCTCAAAATGGACAGGTAAAATATTATAAAATTTTGGACCATAATATGTTATAATTTTTTATGTTGTATATCTAATTTGAGGTATTGTGACATTTAAATTATATTTTGTCTTATGTTGTGTATATGTTGTCGTACTCAATAAATTTTTATCTTTATGTGTAAATATTAGAACAAACTTGGTACATAGGAGTTGCAAATTAAATACATTAAATTGTTTGAATAGTAGTTCAGTGGGGTAGTATTTATTTTTCCTAAGATAAGATTTATTATGTTTTTGCGATAGAGATTCCAAATTTGTCGAATATACACTTCCCCATGTTATTGTTTCATATCTAAGAACTGATTCGATCAAAGCATGATACAATGACTTTAAAGTCTTAAAAGACAAAATATTTTTTAGGTGGTAGAATTTCCTAACCAACTTGTGCATTTTGTTGTTTAATTGTTGAATGTGCTCAATCCATTTTAAATTTTGATTTATAATTCCGAGATATTTAATATTTCTTGTTTGCTGCTGTTTTATAGCATATACAGTCACGCTTTCGTTTATTTATACATGAGTATGTATGTAACTGAAGTGTATCTATCTTAGGTAAGTTTCCTGTTATATATACTAAAGCATATCTTATCTCGGTTAACTGTTAAATAATTTTCCGATAACCACTTTCGTAGTTTTGAAAACTCTTCCACCGTTTTATTCGCAACATTTTCTCAAGAGTCATCTTCAACCAGAAGGACGTTGTCATCTGAATATGCTACTACTTTCCCAATAACTGGAAGTTTAAGTAATTCATTGACATACATATTAAAAAGAATTGGTCCCAGAGCCGTTTCTTGAGGAATGCCATATTTTATTATTTTTAAATTACTTCTACATTCACCAATTTTTACACATTGCTCCCTATTTTGAAGTTAACTTCTGAACAAGTCATTAGTTATATCACTTATACCATATTCATTGGATTGGTTAAGTAAAATGTCAAGTGATATCGTATCGAAGACCTTGGCCAAATCAAGAAATACTGCGATTTGTTTTTTATTAATATTTACAATATTATGTATACTTACTTAGTTTTTACAACCTCATACATACCATTATCAGTACTCCTACCTTCCTTAAAGTCATCGAGAATGGATCTATGAGGGGGCTGCAGGGGCCATAGCCCCCCCATGGGCCAATAATAACAACAATAATAATACAATAAAACTAAGATCTTTAAAGGAAATATGTGAAAATGTGTATGAGTTTATCATTGTTTCTTCTCTATTATGAGAAAGCAAAGCAAAAGGAAGCTCCGCCGTTTGGAAATGTCTAACTGGGAATAAATATTTTCATTCAAATTATTTCAAGGTCACACAGAATGGCACGCATGGGCGTATCAACGTATGCAAAAGATAAGTATTTTGTGATGAAAATATCTGGACAATAATAGCATGCGATACAATGAATTTTAACATTCGTTGCCATATTTAATTTTGCAATTCTCCTCATGGATTTCTTGCAAGGGTAAAAGCGAGCATCTGTTATATTTTCCTGATTAAAGCACTCGTTTAATTTCACCATCACGTATCTGGCTACTGCATTCAGTCTATTATCCACCGCACGCTACTGAGTTGACAGAGAACTGACAGAATGCTCAACGTTGGTCACGGTTACGGCTAAAAAGGTACGCTTTACTTGGAGCGGCTACTGCGATGATCGCAGAGAGATAGTAGCGCAACTGCTAATATGTTTTATAATTGTTTCATTTTCCTTCGAACACCATCGCTAGAGTCGCTGGCGTCAATCGCAGGCATCTGGGCCTAGAGCAGATATGATCACCAGTCGCGAACGATTATTGAAAGGTGGTACATATGCTCTTGAGGTGTGTGAATCATGTCTCAACCAAAACTTAATTTCTCTGCCGAATCTAAATTAATTGAAGCAGCAGTTTTGGCAAACTTAATATTTCCAACATTTTTTCATCGTAAATTTCTTCCACCAAAACGTATTTCAGCACAATTTTTTTACGTTTATTACTTTACGTAGGTAGAGTAGTCGCTGGCGATCAGCGCTAGCGATTATCGACCCACGATTATCGCTCTGCGATCATCGCAATAGTCGCTCCAAATAAAACGCACCTTAACGCTTGTAATATTAAATCAAGACGAATCATTGCGCTAGGAACTTCTATCGTAGCCTCAGCAGACGTGACTTTCAGTTATTCACATCCAATGCGCTTTGTATTTGCGAAGATAGAAAAATCGCATGTCAATGATAAGTATAAATTGATGGCGTGAACGGCAACATTCATGATTTCAACGTTTTAAGTAAATAAGTGCGGAAAAGAAATCAAAAATCGCTTACGAGAAAGCGAGACAGACGATTGTTATATTATTGTCGCACGAATGAAGTTTCTTGACCTCCCGTCTCACTGTGACCTCATTTTATTAAACCATTTGCTGCGACAATACCGCAGCCCTACGTTGATAGACGACAAGGTGATAAAAAATTATTTCACGAAGTGTGGTGCCTGCTGGGAATAGTATATAAGACTTTTTGTTCCTCATTCTTACCGAATCTGTATAATTTAATTTAAATTTAAGATTTCAGTTATGAATTTTATTCAGTATTAAATTAAATTTCACTGTACACCAACACTGATAATTTTGTAAGAAACAAATTGTAGGGAGTCTAACTAAAACTGATTTTAAAGCTTACAGCCTCCGTTTACTCTGCTTTTCTCTTTAATTTTCCAACATTTTATGTTACGAAATAAATGTCTGTCATTTATGTAACATGCATATTGCATATGTTTCAAGGCGTATGAAATCACCGTACACCAATGAACATGTGCGCTCAACTTAGAAAACCAAGCTAAATAATTGAGAGAAGCATCCTGCATTTTATTGTATTTCGTTGTTTCCTGCTACATTTTTTATCGCAGCAATTATATATACTTATTATTTTAATTAAATAGCAATCCGATCAAATTTCCATCAATAATAATGATAAATGCTTTTATTTATCTGAAGATTATGAGGTTAGTTTTAATATGAATTTTAAAAATAAAAAGTTTATCTTTAATTTACTTTGTAAATTACAGCATCTGCTAATACAAATATTTAACGCTCTTCTAAACCTAAGCTACCGATCTATTCACAAACGGATTCATTAATATATCCGTATTGTATGACAAGATTGTTGTAATATATCATTTCGTTTATATTTATTTGTGCTTAATATAACCACGTGCTAATAGGAAATAAAATTGATATACAATAAGTGATGCATCAAAATCAAAGAAATTATATTTTAAGGACCCCTCGCGGTGACATTAAACTACAATTTAAATGCATAGGTCTTCAGTAGCTTGCCTAATCGATTAACAAATTTGTTAGATGTTGTCTTTAATCTTGATATTTAGATATAATTCGAAACATTCCAACAGGTTTCACGTTGAATCAAGTGTACTCAGTGGCGCAGGGGTTATTTGGGTAATTCTGAATAAAGACTAATTTGACTACAGCATGTGGTTTTCAAAAATGTGATTTATGTAAATTTGGAATTTGATCAACTTTACCTAAAATAAAAATTATGTTGGCAAAACAGTAAAAACAGTAGGGCTAGGCTGCTTTGCAAGAAGACTTTCTAACGGATATTTAAACTTGAACTGAAATCAGTCAATAAATATTGTCTAATATAGTCCGTAAATGTTTATAGAAGCGTCAGAGAATATGGACGGTAGTTCAGTGGTTAGCGCATCTAGCTTTCTTTCTGAGCATACCTAGCGAAGTGGGTTCGAGTGGGTTTCAGTCTTCTATCATCATCCATTGTGGTAGTGTCTTTAGTAGTGGGTTGGTGTGAACTGCTAGTTTATTTTGATGCTTGTGGATTTTGTCCTGGATAACTTCCCTTATGTAGGGAATGTCTGTATGTAATGTATGGTTATGATACGGAGGATTATTTATTGGGCTCTCTGCATAATGGCAATGTGAGATTTAGCTGCACAGCCCCAAAGTTCTACTCCATAGGTCCAGTTGGGTCTAATAACAGTTTTATATATTAGCAATTTATTTTGTATTGATAGTTTTGATTTACGCCCGATAAGCCAATATATCTCTTTAACTTTTAAATCAATTTGTGTTCTCTTTTTGGTTATATATTCTTTCCAATTTAGTTTACTATCCAGGTGGAGTCCAAGGTATTTACTGCATCTGCTTGTGGTAGTTGTGGTATCGTCTCCTGATTAAGAGTGACTGTAGGACAGCCTTCTTTTTTACTAGGTTTCAAGTGATCGTAAGTGTTCTTGAAGATTGTGTGATGCGGTAATTGGGTATGTATTTGTTGATGTTAATGCTGTGTCATCTGTGAATGTACCGGTGGTTATATCTCCTAACATCGGTAAGTCAGATGTATATAACACATACAAAAGTGGGCCCACTATACTTCCCTGGGGCACTCCAGAAAGGGTAGCAAAACGGTTGGAAATTTCTCCATTGACTTTAGTTAGGAATTCGCGTTGATTTAGATATGAGTTCAGTAGGTTGAAGTATTTATTGGGGAGGCTCTTTTTGATCTTAAATAGCAGACCTGGGTGACAGGCTTTATCAAAAGACGGTTCTCCATGGATTTGTTTATTACGTCTACAATTCTATGGCATTTTTGAATCGTGGAGTGTGACTGTCTAAATTCAAATTTATGGTCTGGCATCCAGTCCAATCAATCAATCAAAACAGATTTATTAAAAATTGTAATGCAATAATACCGCCCCAGAACCCGTCCGGGGACCGGCCGTGCAACCACCGCACTGATCGCAGTGGTCGATTGCAAAGCCGGGCGGACCGGATCTGGCTTGGTTAAAAACAAATTTTAAGACTTAACCTAAACACCTTTTAGCAAAGCAAATAAAAATAGGTAATAACATTAAAAACATCAAATATAAAAGATTTTAAAAAACTTAAAATTACACATAATTTAAACAACTTGTTCACTGTAACACTTTTTTAAAAAAATTTGCAATTGACGCAGATACCTCAATTTAAACGAGATACCTTCCGCGAAACGCATGAACGCCGGGCTGCGCAAGGCTGGCCTAAACTTTTAGCTTTAAGAATTTTGATTTCATAATGTTTTAATTTGCTAGAGATTCGTGACAAGAAGTGAATTTAGAGACAAAAATGCACAAAAAGAAATAAGAATAATAAACGCGACAAAAAGGATACAAACAGAAAGGAAGAGGGGGACAGAAAAGATTTAAAGATAGGCAAAGATATGAAATATTAGTAAAGGTGGATAGGGTAAGCGGAAGTTATAGTTGTTGAAGCTTGGCTACAGAGGTTGCCGGAAAATCGGTAACGTCTGGTATGGTAAGGGGTGTTTAATCCGAAATGGGGCATTATGCTGTCTAATTTGTGTTATGTGTCTTGTTAGCGGACTATCGCCCAACTTGAACGAATAGAAGTTTTGAGAGATATGTTGAACGTAGTCCGCTATCGGAGTTATGTCGTTACAACGTGCGTATAAGTCTCTGAGGGAGGTGTACCTTCCAGAATTCGATATGAGGCGCATGAATTTGTGCTCAAACACTTGAAATTTTTTCATTGTTGTGACCGGTATGCTGCACCACACCGGTGCCGCGTATGTGATGGATGGCCTGACCACCATTGTGTACAACAATTTTTTATTTTGTCGGTTAAGTCTGCTACCCCTGACCATAAGCGGATACAGACTTCTGGACAGGGAGTAGACCGTCCGTATTGTCTCGTTTATATGGGTATTGAACGTCAGTCTTTGGTCAAGTCTTACCCCCAAGTACTTCACGCATCTCTTGGTTGGGATTTTGTTTCCCCTGATCGAAATGGGTGTTATGATTTTGTTCTCAGTGAACCAACGCGTGAAGACTATCGCTTCGGACTTCTCAGCGTTCACCCGAATCTTCCACTGGTCGTAATAAGCCGTGGCACGAGCCATGTGCGCCTTCAGTAGCATATTCGCTGCTTGTGCGTTATGAGAATGCGCGTACATGGCTGTGTCATCGGCGTACTTGGCCAGCTTCGTATTCGGGAACTCTGGGAAGTCCGAGACGTACAAGTTGTACAACTTCGGTGACAGGCATGATCCTTGCGGGACTCCCGCGCGAATGTCCCGCCGTGTTGACAGTTTATTATTCACCCGAACCTGCAGGGATCTGCCCGTCAGGAACGAATGAATGAGCTTAGTGAAATAAGTCGGAAAGTTGTAGTGGTGTAGTTTGTAAAGTAACCCCGGGATCCAGACGGTGTCGAATGCCTTCTCAATATCGAGGAGCACCATGGTGGTGTTCTTCCCGAGGTTGTATTGCACTTTGACGTCATTAACTATCCTAACGACCTGTTGCACCGTGCTCCTGCCCTTCCTGAAACCGAATTGGGACTCATCGTCAATGTGAAGCTCCTCCTGAACAGTGTTCAGTCTGATCAAGACGATCTTCTCCACCAACTTGGAGATCGCCGATAGCAACGAGATGGGCCTGTAGCTGCCGGCGAACTTCGCGTTCTTATTCGGTTTCAAGATGGGAATGACCACGGCGCACTTCCACTGGCTGGGCCAGTGCTGTAGTCGCAGGATCGTGTTAACGATATACGTCAACTGCACAATACCTTTCCTCGGGAGATATTTGAGCAGCTTGTATTCGACGCCGCCTTTTCCAGGGGCTTTATTGTTTGGTAGGTCCTTGATAATTTGCGCTACCTCCGAAGGCTTGGTCATGACCTTTAGGAATTCGCGTCTTGTCATTTGTACGTCATGACCAATGATTTCGTTAATGCCGTTCTCGATGCGGTCATGCTCTAAATTATTTGGCGTGTTGTTATTGTGAATGCTCTCGAAATGCGTGGCTAGGTCGCTCACTTTTTGAGCGTCTGTCATCGACGTCCGTCCGTTTGCGCTCGTCAACGGGCATCCAGTCCTGTGTATCAATGCAATCTGCATTAATTCGTTTAAAAATGATTTTCTCAGGCAATTTTGATATTGTTGATAGCAAGATTATTAGGTGATAGGATGTAATTTTAGTAACGTCTGTAGCAGGCTTAGCGATCATAATTATTTGTGCAATATTTAGTGCTTTGGCTCAATACTCCAATCTTATTGCATTGTACAAATACATAAGTAGTCTTAAGCCTTCTTCTGGTAGTTCTTTAAGCATTTTAGCGGTAATAAGATCAAGCCCTGGCGATTTTTTGTATTGAGTAACGTCATATATGAATGTACTTCAATATGCTTTAAATCGTCCTCTGAGAGTGTTAATAATAAAGGTATTCAAGAATAAGTGGGAATAAACGGCATATTTGATATTATTTCCTTCCTTATGTGTGTTTTGACAGTGTACAAATAAAAATAGGTCAAACGCTAGTTCAATCTAAAATATAGGACTTGATCAGTATAATCTTTATTAAAATCAACAAGGTTGATAACTGTTCTTTTAGATATTCTATATAAACAAAACTGTCATAATTAATGTGACTTTCAAGGCATATACTTCAGCAAAACCAATAATTTGCCTGTTATTGAAGTAATGTCTTCGGTGTCATTTAATATATACTGGGATAATAACAAACTACTCTTGGTTTGATCGTTACCTATGAAACTAACACAAAGATTCCAAATCCATTTTTAAATAACTATACTATATAAGGGCATAAAAGTAATGGATTTAAAAATAAACGGCGACGTGACTAAAGTCGTCAAATTTTTTGCAAAACTGTGAACTCAACCTCACTTCGGAATACGATAAAAAACAATCGACCAAACAATTCGCATTTCGTATTTTTCTAGTCCTAATTTGACTCTTTTGATTCGGCTACGCTACACTATCGTTTTCTTACTCGAATAATTGCGAAAAGTAAGTTTACCCATCTCGTAGATGAAGCAGTTGAAGTCGGCTGTGATTACCTAGTGTGATTTAACAGCTGCTCATTCTGCCTCGCATACCTCTGCGCTAATTAATAACAGTAATTAGTGCGTCATGGTAAATTAAAGAACACCCCATGGGTAATGACCAGCAAGGCATGACACTGTGTCCAAGTCTGCTTAGCGGTCCATGTAAAAGCCTAACAAAGTGTAAATGTGATATACCATGCCCATGTTCATCATCTAGAACAGAATTATATGCATGGCTTGCCTACAATTAAAATATGCCGGAACTGTTTGCCGTACTATTACTCTGCTTTGATAAACAGAAAAACTCAAATCTTAACGGACTCATCGACGTTTTTAAAATAAGCGATTTATTGTATACGTTTTTAAAGCAAATGTTAACTGCGTTTTAATACTAAGTAAATGCAAAAAGTACCGCCCAAAATGAACCGCAATGCATGACATTGGATTTTGTCGAAACGCGGTAAAAACGGTGCTACCAAATTTTACAACCGAAACACTGCTTTTTGGGCATCCATTAGCAGAGTCCCATGAATAACAACAAGTGTCGATGACGACAGAACCTTTATAAAGTTTGAAAATACCAAGAAAAAGATAATCAATATGGACGTGGCATTGGCGTTTTATTTTGCCAAAGAGGATGGTCCGAACAAAAACTGTCAAATGTAGTATGTATGATAATGCTCCTCTGCGGTAAATAGAGAAAAAGTTACTAAGTGTTCCTGAAACGAGCCTTTGTCTGTAGGAAATTTATTGATCGAAATTTATTGTTCTAATTAAAAAGATTGAATTTTCCTATTAGTTCCCGAGCGACATCGCGCTTCGGTAAGAAACGTAATAAAACTTAATACTTCTGGTAAAAGACAATGCCAATATTTTAAATAGGTATATCATTTATGTCGTGATTGTTGAGTGAAATAAGATTGACAGATAACATGCCATGACATATCTTGCTCTCTTAATCTTTATAATGTCTTTATTAATCCCATTGGTGTTTTAATAATGATTCACTATTGTGCCACCTTGCTTGTGTGTTCTGAAGCCGTATCGTTATAGAAAACTCAATGTACTTACTACCACATAATAAAAGTAAATCAACTGAAAAAAATATTACACCAATTAAGGAGACCTTGTATGTAGTTTATTATTTTTAATTGATTATGCCTTGAAAATGGGTATGAGAAATTTCGGGACTTTCACAAAATGCCGGTGATTTTTCTGAAATAATAAAAAATATAAAACACACCACATATATAATAATGACATTTATTTACATTAAAATACATACATACATTAGATTTCAATCCTTATTACTAAAATAGCATGATGTTTCTCACGAAATCCTATGAGGGGCGTTTGTTAGAACGTAGCTTTAAGTAACATACACATAATTTTTGTTCCTAGTTAGTTACTAGGAAGGCGTAGAAAGTCCACGGTACATTTCATTTTTAAATTTAAACTTACAAACTGGAAACTATGATAATTTATACTTAGCAGCTGGGAATTATGCTAATTTACAGTTACAAACTAGAAATTATGTTAATTTCCAGTTACTAACTTTGACAACTAAATTTGATATAATAATAAGAAAATTGTCAAATAAATACTAAATACAGGTAAAAGAACAATCCGGCTCGAAGGACCAAAAAAATGTAGCGGTAAAACCTTGTTTGTTGGTTTGGGTGGCCGGGTGGTATGGGGGGGAGCTCTCGAACAACCTTTTGGACCTCGAAGGTCGACACTGGAACTCTCGACACTTTTCACCCAAATGTTAACAGTTCATACAACATACGATAAACAATATTTACAACAATAAACAATAAGCGTCGGGAGTAAAACATCGAATCAAAAATGTCTTTTATGGGGAGAGAAAACTTTTGCCTTTATAGTGAACTACGTACTAACCAAATATGGCTACTTCTGTTTTTGTAGAGCCGCGCATGGCGCGGAGATAACAAGGTACAAAAAAATCACTTAATACTTTTTTATGGACCAAGTAGAATTTAAAGCGGGCGAATTAATTAACTAAAATTGACTCGATCAAAATACAGCGTGTATATTTATTTCATATAAAAATAAGAAATGCAGACGAAACAAACTTAGAATCATGCTAATTTAAACTTAGCGTAATTCCCAGTTCGTAACTGGACATTAGCCTAATTCCCAGTTGCTGTGTGTAAACTAGCATAAGTGTAAATTATAAAATAAAATACACCGTGGCCTTTCTATGCCTTCGTAAGTTAGATATTCAATTCTATGTCCTATGTTACTGTTAACTGTCACAAATAGTTTACAGTATTATATTTGTTATTCATTTGTAAAACTATGTTTTTCAAGACAGTATACAAACATTGAAAATATCTTTTAACTGGCAAGCCAGTGTAAAAATTTTACACTGGCAGCTGTCAATTTTGTTGATTGTTGACATTGGAAAGTTATGTTTTATAAACTTAAACTATGTTCGCAGATTCATCTAAAATAACTGCTATCACATTCATATCTATAGTCAGAGCTAATAGATGTGTTTGACATTTCTGTCACTGAAACGCTTATCGAAACTGCTTGGATTTGGTCATATTTTATTAAATAATATGTGTACAAATGATAAACTAAATATGGTACATCATACGTATGGTAACAATTGTTACTGACTTTAGGAGGTCTCCTATCACCAGTAAAAACTGTTTTACCTTGCTCGTAATGTAAAATAGTATTACATTACAAGAAGGGTAAAACAGTTTTTACTGGTGATAAGAAGAAATAACTGGTTATCCGGCAGGCAGTGCTCTAAAGTATGTCCAGTTTACAAAAAGCTACAAAAACAAATTAAAAAAATTTTGATCAATAATATACTTTGCAAATGTGCAAAGCTTTTGAAATCCTGTTTCCATTGTGTTATGTTATTTTTTACTAAAATCATTATTAATGAAAAGGATACATTTGGGGTTTATTATTATATTATACCAATAAGAAAATTAATAGGTGACATTTAGTAACAGATAGAATATCCTTCAAACATGAAGAAACTGTAGCGGTAATTCTTTGCCACTATATTTTCTGATATAAACTGAAAATAACGAACTTTATAATTAGAGATTTATAATACGTTCATATACGACTTACCCATTTTTGCGCATCTTAATTATGTCTTATCTATATTTTTTAAAATATTTATTGATATTTTTACCCGCATTGTTGTAATCTATAGTACAGCAGATGCTACTGATTTGAATAGTCTGCAGACTGTGTAATACAGACTACTAAGTTTGACCCATTCACATTAATTATACCTTCCTTGTATACAAAAGGCCGTACCCGTGTAATCATGGTCATTCTGGGCCCGCGGTTACGGGGCTGATTTTTCTGTAGGTTACTGTCGCTTGCACTTTACTGCCGGAATATTTTGATTCAAAATTGAAGTGATAAAAAATTTTAAAAACTGAAATTTTCGAAATAATTTTGTTTTCTCTTACAGTTAATGATACACTTCAAGTAAAATATATGTTATAGATACAATTCCAGCGCATTAAATAAAAAAAATGGATTGAAATTGTAATAAAATAGCATTGACAGGAGAACATGTTTTTTCACATCATAGACCCTTGGGACACCGCCGTTTCTTAGTTATACTTTGGTAGTAATTCTTCTTAATTGTGTTAATGTTTTATTATAGCAAAAATTTGAACAACTTATTGAATTATTTTATCGTTTTATTTAATCATGGCAAGAATAATGCTTGTTAAAAAAAAATAATGGTTTAAAAAAGAAATGTTTTTATAATTACTAACGTAGTACCAATAAATAAATATGGCTTGTGATATATCGTTTAAAAGGGAGGAAAATACTCTATTTAATGGCGCCATTTCCCGCCCGTTTTAAAATAATTTTTTAACAGCCTGAAGAGTAAATCTCAAAATACAGCGGTTTTGAAAAGAAATAGATAAAACCTCGTTGAAACACTCTGTTTTGCAAAAAATTTTCGCCTTAGAATTTTCTCGTATCTCTTCAAATAACGGAGATATTTGGCTTAGACGTTTTCCGCATTTTCGATATTTTCCGCCATAACTCTTAAAGTAGGCCGTGGATTTCAAATGTCTTTAAACCATTTTGTAGGTTATATAAATCGGCACAATTTTCGTAAAAATAATTTTTTTTGTACGATCGATATTAAGTGAGATATTCTTGAGTGCCCTGATAAAATGGACAGCCTGTATATTTTTTTGAAGCGATTCTTGTATTCCTTATAATCACTATCAGATTGCTAATCAATTACACATACATCTAAATAACTACTAGCACACAGGCTATTTCGTGTCGTAGATATAATTTTAATCTTCTAATACCTGCAGGTGATCATTATCTATCCATTCTGTTCGGTAATTTTTGGGTAATTTGTAAAAAATGGAGTTTTATTATTATACCTTGTTAATAAAGCACCGAATATTTCATATAATTAGTTACCTGAAAAGTTACAAAAGCAAGGTAGATACACATGATTTTAAAGCTCCTATGTGAGATAGAGATAGAGCTAGCTATTTTATGACGTGACAAAGAAATAATTACCAAAGGACAGGATATTATACCTGCGAAGCGAGATCATTAAAAAACCGTCTGGAATCTGGATTGAGAATAGTCGTCCTCGTCTAACTGAACTATTAGCTATGGTGATTTCTTTGTCTCTCATACACCTGTGGCGCCTTTTGGTTTATAACAGTGGCTGTAATTGACCTTATAGTCTCCATTAAAATTTTTACACGTGATTTACCTCTTGAATACACCTGTGGATGGGTTTTATCGGGAAGTGCCACTCTATTGTCTTTCAGAATCGAGCGGAACGGAAGTGGACGGTGAATTATTTAATTTGGAACATCTCTGTGTTCCGCCATATATTTTTAAAGATCGCTATGAAGAAATATTATATTTGATCAGTATAACAAATGATAAATATAAGGCATACAGATTGTCGAAGTGCTGTAAGAATTAAAATTATGGGGTCATGCTGTAGTGCAAATTCAACGATTTAAAATAGTTGTAAGTAGCACACAAATATAGTTTTATGAGTAAAAATTGCAGCAGGGCATTGTCGAATATGATTATCCACAACACTGTTCAAAGCCAGCACAATTTACTTTTATGCGGTGCCATTGATATTAAATGCACAAACCTATATCTTTCTATTTTTGTTTTTCAAACAGGTACTCGTATTCTGAACATTAAACTGCAGGTTTCACTCTTTTCATAATAGTCTTGTTTAAAGGCACCGTGATAACATTTTAAAGTAAAATTGATACATTGTCGAATCGTTTTAACCTAATAATTATGATATCTACGTATTTTTCCGTGCTCCATTAAAAATTAGTTTTAGTCCAAAATGTTATTGTTGTACAACCGCTGATTAGTGTAGTTTGAAAAGAAATTCCGAAAATTACAATCTTGTTTTATACTAAATAGCTACCTAATAAACGTAGTTACGTTTTCTTTTCTGTAGAGATTTCTTATTTTATAACATTTATTTTTTGTGAAAATTGTCATTGGGATTCTATATTTCTTTTATTCAAGCGTATAAGTTTTCTATAGTTACATTGTTTTTGTTCTCATTTCCATATCTCTAAATAGTACACATTTGTTTCAGTACGCTCATAATATTTATTAGTTACTTGAAAATATGCATCTTAATTCATAAATCATATATTTTGATGATTTTCTTGCACTGTGAACATGTGGTAGTTTTTGTAAAGTTGACCTAAACGATGAAATAAGACTCATTTGATCTTGGTTCGGGATCCGACGCCCCTTTTTATTAGTGTAACAGACTGTATTTTCGCGAGTGGCTTCGTTGTTATTGTGTTAACTATTTGTATCTATTTTCAATCGTGTATGATAAGATATAAAAATAATATACGTAGGAGAATGCATTTAATTCATAAAAAATATTACTAAGCATCAATAACATCAACACACATTAAAACACGAATTAACGACGTATCTTGCAGGGTCCCCAGATACTAATAAATATATATGTAATATATAATAAATATATATATAGATTTCTTTTTTTTTGGGGAGAGGTAGTAACCCTCACTTGCAAACGGCAGCTCTTCGACGACAGGGCGTCGTAGGTAAGTATTTAATGCAAAATACAAAAAAATAGATACTTAGCCCCAAGTGACTTAAAAAGAATTATTATTACGTTTTGTGAAGTCATGGAATACAAAACACAACAATTTGATACGTAATTCTACCTTTGACTGCTAACTAGATAGAGAGAGAGAGAGAGAGAGAGCTAATTAGTAAAGGATCTCAACATATATTTGACAATCCTATATTTATTTAAAAGGATAAATCTGGAATATACACTAAATGGCAGTAAATAAAAAAATATGTAAGCAATATCCACTCTGTTTTAAGATATATAAGTACCTATTGATGTTATTAAGCCTAATCAAAGCGCATTTCCCTAGTATACTAGGCTGTTGTATGGGATCGACCACTAGTAATGTATTAAGCAATTTTCCTGCCATGTGTTTCGACGTAGTTTTATCAAATTAATCTCAAGTTAATGTCTTGAGAAGGCTAATAAACATTAGCCAAAGCTTGACAATAACAAAGAGTTATTGGCCAAAATACCTTATCACTGACTGCAACCTCAATATATATATATACATTGGCTCCCAATTTTTCATGATTTGTAAGGTATAATTCAATGCGGGTCGGGGTATTTGCCCGCTGAGTAGTTGTTTCCTGCAAATCATGTATAATAACAGTATATGGGTTAAGTCCACCAAGGGCTGAAGGTCGCCGCTCTCGGTACTTGCAAAATGGCAAGTCGCTATGCACCATGGAGACATCTATGACGTCTGGTGTATAGTAGCATTAGACCACATGAGAGGATTCACTTACCTCTCACCACTACACCATTTACATTAGTCTGTATAAGACTAGCAGGTTGGCCACTGTCATTTGTCTATTCCATGACCTATGGCATACTGTTGAGAACTAATAAGTTCGAAACCGGTCTATGTCTGGTCAAGGAATTGACAAATGACAGTGGCTCTCAATTTTTCATGATTTGTAAGGTATAATTCAATGCAGGTCGGGGTATTTGCCCGCTGAGTAGTTGTTTCCTGCAAATCATGTATAATAACAATATATATATATATATATATATATATATATATATATATATATAGATGGTTCTATTACTTCAACTTGAAAACAAAATGCCCCGAACATTGTTAAATTAACAAAAATGTGAATTTGTAACAACTTTTTGAAAAAATTTCCGAAGTTTACGATGCCCACAACATTGCAAATAGTTGTTATTTTTTTATTTACTTTCATATATTTTGTCGAAAAAAAATTGCGAAAGTTATGCAAATGGTTGTTTAGACGGCAGAATAGGAGGGTCACATACCCGCTTGTAGCCTTGCATACCCCGGAAGATTTTTTTCACAATATTTTTATCTGACGTTATTATCTGAATATAACACCTATTTGCAATGTTCCGGTCATCGTAGCAGGGTGCAAACTTGACAGAAGATGTCTAATAATTATTAAAATGCTCTCCGAAGTTTGCATAAACTTCGGGATTATTTTCAAAAAATTATTACAAGTTTATGTTTTTTGTTACTTTAGCAATGTTGCGGGGGAGGAAAAGGGTGTAAATAATAATAATAATAAACACCACAGAAATTAATTAGGCAACCCCCAATTCCAGAAGCCAGGGCTTGTGCGGAAGGGGGTTACACATTGAAAAAACGCGGACATACAATCATTTCCTCCGACCGTGCCAGTGCCGGAGCCAGGATTCGAACCCGGTGGTGCGATGTCCGTGTGATTACTCGCGATTGCTACCTCGCGCCTTAACCCACTCGGCTATCGACCAGACTAGATTGATTATTTTTTTACCTCCTCCAATGTGTCTCAAAATTTGCAATTATTGTTGAACTTTCCATTATCGAAATCCGTAATGATACCTGTTTCTCATTTTCTGTTGCCCTGGCGTAGCTATTATTCATTTAACTAAACTAAAAGACGTAATAAAAACACAAAACTGTTCCATTTGAGCGTAAATTAAGTTTATCAGAGTAACCGAAATCTGCGCTTGCCCAACTACGTTTTTCTAGATGTACGTATCCCCACATCGAACAAAACTGCTACTAGATATCAGAATGAGATAAAAGAAAAAAAGAGTGACTCGGATATAAACAGTAGCAATTGTAGATAAGCGATGGCGGCGAGTTAAAAGGAAGCGGGCCCTGTATAAATGCATGCAACTATGTATTAGCGCGCGGCCCGATGAGACAATGGCGGTGGGTTGCAAAGGCTTAAAAAGGCCCTTATGCACATTGCTCACTGGGTCGCCTCTTTAGAGATGTCCTTATATTGCTTTCTTGCCTTTGACCGGCGATCCTCTCACAATTGTCTTTGGCCATTTGCCGAAACAAAGGGATGTCCGAGGATCGACTGCAATAATTCCTGCGGAGGAGCTCTCGGCGATTTTAATGCTGGGGCAGGAGACGAGCACCTTGTCACAATTCTAGCTGTACTTATAAAATCTATATTTTTTACTAAAATGAAATTTGAAATTTTCTGTTACTATTTATATAGTTTGGTCATTTATTTATTAGTTTAAATATGAAATAATTAATATTTTAGAGTTATATGAAGTTAACATTTTTTAAAACATCATGAAGGTAGGGGATGGCCTTTTCTACTGTCACAGTGTTCTTCATAAATATAAGGAAAATGCCTCGGAAAATGCAAAATATACAAACTTTGAAATTTTTTTTATATGAAAAATTATCATGTGTTCTATTATTTTTATTTCAGATTCGACACAGATTTGGATGTTACGATGAAATATCAACGAGCGGTTCGAGGAAAGTGAGGCACTGTAATTGGGTCAGATTTGTAAGGGTGGCCAATGCGTTCAATCCGGCAGTAAATTTCGTTGCGACCAAAGTCAGAGGAGAGCCCGTATATGAAGCTGTCAAACCAATCGCCCCAGACACAGAACTACTTGTATATTACTTGCCAGAGAGACCTGAGGAATTATTTTTCGTGAGAATGAGGGCATCACTGTACAGACAAACGATGGACTCCATATTAGAAGGTAAGCTAAACGTTTTTAATTTTACAGTACACCCGTATATGTAAAAACATATTTGAATATACCGTATGTCTATTTTACGAGAGCCACGCTAAATATCTCGCTTCTTATTCTGGTTATGACGTCCTCAATATTTTCAGGGGAAAAAAGCCAAGGGAGTAATATCTGGTGATCGAGCTGGCCTATCCAGCTATCTGGCATAACTTGATTTAAGTAATTTGTACATATTACAGCAGTGTGAGGTGGAGCCCCATCTTGTTGAAAACATGAATAATTTAATCTTTCTGCTACTGTTAATTCATAAAGAAAATCTTGAAATTCGTTTTGTACTAAATTAAGGTATCATCGAGCGGTTAATTTGCCATTACAAAAATAAGGTCCAATTACTTTAGTCCCTAAAAAGACCCACTCAAAGATTCGTAGAAAATCTTTCTTGGCAAGCAGTCTCTCTGCACCAATCCACTATCCACTTATAATGTATATTTCTATTAGAAAAACTTGATTCGTCCGATCAAAGAATTTTGCTACACATCAGCGAGTCATTCCTTTTTACTTCCACGTCCACTGGAAGTATAGATACAGTAACGCAAAAAATAATAATTTTTTTGTTGTTGAAATAGGCTTAAAATGTCATGAAACGTCGAGATTTTAAATTTGAGCGAAAAAATCCTGTCTGTCGGTCTGTAATTTTTTTTGTGCGCACGTTTACTCTGGAACCGTTTATGATATTGACTTGAATTTTGGTACACTTATGTACTGTAACGAGATCTGGGATTAGATTTTGATCTAAGGTTAAAATAGGTAAAACAAGCAAGTAAGAGTCCATAAAATTGCAATTTAGGGCATGTACGAAAAGTTAAGGTCTCAAGACCCCCCCCCCACTACCACACTGTTATGAAAGGGAGCAAAAAAATTAAAATGTGGTTTAGTGTATACACAAAAAGCAAACGTCTAAAAAAATTTTTTGGCGTTAGCTACCCCCTCTACCACCCCATTGCCTCCCCCACCCTATTATTACGATATTACGATCCAGATATTTAATGTTTGTAGTGTTCTCAATGACGCACGTGCAGTTTATTAAGTCACATTTTTCGTGGAATTTTAAATTGTCAATTTTCAGTTGTAGTCTTGAGCTACTGCTGAAAGTAATGAACTTTTTTTTGAACGATTGATACAACAGATTATTGTCTATCATCATCTTTGGCACTACAACCCCGGGTGGGTCTTGGCCTGTTCCAATATCAGTTTCTATTCTTCCCTATTATTCGCCTTGGTTTTCCAATTTCTGATTCCTAGCATTCTTAAATTTTCCTGCACCTGATCCTTAAATCTAGCTCTAGGCCTACCTCTCTTCTTCTGTCCAGCCGGTGTTTGCTGGAATATTTTCTTTGGCGGTTCCATGTCATCCATCCTTTCAAGGTGTCCAAGCCACCTTAGCCTATTTATTTTGATCGACCTGACAATATCAGGTTCCTCATAAAGGCGATATAGCTCAAAATTGTAACGCCTGCGCCACGTCCCATTCTCCAGTACACCTCTATATATATTACGCATGATCTTTCTTTCGAAGCAGCCTAACATCTCCTCATCACTTTTTTTATGGTCCATGCTTCCGATGCGTAGGAGAGTACTGGTTTAATAAGAGTTTTATATATCATTATCTTGGTTTTTTTGGTCGCTATGCTTGATGTTAGAAGCTGTTTTAGTCCAAAGTAAGCTCTGTTAGCCAAGTATATCCTTCTCTTGATTTCTCACTTATTATGTTGTTTTCGTTTATTTGAGATCCAAGATATATAAACTCTCGGGTGGTGCTACTTGAGTGTTGTTAGTAACTTTCATATACTTTGTTTTCGATATATTAACTTGTAGCCCCGCTCTCTTCGCGGCCGCTTTTATTGTCTATCTAGCATTTAATTTTATAAAGCCCTTTTTCGCTTTTTTGTTGACCTCAGACCAATCTGTACAGCGAAATGTTAGAGCAGTGTCATCGCGATGATATCCCCACTTATATCTAGTTCCAGTATGTCATTTATGAAGAAAAGAAATAATTGCGGATTTAAAACTGTTCATTGTGGAACACCATATGTCACACTTACTGGTTTATCAATTTTTACTAAGGCTTTTCTATTTGATAAATATCTTTTTAACCAATCTAATGCTACTCCTCTAATTCCATATTTCTCCATTTTTTCCAGTAATAAATCGTGTGATATACTATCGAAAGCTTTAGTCAGATCAAAAAAATAGCAATGGTTTTTCATTTCTGTTAAGATGTCCATGTATTTTATTTGTAAAATGAAATAAAGCGTCTTTCGTGGAGCAGTTCTGTCTAAATCGGAATTGTTTTGGCGATATTATATTGTGACACAGTGAGTGAGACCATGCATTTTTCAAATATGTTGGCTATGTTACTAACTACCGATATTGGTATAGAATTCTTTATAACAAGTTTATCGCCACTTTTAAATATAGGTGTAATAATAGCCTGTCTGTAATAGTGAGTCTGGTAATTGTCCATTTGGGAATGAGAAGTTAATCAAATGTACTAATATATTAAGAAAAATTTCATTGGTATTTCTGTAACATGTTTTTAAAGTGCCGTTGTTTATTTATTATTACCTATAAGTTTAATGTGTGAATAATCCTTAATTATTGGGACAAATAAAATTTGATGGAGTATTTGACCAATAGCTAAATCAAGTTCTTGATAATAATGATGGCGAAGACAAATAACTATTTTTCTAAAATACAACTTACTGCATTAGAAATTACTAAAAACAACGTAATATTTCAGAAGTCAGATATAGAGGATAAGACGAGCATGAGTACCTACTTCGCCATTTAAAACATACTTTCTTGAAAAGAGCAACCTGGATCGGCTACAAATGATTTTCTGTCGGCATGTCACAAGCGAGTTGAAAAATGCAGTTGCATGCAATAGGGTACAGTAAATAAACAAATTCTATGGGCAAGATTAAACAAATAGAGCTTCAAACCAATCCACTTAATAAAAAGGTGTAATTTATGGGAGATGCAGACGCGCGTTTGGGATTTCTTCGCGTCCAACATTGTTCTCGGCATTCTCACGCACCGACTTCAACCAAAACGGTCGCTTCCAAGTTAGGAAAAAATCAATCTCTGCATCGGATGGAAAATATATCTCTATTATAGATGCCTAAGTGCATTAATTGTTTCTTTTTAATTCTAAGACTTTTAGTAAATGATATACCACTTTATCAATTTCTGAAAATAAGTATATAGTATGTTTCTTATTTAGAGATAACCTATGTATGACGCAAAGTATATGACCATGGTTATGTCAATTTGTTTTCTATAATATCTACAGCAGTTGTGAATAGTTGAAATAGGGTGTTAATATCTTAACCTACTTATTCATAACTGCAAGAGGATTATAAAAACATGTAGAACTGAAGATATATGTTCATTATTAAAAAGATATAGTCTCTTTCTTAATAAGAGAAAATCGGTGTATAGCCATAATAGATATACCTATTTGTATATAAACTGGAGGGCGCATTACTCAACGAATCGAAACGAAATTTGACAGGCGTAGACTTTGGGTTCATAGCTCGGTTGTTCGAAGATTGGATTTTGCGAAAATAGGCAATAAGACTGCACATTGCGCACTTATCATACAATTGTATATTGATTTGTAGATTTTATGACTTTATAAGCTGCTTTGAAGTATAAGTACGTATAGTAGAACATATGATGAAAAAAGGACAAAGAATACTTGATAATATCATGGATTTTTATACGGAATATAATAAATATATTTTTATCGCATTGTTCTCTCCTTCTTTTGAATTATTGTATACTTATTATGTTCTTTCTAGTAGTTCCAGAATTTCTATTTTTTGCAGTCCGCTATTTTTATTATTTTTCGAAACTTACTTTGTAGTACTTACAACACGTAATCATGATGGATGATATTTACAGCCCATATAAATGCGTATCATGTTTGATGAATTATCTACGGATAATTAAGAAAAGCAAACATTTTTTGTTCACGGTCATCCCATATCGCATAAAATTAATTAAGGCAAAAAATAAAAATAAATTAATTTCAACCTTCACATCGGGTATATTTCACTATAAGTATGACATGCGTAATTCAAATGGATCTGTCACAGTTTCGTGATTAGTTCTTTGCGTTAAGTCACTGGCTTCTTAGGTATTGCTTATATATACAGGGTGTTTCCAAATTACAAACAATTTTAAAAAAATTGTTTTATTGTTGCGAAAGAAATTACAAAAAATTGCAGTAAATATTGAATATGGTTCCCACTTTATAGAATTAAAATTATTAGTTTAATTATACTGGGTGGCCACTAGTCAATGTACGCCCCCAATATTTTGGTTGTTTTTGTATTTAAAAGTTTGGTATTTGGTACACATAAATTAGACAATAATGGGCTATTTTTAGACTAACAGTAATGAAAATATCACTTCCGGTTGAACCGGAAGTGACATCAACTTTTTTTCTTAAATGGAATGACTATATTTTTTTATGGTTTCTCATTAAGCATAAATTTCTAAGTGCAACAGTTTTTTCAGATTTAAAAAAATCCAAAAAATAAGTGAGATACGAACAATTTTTTATTTTCTTCAAAATGGCCGCATCAGATGAATGTGAAATTGCTAAGTAGGCTATGGAAATTATTAGTAAGGTTGTAGACTTGTCTGTAAAGAAGAAAATAGTTACTTGAATTACTAATATAATATTATAGTATATAATATTGTACTAATAATGTTGAAAGAACCAAAGAAAAATAGCCCTAATCGTTTCAACGCTTTACTGGGGGGTGAACATAGATGAGTGATCTCCCTAAAAATATGATTTTTCCTAAATTTTTACTACAAACTGATGGGGGAAAATATGGAAATATTACTAGTAGTCTCTACTTTTATCAAAGTATCAGTAATAATGGATATACACCCTTAAAAATAGTTTAAATCGGGTTAAAAGGGCGCACAATTTCGTTTTTAAAACAATGTTTTTTTGGCTACCAAAGGGGTGAAAATCATTTTTTAGCTCCGTAGAGTTTATATGCAATTTCTGTATTGTTGTTGAACATGTCAGGGAATTTTCAACATTTTATTTCATTTTTGGTCAATTTTGGGAAAGGATTTTCTTTTAGAACAAAAGGTATTTACGCTGTTTCTATTACTTTTTAAGAAAAATGTGATTGTTTAAAAAAATGTTTAGAATACGTTTTCGCGTAGATGCGTATTTACTATGTACATACTTATATGCGATGTAAAGCAACGGTTGGCGCGGTTAGTACTTAGATGGGTGATCGTTTTAAGTGTTATAGTATGTTCCCAATATTAAGGATATGGTCAAGGCCAAAATTACTAAAATTTTCAAGGTCAACTAGCCAAAACAGGATAAATAGTCATTAAGCCACTCACAATAGTCAAAAACCACAATTTTTCGAAAATAATCCTGAGAAAATTCATGCCACATCGATAATTCACAAACAATCTAACTTTATCAACAAAATCATTCAAATTTCAAAATTCACCAAATTACAGTAAAGACATTACAAAAGATGGCCTTAAAAAATACAGCCCTCCCCCCATCTACTCGATTCACTTCTAAACTACTTTCCACTAGTCAGAATGTTTTTATTCACTTCCGGAAACTATCTATAAACAAATTTTTCTTCAAATTAACTTCTAAACAGGTCATCTATTCGTATCTCGAAACATTCTTAATTTAACTTTCCAAACAGCCCATAAAACATTCGTCCGAACATAAGTTCAATTTACATGTTCCCCACGAGTTGCTAGCCACTCCCCACTATCATCATTTCGATTACCCTAAAACTGGCTTCCACTCCGTTCAACACCGGCGATGGGATACCCTCAATATGACCGTAATATGACATCAAATATGGATTAAATTGCGACTTCCAACATTACGGGACCCATTTAATTTTAACAATTTATTCAGATAGTTATCGTTCATAATTCTAAAACTAAAATAGATTCAACTCTCATTCATATATAAAAAAATACCGGTTTTTATCGCCGAAATTATCATATATTTTTCAGTTCAAAATTCAAATTTTTAGCATTTATCACGCAATATTTCACAACTTGAGCATCATAGAAGGACTGGAAAAAATCCAGCTCATTTCCAGATCTCCACGAGCTCAGTCCCCATCATCGGTATAAATGAATAAGGGAGTACGCCAAATCCCCGGCAAGTGTGTTTTCCCGGTGTATCTCGCGAAAACAAATCCAGTGCCCGTGCAACTTCCTAGGCAGATCCTAGTAAAAAAGTACTTTCATAAAATTTCCCCAGTGCATACATTTTAATCTAATCAAATCGCCGTCACGCATTAAAATACAAAGTGAATTTTCTCAGATTTAAAAAAATAATTTAACAAAATAAATTAAACCAAAACCGACTTAAGGCAAAATTTCAAGCAAAAGTATCGATAAGTTACTAATTTTTCTCGTGTACACCAATTTTAATTTTAAGTGAAATAAATAATCTACTCTGTTCTATACGCTTAAACAAATATCTTTATAATTTTCGTTTAAAGTAAAATGTTTAATTCCAAAGTAGTGCAAAGAGCCTATATAGGGTGCAGCCTTTGACCCTGCAAGTAAAAATAAAATTCATAAAAGTGCTAATTAAATTTAAATAAATAATTTCAAGTGAAAGTTAGCTCTGAAACATATACAGGGCGAAGCATTTGACCCATTCCAGCCGTTTAAGAACTAACCACCCCAACTTCGATTCAAATTTTTTGGGAGGTCACTCTATATTCACCCCCCAGTAAAGGGTTGAAACGATTAGGATTAATTTCTTTTGGTTATTTCAACTTTATTAGTGCAATATTATCAAACTATATTAAAAAGTTTAAAAAAAAAATGTTTTTATCACAATTTTTGCAAAAGAAAGGGTCAGGTGTAGGAGGTTTTCCACGGGGGAGAAGCGAAAGGGTTAAATAATGTGGTTACCAAAATTTCATATGTTAAAACATATTATTTTTAGTTGCAAACTCCTCTATAAAATCCTTATTTTACTATAAGGAACGTAACCAGACTGCAACCAACAGCTACTCTCCGAGCTATGTGCCCCGCCGAGCGCTGAATTACAAGTTACAAGCCTCGCGCGTTAAGTGTAATAATTGCATATTACCATCAAAACGCTAATGCTTCGATTGCAACAAACACCAGCCGAAAGGCAGATCCGACTTAAAGAAGCTCTCGTGCCAGTCATCCTACACCACTTGCAGACTGCAGTTTCGAGCTGTTGGCTCTCGTCAATGCAAGGTTGGCATGTGACGACCGACACGAGAATCACTCGACTATTTAGCACATTTCACTGTCTTTGGGATAGCGACAAGTAAAATAGTCAACAGGCACCATCTAGCGGTCCAGTATCTGTTGCAATCGAAAAATAAATAGCCTGACTGGGTTTAGCATAGTTCAACTATGCTTTTAGAGGGCGGAATATTAAAACATTATATTTTTAGTCACAAACTCCTCTATAAAATCCTTATTTTACTATAAAGAACGTAACCAGACCGCAACCAACAGCTCCTCTCCGGGCTATGTGCCTCGCCGAGCGCTGAATTACAAGTTACAAGCCTGGCGCGTTAAGTGTAATAATTGCTGCATATTACCATCAAAACGCTAATGCTTCGATTGCAACAAACACCCAGCCGAAAGACTGATCCTACTTAAAGGAGCTCTCGTCAATGCAAGGCAATATTCCGCCCTCTAAAAGCACCTTTGAACTATCTCATATGTTGCCGAAACTTAATATAAACTTAACATAACGCAAAAGTCCTTACATTGAAGTAAGATCGAAATGCATTCGTTTCCTCTACTAATTGTTCAGAACAGAAATCTGGAGGAAAAAATCTATGTTGAATTAAAATTATTATTAATTTTATGTACAAATATCTTATGTAAAAGTTACTTCCTTTTACAACATGTATTTCTTTCGAAAAATTCTTAACAATATTCTTTTTTATATCCTGTAATTCTAATCTGTTTTGATAGTTGTCCTCGAGTGGATGGCACTAACAGATAATTTCACGTATTGGCCTTACTAAATGACTGTTTTACATCTTACTTTAATACACTATTGAACTGTGTGTATTTTTATTCTGCTGATATTTACACACTGATATATACAAACTAAAAATTGTATTCTCTCGGATTGGCTATTAGCTGATTTGTTTCAATTTTCATTTAATATTTATTGTTTATAACAACAACACAGTGCTGGTATTGACACAACGTAACATGTTTTTTCAGGAGCGACATGGAATAATGGAATCATTAAAAGTAAACTGTAATACAATTCCGAAACAGTAATAAATTCGATATTTATTTTGATTATAACTTATTTTTAGTGTTATTATTGTGACGATCCTTTTGTGGAGTGGACGTCGTTATATATTAAAGGCAATCAAAATGTTAACTTGTGCAAATAGGTCATAAATCCATCAGTGGCCGTTGTGCCTTGCACTCTAAATTAGCTATTGTTTCATAGTAAGTACGATGAGGATGGGCGGCGTGGTCTTGCTTTTTGTTTTCGTCAAATTAAATAATTAAAACAATTTATGGACCAAAGTCTACCGTGCACAACTAACAGAAATTAATGCAGTAACTTTGCATAAAAGAGGTCCCATGCAGATAATTATCAACCGAGCATAATAGTTATATGAAGTATTTTAATAAAACATTGTTGCATGTATTTATGGACCGAACTTCATTTAAAAAGTTTTTAAGACTCTTTGATAATGGTCGCAGGGCCGAAACATATGTCAAAGAAATCTGATCAAAACTAATGAAACAATAAACCAAGTGCGTATTGTAACTATTCTTTTGAATATTTATAATTATTCTATTGAATATGTTTCATCAAGAACCCATTGCAGATTCCATCCAATTCATTTAAAAAGGTCCAGTAGACTTTAATTTTGCGGGTCCAAAGGTCGCTTCGCCGTCTTAATGTTAATTAATGTTTTGGTTTTTTGGTTGGTCAGAAATGCCAGTGATTCTTAAACAGTTTATGAATGATACGTGTGATGCTATCGCTAATTAATTATAATATACACAGGGTGTTTGGCGGATGGTTTGCCAAATGGAAAGGGTGGATACGTGAGATCATTTGTAACATATTTAGCCCCAATGACCTCTATACAAAGTTTCACTGTTTTCGAGATATTATTTTTGTTGTTAATTTTAAAATTTCCCAAAATTCAGCATCTCATCTGTTATAACTAACTTTTTTTATCTTTCTAACAGCTAAAAATAATTTTTATCTATATCTTTAATATATCCTTGTTCCAATGAGGTTGATAAGTAATGCTAATAAATAATGGAAAAAAAATGTGAGCTAACAAAGTCCCGACAATGGGTAGAATTTTTTTTTAAATGCAAATTTGCATTGCATTTAAAAAAGTAAAAGCGATCAAGATGTTCAAATAATTGTAAAATGTTCTCTAGTTTATGCCCTTTCTAAGGGCATATCACATTCCATACAAACTTTTAAATAACTTGAGAAAATCGGTGATACTTGTTTATAAGGAACTCTAACAATTACAGTTGAAGTAAATTGATTTTGTGGGATAAACATGCAGTAAGTGTACGAAAATAATTTTTTCGCCTCTTGCGCAGATAAAATCGTTCTCCTATATTTTTTTTTTCATGTCTTTACCGTCTCAGAGCCGGCTGTGGTACGAGCCGCAGGGAGCTAATTTCAAATTTTTGAGAAAAATAATATAAACACTTTGTCTTATATTGCACCAAAGCTTTATTGCTTATAATTTGCCGAAAATATCAAAAATATCATTGAAAATTTTGTACTCAATTCAATTATTTGACATATGTCATAATATTATGACATTTACCTTTAACGTGTGCGCGCCGCCAAAAACCTTTCTTATATTTGTTCGTTATAATAATTGTATTCCAAAATGAAGGATGTCCGGTACACTACCGATTAACCGCCGGGGAGCACCTGGATAATGCTTTTCCCAACTCGTGGATTGGCGGAACTGGCCCCATTTCATGGTCCGAACGGTCCCCAGACCTAACACCATTTGATTTTTACGTCTGAAGATATATTAAAGCACTTGTCTATGACGAAGAAATTCAAAATCGGAAGCATTTAATTGCAAAAATTAACGCCGCATTCATTACAATGAAAAAAGAGATGCGGTTCCGCACAACTACAGTTAAAATGCGTCTAAGGTGTCGCGCATGCATTAGAAAGGACGGAGCGCAGTTTGAGCAAGACTTGTAATAAATTTTAAAAGAATGTTGTTTTCTTTAGTCCTTAATTTTCCCCCAAAGTAGCTCGGAGTTCCTTTTAAAAAAGTATCACCGATTTTCTCAAGTTATTTAAAAGTTTGTATGGAATGTGATGCACCTTTAGAAAGGGCATAAACTAGAGAACATTTTAAAAGCATTTGAACATCTTGATCGCGTTTACTTTTTTTTAATGCAATTCAAAGTTGCATTTTAAAAAAATGTCTATCCGTTGTCGGGATTTTGTTAGCTCACATTTTTTTCCCATTCTTTATCAGCGTTACTTATCGATTTCATTGGAACAGGGATATATTAAAGATACAGATAAAAATTATTTTTAGCTGTAGAACCATAAAAAAATTAATTGTAACAGCTAAATGCTGAATTTTGGAAAATTTTCGAAATAAACAAAAAATAATAACTCGAAAATCATATATAGAGGTCATTGGGGCTAAATATGTTCCAAATGACCTCACTTATCCACCTTTCCATTTGGCAAACCATCCGCCAAACACTCTGTATATAATATAAAGGATTAACATAATTATTTAGAATAATACGCTAATTTTAACTTGAAATTTCGTGTTAAGGGAAGATCAAAATTCAAACAAAACAAAAAAATGTATGTCGGCTAGGTAAAACAAAAATTCGAAAAAAATAGTTACCCTTTAAGAATTACGTTTATCCTAAAAATATTAAAATAATACTTTTAGTATTTAGTATTAGTTATTTCTTGTAATGTAAATATTATTTATACCTCGTGTATTATATATGTGGATATGTTAGTTGAAAGTACCGATTTTTGGCCAGAAAACCGGTCGAGACCGAAGACTTACAATAGAGATTATTTAATCTAGGAGTGATGTGTCATCTGCGTAAATCGCTCATTTGATGAGCATCATACATTGGCATAACACGTTTACATATGAAATAAACTTGGGGCTTAAAATAGAGCCGTGGAGCAACCCATTACAAAATGTTACTAACTACTCTACAGACAGCAAGTGTTGTTGAACATTTATTGCAAAAGTAAAACTGATTTCAGTTTTTTTTACAGTTATTTAACGTCGACCTCTTTCCGCTACTGAGGCCTAACACCGACCCTTGTAGACGAGCTACCCTCAACCAGGAATTTTGCCGAACCTCTTCTCTTTCGAAGAGTTGGGATCTTTTACTTGCCTAACATCTAATACACAAAGCACCGACGGCTTTACATCTCCGAAGGATGGTGTATCTCCTACACATTTCTCGCCTAAGATTGCTTAACTTCCGTTCATACACTGATATACCAGCTGCTGGAAGATATGATGCGAGGACGCGGTCTTCCTCGAGACGGTCACCCATCTAAGTAATAACCGATTGCAATTTGAATTTGAATAATTTCTAAGCAGAAAGTCGAGCTTGTATACAATCCCTATAATATTGGCTAGTATGGATATTATAGATAATGCTCAGAGGATCACGTTTCTTCAATATCAGCAGTACAACAGCATTTTTTAAAGAGTCGAGGAAGATAGCCTCATTAAAATATACTTTAATAAAAGCGTTAAGGGTACAAACTACGTTCAGGACAATCGGAATTTTTTAGAAAATTTCTATTCGACAAGTTCACCCAAACTTCATTTTGTACATTTAGTGATGCCTTTAAACTTGTTAGAATTGATTAAGCATCACATACTTGTGACACAACTATTCTAAGAAAACCTTGAATGACTACAATCTTCATGCCGGAACAGTTAAGGGCAATTTATTTCCTAAAATTTTTTCCTAATAAGAGTTGCACAATGAAAATGTTTTTATCCATTGTATTACTATGTTGTACTATTTTAAATTTTTGAAATACCTGGAATAGTGTTGATGAAGATATCACTTCATGTCACTAGAAGCATATTACCAAAAAACTATGTTGAAAGAGCATTCAAATATTTGAACAAGCTTTCCAAGAAAATTCTATCAGGATTGGAACTCGCAACAAATAGTGGACCAGTAATTCAGTTTAAGATCAACTTCAACATAGAAGATTATAAATACTAGAACTAAAGAAATTATAACAGAATTATTATACAGTTAATGAATACAATTTTTTTAACATTATTTTAGAAAGTATACATTCCACAACTAAAAATTGTGTTGGAATCGATGTCATTCCAACACACTGTGTTGTCTAAAACACGTTTGGAATGGCATATACTGCGAACCGTGCAAACTTTTCGCTTGTGTGGAATATGGGCCATTCAGCAACTTGCTGTAGAATATACTATTATAAAGCTACCTCTCTTGCATATTAAATTGGTATATTCTTAAAGTTTTAAATATTATTTTGATATCTTATTTTAATAGAAGCAGGGAGTCTTACATAATATTGATTTTAATTTTACAGATTCCCCTTTAGACCTATCTATGTCCCTTCTCTCGAGAGCTCTAACGGGGTCGCCACCGTCAGCGGAGGATGAAAGAAAGTCAGTTTCGGGAGATAGTTCAGCAGCTAGTTCGCAAGGTGATCTTCCAGAAACAGCTGTCCCCACACCTCGCGCCAGGCCGAGAGAAAGGACGCTCCTGCCGTGTGGAGTTTGTAATAAAGCCTTCGACAGACCTTCATTGTTAAAAAGGCATATGAGGACGCACACAGGTAAAGGCAGTTAGTTACAAATATTAGTAGTTGGAAGTGAAAGCTTATTTCCGTAATATACAAGGTATTTTTTAAATATGAGAAAAATAATATAATGTATTTTTTATGCAACGATAATCCGAACAGTTGATACAATGTGGCATTTTTAAAAATAATTTGCCGATTATTATGCAGCAGGTGATTTATAAATGTTCTGGCCTAAATTACATTTTTAACTATATCTTCAGTTTGGATATAATTACAAGTGATGGACGCAATACCACATCCTTTTCGAAATAGTGCCAGTCACTAGTGATATGTTTACATTTTGTAAATTTTTTTTTTGCTTTTTCAAAGTTGTTAGGAATTGCTTAATTATGTTTGTTACAAATTAATGAAATGGAAAAGAAAACCACTCTACCATTCAAGGATACTACATGATTAGCAAATATAATAATAATAATAATAATGCTTTATTGTCCATAAGACCAGTACAAAAAGAAAAAAATGGTATCGGACTAGCCAATTGTACAGCATACAAAGGACAAGGATGCATACAGATTACAGATAGATAACATATAACAACATACTACATAAATCAAGAACACTTAAAAAAAAGAAACCTTTGGCATAAGTGAATAAAATAATATAACAAATAGTAGAACAAAATATACATATTAAAAATCAAAGTTTAAAAAATTCCTGAATACTGTAAAAAATATTATCTAGCAGTAGCTGTTTCTCTTCTTTTTAACACGCTGTTATTAGCTTCACCTGTATGTTTGTTTGTTTGTAAAGGAATCTTTGAACGTGATTCTCACCCACTTCAAAACGTCATATTAAACTAAATCTTTGCACACTTATCAAGGGCCGATGACAATACAATAATTTTACTTTGCCCTAATGTCTTCACCAGAACCATTAGGATAAAATAAAATTTAAAATATGATTAATGTATTGTCGAGATTTTGGCGGAGGCGCCGTTGTCATTAATGTATATTTTATTATTGATGAGAAACGTGCCGAGGGATGAATGGCAAGAGGGTAACTAAAAAATTATAGTTTAAGAAAACTAAAAAACACGTTTTAATAGCAAACCGAACTAAAAAGTAAAAAAACAATGTTTAAATATTAAGATTCTTATTTTATTTTAAATAGCGTGGGATTTATAACAATTGATATCAAGCACCCCATGTTTTTTACAATAAAATAAGAATATTAATATGTAAACATTATTTTTTACTTTTTAGTTCGGTTTAAAGCGTGTTTTTTAGTTTTTTAAACTATAATTTTTTTAAACTTGACATTGTTAGTTTATTTTAAATGATTAGGCAACTTATTGAATAGGTTCATACCCATGTATTTAGGACTTTTTCCATAAATTGACAAGGAATGTATAGAATGAATAGACGAGACTGTCCCCTTGTATTTTAGTTGTGATTATAGTTATTTCGCAAAAGATGCTCAATATTTAATTTTGTAAGAGTAACAATCACCAAAATGTATGTACAGGGAAGGGGAAAGGTTTTCAATTGTCTGCAGTAAGCTCTACATGAAATTGTCTCATTAACTCCTATTATGTTTTTTCTTATTGCCTTTTTTTTCATTTTGAACACTCGTTCAAAGTGACATGAAGTACTCCAAAACTCTATACCATAAACAGCTCTAAAGCAAAAACTGTGAATAATAGTAGCTCAGCAAAACTTCCCTGTTTGTAATATTTCTTAATTTGTACAGCGCGAAGCATGTAGAAGATAATTTTTTGCACAAGTTGTCGATATGATATTTCCAATTAAGGTAATTGTCTGAATGAACACCCAAGAATTTTGTGGTCTTCACCTGTCCCAAGGACTTACTATTTATTTTTAGTAAATAGCTTTCATTATAGTTTAACATTTTCGGTGTGAAATATATAAGAACAGTTTAATGTTATATTTAGAACAAGACTTTTGCATTCTGTTGTAAATTGTTGTTTCTAGTATTTAGAAATTGTAGATAGAAGTGAAATGGGTCTATAATTATCAATGGAGGTTGCGTCACCATTTTTAAATAACGGTATATTTTTTGCTGTTTTCAGTACTTCTGGAAATACACCTACCGAAATAGACCAGTTTATCAAAAATGTCAATGGCTGGATTATATGATCTATAACAGATTTTAATATATTGCTTGCTACTCTGTTATTGTCCATACCGGAAGAGTGTGATTTTTAAATTCAACGATGATATTAAATATTTCTGTTTCTGTAACCAGTTCAATATATATTGTGTGGTAGACTTTATCTATATCAATGTTATTGTCATCTGCATTGCTATTTTTTATCTGGCAGTTTTGAGGGTAGGTTTACAAAGTGTTCAATCACATTATTTGCTACTTCCTGCGCATCTTTTATTAATTTATCATTGATTTTCATTTCCTGTAGATTGCTGGACTTACTTTTGTTCTTACCTATATCTGTGTTAATAATTGACCCAGCAACCTTGGATTTATTTTAGTCTTTTTTGTAGAGATTGTCATTATATAGCTTCTTAGCGGCCTTTATGACTTTTTCATAGACTTTTTTGTAATATTGATAACTATTTTTATCCTCGATTCGTTTAGTTGATGTCGTAACTTTAGAGAAGTTTCAGTTTTTGTGCAGATACCTTAATACCGGAAGTTATGCATTTTCCTGTTACTCTCAGTTTTAAAATCAACAAGGGGGAAACTAATAAAGTCTAGTATACTTTAACTTGGCGTGTGTATGTATGAGTTAATATTTCCGTACGATTTCATTTTCTCCCATATTGTACACAAAGTTAAAGCAATAGTCCAGAAACATTGTCTACGTGGACAACATTTTTGGATCTTTGTGTACAAAAGAAAATGAAATCGTACGAAAATATTAACTCATACATACACACGCCAAGTTAAAGTATACTAGACTATATGTCTATATAATGTATCAAATTGCCAATAAATGATTCAAAACTATTATTAATACTCTTCTCACTGTACACATTAATCCAATTTTCACTACTTAAACACCGTTCAAACAAATTAAAATTCTATATCTGTTTAGAAAATAAGTTCTTATACATATTTCTAGGAAATAATTTAAGGATTTTGAATTTTATCTTCGTCTTGGTGATAATAACTGTAAGAATATAAAATCTCAATTCTATGATCGAGCTGGCAGTGGATGCAGTTCCACTCCGAAGCAGATTATGTATATAATTCTTCAGCTATAAGGGTTATGCCTATAATTTTGTCAAATGTCAACTGTATAGTACTTAAACATAATATTTTTAGTCGCAAACTCCTCTATAAATCCTTATTTTACTATAAGGAACCTAACCAGACTGCAACCAACAGCTACTCTCCGGGCTATGTGCCCCGCCGAGCGCTGAATTACAAGTTACAAGCCTGGCGCGTTAAGTGTAATAATTGCATATTACCATCAAAACGCTAATGCTTCGATTGCAATAAACACCAGCCGAAAGACTGATCCTACTTAAAGGAGCTCCCTTGCCAGTCGTCACACACCACTTGCAGACTGCAGTTTCGAGCTATTGGCTCTCGTCAGTGCAAGGTAGGTATGCGACGACCGACATGAGAATCCTTTGACTATAGTACATCCCGGTATTCTTACAATAGCGACATGTAAAACAGCCAGCAGGCGCCATCCAGCGGTCCAGTGTCCGTTGCAATCGAAAAATAAATAGCCTGACTTGGCTTAGCATAGTTCAAATGTGCTTTTAGAGGGCGGAATATTAAACATAATATTTTTAGTCGCAAACTCCTCTATAAATCCTTATTTTACTATAAGGAACCTAACCAGACTGCAACCAACAGCTACTCTCCGGGCTATGTGCCCCGCCGAGCGCTGAATTACAAGTTACAAGTCTGGCGCGTTAAGTGTAATAATTGCATATTACCATCAAAACGCTAATGCTTCGATTGCAATAAACACCAGCCGAAAGACTGATCCTACTTAAAGGAGCTCCCTTGCCAGTCGTCACACACCACTTGCAGACTGCAGTTTCGAGCTATTGGCTCTCGTCAGTGCAAGGTAGGTATGCGACGACCGACATGAGAATCCTTTGACTATAGTACATCCCGGTATTCTTACAATAGCGACATGTAAAACAGCCAGCAGGCGCCATCCAGCGGTCCAGTGTCCGTTGCAATCGAAAAATAAATAGCCTGACTTGGCTTAGCATAGTTCAAATGTGCTTTTAGAGGGCGGAATATTAAACATAATATTTTTAGTCGCAAACTCCTCTATAAATCCTTATTTTACTATAAGGAACCTAACCAGACTGCAACCAACAGCTACTCTCCGGGCTATGTGCCCCGCCGAGCGCTGAATTACAAGTTACAAGCCTGGCGCGTTAAGTGTAATAATTGCATATTACCATCAAAACGCTAATGCTTCGATTGCAATAAACACCAGCCGAAAGACTGATCCTACTTAAAGGAGCTCCCTTGCCAGTCGTCACACACCACTTGCAGACTGCAGTTTCGAGCTATTGGCTCTCGTCAGTGCAAGGTAGGTATGCGACGACCGACATGAGAATCCTTTGACTATAGTACATCCCGGTATTCTTACAATAGCGACATGTAAAACAGCCAGCAGGCGCCATCCAGCGGTCCAGTGTCCGTTGCAATCGAAAAATAAATAGCCTGACTTGGCTTAGCATAGTTCAAATGTGCTTTTAGAGGGCGGAATATTAAACATAATATTTTTAGTCGCAAACTCCTCTATAAATCCTTATTTTACTATAAGGAACCTAACCAGACTGCAACCAACAGCTACTCTCCGGGCTATGTGCCCCGCCGAGCGCTGAATTACAAGTTACAAGCCTGGCGCGTTAAGTGTAATAATTGCATATTACCATCAAAACGCTAATGCTTCGATTGCAATAAACACCAGCCGAAAGACTGATCCTACTTAAAGGAGCTCCCTTGCCAGTCGTCACACACCACTTGCAGACTGCAGTTTCGAGCTATTGGCTCTCGTCAGTGCAAGGTAGGTATGCGACGACCGACATGAGAATCCTTTGACTATAGTACATCCCGGTATTCTTACAATAGCGACATGTAAAACAGCCAGCAGGCGCCATCCAGTTCGGCGTTCGGCGGGGCACATAGCCCGGAGAGTAGCTGTTGGTTGCAGTCTGGTTAGGTTCCTTATAGTAAAATAAGGATTTATAGAGGAGTTTGCGACTAAAAATATTATGTTTAATATTCCGCCCTCTAAAAGCACATTTGAACTATGCTAAGCCAAGTCAGGCTATTTATTTTTCGATTGCAACGGACACTGGACCGCTGGATGGCGCCTGCTGGCTGTTTTACATGTCGCTATTGTAAGAATACCGGGATGTACTATAGTCAAAGGATTCTCATGTCGGTCGTCGCATACCTACCTTGCACTGACGAGAGCCAATAGCTCGAAACTGCAGTCTGCAAGTGGTGTGTGACGACTGGCAAGGGAGCTCCTTTAAGTAGGATCAGTCTTTCGGCTGGTGTTTATTGCAATCGAAGCATTAGCGTTTTGATGGTAATATGCAATTACTACACTTAACGCGCCAGGCTTGTAACTTGTAATTCAGCGCTCGGCGGGGCACATAGCCCGGAGAGTAGCTGTTGGTTGCAGTCTGGTTAGGTTCCTTATAGTAAAATAAGGATTTATAGAGGAGTTTGCGACTAAAAATATTATGTTTAATATTCCGCCCTCTAAAAGCACATTTGAACTGTATAGTACTTGCAAGATAATATAAAGCTCTTACTCCAACTTTTCATCGTGTTTATTTTCCCGTAAGAACAGAACCATTTATCTGAAACCTAATTTCCTAATTACTAACAAAACAAAGATTTAAAGAATATAAAAAATGTTGGAGCAGAACTTACCTGAAGAACATAGTACAAAGTGCAATATTGGCATACCGGGTGTCAATGATTCATGGTAGACTCCCTTTTTTGTCCTTATTTTTAGAATATCAGAATGAAACTTGGTATTATGTGACCAAGAAGACACTTTGTGACATAACTTTCATTTTTTCCTCCCGGTTTCATCGGAAATGTCTCCAACTTTTGATTTTTAAATGGAACACCCTGTATATTGTTATATTTTTGAATTCTTGAAAAATTCCTAGTGCGGTGATACCCTATAAGTGATATTTCGGCTCCATGAAAAAAATTTCACTAGAAATTTGTTGGTGCATCTAGAGTGCCATGACCAGAAAAAATGCTTTTGAGCACATCCACAGATTCCTTAGAATATCTGTTATTTTAGGTAGGTAGTTATTACGACCTAAAGTCAGATATTACAAATCCTTGCAGTAAGAGTTTATTACAATAAAAGAACAAGTAAATAAAATACAATTTATTAATGCAATACGCAAAATACAGTACAAAGACAACTTTCAAGGTAAAAATCTTACAATAAAATATATATCAAGGGTTTTCTAGGCTAACGCCAGGAAAAACATTAGACATTTAAACAATTTTACAAGAAAAATAATATGCAGGAATTACTTGGCTTTTACAAAATTGGAGATTTTCCAGGCGCTTCAGACGTGAAGGTTTCACTTGTTGATCGAGGTCTCCTTGCTGATTGTAGAAATCTTTACAAATAATTAAATAGGGTTTTCTCAATCGAAAAGTGTAAATCAGGGCGAATTCGAATACCAAAAATCGTGTACCAAAGAATAGTAGAATGATCCGAAAGGTCAAATCCAAAATAATCAAACAGAATAGTCGGTAAGTTCTGTACCCAAAATCTTATCAAATCTAAATCTAGCCATACCAAATCGTTTATAATTAAATTTACAAAATTAGTTTCAAAATTAACCTCCAACGTGATCACATGTCTATAATAAATCTTAAGAAATTAAAACATACCCAGAATACTTCTGGACGGTACTCGCTAATTAAACCCGAATTAATCGAAATTTCAATTAAAATAATTCAAAATATTAATTGAAAATATGTGAAATCTAATTTTTGATACGGTACCAAACCGAGTAGTAACCACGTGCCTTTTAAACTAAATTAATCACCAGCAAAGTTTTAGGCTTAATTTATTGATCAAAAAGGAAGTTTGAAAGGACTTGAGTGATATTTACTCACAACTTATAAAAACAAAAGAGGATATGACTTAAAGTGACAGTTTGACAATTCGGCAGTCAGAGTGCCAATTTGAAAAATAGAAATTTTAAAAGTAAATCGACTGTTATGGACTTTTCTATTATTACTACTATCTTTATACTATTAGTTTGTACACAATTTTTATGCACTAATTATAATAATAGTTTACATTTAATAATTTTATGATATACATATCTATTTAACAGGTTAGTATATCTACACACTATTACAAATAAAATATCAAAAGTCCCCACCGATCCTACGTCTGCTAAAAAAATTTTTTAAGGTCAAAGGTCAAATATATCGGTTTTTTGCATTTTTTTCGTAAACGATAAGTATTATCATAAAAACAGGTCAAACAAAAGTTGTACATCATGCAATCATCTACAAAAATTGTTGTTATACTTTTTTCTTACGTATCACCATTCCTGAGATATCGCGATTCCAAAAGTTTAAGAAGTCGTATTCTACATAATATGCGCACATTTCCGCGCCACCTGTCAGGTATTGTCTATTTTTTTAACGTTGTTTCCTCGGTAGTCATACTCCACGATATTGTGATTTAGTTTTATTAAGTAATCTATTAACTAAAAAATGGTACTATTGGAAATAATTAAAATAGCATGAATTATTTCGGGGAAATTTTAGTCTGACTGATAATCTTCAAATGCTACTTCAACAGTAGTATCTTCTTCGTTTTCTTCTTCTTCTGCTTCTTGATGGATATCTGTAAATTGTTCTAAGAAAGAGGCATCAGTTGTCTCCTTATCTATATCATAAAAATCCTCATCAGTTGTATTTGATTCAACATCCGACTTTTCTACATCCATAATTTGCACTGCAACCCTTTTTGTAACTGTAAAAAATGGTGTTAAGAAGTTTTTCTGGAGCAGGTGTCCAAAGTATTATCTATTAATTTCCAACCCCAGCCTTCTGGGTCCAGTTGATTGCCTAGCCACACTTGAACTTGATAGTATACTGGATATAATTGTTGATAAGCAGAAGCAGATGCTGGAGGAAGACAAGATAGTTCTACTCTTTTATTGTTCCGTGTATTTTTTACAAAACTTAAATATATATACTTGTCTATACAATCAATGTTTTTTGGAGCTCCATATATAGCAAAAAGAAAGCGAATCCCGTTTGTTATGATGACGTGGAGCAGAGTTAATCTGTTTAAATACTTTTGCGTAATCAATTTAATCATGTTTTTCAAACATTTTAAATACTGTTGTTTTACCCCTTCTGAAAATTGCTGATGTAGTATCGCAGCTAGTTATTGCATATAAAATTAAGATATGATTTTAACATTTTGAATAAGCCGATAAACTTTTCGATGAACATATCTTTGTTTGTTGTTGAGCCTTTTCGGGTTTAGAAAAGTAAATAACGTTATCAATTGGAGTTCGTGCAGTTAGTAGTATTAACAAATCAACATCTTCACCAACAATGATAGTGGTAATTGTTATATTGAATTGTTCTATCGCTGTTTCAATCGATGATGTAAGTAGCATTAGGGACTAAGTTTCTTTTAAGTGTATATTCTCAGAATCGTATAATTTGTCAGTATAAGTTACACAAACAAATATTTTTACTTATATATGGTGAAATGACAGTTATGCCACAAACTGTCATCTTGGTCATATAATAGATTACCAAGTTTCATTCTGATATTCTAAAAAATAAGGGAAAAAAGCTACCATGATCCGTTGACAGTCGGTATACAAGTTTAAAAAATCATGAAATTAATGTTTTAGAATCTTATATTAATATCGCTTATTTTTTCTATATTTTTTAAACGCAAACTCAATATCAGAACAATTTCAACAGTGTGCTTATTTAATTTTTTACTACAAAAAGATATACATATACACTCCAGTACCTTCTGAGTAGATTCCGAATGAATTCATCATATTTCACAACAGTTACGTCATTTCTTATTTTCGTTGGAATATAATTAATTTGTTTTTAATTTCACCTCATGCATATTTAAATAATTAGATATATTAATTTGGTTGTTAACTTACAAAGCCGAGCAACTGTTTTAGTTACAGATACATTGTTGATACTACAGAAAAAAATGATATATACCAACCTTGAAGAGAAGCAGTAATTACAGATGAATTATCTAGTCAAAATAAATTTACGGTTTATAAAAACTTGTTTCTTAATTAATGTCATAATTATCATTATTAAAACAAGCATACTTTATTGTAACAGTGCTTATTGTTTTATGTACAGAATTATTACATAATTTTATACACTACGGATATGTTGATTTAGTGTTAGTTCATTCTGTTCCAAAAATATAGCAGTCCAAAAAATATCCATAGATATTCCGCCCCGGGCTCCTGGTCCAACCGGCCCCACTTCTACGTGTTAAACTAAACCGATCCGATATACCAACTTTTTTCATTTGTGAAATGATTACCAAACGTAGCTATTCTGATAACTTTATTTACAAGTTTATATTTTAACCTCACCACAATAAAATTGTGAGAGGTTACTAGTTCAAAAACGAAAATTGAGATAACGTCAAATCTTTACGTTTTGAGGTCCTAGGAAGTCAAAAAAGTGGTTTTTGAAAAATGTCTGTGTGTGTGTGTGTGTATGTGTGTATGTGTGTTAGCACGATAGCGCCGAAACTACTGAAAGGATTTGAATGAAACTTTGCATGTGTGTTTAGTGATTCAGAAGATCTGAAAAGGTTTTGGTTGAGATCGGATTACGTTTAGTGCCGTTTTGGCGCAACAAGTTGCTTATTTTGTAATTACTTACAATGTTCAATCGAATCATTGGAAAGCAATTAAAATTACAATTTCAACGATATATCACACTTCCATCCTTTAGATTTGGTTTCCGTGAAAAAAAATAAAAACAAACCAAATGTGAAGCATAGATCGCATATCGCGTGACATGATCGATGCGCGTAGCCGTTACGTCGTGAAACTGGTCCCGTCACGTGTATTCTTATTCAACAACAACTATACAGCTTTACTGTCGCATATAATTTCAAATATTTTGAATTGGAGAACGAATTTGGATAAAAGTTTGCATGAGGGTTTCATCAATGTTCTAGAAGATCTGAAAAGTTTTTGGTTGAGATCGGATTAGGTTTAGTGCCGTTTTTTTAAATATATACAGAGACAAATCGAAGAATTACACTACAAATATTTCTCTAAAATCTAGTAAAATTACTGAAATGCAAGCTAACTAATGTTTATTTAACAAAGAGTCATGAGTGATCAGTTAGCAATGAGCAAATTTTGTCGATTGTCGATTGTCGTTTCCCGCGCTATGTTTTAGTAGTTTGTCATCCGATACGTTGGTGTCATGTCACATATAAGATTTCGGCATATTTGCAACTTTTACAAACTTTAAAGGTAGGTGTAACAATAGCAATATCATATGCTTTTATTATAGATTATCATTTTACCAATTTTCAGTTTGTTACTTTACGAATCTGTAATGTTTATGGTACCTAACTAGACTTTCTTAGTTGTTCAAGTGATGTTAAACTTATTAATACGATAATAGTATATTATTCAACGAGCGATAATGTAGCAAACTGATTACTATATTTTATCTATGATTATAACAATTAATATTCAATTGCAAGTATACAGAAACATTATTTACAAAATAATGTCAACAGTTAAACGTCAAACTAATCAAACATGTCAAATCGCCTTCCTTTCCTCAATAATAATAATGGACCATTCCATTTCACCGTATCGGAAAGTTGATTGGCTACATCTAGTGAATTATACTCCCACTTATAATCCACGCTATTTGTTTATGGATATTATTACTTGTTCAAAAGCAGTTGATTAATGAATATATTATAATCAAATAGATAAAGAGATATAATAGTTTCAAATAGATTATAACCATATTAGAAACTAAATCAGTTATTAACTTCTGGATGTGAATGAAATAGTGTGTGCGTGTGTATGTGTGTTACCACGATAGCGCCAAAACTACTGAACCGATTTGGATAAAAATTTGCATGAGTTTAATGCTCCAGAAGATTTGAAAAGGTTTTGGTTGAGATCGGATTACGTTTAGTGCCGTTTTGGCACACAATTTAATGCTCTTTTTAGCTTCAAAGATCCACCGGGTGGGGAGGTTCCAGCCGCTTCCAGTAGCTGCCCATTTTTTAAAGTAAATTGCCACATTATCAATAATTTGATCACTGGTTAGACTCATTAGGATGTCTTTTTCAAGTGACGTTTGTGCTAAAGCATCCAAATGATCTTGTGAAAGGCAATTTCTAAGCTTATTTTGCACAAAATTTAATTTTCAAATGGTTCTGTCACAAGACATTTGTATGCAGGACAAAGTCGGTACGTATTTGTATGCAACAGACAAATTTTTTTAAAAACTGTAGCATTTTGTATTTGCAAATGATACATTTTTTACATGTTTTACAAGATAAAGACGTCTCTTCTTTTGCAGTTTCAGCACCTTCACCCTCAGTAGGTTCTTCATTGGAAAATACAGTATGAGTAGTATTATCCGAATCATCCAGAATAATTTTAACTGTATCCCACTCTTCGATAAAGTCTTTGAGCTCTGTTTGTATGACTTCTTCGGCTACGCTTATCAATATTATTATTGCCAAAGCGATTGGAAATATATTCAGCAACATTTTTAAATGCATGTTTAAATATATCTTTTGTATTTTTAAAGAAACTGGAATCCAACCATGTAAGATTCCTTAAATAATCATTCATTTTTTTAAATTGATCTTCTAAACTTTTTATGACCCTATATCGTAAATGACGTTATAAACGCTCACTTGGAATCTGTATTTTGGATCAGTAAAAGGAACATCAGCAGTAGTTTCACCTGGCATTTTTTTTTCTTGAAATTCTAAAAGAGAAAACTCTATAGTGAAATAGCTAGCTGTCTCATTTTCCGTATAATCTTCGATCTCTCTGTTGCTGTTTGACACGTCTCTTCCATCATTATCATCATACCAAAGACTTTATGAATTTTATGAGTGCCAGGAATTCAAGTAAAGATTCAAAATCTCTTGATTCAGCCCTTAATATAAGGTGTTTATGATTTTTTTCACCATTTTATATGCAATAACAACATTTATGTTCGATTGCAAATAACTTGACAAAGGTGTTGTCGACTGAAATATTTTCATAAAAATTTGGGCTGTTAACAAAAACTCAAATTTCTTTAATTACCCCATTAGCGAATTTGCTTTAAAAAAGAATATCATTGGGAAAATTGGTGGAAGTTGCAATTTCTTCCTAGGTTAATATAATTTCTATAAATAAAGCTTTACTGGGTTTATTATGATATCCAAACATTTTACTTAAGGCTCTGTCTTTGATCCATCAACATGTTTTGAAGAGAGAATTTCTTTTTTCCGTCTGCAATATTATCCCATATCTTCCCGAATGCAATGGCTAAAAACACTATATATTACCTGTGTGGACTATTTGAATTTAATAAACATTGTTTTTTCATAACAAACCAATTCATGTTTATCGTAGGCTATTATTGCATATATTCTTCCAAATATTTCAAAAGTTTCATTCAATAAATTAATAATAATAGTTTTTTTGAAAAATAAAATTTTTCGATTTTAAATTTATTATTTGGGAAAAATAACGTCATTTTCGTGTAAATCGGAAGTGATTTAAAATTTTACATGCGTATTTTTACTTGCCTTCTATAGTCAATTAGAATTATGTAAACGTCGACCAGTCTAAATTATTTTAAAAAAACGATTTTTCAGCCATAATTTTTATTATTGTCTATTTTTAAACGGCATGGTATCGGATTCTACAGAAAAAACTCAGGCTGAATTTTCAACCAAAAATTTATCTTAAATATTACAGAGAATATCAAGTGTGACAGCTGAACTGATACACACTATGTATTTGACTGCTTAGTGCGTATTGTCGGCAAAATATAATGTTGCACTTTTATTCGTACATTTCTATATCTAGCTCTTCAGTTTACTAGGTAGGTGCTATAAAAGCTTTAGCTTACCAAACAAGTTAATAACCCTCATTTATTTGTAAAAATCAAAAAGTATTTACAACCCATTTTTAATTAAACTGGCCCCATTTATCTAAGCGGCAGATGTATAATCCATATTATTAATTAAAAATTATGAATACTTACCAAGTACACTTTTGAGAAAAATTCTTAATAAGACACACACTTTCGATTCGAGTTTATTCAAACAATAAAAAGAAATTGAGGTTTTGTTTGGATTTATACTATTATAAATGCTATAAATAAATAAATATTTGTATGATTGATGGTCGAGAGGTGAGCGCACTTGCCTCTCACCCAAAAGTTCCGGGTTCGATCGCCGGTCGTGGCAGTGGAAAATACTGTGAGAGGGATTTTTCCACTATACACGGATATTGGGTGTATGTCCCTTGTTTCTAAATGTGTATCCCTTCCGGGATAAAGGGGGCTGTCATTACCTGTGGTGTATTATTTATTTATTTATAAAAAAAAACTCACTGTGCACTTATAAAATGAGACACTATTGTAAAGTTTTATGGCATTACAGTGCACCCTGCAAATATTCAATATGCATAGACTATAAACCATTTGATTCCGTAATTAGGGACAATCAATATAAGACTAATTGTAAGTTCCAATCCCTAATGTCTGGTTTAAGAAACTATAAAGCGAACCGTCGAAATATTTTTTAAATGTTGGGCCCATAAGGATGACATCCAAAGCCCTTGAACACATGGCTGATGCGGCTAGGTAGGTTTCTAAAACGATAAATAATTCTGTTCAGATAAAATGCAATTAATAAGTACAATATGACATTTAGAACCTTCCGGGATAAAGGGGGTCGTCATTACCTGTGGTGTATTTATTTATTTAATATCCGCTCAGAAAGTGAATAATATGGCATGAAAATATATTTTTGCTATTCTACATGTTTTTAACCCCAAGAGCGAAACCGGGGCCGACCCCAACCACAGCGGCCCATCGGGCTAAGCCCGGTATCCCGGGCGGCCCAATGCGGGCCTGCATATTTTAACAATACTCTGAATGATTCTTTTCTCCCACTAAGTAGACATTATTTGGATATGGTCTCCAGATGCTGCGATCTTAATTAATGAAACACGTAACGATTAAAATTGTGATTATTTTAGTTTTGTATAAACTACTGGACAATCTGACAAATAAACAATAAATGGATGAATATTTACGGAAACGTTTAGTAAATTTCGTACCCACACATTTATAGTTTATAGAAATAATTTAATTTAAAGTTACTTTTTGGCAGTAGCAGTTAAAATTTTGATAAACTATCCATAAATATGCATTGGCGGAGTCTTGCTTATATCGAGGGTTGTATGGTACGACCAAGTTGTAAATAAAACAGTAATTTATGTATATTTATTTCTCTATCAAATAAATTTAGTGTTGCACATAAAATTATCATTCTATCTAATCATTTTTTCTAGGGGAAAAGCCTCACGTCTGTATGGTTTGCGGTAAAGGATTCAGTACGTCGTCGTCCTTGAATACACACAGGAGGATTCACAGTGGCGAAAAACCACACCAGTGTCCTGTTTGTCTGAAACGGTTCACGGCCTCCTCTAACCTTTACTACCATCGCATGACACATATCAAGGTAGGCTACCTATATTCACACGCTTAACATTTGAAATCTACCTAACAATAGGTAGATGATGCATGGTTTACATAATAATATCGCTTTAGGTATTAGATAATAATAGTGTATATTGGAGATTTGTATGTCTTTGTACAAGGTGGTCTTTTGCAACTTCATGATTTGAGTTCGTGGTTTTTTATTTTGAGTTGCGTTGCAAAAATAAGACTACGAAAATACTTAGGGGAATACTTAGAGTCTAATCATATTAGACATTCCAGCCTCGAATTAGTCCCAATACAATCGTAAGTTAATAAACACTGCTTTTGTCCATCATAAAAATTTGTCTGTTCCATTTCCCCTGATATCTGCTTGAAAATGCTAACTCGTTTTTCACTAGAAGCACATGTGTGCTAGGAAAGTAATCAAGATACATGTGCAGGATCGAGCTCGGTTTGAATAATATGAAGAATTATGACCAGTGTACAGTGTCTCCCCGGATAGATACCGCACTCTTGTAGTTATATCTCATGATCAGGGTGTATACAGGTGTTTTAAAAAACTAGCAAGTCAACTTTAAGCAACATTAGAAAACGTCTTTTAGCAAAGTTTTTCAAAAGTGACGAAAGAAAATAACGTTTTAACATGGAAATCTTTTAGCAGACATTTTTTAAATCTACCGGAAGTAACAAGATCATGATATACCCCCCTTTTCTCCTTTAGTTTTGAAGATAATTGATTGAAATTTAGGATATACTACATACATAATACGCGGCACTTTTTGTAATACAATTGATTTTCGGAAACCGGAAGTGACACTTACTTTCGATTTTTAAATGGAACACCCTATATATTATTGTATTTTTGAATTCTGCATAATTTTCTAAATCCAACGATGCCAAATAGGAGACATTTTAAATATCAATTTTTTTTTATAATATAATTTTTCCATTTAAGTGTGCCATGACGGTTCCAATTTATTCTAAATGACCCGTGCAATGCTACAAAAATCGAAATCCCGTTAAAAACACTAAATTACGTGATTTATGAGCAAATAAAATTCATCAGAACGGTTTTTGGAGTAAAACTCAATTTTCTCAAATGGAACCATATCGGTACCGTAGCATTAGTAATATTAATAAGGAATTTATTCAAATGTCGTGTTAAAATGTGCGATAAATACAAATAAAATTACTGCTAAAAGAACATAACATCCTGTTACATCCGGTATATATTTTTTTTTGTTGAAGTAGGATTAAAATGTTTTGAAAGATCGAGCTTTTTAATTTGAGCGAAAAAAATTTCTGTCTGTCGGTCTGTAACTTCTCTTATGCGCATGTTTACTCTGGAACCGTTTATGATACTGACTTGAAATTTGGTACACTTATGTATTATAACAAGATCTGGAACTAGATTATATTTTGATCTAATTCCGTTGAAGGGTTCGGAGCTAAATGGGGTAAATAAGGGTAAATAGGTAAAACAAGTAAGTTAAGAGTCCATAAAATTGCAATTTAGGGCAAGAGTCCAGGTCCAAAATTTCTGTTGGCATCAGCCATCCCCCACTATCACCCCCAATACCACCTCCACACTATTATGAAAGGGAGTAAAAAAATTGTGATTTAGTATGTATACAAGAACGAAACGTCTCAAAAATTTTTTTTGCGTTAGCTACCCCCTCTACCACCACCATTGCTCCTCACCCTATTATTAAAGGGAGTAAAAATCAACTTAAGATTCGTTGTGTATATGAGAACCAAGAACCCCTAAAAATTTTTTGACATTAGCAACCCCCTCTACCATCCCCATTGCCACCCCCACCCTATTATTAAAGGGAGTAAAAAATTAAATTGGGATTTAGTGTGTGTGTACGACAACCAAGGGCCTATAAAATTTATTTTGGCATCAGCCGCCCTCTACCACTCCCATTCCCCCCTCGGAAGTAAAATATTACATTGGGATTTAGTGTGTATAAGATATGCATACAAAATCTGGATGTGGATATAGTGATTCCTTGCGTAGCGGTTTTTTTATTCAATTGCCTTCGAAATTGTTTTCGTAGACTTTTTGTAAAACTAAAAATTATTTTTGTGTTAATTTTACATTTTCAAATTACATTTGAAAAAAAATTAAAACATACCTTAAAACAAATTTGTTTGAAATTGTTCCACTGATTTGTTTTTTCTTCTTTTCACTGTTAGTTGCAGCCCTGACGGGTACTTGAATTTTAATTGAAAACGATACTATTTTGTTTAACTTTACCACTCTGGTTGAATGTTTGCCAGCAAATTTCAATGTAGATTTAATAATATAATTTACCTGTACCATAGAGCAGGTCTGTTAATGATTTAAACCTAAACTGCGGAGAATTTCGGGATTGCATTTTCTGATTTTCCGCCTGAACGACATAAAATTATAGTATTTTAGCTCACCAAACACCACTTAGTTGACGTCAAATGTAAGAAGATTCTTAGGAATATCCACAGGATGTTGTAAAAACCTACCGAGATGGGTTTTCGTTGTTGTATATTGTCATGATGTACATGCAGATATATCAACATGTACATGTAAGTATCTCCTGATGATATATACTGCTATTATTATGAACATTCATATACTGTACACGGAAATACATATTTACTACATAATAGATACTACTAACATGTGAGTTCATCTGGTATCCATATTAAATGTATCCGTATTTACTTCATAAATGTACTGTTATGTGCCGCCCTCTAACAGAGAGAGGTTTAATCAATCTCAGGTAGCAGAGTGAAAGGAGGCCTGCCTAGTTGGTTATCGGTAAGGCGGCGCCATCCATTGGCCAACTGGTGAACTATCATTACCACATATAAGAGATAGAATGGTGGAATATGCTAGATGGACTAGAAAGTTCTCGAGTCACGGACTGGAAAGATCGAGAAAAAGCGTCACGGATATATAAGTAATGGATCCCGCGCACGGAGGCAGTTTGATATTATATGAATAAGTCAACAGACAAAATAAGGACTGTTTAAGTTGTGAATTATATTAGTGTCTGTAGTTGTGATTAGTGTGTTATGATAACGATTAATTATTATTATATATAATTAAGTATTAAATAAAATAGTTGTTAGTGAAAATTCTTGTTGCAATTATTTGAACCTACGCTTAACGTATCCATTTTAAATTAAGTTGGTTAAAATTAAACATTGAAATTTTATTTTTAATATTGCATGAACCTAATGGCCTCCAAGCTGCTGACACTCTTAAAGCATAGCACGAAAGTTTTTCATCGCATGACCAGAAAACATTCTTCGCAAAACTTTCGTAGTATCCCTGGCAGTATGAGAAGTGGCTCCATCCGCGTCCTGCTGAAACCATATCTTCGAATATCCACACCAATATACGAAGCTGTTATTCAAAGTTCCACAATACCTGTTGATAAGGTTGTGATGTAACAGTAACCGTCAAGTCATTTTCCTCAAAGAAGAATGGTTCAAAAATGCCAAAGACGGATACTGCACATTACACAGTAACGTGTTTGCTATGAAGCGGTACTTCATGCAGTTACACAGGATTTTCCGTCGTCCAGTAGCGAAAGTTATGTTTATTAACATATCCAGAAAGATGAAAATGAACTTCTTCAGCAAGCAATGAAAGATACTCGGATTTTCAGCAAATTCTCCTTCGAAATGTTTGCAAAAATCAACGCTTGTTCCGAAGTATTAAGGCAGAAGCTCTTGTACGATTTGAATTTTCTAGAGATGGAAATGTAAGTCTTTCAGAATGGGGCGATGGCTACGGTTCAAAATATTGAGTGCTGATACTTGTAGTTTTGCCGATCGTTTAGGACTTCTTAGCCATAGCTGCTCTTATCCTTTCGTCATTTTCAAGTGTGCGTACAGAACGAATTCTCTGCCATATGAAGCAGTACTGCGGTCTTGTTACTATTCAGTTAGTGTGTAGATATTGCGTCTTTAGTTGATTTTTCTTCTAAAAAATGTATTAATTTTCTATACATATATTTTCTCGATAGATAAATACTAATAGATATACTTTATTTAAAAATTATTCAAGCGAAACTTCCACACTAACAAGAAGTTACCTAGTTTATTTATATTTATATTGATGTTCTTAATTCTGAACTTGCTCAGAATTCATCTAAAAAATTTGAAATCTTTCTGGAGTTTTTTTAACAAACATTTTACATAAAATCCTAAAATTCTTATCCCAAAATTACAAGAAATTATTTTTACTGTGCATAGTTTCAGTCACATTTATTATCTCATAAATAATCCAATGTCTAATTGCTGTCAGAAGTTCTTAAAGCACTAATGTAACTACTGTATAATTAAGCAACCCGTCTTTGTCTTTCATTACCCATACAAATCAATATATAAAATTCCAAACAACGATCCTGTCCCCTAGCAGATATTGCATATCACTGCTCTCCACCTGCAGGCATTCTAAACTTTTAAATAATTAGCTTTGCGATTGCGTGCATACGTTTTTATTGCATGTAATGTGTTCCCATCTTTCATAATAAATCTTTTATGCAGCGATCTACCGATAACCCTAACGCACTTGCTGCGTTGTACTTGGGTAATTAATTTTATTTAAATGCGGCACGGACATTATATGGGGCAGTAGTAGGTCCGAAACGCTCCTTGAAACCCGTGTGAAAACTTCTTGGAGATGTTACGGTTCGCCGATCAAAACTTATTGTTAAGCATATGTCATCATCGTAACCTTGAGTAGTACCCCTTTACCTTTTACCTACTACTATATATGTTTACTTTGTTATGCTCGACTTCTTTTCCTTCCGACTCCTTACTGTAGAAATTTTCACGTCTTTGTGTAGTTTTAATAGAGTTAAATTAGCAGAAAGTTACAGTATATTTTGTATATTATTATACTCTACAGAAGATTATATTGCATTTAATAGTTGCTTTTCTAAAACCGTGAATATTGCTTGTAGGGACTCTTCTGATAAGATAATATCAAAATTATAGGTTCCTAGCCAGTGGACTGGATTGATAGTTTCTTAAAGGCTAAACATGCTATAGCAAATGCAACAATTTTGTCTTATCCAAACCATAATAACTTACTTTGTCTGTAGATAGCTCAAATGTATCTATGGGTGCTATATTAGAACAGAAAATTGAAAATCTGACCACACTTTTAACCTTTTTCTCTCGCAAATTAAATGATGCTCAGACGAGATATTCCGCTTTTAACAAGGAATTGCTCTGTCATTTATACACATCGATCAAATTTTTCAAACATAATATTTTAGAAGGTCGTATATTTATTTGTTATGCTGATCATAAACGATTCGGCGTTATTTTCAAATGCAGAAAAACTTCGCGTCAAATACGACACTTGGAGTACATTATCCAATTTACAAGTAACATATGTCATATTAAAAGTAAAGAAAACATCATTGCTGATACTTTGTCATGTATAAATGATTTTTTCTTGCTTCAACAGTATACAATTTTATCAACAACCTCAATTTATCCTGTAGACTCACTTAGTCTCAACTTACAATTATTGAAAGACGCTCAATCCGAAGATTGTGAACTTTCTCTATTTGCAAGCCAGACTGTATTGCAAGATCTTTACAAAAAATTGAAGTAATTGACTCAAACGATGAAATTTGGTGCGATGTTTCATTTTCTCAATGTCGCCCTTTTGTTCCAAAATCATTACGATGCCGATGCGCAGTTTTCGATATTTTTCATAATTTAACCCATGCTGGTATACATGCTACAAAAAACTTATAACTTCTAAATGTTTCTGGCCCAAGATGAACACGGATTGCATTTTGTGGGCCAAAACTTGCATGGGTTGTCAGACTTCCAAAATTAATAAACATACAAAAACTCAAATCGGCAATTTTGATATTCCCAGATAAGAGGTCGTTTTGAGCATATCATGTAGATCTTGTCGGTCCATTACCACATTCACATGGTTATTCCTACATACTCACTGTAGTAGAACGGTTCATCCGCTGGCCGGAAGCATGCCCTGTACCAAATATTACTGCCGAAACCGTTGCTAAAGCTCTATTTCGAAATTACATCTGTCGTTTTGGCATTCCACTTCATGTCACGAGTAATCAAAGAGTTCAATTTGAATCTAATTTATTTCACGAATTTTCGAAATTTTTGGGTTTCCGTCGAATTCGTACAACCACATACCATCCACAGAGCAACGGTATGGTTCAACGGTTTCATAGAACCCTAAAAACTGCATATTTTTGTGTTAGTTGTCAAATTAAGAACAACTTTCAAAATATTTGTTCGTCTGTCCTTTTACCCATCAGTGTCCATCACGTTTCTTGTAAGAGCAATAATAGAAGAAGTAAAAGTCGATTGTTTCGAAATTGGTTAATGTTAGCTAATGAAAGAAACTAATTTTTGGAAGAAATAGATCAGAAAATATAAAAGTTAGGAAACTTTTAAGAAAACAGTTGGTCCGCGACAACTCGGACTTTCCCATTTAGGAGTAGACCGCCCCATACCCTCCCCCCTTGCATTTTCTAGGAGCAACTGGTCATGTCATTTCATACCGGTATTAGGGGAGTGTCCATATGCCAAATTTAATCAAAATCGTTAGAACCCTTTTAGAGGAAAAATTATTTAATTCCTTGCCCCGCCGCAACCTCCCTTCCTGCATTTCTTAGGTACAACCGGTCATGTTACTTTATACTACTACTAAGTCAGTATTCATGGTGTTAAATTTGATTAAAATTGTTAGATCCGTTTGTGAAAAAAAAATTATGAAATTATTTAAAACTCGCCCCCCACAGCTTCCCTCCCGGCATTTTCTAAGAGCAACTGGTCATGTCATTTCATATACCAAATTTAATCAAAATCGTATAAGGAACGTAACCAGACTGCAACCAACAGCTACTTTTCGAGTTATGTGCCCCGCTGAGCGCTGAATTACAAGTTACAAGAGTGGCGCTTATAGTAAAATAAGGATTTTATAGAGGAGTCTGCGACTAAAAATATTATGTTTCAATATTCCGCCCTCTAAGAGCACATTTGAACTATGCTAAGCCCAGTCAGGCTATTTATTTTTCGATTGCAACAGACACTGGACCGCTAGATGGCGCCTGCTGACTATTTTACATGTCGTTATCTCAAAGATACCGAAATGTACTAAATAGTCAAGTGATCATCATGTCGGTCTTTCGGCTGGTGTTTATTGCAATCGAAGCATTAGCGTTTTGATGGTAATATGCAATTATTACACTTAACGCGTCAGGTTTGTAACTTGTAATTCAGCGCTCGGCGGGGCACATAGCCCGGAGAGTAGCTGTTGGTTGCAATCTGGTTACGTTCCTTATAGCAAAATAAGGATTTTATAGAGGAGTTTGAGACTAAAAATATTATGTTTTAATATTCCGCCCTCTAAAAGCACATTTGAATATATTATGTTATTTCTTGACAAGTCTTAGCTACTAGAATAGACTTTATTTTGGTTATTATAATTCAGCAACTCTAAATCGTCTTCATAGGCACCAAAAAACTGAATAGTGGCGCTTATTTTACTAACCAAGTCAGCATTAACTGGAGAGGATTTATGGAGTCGTGATATGTTGTGTATTAGTTTACTTATACATATACGGTTTGAAGACCACATACAGATTAATATATAGTCATTACTATCATGCGCAATTTTATGAAGTTATTAGAAATTATTGTGTCACTTTTGACACTACGCTCTTTAATAGAACATACTTGATTATATAGAAGATCTTGACACAACTTTGGATATGGAACTATGTTTAATATATGTCTTCATCTTTAAAAATTTTTAGATTTGACCATTTTAAACAAATTTTTTTAAATAAGTTTATACTTAGAATGTTGCACAATATATCATTTGTAAAATTGATACTAGAAGGTGTATCAATAGTCAGGAACCAATCTGATTTACTCATATTACAACATTTGAAAGAATACGAGTATGACCTTTGAAATCTACAATGTCTGTTTTAGATGAAAATATCCTCCAAAAGCGTTTCCATGAAACTCAACCTTTTATGAGAATATAGTTATCAACGAACGTTTATGCTAAGTTTTGCAAATAATAGAAATCGGAATAAACACAGAAATAATGTATTTTGCTGACGTTTCGGAAAGTAGTCCGTTTTCAAAGCTTTTTTTGGAAGAATTTTTATTTTGCTGTGTATGTCACAGCTTTAAGATTCTGTTTATGTTATTTCCATAGATACTTACTACTTACACAGAACAAAGAACTGATAATATTTTCTTTTAGATAATGTTGAGTTTGTTAAGTTCTTCTTTTAATATCGGTAGCCAGGTTGTACAAGTATCTACAGAGCAATTCGATACGCACTTATCTTCATTTAATAAGATTATTGACAAATGTTATGTGGGTGAGTCATCCAAACCTTTCAGTGTAAGGTTGGATGAGCACAAGAATTACATTAGAAAGAATGAAATTCAGAAGTCAAAGATTTGTGAACATGCTTGGGAAAACGGACATAGAATAAACTGGAACTCGGCAAAAATTTTAACAAAAGAAGCAGATACCAAAAAAAGAAAAATTAAAGAATCAGCAATAATCTTATTAAACTCAATATTATCTAAAAGAAAATATCATCAGTTCTGTGTTCTGTGTAAGTAGTAAGTATCTATGGAAATAACATAAACAGAATCTTAAAGCTGTGTATTTGACATACACAGCAAAATAAGAGTTCTTCCAAAAAAAGCTTTGAAAACGGAAAGAGACTACTTTCCGAAACGTCAGCAAAATACATTATTTCTGTGTTTATTCCGATTTATATTATTTGCAAAACATAACCTTTGACTGTTCCTTTGACGTAAACGTCACGGGCGCAGAGGCTTTTTTCCAATAATTCTATTATTTTGTGGATTCGGTGATTTGTTTTTGAAGAGGATAATAATACATGTGGTAGAAAACCCAAATAATAGGAAAGAATATTCGTAGAATGCCACAAATAACTTTCACCCATTCATATTAGATTATTTAATATTAAAACAATAATGTTAGTTGCATTATTTTTATGTGCCACTAAACGTCATTAGATGTAAACTGTCGTTCAACTAATATTGTATTCTTTATTGTTAACAGGTTTAGTAGAACAAATTGTACGAGAACCTGTTGTAGTGTAGAACATCTCTGAGTTTACTACAAAAAGCATTTAGAAGACAATCTATCATAAACAGTTAATAAATAATCGTTGCTTTGTGCGTTGTGAACAGTAGTTATGTGACGTTTGGTACAACGCGTAACTTTTGATGACGCTGTCTGCGTACACCCGTCCATCGCGCGTCAATCCCCATGTATGTAATCTGTTCGTATCAGCGGTGCTTCTTGTGCGTGTTTGCCGAGCCGTCACTCATGCCGTCACTTGTCACTCTGTTAAAACACGACAAATGCTTCACGGGCTCCTTATTTCTGCTTTTCCTCTCTCACGGCTCCACACTGATCTTCTGTTCGTAAGATTTCCACCCGGTCTTGATGAGGACGCCTGGACTTATAAGGATGCCGCTCGCAGTTCGATCAAACACGTCGACATTACTAATGTTCCTCGACACCATTTAACTGGTTTATTATTTGCTGTATTTGGACATTTTCAAGCGGCTAATAAGAGTCAGAACTTAAGGCTGCGAAAATCATTTTGTGGAAACATAACTTTGAGATGTCTTACAATGATTGGCCGAAGAAATTGTAATTAACATGAGAAATGTATAATTTACATTTCTTCGAGAATATAAATAAGTCAGTAATCTTTATGGGTAACACTGTAGCTGTTCTATAAAGATACATGTTTAAATTGTTTTTTATAACTAATTGTGAAAATGTCAGAATTGCGGTCATGTGTTTCCTCAAACACGTCTCTCAACCAATAGTAGGAGGAGAAATTACTCATTCAACATTGTACCCGATAGCAGTCGTTTAAATGATCAATCACATCTATTCAATTCTTACATACTTCTCTTCTCACATACTTTTAAAATTAAGTCTATAATATGTAAAATATTATGCCAAATCCATTTATGGAGGTCGCAAAGTGATTCGAGCTTGCGTTCATCCCTTATATTAATTTTTCACCCTTTTTCCCTTATACAAGATATTTGTACTTATTATTTATTGTATATTTACAGACCTATACAATATTGTATATTTGAAATCAGGGAGAAAAGGCTTCTCGAAAATGCAGCAATATAAAAGGTGTACCATTAAAAAAAAATCATATATTTATTTCATATCACGTGACCTATATATGACATTGTTTTTTAACACACCCTACAACTTTTATACGAAACTTTTTTTTTCTATTTTCAATAATAACAGAAATAAAGGGGGGTCAATATATAGCGAATAACCCTGTATACATATTTTTGGAGGTATTATTTATATTTTTTTATTGCTGATTGTTTTACAAGTTTCTTAGGATCCTAATTAATAATACTTTCGATTTGCTCTGTATAAATTTTATAGATTATGAAGTTAAAACCTCAAATGACCCAGAATTGAAGGTTAGATATAATATTATTAAAAAAAAATCATTAAATAAATATTAAGAATACAAAAAGTGCGTACAATCAACAAAAAATAAACAATTAACCAAACAAATCAAAAACAATGTGGAATATTATTAAAGGAAATATGCAAGGGAACAATAGAAACCGTCAAATACTAACAAAAATAATAAACCAAAATGGAAAATGTCTAGATCATTCACAAGACATTGCAAATGGAATCAATAGTCACTTCATCAATTCTATTAGTAAGCTCACTTCCTCTTTTGACATTGTTACTTCAATAGCACAAATAAGTAAACATAATGACAGTACGATATATTTAACCCCTGTTACGGAGAAAAAAATATCTGACATAATTAATATTGTATGCAGAAAAAAGTCATCCGGCAAAGATGAAGTCCCATGCTGCCTATTAAAAGATGTTTCTAAATACCTTCTTACACTAATGGCATACCTCATCAACATATCATTTGAAAATGGCCACTTTCCAGATCAATTAAAATCAGCTTTAGTAATACCTGTCTACAAAAAACATGATCCACATGATATTAATAATTACAGGCCGATAGCACTGCTATCCGTTTTTTCAAAAATATTTGAAAAAGCATTCCAAATAAGATTAACAAGCTTTCTTCAAAAGTGTAAAATATTAACAGTGAGACAATATGGGTTTTGTAAAAACCGATCGACGCAGGATGCTGTTCTCTCCTATTTATAAAAAGTTTAATGACAAATTAAAATCGGTTGGTATTTTTTTTGATCTCTCGAAAGCTTTTGATTGTATAAATCACAAATTATTATTAAAAAAACTTGAGATATATGGTATTCGTGGTATGGCATTAAGTTGGATAAATTCGTACTTGAAGGGGAGAACACAGACTGTAAAAATTATACAAGATGAGAGGACTTATTTATCAGAAAATGTAAATGTGTTAACTGGAGTACCACAGGGGAGTGTGTTAGGTCCATTATTATTTATAATTTTTATTAACGATATAATTGGTAATGTAAGTGATAGCAGTTTCTTAACCCTTTGATGATACATCAGCTATAATTTCTGCTGAAAATATTCATGCACTTAGTAAAACGGCTACGAAATGCGTAGATGAAATATCAATTTGGTGCAATAAAAATGGACAAATACTAAACTCACAAAAAACTGATCTCCTGTTGTTCACACAAATTGGAAGTAAAAAGTTTTTACACCTACCACGAATTTGTCATCTTCTGTACCACTACATGTAATCTGACTTAAGCATGATAAGAATGATAATAATTATGTGTATTTTTATTGCAATTAATTAATATAGTGTTTGTCAAACATCCCGTTTGTTGTTTGGTATTTATTAAATTTATATTGACCATGTTATATATTATTTTGAATGTATTTTATTTATTTATTTGTTCTTGTATATGACTATGTAAAAGCAGTGATTTTTATGTATATAATTATTATAATCTATTCTGATTTATTATTTATTAGTATATCATTGCTTTTTTATTGTTAATTGTGTTGTTAACATTCTAACTTGTCCTATACTTGTATTTCAACAGGCCTAAAGGAAATAAAGTTATTATTATTATATTTTTGAGCCAGCTTCGTAAATTCATTTCGGTTCATTTAATATCTACGGCTCAATTCTAAATATTTTGACGTCTTTGTTTAGGTCTTGTTATTAACGTTAAACCAAGGTAGAAATTTCCAATTAATTTTACACACAAATTACATCGTGTATCGAAGCTTAAGTCACTACATATTTTTGGAGGTTTGATAGTTTGATAGTTTATTGTAGATATTTACAAAATTAATTACAAAATATGTATTTAATAATATGAGCTTAACAAGAAGCTTGTCTTGTGTAAGATTGATCCCTATATAATAACAATGATAGTTATTGTATGTTATAATTGTCGACTCTCAATAAATGTAATAATATTTCATAGCATTGGCCGAAAATTAAAGTGAAATAGAATTGGAAAAATATATAGATGCTGACATGCGGGTTATAATTTTGTAGAATATTAAATGAAGATTTTTTTAATTTTGCGTTATAAATTCATGCGGGCATGATTTCTTTTATTTTTTATGTCAGGTTTTATTTGTTTGTAATATTTTGGACTGGTAGGTAAATGATATAAAATGTTGGCATTATGTTTTTTGAGTTCTTATTGGTAATGAATTTTCTTTGTTTCTAGTTTCATATAGGTGGCTGCATTTTGATGTAAGTTTTTATTGAAGTGGTTAAAAATGATGCAAGCTTTGATATATAAATATTTTACACTTAACAATTTTGTTTCGTTATATAGCTCTAGGGTTGGAAATAATTTTTCTTTTTTGTGTATTAATTTCACAAACGCATTGTTATAAGTATTTCCCCATACTAATATTACATAGTTTAATATGAATTCGACTAAAATCCTGCATATCGTTATTATAAGTTTATTGTTAAGGAATTCTCTTATTTGATAGAAAAAATAAGTCAATTTTCGTATATTTGATGTTAAATAATCCGTATGCCCTTTCCATTTTAGATGTTCGTCCATAATAACTCCCAAATATTTAACCTTATTAACCTTTTCTATGGATCTAGTGCATGGGCAATTCACTAAGTTATTACGTAGGCATATGTGATCATGTATAGTTAAGGTCTGTGGATTCTCAACCACTTGAATTGAAGAAGTTATGAATTTGGTCTTTTTTCATTTAATATTAGCAGATTAAGCCAGCAGTTGACAGTCCTATAGATGCATCTGTATATAAACTTTCCCAATTTTTGGATTTAAAGAATAAAACGGTATAATCTGCGTAAGAGATTATCTCAGCGTTTAGCTCTTGTATACTTTATAGTTGATTGATAAACAGAAGAGGGCCAAGAACTGTCCCCTGTGGTATACCAGTCTGAATTCATATACTTCCATTTCTGAGTTTTTATTTTGTCTAAAACCATATTGTTTTAGAACTAATACATTATATTATTCAACAAAATCTAGTAGTCGTGTTTTAAGGCATTTTTCAAATATTTTTGTTATGTCACTTATTAGAGATATTGGCCTATAGTTACCTACCTCTAGTTGAGAGCCTGCTTTACTATTTATATTTTTTATTTTTGATTGTTTCCAAGTTTATTAGGATCCTAATTAATATTATTTTCGATTTGCTCGGTATAGCTTTTATAGATTATATTTTTGAGCCAACCTCGTAAATTCATTTTAGTTCATTTAATATCTACGGCTCAATTCTAAATATCTTGACATCTTTCTTTAGCTCTTATGTTATTAACGTCAAACCGTAGTAGAAATTTCCTATTAATTTTAATACACAAATTATATCGTGTATTGAAGCTTATAAGTCAATACAAATAAATAGTACAATTATTTCACTCACATCGTTATTAACCGCGAACGTAGATTAAATTTTAAGTCCTCTCAATATGTGGGCAGGTGATGATGATGTTAAAATCTCCATCGTACCTGAGAGATGTATTTTATAATCTGTAACACAATCTTACGATTTCTTGATTTCCAACCTATATCTTATAAAGTTGACGTCTATATCCTTTAACCTACATGTACCTGCTTGTCATTATGACGAATCTGATCTTCCTTAATACCCACAGATTGCCATCTGATTAAGGCTAATTCACCCTTTTCAACAGACTATTTCCAAACAATGACGTCTCCTTGTATAAAACGGCTTAACGTTAAGCTTTCCCATATGTTCCCATAAGTCGGTAAAAAAGTAAATTATTGTAATTATGATATAACACATGGTGTACGGTGGATGGTTAGGCGCGATCTTGGAGGGAGGTTAAGGGTTTCAAAGAAAACACCTGTCCGAGTATAGTAAAAAGGTATACTTAAGTGTTTGTGAAAGAAATATTCACTGTGCCTTATGTTTTCTTAATGTATTTGGTTTGATATTATTTTGCCATTTGGCGAGTAACTGTATTGGGCATTTTCACGATGATGGACGTTAAGATATATAAAGATAATGAAACAACAAGCAGCTGACTTAAGGTCAGCATACATAGCCGTAGTAGTGGGATCGTACAACCGGAAATTTTCATTGACTAAAAAAGAGTCTCTCCTTACAGCGATTTCTTTATTTTAAACTGTTATAGGGATTAAAAGAAGTCGGTAGGTCGGGCTTGTGCATAAAAATTTTTTCCGCGCGATATTTTCTTCACAATTTTTCCGGAAAATCATCAATTTCTCGTGTTAAAAAAAATATATATTGTCACTTGTATGGATTGCTTCTATAGCCTCTATTGATGTGTGGGGTGTGGAATAATATTACTTAATTCCTAAGCTAAAAAAATTATAAACTGCCTATAACAGATTTTCGTTATTTGAAAGAATGGGAATATTTTGATGAAAGTTTCAGAAACTGGACTTATGATCGCAAATAAGTTGATTGATTTCAAATGGTTTATATAAAAGTATCCATTATCAAGTATCAATATATATTGAAAAAAAAAATTATTTAGATTTTTCTGAAAATTTTACTGTTTTTTCGATTTATTACACATATTGTGAAGATGGGTATTCTTTTTCATATTTGTTCGTGTAGTTGGCAGATAAAAGGCTTGTAAGTTAAAAAAAATACATTTTTTTTACCTGCAAGCCTTTTTTGACCGTTTTCGACAAATTTTCAAGTGATTGGGGGGGTTGGAGATTTCACTTTTTTTTTCATTATAAAACAGTACGTGGTTTCACAACTAGCTATTAAGATATATTATAGAAATTTGAATATAGACATACTTATAAATTTATTTCTAACAAGCGAAGAAGAAAAGCACTGAAAGTAGTCGTAAATTATAATACCATAGGATACTTCTACCATTTGCTTCAAGCAATGCTCTTCGTCTTCACTAGTTGGATCAGATAAGAAGAAAGAATATTTCTTCCAATTTGCAAGCTCAAGACTGTCAGTCATGTCTTTCTGACCGGTATGGTATTGCGTAATGAACATTTGTACGTAAAATGTACGAAGAAAATTTGAGAACCTTCGAACCACTGACCTATGATAATTTTAACATCTGTTTTCGTTAATTCTCTGCACAAAAATTCTTTACCCAACCGAACCTTTACACTCATGCACTTACTTAAATGTCCGGTGCAACAGTAAACTTTGCCGACGGTCCCCTAAAAATCTGTAAAACAATATAATACTTAGAAAACATCTATTTCACAATCTATCCGGCATGTAATCCGACACGACACTCAATGTGTTTTTGCGATTAAACATTTCCATTTTTTACATCAGATAATTACAAATTTGTTATTTTGGATATTTTTAAAGTTAACACATTTCATATTTTGGTGTTTAATCCAAAAATCAGAAATCAAAACTGCACATATGTGATTAATACTTCATATTATTTTGACAGATCTCAAAATTCAAACATCAGTAATAGCAATGCCGTAATAAGATGACAAGTTAAAGACAGGTATTTATTTGAAAGATGAAACGATAAACAACTCATTTCGCATGTAATTACCAATTTTAAATGATTATGCTTTTTTTACAAAAGAAACATTCACTTGTATTTATTTATCCACAAATTTATCCACTGTTTGAATTAAGCGATTTAACTTCCGTATACGTCGACCGATGCCACTTCCATCTAGTACATTTTTATAACCGGAATGACAGATCTCAAAATTTAAACATCAATAGCAATGCTATAATAAGATGACAAGTTCACTTTAAATAGGTCTTAATTTTTTTGGTTACATTATAAGCGGCCAGGTGCCAGCTTAACGCTCTCAACACTGGCATTTGACGCGCTTTCCTATGTCCTGTTGGTTCGTTTCTTTAGTTTTCGTCTAAGAACTATAGACCTGTCTAGGCTGGCGGTACATTTGTCTACTTTACTTTCTGTATGATGGTTGGCCGGAGGCGACCTTGACGGCACAAGACCCCCCCCCATGCTCGTGTAACTTTTCCGCATCTTTGTTTTTGTGTTCTTTTTGCGATGCGCAACACCCTCCACGGCCTGTCTTTGCGCAACACTTTTCGTGGATAACATCCTGACCTGTTTTATCACAACACTATCCGTAGATAATGTCTCGGCCCGTACTCGGAGGATGCCGACCATCTTTCTCTAAAAATTGTTCTAAACTTCTTTGAGGTTATGTACTCCCGACCGGTTTCGACCAGGGAGGGGGTGCTTGCGAAAAATCCTACGTAAATGTTCGATTTTTAGGTTACAAAACCCACTCGCGCCTAACTTCACTATGTCTTTAAATCATTTTAGGTTATGTTTATACTAGTTTGTGTCTATATTCACATAATTTATAAATGTCACTGTCACAGGATTGAATTAAGTGACTTCCGTATCCGTCAACGGCATACTTCCGTTTTTGAAGACGTACTTCCGTCTAGTACACAAATATAACTGGAATGATATCTCAAAATTCAAACATCAATAGTAATACCGTAATAAGATGACAAGTTACAGACAGGTATTTATTTGAAAGATAAAACGATAAACAACTCATTTCTCATGTGATTACCAATGTTAAATGATTATGTTCTATTTATAAAAGAAAAAAAATATCCAGATAGCACAGAAAGCAATATCTTGCTGTATATGAATAAGGTTCTGTTTCGCTCGAAAATTAGCTGCGAAACCCGACCAACCCGGTCGATCAGATAAGCTTTTGTGCGCCTGTGTTCTAGTGAGTCGAAGCTGAAATTTATGAGAAATTCAAATTCAGAAGATCTTATAGGAGGATATTCCCCTTTTCTTCTAAAATGAGCATATTATAAAAATCTGCACTGTATTCCTTCCAAATTATCAATATATGTTAGGTAGTTAGGATACCAAATGGTAGCATATTCTAAATTAGGGCGGACAAAGGGTATACATATAATGGCTGCAGTGTGTCAATATTCCGAAAGTTGCGGCTGTTTCTGATAATAAATCCTAAAGCTTTGTAGGTTCTCGTAGCATTGTACGTGAAGTGATTGTTATTATCAATAGAGTATCAAAATGGATCAATGATTTCTTAGTGGAATAAGACATTGTGTTACATTTCTGTATATTTAAAGGTAAGTTATTTATTAAGCACCAATCGTTAACGTGAATTAAATTTTGTTGAAGTACAAGACAGTTGTCGATACTTTCCACCTTGCAAAAAATGTTTAAATCGTCAGCATAAAGAAGACAAGGTACTGTCAGGCTGCCAACAATATCATTAATGAAGAGGCTAAAGAAAAGAGGTCCTAAAACTGATCCCTGCGGCAGACCCGACGTAGCAGATGTTTGGATAGAATTGCAACAGCAATTATATAACATGTTGTATCTTATCTGAGAAATAGGATTTTAAAAACATCCAAAAGTTTACCGAATTAGTCAGTTTACTCAATAGAATACCGTGGTCGAATGCTTCGAATCCCTCATCGATAGCATCAGTTAAGAATTCTGTTATTTAATTCATATTCGACGTTTGAAAAAAAATAGCATGTTATATGTGGTATAAAGTGATTTTGATCCATGAAACATTTAGAATTATCAATAAAATTTGGCGAACAGTTACTAGCCGTACATTTCACCAACCAAGTTGTCATCGTCAGGGAAAGATGACAACTAAATTATTAATCATCAGCTAGCGTACAGTTTATATTCTTGTCAATTACTTCAGCTTCGTCAATGAAGTTTCCTACTTAAAAAACCACACTTAAAGTGTTCCCCGTATCTTCTAAATAAAACCGAAATAATCTTTTGTGGTGATTTTTTCATCCTTTGTATATTATAATTTCTTACAAATGTTATACTTCCTGTAAAATCACATTTATTATTAAGACACTTTTTAACAATTATGTTTGATCGTCTTATGCCTTAATAACGCCTATTTTCTAAATTAATTATGGATCCTCATGGGAATTTGCCACGTTGGTTTTGTTCTTAAATTAAATTAGTCTCACTCTGCCCCAGAGGTAGTAAGCAGGGTTCTTTTACAGGTCTGTAGCACTAAGCAGGTGCCTTTTTAATATATTACCGAGACAAATCGGTATGGCAAACATAGAAACTAAAAAGTAATGAATGGGAAGAAGTGAAATGAGTTATGAGTTGTTTAAAATTCTCACTAGTAAACAGAAGTGTAATTAATAAAAAAAATTAAAAGATGTGCTCCAAGAAGAAGAGATGCTGCTCGTGTAATTTGAGCCTAAATTTATGATTTTCGTAGTGTTATTTTTGAACGTAATTTATCATGTGGATGAGAGTGTTTAATTAATTTTTTTCATTATTATTTTAATTTTCGATATTTCTTCGTTGGACCTAGCAAGCGCTCATTACCAGTATTATGGTAATATATTCTGTATGCGATTATGACATGGTAATTAATATGACACAGCTTGATTACTTTTGTCTAACTTGTTTTACTCTTTTTTCTTATCATAGATACTGAATTTTTCTTAGATGAGGGAACGGGTAGTATAGGAAATAATTAACGAATAAAATTGTCAGCACAATTAATTAACCACAAGAATATTAGCTAAAAAAGTGTCTATTGAACTATGTACTTTTTTGTTATTGTTTGTTAAACCAGCATGAGCGCTCACTATCTCCCTTCGTGGTCCCTCCCCCCACATACAACCCCATACAGTTGATTCTTTCTAATAAGTTTTTTGTAAGCATTAGAGTTAAATCCTCGGCGCTTTTATAAACTTTTTTATACTTCTGTGCGACTAAAGTACCTAAGGCCTACATTTAAGGCGTTTTTGATAAACGCTTGCGTTAATCGTATGCGGGTATGCAAACTTTGTGTCTTTTGATTGGCTGATTCTAAATAAGAAACATAAGCGCCAATATATTAAGATTTTCCATGAGAGATGCACTTGCATGCGTAAATGTACAAAGTAAGGTAGATGAAGTGGAGTCTAAAAGACTAAGTATCTGTATCCACTTTGCCGCATTTATGTATTACAAATAACTATTTTATTCTAGTTTTGCAAGGTTAAAGCATAACTTGGTTTTTGATGGAGCTATGAAGGTATGGTTGTCTTTAGTAGCCTAAATACTCAATATGGAGGATTCTCTCTGTTAGATTTATTGGTAGGTTTTCAATTGTTATCTATTACTGGAAATATGGTATTACTATGGTTAGGAATTAGGGACATGATAGAGGAATATAAAAAAATTATGACATAAGAAAATAAATAGTAATTGTCATTGTAATTATATACTTGTATTAATAAATAAAGATATAAAAAATGGCGATGGAGGAGAAAACTAAAGAATTAAGTAATTTAATACGTTCTAGAAGCATATTGAAATCACAATTTACAAAGTTAAAAAATTTTCCTGAATCAAAAGAAAATGTTACAGAAATAGAACTGAAAGAAGAAGCTTTAAGGAATTATTGGCAAAAAATTTAAACATTCAAGATGAAATAGAAAGTATTGTATCTGAAGAAAGTTATGCAGGAAATGAAGAATACAGATTTCAAATAGAGGAAATGTATTTTCAAATAAAATTAAAATTGAAAACAATCCAAGAAAAAATTAATAAAGAAGATAATCACAGACATACTATTGAAAATTCTAATCCGGCTACAAGTAGTAGAAATATACAAATATCTGGAGTTTCACTTAGACCTTTTGACCCTGAAAATGAAACTTTTAACAGTTTTAGTAAATGATTAGAAAACTACATTAATTTAAAAGGAATAGCGCAAACTGATGATAAACTTAAGGTTTATATTTTATTGAATTCTCTAAGTTCGGCATTATATCAAACAGTATCAGACATTTGTACTGTAAACAATACTACACTTACTAACTATAAAGAGCTTATAGTCATCATTCAAGACTTTATTGACCCGAAACTTAGCATTTGGGCCGAACAATACAAATCTATTACCAGGACCCAAAGAATAAATGAATCAATTAATGAATATAGTACAAGTTTAAAAATCCTTTCAGCAAACTGTAATTCTAAATGTCAGTGTGGTAAATCGACAGCAGATGTTTTTCTTAAATTACAATTTATAAATAGAATTAAAGACAAAGATATTAGAACTATATTACTTCACAAACAAGAAGAAATAGATTTTTTTTTAAATAGTGGAAATGGCTAAAACTATAGAATTATGTAAATCAGAGAGTGAAATTATGAAACCAAATGATCAAGATCCAGGGATTTATACAGTTTCCAAGATTCAAGAAAAGACTAATAAATATCAACCTAAAAATGGAAATACATTCAATAAATTTGAAAGGTTAAAAGGGAAATGTTATCGTTGCGGTGCTCTAAATCATATAGCAAATAAATGTAGATTTATCAAAGAGATTTGTCTTAAATGTCAAAAAGTTGCTCATTTGGCCAAAGTCTGTGTAGGAAGCAATTTTAAAACAAGTTTTACAAATCATCAAATTGAGATGTTAAGTCAAAATCAATATTCATCAATGGAAAGTTTGGCAGAAATAAACTTAATAAATAGCGGGACAACTGACAAATTTATGATTCAAGTAAAAATAGAAAATAAATCAATTAAAATGGAATTAGACACTGCTGCTGCAGTAACTTCTATTTCATACAGTCTGTATAATGAACTATTTCCAACTAAGAAATTATTTAATACAGGAATTCAGTTAAAAACTTATACTTGTGAATTAATTAAACCTAGAGGAGTCATTTTTGCTAAAATTTACTACAAGACTCAAATGTTTCATGGAAAAATCTTTATTATCAATTAAGATGTAAGTCCAATTTTTGGAAGAGAGTGGATAAGAGGCATTTCTATAGATTGGATTAATATTAATTATTTTGATTCAAATAACTCTACTAATTCTACATTAAATATGATATTGGAAGAATATCAAGATATATTTACAACAGGAATTGGTACTATTCCTAATATTAAAGGAACATTAAGAATTAATAGTGATGTGAAACCAGTTTTTTTCAAACCTAGACAAGTACCTTATGTTATTAAAAACAAAGTAGAAGAAGAACTTAGTCGACTAGAAAAATTAAAAATTATAGAAAAAATCGATTATTCAGAATGGGGCACACCTATAGTACCTGTGATGAAATCAAATGGAAATGTTAGAATATGTGCTGATTATAAGGTTACATTAAATAAATGCATTAAGGATGAAAAATATCCTATTCCACGAATAGAAGATATATTTTCTCAAATGAATTGTGGGAAGTGGTTTTGTACATTGGATATCAGGAATGGTTATCTTCATATGGTTATATCTGATGAAAGTGCACTAATGCAAACTATTAGTACGCACAAGGGTTTGTATAAGGTAAATCGTTTAATGTTCGGGGTAAAGATTGCCCCAGCTATTTGGCAAAGGTTCATGGATAAAACCTTGCAAGATTTAGATGGTGTACATTGTTTCTTTGATGACATTTTAATTCAAGGGTCAAACTATAACGAAACAACTGAAAGACTTAAAACAGTATTTCAAAGATTAGGTTCAAATAATTTAAAACTGAATAAGGATAAATGTAAATTTTTTAAAAAATCCGTCAAATATTTAGGACACATGATAGATGAAAATTGATTACATAAAATGAATGATAAAATAGAAGCAATAATTAAAACAAAAAGACCTGAAAATATTAACCAACTTAGATCATTGTTGGGATTAACTAATTATTGTAATATATTTATACCTGAACTAGCTACAATAGTACACCCATTAAATGAACTACTTCACAAAAATACAAAATTTATATGGAGACATAATTGCCAAAATAGTTTTAATAAAATTAAGGATGAAATCACAAGTGATAGGGTGTTGACACATTATAACGCAGATTTACCTATAACATTAGCAACCGATGCGTCACCTGTTGGTTTAGGAGCTGTGCTGTCCCACCGTTTTCCTGATGGAATGGAGAAACCTGTAGCTTTTGCCTCCAGGTCATTAAGTAAGACTGAAATGAAAAATAGTCAGATTGACAGATAAGCAACGGCAATTTACTGGGGTTTAAAAATTATTTTCAGTACTGCTATAACAAGAAATTTAAATTTATTCTTATAACCGATAACAAACCGTTAGTTTCTATTTTCAATCCTACTAACAATTATTTATCAGATTTTGATTATACAATAGAGTATAGAAAAAGTAATGAACATGGCAATGCAGATTTTTTTATCAATATTTCCAATAAAGGAATTTGAAGATCATTTTGACCAAGTTTCACTATTTCAAATGCGAATACATACCTCATGTACGAATAGTCCTGACGCTATTCATACATCCTGCATGTACGAATAGTCACTCCGTTAAAAATATATTAAGTATAGTACGATGAGAAAGTACTATCGAAGTGTATCTATCCGAGATTGTTTTTTTTTTGCTGCTGACGCGACGATGAAGAAAACTACCATGGAAAAATGTAATTCTTTACTCAGCCCAGTAGTTACCAGACTTAAATCGGATATACTGGAAAGTGGGAAGTTTTAGGTTATGAAAAGTCTGATGTGGTATCCCTGCTGACTGAAGAGAAAGAAGGTGTCTTATTGAGAAAAATACAAAATACAATACTACATGTAAAATGTAAAATTTACGCACTTTTGTACTATTAATAAACTGCTATCTTATACATGAGATGAAAGAGCTTCAATGGACGAAAATAAGTAACTCTTGTTGAAGATTTTCTGGAAATCAAGAAAGACCATGCACGCATTTTCAAAGGACTATTTTTAAGACAGATACCCAGTTTTCGATTTGTTGGGAGAGAACCATTGTCGTGTTATAGAGAGTCAACGCTTCGGAGGCCCTATGTTAGACTTATAAGCCATGCTTAGAAATATGTTCGCCTCAATGTTGGCTATTTGCAGTGTGCCAGATAAAATCGGTTTTCTTCTTCATCAGTTATCGTGCTGGCAAGAACCCTGGCGATGAACACACGGACAGACCTACAGACATTTTAAAATCTCAAAATTTGGTAACTAATGATGTATGATGTAATTTTTTTCTCTAAGCGGGATATTTACTGCTTCAAAGAATACTTACCAACTAAAATACACTTAGTTCAAACGTGCTTTTAGAGGGCGGAATATTAAAACATAATATTTCTAGTCGCAAACTCCTCTATAAAATCCTTATTTTACTATAAGGAACGTAACCAGACTGCAACCAACAGCTACGCTCCGGGCCATGTGTCCCGCCGAGCGCTGAATTACAAGTTACATGCCTGGCGCGTTAAGTGTAATAATTGCATATTACCATAAAAACGTTAATGCTTCGATTGCAACAAACACAAGCCGACCGAAAGACTGATCCTACTTAAAGGAGCTCTCGTGCCAGTCGTCACATACCACTTGCAGACTGCAGACAGAGTAGCTGTTGGTTGCAGTCTGGTTACGTTCCGTATGGTAAAATAAGGATTTTATAGAGGAGTTTGCGACTAAAAATATTATTTTTAATATTCCGCCCTCTAAAAGCACATTTGAACTATGCTAAGCCCAGTCAGGCTATTTATTTTTCGATTGCAACAGACACTGGACAGATAGATGGCATGGCGCCTGCTGACTATTTTACATGTCGCTATCCCAAAGATACCGAAATGTACTAAATAGTCAAGAAGTGATCCTCGTGTCGGTCGTCACATGCCTACCTACCTACTGACGAGAGCCAACAACTCGGAACTGCAGTCTGCATGTGGTGTGTGACGACTGGCACGAGAGCTCCTTTAAGTAGGATCAGTCTTTGGGCTGGTGTTTGTTGCAATCGAAGCATTAGCGTCTTGATAGTAATATGCAATTATTACACTTAACGCGCCAGGCTTGTAACTTGTAATTCAGCGCTCGGCGGGGCACATAGCCCGGATAGTAGCTGTTGGTTGCAGTCTGGTTACGTTCCTTATAGTAAAATAAGGATTGTTTGCGACTAAAAATTTTATGTTTTAAAATATACTTGTCTGCAAAATCTATAATAATTATGATTACTTTAGCTTTTGTAATTCCCATTTTGAACATGCTAACAAACTATTATATGATTTATTTGAATGGAATTTGTTCTTCTCAATAACTGATTTCAATTAAAAATTCGTTACATGTTTTTCCAATAATAATAACAACCCACACATAACAACATGACAAATAGAAAATAGTCAGTCTAATTAAACCTCCTACCGTGCTACAGGCTTTATTAAAATTAACACCATACCTATAATAGTAATATCAATTGAAAAGATCGTATAATTAGATAATGTGGATAATGATACTTGTGCTGCTTTGTAAAGTGGTTCATTAGGTAGTTTAAGTAATTAATAATATTGAAATACCGCGGAGAGAAACAGTCAATGTGCTTTTGGCGGTTTCCATATATGTCAGTGGTAATAAGCATATGACAAAACCAATCAACTAATTGCACAATAATTCAATTTCATTAAAAATACGTATTATAGTTGCCAATTTAGTGAAATATTGTTTGTGTATATTTTAGGCTTCATGTCCACAAAACACACTTATTATGTATTAAGCCCCTCCGGTTTGCCTGAAGCCATATCTGCAACATTCAAGACGGGCATATCTCAATACAATATTAGTTGGTGCTTGATACATATTTTCAAAAATCATAATTATAAGAAAATATAACATTCTGTAAACATTCCCAAATTGTATGTGGGTTTGACGTCACCTAGTAGGCTATTAATTATGTCATAAAAAACAGAGAAATAAGGAACTAAGACCAAGGGTTTTTATTGCATAAATCGTTCAATTGGTCATTTAAGATGAGAAAACCGGGGAGTGCTTTTAAATTAGAGAGTGCAAGTTGAAGATACGGGTGAAAATGCAATCCTTTCAGTTTTTTAAATATAATTCGAAATCGAAGCGAAATTTAGGTATGTTAATAGGACACTTTTTGTAGAGAATCAAATTTCCCATTGAAATGGCTTATTATTTAAAAAAATAAAAAACAATTTTTCCCGCGAAAAGTATCGAAAAAATAATTTAAAGAAGCAAAAATCCAATATTTTGTTTTTTTTTGCTTTTTTTCCCATAACGTTTTTTTGAGCAGAGATAGGTGTACATGTCGTAGTCACATAGTGAAATACGGCTTTTCTGGAAAAGCCTGGGCAGTTCATGAAATGCCGGCAGATAGTGTGAAATTTATATTCCACACGATTCGCTTAGGCTGTTCATGAAGAGCCTGGTTTATTTAGTTTGTTAAAGTTATGATTCGTGCTTTACATGATCTGCTGCGATTTAGGCCATCGGCATTTCATGAAATGACGTGATTTAGTCATATTGCGAATGATCCTAGCGATGAAGCGTGCAGATCATGTAAAGCACGAATCATAACATTAACTGACTAACCAGACTCTTCAACAGCATGGGCTAATCGTGTAGCACACAGATTTAATGCTATCTGCCGGCATTTCATGAAATACCGATGCTCTAAATCACGGCAGATCATGTTAAACTTCTCATTACACGAAAATACTAACATTTTAAGGCACTTCGTGAAAAGCCTGGTCAAATGATATAACATGAGGTGTTACACTATCTGCCGGCATTTCAAGAACTGCCTAGGCTTTTCCCGAAACACCGTATTGTACTATGTGTCTACGACATAGGCTTTTCGGGAAAAGCCTAGGCATCATGAAATGCCAGCATCACGTCATTTCATGAAGTGCCGATGGCCTAAATAACGACAGATGCTGTTAAACTTCTCATTACACCAAAATACTAAAATTTTAAGGCAGTTCATGAAAAGCTTAGTCAGATGATGTAACATGAAATGTATATAACATGGAGGTGTTACACTATCTGCCGGCATTTCATGAGCTGCCTAGGCTTTTGCCGAAAATCCGTATTTCACCATGTGACTACGACATAGACATTGTTCAATAAAACAATGTATTTCAAGTTAATTTGTTAATAATGAATAAAACTGCGATGGTTTTTTAAACAAAGTAACAATAAATTATTCTTAAATTTATATTGCTTTTTTATCTATCTGATATACCGGGTGTCACCGAATCATGGTAGACTCCTACTTATTTTAAAGAATATCGGTATGAAACTTGGTAGATGCATTATATGACCAAGAAGACTCCTCATGACATAGCTGTCATTCTTTTACCACTTCCGGTTTCACCGGAAATGACCCCAACTTTTGATTTTTAAATGGAATAACCTGTATATTATTATATTTTGAAAATGCTTGAAAAATTCTGAGCACGGTGATGCCCCATAAGTGGCATTTCGACTCTACGAAAAAAATTTGACTTAAAATTTAAAAAAAAAAACAAACAAAAAAATTAAAATTAAAATAAGAAAAAATTGCTTTTGGGCACATCCACCGATTTTATGGTAGTACTCTACCATTCTTGTTCCATTTGAAAAAAATAAGTTTTGGTAAAAAAACTGGACAGGCCAAATTAGATGGCCCGCAAAATACACATTCTCGAATTTTTATACTCGATTTGATTTTTCTGACATCACACCAGCCCATTACAAGTAATTGTTTCTGGTCATGGCACTCTAGATGTACCAACAAATTTCGAGTCAAATTTTTTTCATGGAGTGAAATGTCACTTATAGCGCATCACCGTACTTAAAATTTCTCAGGGATTCCAAAAATATAATAATATACAGGATGTTCCATTTAAAAATCAATATTTGGGATCATTTCCGGTTAAACAGGAAGTGGAAAAAAATGACAGTTATGCCACAAAGTGTCTTCTTGGTCATATAATGCATCTACCAAGTTTCATTCAGATATTCTTAAAGGTAAGGAAAAAAAGGGGGTCTACCATGATCAGTTGACATCCGGTATAGAGATTTGCCTTTTTTTCCAATAAAAATATAATAATTATAGTGAATTTGAGGGTTTTATTCAATAAAGCTTATTCGGGTAAGAATATTTTATTAAATTATTTGCAAATTATAAACATTTCAATTCTTGTTCGCTAATATAGACACAAACAAAGCCGATGAAGATGCATATGTACTTATTTTTTAATGTGCAAAAGAGAAGGCATCCCAGACAAATAGTGTGGTTGTAGTTGGCCAAGATATAGATCTTCTTGTCATTTTGTCATTTATTACCAGAGCAATATCAAAATATGTATCTTTTGAAACCGAGTGTAGGAAAAGTAACAGCAAAATTGTATGATCGGAACAGTTTTAATTTTCCGTAATAACAACAATATCTTGGGTTTATACATGCGTCTAGCGTCTGCATTTTTCAACATTGGTAAAAAAAAATTATAAAATTTATAAATAGAAATATTGTACAATTAAAATCATATATGGACACGTTTTCACGCGACAATGAAGAAGACATTGGTTCTGCATCAGAATTTATTGCAGCTTCTTTCTGTGGGGCAAAGTCGAATAAGACCCTTAGTAGCTGTCGCTTCCAACTTTTTGCAAATTATCAAGTTAAAAATTTTCTCTGGCCCAATTACCACTAACTCGTGATGCCGCTAAACAGCACGGCCTAAGGACATATTTTCAAATACTGCAGTGGAATTGTAAGCATTTAAACTCTGGGGTTCTCTGGGGTTGGAAAAAATCAAAATATGGATTGATAGCTAATTCCGCGAATGAACCTCTTGCACCAGAGATTTTGCTGAAAAGAATGGCTTGCGGATGTACCACAGGTTGCCACGTAAGCTGTGGTTGCAGGAAACTAGGACTAACATGGTCTATGTTTTGCAAAGAATGTATGGGTGTCAATTGCGACAATATACAAGAAGCAGAGATTGCAGAAGGGGATGCCCTTGAAGACGTGGATGAAATATTGATATTCAATTTGAAAATGTTATTGAAAAAAAGGAATTAAATGTTTATCATTTGCAAATAGCTTGATAAAACATTCTTACCTGAATAAACTTTATTGGATAAAATTCTCAAATTTATTAGAATTATAATATTTTTATGGGAAAAAGACAAATCTCTATACAGGGTGTCTCACCGGCAAATGAATCGATCGATATAGAGAAAAGTACGTATCAAAAAATTTTGAAAATTTAGATAATTACTAATGTCGGTGTGGCCAATCCAACTAAAATAATTACAAGCAGATGGCACTTTCGCTTATACCGGAAGTCGATACCAACTTGCTTATATCAAATATAACACCCTATATATTTTATACTTGACATTTCATAGAAAATTTGACAGGTGCAATGGTTTGCAAGAACCGTTATAACTTTCTTCGTGTAAAAGATCCTCATTTGCTTCTTGTTACGTAAAAACAACACAAGGAGAACTACGTTCTGCAACTGAAATAAATTCAATAATATCATACCAAGTGTTCCGTTTTTCGCGTTACATTTTGTCAAATTCAAACCGCGAGAACTTGTTTAGGTCAAATGGAACATCCTGTATTTTTTTACGTCAAGTTGTGTAAAATTTAATTCCTTTTTTCTGGTATTAGCATTATGGGGGTTAAAGTTATAACTTTTTGAAATATTTGCGATGTTATTAGAAATTCATGAATTGTTGTAATCATTTCATCAAAATAGCCATGATTAGAAACAATCAGTCATTATTTTATGTCAAAAAATGCCAGCACGTTTAAATTACACCCACGAAGACTTTTTAAATTTGTTTATTATTTATGGAGAATGTGATAAAGTAATATTAAGAACTTGCAGCACATTTGCTGCTCACATTCTCCATAAATAATAAACAAATTTAAAAAATATTAGTTGGTATAATTTAAACATGCTGGCATTTTTTGACATAAGATAATGACTGATTGTTTCTAATCATGGCTATTTTGATGAAATGATTACAACTATTCATGAATTTCTAATAAAATCGCAAATATTTCAAAAAATTGTAACTTTAACCCCCATAATGCTAATATCAGAAAAAAGGAATTTAATTTTACACAACTCGGCGTAAAAAAATACAGGGTGTTCCATTTGAAGGGTTGAAGGTAGACAAAACGTAACGCGAAAAACGAAACACTTGGTATGATATTATTGAATTTATTTCAGTTGTAGAACGTAGTTCTCCTTGTGTTCTTTTTACGTGACAAGAAGCAAATGAGAATCTTTTACACGAAGAAAGTTAGGTTAGGTTCTTGCAAACCGTTGCACCTGTCAAATTTTCTATAAATTGTCAAATATCTCTGAAACGGCTAGGTTTAGGTATAGGATATGCTACATATTTTCGACTCAAAATTTTATGCTTTTTTCGATAACCCTAAAATATATAGGGTGTTCCATTTGAAATAAGCAAGTTGGTATCAACTTCCGGTATAAGCGGAAGTGCCAGCTACCTGTAATTATTTTAGTTGGATTGGCCACGTCGACATTAGTAATTATCTAAATTTTCAAAATTTTCTGATGCGTACTTTTCTCTATATCGATCGATTCTGTTTCCGGTGAGACACCCTTGTATATCAGATAGGTAAAAAAGCAATATTTAGGAATACTTTATTGATACTTTGTTTAAAAGACCATCGAAGTTTTATACCTTCGTGAAAATAATTATTCATTATTAACAAATTAACTTGAAATACATTGTTTTATTGAATAAAAATAAATTTTGTTATAAAAAACAAGATTTAAGACAATATCAAGGTAAACGCGATAAAAATCGAAAAAAAATGACCAAGTTTGAGCGACTATATCTGTCAATTCTCATCGAAAAAACCACCATTTTAAAGAAAATTTCATCAACTTTTTTTTCTACACAGCAATGCCTATACGTATCCCTGCTCAAAAAAGGTTATACGCAAAAAAGTAAAAAAAAAAAACAAAAAATTGGATTTTCGCTTTTTTAATTATTATTTTGGATATTTTTCGTACAAACAATTGTTTTTTATTAAAAACCATTCGATGGGTAATTTAATTCTCTATAAAAAGTTTCCTATTAACTATACCTGAATTTTGCATCGTTTTCGTGTTATATTTGAAAAACAGAAAGGGTTGCATTTTCACCCCTATCTCCAATTTGCACCCTCTAATTTAATAACACCCCGCGTTTTTACATGCTTATATTAGCTTCACCTGTATGTTTGTTTGTTTCTTGTTTGTTTATATGTAAACTTTTTCAATCTTTGAACGTAATTCTCACCCACTACAAAACATCAGATTAAACTGAAACTTCGCACAATTATCAAGGACCGATGATAATACAATGATTTGACAACTTTGTCCGAATATCCTCACCAGGATTATCAGGATAAAGTAAAATAGAATGACTAATCTATTGTCGATATTTTGACGGATGCGCCGCAGTTGATAATATAACGTATTTGCCGTTGTATAAGCCCTTGTTAAAAGCTAGTTCTAACTTGAATACATACATTATGATGTAATATTAATTATGTATTACTAGCGGATACTCTGTGGCTTCGAAAAGCAGGATGAATGGCAAGAGGGTGACTAAAAAAAAATTATAGTTTAAAAAACTAAAAAACACGCTTTAATAGCAAACCGAACGTAAAAAATAATGTTTACACATTTTAAATATTTTATTGTTAAATGCGTGGGGTGCAATAAAAATATAATAAAAAGCACCTTCATCCAAATTATGAGTGCCAATAAACTCTCGTATTTAGAACCTATAAAGGTTCTATATTAAAGAGGATTATGCAGAATGAGAACTTAATAAATACTTCTATAATCAGGAAGTCGCAAGCGTTTAACTGAATAAGAATTAGTGCATATCGAACTATTCCTTACAATGTAATACTTCTTGCTATTAAACCTTATAGAGGATATAACTAAACACGGGTGTATCATTTCAGTGTTGTGTTGCTAAAAAATAAGAAAAGTTTATTGATATGCCAATAATAAGGAAACTATTTGTAAAAAATATAATCCATGTCTAAACTGGCAATTCTCATAAATAAGTATGTATTCATTACTAATCAAGATATCCGTGAAAATAATAATATTAATAATAACGAGCTGTATTCTCTAATATACCACAGTACAAAGTATAAATATACAGTGAGTACAAAGAGTGTATAGCACCAGTCAATACAAAAATCGGTGGAAAAATACGTCACAGAAGCCATTTGAAATTATAATTGTTAAGGGTCTAACATGACAAGATGCGCAGCGGATAAAGGTATTTCCCTGATAAAAATGTTTGCACCTCCTTCTTAAATTCCTTAAGTTTTTAATATTTTTAATTGTGGAAGGTAAGAGCATTATTGTGTGCGGGTCTTGATATCTCAATATTATATCTTGTATTGTGAGTAATGAAAATCATGAAAATTCACTTTTAAGGTTATTGAAGTAAATTTCAATAGGACTTTTGAGTTTTATCTACACTCACATACAAAAAAATAATGCAACAAGTTAATATTTGGTAAGATTTGAGGTCCTATATTTTTTTTATTTTTAGTTCAATTTTCATACATTTTTAGCAAACTGTAAATGAAACGGCTAATTTCAACTTGCATATCCAGTCTTTTGTTTAAAGGCTGGCGTATTAGTCATTATACAGAGTTAATTAAAATTTCGTTGTATAACTCTAATTTTAAAACACCCTGTGGAATAATTCCGTAGTCAAATTCTTTCACAATACAAATTTTTGTTAAGAACCATTCCTTTCCTACACCTTGTTTTTTGTTTCATGTCTTTAAGTGCACTGGTTCAAATTTAAGAGCGAAATGAACTTGTCACCAACAGTTTACTTTGAGAAATGTTATTTTTTGACGAGCCGGCTTTGCTCGTTGTTGCTTTAATGTCAGTTTAATAGCTTAGTTTATGAGTCTAGCTTTGAAATGTCAAAAATGTATTGTTTAGTTTTAGTTTTAATAAGCAATTATTATAACTTACATAAAAAGAAAGAAAAATAAGAAAATTTATTTATGCAAACAATTCAACTTCAAAATCAAACTTTAAATCAAAACAATTCAACTGTAACTTAACTAACCTAAAGAAACGTACTTTTTACAACAAAATTAGCTTAATATTTTATATTACCACCTCTAGTCCTTATAACTGCCTGCATACGTCGGATCATACTGTCAATAAGGTTACGAATATCATCTTAAGGGATATTTTGCCATTCCTCCTGAAGGGCTAAACGAAGCTCATTTACTGTAGCCGGAGCTACTTCGCGATCTCTGACCCGCCTACCAAGCATGTCCCATACATGCTTTATGGAGTTAAGATCAGGCGAACATGCTGGCCAGTTCATTTTATTAATACCAACTTCCGCGAGGTATTGTGTAACACACAATACTGAATGTGGCCGCGCATTATCCTGCATTAGGATAAAGCCATCACCGATAAATCCACTAAAAGGTACAACGTAATTGCTTAATATTTCCTCAATATATCGATGGGCCGTCAAGGATCCATCGATGACCACCACTGAACTACCTCCATAGCTCAGACAGGGACTGAACGTGCTTTACAAATCTTTCTCCGGGCCTTCTACTCTTTTTCGTCCATCTGGAGAATGTAATCAGAATCTAGATTCGTCAGTAAAAACAACATTGTTTCCATTGCTCTAAGTTCCGAGGTAAATGTTCAGTGGCAAATTGCAGTCTAGCTACTCGATGACGAAGTATTTTGGGTCCAGTTGCAAATCTGCAAGGTTTCAAACCGAACTCCTTAAATCTTCGGCGAACTGTCCACACACTAACATTAGTACCTCGGACCTCTTGGAGTTGGTTTCATGTCTACACTGATGTTAAATGACAATCCCGCAGAGTGTTAACGTGAAGAAATCTATCATCCATAGCAGTAGTTTTTCGTTTTCTGCCACAACCTGCCCTACGTTTATTTCTGCCAGTTTGTCTAAAACGTTCCACTATCTTTTGATGGTAGAGCAATGAACATGAAGGATTCTTGCAACATATTCATAATTAAGGCCATCTTCAAAAGAGCAATTTTTAAACCATGATAGGAGTATAATAGGTCTTGCGTAACAAAAATCACTGTCAAACTGACATTAGAGATTACATCAACAACGAGCAAAGCCGGCTCGTCAAAAAATAACATTTCACAAAGTAAACTGTTGGTGACAAGTTCATTTCGCTCTTAAAAATGAACCAGTGCACCTAAAGACATGAACCAAAGAACAAAATGTAGGCAAGGAATGGTTATTAACAAAAATTGGTATTTTGAAAGAATTTGGCTACGAAACTATTCCACAGGGTGTTTTAAAATTAGGGTTATACAACGAACTTTTAATTAACCCTGCATAATGACTAATACGCCAGCATTTAACAAAAGACTGGATAATCAAGTTGAAATTAGCCATTTCATCTACAGTTTGCTAAAAATTTATGGAAATTGAACTAAAAATAAAAAAATTATAAGGCCTCAAATCTTACCAAATATTAACTTGTTGCGTTTTTTTTGCATATGAGTGTATGTGACCCAAGTTTGATTTAAATGAACAATCTTTTTTCTATTATTTAAGGACGTTCCCAAAAGGCAGTCGTTCTTAACCTACAAAAGGATCTATGTAAACTATCATGCTTACAATAAAAATTTGTTGACAAGCACTGCACTTTTTCGCTTCACTCCCTCTGCGCATAAGCACAGAAATAAACTTACTGCGTCGCTTGACTCAATCTGGAAATGTCTCGTTTTTTTACTAATCAGAACGTGAGTTGTTACTTTTTGTTCATTTGAAGAGTAGAAATTTATGACGAAATTATCGAATGTTTGCGCCTCGTACTAGACAATATGCCCCTGTTTTCGAGGGTGCTGAATCGGTTCCCGGGGTCAAGTCAATTTTTCCACCTCGGCAAGCCTCTCAAATTGGTCAAAAACCACCCCCAAAATCCCCTTTTCCGTGAACCCGTTTATTTTGCCCAGTTTTCCCACTAATTGTTGTTTCCTCGAATAGAACGGAATGTTCCTCGAAAGATTTGAACTCAGCCATCCCTACCCCAGGGATGGAAAATTGATATTTGTTTTTGTGAGAAAAATTGTGTTTTTGAGGAAGGTGGTAGGTGACCAGGGTTGTGTAACCACCCCTTTCGCCCTTCAAAGGGGTGAAAAATTAGTCTATAAAAACACTTTAATAAACATCCCCGCGGGGTGGTTACCCAACTCTGGTCACCTACCGCCTTCCTCAAAGAAATGCCTCCTACAAAATACTATTTTTTTTTCTCAAAAACAAACATCAATTTTCCATCCCCTACAAGGGTTGGAAGCCTGGGGAGGAGTGGCTGAGGTCAAATCCTTCGAGAGACCTTCCGTTCTTCTCGAGGGAACAACAATTAGTCGAAAAACTGGGGAAAATAAATGGGTTCACGGAAAAGAGGACTGTGAGTGTGGTTTTTGGCCAATTTGAGGAGATTGCCGAGATGGAAAATTTGGTTTGACCCCGGGAATCGATCCAGCAGCACCCTCGAAAACGGGGAAGGGACATTATCCAGTCTTATATGCAAACATTCGGTAGTTCGTTCGACTCCTTCAATGGACTATTTGATTTAGAGTGGATTATCGTATTCTGTGAGGTTGAGAATATATTTTTGATTTTTAGCAAAATATAAAAATGTTATGAAAATAAATATATAGTAAATTAAGTACTCTCCGATATACCAAGAATACCACTAATTCCTATAAAAGGAACTTAATTCATTGCCACCCATTAAGGTGCACAATGTACGTTTCCAAAGCAATTAAAAATAATGCCCTAAAACTTGCCACACGCTACTATAAAAAATGTGTTCGAGAACAAAAAACGGTAGATTTTCCATAAATGTCAACTTTTATTCTTACGATAATCCATATTTTCTTAATATCTGTAAAGTACTTGCATTTATTGATACAAACTGTACATTAAATATTACAGCGTAATTGCAACGTTGCCAAGTCGCGAACTCCTGCTCACCAACTTAACTGAGGCAAGCCGAGAACGACCGAAAGTCACGAATTTTCGACATATTTTATAGAGAAACGAATACCGCTTGCAATAATTTTTTTAGAGAAAAATCTCTCCTTCTAATAGGCCTCAGATTTTGAAGAAAATCGTAAGAAAATTAGCATTGTAATTAAATGAAATGTAAGTAATTATGGAATTTATAAGCCATTAGTACGTTAAAATGGGTGCTAATATTTACAAATTTAGTACCGCAACACCTACTCAAATTTTTCCCACGTATACAGAACATTAATAAAAATATATGTATACATTCTCAAGATAATCGTAAGAAATTTTTTTTTGTTGGGAACGTCCTTAAGCCCATTATCGTACAAAATTCTACAGTGAGTGTTCGGTATTCCTGAAAATAGTCTTGTTTTTTGTAAAAATGTTTTTTTTTAACATTATTAATTACATTTAAAAAAGAACTGCAACACTTATGTAATTTTTGCATTGAAATATTTAAAATTAACTCATCAACCGTAAACAAAAAATATACAAAAAGTTTAATGTTATATACATATTTTTGGAAAAAAAATTAAAACTTAACCATTAACTTTTTCAAACCAAACATCACATTTAGGTTCTTACAAACAACTTTTTCTTATTTCAAATGTGCTTTTAGAGGGCGGAATATTAAACATAATATTTTTAGTCGCAAACTCCTCTATAAATCCTTATTTTACTATAAGGAACCTAACCAGACTGCAACCAACAGCTACTCTCCGGGCTATGTGCCCCGCCGAGCGCTGAATTACAAGTTACAAACCTGGCGCGTTAAGTGTAATAATTGCATATTACCATCAAAACGCTAATGCTTCGATTGCAACCAGCCGAAAGACTGATCCTACTTAAAGGAGCTCCCTTGCCAGTCGTCACACACCACTTGCAGACTGCAGTTTCGAGCTGTTGGCTCTCGTCAGTGCAAGGTAGGTATGCGACGACCGACATGAGAATCCTTTGACTATAGTACATCCCGGTATTTTTGCAATAGCGACATGTAAAACAGCCAGCAGGCGCCATCCAGCGGTCCAGTGTCTGTTGCAATCGAAAAATAAATAGCCTGACTTGGCTTAGCATAGTTCAAATGTGCTTTTAGAGGGCGGAATATTAAACATAATATTTTTAGTCGCAAACTCCTCTATAAATCCTTATTTTACTATAAGGAACCTAACCAGACTGCAACCAACAGCTACTCTCCGGGCTATGTGCCCCGCCGAGCGCTGAATTACAAGTTACAAGCCTGGCGCGTTAAGTGTAATAATTGCATATTACCATCAAAACGCTAATGCTTCGATTGCAACAAACAATGATGGTATTATGCAATTATTACACTTAACGCGCCAGGCTTGTAACTTGTAATTCAGCGCTCGGCGGGGCACATAGCCCGGAGAGTAGCTGTTGGTTGCAGTCTGGTTAGGTTCCTTATAGTAAAATAAGGATTTATAGAGGAGTTTGCGACTAAAAATATTATGTTTAACTTTTTCTTATGATACTTTTCCATATTTTGATAAATAAGGGCATTTCAGACCATATTAAAATGTCCAATGACATTTTGGAGGTATTATAGTTGTGACATGACAAATATTTTTAGCACTTTTATGGTCAGTAATCATGCTGAAACTAATGCTCAAACCCGTTTATAAAGCAATTGAATGAATAATATCAATATAATTCCATATGGTGGTGACTTTTTCGTGAACACTGTATATATTTTGAAAGAATACAAGGTTCCAATGCGATAAAGTTTTACAGATGGTTGCACAGATGAAAACTGATTCAATCTCACGTTTGTCGTCTTATGTATCATTGAAGTCACCAGAAAATTTCCACAAGCTACATCGCTAAATCTTTGTTAATGATTCGTACGTAATACACATAATAAATACCTAATAAGACTAATTACTCTTAAGAAAACAACGTATTAATATAAAAATGCCAAAATAAAGCATTTTGCTTTCCATATCAGTAAAGAAATATACACATTATACAAAATAATAAAACACGATATTCTAATTCTTGGAATGCAGTCTAATCCAGGCCGGTAAGTCATATCGATCGATATAGCGATAGGAGAGGAACCGGATGTCTTACAACGTTCTTGGTCTTGCGTGATGGCAGATGGTACCGGGAGCGCCGCATTTCTTAGGTTCCCACAATCGCTACCCTCCTCGTTCTTGATTTTAACGATTTTCTTATTCTTTTATTGCAGACATTAATTGACCGACTCCAAAAACCATAAACTGATTTAACGTTGGCGAATTTAAATGCCACCGTTTATGTTTATGGGATACATTCGGGCGTAAAATACCACTAAATTATATGAGGAGCACTCTAAAACAATTACCGACGAAATTAAATTGTTTTTGCGTAAAGAGCATTATAAATGGCCGGTATTAAAACAGAAGTATTTTTCGTAGGCAATAATTTCCTTTTCGAATTATTTGAAAAATAAAAACGAATTAATTATCGAGACCGTAAATGACACTAGCATAAAATAGTATTCCTATTTTAGTTATTTATTTATTCATCAACATATAAGTACATTTGCATGATAATTTGCATTTATAAGAGAATTACAACATATAATGATCATTGCATTAATAGACATCATTAATGATGAAAGAAAATGAAACAGAAAATAAAATTAAATACTATTACATGCTAGATTATATTAACAGGATAAGCTTTATTTTTACAACTGTTAAATTTATCAAATAAATTTAATACATGACAATTGAAGTTCTATTTACTGAACCAAATATTTTATTATCGTTCTACAAAAGGGCATTAAATTTGTTAGATCCTCATGAACATGAACATTTTACTTGTAGATTGTATATATTATTTAAAAGGTCGATTGGCTCTGAGTTAGCCTTACCTCACTTCGATTAAAAAGATCTTTTTTGAATTACCCTTCATCTAATTGTTGCCCAAGATTCAAAGACTTTTCACAAATTTGGTCTTCAGTTCTTCAGGCGTTACTGTTTAGAAGTCCTGTAATTAGCCTTAATTCGGGGTTGTCAAGAGTTTTCTGGACACATAGATATCGTAAATTTCTGCCAGGGGTTGGTTGAGTGTTGCCAAGGGCTCTGGAAAAATTTATTTAACTATATTTAATAAAAATTTTAGATTCTTCAAATTTTAACGCTAAATACTGACGATTTGATGGAATTTAACTACAGCTAGAGCTAACCAACCGGTACAAACAAGTACATATAGACATTGCCATCTACTAGCTGACACTCGAACTGGGAAGATATAACAGTGACTAAAAGTGTTGTTTGTCACACAACCATGGTCTAGCTCAATACTATCGTCTCAGTAACATATTAAAAATGTCACTAAACATCCATATCTCGGCTAGAATTCGAACCCGAGACACCTCAATCTCAAGCCTAACGCGTGGGCACTATAACCTGTCATTCGTTTTATTCTCTTTTCCGACGAAATTCTCAAAAAGTAAGATGGAGTCAGTTTTAGTTTATAGTAAAAAATACTCATTCAGCTGTTATAGATTTTCTCAGTTGGTTTACACAAAAACCTCGATAGAGGTTATTCATCAGTGAACCTTTTCATTTATCTGAGCAAAGCTTTCTAGATCTGATAAATTAAATATTAAAATAAGTGTACCACAGGGGTGAATATTAAGGCCGCTACTATTTTTAATTGATGTTAATGATGTAGCAGATTTGTTGCCTCATAATAATTTGACAACGTTTGCTGATGACAACACACTGCTCTGCACTGGCTCGACAAAGACGAGACAAGAAATGCAAATTATTATTAACAATTTTATGGTATGGTTTAAGGCAATTCAATCTGTGTTCACTACTTTCACATCCAAAAGTAGCATAACGAATGAAAGATATCTATGTAGACATTGATAAATTGAATAGGTAAGAGTAACAAGTTTTATTGATATCAAACTGAGGGAAGTTCATATTGAAAACTTTAACTTTTCATAAGTTGAGTAATATTACAAATTTCAAAGTAATGTTGTAATTATATTATGTCTAATTTATGTCAAAGGTATTTTAGCAGAACTACTCAATCAATTTTGCTAAAATTTTTGTAGAAAAATGTGAAATGATGTTTTCTCAAAAATTGGTCCAACGATTTCGTCATATTTAGCATGCGGATACTTACTTAGCGTCAGTATGATATTACATAACCTAATACCCGCAAAAGATGCAGTGACAGAGGCTGTGTAGAGTAAGATTTAAAGATTTAAAGAATTAAATTATTTTTTTGTGCAAAACGGGAATATTTCAGGGATGTGCTGCTTTAAAGAATTACTATTTATTTTGCTCAAAAACGGCTCTAACGATCTTGATCAAATTTAACATATCGGTATTCCCTTGGTACTAGTATATGGTTCGTTTCCCCCAAGAAATACAGTAATGGAAACTGTGGGGGTAAGGTTAAAAGAGTTAAATAATGCTTATTTCTAAAATGGTTCTAATGGTTTTGATCAAATATGGCACATGGATACTTCCTTGGCACTACTATAACATGGTAAGACTAGTTGCTTCTAGATATTTCAGGGTGGGATGTTCCAGACTACATAAAATACATATTATGCTAAGACTATATAATATGTATCGCTAAGACTATATAATATGTATTGCTAAAACTACATAATATGTATCGCTAATAATATAGAGAATGAATTTTCATACAAGTTGTATAACTTATATGAAAATTCATTCTCTATAATATTAGGCAATAGTATTTTTTTCTCTATAACTTACTCAAAATGAGTTATTTAAGAAAAACTAAATTTAGTGGTGACTTTTCTCAGTTTTTTCACAATGGCGTCGAAAGCACATGCGCGTCAAAGTCGAAAACTTGTGTTTTTCATTGGATATAACATATCACAAAATCAGAATTAACCGACTTATTGCATGGCAATTTTCGGCCACTTTAATATAGTAGCATGTATTTTGTAACTTTTTATTTGTGTTGTCTGAATTCCCAACCCAAATTAAATACCACAAACCTAGTGATAGACATCTCGACTTGCGTAGTGGAATTCCACCTCTTGTCCATTATGAATTGTTTATAAAATGTATAAAACATATAACGAATCAATTAAGAAAATTTCAAGCTAATTATAATATGAATTTAATGGTGTAATCACGAGATAACATCTGAGGCGTTACTTTTGAAACATCTTAAAGAAGACTGATTGACGTACACGTTTTAAATTCAATAAAAACGGGGGCTAATGTCAGGGGAATATCACGAACTACAAAATAAAATAAATCTGATAAGCGGTTGTGGCAATTCACTTCAATGGCGTATCGAAACTTAAATGGCTTAAATGAGGATTACATTCGAAACTGAAATAAAAAGTGACTGATCAGATTTCTATTTATTCTCAGTTTCTATTTATTCTCATCGCCATATGATGATGAAATTATAAACACTATTTATAAACAGTATATGTACATAAGTAAATCATTAATTTTTTAAATTTATATAAAATATGGGTTTTAATCTTCTCACAGTATCACCACACAACTGCTTATATAATCTGTGGGATAATATTATTAGGCCATAAATAAGGAAATGGCAATTGCCTCAGTATTACGTGGTTCCTTTACGGCAATTCACATCCTTGATCCAAGATTACTATGCGCGAAATAATTTTTTATGGGTTTGACGAAAATGCTGTATCGTTTTTAAAACGTACTTATGCAACCGACGCCGACGACAGTCAGTATCTGTCAATAATTCTGTATCTCTTACTTGCTTACTAATTTTATCAGGTGTCCACAAGGGTATATTCTCTGACCGACCACTGTTGTTTGTTATTTATACAGTCGATATTTTTAACCAAATTAATTATTCTCATTTGCAATCATATGCTGATGATATTCAGATTCTGTATGCCTGTAATTCATCAGATATTGCACTAGCTACCTTATTAAATGACATGAATTCTATATTCTGATATTATAAGGAGCATAATTTGAAAATGGATCAACAAATCTTCTACCACAATGAAATTTTTATATCAAATAGACACATTTTAAATTTTAAAATGCGGAAAAAATGTGTGAACCGTTTATACTGTCTTTTAGTATTGTCTATTTTTTTTCTGATTAATTGACTATTGTTTTAACTATTGCAGTAGCCGATAGCTGCAGACGAGTATCGCGCTACTGGGTTCGTGCACCGGCTCCGGCACTGTCGGAGGATATGGTTGTTGTATGTTCACGTTTACCCCCAAATTGAGTCATAAAGAAAAACATTGCATATTTCTCGTGTCTTTCTTGAAACTCGTTAATTTTTGTGAACATTAAATTGTAACATTTGTATTACCGATGTTTTGAGATATCAAACATCAAATTTGGTCATGAAATAAAGGACATAGAATAATTCGAAATGTGGCAACTTTTTCTATCTCTACTTTCAAATGTTAACATATTTAAATGAAGTGATTTTATTAAACAAAATAACTTTTATATACATTTAATTACCTTTCATTTAGTTTTCTATTTTTTATTGTAACACCAAAATTAGCGAAATTATTTCCAAACAGTTGAAAAATATACCAAGTAAAATATATTTATAGGTATTTATAAATAAGTTGAATTAAATAAATTATTTGATATTTTCTTTATTTTTAACCTGAAGCAAATAGTACAAAAATTTCACATATTTTTCTTCAAAAAAGCACGTATTTCAAATTTTAAATTAGAAAAAGTGTGTGTGTATAGTGGTCTTCAATTTCACCAGGAAGATAAAAAATGCAACAAAAACTTTACTAGTTCATTATTAACGCTGGTGAAACCTATAAAGGTAAGTGATTCAATTTGCAGGCGGATAGTATAGAGAGTAACGGCATTTTAATGAGATCGTAAAGTTTTTGTTGCATTTTTTATCTGCAGCGAAGCTTTGAACGATACTATACTATATATACTCCCTGTGCAAAGGAACACAAAAATCAAATCGAAGCTACAATTAATAATTTTCTCGTAGATAATAACAACCCGAAAGGGACTGATGATTTACGTCATAATTATAGCTTTCCGTTGATGGCTCAGTGACTCAACGCTTACGTGTTATGCTAAGGAGTCCTGGGCTCGAATCCTGACTAGATTATCGATGTTTAGTAGAGTTTTTTTAGGTTGAGTTGGTGGAAGTAGACTAGACGGGGTTGTGTGAGAGGCAACGCGGCTAGTCGCTTTACCACTCCCGGGTTCGAGTCTCAGCTGCGGCAGATGACAATGTCGTAGGGAATTGTCGTTATGTAATTGCCTGTGTGTATATGTCCTGGTTGAGTGGTGGAATAGCTAATGCTAAACTCCGCCATGACATTAATCTAAATAAGGCGATTTAAAAAAAAATCGATTAAACAATGTTCCAGGGAGGTATGTGCTATTATTCTCCCACACCTGTGGCATATTTTTAAATTTAGCAAATGAATAAGTGTATTAATCGAATTCCTCTCTTTAAAGATTAAGACATAATATTTTTAGTCGCAAACTCCTCTATAAAATCCTCATTTTACTATAAGGAACGTAACTATACTGCAACCAACAGCTACTCTCCGGGCTATGTGCCCCGCCGAACGCTGAATTACAAGTTATAAGTCTGGCGCGTTAAGTGTAATAATTGCATATTACCATCAAAACGCTAATGCTTCAGTTGCAACAAACACCAGCCGAAAGACTGATCCTACTTAAAGGAGCTCTCGTGCCAGTCGTCACACACCATTTGCAGACCGCAGTTTCGAGCTGTTGGCTCTCATCAGTGCAAGGTAGGCATGTGATGACCGACACGAGGATCACTTGACTATTTAAGTACATTTCGGTATCTTTGGGATAGCGACCTGTAAAATAGTCAGCAGCCGCCATCTAACGGTAAAATAAGGATTTTATAGAGGAGTCTGCGACTAAAAATATTATGTTTTAATATTCCACCCTCTAAAAGCTCATTTGAACTGTTAAAGACTAAGGTCATGAATGTCATTTAAATGACCAAACTGGGGCTTTAACCTATTATTTTTTAACAATAGGTTAGGTTAACATTTTTATGTTATGTTAAAAATGTAATGTTAATGTGTAAAGCTAATTGCTTTGTTATATACTTTAAAGTCTACTTTCCTTAATTAGGACATATGGACCTCAAAGCCGAAAATATTTGGTAATTTCGCCTTTAGCCTAAGGAAATTTTCTAGTATAAATAGTAATGTAATAGATACTATACGTAGTAATACAATTTACTCCACGTGATGAAAAATGCGCTATTTTAGGACAAAGATTAAAACAATTGAGTAAAAACAAACAAAATCTTTTCTCACTAAATTCTTTTAATCTTATAATGGATTAAAAGAATTTAGTGAGACAAGACTTTGTTTGTTTTTACTCAGTGTAAACAACTCACTTGGGGTCTACTCTATGGAATTAAAACAATTATTTGCAAAAAGTGCTTTTAAGGGACAATATAAATTACTTTTCTTAACCGAACTTGATATCTTAGATTGTTAATTTATTAATTACATATGGAGAAAATATTGATCATTTGTTTATTTGTATTTTATTACGTGGACATGATTTTTTTAGAAGTATAATGGATACATGTGCAGCAAATCTTTAATCGCTTTTAATTTTTTCATTTCGTGATGAGGGAATGAAAGTTGTCATAATAATTGTAGTATAATGTAATAATTCAGCCTTTCAAAAACGTACAATTCCAAATATCCTCGTTATATATTTGTGGTGTAAATAGCTTATTATTAATAAATAGGTAATGATAACCTCTTCATTAAAATGCCTTCCCTGGCTTTTTTCGACTTCGAATTTAGTTTAATGTCATTAACCATTGGAAAATTTGTTGTTAATTTGAGGTAAGTTTGCCTGTCACTAAATAGGTAAATTAAATATTCTGACCCATTAGTAGGTCAAATGGACGTATTTTTGACGATAAATATTAGTTGTTTGTTGATAATTCATAGGGATATATGAAATATAAGGATGGGGTTTTTCATTCTCATTCTCGCAGTCGTAGTCGCGCTTCACTCAATGCTCCTTTGTTAATCTACCCCATTAGTCTATTCCCCATTCCGATTTTCTAGAGTGATACAATGTCAACAGCTTTAGTTTCCGTATCAAGTGCATAAAAATTCCATGAACTTTATGTTGCTTGCCGTTCTCATATAATGCGTAGAATGTTGCTAAATTCCTTTAATGGCGACGCCACTGATCCTTGTCAATGAAAGTACTACACACGGTGGCTTGATTGACCATCGACTCTCCTTCTCAAATAGACAGCGGCTAAATAATACGAGTGCTTCGGCTAAATGTATCTTGCCACTATTCATGTTGCGTTGCCGTAATTCACAATTTAATCTTTGGAATAACTTTAGACAGTATTGGTGGACCGTTACGTAAGAAGTGGTGGCCTTTCTGTAAGGTTTTCTTTACTGATTATTGTAGATATTAACGATGTCTAGATTTTGGTAATATCAAATTCATCACTTATTCTGCTCCAGTGGTGATCTCTTTTTAAATATCAATATTTACATACAATGTTTTTACATATACTTTTTTTCTTATTATACTCGAGATAGTTATCGACGAAATTGATGTATTACGCAAATAAATGAAGTGAAATAGATAATGTATTTTTGATTGATTTGATATCTAAGAATCCCTGATGGTTGCAGATAGACTAATTATTAAATGTGTGATATTATGACGTAAAGAAAATAAAAAATTATATACAGTATGTCCGCGGATGGGGTTAACAATAGGTGTAATGGCTAAAATTTTTTACTTTTCGAGAAAATATTATTCTTTATAAAAGTTTTTGCTTGATAAAAAAATAGTAATGACGTTGAGAAAAATTATGTTTTTATACAGGTTGTTTAAAAATTACAAAAACTTAAAATTGTGCAAGAGCAAACTGGTTCTATTTTTTATTTTGGAACAAAACCTGAAATAAAATAGTCGTTTCAAATTATATGGTCTGTCCGATTCCAAAACTTCATTTGAATTTACAGTGTTTCCGAAATAAGTGAATTTTTAAGAAAATGCTTGTCGGTTTTTGTCAAATTTTGATTATTTAAAAATTTTGTTTTATTTCGACAAATAAGGGGTTGTACCCTATAAAAATTTGGAGTCCTATTTTAGGAACAATCTGCATAATTCTTGTAATGTTCTATTTGATTGTTAGTTGTGTTGTTACCTAGTTACGTCTACATATCATGACATATCTGAATTAAAAAATATTTTATAAATATTAACTGTCGAGCAAAGAATTTTTTTAGTAGAGTGTTATGGAAACGGTGAAAGTTCATACCGTTACGTTTGTTGTGTATGTTTCGAGAACGGCAGTTCATAAATCGGTGAAAAAATTTTAAAAACTGGTTCAGTGCTAGACGTAAAGAAAAAGAAAAAACATATGACCAAAATGACGCTGCCACAAACATTAGTGTTAGCATCTGTTGCTGAGAATTCATAACTTTCATTACGAAATCGAGCCCGGCATTTGGAGGTGGTTAAGAAAACTTGCATCCAAAAATGGTTTAAAGAAAATAAAATATTTCCATACAAACCACATTTTAACCATACCTTAGAAGGGGGAGATGAAGCAAAACGACTGGATTTCTGTTTATGGGTTGGAAATAAAATTTTAAGTGGCAACACGAATTTTTATAAATTTATCATGTCCTCCGACGAATCAACCTTTTCAACAAATGGGACTGTAACTTCACAACATATTCGGTATTGGAGTGAGACAAACCCCGAATTTAGAATTTCCACCGGAAGGCAATATGTAAACAAAATTAATGTCTGGTGTGCCATTTCATATCATGGCATAATAGGGCCATACTTTTTTGAAAATACGTGCAATACTAATTCATATTTGCATATGCTTAATACCTTCTTTTCTGATCAGCTGGAAGACTTGCCATTGGAATATCGCAATAGAATGTTTTTTCAACAGGATGGATGTCCAGCACATTGCCTGCGTCGTACGTAATTGGCTTAACAGAAAATTTGGACGACGATGGATTGATCAAAATGGTCCAGCTTTGTGGCCCCCAAGAAGTCCAGACTTGACAATTGCGGATACATTTCTCTGGGGGCGTCTAAAACAAATTACCTACCGACAACCCATAGACAACGACGTTGACATTCTAAAGCAGCGCATTTCGGCAGCTGTGCAATCAATTTCCATTGAGGAAGTTAGAAGTAGTTTCCACAACATTCGGAAAAGATTGGAAATATGTGTTTTCTGACGGAAAAATGGCGGTCTCTCCCGAGGTGTATATACTATTTTTCCACGATTGGGAGTAGAAACATTTATTTCATAAATAAAGAATTATAATAAATTGGAGCGAAATTACAATATTTAGAAGCCTTTGGAATATTTCCATTCAACGTATCATGGCAACAGATATTTTAATAATAAATAATTAATAAAATCTCCCCTAGGGAAATTATTGTCTTATTTCGTCCCTAGAGAGTAAATGCTTTACTTCTGTCACAATTTTGATGCCATAGAAATCGATTTCTACTCCCGGTCGTGGAAAAACATATTTTTATCCACCGTATTTTATGACCGCAAGCGTATTAGTTTCTAAAATAATCATGGTAGTTTCATTATTCTGGGAATATTCACAATCTTCAAATATGCATTTATTTTAATGAATTCAGAATTGTCTATCTGATATGTATTCGTCTTGTTCGAATGCAATTTACTAAATAGAAAATGTAGCAAAAACTATAACAATTTTACTAAAAAAACGCTTATTTCGGAAATATTGCAATATTCAAATAAAATTTTGGAATTGGATAGACTATATAATTTGAAACAACTTTTTTATTTCACGTTTTGTTCCACAATAAAAAATAGAACTAGTTTACTCTTGCGGAATTTTAAGTTTTTGTAATTTTTAAACAACCTGTATAAAAAATATAATTTTTCTCAACGTCATTACTATTTTTTTATCAAGCAAAAACTTTTATAAAGAATAACATTTTCTCGAAATGTGAAAATTTTTTGCCATTACACCTATTGTTAACCCCATCCGCGGACATACTGTATATATTTTTTTAAAAACTCGCTTTTCTTAAATAAGTACTAAAAAGTAAAGAATAATTGCAAGGAAAGCAAGGTGTGCGCACTTTGTATGATTGTACGCATGATGCGTACGCCTTACTTTTCTTGCAATTATTATTGACTTTTTAGTACGATTTTAAGAAAAGCAAGTTTTTAAATATATTTTATATTTTTTTATTTTCTACTTTTTAGTCATACTTTAATTATTTATAACATATAGAACCAATTTACATAAATTCATTCATTGGAGCTGGGCTTCGAGGTATAAACCTAACGGCATTCCATCATGTTACCGGAACTAATATCGTACCATTTGTACGAAGAAAAAAAAACGGATGTACAAGTCTCCGATCGGGGAAACTTTTGTATTCTACGTTTTGCCGGAGGTGCCGGTTGGATATCATGTCAATTTTCACTCCCGCACCCCTATGTGCTGATATTTGCAAAAGTAATGGTGGAATACTGTATTGTCATCCGATCTTAGTAGCTGTGCAAAATTTCATGAATTGATTATGTTAGGAAGTGTGTTAAATAAAGGATGTAATATTTGAACAGAAACATTGTGCATGAAAACTACATTGTGAGTTAAAGAAAAGCAAGTAGAAATAGTTCTAATACTTATTTGAAAGTAAATAATAATAATAATAATAATAAGTCGTTATGGTGTATCTGCTAATCCTTTGTAGTGTATGTAAATAAACGGATCCATGGTTAATTATGTACGTATATCATGCATCACCTATTTCAAACCTGGACATTTCCATAAAAGTTGTATTTATTGGTCGATTTCCAACAGGTAGAACAGCAAAAACAGTACTTCATGACAAAATTTCACATTTTATTTACTGCAATCAAGGTCTAATTCGCTTTTTTTTATTAAATTGGAAAACTCCACTGTATTGCGTATACTCTTAAAGGGATGAGTGCCAAATTTTATAAAAAAATACGAAATATTAAAACTTTTACAGGTAAAAAATTTTATTACGGATTGCAAAAAGCCGTGTAGTAAACGTGAAATTACAATTTACAAAATTGAGTCAATTAATCAATTAAAATATAAACAGATCCTTACACAAGTTCCTTACGTAAGAACATAAAAAACAAAACATTTTTCCAAAAAAAATTTTTTTTCTACTTATTAGAGGTGGGAAGTGGCAAGGGGGCGAGGAATTAATGGTAAATTTAAAAAAAAATTGCCTACCTAGTTCAAGCTAATTACGATTATTTGGAATTTGGTTATTTTGATTTTTTTTAATTAAAACGCAGGGCTAATGCTTAAAGGAAAATTTCTGTCAAGTATTTTAAGTTTTAATAAGGGCCGTACAAACATTTTTAAGATAAAAAAAAACAGTTTTCGACTATCGGTTCTGATACTACTCTCGGCAAAAAACATTTTGGTTTTAACGACCTTGCAAAACACATTTTTGCATATTAATCCCTTTTGGCGACATAAGAGAATGCTGTCAATAGCATCTTAGCTTCATAATACCCATGTTTAAGCATTAACTCGATTTTTAAAAAAAGCTCCCGTTCCATCAAGACAAAATTGAAAAAAAAAATTCGATGTCGAACCTAATCCCGGGCTAAGATTCTTCGATAGTAGAAAGGAATATTTATTTATTAAGACATGACGGATATGGGATGGTAGCACAGTGGTTAGCACGTCCAGTTTTCACTCTGAGCATACCTAGCGAAGTGAGTTCAAGCCCCACTTTTCAATTATAAATTCCCAGGTAGAACACTAATATTGAACCAATATTGGTTTAATTACAAAAACGTTGGCTCAATGTAAAAAACGCAACATTGAACCAATAAAATATGTGAACATTTTTGTATTTGGACTCAATATTGGTTAAGCTATATTCAACAAATATTTAAAAATCATATCATATAATATTTTATTCCAATATAAATTATTATTTGAAATCATATATTGGCCCAATATTTAATGAAAATTTAGCTTAATGCCCAAAGCTATTTTCTTGTAATTTTCATAAAGTACAATTTTTGAATAATTGTTATTATTTTAAGAACCTCACTAATAAGATCTAGAAGTGATTGTAGTAAAACCACAGTAGAGAATAGACCAGTAATTTCACTCCTCGGTGGTCCCTTTGATGTTTGTTGTACTCGTTTATTTTTTTTATTCCACTGCGCATCTACTATTTCCATCCCACGCGCATTTGCATGCACAATACTCAAGTAAACAATAAACATCAACCCAATAACATCACTGCTGTCCACTGCGCATCAGATAATTTAAGCCTAGGAGCATGCTTGCGCACTGAAAATCTTATCCCACTGTTCCGACCGAGTGGGAGTACTGGTCTATTCTCTACTGTGGTAAAACCTCCAGCTGAAATGTTTAACCTGCGTATGGTAAGTACAACTACATCATCTGTATTACAGATTAGGTGAGCATCACCACAGTGAATTTCTCTTTGTCATTATTGAATCACATTGCCTGGAGACCCTAAGTCAGAAATTGTACGCTTGTATAAGCATATTGCAAGGAGCGCCATCTATGCAACTTATTGCAATCAGCCTAGGCGCAGCATGACTATCCAATATAGATGTAAATCGGTTAAATACTATTATTTAAAAGAGAGTTTAACAATATAATCTCAATATGAATATCTCGATATTTTAAAATTAATATTTGTCGTTATCAGTCGATGTTTGTTGTGCAGTATTACTAAAAAGTTCAATAACAACATAATAACATATACACTTTCCAATATTGGAAAATCAATGTTTATTGGTATTAGAAAATATTCCCTAAACAATTTAATTTTACACATAGTTGACAAATATGAGTTAAATATGACTTTTCAAATATTTTAGAATCAATATTTATCTTTATCAATCGATATTTTTTGTACAATATTATCAAAAAATGTAGTAACAATATAACGCGAATATAGACTTATCAATGTTGCAAAATTAATATTAATAGATATTTATCAATATTGTCTGCGTATATCTGAATTGGAATGTGTTAAAACAATATACTACCAACATAGGCACGCTGATATTTTATACCAGTGTATATTAATATTAGTTCAATATTTTTGTTACAATTTCAATGTATCTATATTGATCCAATATTGAACCACGATCCAGCCAATATTATGTTCTACCTGGGTTACCCCATGAAATGTTTCGGATCCCACTATCCCGTCTTCTTTACTCCCACAAGTTAGGATTAAGAGTGATCAAGTGGTCTAGAAGTCCGTTAAAACATTTACAATATTTATAACATCTATAACATCTATAACATCTATAACATCTATAACATCTATAACATTTATAACATTTATACCATTTATAGGCATTTATAGCATTTACAGCATTTATTTATGAGGTCGGATTCTTAAATAAAATAAAATTTACCGGAATTTAACATGAATAAATCGTGTTTCGCATCTCCGAAAGAGGCCTCATACTCCGACACTATAGTTGTGTGTAAACATGGAAAGTACCATCTCCCAGTAAAAATAAATAATAATTGAAAAATGCCAAATACAATGTTGAAGTATGAACAGTAGATACTGGATAAAATATTTACTATTAAATGCTCTTGGTCTAACTACAAATACTAATATATCCAGATAAGTGTTATTAATTTATTTTTTACATAAATATTTACATCCAAGGAGGCCAATTATGTTTGCCAATATCAGATTCATATTTTTTCTTTTCAGATAACACAAAAATAACATGTGAACTAAACATGTTTGCTATATATGTGACAGAAATGAAATCTCTACATGTTCTTTTTGTTAAACTTATACAGATGATTTTCATGTTTAAAATATTCTCTATTTGTACATGATAACATAGAGTCCAAAGTAGTAGCGAAATTGCAAATAAATTGTATTCTCAATTATTTTTCCATTTAGGAATATACATACATCAAGATATTACTCTTCTTAGAGATTGTCATTGTTTTATTAATACTAAAATCTAATTAATTATACGCGTTACTTTATTTATTCCAATAAAGTATTTTATAATAATCAAAATGATGTGGTAAATGTTTCCTTCGCAATGCCTTGCGGTTTATTTCTACAGAAGTTAATATTTTCTTTGGCCATTGTGGCTTATATAAAACAGAACAATATATGTTTATATTATTTAACAAAAAACGTATCTGATTCTAGTTTGTTATTATCTTATTATTTTTCTTTTTTCCAGGATAAACCACACAAATGTAACTTATGTAGTAAATCCTTCCCCACGCCTGGTGACCTCCGATCTCACATGTACGTTCACTCTGGTTCTTGGCCCTTCAAATGTCACATCTGCTCAAGGGGATTCTCGAAGCACACCAACTTGAAAAATCACCTGTTCCTCCACACCGGTAAGCGTTATTATTTCTGTAATCGCTGGTGATATGTCATAGGTGATAATATTGAAATTGGAAAAGTTAATAGTCCATAGAAACGGATTAATAATTTGTTGTTAAGACTTTTTAAGGTTATTTATTCATATTTTTTTCTTGGGCGAGTAAAATTGCATATATATACGGGATGTTTCAGATTATGTAGCCAAACTTTTATATAACGTAGAGGCGCTCACAATAAAATGAAAAGTCGGTATAAACATTTGGTCAATAAGGTATATTAAAGGTTTTATAATATTCTAAGGATGGAGAAATATTGGTTTTGTGGTTGAGATATAGGGGGCTAAAGCTCTTCGTGCAATATTGATATTGAAGTAGTTTCTACAAAGATTTGTCTAAAAATTTCTTAAAAGTTGAAAATAATTTGATCCCCATGAACAGATTAAGTGTGGCCCATTTCAAATGGAAACCTCTCTGTAAAAAATGTATTTATAATCCTATGTTAACGCTTTTTTTTTAAATGATAAACCATCGAAAACTCCACTTTTTGACAAAAATTTAGAGATAAATTTCAATTTTCAAAGCCTTCTATGGTTTATTTTCAATGTCGAAAATGAACAAATTTGATTAGCGATTTTTTTTATTGAAATTTTAACCACTGGATTCAGTAACCTCTCAAATGGGTAAATCCCAAGTTTCATGAAAAAATATTGAAAAATGACAGATTTATGACAAAATTAATGTAGGCTCATAGTAACTTTTACTTGATTTTTTCTAAAAATCGAAGTAGCCCATGAAAAATAAACAAAAGAAAGATAAATTATGTGAATAGTTTTAACAAATATTGTCATTTAAACAAACTTAATCATATTGGACTTAAAGACATAAGTATGAACAATTAAAAGTAATAATAATTAGATACCTATTAAATAAAAGAAATAAGACATTGTACAACATTACACTAAAACTTCTAAAATTTTTGTAGCCTCTACAAGGCCGCCGTTTATTTCGATGCACTTGTCAAATCGTTTTTTAATATTTTTTACGACATTCTGTAATGGGCTAGTAGAAAATAATCAAAATGACAAAAGTAATAATATAGCATTATAGTATGACTCTTCAATATGTTGTAAATATAATTTCAAGGTAATTTTACCGACGATTATTGGTTTTATTGTAAAATGAATATGCTTAAAATCAGAGTCGATTTAAAATAAGGTAGTTTGCCGGTTATCTCGTGATGTAATAGCGTAACATGCGCGCGCATTCAATATAACCCCAACAGCGCCGCACATACGTTTTGCACAACTTTGTTGGCTCCGCCCTTCCACTAGCGTTCGTTTCTCTGCTGATTACGCTATTACGTCATAGCCAATAGTATAGCCCGAACATTTGCTGCAATATCTAACCGTTCATGATTTTTTTTACTATTAGGCATTATTAAAAAAATAAAATAAAAAATACGGGTCAACTATTTTTATGTGTAGATATTATTAAAATAATAATTAAAAAATTGTCTACTTGCCCATTGTTGCCGGGTAACTTCTGCACAAGCTTGTCTTATTCTTGCACACAAATCTTCTCTATTACTCGGGCGTGACCTGTAAACTTTAGATTTTATTAAACCCCATAAAAAGAAGTCCATCGGTGTGAAGTCCGGGGATTGGGGTGGCCATTCAATTAACGGGCTACCACGACCTATCCATCGATTAGGAAAGTTAGCATTCAGCCATCTGGTAACCACTCTGGCATTATGGACAGGGCTTCCATCTAATTGAAAATGTAGATTTACTCTTTCTTGTATTGGAAGTTCATGTATAATATTCCAAAATTGATTTTCATTCATTATATTTCATTTCAAACTGCATGCTATTCATATTACCTTCAAAAAAGAAAGGGCCAATGATTGTTTCATTGAGCAACCCACACCAAACATTAACTTTTCGGGAATATTGTCTTTTACAATTAATGACAAACTGTGGGTTTTCTATAGCCCAAAACCATTTAAAATTTAAAACTGTCTGCTCGTACCTGGTTCTTCTTTGTATATTATCTGTTCTTATAATACGCCGTGTCACAGCGCCACACTCATTAAAAATTTTGTTTATTTTATAAACAGTACTTTTAGTAATGTTGGGCCTATTCGGATGCCTGTTGTTGAATATCTCGCATACCTCTTTCAAAGTTCTGTCATTATCTCCTCTAAGGCGCACAAGTTCAATTTTTTCCTGTACATTTATATTATCCGTAATTAACTACAAATTACTAAACTAATACTTGATAATAACTATCGATTAATTTTATAATTCAATAACAATGAATATGAGAATATGCGAATTTTAAAGATTTGACGTTTGACTATAAAATTTGTTTTCCATGGCACCCTATTATTATCTGCCATTACTCAATAAAAATGTAATATTTATTAAAATTATTCACTTAATTTATCTTTCTTTTGTTTATATTTCATGGGCTACTTCGATTTTTAGAAAAAATCAAGTAAAAGTTACTATGAGCCTAGATTGAGTTTGTCATAAATCTGTCAAAATTTCAATATAAAAATCGCTAATCAAATTTGTCCATTTTCGACATTGAAAATAAATCATAGAAAGCCTTGAAAATTGAAATTTATCTCTAAATTTTTGTCATAAAGTGGAGTTTTTGATGGTGTATCTTTTTAAAAAAGTCCCGTCAAAATCAGATAATAGACACATTTTTTACAGGGGTGTTTCCATTCAAAATGGGTCGCACAACTGCCTACATTAATTTTGTCATAGCTCTGTCATTTTTCAATATTTTTTCATGAAACTTGGGATTTACCCATTTGAGAGGTTACTGAATCCAGTGGTGTAGTTAAAATTTCAATAAAAAAATCGCTAATCAAATTTGTTCATTTTCGACATTAAAAATAAATCATAGAAGGCTTTGAAAATTGAAATTTATCTCTAAATTTTTGTCATAAAGTGGAGTTTTCGATGATTTATCAGTAAAAAAAAAGCGTTAACATAGGATTACAAATACATTCTTTACAGAGAGGTTTCCATTTGAAATGGGTCACACTGTAGATAACTGATATCTCTTTATTTTCTAATATTTATTTAACTTTGGCCTATATCCGCTACTGCGGCCCAACATCGACGCCTGTAGACAAGCTACCCCCAACCAGGAATTTTGCCGAACCTCTTATCTTACGAACAGTAGGGATCTTTTACTTGCCTAACATTTAATAGACAAGGGATCGAGGACTCTACATTCCCTCCAAAGGATGGAATATCCACTACACAATCCTCGCCTAATATTGGATAGCTTCCGCGCTTATATTGATATACAAGCCGCTGGAAGATGTGAGGCGAGGACACGGTCTGCCATATTTAAAGTCTTTAAAAAGACTTCTCGTAAACCGGAGTCTATACGAAAATGATATCAATTTTAAAGTCGATTATTTGTTTTGCTATTGTTATATTCTTATTTCTTCTAATTATTTAAATGACTAAGAGAAGTATGAAAGTAAACCGATCTTGCTAAAATTTTTCTTACCGAAATTGTCAATACTTTTAAGGAAGGTTTCCACTTTATGGAAATTAAGAAATAAGATAAGATATATTATAGTAAGCAAAGGGCTTTGACAATTTGTATGCTTATTATTACTTTCTTAGCAATTTTTATTAATAGCTAATAATTCTTTTGCCGTATCTCCTACAGAAAAAGCGTTTTATAAGTGAGAAAACTATTTTTTTATAAATTTCTAAGTCGTACTTTATATTACCTCTAGAAGATGATATATCAACTCAAAAATTTCCAAATCATTTCACCTGCTCTTGCGTCTATCGAGGATCACACTATACGCCAATTATATATCTCACCAAATTCTAGAAAAAATACTCGTTTGAAACATATCAATGAATAGATTAGCAATAAAAATAAAATTAATTTATTCAATATCTTCATGTCTTCAAAGACATTTTTATTCAAATGTAAGCGATATTGCTTCATGTAATATCCAAGAGAGATAGATTCAATAAGGAAATATTAATTCCGTTTATTTTGTCTCTTTCCAACGATGTAAAACACGTCAAAAGAATGTAACTGATAGTGTCAATATTTAATATTTTTACGAAAACCACACACGAGCACTTTTTATAAAAGTATATGTACCATCTCTATATACGCTTGATTGAAGGCAATATGTGTACAACGATTCAATCCCTTTCTTACAATCATGCGTATAATCATACAAAGTACACACGCCTTGCTTTTCTTGTACCCGTACAATTTAGTACTTTTTAGTACGACTTTTTACGGAACAGCAAATTTTTAAAAACAATTTTTGTTTTCTACTTTTTAGTCATCCTTAAATTATTATCATACATTATCTAAGTTTAATTAGTAGGTTAATTGGATTTTCAAAGATCCTTCGCTTTCTCGCTCCTCTGTTTTGCAGATTCTTCAATTTTCACCCCCGCGCCCCCTATGTGCGAATATTTGCAAAAGTAACGATGAAATATTGTATTGTCATCCGATCTTAGTAACCGTGCAAAATTTCATCAATTGATTATGTCAGGAAGTGTGTTAAATAAAAGATGCAAGATTTGAAGACAAATATTGTAAAAACTAAATACTGAATAAAATACTACATTGTGAGTTAAAGAAAAGCAAGTAAAAAGACACGAGTTTTGCATGTTCATAAACGTTACTCAATAAACATTTCATAAACGTTACTCAAATTTTTGTTTCAAAATTAATAAAAAATGAATCTGAAATTTGCAAATTGAAAAATTTGAAACAGTGCAAATGTCGTAGAGCTACATTACAAGTAAAAGAAAAAAGATGCAAAACACTATAGCTTAAAGCTTTTGGGCTCATATGGAATAGCAATGTCATCGCTTAAGAATGCCACTTCGTCTTCGATGCCTTCATTATCTTCCGTTATATTTGATTGATTATGGTATCCTCATCCTCGCAGTTATCATTGTTCAGGAGAATTTCTGGAACATTTTCATATGTTTTTCCCCAGAACAAATGTTTAAAGACAACAGAACACTTCAGTTCAGCCTTTTGTAGATACATGTATCAGAATACATTTGCAAGAAATGCTTGGCAGCAAAGATTCTAAGGCTGCATTTTTTGCAGTTTTAATCAGAGTCACCCATGTTTGCTAGTTGTCCAGCCTGAATTGAAAGGATTCTTTTCGCTTGCCATCCATATCTGAACTTGATGTTAAGCGAAAAAGACGCCGTGTAGGTCGCAGCCTGGCAAGAGGAAACTTAGTTTTTGTGCTGTATTTTTACTATTTTTCCGCGATTTTTCTAAATTGTTCAAAATGTACCGTATCTTTGAAGATCTGTATCCGGCATGTATGAACTATGCTGTTTAGAAAAAAGAATTATAGCGTATTAAATGCTGTATGAATGATTTTCTTTTAATGAATTTTTGTAAGACGCATGGGTAATGTGTTACTGAGCAAAAACTGACGAAATGCAACAAATTTAGCGATTTCTTCGACCTCCCAGAGCGAGCTCAGGGTCTGGGGGGTCGAAAATTTGAATTTTTGATTGGTGGCTATGTACATACAGCATACCCAAAAATATACTTTTTCTAACCTTTTGTAAGATAAAATATATTTTCGACTGAACTATTGGGGAAACAATGATTAACTTTTCTGGTTCAGCATCTAAAAAGAAATGTGAAGAAGAATTCTTATCGTAAGGAAACATTTTATAACCACATATAATAAATATTTCCAATATTATCATTTTCTTGCATACTCTGCTATTCGAAGAGTACCATGCTAGAAAAATGTCACTCTTTTATTTCTCTTTTCTCCAATTAAAAAAAAAATCAGAAAGTGTCGCTTATATAGGGCAGGTATTTTGCGTTAATAATTTGCATCGCATATGACGCCAATTGCCATAATATTTCATCAAAATTCCTATTGAATTACAAGATTGCTTTCCAGTTTTTAACTTTCTTAAGCTTCACTTATCTGAAACATTATAGCAGCATACTCTGAACCTTTATTAATTTATAAAATGTGAACGAAACGAAACTGTATTACTTTAGAGTCATCAAAAATCCAATTTAAAATCATCAAACAATAAAGATATCTATCTCAATCGTCGGTCTCTCAGGTACCAGCCTATCATTCTATCTAAAACCTTGCTCGATAACGCGAGTTATTATACGAGAAAACCATTCTTGAGATAGTGAGTGAAGTTGCTATTAATTGGCCTTTGCTGTAAACTGAACGGTAGCAGCAGAGGGCACAGCCCAAGGCATGCAGGCCATGATTACTGGGTTCGCTATCGAACTACTGTCCGCGAGTAATTATACGTTCGCCTTCAATCTAACCGACCAACATCCAATCTAGCGAACTCCTTTTGTTTTCAGTATTTTGGCTACTTCAGCATTTTAATTTATTTCTGAATACAATTACAAAGTGTGACAGCGGCGTGCGTATTAACGTCGAACATGTGTATTATAAAGGTAGACACGCATTTTGTTACTTCGTTTTTCTGCTTGAGAAAATTTTACTACTATTTTGGCTCACAATAAGTAGTATTGAATTATATTATAAATTCATAGAGTTAAATCAAAATAAAAAGACAAAAGGTACTTGAAATAAATAAATAAACACCACAGAAATTAGACAACCCCCAATTCCAGAAGCCGGGGCTTGTGCGGAAGGGGGTTACACATTGAAAAAACGCGGACATACGACCATTTCCTCCGACAGTGTCAGTGCCTGAGCCAGGATTCGAACCCGGTGGTGCGATGTCCATGTGATTAATCGCGATTGCCACCTCGTGCCTTAACCCACTCGGCTATCGACCAGATAAATGTTTATTACAGTGTCAACTATTCTTTGCTATAGATAGAGAGGTAATTATTTTGACAGATTTTTCACTGTATATGTATGTAAGCCTGGTATAGTTTGCAATTTTACTCTGCAGGTAAAAAAGGCAACAAAAACTTTACGACTTCATTAAAATACCGTTACTCTCATTGAGTCACATTTATAGGTTTTTAACATGTCGGCTTGTTTGATGACACCATACCGAATGATTCAACGGCGTTGATAATGAGCTCGTAAAATTTGTGTTATCTTTTTTATCTGCAGAGTAAACTTGCAAACAACTATAGTCGAAATGAAGCCTAAAATTCGTCGAAACTTTGGAATTCTCAGAGGCAGTAGCAACTTTAATGAAACTGTTCTTTTAATATTTCTAATACTATACATATTACTTGAAATCAGAAACATTCCAGCGGGGGGAATAAAATTTATGGAGTTCTAATTTTGAAAATTCGAAATTTTTTCTTTTAAGTTTTTAATAATTCATGGACTTTATACAAGATAATTGTAGGGGCCTTTGGTTTCACTGATTACTAATACATTATCGAAATGAAGGTTTTCAACAAATTTCCGAAAATTTTTAGAAAACTATCACAATTATTATTAGTGGAGCAGATCTGGTTTTGGAATAAGGAAACGTCCGATTGTGATTTTTTCTTTTGCCAATAAATAAAGTTGGGTCCCCCCAACATTCCGACACATTTGTGCTGAGAAAGTCAAAGGGGGGAGGGGGAAATGACATGTTAAATGTATGGGAAAATGGTTTTTCGAAGATAACTCGCCGGCTTTTGATCTGTCGAAAAAATCTTTAGACCAAAAATGAAAAGCTCATGAAAATAAGCAAATTTTGTTCCCAACCTAATAGACGTCAGATCATTGGTTCGCGAGATATCGCGAATCCAAGGTGCAAACATTAAAAAAATTGAATTCATTTTTTTTACCCTGAAGGAGTGGAATTGAGGACTCATTTTTTTAAACAGAAGGGTATTGGCAGATACTTTGTTGGGCCGGGAGCTGGTGGCGGTGAGATGATTCGGAAGGAAGGGGAAAACAAAAATATTTGACATGCTGATAACTCCTCTTGTAATTAGCCTATCGCGGTCAGACCCACGTACATTTTTTTATTTTTTTATGTGCTATGACTTAGCACCTGCATAAAATGATTTTTTTCGCAAACAAACGCTTGGCGCGCGAAATAAAAATAGCACGTTTTTTTCCAAACAGTTTTTTTCGCACGCTGGGGAAAACTACTTTTGGTCACTTGATTGCTATTTTATTAACGTTTAACTTCCGCCTGGCCAGAACGCGAAAAAATATACATATTTACATAGTCGCGTATTCACATATTCACCTATTCACATATTTATATACTTACATACTTACATGCTTTACATAATTACATACTTACATACTTACATACTTACATACTTACATACTTACATACTTACATACTTACATACTTACATACTTACATACTTACATACTTACATACTTACATACTTATATACTTATATACTTATATACTTATATACTTACATACTTACATACTTACATACTTACATACTTACATACTTACATACTTACATACTTACATACTTACATACTTACATACCTACATACTTACATACTTGCATACTTACATACTTGCATACTTGCATACTTGCATACTTACATACTTACATTACGTATTTACGTAATGTAAATATGTACGTACCTACCTGATTTTTTCGAAGTACTCGGTGTATGTGTATCCTATAGTTGCTTGAAAATGCACCAAAGATTTACTGTGGAGTCTACAGTGTCTTGTTGCTGATTCTGCAATATAAAAATTAAAAATAATTTCCAATAATAAAAACAATAATAAGAACACCTTTTTAACACATTTGGTCACTAAGAACACAATCGTTCACTCTAAAAAGCATAGAAATACTGCTGGTAGTCAGAATGAAAATAAGGTCGAACACCAGCCGACCACCTGGCGTTTACAATCTAAAATAGATTTACCAGGTAGTCTACCTACACAATAAAAACCGACTTCTATAATTGCATATTATTTTATTGCATTGCATATTATGTATTTCTTTTTTAGAAGTAGTGTCGGCTGCATACCAAACTTCCATCTTTCCTAATTACTGATTCCTTTTTATTACTAATTATTTCTTTCGAGTGGCCACCGTATACCTGCCACCAAAAGTATAACATGCGTCTTATTTAACAACTGGGTATAGTCGGGTACAGTTTTACTGGGCAGTCAAAAAACGCAACAAAAACTTTACGAGCTCATTAAAATACCGTTACTCTCTGTTCTATTTCGCCTACAAATTGAATCACTTATGTTTATAGGTTTTTAATGTGTCGCCTTTTTTGATGAGACCATGCCGAATGGTTCACCGGCGTTAATAATTAGCTCGTAAAGTTTTTGTTGCGTTTTTTGACTGCCCAGTAAAACTGTACCCGACTATAAACGTGACAGATATCACATTTTTTAATTAATTATTATTTAGGGTTTCTGACCTATATCTTCCCACAACTTTCCTAGTTTCTTGCTTAGTAATAACATCAACTACCTGCCAAATGGTATCTTGTTAATGACATAGTTTTTTTAGATGTAGCCAACAGACAGACCGACAGACATAATTGAAAGGCCCTAATTTTAATAGGCTTAAAGGTGAAAATCAGAAGAAATTTCGGAGAATGATTTCTCACGGTTAGAAAATATCACATATTAATTAGAACATTGTTTAAAAATTATTTCATTTTCACAAAGAAACCTGCAACAAAATGCACGCCGCTGATTTACCCAACGTCTAGGCTCAAAGCTCCTGTTGTTTTCAGTATTTTGGTTACTTCACCATTTTAATTTACTCCTAAACAAATTACAAGGTACACATCACGCCCGTGCAATCTCGTTTTTAACTTCCATCAAGTCGAGATTAAAGTTAATAGAGAATACGTGGATGGAAATGATGGGCTGAAATTTGATTTAAAAAGCGAAGCTGGAAACACCCACAGAGAGTCATTTAATTTACTGTTCTGATGGATGATGCTTTGTGGGAGATATGGATTTATGCTAAAGAAAATACTGTTTCGTTTGAATTATTTCTGGTTGGGCAGAAATCCACGAATATTAAATATAAATGTTAAATAATAACTCAAATAATATCATGTACAGGGTGTCTTAGTTAAAGCGTTACGCTCGATTTTGTCGCTAGTGTTTGAGATAATTGTTTTTACAGATTCTCTATAAAATACATGTGTAAATCTAGTTTTCTAATGTTTTTCCTGTTTCTATAAGAACGTTATTGCAAAAGCAAAAAATATAATCGGCACTAAATTCTCCATGTGCTAGATTTCAGCATAAACTTTGGATTACATTTCAAAAAGGCTTGGATACGCATCTCCTTAGAGTTCAAATAGGTGTCTATATAAACCAAATTATTAGACAGTATCGGCATTCGTCCGTATGCATATCTGTTATTCTAAACCTTTGAAGTTAAAAGTTTTTCAATTTGGTTTCCGTGAAAAAAAAATTAAAAATTAAAAAAATAAAAACAAAGCAAATGTGAAACGTAAGATCGCTTTTCGTGTGGCACGGTTGATGTGCGGAGCCCTTGCGCCGTGAAACTCGTTACGTCACGTGCATTCCTCGGCTTCAAAGATTCACCAGGTGGGGAGGCTCCAGCCGTTTCCAATAGTTGGCGATTTCTTCATATATAAAACTACTAAAATCAACGAATCACAAATTTAACAAGCGATAAATTGTGTTGTTAAGAACGTTGCTGTTATTTATGTAATCAATTTTGTTTGTATGACTGGTGGTCGAGAGGTGAGCACACCTGCGTCTCACCCAAAAGTTCCGGGTTCGATCCCCTGTCGTGGCAGTGGAAAATACTGTGAGAGGGATTTTTCCACTATACATGGATATTGGGTGTGTGTCCCTTGTCTCTAAATGTGTAGCCCCCTCCCACACAAGGCTCTTCTAGAGCCTTTCGGGATAAAGGGGGTCGTAATTACCTGTGGTGTTATTTATTATTTATTTAATTACTTTGGTAATACGAAGTTCTTACTATCGTATGAACCCCACTTTCGGCGCGATAAATATTTTTTTCGAAAACTCATCTTGGGCTAAAGAATGTACTAAGTAGACGACAAATTTTCTAGTTTCTGTCTATCGTATGGCTGTTTAGTGACGTCTTTCACGTGTTGCTAGGACAGTGTAGTCTAGACTAGACCGCATTATGTGAGATGCAACGCAGCTAGTCGCTTTCCTCTCCTGAGTTCGAGTCACAGCTTAAAGTTTTGTAGGGAATAGTTCTTATGTAATTGTTCGGTGTGCATGTGTTGTGGTTAAATGGTAAAATAACTATGGCTAGAACCCGCCAGGATGTGAATATAAATAAGTCATTAGCAAAATACATGTTATTTATTTATAACGATAAATAAAGTGATGGAATTTAAGATTTCTTAGTCCTCAAATCGTTAATCCGAAAGTCATTAGTCCTGGAGTCCTGAAATGACATTTGGTGTGATACCTCTGGAAAATTTTCCACAAACTACACTCTAATATACTCTATAATAGATACGCGTGCTACTCACCAAGTTAGGAGATAATTAAAGTTAAAAAGATAGTTTTAATTATCTCCCGATGAAGTTAACATGGTTAGCGAAACTCGCATCGAGTAGTGTATTCGAATGTAATGTTCAAGTATTTTGGTGTTTGTCCAAATATTTTGTCATTTTTGCATACTTATATTTCAAAATCACATATAATAACGGGAATATCTTGTTTTCGCATTCGTGGGTAAAGGACTAAATCGCAAAGTCCTTGGCTAGTTTTCGGTTATCTATTTTTCGCTTTTTTCGCTATTTATTTGGTTTCTCTCTGGTTAGAGGATAATATTGAAAATACATAACCAATTGGATTTTATAAAAAAACTGTTTGTATTTTGATAATAGTATTGACCAAAAGTTTTTTCAAATATCTAATATGTTTTTTAATGTAGTTTTTTTTATTTTACGTGAATATTACTTTTATTTAATTTGATTTATTTGTTATTACCTACGTTGCCATGTACCAAACTTTCCTGTTTCTATCAACGATTTCATAAGCATGTTTTTTTATTTTATACAATTTGTATATATGATGTAGCTGTGTAAATAACCAATATAGGTGATACAATATTTATTTTATGGGAAAATATGGTTTTTTCGAGAAACATAATTTTATTTAAAATAAGTATTGTGTTCTTATTCAAAATTATGCATTTATTTTCTAGTAGATTTTAAAAGTTTTTAATTTATTTCATTTCATTGGTTTTAGGGAAGCCAAATGGAACGCGCAAGGGATGAAAATTATCCATAAATTACACAAAAATTTAACAAATTGTTGTAAGTGATTTTAGTTAAGTTTAATTTATATTATTTGTTATCAAAAAATCTTACTATTTATATAGATGAATATATTTTTGTAATACGTACTATGTCATATGTAAAAATTGTATATAAATAAAAAAACTCGTAATTATAATAGTTTTTTTATTTCCAAAAATTATGACCCAAATATATTTTAAGAGTAACTAAATGTTACTCATTGTGGGAGTATTTTAAATTTCTATTTCACTTTTGCTTAACTTCACTTAACTTAAAATCTAAAAAGTTTCATAAAATAGTAAGTATATTGTTTTATATAGAGTAAAAGTGATACTTTTTGTGTCCAAGATGTACCTACTTCGAGGCCATTCATAAATTACGTCACACGAATTTCATGATTTTTGGAGCGCCCCGTCCTTGTCACAGATGGTCACATTTGTGTGACTCCTTCTCCCCTGGTGTGATGTCACATATTTTGCAATTTTAAATTTAAAAATTATTAAATTAAAACAGCACTTCCGAAATTATTTATATATTTCTATTAAAAATCTTTTTTCATAGAATCAACAATAAATCAAACATTTTAGAAATTTTACAAAATCAAACACGATACAAAATTTAATCATCTTGTGTCCATGGACTTTAAACCCATTCCCTTATATTATTTATGATTGGCATAGCAGTCAGTTCGTTCTCGATTTGGATAATGTTAGGAACATTCGATGTGTCAACAACTTCTTCATCCAGCCATATATAGATAGCATCGTCATCGTTTAATATCAAACAAATAAATTCCCTGGCACGTCTAGCTGGAATTCTTCGAGGACGAATCTTCGTGAAGGGAAAAAACTCTCGTTCCCTGTTATGTGATTGCTTGTGTTGGTTAGTGGTTTGATGAAAAATATAGACCACAGATGTCACACAATCGTTTAAATAAGCATGCGTCGACACTGGGGCAATAGCCATCGTACTGAACTTGCTTCAAATGTGATGACGCTCGGAGATCCAAAGATAGTTGTAGTAACAGCGGAGCAAATTTACCTTTGGAGTCATCATTTGCGTACCAAGTAGCATCATTTTTCAATGTCGTAGCCTTTACGATATCCAGCCTGGGATCTGTTGGCACAGTGTATTCGGCAACCACAGCAAAATTGTCAATGACCAATTGACTCCAAATATTAGCCAACACGATGCCTGCATTCTCAAAGTTCCGTTTTTCTAGCTCCAAGTTAGTAGTTCGATTACTGGAATAAAGATGTGAACCGAAATTGTCATGTCTTAATACAAAACCAGTAAGTTATTGATACTGATAGATGATAGAGTTGGTAACATTTTAAAGTTTTTCGTTAGAGTTGAAGTTTAGAGTTTTAATACTTTAGATTTATACATGTGACATCAAGAAGCTTATGACTCGCTTCCCCCCTTACACATTGTCACACTTTGCTGACCCCCGTCCTTCTCCCTTAACGTGTGACGTAATTTAAGGATGGCCTCTTGACAAGAACAGCCGAGACACAAAAAATCACTTTACTCCACATATAACATACTACTTTTTCTCCAAACGTTGAAATTGAATGAAATAAATACTGTTATTTTTTTCTTCAAATACTGTTTTGCACGTTCAAGTAATTTGACAACTTTACCGACGTTTACAAATTAGCGATCGGTAAGTGATTACTTACGGATCAGGAGGCGGTAAGTTACAATTTGAACAATTATTAAAATTTATTGGAGAAATAGAATTTTCTAAATCTGAATCATCACTCTTGAATCATAACTTACAAGAAGCTTAAGTTGTGGCAAAAATCCTATCTTAGAGAAAATTTCAATGACAGCAGATGTTAAATTACAATAAATATTCAGTCTCATAATAACCAAAGCGAAAACTTTTTCGTGTGCGACTTGTTTGTTTTATGTATTTTTCAAATATTAGATTTTTTAGTTTTAATTAAATTTGTTCAATATTTGAGCGTGCAAAAAACGTCATAAGCATTGTGGTCATTAAGTGTCTTACCAGTTTCGGATGTTTTGGAGATCTTGACTTCTTCCCGATCTCCAAACATATCCTCAACCAATAAAGAACCCTTACTGACCTTTATACTTAATATACTATTAGAGGGGGAATGGTAGCTCAGTGTGTTAGAGCGACTGGCTAGCAAACTGAGTTGCCTAGCAAAGTGGGTTCGATTCCCGCAAGGCGAAACAATTTTTCATTAAAAAAATTGCCCCAAGAGTGGCTCGGAGTCCACATTAAACTGTAGGGCCTCGTCTCTCTTTGCCTAGCACAAGATCCTTGAGATCTTCCATGGGGTTACTTCGGTAACTTGAGAGGCGGTTGAGAAAACAAGAAAACAAGCCACACGTGAGCGGCTGTAAAAGACCTCCTGCTGTTTGGATTAAGTGTCAAAGAAATGACAGTTTAAGTTCCTTCAAACCTCAGAAAATTATGACATTTTTTACTCGTTTCATGACATTAAAGTTTGACATTTCGGGCCGCTCTACGTTGCCATTAGCCACGGAAGCTCGAGCGGAATGGCAACGCGCGGCTAAATTTTTTATCTTCATTTTTTTCATAGCTAATCGACGTTTGAAGAAAAAAATAACATGTCTCATTCGGAGTAAAAGTCATTTTTGTGACTCACCTATCAAACCTACAGACTCCTTACAAAAGTATCACTTTTACTCCTAATAATACAATATACTTTTTTTGACGCTTGAAGGAAAAATTATTTAATACCATGGTATACCATTGAAAAGGATTAGGTTGACAAGCGATAAGAGGTATTGGATTCCGAATTTTCTTGTTATTTGTAAAATAACATTACATTCTATTAAACTGACATAGCTCCTCTATTCAAAGTGGAAATGCTACCAGGGTGTTTTCTTCAAGAAACTTAGTTTTAACAGTAACATTTTTACAACCATCGCAACACCTGGGCAATGCACTGTGCTCTCTACATACTATACGCAGTGTGTTTTGCCAACTATATAGGCATCATCTGGAGGATATCAGACGTTGGAATTGATTGGAAGGGTGGTCAATGAAAATTATTGAACCACAACACTTAGGCCCCATTGGGCCTCTTGTATCAGACATTTTGCCGCGGTCGGTTCGTCCCCGCCTTTCCCATCAGCCGCTTTGCCACAAGTCAAGTTCGTCGCCACTACAACGAAAACATTTTCAAGATAGGAACTAGTAAAAATAACACTGCATTGATAAAAAACCAAGAAACAGCGCCATTAATGAAACCGATAATTGTGCGCTCTTGAAAGGAAATATTGCAAACTTGTTCTATTATTAATATCTTGAACAATTCCATCATCAGCCGAACGACTTTTTTGTAAATTTTCGAGGAGGAAGTTGCCCGGATATTAGTTGTTCATATACACGCCATAACCTTTTCGAATTATCAATATGTTGTTAAATTTTTACACCCTCTAGTAAACACCCTAAGCGTAAGTTGAATAATTGCAACACGAATTGTCATTAATCGCTGATTTATTAAACACTAAATTTACAATAATAGTCCTTATAATTACAGCAGTAATTACTAATTTAAATCGCTATTACGATTCTCTCTTGTCCTTGTACTTTATTAGTGGGATAACTTGTTTCTTCTCTTGATCTGAACGCTTTACTCTTCAAATTAGAACTGCCCCAGCGCGTTGGTTCTGCTTCTTATATACTCCATGACTTTTATTCCAGATGCATCCATTTCACTTAGTACGACCTTAAAGTCAGGTAAAGACAAGCGGGGTCCCAGATCTTACGAATACTTATAGCGAGAGTACAATAAAAAGAACAAGTAAAAATAATACACTTTATTATAACAATATTCAAAGTACAGTAAAAACAAGAAAGGTAAAAAAATCATACAATAAAATAAATATCCAAGATATAGCAAAGTCTAGAGTTTTCTCAGTTAGCCCTAGGAATTGGTGGTTAAAACGAATTTTACAAGAAAAATGATATACAGTAGTTAGTTAATTTTTACAAAATTGGAACTTTTCCAGGCGCTCCAGACTTGAAAGTTTCTTTGTTGATCGAGGTCGAGATGGGACATTTTCAATTACAATTAAATATGTTTCTCTATTGTAAAGGGCAAAATCAGGGCAACTTCGACTACCAAAAATCGTGTACCAAATAAAATAGCAAATAAGCCAAAAGTCCAAATCCAAATGATCCAAAAACATAACAGTTGGTAAATACTGTACCCAAAATCTAGCTGTGCAAAATCAAAATCTAGCCATACCAAAATCGAAGTCTGGCCTTACCAAAACCATCTATAATTAAAGTTACAAAATTAGTTTCAAAATTAACCTCTAATGTGAGCATGTGAAATTCAAACTTACCCAGAATAGGTACTTCTGAACGATAAACCCGCTAATTAATCCGAATAAATCGAAATTTCAATTAAATAAACCAAAGTATTAATTGAAAAGAGGTTAAATTTAGTTTTTGATCCGGTATCAAACTGACTAGCAACCGCGTAAATAAATTAATCACCAGCAAAGTTTTCGGAAGTTTGACGGTTATAACCATTTTAACTCACAAAAACAAGTGGAAATGACTTAAACTGACAGTTCGATAATTCGGCTGTTAGAGTATCAACTTGAAAATTTCAAAACTAAATAGATTGATATGAACTTTTTCGATCATTAACTATCTTTGCACTATCATTTTGTAGACAATTTTTATACATGATAATAGTTTATATTTTAGATTTCCATGGCATACACGATTATTTTATAATTTGGTAAAACTTTACCTAGTAAGCTATCTGTAGGCGAAAAGATTAAAGGTGGTAATTTGGATAGGAAAGTAGAGTGTGATGGGTAATTTATTACTATAATTGTCTAGTTTATAGACTAAAAACTGTGTATTATAAATTTGTGGAAACCAGCGAAAGATGGCATGTCACACACTCTAGTGCACACTCTAAATTGTTCCGGATGAGTTCTCCTCTTTTCTACTACATCTATGATACGAAGCATCAATGGCGTCATCTCTGGGCCGACTGGCGAACTAGCACTATATGCTAGCTTGCCTTTCTTCTCTAGCTTCCGCACGTAAAATATTCACAACTGCGCTTGCCTCAGATTAAACAGTAAAACATAGTAAATCAATTCCTATTGTGTACTACTTTGGCGGCGAATTAGGATAGTAATGGAATGATCTGGGCGACGAAGCGTCCCATACTGTCATCAGAGATGACTAAAACTGTTTTAAGTTCAACTTCAGATGATGCCGACATAATTGACGGAGCGCGGTGAACATAATATTCGAATATAATATTCAAATCTTTTAGTATTTGTTGAAACTACTCCATTGGTAGTATCGCACTAAATTGTTCAACATTCTCTAGGACAAGATATGTATAAACTAAAAATAGAAATTTAGATTATAAATTAAATATCCTACTCTTAGAGATCACTACCAGATAATCTGATCTAGTATTTAATTATTAGCTGCCCTGCTGTTAAGAAGACAATGCAAACATAAAATAAAGAATTAATAGTAGAGCGTGAAAAATTAAAAAATCTTCACTGGTTAGCAATTAACTCAAATTTAAAAATACTTATAAAATCGAAAACAAACAATACAGCGTAAATTTAAGAATTATTAAGCCGCTATAAATACAAAAGGCTTCGAACAAATCTGGTGAGGCATAGGAAATTGTCAATGAAAGACTAGGTAGAAGCAAAGAAACTTATAAATAAATTACATTAACTGGATGGACAACAAATGGCAAAACATACTGGTACAATTGTAAATGCATTTGTTAATCATTTTGTGTGGCAATAACAAACTTAAGGCAACATAAGGGTGAAAATTGCTCTGTACACCCATGGATACAAAAGCAAATTTCCTATTTATACCATATGTTGGTGAAAACAATGCAATAGAAGAACTAGTCAAACTAGAAAATAAAAATTCCACCTGGCTTGATGAAATAAATATAAAGATATTTAAATCCATGGGTGAGATAATATGTAAACCCATATCTACCTTATTTAAAAACAAGTCTTGCACTTGGAATTTTTCCTGCCTATTCTGAAAATTGCCTGTGTTATACAAGTATTCTAAATAGGCGAATCCGTCAAATATTGATAATTATCGTGAAATGCCCCTTTTGGGCATTTTTTCGATACTTATAGAGATGAGATTGTACAATATACTTGTAAAATACCTAAACAAAACACAAATACTATCCTCAAGCCAACACAGGTTTAGATAAACAATTTCAGGTATTAAAGTTTGTATACAAATAATTGAATGAAGGAAAATATGTTTTATCTTTAATTTTTTATCTCTCACAGGCTTTTGATACACTCGAAGCTGAATTTTTAAGCTAAAAATTATATGCAGTGGGAATTGGAAGCATATTACAATGGATCTCGTCATATACCGGGTGTAACAGAATAATGGTATACCCCCCTTTTCTCCTTTAGTTTTGAAGATAATTGATTGAAATTTGGGATATACTACATACATAACAAGCGGCATTTTTTGACATACAATTGCTTTTTTTTCACTTCCGGTTTCGCCGCAAGTGATAATAACTTTCGATTTTTAAATGGAACGCCCTGTATATTATTTTGCATTTTTGAATTCTACATAATTTTCTGCCTCCAACGATGCCAAATAAGTGACATTTCAAACATCAATTATTTTTTTAATATAATTTTTAGTATTCCATTTAAGTGTGCCATGACGGTTCCGATTTATTCTAAATGACACGTGTAATGCTACAAAAATCAAAATCCTGTTAAAAACACTAAATTATGTGATTTATGAGCAAATAAAGTTCACCAAAATAGTTTTTGGGGCAAAACTCATTTTTTTCAAATGGAACCATATCGGTACCGTGGTACCATTTATTAGTATTAATATTAATAAGGAATGTATTCATATGTCGTATTATTATTATTATTACCCGTTACTCGAGTCCGAGTATAAAAATGTCGTATTAAAATGTGCGATAAATACAAATAAAATTACAGCTAAAAGAAAATAAGAAAATACAATTTTATTCTAATTACCTTGTTACACATAAGATGGTTTTGGAATACAAAAAATTAACACAAAACATTACAACAGTTGTTCAAAATTCTGTCCATTAACATCAATGCACTTCTGAACTCGAATAGCTGTTTCTCGAAGGACGTTCGCCGGTTGCTGGACTCGTAGCTCCAGGTCTTCACGGGTTGTAACGGCAGTTGCATAGACAATATTTTTTAAATGATCCCAAACCAAGAAATCAAGGGGCGTTAAATCAGGTGACCTTGGAGGCCACCTCACAGGATCATTCGTCTAAATTGCGTTTTCTCCGAATCTCCGTTGAAGGTAGGTAATCAATTACTATCCTTGAATTATGGGTAGGAGCACCATATTGTTGGAAATACATTCCATGTCCTAAATCTAAAGGTATCTCATCTAAAACGACCTCAATCTCATTTCCCAGGAATCTCAAGTATCTGGCACCAGTTAGAGGCCCTTTAAATATTATTGGACCAATGATTCTACTACCGATTAATCCAAGCCAAACATTGAAACCGAACCGCACTTGAAAGTTATCCTCCCGTAATAAATTTTTATTTTCTTGTGACCAATATTTATTTTGTCGGTTAAATAATCCCAAATTTGTAAACCTGGACTCGTCCGAAAATAAAATCAGTCCCAAAAAAATCATTGTATGGCTGCACGTTATTATACAAAATCCAATAGCAATTTCCATCCTACGTTCGTAATCACTTTCATACAAATGCTGGTGCAATTGGTATTTAAAAGATTTATAGTGGTATTTATGCAAAATTCGGCTTACTGTTTGGTGACTGATGTCCAATTCAAACCCAACTTAAAGAAGAACCTTAAAGAAACAGTCTTATCAACTTCTATTCGAGCCAAAACATTAATTTCTGTTCCTTCGTCAATAATGAAGTTTTCTTCGGGATCATCGTTGGGCTCTCTTCGGAATTGGTTTTCAACACGTTTAAAATAATTTTTCGCTGGACATTGTCTATCAGGATATCGTTGGGCATAAAGGTCGGTAGCCGCAACTGCATTTCTTTTACATTCCCCATAAATAATCAACATGTCCACTTTTTCATCTCTTGTACAAATTTACGGCATTTTGAACACAATTAACAAGAATTTTAAAAAATTTTAAAGACACAATAAAAACGCCGTTAAACCAACAAATGTTTGACAAGCTAAATATTTCATTGTATTCAAAGCCACCTTAGTTACTTCTTAACATTTAATTAGAACAAAATTGTATTTTCTTATTTTTTTTTTAGCTGTAATTTTGTTTGTATTTACCGCACATTTTAATACAACATAAATAAATTCCTTATTAATAGTACTAATAAATGGTACCACGGTACCGATATGGTTCCATTTGAAAAAAATGAGTCTTGCCCCAAAAACTATTTTGGTGAATTTTATTTGCTCATAAATCACATAATTTAGTGTTTTTAACAGGATTTCGATTTTTGTAGCATTACACGGGTCATTTAGAATAAATCGGAACCGTCATGGCACACTTAAATGGAATACTAAAAATTATATTATAAAAATAATTGATGTTTGAAATGTCACTTATTTGGCGTCATTGGATTCAGAAAATTATACAGAATTCAAAAATGCAATAATATACAGGGTGTTCCGGTTAAAAATCGAAAGTTAGTGTCACTTCCGGCGAAACCGGAATCTATTGTATGTCAAAAAGTGTCGCTTATTATGTATGTAGTATATACTAAATTTCAATCAATTATTTTCAAAACTAAAGGAGGAAACTGAGTATACCATGATCCTGTTACACCCGGTATGTCAAGTAGGAAAATATTGGTCAAATATAGGACAACTATTAAGATGGATGTGCCTCAGGGTTCTAGGACCTCTGCTTTTCATGACTTACGTAAATGACCTACCGTCATATATCTAAAGGCAAAGTCGCTATATTTGCTGATGACACCATTGTAACTATAGCAACGAGAAAATTTTCATAAGATTTGTGTTGTGTACAGGATGACTTAGAAGCGCGGTGTGAACGAAATAATATTAAACCGCATTGAACATTCTGAATCTACGAAATTTTTAGAAACAGCTTTAGATAGTAAATTAACTTGGAATAAACACATCGATTTTGTGTGTACTAAACTCAATGTAACGTACCACCGTACAATAGGTGTAAATGTTGAAGAAAGTAATATTGTTTCACTCACATCGACAATAATATTTTCATTAATGAGTATAAAATAATTGATAGTGCCATAGAATTGTTTGATAGTTTTGATGTTACTTTTAGTAGTAAGATGACGTTTGTTAATTATATAAATAATATTATATTTTCAGCCTTTAAATCATCAGGATTCATAATTAGAAACTCTAAGGGTTCCACGGTCGTTAAAACATTCAAATCTGAAGATTCTCACCTAACGGTTTTGTTTAAGAATGAAAACCTTAAATAACTACTATGGTGTAAAATTTCAGAATGAAACAAAAATTTTCAATTCCTATTTCGATTTTCTTAAAAGCCCAAAACCCAAAAGAAGTATTAGCAATTTTATTTGTCAAATCTGACTACGCCATTGTGTTTCGGATACCTTCAAATGGATGTGACCGAAATTTAACAACAAAATATAACATAATTAAAATTTACAATATTTTGTCAAAACATTTCGAATATTCGTCATGTAAAGCACAACTTCTTAAATAATATTGGGAATATTTGTTTTCCTTAAACATGCTCCATATTAGAGATAATTATTTTTATTGGCAAGTTTGTAAATTCTTAAAGTGTGAGCTTTTTTTAGTTTAAAGAGCTTTATATTATTATACATATTGTATTGGCGTAAATATTGCAAACAATACTATTTAAAAAGTTATAATACATGACGAAAATTCGAAATATTTAACATAATACAAATTTACAAGTATGCTATACTTCTATTAGAATCCAATATATTTTTGTTAATTTTCGGTCACACTCATTTGAAGGTATCCTAAATCCAGTGGTGTAGTCAAATTTGAATAAAAGAAAGTTGCTAACACTTTTTTTGGATTTTTGGTCTTGACAAAAAATCGATGTTGAAATTTTGCACCACAGTAGAATTCTTCAAGCCTTGTCACTAAATCGCTGAATATGATGTTCTATTCTGAAACAAAACTGTTAGGTGAGAATATTCAGAAGCTTTAATGTTTCAACATCCATGGAACCCTTAGAGTTTCTAATTCCGGATCACAATGATTCAAAGGCTGAAAATGCAATATTATTTTTTATATAAATAACAAACGTCATCTTACTACCAAAATTGATATCAAGATCCTTAAAACTCTCTGCATTCAATGCAAATTTTGTTTTAGAGAAAATTGTGCTTGGGCCCATTGACGTCATGATTGAGTTAGTATTAACATAATGAATTTACCAAATGTTATTTGTCCATGTAATGCAGGTTATATTAATTATAAACAAAATGTTTGCTTGATCCATTTTGTTTCTTAAGAAAAATTTAAAATGCAATTAAAAAAAAGATGTGAAGAATATATGAACGTTAAGCTTTAGTAGCATTATTTGTTGGTTTCTTGGCTATTACTTTTGTGGCGCAAAATCAAATGCATTTAAATTTGGCATTAAATTAAATGTTGTAAAAATTGTAGCCCTACACTGTATTCCACTTCCGGGAAATTAATGATTAAATAGGGAGTTGCGTAGACAGAGGTAAAATACCGTAATGCTATTTTGACATCAAAGCATGCGCAGTTTCATTTAGGAAATATGTTAACGTTAATAACATTAATGGTCTAAGTTATTTATGGACAGATAAAGTTAACGTTATATATGTACGCTAACGTTATACTTATGTTTTTTGAGATTACGTTCTTACCAAACTGCATATTGGTTTTAAGGTTTCAAAACAAAAAACAACAAAAATACCGTAAAAGTAGGATTAGGTTAGGTCAGGTTGTCAAAGATACTAAATTTTCTTATCTATGGTCAAAGATAACGATTGCTGATAATTGAGTTGTTCAACAAGCCTCTTTTTTGTAATACGTTATTTCTAGATACGTAACGAAATAAAGTTATTGTATCTTGATAACGTTACGTTATTTTGGTTGCTCAACATCGCTCTAATGTTTATTTACGTAAAACGTAAATTCCATGCACAATTTCCTGTACAAATCCTTATTTCTAGTTGTAAGGAATATAACCAGACTGCAATTAACAGCTATTCCCCGGGCTATGTGCCCCGCCGAGCGTTGAATTAAGAATTACAAGTCTGGCGCGTTAAGTGTAATAATCACATATTACCAACAGAATTCGAATTTCGCTCCAAAGTTGTATGAAAAACATCTCTTTTTGTAGGTTTAAATATTAAGTGTTATCTTTCAAACTAACCTTGATTTTAAATATTGTCTGAAACTTATTTTTGGCATTCTATGAATATTCTTTCTTATTATTTGGGTTTTCTACCACATGTATTATTATCTTCTTCAAAAACAAATCACCGAATCTACAAAATAATAGAATTATTGGAAAAAAGCCTCTGCGCCCGTGACGTTTACGTCAAAGGAACAGTCAGAGGTTATGTTTTGCAAATAATATAAATCGGAATAAACACAGAAATAATGTATTTTGCTGACGTTTCGGAAAGTAGTCTCTTTCAGTTTTCAAAGCTTTTTTGGAAGAACTCTTATTTTATGTGTATGTCAAATACACAGCTTTAAGATTCTGTTTATGTTATTTCCATAGGTACTTACTACTTACACAGAACACAGAACTGATGATATTTTCTTTTAGATAATGTTGAGTTTGTTAAGTTCTTCTTTTAACATTGGTAGCCAGGTTGTACAAATATCTACAGAACAATTCGATACGCACTTATCTTCATATAATAAGATTATTGCTGATTCTTTTTTTTCTTTTCTTGGTATCTGCTTCTTTTGTTAAAATTTTTGCCGAGTCCCAGTTTATTGTATGTCCGTTTTCCCAAGCATGTTCACAAATATTTGATTTCTGAATTTCATTCTTTCTAATGTAATTCTTGTGCTCATCCAACCTCACACTGAAAGGTCTGGATGACTCACCCACATAACATTTATCACATTCACACGGGATATTGTAAGTAATTTGGTTTTTGTAAGTTGATTAAAAATAGCCACTCCCCATTAATTTTTTTATGTTTGCTTGGACCAATAATAATAATATTGATAATAATAATAATTTATTTCCATATAGATTCATACAAGTGTTTGGATAATGTCAAAAATATTTAGAAAAAAAAACATTTATTTTTATAATACAATATTCAAAAGTTTCGTCAGACAAATGGCTCAAGGAGGGTATATTAAACATAGAACGGATAATTATTTTTTGTAACACAAATATTTTAGAAATACCAGAGCAATTACCTCACCATAGAAGACCATATGACAGTATTGACTGAACTGTCCTAAAATAGAATGTTTTAAATGTAGAGGTACTTACACTCGATCTAAGTTGTCTAATTAAATAGTTTTTACTAGCCAGCCTCTTTGAGAGATAATTGACATGGACTTCCCAAGATAGGTGACTATCCATGCATAACCCTAAAAATTTCACATCGTGTTGTTGTTTTATACTTCCATTTTCTAATTTTACTAAAACATTGTAATCGATGTCAGTCACAATTATGGGTTTTAAGAAAAACTCATATGAATATCAGTTACGAGACATCTAATTAATGTTTTTGAATAATTTTTATTTCCTAAAAATGTACAGGGTGGCCAAAAATTATTTTTTAATTAAAAACATTTTAAATTGAATTTTCTCAATTTTTTCTAATGGATCACCCTGTATATTTTTCGACGATGTGATGTAGAAATGAAAAACGAACATTTTTTGTAAGTACTTCCCTAGAACTAATGGTGTGTGGTGATTTTCTTAGTATCCATCTGCAGATTGCACTATTTCAACAAAAAATTAATTACGTCCAAGTGGTTGGGAGATATTCAATGCTAATATAGGAATGAACAGAGCCTAGAAAGAGGTTTCAAAAAATGTACTGATATACTTAGCATTCCGTTTAAAAAAAAAACTTATCCTGTAATTTCGTTTTGGCTCGCCCTGTATGTTCGAAAATAATTTCCAGTTATAGACTTTTTTATCTAGTTGCAATTTTTTAAAAATCTCTAGCTATCGTAGAACTCGAGGTTCCACCCTGTATAAAAACGGTAATAAAAACCACATGACAAATTACCGACCATTATCATTGATAAACAATATAGCAAAAATTTTTGAAAATGTTTAAATCACAGGCTTCGCTCATTCTTAGAAAAAAAAAATTACAACAAAAAATCAGAAAAATTAAGCACAGAAGATCCTCTTCAATTACTAAGAGACACTATCATAACAAATTTTGAGAAGAGCGAAAAAGTTATAGCTATTTTTTTAGACTTACAAAAAAGCATTTGACACTGTCACATAGCCAACTACTAGACAAACTAATCAAAGTGGGAATCAGGGGAAATATCTACAATTTATTGAAACAATACTTGTCAAATAGACCTCAGTAAGTGCAGAGAAAATAATAAAAACCGGAATACCCCAAGGCACTGTCCTAGAACCAACTTTGTTTCTGCTATTTATAAATGATTTACTCGACAAAAACTTTGGATGCTAAATCATTTCATATGCAGACGACACCGTACTAATTTGCTCGGGAGAGAACTGGAGTTCAGTAAGAGAAAAAGCAACCACTGCAATAAGTAAAGTTAAAACCTGACTGGATACAAATTTACTAAAACTGAATATAGCAAAAACTAAATTTATTAACTTTTCAACAATAAAAGCAGGAATGCCCCAAACAATTCCATTGTTGGGGCATTCCTGCATACACATACATATAGGCGGAGATACAAATAATTACATTCATAATACCACTCCTATTAAATATCGTGGCGTTATTTTTGACAGTCACCTAAAATGGGAAAACCGTATTAAATATTTAAATGGGAAGCTACGGAAATTAATATACAAGTTCTACAAATTGAAAAGTATCCTAAACAGGAAAACTCTCTTAGTGACATATAACAGCTTCGCGGAATCCATAATTAGATATGGCATTGGTATTTGGGGCTCTGCGTAAAATACATTCCTGCAGCCTCTTCAAGGAACACAAAATTATATGTTAAGGATAATTTTCAACATCAGAAATAGAGATAGCTGCAGAAGTATATTTATAGAATACGAGTTACTAAATGTGACATGTCTCTATATGCACGCGGCTGTAATTTATACTGACAAAATACATACGTTCAGTTCAGTCACCAATACGAAACAAAAAATAAAACTAAAAACGCATACCAAACTAGAAAAACATAGCAACTGTCAAAAACAAATCAAATATAAAGGAATCAAGCTATACGCGCGCCAATATCCATTGGCTTGATGACGGTCTCGATAACTAGGACCGAGTAGGACTACTATTCTTTGCTCCTAGATTATCTCTGTAGACCTGGACCGGCCTTCGTGATAGGTGGGCCCGCTTACTTCTACCAGACCCAGCCCGCAAATGCGAGATGTGTCGTGGTATTTTCTGCGGACCTCCCCTGGTCCTGGCTCTTCAACCTCGCTGGCAGAGGTCTCTTCTGGCGCTCTTCTTGTCTTGATATTTTCTTTCTTCGCCAGCTTGTCACCCCCGTGGGTAGTCATTGGTCTAGTTGGGTTTTAGGAAGTTTTGGCTGGGATTGACTGCCGGTACGTAGGACACAGTAAAGGTGTGTCCTACCCCAGATCATCGGAAAGGTAAGGATATGAGCTGTGTAGCTCGGGAGTGTGGAGACCCTAAGTGCTTTTTTAGCACTTTCGGACTCCACGGAGCAGGTAGGACAACGGGCGTTGGACGGTATGTTGTCCGACGCCCGCAAGGAGGTTGGGTTTGGGTAGAAAAACGTCATGTCTCTGGTAGTGGTGGTCCGTCCCGGGGTATCTGAAACAGATCGGTTAGCGGGAAATATAAGTTATACTCACCCGTTGTCCAGAAGCTGTACCCTCGGCCGTTTGTGCCTCGGGGCGTCGGCAGGGTCGTAATCAGTGGCCTGTCTGATTAGCGGGTTCCCGTGCTCCTCTGCTTGGGCGTACAGCTTCTTCGCTCGTTCCCGGATGACTTCAGTGACCGTGGTGTACTCCAGGTCTCTGACGATGTCTGCGTTTCTCACGTACCATGGTGCGTCGACCGCCGTCCTGAGGGCGATGTTTTCCACTGCCTGGATTTTCTTCATGTAGGACTTTGCCTGGTAACCCCACGCTACCGAGGCGTACGTCAGCTGCGGCCTGATGAGGGTTTTGATAAACGTGAGCTTATTCATCAGGTTGAGACGGCTACCGTTTCCCATCATCGGGTAGATGAGGGCTCTTGTGCGCCGCGCCTTGGCTGTAATAACGTCCGTGTTCTGTCTCCACGTTAGGCTTTTGTCCATGACCACGCCAAGGTATTTGACGGTGTCGTGCCATTGGATGTCCTCGCCGTTCAAGGAGACGTGTCCTGTGGGAATTTCTTTCCGCACTCGTCTGAAGAGTATGGCTTGGCTTTTGTCGGCGTTGACGGCGACTTTCCACTTCGTGCACCATTCTTCCAGGAGTGTGACCATTTCCTGGAGTTTTCTGGTTGCGTTCCTGGCTTTCCAGGATCTGGCAATTATTGCTGTGTCGTCTGCATACAGGGCCAGGGCTGTGTGGTCGGTCCTGGGGAGGTCTGAGGTGTAGATAGCGAACAGGTGCGGTGACAGCACCGAACCTTGCGGGACTCCCGCCTCCACGGTCCTGTAAGTGGAGAGTTGGTCCGAGATTTTGACCCTTAGCTGTCTGCGGTGCAGGTAGGACCTCACTAGTTTGACGAGTTCGATGGGGTAACCCATACTCATCATTTTAGCTAGGAGGCCGTCGTGCCAGACCCTGTCGAACGCTTTGGCAACATCTAGGAACAGCGCCGCGGTGACTTGCCGCTGGTTGAACCCCTTAGTAATCTCCTCGGTGAGGCGAAGTACTTGGAGTTCGGTGGAATGTCCTGTTCGATTATGCAACCAACTACCAGAATAAATAAAAGCCCATGATAATAAAAATAAATTCACAAGAGAATGCAAAAAGTATCTAATAAATAAATATTAATAAATAAGCACCACAGAAATTAGACAACCCCCAATTTCAGAAGCCAAGGGCTTGTGCGGGAGGGGGTTATATATTGAAAGAACGCGGACCTACAACCATTTCTTCCGACAGTGTCAGTGCCGGCATTCGAACGGGGTGGCGCGATACCCGTGTGATTAATCGCATTTGCCACCTCACGGCTTAACCAACGCGGCTATTGGCCAAATTATACCACATGTCTGCAACTCTTGGTGTAATAAAAGAAGTTGTTTCCTCTAAAACCACCGAAGTCAATAATGTATACACATAGCAACCTAAAAACTATGTAAAATCCAAACATACTAGTCTAATTCTTCCTAACGTTTCCTATATTTTTTTATTGTAAAGCGAAAATTCTTTTAAAATGCACCAACGTCGATATTGTTATATGTAACCATAAGTATGAACAATAATGATGTTAATACCTGCTAGACACAACACTAGGTCTCCTCGGGTGTCATAACTCATACATTTAGTATATATAGTTATTATAAAATAAGTATCAATTACATATAATTTGCAATAATGCAAAATTGTAAATAAATGTTGCAATAATAAATAAATTTAAAAAAATGTATAGAATAGAATCCATCGCAATGGTGTTTTAAACGCAAACAAGTTATTGCTCTCTGCATAGTGCATATATTACAAATTTCAGTAGCGATTATATTGTCAAAAAATAGCCTCGTGCAAAATTAATCAATTCTCTAACGTTTATTCCACAAACTCTTAAAAATACCTCGGCAAATTATAGATAAATTAGCAACGACTGGTAACCCGATCTCAATCGATAGGTAGCAGCCTCGTCTAAAACGAATCCTTCAAAAATTAATGATATATTAGAACCCAAGAGTGCTACTAGTATGTAAAATAGCTTTATAATCTATATGGAGCGATATATATTATTTAGCCTCGGGCCACGCTCTTTCTGTCCACCATCAAACCGAAGCGCGAGCTCTACCTTTCCAGAAGAAGACGAGAGTCTCAGGTGCTTCTTCTTCCAGATTGTGGCAGAAGTTTTGAATATTAGAGTGCCTACGCGAAGTGTGTCCATAATGATATATGCGGGGTATTAAGAATGCGCAGAGGCGGTGGCAAGATGGCGGCTAGCCGCGAGCAAACTGTAACATGCTAGCAAGATACACTTATTATTATTGGCTTGTTTCAAACCAACGTATACTTTTTAATAGCCAGACTCTCATTTACAAATCAAATTAAACATAACGTTGCTTATGAATACTGAAATTGTTGTGGATAATTTACCTCTATTACTGTTATTATTTTTTTAATGAAGATTCTTTTGCCATGTGGGTCCATGCTGGGTTTTTGTTCTTGGATATCTTATTCGAAGATATTTGCATGCAAAGACGGCAGACTTTAATGTTAATTTCAACATTGTTTCAAAATTCAAATTTTATCTTTTCTAAATGTCATGTGCTTCCATGTAATACATATTTTTTAGGAATTAAATATTGAACATATTTTTATTTATTGATCAGGCATAGTAAAAATTTGTTTTAAGAAATACTTAAGGTGGGCATATCCAAGAGAGAGAGAGAGAGAGAGATCCGATAAGGAAATATATATTATATTTGGCCATAACTTTATTTTAATACATACAGGGTGGACCATTAATAATAGGCCATAGTTCAGGAGCAGATTCTTTGGGAGAAAATATGAAGATATAACCAAATATGGTTTAGTAAAATGTTGCTGTGGAAAAAGATACAGGGTGTCAAAGTTCAAATTATTTTTTCGTTTCTTTGCAATAACTCAACAACTTCTTGACTGATCTTCGCCAAATTTGTTAGAGGAACTTTTTTTATCCTAAGAAACAATAATTTATGTGTTATATCAGGTTAGATCATAGAGGGCGCCGCAGGACTTGTATCTGATGATGAATTTTTTTCATATTTTTTTTGACGAAACGTTGTGGTACTTCTGACCAGAAAATCTAATGAGGGTGCCATTTCCACGTATAAAAGGTACACTTGGTAGAACTTGATAACTCCAACCGTTATTGAGGAAAGTGCCGTTAAACATTTCAATACTTTTTTTAAAGACAATTTAATGAAACAAAGTGTATTTATTGAAAAATGCTCTTTTGTTAAGTTTTAGTTCTGTCATTTACGTCATTTAAACATTTTATTTTGTTCTTGTGTTCCTCGAGCTGACTTCTTTAACTTCTTTATTTACAATGTCTAGACATAATAATTTTTCAAATAGGGAAATGAGGGATATGATATTTGTTTACGCATAAAATAATTTTAGCGGACGTGCGAGGAGATACTCATTGCAATATCCAAATAGAATACAGCCATACCATAAGATTTTCAAAAATCTGTTTCATCGTTTGGGAGAAACGGGTTCATTTCGCCATAAAAACGATGTAGGATGACCGAAACGAATTACTCCAGATCAAAAACAAAAAATTTTAGTTCATGTGGAGTAAACAATCTGTCCTAAGATTCTTACGTAAAGAACATATCATCTCACTCCTGCACAAAACTTAATTCGAATGGATCTTCTACAAAGGCTACAATTTTGTCAATTTGTTCTAAATAAACACACAACGGGGATCGAGATTTTGTTAAGAACACTTCATTTACCGACGAAGCAACGTTTAGTCGTCGAGGCGTTTTTAACTGGAGAAATACCCATTACTGAGAAGTAGAAAATCCTCATGCCGTTAAAGAAAGGCAATTTCAGCAAGAATTTAAGATTAACGTTTGGCGTGGTATCATCGGCGATCAATTATTGGGACCATTTGTCCTTCCTCCAAATTTAAATGGACAGTCTTATCTGTCTTCAAAATACTCTTGCTGATATATTACATGCTTTCATGCCACCGATAATCTATACAATAATATAATAAAAAAGAGCAACGTTTCGACATTCTTAAATTTACTTCACCTTTTATCCTTAAACAGGAAAGATATATTTAATCACCTAATTGCGTTCTTGCAAGAGACGAAAATTAAGTTATAGGCTAGCTTTGTTTCCTTTGTTTTATACCTGTGTGTTATTATACCCTTATATCCGTGGTCTAGTTTTGTTTGTGCTGAAAAAAATGTCATACCACATCAGAGCTACCTTCCCTCACCACCAAGTAAACATCGTCAGGGCGTTCTTCCCTGGCACATGCTAAAACAGGATTTCTTTCCCTATTCTACACAAAGATAAGTACAACAACCGAACTGACGACCTTACCTTCAAGACTTCTAATTTTTTTTAAAGAGAACTCACTGGAAACCTCCATAGCTTAACCATTGTGCTTATAGGCTTATCCAACGACGGTGCTAGAGCTCAAGATCTATTTCTACATCTGTGCACCGATCCTCTGAGGACTCCAGCCGTGGAGGCGATATATTTTGTACACAACTAGCTACGATGACAGTACTGCCTATCGATTTTTTTTAATATCTCGACATTGAGTTATCAAATTGCAACAAACAAAAAATACAATCATGTGTAGGCCTTAACTCTTAAGATTGATTACATAACCTAAACAATAAAAAGTACAGAGCGTATATAAATTTATAATTTATTTAATAACTTGGAATATAAAGCATGAATTTTCATGAAGTTTACAGAAAACTATTTATTATTAAAAATTATTAATTAGGAATAAAATGTCTCAAATTTTAAATTAAATTATTTTCACGTCCGTGTTTGTACACAGGAATATAGATTTAGATGTCGCATTTTTATTACACAGTACCTACTAATGAATTCATATCGAGTAGTAAACTTCATTCGCCTGAATAATTAATTAACTTATTTAGGTCTTTTGGATCTTTCCCCCTAGTAAATTCTCCAACTCGCAAAAGTTGCTGTCTCGACACATATTTATAAATTTTTCGACAGTTACTTGCAAAACGAATATTATTAATCCTATGTTATCTGACCATAGCACTATTAAATTAAGTATCAATTGTTCCAAGCCCCCAAAACTATTCAAAAGAATGAATTACAGACCTATCAACAACTAAATAATTAAACTACTTACTAACTAAATAACTTTTTATGCGGTGTTGGCTGGAGCTTTATTGACAACCTAAGTCTAGACGTCAATATTAAATTTGAGCTTCTTGTTTCCAAAATCTCATATGCTCTGGTTGTTACTTGTCCTATTAAATCTAAAGTTGTAAACCATATTAATAAAACTAAAATAAAATGGATCACAGACGAACTGAGGCAGATGAGAGTCTTACTTTACTTCTACAAGACGTGCATAGAACTTATCCATCAAATGATCTGAAATCTTTAATAGCTAATAAAAATCAAATTTATAAATTGGAATTAAATGAAGCCAGAAAAACTGCTAATGATAATTATATCTCCGTAAATAACAATTCTCCAAAGGCGATGTGGAATTTAATCAATAAAAACAAATCTGTTTCTCCGCAGTCTGAAATGGTTGGTATCCGCTGAGGATTTCAATAATTATTTCGCGACCATCCCACTCTATTTAACAGGTACTTTAGCGCCTGCACAAACCAGCAATGATGATTATTTAGATAATTCTGTTGTGCGTAACAGGAGAATTTGACTTTTCACAAGTATCATTTATAAGCATTCTAGATATAATTAACAATTTGAAAAAAATTAATAGTAACGACCCATATAATATGAATATCAGAATCTAAAACTCTATCAAATACATTATTTTAGTATCCCTAACAAAATTAATAAATCTTTGTATCCGCAGTTATGTATTTCCTAAGATATTAAAACTGTCAAAAGTTGTACCTTTACACAAGACGATTCTGACAACCACAGGCCTATCGCAATTATTCCTGGTTTTGCAAATATTCTAGAAATTGGATTAAAACTAAAAATTAAATTCTATTTTGAAAATTTCGATCTTTTCAACAATTGCCAGTTTGGTTTTAGAGCGGGAAAAAACACAACGTTAGCCATAAAATCATTAGTAGACTTAATAAATGAAGGTTTCGAGAACAGTGGTTTTCTCCACGTTCAGTTCCTAGATTTAAATAAAGCCTTTGACTGCGTGTCCTATAATATTCTAATATAAATATACTAACATTTTGTAAATTCTCGATAAATAGTCAGGTCTTCTAAATTCATACCTTGAAGATAGATCCCAGTATGTACAGTACCAAAACATGAAATTGAACTTAATCGACACAAATATTTAAGACTCTTTGATAATAATCGCAAGGCCGAAACATATGTCAGACAATACTGAACAAAACTCATGAAACAATAAAGCAAGTGCGTATTGTGACTATTTCTTTGAATATTTATAATTATTCTATTCAAATATTGGGGTAACACAATGTTCAGTACTGGACCCAATACTGTTCCTTATCTACATACATGAGTTACCCAGCTGTACATCTATTCTGTACCTCATTTTACTCTCTTCTCGGACGATACAATACCGGCTATTCAAGACTGGTTTCTAAGTAACCAAATAGTTACAATCACTTTCATTTTAAGGCACCACACAGTGGACATTGACTCTCTCGACAGCGCAAAGTTTTTAGGGATTTACTTAGATCACAAGTTGTCCTGAGAAAAACATACCATCCACATCTGTAAAAAAATGTCCAGCAATATTTTTTTGCTACGCAGCCTAGCGAGTATTGTTTCACAGTCAACCTTACTAACAGTCTATCATGGGCTCATTCACTCAGCATTTTCATATGCAATTTTGATCTGGGGACACTCGGCGCATACCAAGAACATTTTCTCGGTGCAAAGAAAAGCGATGAGGGTTATTGCAGGCCTAGAATACAGAGTCGATTGTAAGGGCGTCACTAAGGAATTATTCATTTCAAAATTGCCCTGACAAACATATTGCACTATCTCCTTTATATCAAAGAAAACACACGAATACACGAGGCGAGACCTGCTCGAAGACGAAGACTGGAGTATAATCGGTTTAAAACTGTGATAAAAAAATATTTATTAGATAATGCCTTTTATGATATCAATGGCTGATTTGACATGCATTACCATATGACAATTTCCGTTACCTTTGTTATTGTAGTAGTGTAGTATTTATTTTACTATTTATTATCTACTTGTTTTATCTCTTTTATTGTATAGTGACCTTGCCATTGTATGTCCCACAGTTCTTCTCTTGGGTTGATAGTATTTGCATAGACTAAGGACTTTATATGTCCCCACACATAATAATCCAAAGGATTATAATCAGGACTCCTTGGTGGCTAAGCAAACTGACTTCCTCGACCGATCCATCTGCGTGGGAAAGTCTCATCAAAATAATTCCTGATTTCAATGGAGAAATGAGGGGGAGCTCCATCTTGCATGAACCACATTCCGTATGTATAGCATGTAATATATCAGCAAGAGTATTTAAATTTAAATTACGAGCAAGGTTAAATGGTCCCAATAATTGATCGATAATTCTTGCTGAAAATGCCTTTCTTTAACGGCATGAGGATTTTCTACTTCCCAGTAATGGGTATTTCTCCAGTTAAAAATGCCTCGAAGAGTAAAAGTTGCTTCGTCGGTAAATAAAGTGTTCTTGACAAAATTTCGATCCCTGTTGTGTTTATTTAGAACAAATTGACATAATGGGGAACATTATCTTTCATTTTGTCCGCCAGAGTGCACCAGCTGTACTCGGTTGTTTGTCCGTCAATATCAATACGAAAAAAAAATGTATTTGAAAAAATAAACTTAATTAGGATGTAAAATGAAAACTTGTTGCTGTGTACCAAAGTGCTCTAACACAGTAGGTCATTTATTTCCTAAAAATGACCGTTTCCGACAACTATATGATAAATCTGGTGTTTTCAAATTGTAATTTGAATAATAATGTAATAATTGACAAATCTAGAATAAAAGAGGATTTATAAACAAAAAATTCAAGAAGTTCATAAATGTAATTATACACCTTTCAACCAAATCAGCTTTTTTCCATGAACTTTATAGCACCTCTTTTTCTCAGCTCCACTTTTAAAATTTTAAACGATTTAATGACCAACTGCCGTAATTAGTTTTATCAATTTGGCTTATTTCTACGAATAGGAGATTAGGAAACTCTCGGGAATCGGGAAATTTAAACTATTTAAAGGTTATATATGATACAAGTGAAGAAAGACATTAAACCTATTAAACCGAGTACGCTTGGCGCATCTATTGGATATATTAGGAAGTGGCTTGGATTATTTCTCATTCTTTTTATCAATTTGGCTCATTTCTACGAATAAGAGATTGAGAAACTTTCAGAAATCGGGAAATTGAAACAATTTAAAAGTTATAATATAACTTATAAATTGTTGTCTAATGTCATTCTCAATTTGTATCATATTATATGATACAAATTGAGAATGACATTAAACCGAGTACGCATGGTGTCATCTATTGGATATATTAGGAACTGGCTTGGATTGTTCTCCATTGTAGCCTTTGTGGAAGATCCTTCGAAGTAAGTTTTGTACAAAAGTGAGATGATATGGGTAGAAGCGTTCTTTACTTTCTTATTGAGGATTTGCATTTTAAATGAGTTTTTATTGCTCTACTTCATTTCCAAGTGGACTATAGCAAAAAGTACTTGTGGCCTTTTTTGATGCAAAATCATCAATGATTTCGGTGAGATCCATTTCCCGGAGTAAATAATTTACGATGCTGAGCAGATTTGTGGAGGTCCCGCTCACGTGGAAGGCCCGGGGCTTCAGCCCCATTTCCTTCCCCTAAATCCGGCCCTGATGATAAAACAGTCTTTTTACTCATTCACTTTGATAAAATAACGTTTTTAGGTTATGCAAAGAGCATTTATTACAGTCAATTTGTCATGACCTAAATTATTGTTGGAAACAGAATATAAGGACACCCTGATTTATACTCTATACTCTTTATACATATATAAATTCTTCAATCATCTATTTATTCATATTAATTAAAATAAAATATAAATAAACAATAATTATAATAAACATAATCACTCGCACCTATAACAAGCATAAAATTAAACAAATTAAAAGTCGAAGGAAAAAAAAGTGATTAGCACATTTATGCATTGAAATGGGATTATTGATGGGTGACCCAAGGATAAGTCGGGAAACGTATGTGCAATAATTATGCAAAAGAACTTCTACGTTTACTTTTATTAATCAAAAATTCATGTGTAATTAACAGATAATAATAATTTTAATATGCAGTATATGCTGCGTAATTCTATGCACAACATTGTACATTTACTTTTCTTAATTAGAGCAATTACGTAAGTTGGTATTTGTCAGTACCAATGAGTCATTTTATTGTAATTAATTGGCACAACACGGGCCGGATAAAAAATGCTTAATTACACGTCTCGTTAGCATTTCTTATGGAATGGAGTGTAAAGTATAGTTTTTAATTGTATGAAAGGAAGAGTTATGTTACCGTTTTTTATATCATATTGACTACTGTAGCGTAATTAGCGGTTCTAAGTTTGACAGAATAATTTTTATTTCAGCAAAGTGCTGCTGCAGGCAGTAAGTTGTTCAAAAGCAAGCATATGTTTTTGATATTTTTCTCTAATCTATGAAAATATTGTGGCTTAAAAATTCCAATATGTCATGAGATAAATAGAGTTGTTCGGAAACAGTAGTAAAAGGTTGAACAGAATTAATTACCAAAAACTAATTAATTTTTAATGTAAATATCAAGTAGTTAAAATACTTGAGAAGATATATTGTATTGAGAGACATTACATTCCTGCTCAATGGAAATTGTCAATTGGCGGATCCTTACCTAAAAAACAAATGTTATGTCTTCTTCAGATCTTAGCATAATAAGTATATTACCTACAATCTCAAAAAATATTTGAAAAAAAAATTAAAGAATCAGCAGTAATCTTATTAAATGAAGATAAGTGCGTATCGAATTATTCTGTAGATATTTGTACAACCTGGCTACCAATGTTAAAAGAAGAACTTAACAAACTCAACATTATCTAAAAAAAAAATATCATCAGTTCTGTGTTCTGTGTAAGTAGTAAGTATCTATGGAAATAACATAAACAGAATCTTAAAGCTGTGTATTTGACATACACAGCAAAATAAGAGTTCTTCCAAAAAAAGCTTTGAAACCGGAAAGAGATTACTTTCCGAAACGTCAGCAAAATACATTATTTCTGTGTTTATTCCGATTTATATTATTTGCAAAACATAACGTCTGACCGTTCCTTTGACGTAAACGTCACGGGCGCAGAGGCTTTTTTCCAATAATTCTATTATTTTGTAGATTCGGTAATATGTTTTTGAGGAGGATAATAATACATGTGGTAGAAAACCCAAATAATAGAAAAGAATATTCGTAGAATGCCACCAATAACTTTCAGACAATATTAAGAAAAATATTTATTTCTAATTATTTTTGACATAACTACATAGTATAGTTAATTTAAAGAATGAGTATATTTAAAATAATACATTGCGAAATTTTATAACAAATATTACAATTACTTAATGAGATACACCATAAATGTATCAAACTGAAATTACAATTTACTTTATTTAATATAATATTCATATCATTTTAAGCATATCTCAGTTTTCTTCTGAATATATTGTTTATTTATTTGAAAATATTATGTACATTAGGCTAAATAATTTCAAATATTGGTCCAAGCATACTTTATTGTTATTTTAAGTATATATTTTCTCATAATAAATATATTCAATATGTCGATTCAAAAATATTAAATTATTTTAATTATATATGTATATTTTTCTCTGAACAGGCATTCTTCTATAAAATAAATCAATGATTTATTTGTATTATTGAAGGTGCCACCTAAAGATGGATTTTTGCAGAAAGATATAGATTTATTTTTCATTTATTGTAGGTATCTAAAAAACTAAGAAGGATGGTATGACATTTAAAAAGATTTTAACCCCTTGTCATCATTGTTGCATAATTATATGATTTTTTTGTTATTATTAACATCAGCTTTGTAACAATACATATGTGCATATCTGTTTTTCACTTCATTTTTTTAAATTAGGAAAAACCCAAATTAACCCAAACTATATATCATGATTATTAGAATAATGTCATCGGGTCAAAATTATTTTAAATATGGAACAAAATCTTTGTGCTTATTTTTAAAATATTTACAATAAATTTGAAATAAAATGTCTTCCCTCTCAGTCCACAAAATCCACACTTTTAATGTACTTTTCATAGAAATATTGTTCAGATATCAATACAGATATAAATTGAAAAATTGTAGTGTATATTTACATAAAAAAAATCTATAAACACTATTTTTAATTCTTTACTCAATTAGAGAATTGAAAAATTTATGCTGTACTACCCTTAAAAATTGAATTCAAATAAAACAAAAAACATTATAATATATTTATTTACCTATGGTATTTACACTATAATATATATTTTATGTACGATGACTTGAAGAGAGACAAACCTGTACCTTTTAATGTAAAGAAATTAACTGATAAAATGATATTTTACACCTAACATCCAAGACAAGAAAAATTAAGTTTGTAAAATATATAACATCCATTGGGGATAGAGTTGTGGGGCACTCTAAAGAGCCAACCAATAAATAAGAACTTGATGGTTATATTTTCAAAATGAAACCTATTATACTCACTTTAAACAATCTTAACATTCGTCATTTTAGAATAAAACAATATAAGCATTATATTCTTCTTTAGAGTATATTTTCAATACAATATATGAACGCTTTTTACTTGACTACATATTATCTTCAAATCAAATATATGACATTATCAAATTTTTAAATATATGCGTATATTTAAAAGAAGAATTATATTTCTATTTTAAATGTATATAATATTTATTCCGAGAGTCATGCATTTTTAAGTTGAAATTACGCATAGTTTTATATTTAAAATATTTAAGTTTCGATTTGACTATTCTCATCTTAATTTAAAGAAATAACTCAAGATTTTGTTATAGTTTTTACAAGCAAATAGATTGTTTCAAACGAAGAAAAACATTTCCATTTGAGCATTTCATAATACATTTCAATTCCTAAACAAATTGGTACGTTCAAAGCAAGAATATTTTTTTCTGTGTGTGCCTATGTAATAAATTAGTTATTGTGCTTGTGCTTCTATATTTCTCTAAAACGTTTGACACAATTAACCATGAACTTATATGTGCGAAACTTAAATATTTTGGTTTTAATAATGAATCTGTGTCTTTTAATTCTTATTTAGCAGGCATATATCAAAGAATTTCATTTAACGAATCACTATCTTCAAGCTTAGATATATTATTAAGACTGCCTCAGGGATCAGTCTTAGGCCCTCTTTTATTTATCATCTATACATCTGTTAAACTTCTGTTAAACATTGCAGAACACAAGCTTAAGCTGATGACACTCAATATGAATTTTGATCACACAAATCACTCTGAGGCATTTGAAAATATTAATAGTAGCTTTTATTAATTAAGTTTTAAATGAACATAACCTTAAACTTAATTCTAGTAAATCTTACATTATATTATTTGGTAATAAAAATAATATTAACAATTTAAAACACAACTTAAATATTAATATTGAGGGTATATTTTTGCCGTTAGTTAATGCGATTTCCAATTTAGGTATTATTTTGGATTGGAGCTTACGTTTTGACGGACATATAAAAAAGTTAATGCAAAAGTCGTATTCGTCTTTAAAACTCATTTATGCAAATCGTCATATAAATTTAATCTAATCTAAAAACAATGTTATATGAGACATTGGCTCACTTTAATAATTCTGATTTTATATACGGACCTTATTATATTAAATAAAAATGGGTTGCAAAAAGTTCAGAACTAATAACTTAAATGGTTAAGAATATCAAATAGAGGACTACATTACCTTGGTACGTCCATACAAAATTTGTTAAATACCTCTCATTCCTCCTCTGCCCTTAAAAATAAATTTATAGCTAGATTAGTTGTTCACTCCAGTGATATTCGATATAAATTAAAATGAACTATGCTTCATTATCATACAGCCATCTTATTTAATCATATAAAGCTTATTAAAAGATAATTTAAAAAACATGAAACCAAGAAAATTCAAATTCAAGTATAAAAGTTATTTGCTAAGTATATAAGCAGCTGCAATAATAATTTTAAGTTCTTTATTTTTTGCCTATATATGTGTACCAAATAGGGAATTTTATTAACTATTTGTTTTCTCTCTTTGTGGAGTGGTTTTCGGGTTCTCTTCTGTGTTGACTGTCTTGAGTGCTTGTAGTTTTGATCGCCTTGTCTTGACCTTCTTCAGAAGGGAATTAAAGCTTCGAAAGAGGGCCAAGACGGGATAGTCGGAGCATGGGGTAATAGAGGTAGTCTAATTACATTATGTTTGAGGGTTTAATTTTGTGGTTAAGTATGAATAGCTTTAAGCTAGACTTCGCCACAAATAGGCCTAATTGCTATTTTTGGCAAATTTTGGTATTAATATTTTTTATAAAATAAAGTCAATTTATTATTATCATTATTATAATATACTACGTATGAGGTTTACGTAACTGCTTAATCTTAAAATTTGGGTTTTAGTTTTAGAGATTTGTGAGCATAAAACTAATTAATAGTTGCACTCATGAACAATCGTACTGCAACGTGGAGTTTACCAAATGACTGAGTGCGGTAAATAATGCTTTATTTCACGCGGTGTAGTAATTTTTCGGAATTGAATGTGGTAAAGTGATTTTACTGCATTAGTTGGTTTCTATAGTAGCAAATACAAGAAAATTTGACAATAATTCTTTGTGAAATTACGCACATTTATCTCGTTTATGGCTTGCTCTGCAAATGTCACTCGCATGTGGTATATATCTAATTACCACCTTTATTATATAATGTACTATTATGTATCAAGGACGTAAAGACGGTTTACGGATCGAGGTGCAAATAAGAGCACAACCCTGAAGGATATCACACGTCTTTATTTATATTTTATTTGATTAATTTTCTAACGTTAAAATGCAAGGTAAAATATTAGATTCTTGTTATTGTATATTTTTCATTTAATTTATTTTAAAATATTATTTATTTTATTTAATTTTAAAAACACTACGTCTTAAAGCAATAAAGTCGTTAATGATCTACCTTTCAAACAAAGAATATGTGCTGATAAAGGGAAGCCAAAAAAGGATTGTTGAATATTGGGTACCCCAAGGTACAGTTTTGGGACCTATATCATTTAAACTGTATTTAAATGATCTGTTAACCTTACCGTAACAATGAACAATATATAGCTTTGCATATGACACTATAGTTGCAAGGTAAAAATATTAGATTCTTGTTATAGTGTATTTTTCATTTCCATTATTTTACAAAATATTATTCATTTTATTTAATTTTGAAAACATTAAGTCTTAAAGCAATAAAGTCGTTAAAGAGCTACTTTTCAAACAAAGAATATGTGCTGATAAAGGAGCCACTAAGCCAAAAAAGGATTGTTGAATATTGGGTACCCCAAGGTACAGTTTTAGGACCTATATCATTTAAACTGTATTTAAATGATCTGGTAATATTACCGTATAAAGGAATAATACATAGCTTTGCATGTGACACTATAGTTATAGCATAGAAACTTGAACCCAATTTAATTGGTAAAAAATTGGTTTGACCTAAATTTGAGTAGTAAGAATTTACGTCATACCAGTCCAACTTACCAAAACCTGCCCTGGAAAACCTGCTAAGGAAGTGTTAATGTGACAAATCTTATTAAAATCATTAAAACAGTTTTGAAAAGAAATTGTTTAACTCTTTTAACTGCTTTTGGGGGAAACGGGTCATATCATATCGTATTAGTTCCAATATTGTGTTAAATTTCATCAAAAGCCGTCTTCCAGGAAAAACTAATTTAATTCTTTAAATTTTATCTCTTGCAATATTTCTTCTTGAATTTTTTCAACTAGTCTTGCTATGTTATATTGATAATAAAGAAGTATCCATGGGCCAAATTTAATGAAAATCACTAAAACTGTTTTAAGGAAAAAATTATTTAATTCTTTTAACTTTATCCGTTTCTACGGGTTAACTCCCCCCACATTTAATTTAGAATCGATTTTGTGATTCCGCCACGAAGTCTCGTTGCGATTCAAACAATTTTAAGCTCCGAGGAGCGAACTAAATTGATATTGAACTGAAAATACGTCAATAGACAGGCAAGCAAAAGCCCACCAAAAAAATTATAAACATTGAACTTTTTACTGAAACTTTTTGTGTAATCGTTTGCTAAAAACTAAACATTGGATGGTAGTTGGTACATTATGAGTCGTTCCGTTCTTCACTATGTGTTGTACATGGGCCAGACTATAATTTGTCAATACATTTTTCTTGAGCGTTTCGTAAAAACATAATTTTAAAAAAAAGATTTAATATATATTTTTGAACTTTATATTGTCTTTTTCTTGTGTTTCAAAATTCAAGTTTAAATTTAAGAAAGTGTTAGTATTTACTGTGTTAGATTTATAGTGTTCCGACGTCCAATTGGCACCATCAGTGAAGCGGTTAAGCAAAAACGAACACTAAGTATAAATTTTGTATTATTCTCCATCTGAAACAGTCGATTTGAACCCTTCTTTGTGAACGTTTAATATCCACTTTGGAAAATATAATAAAAGTCCTTCAGACGTGTAAAGATGAATCGTTCACAGTGCCCATTGGCACTGTCTAAAGCATACGATAGATTTGATGTATGTAGTAAGTATTGTTTTCATTAGAATATGGATAAAGTAAGTAATCTCAGATTGGACTTTTTTGGTACATCTTGTTTCTTGGGGTGGGAGGCATCTTGCCCCCCTCAAAAAATTTTCTAGATACGGCACTGTGTATGTAAGTTATTTAAAGAACAAAAGATTTTTTTGTCACTAAAAAATTAACATTTTTGAAGTTTATTATTAAAAATGTAAATTTGCTTCTAATTAACTTTACATCTCACAAACAATAAATCATACTACATCCATTAACTCCACTGTTATCCTTTGACTCAGGATCAATAGAATACTATTTATAAGCGCAGTTTATTCGCACTTCTCGAAGTCATTTTTCATTCGTACAATACCAGTGATCCGTTCGATTCCGTATTTTTCTAAAGCATCCAACGGTTCATGATAATTATCTACGTATGATATCAATAAAAGAATCAGTGCGACTCTCGAATGGAATACAATGTGATTTTATTGTTGTACTATTCTAACAGCACACAGATGGCCGAACTGGCGGTAGAACACAAAGTTGTAGTACGAAGTGGGGTCTGTATCAATTAAGAGTGCGAGTTATATCTTCAGGCCAATGACAATTTATAGCGCGTTTAATTTAAGGAGTAAATGTAATCCTAGAAAATAATGAGACAATTTTGTCCTGAATGTGAAATTAAGTTCTAGAAAGTTTTCAATTCAATAAAATAAAAGAGGAAATTTTAAAATGTTTTTCAACTATCTAAGCCAAATCACAGCGTATATTTATTATAATTCAATCAAGGCCTGATTTGGATAAATACAAAAATAAATGTAGAAATTTTGAGGTTTGTTTCTTAATACGCTAGTAGGTAAAAATGCTGAAGTGCAAGGTTAAATTCTATATCAGGATATAATAATTACTGAAATAATAAATAGCAATTATATTTTTTAAGTTGTTATCCTGTAACTCTTGTTTGATATCATTATTTATATCTACCTCATCATATTATTAGTTCTTACAATAAATGTAATTGACTCTAATATGGGTGAACACGTTACGAATAGCTATCTTTTCAAGCTAATACAGGAATTGGTAAACGAAACAAATGAAATGCAAAACCAAAATATAAAAATAAAAAAAGATTTAATACAAGAGATTCACACAACTAAATTTGAAATAACTGAAGAGCTCGAAAAAATCAAGAAAGAAAATGTAGAATTAAAAAAGAGAACCAAACTTTGAAAAATAAATTATCCGCAGTCGAAAAGAACGTAAAGAAATATAAATAAATATTTTACGGTGTAGAAGAACAAGGCAACGACATTGATGAAGTACAATACTTCTTGGACACCATTAATCAGCAGCTCCAAATTAGTTTTAATTTCTCTGATATTCGAGACATCTTTAGATTTGGTAAAAAGATCGAAGGAAAAAGTCATCCAATATCGGTTGAATTTGTCAGCCATCCACTAAAAACAGACATTTTAAAAAACGCAATAAAATGGAAAGGTACCGGAGTATTTATCGCTAATGATTATACAACTGAGGAATATGATAAACAAAAAGTCCTTCGCGCACATTTGGTAATTAATTGCTAGAAGAAACAACAAACAAGCAACTATAAAAAAATAACACCCTGTATGTAGATGGAGAGACTTATACTTACGAAGAATTGAAAGAAAGAAAAGACGATCTAATAGAGCAAGAGGAAGTAGAAGAAAACGAGGAAACAGAAGAAGCGGAAGTGACTGAAACAGGAAACATAGCACTAAGCAAAGAAACATACGGAAGTAGTACGAATTTGGTCAAAGGTAAAGTTCATTAATTTTTTAATAAAACTATAGATAAAAAACGCAAACAACAACCCACAGAAAACGAAATTCCAAGAAAACGAACCACAAGAACCACAAACAAAAGACTGTAAACTTCGTGTAATCTATATTTGTGTTTTTATATTTTTCATAACCTAATATATGATATAAATGTGTTATAATCTTGATTGTACCTTGTAAATACCTATTTATTAATTTAAGAATCTTTACTCTGTTCCTCTTTTATTTAAATTTTATCTAAATTTGTTTTTATGACCTATTTTGAAATTTTGTATAAAAATGGACCAGTACATTAGAGACTTTCAAGTGAATACAATAGAAACCTACATACTTACAAACGGCATTGAATGTAAAGGGATCTATGATATAAATAAACTAAATTATAATTTTAAAATCATACACAATAATGTCCGTAATATTAATAAAAATCTAGATCTATTCAAAATACTTCTCGAAGAACTACATACAGATTTTGACTGTATTGTTCTCACTGAAACATGGAACATACAAGACCCCACATTGTACAATATAATTGGATATGATATGATATATAACAACATCAGGCTAAATCAAAATGATGGGGTAGTAGTTTACATAAAAAGTGAAGTAAAGGGGTATAATATAACTATAATATTATTCCCATTAATAATATTAACCCTATTAAAATTAACATCAATCTAAACAACCATGTGATATAAATATAACTGCTATGTACAGACCACCATCTACAGATCATACAGATTATCTAGTTCATTTACAAAACTATCTTCAAGTACATCAAACAGAGATAGGGGATTACCATATTTTTATTGGAGTCATGAACATTGATATACTGCAAAACAATGACTGTAGCACCGAGTACATGGATATTCTAAATTAATTTGGTTATATATCATGCACAAATAATTAACTAGGGTACGGGGAAACCAAAAATCTTGTTTAGATCATATTTTTATTAGATCCAAACATAATGTACATGAAAAAATACTACCAATAATATTAAAAACGGATATTACAGATCACTTTACTACAATGTTGCAAATTGTATTGCACTGTAATAAAGAAAAGGACATTAATGCTAGGGAAGGGCATGTGAGGAATGTAGATTATGCAAGTTTCATAAAATTCTAAGTAGAGAGTCTTGGGAATCTGTGTATGTGTAGCATGATATTGATACTGGGGGGCGAGCGTAGGTGCGTCTTTACTATGTACATACTTCGGTATGCGATGTAAAGCAACGACAGGCGCGGTTAGTACTTGGATTGGTGACCATTCCAACGGAAACCGCGTTCTCGCCTCACACATCTTCCAGCGGCTTGTATATCAGTGTATGCGCGGAAGCTATACAACCTTAGGCGAGGGTTGTATAGGAGATATACCATCCTTCGGAGGGGATGTAAAGCCGTCGGTCCCTTGTCTATTAAATGTTAGGCAAGTAAAAGATCCCTACTCTTCTTAAGGGAAGAGGTTCGGCAAAATTCCTGGTTGGGGGTAGCTCGTCTACAGGCGTCGGTGTTAGGCCTCAGTAGCGGAAATAGGCCGACGTTAAATAAATGTATATAAAAAAAAAAAAATATTGATACTGCGACAAAAAATTTTGCCAATTTTGAAACAACTCCAGAACACGAAAGTACTGCCACTGCCATAATATAACAAATTTTTCGAGTGGAAATCTGGAAAATTGTTGTAAAAAAGAATATGGTGGATCAAATATGGCGGCGCACGACTGTTTTAAACAAATTCTATCTCCGTTATTTCTTAACGGATTTTAAAAAACAAAAAAAGCAAGTACTCATTTTAAATACACTTATTATAAAAAAAATAGTGCTGTCATATAAAGTCATGATATTTTGTGAACTTAAATAAATGAAAATATCAGAATTAATTTATTAAGTTATTTACTTTTAGCGGAAAATCCATTGTAGTACATGGAAAACTCTTCAAGTATAAGTTGTAAAGAATTTAATGCTGATTATAAATATGTCCTCACTTTTGAGTTTATTTTAAATAATAATTGTTTTAAACGTCAAAAACCTTGCTCGTGTAGTTTTCCAAAATGAAATAATCTGATGGTGCAGTAGCGGTTATGGATATATTTAATAGCAACAGTTCTAAACTTTTCAAAACAAATTACTTCTAACATATCTATTACAGTCGTTATGCATAATGTAGTATTATCAACTATATATTTAAATAAAAACATAAATAATAATTGTTTTTACAATGTTTTAAATTAAATATTTCATTTCATTTCAACTTTCAAAAGTGCAAATATGCGAACAACTAGCAGACATCAAGAGAAAACTATTAAGATAACAGAGATAACAGAGGAAACGGATTTGTTGCATCGTCTGGTTATAGTGTCAAAATCAAGAAGAGATATTAATTTAAGAGATTGCAGTGATGAATATGAATTTGGAACTATACCACGATCTTTATTTGCTGTCGATGGAAGTTTGTTGTTAAACTGACAAATAAAAAATAGTGTCGAAATTAGAAGAAAAGGCTAAACGATTTAAAAATCCTGAATGTAGAATTGATTACAAAAAGAAAAGTTTTATTTTGATTTATGGCATGGCACTGGTTCAATCCATGAACAAAGCACATGAGTTACAATTTTGTATAGACTTTGCACAAGCATTAAAAAAAATAGAATATGATTATTCTGCTTGTAACAATATTTATGTTGTGTTCGACATTTATAAAAAAAAACTCATTAAAAAGTCAAATGAGTGAAAAAAAGAGGAAAAAAACATATATTACAGAATAACTGATAATATATTGATCAAAAACGTAAGTAAGATTTCTTATGAAGTATTAAAACAAAATATCTTGGTGCGTATTGGTGGAACATAATTTCAATTCAAACAAAAATATTGAAAATGTAGTCGTATCATGTGGAAATAAAACATATTCGAAGTCTCCTGACATTCCTCCTGAAATTCTAGCAGAAAATAACCATGAGGAAGCTGATACTTTACTTGTGCATCATACAATAATTATTGGAGAAAAATACGTTAGCTGCATCAGATTAACTGTAGACAGTTCCAATACAGAAGTTCTTATTATTTTACTAAATTCTTATAAAGTGTTACCTCAAGAAACAAATATATTAACAGGACGTGGAAAAACAAGAAGAACGATTTGGTTGAAACATATCACATACTTTAGGCTCGGATATTACAGAAGCTATCCTTGAATTCCACGCATTTACTGGAATCGATAACTTTAAAATTTTTCAGGGAAAGCAAATAAATGTGTTTTAGGGTATTTTTAAGCTTAAATGAAGATGACAGTATTTTAAAGTCGTTTTCTTTAGTGGGTTCGAAGGAAACACCAAATGATGAAATGAATAGGTACTTTGAAAGATTTGTTTGCATGCTTTACAAATCTACAACGATTACTTCTGTCAAGGAATTACGATGGCAATTATATTCTATAAAAAGAGAGCAAGGAGAGAATTTGCCACCCAAGCTTAATGATCTTAAACAGCATAATCTTAGGTAAATATAAGAAGAATACTGCGCTATTTAGCAATGTTTTCTTATATAGGGCAAATTTTATAGCGAGGGTATGGAAGTTAAGTCATACCAATACTCAAAAACTTGTCAATTCAGACCTATTCAATGGAAAAAAATGGAAGGAAGTTATATGTGGCAGTTCCAATTATGAAACCACCTGCTCCTGAAAGCCTATTGTTTTTAATAAAATATGGCTGTAAAAGGGAATGCGCCAGCAAAAGTTGCAAAAAAAATTTGTTATGTTGTATTCGTTTGTATTGTTCCAATATTGAACCAATGCCCATATCTGACATAAATGATGATGACGATACGGAACTTGATATATCCGAGGGTAAATCGGGTAAAATCAATATATTTTAGGTAAAACCAAAATAGCTTAAGTAAGAATACAATTCTTTCAGAACACTAGCAAAAAATTTTGGTCTGGCTGAAACATACGACATTGCTGAAAATTTTATATTCATAAAGTATTGCTTTTATCTGTATTTAATATCTAATAAATAATGTTTATTTTTTTCTCATACTTTTTTAAAGAAATGATTCGTCGCCAAACTAAGGAAAAAATTTTCAAACTTAGCATATTTAATGATCACCTGTCTTGAAACGTTCAGAACTTCTGTTTTTAAATTGCTAGTATCCATAAGAGCTACTGAACTTGGTAGGTTCTTTCGATTGAAAAGCGACACGCACAAGATTTTTGATGTTTAAAACTATTATTGTTTAAATTAAAAGCAAAAGTGAGGATATATTTAAAATCAGCATTATATTCTTTACAATTTATATTTGAACAGTTTTTCAAGTACCTACTATAATGGATTTTTCGCTGAAAGTAAATAACTTAATAAATTAATTCCGATATTTTCATTTATCGGAGAAATTTACAAAATATCAAGACTTTATATGACAGTACTATTTTTTTATACAAAAGGTGTACTTAAAATGAGTACTTGCTTTTTTGTTTTTTAAAATCCGTTAAGAAATAACGGATATAGATATTTGATCCGCCATATTTTTTTACAACAATTTTCAAATGCCAACCTCGAAAAAATTGTTATATTATGGTAGTACTTTCGTGCCCTGGAGGTTTTTTGAAATTAGCAGACCATCCAAGCGAATGTCAATATGAGAGCTAAGTAACTGAAATATATTAGACGTTGGTATTGCGGTTGTTCAGCAAACATAATAAAAATTTTGAACATATGACCCACTCTGTATAAATATTCACATACCATAAAAATTAAGTATATTATACATCTTTTGCAGTAGTGAATCATCGTTTACCGCGCAAACATTGCATTGTTAAAGAAGAAATACCCAGTCTTGAGCGCCCTCTAGCGTCGCAATCAGCCTCTACCGGAAGTTGAAGAATTTTTGTTAAGAACAACTTGGACTACATTATATAAAAAAAATTGAGCCAATTTGACATTAAGTCAAATTCCCCTACAAATGTGCGGTGTTCTTTCGAAACTTTCGTACTTGTTTTTATTTCCCCTACGATAATTAGACTAGTAGCACACATCGTATATATTATTTCGTATCATCACATATTGCTCTTTAGAATAAAAAAATTTTTGGGTCGCGTGAATCATCTCATGCATAATATTTCATTATAAAATGTTTTCTACCTTACCTCACAAAAGAACATTGACAAGTTCTAAACAGTGAACTAAGTCAGGTGCACTCAGCAGGCTCCGGTATATTGCTGGCCAACAGCAGAGTAAGGTAGAGCAGAATGTACAGGTAGCTCACCTGCAGCTAGCAGCGGGAGCAGGGATGCCAGCGTTTGAAGCCCACCGACTATATTGTGACTTCTTCATTGTTAAACGGGGTTTATTCTGATTTAACCGAATTATTTAGACCACATAATGATATTAATGTTGTCATTAATGAAACTAATTTTATTCGCATTGTTGTATTGGGTTCTGGTTTTGTTGGATATAAAAAAAATATGCATCCAAATGAAGCTATTTGATTAATGTTATTTGTATCAGACTGCAGAATTCATCTTACGAAGAATGGATGGATGCAATACATTTAAAATTTTTATTTAAAAAAAGTATTAATTAATTGTGTCAAGCATACCAGATGGATGAACTGATAGGGACACTCTTGTAACTTTTAAATACTAACTATGACGTGTCGGCTTGGTAGAGTGATGGACGAATATGATATAAAACTGCTCCGCAGTATAATTAAACACAAAGATAGCATAAACCTACGGGAAATGCTATAAAAGAAGGACAATCCAAAAAATTTCGAGGAGCGTGTCATTGGCATCCATCGCCGACCTATCCTAAAAAATGTAAATACATTCACTAGAATAAGGATAAATATTATACGCACGATGTGCAGGCTTGTAATATAGTAAACTAGGGCAAATGACATAAATGAAATATAATGTAAAATAGATAACAAAAATAAAATTCTTTTAATTGGTAATTGGTAATTGGCGCTAAATAAATACATCCAAAAGAAAAACACTCTACCAAATATCCAATTCGGCTTTAGGGAGGGTCATAGTACTACCCTAGCCCTATCCAAGGTGGTGCAGGACACCATTATTGCCTACAATAAGAAGAATTGCAATGCTATGATTTTAATCGACATTGAGAAGGCTTATGATTCGGTCTGGATCAATGGTTTAACATATAAACTCGCGAATATTTGTGAATTTCCCATGTATTTGGTCGCATTAATCAGAAATTATTTAGTTGGCCGGCATGCTGCGGTGTGCATCAACGGGACAGTCTCCTCTTATAGAAGACTGTCGGCGGGGGTCCCACAGGGGCCGATTTTGTCGCCAACCCTCTACAATCTATACCTTGTTGACACACCAAAGCACGTCAGTACCAACATATTACTCTACGCGAAGGATACGACCATTTACGCTAGATCTTACTACGCCGAAGCCGCCGTTAAGAAATTAAAATATCATCTGATTGAACTTTTAAAATTTTACAAAAAATGGAAGATCAACATCAACCATGATAAAACTGAACTGATTATATTACATAGGAAGTTCACAAATATTCGCACTTTTGATAAACTGAAAATTAACGATACAATTATAAGGGAGAAGAGCGCGGTCAAGTATCTGGGGGTCACCCTGGACACGAGACTTCGTTTCGGACCCCATATAACGAACATAATAAATAGTACGTATGCTGCCTTAAGTAGACTATATCCATTAGTCAACAAAAGGAGCAAATTATCTAGGGATAACAAGGTAACGATTTATAAAGTCATTCTTAAACCTATCCTCACATATGCATGTGCGTCATGGAATACCATTTCTGATGCGCAATGCAACCGCCTACAGAGGACACAGAATAAAATCCTTAGACTACTAACAGAGTCTAATAGGTATACACCTATTATTGAATTCCATAATGATACTAATATCCCTCTCATCAGAGATTATATACGTGAAACGGCTGACAAGTTTTTTAGATATAAAGTTGCGAATTCCATACTTACCGCCAACTTGACCAGTATGAGGAGTTTCAACGAAACTCCTCATACACATAAGTTTTTGCACGAGGGGTTACCCCTCTATCACGAGAGATAACCTTAGGCAAGCACATATAATTGGCTGGGTCCTGTAATGGGAGTATAATTGGCTGGATGATTGTATATATTTATTTTATCCTTTACAAGATTATTTAGAATCCTTTTAGTTTTTTCAATTTTTCAGAGTCATTTTTATTTTCAATTAGAATCATTTTTATTTTTACCTTCAAATTAATTTTTCCTCAGAATTCTATTTATTTTAATCATTAATACGATCGGTGTGTTTTGTATATAGTCATTTTCTAAAACAGGTTTTGTTTAGTTTCCTGTGTGTATAGTTTTAATTTAGTAAATTTTATTCATTTTTAGTAAGCATTAATTTTTTAGTTTATTAACCTTTATGGATATATACCTCTAATTTGTCAAATCTGCAAAGGATGGCAACTCTACCAGCTCATTACTTAATTTTGTTCACTTATCCCCGTTATGGCATTAGATCCGCCGCCTTGCTCGATTCGTTTTTTAATAAAATTTGTATTGAGTCGGGTCAAGATATGATTGTATACTGTAATAAAATGAATGAGATAAATGAAATACAAAATGAAATGTTATAATAGTTAAATAAAATAAAAAACTTTTTAATGGTTAATGGTTAATGGTCCTAGCACGCAGACGGCCCGGGTTCAAAACCGGGTCACAGCAAGTCGATGAGATATTGTGGATGAGCGGATCTGCTCGCGTCACCATCTTTCGGAAGAGATGTAAAACTGTGGATTCCATATATCTACGATGTGAGCACGTTAAAGATCCCTACCCCACGACAAACTGTGGGGGTTCGGCAAAATTTCCAGGTTAGGGGTTCCAGTGCCTACACAGACACTGATGAGCTTATCCCCTGGCGTCGGTGATTGGCCTTGGTAACGGAAATAGGCCGACGTTAAATAAAAAAAACTATGATGTAGATACTTATACTAACTTAATATAGATGTATGCATAAAATATACATATAGAATTACAAACACAAGGAATATACACAATAAATTTAATTTCAATATCGGTTACGTTGTACATTATGGCAGACATTTCAACAACTTTTCTTTAAATCTAAAATAATTCTCAGAATTTTTTATTTCTGTTGATAGAATATTAAACATTAGACCTCTATATAATATAGTTTTATTTAATAATGACGTTTTGGTTGTATCTAGAAAAAAGTCATTATTATCACATCCGCACAACTCTTGCAACTGCGACACCAAGCCTCTACATCCTGACGGCTATTTATCCAGTAGAATCGTTCCCGTACTCTAGCCAAAGTCTTATTTCTGCTAAAGTGTTCTCTGGATATTCCTTCGAGCACTTTCCGAAGAACTTTTGGTACCCGATACCTGGGTATCGTCAAATCCATGGTAACTTCCTTCCCATCCGGGCTCTCCCATGCTCTCCGTAATAGTCCATCTTCAAGCCTTAGGAATCCCATTGCGCCCATAAAACTTACAGTCCAATACTTTTGCTAGAGACGTCCTTCCATTCCGGGCGAATTCCTTTGTCTTTTGCTTTCAATAGTGGTCCAATCTCATCATCATTCAGATATTCTTTCCTTACAATTTCCTTTATCTAGCCCTTGGGAACCTCTATCTTAATCGCCTTCACTTCTGCTACATCCTGCTGTTTCTTTACATTCTCGGCATTTACTTTCATAGAATGCTTCTGGCGACAATATCTCTTGATATGAACCAATTTGCCGCAATTATAACAACAGATTACATTTGTCAACCTTTCACCATTTCGCTGCTGCTTCGGCTCCTGTTCTGGTCGTTGCGATTCCTGTTTTGACTCGGGTCGCGAACCTAATTCGTTTAGCACTTGTACGATCATTTTATGTATGTGCTTTAGAATAGCCATCATTTTTGTCCTTTCGAAGCTGATTTCCTCTTTCACTACAGCGTCTACTAGCCCAAGGTCCCACTGTCGACAATCTCGAATCATATGTCCTGGTTTGCTGCACTGGTAACACCAGATAACTCCGCTGGGCTTTACACCTCCTTGTCGATTTTCCTGTTTTCCTGGGAAACTTGTCTTGATCATTAATTGAGTAAACATCTTGTGTAAATCCTTGAGTTTGGTGTCCAAATTCATTTCCTCTGATTGGGCGTCTTCCACAAAGACGGCTCGGACTCTGTGCGAAGAAGAATCCATATAAGCAGCGTCTACCTCAAGTGCATGACTCAATGCTTCGCTACTAGCCTTATGCCGAGATAGTCCAAGGACCCACCTGATCTCCTCGTCTTTTACGCCATCAATAAACGCGTCAACTGCCAATTGCTCCTGGATCTGCCTTGGTGCATTCGAGTAAGCCAGTCAGTCTCTCTACTGCAGCCTCAAATTCTCGTAAGCTCTCCCCAGCTTTTTGTATACGTGATTTCAGCTGAATCAGATATAGTTGAGCAAGGTATTGGTCTCCATATCTTAGATCTAATGAAGCATCTAAAACTTTAAAATCCTTTTGATGTGCCACTGGGATCGTCTCCAACAATTCTAAAACTTGCCCTCTCAATGCTAGAACAAATGCCATACCCTTTTCCTCTGTCTCTTGTATGTCGTTTATGAAATTTGACCGCCAAATTAGGGCGGTTGTAACCGGGGGCCTGATGATGCTACTAGCTGGCCTCCTATTTCCCTTAACTGCCGTTTAAGTCGCTCTAGATGTTCTTCGACCATATTTACCTTTCCTTTGACTTCACTTACTTCTTCTTCGACTGTATTCACTTTCCCTTCGACGTCGGTAACTTTTCCTTCAATATCACTAACTTCTCCCTCGGCGTTACCAACTTTTTGTTCTATTTTATCTACTTTTTCTTTGGCCTCAGTAGTGGCTGTCAGGATAGCATCTTATTGCACCTGTATAATTTTTCTCAATTCTTCCTTTTCTTCTTCTATACGTCTCTCCTGTTGCTCTTTTTCTCCTTGACGTCGTTTTTTTTGTTCTTCTTTGTCTTCTTGAAGTCTCTTTTCTTGTTATTTTTTTGTCTTCTTGACGTTAGTCTAACATCATCATTCTTAATTCTGTAAAAAATCTTGCATTTGTTTTTCGGCAGCCATGATTCTTGTTTCTATCAAAAAATTCTCGAAACAGCATTAACAAGTCTTATTTAAAGTTTATATCAGGTTCAAGTCAAGTATTTCCACAAAATCCGGAGTAGAATATTCTAGAAGTTTTCTCAAAAAGTCACCAATAGGTCTCATTTAGTGTGTATAACACTTTCCAGTTGTCAGAACTTAGCTAACTGCACTAGTTTCCAAATAGAAGGGAATGGAATTTTTCTGAAAATGTCACAAATAAGTCTTATTTGATGCCTATATCACCTTCCAATTGACAGAATTTAACTAACCGCACTAGTTTCCAAATACACGTACCATGCTTTAATCCAATCACATATTACTTAGGGGATTGTACACTGAGGTAATTCCACTAAGGCCTATAAAATATTTATCTTGGAAAAGCGATCAATTAGAATCACAAATAACTTTCAGACAATATTTACTCCTTGGTATACTAAAAAGCATTTAATGATAGATGTGAAACATATCTTGCTTTAAAATAAATTTAAAGAATTTAAAAGAATAAAGTAAATGTATCTTGCAATTTATTACCTCAAAATCAACAGGTTGCTAATTAAGGCGCACCTGATTTCAGTAGTAGTTGCTGAAAATATTATTTTCTAGTTTCCACTGTCTTGTTAATGTTATAAAACCAACTAAAGATATATAAATTGGATCCTTCCAAATATCACGAAAATATTCCTTAAAGAAGATTTTTGAGAACCTCAAAGAAATTCTATTTAAACAAATGCTTTATGATCGCATGAGACATTAAAAAATACCTTTGGGGAAAATATTGGAAGTTGCAATGGAAGGAGTTTTCATTATTTCCTTTAGGAACTGTAATATATTTTCGTTGCCCTTTTGAATCTTTGTTGATCCAAAAGAAGAAGTATAATTTTAAAAAGGCGCAATTTTGAAAAGTATGAACTGTTTATATTTGCACAAATATATGGGTACGAAGTAGCTGTCTCTTATTATCATTTGCTTTATTTACTAAATTTTTTAGGCTTTCCAGTATTACGAAAATAAGTAATTCAAATAAATTCATTTGAACATTTACACCCGCATTAAAAAAAAGTGATATGAACGATCGTTTACGAACAATCACTGTACAAATTGTTCCCTTACACATATTAAAAGGGATATGTTCAGTCAAAGTGTTTTAGTTCACACCCACCCACTCAAAAGTTAACAAAGCATGTCAAAAGCAGTAAAATAAAATTCGAACGTTTGCCACGGAAGACTGTTGCATTAATGACATGTTTAATGGTTTATGCATAGATGGTTATACCAGCAACACCACCAGTGAACTGTATCAGATATTCTGTCATGGTCCATTAGTGATTGTATCACCACCACACAATCGCTTGACTTTATAAAAATAGTATAAAAACATGGACAATAATAAACCATATTATTGTAACTTGTAATGTAGAAATAAGTACTGAGTGCAATGAATAATGTAACCAATAAAATAAATTAATAAAAATATTTTTATATATTGAAGTATTATTTTGTATGTACTGGCAACATTAAAAGTTACACTACAAAGAGCAAATCGAATTAAAATTATTGTAGGTTATATTTTTGAATGAAATATCCAATCTCTGGCTGTTTGAAGGATTTGTACAGTAAATTTAATATACGGCGTTTTAGGTACTTTTTAAAGAAGACCGCTCAGAGCGACTTTCAACTCAGATGAAATTACAAAAATTATACTTAATGTCGATTTTAGCTCAGTGCAGCTTCTTGTAGATTATGTTAACTGTAAACTTTCACACGAATACTGAGATTATATCACCTTATGAGGTTTTCTTACTGCCTAATAACTTTTCTTAATATCACTTCCTGTATATTAAGATTTGTAAAGATGTATAAGAGGCGAAAATCAAATAATACAAAATTGCTTTGATCTCATACCCCATATAGTGAGTACGGAGAACCTCGTAGCATTGTTTCCAACTACCATCCAATGGTTTTTTACTTAGAGCAATCGACTGACACAAAAAGAATCATTTAAAAATTTAGTATTTGCAACTTTGGGGTCTTTTATTTGTTTGTTTATTCATATTTCTATAAATAATTTGGGTTTGTCACAAGAACTGCCTCTTCACCTACGATGGCAATTCCAGACCAACAAATGCTTTGCAAAAATTCAAATGCATAATAGAGGACTGTACAACACAAATTTGTTCTTTAACAATAGGAGCTTTTATGAATTCATTTTAGGCACATTGCATCACAAAATAACTACTCTATTTTTCAGTACTGGTATGGCTTCTCCATCTAAAATATATTGTTTCTTTCCCATAATTTTCCAGCAATGATGTCCTAAATTCGGAAATCCTCAATAAAAGTCTGAATAATAGTGCACCACTCTCTACCACTGTTACTTGATTAAAATAAAATTATGCTCGTTTTCCACAACACATGAATCGCATCGGATTTCTCGGTGGTCCCTTCCATTGCAGACACGAACCATATAATATTTAATTGTAATAAGTTAAGCTTCAGCCATTTTCCTTCTGTATGTGCAATTTTGAATTTTGAAGCCTTCATTGAACGCGTGATCCTCCTTTATTAGATGGTTGGTATAATTTCTCTTGTGTACTAATATACATTTTTCGTAATTTCTACCAGTTTGTCCAACATATATCTTGGGACAAGTACCGCAGGTCAACTTATACACATTTGATTTATATTTCATTGAAATTCTACCTTTTAAATTAGGTTTTCTTAAAAAGCTACGCTCATTTTGTTTTTTTAACAAAGAGGAAATTGATTCTGTTGGATGAGGGGGGACGATGTGCGTTGAAGCTTTGAAGTCGATATTTTTGTCTTTTCCTTTGGGTGTACTCCTTCGATAGCTTTTTAAATACTTTTACCAATAATATTATCTATTATTTCTGGATTGTAATCATAATTGGATGCAACTTGTATTATTATTTGTAGTTTCTTTGTATAGTTCTCATCGACGGGGGAGTTAAAAGTTTATAAATCATGCTATTGGAATTGGTTGGGAGGGTGGTAAATGAAAATTATTGAACAACAGCACTTAGGCCCCATTGGGCTCCTTGTACTTCCTCTTTGTAGGCAGCCATTCGCCTAGGCCTCCAACTAACCTAATCTTCGAATAGGCTGTGATACTGCCTAGGGGCATCTCCTTAACATCGGCCAAGGTAGGCCAACGTTCTCCCAAAATGTATTATTGTTAAGACGGCGGAATAATCACAGAGCACATGTTGGACCGTCTCATCTTCTTGTTCACAACCTCTATAGAAAGATGTTTCGCTTAATCTCACACTGTGTAGATGTTTCCTTAGCGGACAGTTATAAAACGTAGGTTCCTTCTAGGCATTGTCAGGTAGTCCATTACTGTACTCTTGTTGAGATATTTTAGTAGTTCCCTAGCAAGTTGACAGCTGTTTGTTTCATCCCAAAGCTTCATGAATTCATTGTGGGTGTTCTCTTTAATTACTTGTGTTATCGCCTTGATCGGTAACAGACTGGCCGGGCCTGGTCAAAAGATACTTAAGCCTGCTGCCTCCTTGGCCAGTCTGCTACTACTACACTGTGCATGTCCTTTCACCCAGCATACCAGTATGTTATTGATGCTGGAGGTACCCACAAGTGCTTGGTGACATTCCCATACTGTTCCTGTGGTAATTTTGTAACTTCTCAGGGCTAGTAACGATTGTCTAAAATCTGTGTACATTCTAATTGTTTTGCCCATAGTTTGACTACGGACAATCTCTTTTGCAGCTATGGTTATATACGCCAATTCTGTTTGCACTACTCTGGCTCGCCCATCCATAGCCCATTTATGTTGGATTTGCAGACTTCTATAGAAGAGGCGTCTTCCTGACAGTCTCATTCCACATGCGACTCCTGGCCTCTCCACAGCCTACATTTGGTTCTATGCCAACGGATTTGAGGCGTACCATTGTTGCCGGAGCCACTTCTCCTAGATATATATCTAGTGGTGGCAGTCACAGCATTACCTCCATAGCTCTCGTTATCGTTGTTCGCATAGCTCCGGTGATGCTTAGGCAGGCAACTCTCTGCACTTGGCTGAGCTTGACCTTAGCTGTAGTCTGTTTGCTCTTAGGCCACCAAACCACAGCTCCATATGTTATCATTAGTCTTATGATGCCATTGTACATCCACATGACCACTATGGGTTTCATTCCCCAGGTTTTCCCACGGTCCTGTGGCACTGCTCATGAGACATGTAGGCCTTCTTTAGTCTTCTATCTATGTGAAAATTCCGTGTTAGTTTGGCATCGAAGGCTACCGCAAGGCATTTCACTTCTGACGCGAAATTGAGTGTGCTCCTAGTTTCTTTTTCCTTGTGAAGAAAACTATCTCCGTCTTCCTGGGATTGACAGACAGAGAGTGCACCATTTTTCGATTATTCTTAGGACCCTCTGCATTTTTTCACAGAGGACTCCTTCGAATTTTCCGCTAAGCATTATTGTTAGATTATCTGCGTAAGCAATTGTGTGAAATCCTTCTGAACTGAGAAGGCACAAGAGGCAATCAGGAACAAGGTTCCATAGCAGTAGGATCATGCTATTATAAGCTGCCCTGTTATGCTGGTAAGGAATAACTGAGGTGTTGTGAGGTGACAAATTGAAAACTCATGTGTCGTCCCTTTTAATAGTTACATCTAAAAAGTTAATACTATTTACAGTTTTTACTTCGAGAGTGAGTTTAACTTTTGAGTGAATTATAAAATGAGTATAGTAGCACTCATCATCCAAAGGTCACTGTGTGGCGAGGTGATTGTTGCGTTAACAAAGAAATTAAGTAAGAATCAAAAAACTAGTTAACATTAAACTACTTACTATACCATTGATAATTATATTAAAACATAGGGGGCCCAGGTTTGAGCCTTGGTGGACTTGGATAGTGCGAAATATTCTAAAAACATAACCACAGCTCAGCACTACTTGCCTTCGTTGTGTTCTTCATAGTCTAGTTTTACAATTATGTTAATATTTTAAATATTAAATAAGTAACTAGCCAAATAAACGAAACATATCCTTTACTAAACATATTCTAGTTCGCTGCCGCACTGAAAGAGAATGTTATCGTATTCAATCGTTTGTGAGCGAGCATTTGCAAATAAATTTTAAGTATTTCCTATATCGTGACTTCATCAAATTAGTAGTAAGAAACCATCTACTCGTATAACTTATAAACAACAATAAACACTAATTTTGCGATAGTTAATCAGCACCAATTAACAGGTGCAGATAATGCCGCCTTATTTATGACATAATAATTATTGCTTTACGACGTACGTGCGAGCACAGATAAAAAGCAGCTAATAGAAAGTCTGGAATAAATTAACGACATTTAATTTTGTAATTGAAAAACTTATTTATATGAGTAATAAAGTACATTGCTTAGTAAGACCCATTCATGAAATTGTTACCAATTTGAAGCACAGTTTGTTTGAAACAGTGGTTCAAGTATTCAAGTCGATTGATTAAAACATATCTAATAGCAATTATGTATTTGTAGAATAAATTTACGTAGGGTTTACCTAAGATATACGTAGAAACATGCAACGCTAGTAATCATAAAAATATTTTTGTTTTTGGGCCTAAAAGAGCATCAAATGATAAAAAATTAATTATGCCATTTGCGACAACTTAGCGAGATCTGCGAGACTTTCAATAGTGCCGCAACTAGGCTTACTTTTGTGCCTCCCCTAATCCAAATTAAAAAGCTGAGGAAATATATATTTGGTTTTAATCACATAACGACATAATAAATATAAATATACAACTTAAAATTGAACTTTTCTAGATTTAGATTCAGCAAATACATCTATAATCTCATCATAATTTAATTTAATTGCAGTTGATTTTTCAATTGAAATTATGGACATATTTGTTAATCGTTGTTGCCCCACAGAAGAACGTAAATATGACTTTACAAGCTTAAGCTTGCTGAACGAACGTGCACATGTAGCGCTTGTCACTGGGTTGCTTGGAAATATTCTCAAGGCCGTCTGTATGTTTGGATAAATATTTTCTATGGACGGGGCGAGCGTAGGTGCGTCTTTACTATGTACATACTTCGATATGCGATGTAAAGCAACGTTAGGCGTGGTTAGTAGTTGGATTGGTGACCGTTCCAAACGAAGACCACGTCCTCGCCTCACATATCTTCCAGCGGCTTGTATATCAGTGTATACGCGGAAGCTATACAACCTTAGGCGAGGGTTGTATAGGAGATATACCATCCTTCGGAGGGGATGTAAAGCCGTCGGTCCCTTGTCTATTAAATGTTAGGCAAGTAAAAGATCCCTACTCTTCTTAAGGGAAGAGGTTCGGCAAAATTCCTGGTTGGGGGTAGCTCGTCTACAGGCGTCGGTGTTAGGCCTCAGTAGCGGAAATAGGCCGACGTTAAATAAATGTATAAAAAAAAAAAAAAAAAATTTCTATGGACGGGTTATTCATATACCTTGCAAAATTTCCAAGAGACCCATTTTAATAAAATTTTCTTGCAGTGTTTTACTTTGAAATTTGAAACTTTCTATTTTTGATCTAAATTCGTAAGCACTTAAGTCAGCAGGATACTTGAGTGCAAGATTTGTGGCTTTTTTTTTAAATTCATTCAAAATGGTCGTCTCGATAGAAACCCCGTTTAGGAATCCAACATCATCTGCTACCCATTTAGAGCCACAAATCTTTCTTCCATTTGCATGATGATTGTATCAAGTACCTACAATAATCCAACTCTTAACTGCGTGGTGGAATCAAAAGAATGAGATTCATCGCTTGTGTTCTCCCCAGGCATTTTTGTTTTTTTGCGCTTTCGAGACTCCTGAAGTATTGGTTCAATGTCTATTTTCTCTGCCATAAACTTTGAAGCGGTGTGAAGAGATCTTCTCATCTATATTGTTTCATTTCGTTCAACAGTCCCTTAATCATTCGGGCACCTTTAGATACATCATGCTGCTTTTCTTGCAAGAAAATATTAATCCTATTTATTTTATTCAAAAGAATATCCCAAAACGTCAAGTAACAGATGAATTCAAATTGTTTTATTAACTTTAATAACGCCTTTGCTTGCACAATTGTATCTCCAGTACTTTCTTCTGATACGCTGATCTCTTCAAGACTGTCGACAACTTTTTCCAGCTGGGAGTTCAAAGCATGACCAGCGTGTATCGCTTGTTCCTTTTAAAGGCACTTTAAGTTTGCTTTTCAACAGATCCCAGCGGAAAGATGACCCAACAAAAAAGTTATACATTTGTTGAACTGTTCCGAAAATGGCTTGCATTTTTGAAGTTATCTGAGCAGCATTAACTCCCAAATTAAGACTGAGCAGTACAAGGAATAAATCGAGCATTATCATTCAGTAGTAGAATTCGAGTCTGAACACCATTGTACTTACCAACCACATTCGCGCCATTGTCGTATGATTGCCCTCTGATATTATTTATATCTAATTTTTCAGCAACCAATTTTTCCTTTATTTCTTTTGCAAGCCCTTCGCTCTTTTTCTTGTGGGTATTTATGAAATCAATAAAACTCTCTTCAACAGTACACTTCCTGTTAGAGTCAATATTAACATAACGTATTATTTGAACTAATTGTTCCTGATGAGAGACATCTGTAGTACAGTCAAATAATATTGAAAAATATTTGCTTCCTTGATATTCTCAATAACATCCTTCCTTACTTCTGTAACTACCAGAAACAATTTGTTTTGTATGGTAGGGGAATAATAGGTCAACTGACGTTTATTGTGAGCCTCAATGTGATCTTTAATGATATTGTCATAGTGGCTAATCAGTTCAGTTGTGTTTAGAAATTTGCCGCAATTTGGATGGCCGATAATTTCAAGTACCTCTCAGCGCATCGTTATTTTTTATGCAATGTAGAATGGCATTAAGTATTACCCTCAAAATGTGCCTCCATTTGTTAGTGAATTTTCGTGACGAGGCAACAATGGATTCAAATGGTTCCAATCTCTAAATCCGGTTATCCAAACACTATTCCTATTATTACGAAATGAGAATAGTATGCATGGAAAACAAAAAATCGAATCCAGCTGTTTGCAGTATATAATCCATTTTCTGGCTACTCTTTCACCATTTACCATTATTTTCGTAAACCACTGATTTTCAAATCAGGACCATGTTCGATATACATCTTAATGCTATCTTTGTTTATGTTCCATCTCGTCGGATTATTGAAGTCAATATCGATTTCCCAGTCAGGTGATTGTGGTTGCGGGTCTACATTTTCCATGAATTCTTCATTTACATTCTGAGGTGTAAATCTTCCTCTTTCTATTTCTTGGTTTACATCTTGGTTTTGTATTTCGACTATTTCCTGTTCACCATCTGCTGAGCTCGCACTGTACGGAACCGGTTTCATTGACTACATTGTTTTACATTACATTAGATGCAGACTCCGGCCTTGTCTTACTATGTTTCCAACTTTTGCGCCCCTAAGATCATGCGCCCGTGGCAAATACCACCTTTGTCACGCCCTAGTTACGGTTCTGCTTTTCAAGATCAATTTTTTTCTTTGTTTTTTATAAAGGGTTGTCTACAAAAGTGCTTTTTAAATAAGTTGTAAATATACAACTTATCCAGTAAAATAATACATTTGTAAACAGTTTTTTGGGCACTTTGCATTTTATTGCTTTAAATGATAGTTTAAATAGAGGAAGTCTCCCCCCAAATTCGTCCCCAAAGAAAAGCAATGTGTATTTTTTACGTTTTTCTTAAAAGCTGTTGATTTCGGAGATAGTTACCAAGAACAACAATTTTTAGTACTTATTTTTAGTACCCTGTATATTTTTCACGTATCTGATTCGTCCTTAAATTCTCTTTTCAACCACGTATTGCAAATATGGCAATTATTTAAAATGACAGTTAATAATCATTTTATTTAATTAAGTCTAGGTGACCATGAACCTCGGCAGATATTTTGACTTATAGTATACCGTGATGTCGAAAGATCTCTGGTATGCAACTCTGTGTCTCATATTTGTTCTTCCTTTATCTTCAATATTTTACCTAGCAATCAAAACTTTCACATTTCCAGAAGTATGGAAAACTTCTAATATATCTAAACCGTGATATAAACTAAGTTTCTTTGGTTTTGCTCCCAGTTTGATTGAATTTTTAGTCATATCTAAATGAAGGGCAGCAATTTGTCCTCTATAGAGACGTTAAGTCCAATGTAGTTCATGCAAAATCTGGGATACCTCAAGGTTCGGTGCTTGGGCCTTTACTTTTCTAATATATTTGTAAACCATATAGTCTCCCAACTTAATTTCAATTCATTGTTGTACGCTGATGACATGAAAATTTGTACTAGTATTAATAGCGAAAACGACACCAAGAGATTATAAAATGTCTTAGTTAACTTTCGCTCATGTTGTGACAAAAACGAGCTACCCATAAATATAAACAAATGCTTCACAATGATTCAAGAAACACAATCTTTCATTAAATGGATAGGTTATCAGTAATACGAAAATACTGAAATACGACAAACTGAAAGACCTTGGCGTTACTTTTGACACTAAACTCACATTTAATGATCATATCTCTGAAATAACTGCTAGTGCACATAAAAAATTATGTATCATTATAAGAAATTCTAAAGGTTTTGAGAACTCCAGCACCATATTTCTCTTATTTAATGCCTTTGTAAGATCTAAGCTACCAGAACAACATTGAAAGTACTCAAAGGCGCTTTCCAAAATATTTGTATTTTCGAGAAGAAGGTATTTATCTCCCTAGGGGTTTTCCACATGAGAAATTGCTCTCTAAATTTCATGTACCTGATTTAAATTCCCGTAAAATATTTAGTACCTCAGTATTTTTACACAAACTTATTCATTTCAGACTCCTCCCAAATATTAGAAATGATTAGATTTCGTATACCAACTTTCCAGACTAGAAATATATAATTTATTTTAAACCTCGAACGAATTTGCTCAAACGCTCTCCCCTGCATATAATGTGTTCTAATTTTAACTCCCTACCTTGTAATGTTGACATATTCAAATGTAAAATTAAGGATCTTATGAAAGAAATTCTAAATAACTGAAATTTATTTTGTTACTACTGCTAATATTAAGTATATAATATTTATATACATATAATTGTATATTCCTGCCCTATAATTGGTTTTTCTGTTGGAACAGATAAACATATGAAACAGATAGAACAGAAAACAGCTAAAACAGATAAAAGAGATAAAACAGATAAACAAATAAAACAGATAAAACAGGTAAAATAGATAAAAAAGATAAAACAGTTAAACAGGTAAAACAGATAAAGCAGATAAACCAGTTAAAACAAATAAAGCAGATAAAGCAGATAAAACAGGTAAAACAGATAAAACAGTTAAACAGGTAAAACAGATAAATAAAAACCAGTTAAAACAGCGAAAGCGGATAAAACAAGTAAGCAGATAAAACAGATAAGAAGATGAAATAAATAACTAAATTTAGGAAAATGGATTTATAGTCGACAATAGTTTTAATAATAGTATCATCACTAAATAACAACTTTTGTTTTGCTAATAATATTTCAGTCGCAAACTCCTCTATAAAATTCTTATTTAACTATAAAGAACGTAACCAGACTGCAGCCAACAGCTACTCTCCGGGCTATGTACCCCACTGAGCGCTGAATTAAGTGTAATAATTACATGTTATCAAACAGAACGCAAATCGATTGCAACAAACACCGACCGAAAGACTAATTCCTACTTAAAGGAGCTCCCATATTCTGCCCTCTAGAAGCGCACTTGAACTTTTGTTTTGCTGTTTCAATAAATTGCAATGGTACAAACCACTGTCACTCGATGTCAAATTTTAAATTGTGCTCTAACGAAGCAAGGAATTTCCAACAGAGAATTTCCGGTCAACCGATATTTTGCATTTTCTTTATATGCTGGAATGTTTTCAGTACATAGGCTGTGTAAATATGAGTTGTAATAAAAAATAATAAAATAAAAATTTTTAATTATCCGGAAAAAATGTTTCACGGCACTGCTAAAGATGAAACAAACCAACTGAACTAGGGCCCTCAACTGAATCGGGGTCCTAGGATAGTCCTAGCGTGCCATATGGTTAATCCGCCACTAAAAAATACGAAATGATTTAAAAATTGCCAGTAAATCTTGTTCGTCATTAATAGTATATATAGTTTTAAAAAATCTATACGCTTCGTCGATATATCTGGCAAACATATTTTTTGTAATCAAGTACGATTTGCTCTTTTTCTGAAACTAGGGCAATTTCCTGCTGCTCCCAATTAGGTAGCATTTAGCTTTAACAGTTTTTCCGCGGCATAAATCTCCCGCTTTATCTGAGCAAATTCCAACAAAACGGCAATAACCACACCTGTAATTCGCAGCCAGAGAGCTACCATTTAATTATTGTTGTGGACGGGGTCCGGTGAATGCGAACTGCGGGAGCCCGTGATTACGGTGGACGAGAGACGCGTGACAGGCGCACCGTCTAATTACCAGTCCATCATGCACCGGACCAGCTATGTGTTTAGTATTTTCTGATCGCACTCCGATACCCGAGATCCAATCTGTTTTACACTCGACGCAGTGGCATGACAAGAAATCGAAGAGGAATTTGCTAAATCGTTTGCAAGTTTCTATCTTCAACTTGGTAATTAGTTCGGTCGAGATGTATGACCCACGACCTGTGGTGCCTTTACGAGGGAAGGGTTTTATACTCACTTGATTGAACTGAATAAAAATATTCATGCAAAGATGTATTTGTTTATAACTTAAGGAAAAGAGTATTTTTGCACCGAACCATTTTAAAATATCCTAAGGCGGTGATAAGGGGGTGTAGAGGTGGTAGTTACCCCCCTTCCCCCATGAAGGGCTATAACATAAAAAGTCAGGCGAAACTTAGAGCGACTTATCTGCAGATACTTACATTTTTTTTATTTTAATGGTTAATAGTCCCTAATTAATTATAAACTTTTTCTCTGACGTTAAACACATAAAAAAATATTTTTCATTTTAACCCGAAGCAAGAAAATTTATTTACGCCCTTGGCCTCCACATACGTGGTCCTATAAAAATAATAACTTTTATTTCTATTAACAAATCTTTAGATATGAGCAGAGTAGAATAACAAAAAAATGTTTTTATTTTTTTTTACCTTTATTTCCATATACTTACATAGTACATACAAATCTGTAATACACATATAAACAATATTTAAAATAATTGTATAATATGTGCATGTTAAGCCTCAATTCAAGCGTCCTGAGAAAAATTTTTGCAAATTATAGTATATACATTTGTTTCAAAAAAATTTTAGTTGTCTTTTAAAAGTTACTAAGTTATCAATATTTTATCGTAGATGGTAAGTTATTAAAAACCGTTATATCGGCGTACAAAAGCCCTCTTCTGGTAATATTGTAAGTGATATCTCGCGTAACGAAAAGCGATTTATTTCTGGTGTCATATTCATGGAAGTCTGGGTGAGGTTTAAGTTGTGTGCGTATTTGAAATGTCATAATTGCCAATTTATAGATGTACTGGTTTACAATGGTCAATATACCGATACTATTAAATAATGGTCTGAAAGAGTATTGTGGTTTTGGTCCCATAAGAATATAATATTAAATTTTTTTGTGATAAGTTACTTCCACCACAACAGACCATACTGTAATAAGCTATGGAAATATGCATAGTGAATACTAAGTGTACATTGGTTACCTAGTTCACAATTTATTTTGAATATGGCATAAATAGCTTTAGATAATCTGTTATTTAAATTAGAAATATGACATCCCATTTCAGTTGCTTGTATTGACAAGCAAGGCTTGTATGAATTCACAAAAATTTTATAACATTTCTAGAGCTGATGACACCATTTGTAGTTCTTATGTCTGTGTTCCTTTCTACTAAGTTTGAAATGTCACGTTAAAAGTTTTTTCTACATTCAACAACGATTTATTTGCATTAAACCAATGAATAATTTCGTTCATTGATATTTGACTAAGTCTTATTAAGTCCTCGTAATGTCTATTATTTAAGATGATACTTGTATCCTCAGCAAATAAGGAAAAATGTAAGTAGGGAAAACTGTGGACAATGTAGTTTATGTAAATCAGAAAGAGAATTGGGCCCAGCATGGAATCTTGTGGAACACCTCATTTTACTATATTTTCCGCGGTATTCACTTATTTTGAGGTTCAATTTCAACAAGAGATTTGCGACCCGTCAAGTAAGACTCAAACCACTGCAGTGGTATCCCTCTTATAGAGCAGTAATTAAGTTAGGCAAGTGTGTTGCCCACCTTGCTTAGACAAGAGCCAACAGCTCGAAACTGCAGTCTGCAAGAGGTGTGGGACGACTGGCACGAGAGTTCCTTTAAGTGAGATCCATCTGTCGGCTGGTGTTTGTTGCAATCGAAGCATTACCGTTCTGTTGGTAATATGCAATTATTACACTTAACGCGCTAGGCTTATAACTTGTAATTCAGCGCTCGACGGGGCACATAGCCCGGTGAGCTGTTGCTTGTAGTCTGGTTACGTTCGTTATAGTCAAATAAGGATTTTATAGAGGAGTTTATGATTTTCAGTCATTCAGTCATTATGTATTAATATTCTGCCCTCTACAAGTACATCCGAACAATCGCTTTGTGTGCCACTCAGATCATGCCATCTGTCAAGGTCACGCGTTCTAGAACGATCAATTGTCTTTTTGGCTAGAAAAAATATTTAACAGTAAAATTTATTTCAAATGCATTTCTTATTCTTTTTAAACTATAATATACGACCTTCGCGCCACCGCTACACTGCTATACCTTCGTCTCTTGACAGACGTTATTCCTCCTCAGTTGCCAGGTTCCAAACAGTTTATCATCCAGACCTTAGATACTTTTACTATTGAACAGCTACTTATCTATCCATAGTAGTCCAATAAAATGGGAAAATTTTGATGAAATAATTTAATGTGGGCTAAAATTTTGGGAACGGGCTTATTTTGTGGTACTTTTTAACATATTAAAAGTCCCCACCCATAGACGCATATAGTGTATCTAATGAAAGTTAAAGAGAATCAAATTTTGAATATGTTGGTGTATGTACAAAATCGTTTTGATAACGAGTGAATGGAAATAAAAGGAAAAAACGTGAAAAATTGTCATTTTGACAAATAACTTTTTAATAATGACAGTAAAGGTTTTTTGAAGAGAATTCCATTATCTGCAAAATGAGCTTTAAGTGATCTTCATACGATGAATGGTTCCCGAGTTACAGCTGTTTAAAAGCCCTAGGCAACACCCCAACCATCTTCCAAGCAGAAATACATGCTATAGATCTGTGTGCCCAGGACTGCTTTCGAAGGGCAAAGATCTATATATTCTCAGATAGCCAGGCATCATTAAAAACTCTAAGGTCCTACACCTTTGAGTCTAAAATTGCCTGGGAATGCAAACAATCCCTGAAGCAACTGGCCAACAACAACAAGGTTACTTTGATGTGCGTGCCAGGGCATGAGGGGGTACAAGGTAATGAACTTGCTGTCAACCTTGCAAAAAAGGAGCTGAAGCACAATTTATTGGACCTGAATCGTTCTGTGGCCTGGCCAAGGGACGCATAATGAAGGAGATCCAGAAATGAGAAAAGGACCAGAAAAATGCCTGCTGGAGGAATACTCCAGGCCAAAGACAAGCGAAAAAGTTTATAATTTATTCGACAAAGAATGCCGCAAGGCTTCTCGAACTTGAAAAGTCCAAATTAAGGCTGATAACAGGCCTTCTAACTGGCCACTGCCCTTGAGATATCATCTCAAGAACATGGGCAGGGCAGTAGACAACAAATGCAGATACTGCGATACTGCAACTGAAACTGCGGAACATGTACGTTGCAAATGCAAGGCATTAATCCGCACTAGGCTAAAGTTCCTAGAGCAGGTGGAATTAACGCCTGAAGACATAGGGAAATTAGCTCTCAGGAAAATCACAAGCTTTATTAAAATCTTGAAATCCTGGGTAATAACTAAATGTAGGGTTATTCACAAAAGATCTCTTTAGGTCGAAATGAAGTAAGGCTACTTAAAGCCAAACAAATAACAATTTCTTAAAAATTGGTTTTGACCTATTTTTATTAGTTTATATACATACGGAAGTAATGCAATAGCGTAAGTCTCTCGCAAGGCATATTTTCTTTTAAAAAAAAGGTTCTTGAAAACTGTCTTTGTTCGGCAAAATTTAACCAATATTATTTTTTTATTCCTTTTTTGTGTATATCATCGTTTCTTTTGACTTTACGACAAAATTTCATAAGACCTATTCATTTAGCTTACAAAATTTTCTACAAAAACACTTTTTCGTGTATGATTTTCAATAAGTAGCTTCAAGAAACTGACGATTGTAAATGCGGTCGTTTTTTAAATTTTAGTAAACAGGGAATTTTCGTCATGTTTGACAAATTTTTTTTTTCACATTTTGAAGTATCAGAAGTTATTCTGTGAGCATTTCTTAGTCGTTTCTATTGGGCCCATATTTAAAAAAAATTGTTATGCACAGTTCTTGCAGAAAAATCTTAATTTATAATAAAAAAATTAATTTTTGCTCATAGCTGCAAACAGCTGTAACTCGTGAACCGTTCATTGTATGAAGATCACTTGTAGCTCATTTCAGAGATAATTTAATTCTCCTCAAAAACTCTTTAGTGTCAGTATTGCCTAAAGCCAATCAAAAAATAGCTATTTGTCAAAATGCACTTGAGAATGACAATTTTTCATGTTTTTCCCTTTTATCTCCATTCACTCGTTATCAAAACGATTTAGTACATACACCAACATATTTAAAATTTGATTTTCTTTAACTTTTATTAGTACCCTATATGCGTACGCTCTATAGTTTTCGAGTTTTTATCGATTTTATCATGAAACAAGTTTTCTGATGGCGCGCTATAAAGATGTTTAAAGAGTCATATCTCTGTCAATATTGATCGAATGGAAATGAAAGGAAATTGTTCGTAATCGAATTCTCTACAACTTTCATTTGAAACATTTTGCGATCCGAAAGGCCATTTTTGAGATTTTAGCGAAGAACGCGCGCTTTTGCGTTGCGTCGCAAAACTGTCAAACTATCAATAAAATCTATCTCGGCTCCAATAGGTCGTACGAAGATTTTTATTGCCTATAATTTTAGTGTGTACATATTTTACAGTAAAATTGATACTCTCCGAGTTTTTACCTATCCCCCCCTCTATCCTCCGCCGGCGTCTAGTCTACGGGTGGGGACTTTTGATATGTTAAAAAGTACCACAAAATACGCCTGTTCTCAAAATTTCAGTCCATTCTGCATTATTTCATCCAAATCGACAAATTTCGTCCCATTTTATTACTATAGGTACTCTGTCCAATACTACTGGTTGTATTTACTAAAAAATGAAAAAATATTCTAAAAATCAATACTGATTTCAGAAGCACATTTGTACTGAAGAACCTCTTCAATAGATACATACTATATCGAACAAGAAAGTTCCAGCCATCTACTATTAGAAACTGTTCCAAACATTTTTGTAATGTTGCTTATTAACAATATTGGTTGATACTTGTCAATTGTCATATCGTTTTTACTCGCATGTTTATATATTGATACAACAACGCCTTCCTTAGAAATATCATGAACGATAGAGTTTTTAAACACAAGATTAATATTATAAGCAATGTTTTAAAGTCTCCGTTGTTATAACATCAATAAAGCGTACTTTTAAAAATATAGAGATTAGAAAACTCTACGATTAAATGGCATAATTTTATGAAGCTGCAAAAATTAAAATTTTGACAGGTTCAACAAATATTTTCTGTGGTGAGTAACATCCATAAAAAGCGTACTTTCCATGCATTTTTTTATTAAAATATATTAAATTGTTTAAAAAGGTATATATTTGCTTTTCTATTTTTTTTCACACATTCTTTCATACATTATTGTATTGATGTTGCTTTGATATTCTAGTATTGCTTGTTCTTGCGTTAAAAGAAAAGTAATTCATATGTCATTCCTCTCCCTTTGATACGCCGCTGCTGCACAGCCTGTGTTGCCTAAGGCCCACTGTTATTATCTACTGCAAGCCTCCTGGCCTTTGCCACCGCTCCTTCATTTGCCATAACATCAAAATGACCAGAATGAAATGAGCCTGCAAAAAAGTTGGATATGAGGATTATTTATTACATCTTTACAACTTTAAATTATAAACATTGTACAATACAGGCTGCTCTTTATTCTGCATTTTTTTATTTATAATGGAAAGACCCAAAATCAAGATCGAGCAAGATTTTATACTCACAAAATTGTTGAAATTATTATTTTGTATTCGGAGAAATCTAAATAAGGGAAGGATTGATTTTGGTAAATGAATTATTCATTGTATTCTACTTCTCCTGCAACTAATCGTATGTAATCATATTCACTAGCTTTATTTGGTAGTCGACTCAAGTTTCTATTATGTAGAGTGATTTGAAATTCATAACTAATAAAAAGCTTCTTTATTGGCTGAGTGGGCCCTAAAAACTAGAATGGTATGGTATAATAAATAACTTCTGGAATACATTTATTAAAGTTCTATCTAAATTAGTAAGGATCATCTTCATATGATGTCTTTTGTTTTTTTGACTTCTTTCTTCTTCTTCATTAAGAATTTTCTAAAAATAATACTAAAAAGAAGGAAGATAAAATGAGTTATTGTCATCGAAGTGAGAAGGGCACGCGCTTGTGTGAGCAACGATGATTCAGACCATGAACATCAAAAATAATAAATTTCTCTTATGTTTGAAGAGAAGAAAAGATCAAAACTCGCAAAATTCAGACAAAAGAATTTTAATAAATTAAACAAGGATTGTGAAAGTATTCAATGTTGTTCAACATAGCCAAGTAATTTTGTTGGAAATGTAAAATTATGGAAAAATGTGTAATAAATAAAATTATAAACATTTTTTAGTTAAAGTTAATAAAAGATAACGGACTAAACTGAGACAAATAAAAACCCAAATCGAAAGGAAAGGGTTGTAGAATATTTAAAAGATGAACTCTATAATATGAGACCTGTTTTTTCAAAAGCAAAACCATTAAATCAGGAGTAAAATTTAAAAAACTGTGCTTATAGTGTATCATCCCGTGCGAGTGTAACAAACATGTGAGTGAATCATTCAAATGATTGGATGAAAACAAAAATTACGTTTCAGGTGGTCCATATTATCAAGTTCCACGGTACATTTAATATTTTGGTTCAGGTTGTTAAGGTACTTTTTTTAACATTTATTTAATATCGGCCTATTTCCGCTACTAAGGCCTAAACACCGACGCCTGTAGATGAGCTACACCCAACCAAGAATTTTGCCCAACCTCTTCTTTTTCGAAGAGTAGGGATATTTTACTTGTTTAACATTTAATAGACAAGGGACCAACCGCTTTACATCCCCTCCGAAGGATGGTATATCCTCTACACAATCTTCGCCTAAGATTGCATAGCTTCTGCGCATACATTGATATGCAGCCACTGAAAGATGTGAGGCGTGGACGCGGTCTTCCCTGTGAACACGAAATGACAATTTATAGCTTGATATGAGACCCTTGGAGTACCTCGTGCACTTTTTGTTGCTGAAATTTTTTTTGAGAATGTTCGGGTCAAAAACTTCACCCTATAAATGGATTCATATTTATTTAATGTAAGTTGCACAAAATATTAACGAAAAATAATAAATCAAATTATTTGATTTAACAAAACGTAGTAGCAAAGTAATTATACGGCTTACAGAAATTTGTCTATAAAAATAAAGTTGCGAAGTGAAAAAATAAATGAAAAAAGATAGTGTAGTAAAATGTAGATGGGCTGAAAGAATTCACTTGTTACATAGCAGCGTTTTTCGTAGTGTAAACAAAGATTTTTAGAAATCAAATTTATATGGAAAGGTGGGCATTAACGAGGGGCATCTTTTGAATTAGGTTTCGTGATCCTAGGTGAACTGGTTATGAAATTATTTGAAATTAACGTAGAGTATATAAATTTGGTCGGATTGGCGTCTGAACTGGATCCGGTTACGAAGGCCTTTACTTCGATATGAAAGGTGAATCGGAGCTTTAGGAGTTTACGCGGGTTTACGCGAGTTGCAATTTGTTGAAAGGGAAATAAGTTTTGATGAAAAAAGTTACTTTCGGGGAACTAAGAGTTTAGGAGTTTAAGATTAAAGTTATAATATTTTAAGAGGCTTGGAAACTGAATTAGACGTTGAGTTAAATGAATAGAAATTAGTAGACATATAAGTTAAATGATATTAATTAATTGGGATTCATGTAGCGATTTGGACGAGGTTGAAAATAAAATGGGGGCTTTGTTTGTAAGGCTTCGGCTGTAAAATGGTTATATGAAGAGTTTGAGAGCTATTATTGGTATTTTCGTGTTTTTGATGAAACGTTTACGAAAGACACTATGACACTTGTGTAGAGCTGGGAGCCTTAGAATTTAATAGAGACCTTTCGTGCACTTAGTTTTTGAATTTGAGAAGAGTGGGTGAGTCACACGTAAAACGTTGGATAGGGTCAAATGCTACACCCTGTATAAGCCCCGGAGTAGGTTGCTTCACTTGGAATAGCTTAATATTCACTTGAATTTATTTTATTGTTTATGGCAAGGTCCAAGAATTTACCCTGTGTATGCTTCTTGAGTAAAACACTTGGTTTTAAAACGAACAAGAATAAATGTATTTATTAAAACTGAACAAAGTTTAGAACAGTTTAACTTAAAATATTTAATTCACACAAGTTAAAATAAATACTTTCGACACTGAAATTCCGTTTAAAATAAAATGTATTAACACGATTGGTTTATAAGATTTGCAAAATTCACTTTTGGTTTGATGCGCTAGGGCAGATTATAATATTTGATTTGAAACTTTTTTTTACTTGGTTATGGCCAAGGAAGGAAGTTGTGGTATCGAACTTGACTTGCCCAAGCTCAACACGCTCGGTTTTTTTATACGCTTCATCGAGGACTCGACGAGCAGAGAGCTGAGAGCTGGAAAGGTCTGGATAAGTCGCCGCCCATTCCGTTGTGGGCTTCGATTGCGCATTATTGCACAACATTTCGCAATATCGCATCAGAAATCTTAAAAATGGAAAAGTTGGATATGAAAATTATATCACCGTATCGGCTTCAAAAAGGATAATTTTTTGACATGTGAATGAAGTTAGAATCAACTTAAATTTGGGAGTTATTAATGCAAATTGGTTGAAAATATTTATTAAAATTGGAATGACCCCGTAAAGTGAGTTTTTATATTGATGGGGACGAGAGTGCGGGCACTTTACTTGAATAATTTGTATGGGGAGTGATGGTATGTTGTTATTTTGAATACGAAAATGAATGAACGGTGAAATTTGAAGGAAGAATAATTATTTTTAAGATGTTTGTTTGATGAACTTAACATATTTTTACAAAAGGGTGTGAAAAGTAGTATTGAAATTTACGAGTCAACTAGCGGAACACATGAAATAGGAATAAGCTCGATGTAAATGGGAACTCGTGAAATGGAAAGAAAGTAAGATGATTGATTAGCTGGCACATCAGAAACTGAATGATGTGTATTTTGAAGTATGAATGGGGACTTGAATGGGAAGTTGAAATTGAGAGAAAAATGTTTTATAAAATTAGATAGAAGTGAAATATAACATTGCGGCTTGGGGTGTGGAAAGCGATTTTGATGAGAATCGAAATATCGAGGGGGCTGTATTTTTTAGGGCTGTCGTTTGCAACTTTTTTGCTGTAAATGACTAATATGAATGTTTGAACGGAGTTTTCGATAAATTCGGACTATTTGTGAATTATCGGTGTTATGTGAATTTTTCCAGATTTTTTCGTATTAAATTGTAGTTTTTTTGTTAATTTAAGCGTCTTAAGGACTTTCTTATTTTAGTTTATCAAGGTGAGGCAATTTTTTCTGGCTCTGATTTATGGCGTATAATATAATACTTGAAACGGTCACCCGTCTAAGTATTAACCGCATCTGACGTTGTTTTACATCGCATATCGAAATAGTAAAGACGAACCTTCGCTTGCCCCTAAGGTACGTTTTATATTTCTCAATTTCCTGGCCCTCGCGAGTATGTTACCAGACGATGGAAATGGATGACGAAACCAACATTTAGACTTGCGGTTAAAGAGTAGAATGCAGATCCTACCAAGTGCAGGTGAACGGATGTTCCTAAGTTTCTGGATTATAAAAAATAAGTCTGGTTATTATTTTCGCTTTTATTTTAGTTGATCTGACCCTATCACATCAGTCCGTTGTATGTCGTGGATGTCTGGCTGACTCCAGACATAGAGATATTGAAAAACGTTGTCGTATTAATTAGTTTAGTACAAAGCTTCTGGATAAAGTTGAATGGGCTCTAAAACTAAACGCTGTAACGCACTGCAACTAACCTTTTGAGAATTTGATTTACTTTTTATAGTACTCGATTAGAATACTCCGCGCAGTTTATTTAAATTCAAAACAATTTTTAGGAATATGTTACCGTAAAAGTATTACAATTTTATGCAAGGTACCTCATAAAACACATGCGGTCTTTTACCAAAAAATATCTGACTAGCATCGTCGGAGGTATATACTTTAGCGATTACACATAGGCTACGGATACGTTCCTCGGTAGAGTATATTATAGAAATCTCTGCAGGGGACAGTGATATACCCTGAAAAAGTTCCGACGTCCGTCAACACACACAGTAATGATGCGGATCGGGCCGCTGATTGATTGTCCTGTGTTTGCTACTTAGCATGCAGTTGTACACGTTATTAGCGGCTATCTCTCGGCATCTACTCTCCGGTGGTCCCATCCTTCGATTAGACGTTCGTCCGCGCTCACTAGTACCCACCGTTACCCGTTCCATACACTACTTTTCTATACTTTTTATTCTAATGGCAAATAATTGATCGACTTACTAATGACATTTTAGTCCGGTAAAATGGGGTATTTATATCTATCTGTTCGCATGTAACATGCTAATGACACAAATTATACACATATTTGTACAGGGTGTAATTAGTTTCCTCCCATTAAAAAAAACTTGTATTAGCGAACGACTAGACAAGCAAACAACATTAAATATCGTGGGGTCTAAAAAAAATAAAATGTAATTTTAAAACGTTTGCTTGAGAACCTCTGGCCAAATAGTCTATGTATAATATTGACGAAGTCGGTAACAACTGTCGAACTAAATTAATTTCAAGATCTCTTTGCGAGTTACATCTCCTTTTCTTTAATAGAGGTTGCATTGATGATAACAAATAAACAACGCGGAAAGAAACAGCAGATAAATGTCACTCTATCTATTTTTAACACGATTTTATTAGCTTCACCTGTATGTTTGTTAGTTTGTTTGTGATGGAATCTTTGAACGTGATTCTCACCCACTTCAAAACGTCAGATTAAACTGAAACTTTGCACACTTATCAAGGCCCGAGAACAATACAATAATTTGACAACTTTTTCCTAATGTCCTCACCAGGATCATCAGGATAAAATAAAACAAAAAAAAGTGACCAATCTCTTTCGAGATTTTGCCGGAGGAGCCGATGTTATTAATATATATATTCTAACTAACTCAAAATACAATAATAATAAAAAGCGTGTTAATTAAATGATTTTTAGTAAGTTTTAAAATATTATAGTTTAAAAAAACTAAAAAAACACGCTTTAATAGCAAACCGAACTAAAAAGTAGAAATAATGTTTAAATATTAAGATTCATTTTATTGTAGAAATTGTGGGTTGCTTGATGTCAATTGTTATAAACCCCACGCTTTTTACAATAAAATGTATCTTAATACTTAAGCATTACTTTTTAATTCGGTTTGCTATTAAAGGGTGTGTTTTCAATTTTTTAAACTATAATTTTACACCGTTTTTTAGGCATGGAAATTTATTACTTTCTTATAAAAAAAGCTTAAGAATCACCGACTTTTGTTTTATCAGTTAGATTTACTATAAAGTCGATCAAATGTAACAAATGTACGAAGTTATCGGTTTGATGTCTTGTAGTATCTTAGACTGCTGAGCTAAAAACTTTAATTGTCATAAGTTTTTTATTTACCCACTCCACATACAAATTTATTAAAAAATTCGCCTTTGTTCACTGTCTGTAACAATTTTAATAAACTGTGCGGCAACCTCGATATTTTTAATTGCAGCCTTAATGATATAAAAGCTGAAGTTTTTAATTAATTTAAATACTTTCAATTACTTTTGTTTTTCTTACACTGAATTTTAATCTTTGTTTCCTTCTGTCTTTCTCTAAGTTAATACTGCACATGTACCTCTTTAAACTTGTTTTTAATAATCTGTAATTTACACTTTGTATTTATTGATGTTTTTGTTAGTTTGTATTATTCGCTATGCTTTTTTCTGTTTGTTTTTCTGTCTTATATCGATTTTTAATGTTTTATATTGTACTCTACTTTTATGATTTGTTTTATAACTTTCTATTCCTGCTCCATAATTGGGTATTTTACCTGTTGAGCAGTGTATGCAATAAATAAATAAGAACCAAACCGCAAAGGGATATAGACTTATTATTTCACAACTACTCGTCTATTAACCTATAGGCAGAGGTTCTCAAACTAATTAGGTCTATTAAACGGGAACGGTAACACAGTGATTAGCGCGTCTAGCTTTCACTCTAAACATACCTAGCGAAGTGGGTTCGAGCCCGACCTGAATCAAAGTAATTTTCAATTATAAATTACCCTCAAGAAGCGGTTCGGATCACACTATAAACTGTAAGGCACCTTCTCCTTTACTCACACAAGTCTAGGTTTAAGATAATAATAATAATTTTATTTTTCATAATGATAACATTACAGTTGTATAGGAATAGTTAAGTTACACAAAAATAGAATAAAATAGAAATAAAATACATATCTTAAAAAACTCGATCAAAAAACACATACAGACTAAAAGCATTTTGATAATAAAGTCACGATTTAATAAACCAGTCGAAGAAAAACAGGCTTTCTCATTAAAATTTAAAAAGTTGGTTTCATTAAAATTGTATGTGTGTAATTAGGGGTGTAATGGGGTAGTGAAGCGCAAGTTATAGCCTCTCCTACTCAATTGTTAACCTCACCTTCGCGATGAGTTCAATTTGAACTTGGTGCACCCTGTTTTCACTAACGAGGCTCTAACGACCGTGTAAGGGCGGAATAACCCTTACCTTTTGCCGTGAGCACATCCACCTTCTCACGAAGAGTGCGGTAAAAATAACCAACCGCACACAAAGGTTGCTTTTGGAATCGTTTGGTTACCCCATCGTCGCAGTCTCCTTCTGTGCCATGGGACCACACCACTCGCCTTCCGCAACCGAGCTGGTCAGTTGCATACCTGCTCCAGCTAAAACTTCAAATGCAGCTTCGTTTTCAGTCGATTAAGGCTTTAAAAAAAATGATGGAGCGTTCAAGTGGGACAAAATCATCCGGAGGTAAAATACCCTCCCGATCGGATCTCCGGGGGAGGGTGCTCACAGGGACACCTCATCGAATGTCGAAAAAACACCGACGAGTTAAATCCAACAAAACTAATTCTTTCATCTACGGCGCTTGGAATGTTCGTACTTTGAGCGACAGCACTCGCACCGATCGGCCTGAAAGAAGAACTGCTCTAATAGATAGAGAACTTCACCGACTCAATGTTGACGTTGCAGCTCTCAGCGAAACTCGATTTTTGGAGGAAGGTTCTCTCACAGAAAAGTACTACACCTTCTATTGGAAAGGTCTTCCCACCAATTCAAGAAGACAACATGGAGTAGGATTTGCCGTTCGGAATCAACTTGTATCCAACTTAACACAAGTACCACAAGGCATATCCGAGCGTCTAATGCTGCTACGCTATGAGCTATCAGATGGCAACGCGGTAAATCTAATAAGTGCCTACGCTCCCACTCTGGATGCAAGTCACGAAACCAAGGAAAGCTTCTATCAACAGCTGGAAGAAACCCTCTGTAGAATACCTAAAACGGAACGACTCGTTATTCTTGGCGATTTTAACGCTAGAGTAGGGAGAGATGCAGACACCTGGTCAGGCATCATAGGCAAGAACGGTTTGGGCAACATGAACGCTAACGGTCAGCTACTCCTAACTAAATGCGCCGAACATGATCTAGTTATAACAAACACCATTTTCCGACAAAATGATAAATTTAAAGGCACCTGGCGTCACCCCAGATCAGGTCACTGGCATCTACTGGACTATGTTATCGTACGTAGGAAGCATCTCAAGGACGTCCAAATTACAAAAGCGCGCATTGATAGCGAATGTTGGACCGATCATCGTCCTGTTGTCTCTAAAATGAAAATTGTTATGAGACCCAAACACCGAAGAACTCAAGTAAAACGTAGACTCCGTCTCTGTATTAGTAAATTGCGTGACCAACAAACCGTCGAACAGCTAAAGCAAAAAGTTCAAGAGAATTTGAGTGCACTAGAAGAAACCAATTCTGTAGATGTCGCTGCTACCTGGACACAAATTAAAGACAGTTTAAAAAGTGCGAGTGAAGAAATTCTTGGCACTGCAGCAAGTAAAAAACAGGAGGACTGGTTCAATGATAATGAAGCTTTTATACAAGAACTTCTTGACCGCAAACATATTGCCTTCCAAAACGCTATCAACCACCCCAACGACTCATCAAAAGCAGAAGCTTTTACCCAATCTAAGTATGAAACGCAACGCGAAATCAGAAGAATAAAGAACGAGTGGTGGGCAAGCAAGGCCAGAGAAATTCAAAGGTACGCCGATTCACACGACTACAGGAATTTCTTTCAAGGAGTAAAAGCAGTGTACGGCCCCAGTCGGAAAAATATGTGCCCTATTAAAGATTTAAATGGAAATCTCCTCAAAGAAGACCAGGAAATAAGAGCCCGATGGAAAGAACACTACTCTAACATTCTTAACCAGCAAAGTCAAGCCGATCACGATATTATAAATCTTATCCCTCAATATGACACCTTCGAAGACTTAGATAACCCACTAACAACGGAAGAGATCTTAACCGCCATTGGGCAGCTAAAAAATAACAAATCTCCCGGCGCCGACTCACTCCCAGCTGAGATCTTTAAAGCTGTGTCGTCAGAGCTCATACCCTACCTCAAAAAACTGTTTGATGTCGTGTGGGAAAGTGGTCAAGCTCCGCAGGAGTTTCGTGATACACTTTTAATCAACCTCTTCAAAAACAAAGGGAGCGCTGCGGACTGTGGAAATTACAGGGGTATAGCTCGCCTGGCTGTTGGAGGGAAGATACTCACTAAAGCGATGGCAAATAGGCTAACACATGTTATGGAAAAGCTACTTCCTGAAACACAGAGTGGCTTTAGACCAAACCGAGGCACATCGGATTTAATCTTCACACTTAAACAGCTTCAAGAAAAAGCACTCGAACATCAAGGAGAAATTCACATGGCCTTCATTGATTTAACCAAGGCGTTTGACTCGGTGGACAGGGAAGTGCTCTGGAAAATTATGTTCCGCTTAGGTATCCCTAGAAAATTTGTGGAAGTATGTCGCAGTCTACATACAAACAACAACGCCCAGGTTATGTATAATAATGAGGCAACCGAACCTTTCCAAACCCTCACTGGAGTTAGGCAGGGATGTGTTCTGGCACCCCTACTTTTTAATTTGTTTACCACTGCTCTAACAATTATTGTTGACAACAAACTGACAGTCAGAGGAATAGGTCTCAGATACCGTTTTGATGGCGGTCTCTTTAACATAGGGTGCTTTAGAGCTTTCACGAAGACACGCATACGATTCATTTGTGATCTCCAGTATGCGGATGACTGTGCACTTTTAGCCTCTACGCCGGAAGAGCTTCAAGAACTTTTAGATGTGTATGCCCAGAGCTATGATTCCTTGGGACTTAAAATCAACATTGGAAAGACTAAGATTATGTCAACTCCTCATCAAGTGAACCAAATAGACATTACACTTAACGGAAATTCTCTTGAAGTGGTGGATCAATTCAATTACTTAGGCAACGTTGTTAATGACAAAGCAAACATGGACAGCGAGATTTGCAATAGAATTAACGCTGCATCTAGAGCACTCTGGGGACTTAGAGAGAGAGTATTTGACAACCACGACCTTGCTTTGTCAACGAAAATGGCTGTCTACAGAGCAGTTGTCATTCCAACACTGCTATATGGATGTGAAAGCTGGGTCACTTACCGTCGTCATGTGAAAGAATTAGAACGTTTTCAGCAAAGACACCTCAGAAGTATGATGAAAATCCGTTGGTTCCATCACATATCAAACGTTGAAGTACTCAGGAGAGCAAACAGCCTTCCAATTGAGGTGCTTATTTCAAGAGCACGCTTAAGATGGGCAGGTCACGTTCATCGTATGCATGATAACCGCCTTCCTAAATGTACACTTTATGGTGAATTGCTAAGCGGTAGAAGAAGGCGTGGCGGTCAACGAAAGAGGTTCAAAGACGCTCTCCATGAAAATCTAAAATCCTGCGGTGTTGCAGACGAGCAATGGGAACAACTTGCAGTGGACAGAACCGAATGGCGAGGGGTTGTCGCCAGCTATCAAGGAAATGTTGCTGCAAGAAGGCCCAATCCAAGACCTAACCAGGTCTATGTTTGTCCTGACTGCGGTCGACATGTGCTCTCCCGAATTGGCCTCTATAGCCATAGTCGTGTGTACCGTAGATGAATGGGAATTACAATAGACTACACCTTTTACTTGTTTTTTATTGCACAATTTATCGACTGTAACATTTTTATACTCGGACTCGAGTAACGGCTAATAATAATGTGTGTAATATTTAGATTTTAGAATAAATGATTCAACTGGCTCGGTTATTTTTCTTAATACCTCGGGACCCCCTTAAAATTGCTTCGTGGCCTCCCAGGGGGTCGCGACCCACAGGTTGAAAACCGCTGCTCTAGAAACATTCCGCTATACGGCGCAATAAACGTTTTTGAGCAATAAAAACGTTCTGCGATAGAGTGAAGTTTCCCCAGAAAAAAAACATCATTCCTCATTCTAGAATCCACTTGGGCATAATATAAATTAATTAATTGATCCTTAGGAAGTACCGATTTAATATTCTTCAATAGAAATGAAATTGATGCAAGCTTGGAAATTATATATTCACAATGTGACTTCCAGTTTAAACACTCAGCAATATGTAAACCCAAAAATTTTATATTATTATGAGTACCTGTTATAATAGAGTTGTTGACTTTAAGAGAAATAAACTCGCAGTTTTTATGCCTATTATGGAACTGAATTAACTGAGTTTTATCAGTATTGAAATGCAGTTGATGTTGATCAAAAATGTAGTAGATTAGTAGATACTTTTTTTAATAACGTTACATTTAGTTTTTAATTCATTATGCATAGAATCTGAAACAATCATTTAAAGATCGTCGGCATACATTGAAAAGAAATCGTTACATAGAATGAAATCAAGCTCATTAATATACAATATGAATAACACAGGGCCCAATATTGAGTCGCGAGGAACTCCCATACTTAGAGACGAACATTCAGAATTGACCATGCATGTCTTACCTTCACTTGCATTTTGTATACATACATACTATTGGCGATTGATTAAGAATGATTTGATCCAGTTTGGTGGATGTCCTCTAATACCATAATCGTTCAGTAAACTTAACAGTTCCGTATGATTGACGCAGTCAAATGTCCTGCTGAAATAAAAAAATATTCCGACAGGGCATTCCCTGCCTCAATATAATGAATTATGCGATTATAGACTGTTGTTAAGGCCGTTATAGTAGACTTTCCACAGTGAAAACCATGTTATTTATCAGAACAAATTTGATGTTCTACTAAAAAATTTAATAAGCCATCTAGATAACAAATTTCAAATAGTTTAGAAAAACTAAATGGTACTGTTACAGGTCTATAATTGTCCAAGAAAAATGTGGATCGTTTTTCTTAAGTATGGGCACTACTTTACCTATTTTTAGTATTTCTGGAAACGTTCCAGTATTAAAAGACATATTTACGAGAGTTAGTGGAGTTATCAACAATTTTAAAACTTTCTTAATTAAAAAGATAGGTGCATCATCTGGTCCAGATGATCTTTTATTTTTAAGTTTACTACTCAATAACGAAAAGATCTCATTGAGTGCCATCCAAGTGATTTGGAAGGCGGTTAAAATATTTATTTGTTATTTATATTTATTTGTTAAAATTCATGAGATCGACGTTAATTTTTTTCACAGTTCAAGGGAAAAATACTCCGTGTAACAACTGATTTGAGCTTTAATATGACAGTACATCAAATATCGGAAACTGTTCTGAAATTTAGAACTTTAAATTGGAGCAAAAAAAGATGTATCTGCTTCGATAACCAAGCTCTATTCAAAAGAGTGTCTTGACGCTGATTTGACGTTAACTCACAACTATAGATGTTTAGTTACCATTCGACTACTACTTGCACTAGGTAATTCTGATGTTGATATTATGATATTAGTAAAAAAGTAGTCAGTAATCTGAGAATTGTTACTTCTTCTTTCACACAGTCTTATTATCCCTGCCGATTTTAACCTTGTACCCAAATATTTTTAGGACATAACTTGAAGATTTGGTTTTCATGTTCAAACTTGTATATATTTCCTAAGCAAATTCCAGAAACCGTAAAATTTTCCCTCGCTAAGCTTTTCAATAAAGTAAACAGTTATATAACTTTATGTTTAATACATACGTTTTGACAAATCATAATACAATTTATTTACTTGTACATAAGGCATCCAGGTTAGACCGGACTATTACCACGTACTCTTGAATGAGATAAAGTACGGCATGCCCCAAAGCCATAACGGTTGTAATACGAGAATCAAAGAACTTTAATAATGCTTCATTTGAATGGTCAAGGAGTCCGAATTGTTAGTAAACATTTTCTTAAATGATTATAATTGATGAAACTAAGTTAACAGTATTGTAAGCCTTACTAGCAATCATTTAACTTTCAAATGGTGTAGTAATATTTGTGGTTTATCAATTTTATATTAATTTCTTGAGGTTTGTCGAATATTGTAGCCAATAATATAAATTAAATAATTCATTTGTTGATTTATATTAGCATAATCTGCAAAATTATTAACAGCTACTGCTACAGGGTAAGCCATAACGAAGAAGATATAATGTTATGGTGTATAAAATTTGCTTATGAATGTCTATCGAAAAATTACTGAACTATATATTTAATGATCTACAGTGTGATTCATGAGTAATAATAATAATAAACTTTATTTAATGTGTCGGGGTGTCAGCTAAAAGCTGGTATATATCCCAACCACGGGCTTCAGTTGTTGCACAACGTTACGTGTTTATACCCTGTAGTAAACACATCCAAGCGTAGGTTCAATAATTGCAACACGGATTGTCATTAACCACTGATTTATTTATCATCAAGTTACAATAATTAGTCCTTATAATAACACCCTCATTATAACTTTTATTTTCTATAATTCACAACCTGTTCCTGTTCTTTACTTCATTCGGTTACTTGGCTCACCTCAGAACTATACTGAACTGATCGCGATGCGCTGGTTCCCCTTCTTATATATTCGTGGCGCGTAATCTCGATTCATTCCTCTGCCATTGGAGCCGTTTCTACTCCTACTGGCATATTCTATGAGGCAGGCCCATCTCTGGGCCGATCGGTGAACTATTATGCTATAGTAGCTAATTAGGCAGGCCTCCTTTCACTCTGCTACCAGGGATAAACCTCACTTCGTACACAGTATAAACAGAGAGGAGAAGTTAATTACTAAACATACACATAACTAAATGCTAATAATAATCTAGAGGCTATGACAAACAAAAAGTTACATTATAAACAGATAGGCGAGTAAGTAAGGAGACAAAAAAGTAACAGAGGCATACATTGGTGGTGTTGTATTGATAATATAATCAGCCACTGAGGAACATAGACTTAATTTTATTTTTAAATGTTCTATATGAAAGACTTTTAAATCATCTGGAATTTTGTTGTTTTTTTCCGAAGCCTCTTAAGGTCATAATAACATTTAAACTACTCACTAAAATCAAGTTGTTCTGTGGGCGTGCTTTGTTAATTACTAATTTATATGCTTAATAAAATACTTAAGGAAAGCACAGGTGGTCGGATTAAGTAATTATTATTTGCGAGGCTCCGATGAAAAAACACCCTGTACACATTTATTAAAACTTGAATGCTAAATTACAAAACTTTGTACAAAAATGAACGAAATTGTGTTTGACTATATCACACTTTTGGAAATTTGGAATAAACGTTTATTATTGAATAATTAAAGAAAAACAAAATAAATATATAAATAATTGGGAATCGATACAAACCTTAAGCAATTTATTTGTAGCTCTATAATTTGAGTGCTCTGCCGTATGCTTTAATAAAAACCGCTGCCCAAGGAATCACTACTTCCACATCCAGATTTTGTATTCCAGTCTCATACACAATAAATCCCAATGTAATATTTTATTCCCATTAATAATAGGGTGGGGGTGGTAGAGGGGGTGGTGGAAGGGGTGGCTAACGCCAAAAAAATAGCATGGGGTTGATAGTGGGGGGTGGCTCATGTCAAAAAGAAATTGAGACCCTGATTTTTCGTACATGCCCCAAATTGCAATTTTATGGAGTCTTTTATGGCTTGCTTTCTATCTCCCCTTATTTACCCCATTTACCCCCGAATTCTTCAACGGAATTAGATCAAAATATAATCTAGTTCCAGATATCGTTATAATATATAAGTGTACCAAATTTCAAGTCAATATCGTAAACGGTTCCAGAGTAAACGTGCGCACAAAAAAAGTTACAGACGGACAGACAGACCGCCAAACAGAAAATTTTTTTCACTCAAATTTGGAATCTCGACGTTTCATGACATTTTAAGCCTATTTCAACAAAAAAATATATATATTTTTTGCGTTACTATGCTTCCACTGGACGTGAAAGTAAAATACTTGCACAGTTGTCATACAGATCACCAAATGGTGACTTATATATATATAATATATATATTTATCAGTTCAAAGGTCAACTATTAATTTCTTCAGTAATTGTGAAGATATCATTTCTGTAGATAAATGTGAACCAAATAGTAAATAAAAAATTTCAATTTTAATCATTTTTGAATTTTTCTAATTATGATATAGTCTACACGAAGTGAACTGTGGCGTCACCACACGTGATTAATTCGTGATTTTGAAATTTGGCGAAAATACTGAAAATTTACAAATTCAAATTTAGAAATTCTGTAAAAGGTAGAAAATTTGAGTTGACCTTTGACCTATGATGTCATCAATTTTGAAATTTGGTAAAATACTGAAAATTTGAAAATACTGTAAAATTAAAGAAAATTCATCAATTGATCACGTGATCAATTCGTGATTTTGAAATTTGGTGAAAATACTGAAAATTTAGAAATTCTGTAAAGGTAGAAAATTTGACTTGACCTTTGACCTATGACGTTATCAATTTTGAAATTTGGTAAAAATGTGATTTTTTTAAGCTGACATGATGCGACTTTTTTATAAATTGCCTATGAAGATCGAACTTTAGAAATACTGCTAAAATGCAATAAACGTTAGTGACATTTTTGAGAGGATTGATTAATATATGGCTAAATTACAGTAAGTTGAAAGTGGGCTAGAACATACGTTTTATATACTACTATCAGACAACTCACAATACTACACAAATAGTAACAAAAAAATACACGTCTCTCTTTATATGTGGTGATTTCAATGTAAATAAATTAAAAAGGAGTGTAGAGAAAATAGTATAGGTAGGTAAAGTTCAAGTAGGAAAATCCTGAGACATAAGAAACCCAAGAAAAATTTTACGACCTCATTAAAATACCGGTACTCTTTTTTAGTGCTGTTCGCAAATTGACTCGCTTACCTTTATAGGTTTTTAATGTGCGTCGTGTCTCGGGTCGTTATTTGATGTCTGGCTTGGCGCTTATTGTTGTAAAGTTTTTGTTGCGTTTTTTTGTCTCAGGAAGTCCTTACTTGAACTATACTGTACGATTTGTTAATGAGTTTTGATCTCACATCTTTAATAAATGAACCAACAAGACTAATAGTCAGCGCATTTGGCATATCACAAACAGCAGTTGAATATTTGGTCACAAACAAAACTAATGGCTGCAGTTAAAAAATCACTGATTCGAGAATATCGGATCACACCGCTCAATTACTAACCTCAAATATCGATGAACAAAGTAAGCAAGAAAACGGTGGATCAGTTACTGAACAAAGAAATATTAGTTTTAACAATATAGAAAATTTTAAGTATGTTTTTAAAGATGCGCATCTAACTTTGTTGGCTAATTCTGACAAAATACCTAATATAGATGAATTCTTCGATATCTTATGGTCTCATTTCGAATATAGTTTTGAAACTGCCTTTCCAAAGTCAAACATTCGTAATAAAAAAACTAAGCAGGAATCTCAGGGGAAATAAAATAATTTTTTCACCAGAATTAAAAGAGGAGTCCTTAAATTTAAAACACTTAAATTATCTAAGAAAACAAATTCATAACGAAAATCTAACTACCCTATATAAGACTAAAAAGAAACAATATGAACAGAATTTGAAAAATGAAAAGCAATTGTATAATAGAAATAAAATTGAATTATCTACCAATAAAACAAAGACCCTATGGTCTATAGTAAATTCAAAATTATATAGAAATAAACAGACTCAGGAAGACATCATACTTAACTATGATGATACTGTTGTCAGGGATAACAAGAAAGTTGCAAATGTTTTTGCAAATCATTTTTCGAAGGGCAATATACTGAAAACTCGAATATTGTTATATCGCGTTGATTGCTTGTTGATGTCAGATGAAGCTTATTTTCATCTTTTCGGATACTTTCGCTACTAGGAGACGGAAAATCCTCTGAAATTGCAGAAAGTACCGATTCATAGCAAGAAGGTTACTGTGAGAGTGAGGTGTGCAGTCCCCCGGACCGACCACACAGCCCTAGCCTTGTATGCAGACGACACCGCCCTAATTGCCAGATCCTGGAAGGCCAGAAACGCAACCAGAAAACTCCAGGAAACGGCCACACTCCTGGAAGAATGGTGCATTCCCACAGGACACGTCTCCATTAACGGCGAGGACATCCAATGGCACGACACCGTCAAATACCTTGGCGTGGTCATGGACAGAAGCCTAACGTGGAGACAAAACACGGACGCCATCACAGCCAAGGCCCGACGTACGAGAGCCCTCATCTACCCAATGACGGGAAATGGGAGCCGACTCAACTTGAGGAACAAGCTCACGCTTATCAAGACTCTCATCAGGCCGCAGCTGACGTACGCCTCGGTAGCGTGGAGCTACCAGGCGAAGTCCTATATGAAGAGAATCCAGGCAGTGGAGAACATCGCCCTCAGGACGGTAGTTGACGCCCCATGGTACGTGAGAACCGCAGACATCGTCAGAGACCTGGAGTACACCACGGTCACTGAAGTGATCCGGGAACGAGCGAAGAAGCTGTACGCCCAAGCCGAGGAGCATGGGAACCCGCTGATCAGACAGGCCACTGATTACGACCCCGCCGACGCCCCGAGGCACAAGCGACCGAGGGTTCAGCTACTGGACAACGGGTAAGTATAACCTTTATTTCCCGCTAACAGATCTGTTTCAGATACGCCAGGACGGACCACCACTACCAGAGACATGACGTTTTCAACCCTAACCCAACCTCCTTGCGGGCGTCAGACAACATACCGTCCGACGCCCGTTGTCCTACCTGCTCCGTGGAGACCGAAAGTGCTAAAAGAAGCACTTAGGTCTCCACACTCGAGCTACACATCTCATCCTTACCTTTCCGACGATCCGGGGTAGGATATCAATTGATGTCCTACGTACCGGCAGTCAGTCCCAGTCAAAACTTCCTAAACCCAACTCGACCGATGACTACCCCCGGGGGTGACAAGCTGGTAAAGAAAGAAAACATCAAGACAAGAAGAGCTAGAACCAGGGGAGGCCCGCAGAAAATACCACGACACATCTCACATTTGTGAGCTGGATCTGGTAGAAGTACGCGGGCCCACCTATCACGAAGGCCGGTCCAGGTCTACAGAGATAATCTAGGTGCAAAGAGTAATAGTCCTACTCGGCCCTAGTTATCGAGACCGACATCCAGCCAATGGATATTGGCGCGCGAGGTGTGCAGTATCCGTCTTTGGAATTTTTGGGCCAATCTACTTTGAGGAAAATGACTTGAGGGTTACTGTTAGATCACAACGTTATCAACAGATATTGCATATCATCTTTCACTTCGCGTCTAGTAATGTAAACTGTTGTATGTAATGTTGTATATATGTTGTTGTAATGTATTACTGTTGCATATAGCGACCACTTTCTTTTTTATTTCTTTTCTCTGTGTCTGTTCTGTTCCATAAATGAGCGATGCATGCTAAATAACTAGATTAAAACTTTTGGGGAGTACAAATAGGAGTACAATGCCAAAAAATTATAACACCTCTTATTTTTTGAAAATAATGTCAGTTCATAGAACCTTACTTTTTCTGATTAATTTATCATAAATCTCATTTAATTGCGTATCGTCATTTCTCGCACGAGGAAGAAAGGGCGAAAGATTAACTCGTGACATTCGTATTAGAACAGCTGACTTGTATTTCACTATTTTTTCACTATTATACTTTGTGGTTGCAGTTCAACATCTGGCCAAATTTTCCAACATAACGTCTAACTTCAACATCCAATAACAAGAAGAAAATATATAACTTCTCAGACCCTTTATATAAAGCGCAAATAATTCCCACATACGTAAATCACATTAAATAAATGTAAATAACGTAACTAACTGGTGAGAAAAGAACGACCCTTATACACAAAAAATCATCTATCGTTTGGAAGTTTTTTAAGATAAGGGGTTGCACTTGAGGAAGTTTATGAGCAGCTGGTCAGGCGAATTTTTAATTACATGTTTTACAGAAGGGGTATTTAATGCAATTTTTTTTTCATATCTCAACAACCTCTTAACTTTCCTCAACTCGATAAATAATACCGCAAAGTAATTTCGTGAGATTGCTTTTAAAAATTCTTGTTTGTTTTTAAGTGATGACATGAAATGATCTTAGCGGTACCGCTCTATAAATACTGGTTTATGCGATCGTTCAATCTGCATTCCTCTATAACCGTGCAAAATAAGCTTCCATAATACATAATATGCCCTGTTTATTACTGGCTATTATCTATTAGTTTATGTACATATATAGAACGATGGAAGAATCGGTTAAATGTAAAGTAATTTAGCATCCATAATGCCCTTATCTTTCATGGGTTAATGAGACGAACGTAAAACTGATGAGTGCTCCTGATATTTTTCTTCCAGAAATAGGTACACGCCAAACTGTTTTAAATTATAGGTTTTCGAGCACAAAGGGAGTTTTTTATTTATAGGAAACGTGTGTAGAATATAAATATATGTGGAAACTACGTCTTATCTTCAAAAAATTATTATTTTTATTTTATTTATTATTACAGAATTACATAAAATTTAGACAGGAGAATGCTCAAGATGACGCCTATTTTATCATTACGAACATGGTAGATGTGTGAATCAAGTAGTGAGAAAACGCAATATTTCAAATGTTCCTAGAGGAATTGCAAAATTTTTAAAACTTGAGGACGTAAATAAATATACTGGATATTCTCTTAGAAGATCGTCAACTACACGTCTATGGTCCTTGCAAATGCTTCAGGCGCCGATATTTTGAACTTGAAGCGACATGGAGGCTGGAGTGGCCTATTTAAAAGATTTAGTTGTGGAAAAACAATTGATGGGTATACTCCATCATTCTTCAGCCATAATATTTTTACAAATAGCCTTTTCATTTTTTGCTAAGACTATTAATATGAGCCATGTAAAGAAGGTTTTAGACGACTAAAGCATACTCAATTTCAGACAGAACAAAAGCAAAATAAAGTATCTTTAAAGATAAAGAAAACTATGTGCTATGTGTATTTACGTATGGTAGAAAGGAAAGTCCGTTGCCAAAAATTACTCCATGATTTTTGAAGATATCTGGTCCTATATTGTAATAAATTGGAAACCGCTATGTTGATAATAGTCCTAAAACCGAGTAGAGTAAGCATAAACTTAAATAACTTCCACCTAATCATTTATAAATAGTTTAAATAGGAAGGGTCAGAGAATTGATTCTTGCGGAACACCAAATGGCACTTAGACACTTTACTGAAGAAACTCACTCTAAACGACATTGTTTTCTGACTAGAACACAAAATTGAAAGAATATTAACAGAGAATTATAAAAAATCGAGTATGACAGTCTTTGAAGTAATATAGTGGGATCGAAAGTGTCGAAAGCCTTAGAAAAATCTGTCAATGTTATATCCATATGTCAATATTCATTAATGAGCTCATAACACAGGCGGTATTTGTTTTGCGTTGGGTGAATCGGATAGTATGGCAGACTTTTGGCTTAATCGCTCCTAAAAATTATAAGAAATAATAATTTCACTATGCGCTAGTTTGAAAACGTGGGCGTAATTTTTTATTAAACAAAATGTGAAAAAATTCCTAAAAATTCCGTTTTTTTCTTAGTATTTTTTCATATATCTCAGTAACTATTTCTTTTAGAGAAAGTTATAGAAAAGTAAAAGTTTTGCATTTAAATTTTAAATAAGACGCAGTTGGTTGCAAATCCAAAAATTCATTTTTACTGTCGCAAAAATAGTAAAAATCTAAAAAAAAATTTGAAATAGGTTATTTGTGGATTTTTTTCAAATACTTATATTATACGTAGGACCTTCATATTTGGCTAAAGAAAACTTTTTAATATAATAAATCTTCCCACCAAATTTCATCAAGATCTGACTTTTAGTTTTTGCATAATAATTTTGTAATTTAAACTTCGCAAAATTTGCAAATTTTCAAAGGGTTGCTGAGCCTAAACTAAAGCATTTAGAAAGTTGACAATTTTTTGACATGTAAAAGAGCACTCAAATTTTCAAATCCATTTTGAGATATTAAAATCCGTTAATTAGGAGAGCCTAGGGAATTGTTTAAAAATTTGGTTAGCAAAAAGTAGAAATGGCCCCAGTTAAGCCGGAACTCCGCCCCCCAGAATGCCCCCCTTAGGACTCTAGAGCCCCCGCGTTAGGAATACGCTCCCGTACCCCCGTGCTGTCACAAAATTGGGTTCCCCATGCTGTAAAAAAATGGGACCCTTGTGCTGTCAAAAATGGGCCCTCGGGCTGTCAAAAATGGGACTCGCGGGTGTCAGAAATGTAGCTCCGCCCCAGGGCCCCATTATCGCTCCGCGGCCTCCATGCCGTCAAAGGGCCCCGTGTGCCCTCTTGTTCTGCTTGCCCCCGCACTAGGGCCCCCGGCCGGCCGACGCAATTTTGCTAACGCGGGAAATTCAAATTGTTCTAACCTTTAAAATTTTATTACAAAACTTTTTCATTTGTATAACTTTTCTCTAAAAGCAATAGTTACTGAGATATATGAAAAAATAGGAAGAAAAAACGGAATTTTTAGAAATCTATTCAGATTTTGTTTAATAAAAAATTACGCCCACGTTTTCAAACTAGCGCATAGTGAAATTATCATTTCTTATGATTTTTAGTTGCGATTAAGCCACTACCCGATTTACCCAAACATAGGTGATTTTAAGCAGAAACCGCCTGGGCTATCAGAGATTGGATGAATTATAATACAATTCCCCTTATTAAAAAAATATTTTATTTGTTTATTAAATTACTAGCTGACCCGACAAACGTTTTCCTGTCACAAAAAGCACTTTCAGTTTTTCCAGAATTTTCCAACTTTCTGGGCAACTTTTTCCATTTTTCATTCCCTAAAAACTTTCTTCGGACTATTGCGAATTTCCCTGTCACAGAAAACACTTTCAGTTTTTCCAGGATATTCCAATTTTTCTTTCCCCAAGACTATTACGAACATAAAGAAAAAATTTGCCAAATCGGTCTAGCCGTTCTCAAGTGATACAGTTACCAACGAACAGCATTTCATTTTTATTTTTGTAGATGTAGGTAAGTTTTTGGGAGGGATGAAATGTAACGAAAATATTTTGAGTCCGCTACTATGGTGAGAAATTTGAAAAATACCTTTTCGGTTTAATTTCTTCTGTATAATTTATTTTAAATCAATTTTACTTCAAACGGTTTTTGATTTGGTAAAAAATTGTTTTGCCGCCGCTCTGATGAAAAGTTTGTCTTTTCGATATAATTTCTATTTAAAACATTTTTTAAATCAACGACACATTGTTTTGGTCCCTTTCTGGAACCGCCCCTGATGTTCTAATAACGAGTAAATTGAAAAGCTCTTTTGATGCAATTTTTCATTCGAAACATTTCTTATTTGAAACATTTTTTGATACGAAGAAAAAATGGAGCCTTACTGAATTCTCTGATGAAGTAGTCCGACACAATTTTCCACTCTAAACAACTTTATTTAAAAAATGCTTTGATATAACCAAAATATTTTTTGGATCCTCCCTGGAGCCGCCCCTGTAAGACTATTTCGACATATTCACAGCAAACGGTCATATCTAATGCTAGTCACGAAAAATTTTACTTCGATCAGACGTTGTAAAATTCCTATTCAGCCTATTCAGCAGCCATCAGCAGTTTCATATCCAATACCTTGGGGCGAGCGTGGGTGCGTCTTTACTATGTACATATTTCGATATGCGATGTACAGCAACGTAAGGCGCGGTTGCTATATAACCTTAGGCGAGGGTTGTACAGGGGATATACTATCCTTCGGAGGGAATGTAAAGCCGTCGGTCCCTTGCCTATTAAATGTTAGGCAAGTAAAAGATCCCTACTCTTCTTAAGGGAAAAGGTTCGGCAAAATTCCTGGTTGGGGGTATCTCATCTATAGGGGTCGATGTTAGGCCTCAGTAGCGGAAATAGGCCGACGTTAAATGTATAAAAAAATATTCAATGCCTTGATCTCGAAGGACGTGAAACGCTCATTATGCCCCAAGGTAGCATCTTGAGCCCACTGTTGTTTTCTACTTATATTCCCGATTTTAGTGAGTTTGATCTAAGTATAATTTCAGAGGTCTCAAAGGCTCATAAATTAACCAATCAATGAAAATAAAACTGAACTATTAGTATTTAGAAAGGACAATACCTTACTAGCAAATAATCCATTATTTAATATCACATTAAATGGGCAATTATTAAGTTCTAAGCGTATGTGCAAAAATTTTGGTATTCGCTTTGATGAAAATTTAAGATTTGTGGATCATGTTAATCATTTAATTAAAATATCTTATGGTAAACTCAAATCTCTTTATATGCACAAAGATGTGCTTGACCAATGACCCGGGTATCAAGCTAAAGGTCTATGACTCTTTGATTCTGCCAACTCTTTCCTATAGCGATCCTTGTTAACTAGAAGATATCAGATAAGTTTACATGAGATCCAAAACTCCTGTATTTTCTACTCTTTTAATTTAAGGAAGTTTGACCATTTATCTATAAAATCTCCGAGTCAGGGTGGCTTAAACTACAGGAAAGGTTTATGCTTCATTTGTCATGTTTAAGAATAAAGCAGAGGGCCACGATAGGCCATGTTCCCATAAGCTCTTTCTAACTGTAATTTTGTAGCAAGTAACACACTAAGCAAGTTGATAAATCACAAAATGCCATCAATTAACTAAGATATACAAACCGACGGCCTTGTTCTTAAATTAAAAAAAACTAACTCAATTTTATTAAAAACGTAAAGAATCCCAGTCCTCATTGGACACATGTTACAAGTTGCACAGCATGATAAAAAGCTTTAATGACTGCGAATGAAATTGAAAAATTCCAAACGACATATAATAACTGAAACCTGGGAATGTCTTAATTTACCTACACATACTTATAAAATATGTTACTACAAGAACCAAAATTAATTTACTCGTCCCTTGAAATAAATCCATGTAGCTATGCTGTTAAATAAGATATACATTTCTCTTTTATATTTTCTATTTATTTATTCCGGTAATTATTCTCAAGAAATTTATTACAAAATTAAAATTTATAGTTATAGTGAACGATTTTGATTGCTATGTGTTATACAACGGATGAATCGGTTAATTATGTATTCAACTATGTAGAAGGTGAGGGCAGAAAATGTCGGATGGTATTTAAAACAAAATAATTTCTTAACTATAATGTCTCTATTTTAACTAATCACAGTGCCTGTATTATAAATGAGAGCAGAACATGAAGAATAATTAAAAAGTCGCACTAATTATGAGAATTCCATCAGATAAAATATTTGATATTGTCGCAAATAATATTCTTAAGCAAAATTAAAAGTATACATGTGAACTAATTAATATTTACAGCCCACTTAATACCGGCGACAATCTGAAGAATGTCATGTGCAGATGTATATACAGTAGCCAAAGAAGTAGTTACCACATATATCACATATTCACTCGACTGGCATTCGCCAACTACATAGGCATCATTTGGAGATAATTTGAACTAGAGTGAAACTAACAGCGTGTATATTTATACAAAACGAGTATCATGATTCCACAAATTGAATCACTTTGTTTATCCCTACACTTACTTAAACTCGACGAACCCTAATCAAGTAAATGATATATAGTCCATTAAAAAAGTCGGACGAACTACCGAATGTTTGCGCCTCGTAGTAGGCAATGCCCCCTTCCCGTTTTCGAGGGTGCTGAATCGATTCCGGGGGTCAAAACAATCATCTCCACCTCAGCAACCCCTCAAATCGACCAAAAACCACCACCAAAGTCCACTTTTCCCTGAACCCGTTTATTTTCCCCAGTTTTTCGACTAATTGTTATTCTCTCGAGTAGAACGGAAGGTCCCTCGAGAGATTTGACCTTAGCCACCCCTGCCCCAGGTTTCCAAACCTTGTACGGGGTGGAAAATTGATAATTGTTTTTGTGAGAAAAAAATTGATATTTTATTGGAGGTAGGTGGTATATGACCAGGTTTGTGTAACCACTCTCGGGGGTTGTTTTAACCCTTCAAGGGGGTGGAAATTTTTTTCATCTATAATTGAAAAGTGGTATAAAGATATGTTTATTAAAATGATTTTATAAATTGATTTTCCACCCATTTGAAGGGTGAAACAACCGACGGGGCCGGCTACACAACCTTGGTCACCTACCACCTTCCTCAAAGAAACACCTCCAATAAAATATCAATTTTTTTCTCACCAAAAACAAATATCAGTTTTCCACCTCCTACAAGGGTTGGAAGCCTGGGGTAGGGGCAGCTGAGGTCAGATCCCTCGAGGGATCTTCCGTTCTACTCGAGAGAACAACAATTAGTCGAAAAACTAGGGAAAATAAACGGGTTCAGGGAAAAGGGGATTTTGGTGGCGGTTTTTGGCCAATTTGAGGGGATTGCTGAGGTGGAGGAGATTGGTTTGATCCTGGGGATCGATTCAGCATCCTCGAAAACGGGAAGGGGGGGGCATTGCCTACTACGAGGCGCAAACATTCGGTAGTTCGTCCGACTTCTTTAATGGACTATATATCAGTTAGTTGATTAGGGTTCGTCGAGTTTAAGTAAGGGTAGGGATAACCAGAGTGGTTAAATTTGTGGAATCATAATACTCGTTTTGTATAAATATAGGACACGCTGTTAGTTTCACTCTAGTTCAAATTATTTCCAAATGATGCCTATGTAGTTGGCGAATGCCAGTCGAGTGTATATGTGATATCATATATAATTTTGGGCACTCGTTGTAGAGCCTGAAATTATTTGAATCGCAACTGATCAAAATACTTAATTCATATGTTCAGGCAAAGCGACATGGATTCTGAATCACTGAGTAAGTGAGTAACCCGCTAAGGGCAAATACGGCATAAAACCTAATATTTTTCCGCCAAAAAGACTGCTGGAAAAATATGATCGAAAAATTCCCCTTCAGAATTTTAACACGAAACATTTGACTCGTCCTCATAGTTAATATAATGCATGAGAAGCAGTACTACACAACGTCGGTTAGTAATAAAGAATCCTTTTCAAAGTATGGTATTCGAAGTAGTTGCTAAAATTGCATCTCGTGGGACGTAATTTATTATAGTTCCATAAATCGCGCTCCGTAGGACGACATTCATTGTAGTTGCAATTTTTACGCCCGTGAAACGGATTTTTATAACAGTTTTCAAAGATTCAAATTTTTATTGTAATGCCAAAAAATAAAAATTTTATTATAAATTCGAAAAACCTTCATTGCATTTCCACAAAATATCTGCCGAAGGTATTTTTATGTGTCGCACGCGGTTCGTGCAAGTATTCAATCGGATTTCGTTACAGTTCCGCAAAACTCCTTCGAAGGATTTTTTGGATTTTGGAGATTTTGGATATTGTTTGGTAGGTTCTTTGACAATGTCACAGTCACTAATGTGGTGTCAATTTCACGAGTTTGTGATGTTATTTTGTTAGTAGGTGTAGTGATTGACTTTAAAAAACGCAAAAATTCATGTCTTCAATGTGAACAGAATTCTAGTCACTAGTTTTGAGATTATTAAATATATTTTGAAAAATGTAAAATATGATAATTTCATCCTAAAAAGTTCTATGACTATAGGCTTGTCCAATAATACCACTTAAGTAACTGTGTAATGTATCAATTTAACTAATTTACAAGTGGTCTTAAGAGAAAATTGCATTACTTAGGGATTACCAGACTGCCATTCTAAACATATAGCGCTAGTAAAGTACCTGTACTGCACTAAGTATATAAATGTAACTTAACTAAGCACTTACTACTAATATTGCAATTCCCGTGACAGCCTCTCTAATAAAATTCGAAACCGATGGATGTACATTAAAAACATAAAAAGGCAGTTTGATAGGCATCATTTAGAAGCATTCTTCCTACGAAAGTACAGTACGGTAATGTATTCATATTTTAAGATATTAAAAAAATCACGGCTATATAATACCATACTATAATATTAATAAATGTAAGCAGGTTGATTTTTTCAACCGGCTAATCTACTTAATATGGTCGTGTAGCTCGGAATGAACTTGAATATGACTTAATAAACCCCCAATGTTATTTTTATTCTACACATTGATGTCTGATCACGGCGTGCCTTGGCAATAACACGCGAGCATCAAGTCTCGCCGCCACTTGTCAACATCCATGGCCTAGCCTGATATTACATGGAGAAGCCGTAAAAATCGCAATGTAGTTGACTTGAATCGCCTGACGTTTATATTTGCACTAAATATAATGGTATAGCGATTATTTACTTCATATCTATGTGACATTTACACGCCAGGATATGGCTTTGTCCTTTTTTCTTTTTGCTGCTCTTAAAACAACATCGTACAAGCAAGAGTAGGAACTCTTTTCTAGATACATAACGTGCCGTGGAATACTAAATGAATTAGAGACATTGTCGATATAAAGATATTTAGGATAATGTAATGGGTTTCTAATTGCAAGCAGTGTCAAGGTGATTTCTTTTGAAATATCACTGCCACCTCTGTCCAGTTTTAAGAATTTTCAAAGGGAATATCTCTTCTAATATAAATTACGCTTGCCCTAGGTCCGCCCTAAAAATTGTTATATGGTAATCTTCAAAAACTTAAAGTTGCTATTTTTTAATGGGTTTTCATTATTCTCTATTAGTTCGGGAGACAGCGTTGCAAATGAATAAATCATTAAATAAAATCAAATTCATGGTCCAAATGTTTTTTGTCACATAGTCAAATAAGAATGCGAAGTTCGCCGGCAGCTACATGCCCATCTCGTTGCTGTCGACGATTTCCAAGTTGGTGGAGAAGGTCGTTCTAACCAGACTCAACACTGTAGAGGAGGAACTTCACATCAACGATGAGTCCCAATTTGACTTTAGGAAGGGTAGAAGCACGGTGTAACAAGTCGTTAGAATAGTTAACGACGCCAAAGTGCAATACAACCTCGGGAAGAACACCACCATGGTGCTCCTCGATATTGAGAAGGCGTTCGACACCGTCTGGATCCCGGGGTTACTCTACAAACTCCATGACTATAACTTCCCGACTTACTTCATTAAACTAATTCATTCGTTCTTGACGGGTAGGTCCCTGCAGGTTCGAGTGAATAACAAACTCTCAACACAACGGGTCATTCGCGCGGGAGTCCCGCAAGGATCGTGCCTGTCACCAAAGTTGTATAACCTGTACGTCTCTGTCTCTAACTTTCCAAAGTTCCCCAATACGAATCTGGCCAAGTATGCCGACGACACAGCTATGTACGCGCATTCACATATAACGCCCAAGCAGCGAATATGCTGCTGAGAGCGCACATGGCCCGTGCCACGGCATATTATGACCGGTGGAAGATTCGGGTAAACGCTGAGAAGTCCGAGGAAACCGGGGAAACAAAATTCCAATCAAAAGATGCGTGAAGTACTTGGGGGTCAGACTGGACCAGCGACTGACGTTTAACACGCATATAAATGAGACAGTACGGACGGTCTAGTCCGCCTTAGAATTTTTCTCGTATCTCTTCAAATAACGGAGATATTTGGCCTAGACGTATTCCGTATTTTCGATATTTTCCGCCATAACTCTTAAAGTAGGCCATGGATTTCAAATTTTGTAGATTATATAAATCAGTACAATTTTCGTAAAAATAATATTTTTTTTACGACAAACATTAAGTGAGATATTCTCGAGTGCCCTGATAAAATGGACAGCCTGTATAAGAAATACGTACTGATACCTTTATTGTCATTTAATTTCGTTTCTATTTATCGAAATGAATTCTCACTAAACATCTTATTAACATATATAAATTCGTTAACTATCTTGAAGCACAGCCTAGTTGCTCTTATTAATATGCAATGGTACTGCTCCTCATATGGTAAATTAACAATATGCCGGCTGTATATATACTACACGGTACCAGAGCATATTCCTCCGAGATAATGTAAGCATAGTATTTTTTTGTATGTCGTGTATTTGAGTGTAGGTAGCATGTATGCATCTCTCGGAGATTAATTCACTTCCCCGCAACGAGACAGCTGATGAGATCCCGATCAGAGATAGGAGGCTATGGGAACAACATCTCATTAATGCAAAGCTCGGCCACCGCGGCGACATAATAGCCAATTCTCTAATAGCACTCCATTCTCAATTCTTCTCAAAGACTTACACCATTATCGATAAGATTTACGATTGCCGCTATTAAAATTGTTAAAAACTACGCTCGAGGTACTACGAGTATTAGCGAAACCTCTAAGAAGTACTGCTTATTATCGATTACGGAGTTTTCGTTTCCGTTCCAAAAATCTTTTACATGTAAAGTAAACGAAGGAGTGTATATAATTCCGGTTTCCCCAGAAATGACTCCAACTTTGAAATTTTAAATGGAAGACCCTATGCTTTTCTTTATACTCTTGGATTCCGGAGATGATTTTAAGTACGATTGCATAGTTTTAAAAACATTTTTGAGACAACTTGATTTTACTTCCATGTCCAGTGGGTATAGTAATGCAAAAATTTTTTATTTTTTTTGTTGAAATAGGCTTAAAATATCATGAAACGTCGAGATTTTAAATTTCAGAGAACAGAATTCCCTGTCTGTCGGTCTGTTTGTAACTTTTTTGTGCGCACGTTTATTCTGGAACCGTTTATCATATTCACTTGAAATTTGGCACACTTATGTATTGTAACGAGATCTGGAACTAGATTATATTTTGATCTAATTCCGTTGAAGGGTTCGGGGGTAAATGGGGTAAATAAGGGTAAATAGGCAAAACAAGCAAGAGTCTATAAAATTGCAATTTAGGGCATGTACGAAAAGTTACGGTCTTAATTTTTTTTTGCTTCAGCCCCCCCCCCCCCCCTCACTATCACTCCCAATACCACCCCCAAGCTATTATGAAAGGGAGCAAACAAAATTAAAATGTGATTTAGTGTATATACAAAAACGAAACATCTAAATTTTTTTTAACGTTAGCTACCCCCTCTACCACGCACATTGCCACCCCCCACCCTATTATTAAAGGGGATAAACAAATTAAAATGTGATTTAGAGTGTTTACAAGAACGAAACGTCTAAAAAAAAGGGGGGTAAAAAAATTTAAATGTGATTTAGCTTTTATACAAGAACGAAACGTCTAAAAAATTTTTTGGCGTTAGCTACGCCCTCTACCACCCTCATTGCCACCATCACTCTATTATTAAAGGGGGTAAAAAAAATTTAAATGTGATTTGGTGTGTATACAAGAAAGAAACGTCTAAAAAAATTTTTTTGGTGTTAGCAACTCCCTCTACCACTGCCATTGCTATATCACCACCCTATTATTAAAGGGAGTAAAAAATTACATTAGCTAGCTCCTCTACCACCCTCACTCTATTCCACGTCCAGTGGAAGTAGAGTAATGCAAAAAAAATCAAATTTTTTTTTTTTAAATAGGCTTAAAATGTCATGAAACGTCGAGATGTTAAATTTGAGAGAAAAAAAATCAAGTTTGTCTGTCGGTGTGTCTGTCTGTCTGTAACTTTTCTTGTGCGCACGTTTACGCTGGAACCGTTTATGATATTGACTTGAAATTTAGTTCACTTATGTACTATAACGAGATCTGGAACTAGATTATATTTTGATCTAGTTCCATTGGAGGGTGGTTCGGGGGTAAATTAGGGTAAATAAACAAAGCAAGCAGGTAAGAGTCCATAAAATTGCAATTTAAGTCATGTACGAAAAATCAAGGCCACAAAATTTTTTTGGCAATAGCACCCCCCCACCCCCATCACCACCAATAACACCCCACACTATTATGAAAAGGAGTAAAAAAAATAAAATGTGATTTAGTGTGTGTACAAGAACGAAACGTCTCAAAAAATTTTTTTGGTTTTAGCTACCCCTTCTACCGCCCCCATTGTCACCCCCACCCTATTATTAAAGGAGCAAAAATTAAATTGGAATTTAGTGTGTGTACGAGAACCGAGGACCTCCAGTATTTATTTTGGCATTAGTTATCCCCTGTACAACCCCCTTTACCACACCCTATTGTTTAAGGGAATAAAAAATTAAATTGGAATTTATTGTGTATACGAGAACCGAGGGCTTCTAATTTTTTTTTTACATTATCCACCCCATCTACCACCCCCACTCTAGTATTAAAGGGAATAAAATATTACATTGGGATTTAGTATGTATAAAGACTTGGATACAAAATCTGGATGTGGAAGTAGCGATTCCTTCGGCAACGATTTTTTAGAACTATTTTTATTTTTGTATATAGTGCAGTGAATGCGCTCAAATCAATCAAATGGACCAAAACGATAAGAGGAAAATATAAACGTGAGATTTTTCGAATTGATTTAGCACCTACAACTAAAGTTGGGTCCCCACAAGATTCTGACACATTTGTGCTGAGGAAGTCAAAGGGGGGAGGGGGAAATGACATGTTAAATGTATGGGAAAATGGTTTTTCAAAGATAACTCGGCGGCTTTTGATCTGACGAAAAAAATCTTCAGACCAAAAATGAAGAGCTCACGAAAATAAGCAAATTTTGTTCGCCACTTCATCGACGTCAGACCATTGATTGATAGCGAGTTCAAAAATAAAAAAAATAAATTCATTTTTATCATGAAGGAGTGGAGTTGAGGACTAAATTTTTATTTAATAGAAGAGTATTGGCGGATATTCTGTTGGGCCGGAGTCTGGGGGCGGTGGAATAATTTGGAGTGGTGGGAGAGGGGGAAAACGAAAATATTTGACATGCTGATAACTTCCGTGTAATTGGCCTATCGCGGCCAGACTGACGTACATTTTTTTATGTGCTACAAGCTCGGTGTAGTATATTAGGCGGTCCGACACACGGCACTTGCCATATTAATCGTAAGTGCTTGGTTTTTATTTAATTTAGTAGATGGCGCCCGGAATATACCCCTGCAATTAACTAGGCATAGATAGACGGATTTCCTTTGATGCATGTAGTGTTACATATATACACTATTAAACGGCAAAACTAAGACAAAAAGAACGAACTAAAACGCTCTTTAAATATAAATAAAACAAATCTACAGAGCATTAACTATTGCATGTATGTAAACTGTATTTCTAATATTTTTATGCGTAAGTAACGACGAGACTTTATTTGTCCTGCCATCTATTGCATTACACACAACTAAACACTTACGAAATCATTCGTACGGGTTTTGTCGCATCACCTAATATACTATACCCTGGCTACACGATAACACTCGCAAGTTGTCAACAGAGAGCTTTTATTAAAAAAACTCTGCCAATATTTCGGGATTATTGGCACGGCCAATCCAAATATATGATAATAGGTTCCAACAAATATTTAAATCAAAACATTGATAATATGTGTGTAAAGTACAACGGAGAGCATCTTGAAAAGGTAACAAATATGAGATATTTAGGAATAATCATAGATAACAAACTAACATTTAACGAACATATAAACTACATATGTAAAAAGATATCAAAAAAACTGGGTTTTGCCTATCGTGTTAGTAAACATTTAACTTCAAATACAAGGAAAACTATTTATAACACAATAATGAAACCACACTTCGAGTATTGTTCAAGTATATTATATATGTGCAATGACACCAATATATCTAAACTGCAACTACTTCAAAATAGATGTATGCGTTTTATTTTAAAATGTAATAGATATGCTAATATAAATACAATGCAATGTACACTTAACTGGTTTTCAGTAAAAGACAATATAAAGTACAGGACATTAATATTCCTATACAAACTTCACAATAACTTGCTACCAACATATTTGTCAACAAATATACAACACCGTAGAGATATTCATAACTACAACACAAGGCAAAGAAATCATATACATATTAACTTCTCAAATTTAATGAAAACAAAATTCTCCATATACGACAAGGGAACGGCTGAATTCAACAAATTACCAGAATCTATAAAGCAAGCTAAAAATGTCTTTCTGTTTAAAAAATATTTATATAAATTTATGTATAAATAACTTGGCTCTATTTTACTCATTAGGCTTGTAGATATGTCTTATGTTTAAAATGATATAAAGGAAATTTTTGTAATAAATATTGTCAAATGTAGGTAAATGTACTGTACCACACATGTATGTTACACCTGTGTAATAGCTGCTTGTGCTAAATAAAGATTGTTATTATTATTATTATTATTATTATAAAATGATTTTTTTCGCAAACAAACGCTTTGTGAGCGAAATAAAAATTGCACGTTTTTCAAACAGTTTCTTTGCCGCCCTCTAGCTCCCTTCCTAATCATTGCATCGCGTTCTGGCCGAACTCAAATTAAACGTTTGTTTGCGAAAAAAATCATTTTATGCGAGTGCTATCTTGTAGCACATAAAAAAATAAAAAAATGTACGTCGGTCTGATTGCGATAGGCCAATAACACGGGGAGTTATCAGCATGTCAAATATTTTCGTTTTCCTCCTCTCCCTCACCTCCTAATCATCTCACCGCCTCCAGCTCCTGGCCCAACAAGATATCTGCCAATACCCTTCTATTAAAAAAAAATTGGGTCTTCAACTCCATTTGTGGGAATTGTAAATATCTCTCCCATATCAAAGGCCCTTGAAAGAAAATAGGTCTAATAATTCTTGTTTCAATCACCCCAGCCCACATTTACTTCAAATCTTTCCTAAAAATTACCTTGCCTCATTAAATGTTGATTTTCCTTCGCCCAATGTTTAATGTTTTGTTTGTCGAACATTCCATTGTTGGCGAATTTCGATTCGTCAGAAAACAATATGAAAGAAAGTGAGAAAATAGGGTTAGCGGTATCGTTTTGAGGTAACCAGTCACAAGCTAATATTCAGTTACCATCATCTCGGGACAAATGCTGGTGCAATTCATATTTAAACGAGAGGTAACCATATTTCTTGAAAATATTTCTTGCTAATTTACAACTCGTGGCCAATTTCTTTAGTAGAAGCAGCAAGATTCACTTCTACAAAAGTCAACACGTTAATTTTGTCACTTCATCAACGACAAAAGCTTCACGATTGTTATTTAATTCCTATCCTGATTTGTTTTTCCACAATTGGAAAATGTTGATAACATGGATGATGCCTGTTCGGATACCTTTTCGCATACAATTCTACAGCGTTTCTGGAATTTTTGTAGCATGTAGCATTTTGTAGCAATTAATAACATATCTACTTTTTCATCCCTTGAATACATGTTAAACAATAATAACAATTAAAAAACAACAAATTTAATGATAAAGAGGAAACTTATTCTTTTTGTTTCCGTACCACACTTTTTTTTATTTGTAATGTTGTTGTTTTTTTATTACCTACTTAGTCAACGTTTTTGTGTCGGGGTTTTTTGTTATTGTACTGTAACGATTATCTAGTTATGAACGGTTTTTATTTATTATTTGTCATAAACAATTTACATAAATAATTATTACAGACTGTGCAGATCATACAGATTTCAGTACGTCCTCGAGTCTGCCACTTCATTTGTTAGATTTTATCATGTGAATGCAAACAGGTTGTAGAGGAATATAAGATAAAAGATAGTCTTTCAATTTAGCTAAACAATTGAACGTCACATTATTATAATTATGATAAATGAATGTCCTAAAATTAAAAAAAAAAATTAAAATATTTATAATTAATGACGGTAATATTTTGTATCTAAATGGGAAGCTAAGCTCATTTGTCTTCGTTCAAATAGTTAAAGATGAATATTCTATTCCAAAATTACTCTTACTTAAATTTTAATTTTAACAGGTGAAATTATCTTTCTAGCAACATTCACATATTATCTTAAATCACTTTATCATACTATACATTGTTCCTTACCACTCATTTATGATGAAACGTAAGTAATGTTTGTGAAATGTCAAGAATTGAGTTCAACAAACGACAAGTTTTTACTCGATAACAATGTCATTAACTATTGAGAATGTTTCTCAATTTATTGCTTTGATTGAGGGTACCTCGCTCTACCCTTCAGGATATCTGGAATTAGTGTCTGGAAACTGCCACATTTATAAGGCCAGCAGAATTCGATCAAGAACAGCGACAACTGCCTTTGTTGTGTTCTAACACTAAAAGGGCACATATTAACAATATCATTTGTTAACAATGGAAGTAAAGTCCCTATAAAGTAGAATCTGGCCACTCGGCCCCCACTCCACCCAAATGGATACATAATGGCGGCTATGGTTTGTGTGTGCGCGTGTACATCAGTGTGTTTACAACGTATCGCAAGTATCAAAAGCAGGTTATAGTACATGTTTTGACAAAGTAGAAAAATATATGCAGTAGTAATAATAATAGTAACAGTAAAGTAATAATGTTACCATTAATTGTTTCGTGACCAAATTAGTCATAACTAGCTGTTATTTTAATTTTAACCTATTACATTGAGTCTAATGACACTATGCTCGTCAAAACAAAAGCAGCTCCTATTGGCGCCATCATTATGCATCCACTTTTCATACGAACCAATCAGTGCCTCCCACTCGAGTGGCCAGACTAGCTTATAGGGCCTCTAAATGCAAGGGCTGATACATGCTATTTTCGCTGGTTTTCACAAAGTAATAATAACAGATTTTAGTCGATGAACTGATCAATACATCCTATAAATTATACATTCAGCGATAGATGTCATCACGCTCTAATTCCCTGTCCAAATTACCACCTAAATTTAAGCCTTCCGCCTACAGATGACTCCCACTAGGAAAATATACCAATTTATTAAATAGATGTGTGTATCATAGGAAATCTAAAATATAAACTATTATCATAATAATTAGTGCATAAAAATTGTCTACGAAATCATAGGATAAAGATAGCTAATGATCGAAAAGTCCTTAATAATCGATTTAGTTTTTAATATGTCTCAAGTTGGTACTGTTTGACAGTAGATTTGTCGAACTGTCAGCTTAAGTCATTTCCTCTTGTTTTTGTGAGTTAGAATGGTTATAAATATTACCAAAGTACTATCAAACTTCCTTTTTAAATCAAAAAATTGAGCCAAAAACTTTGCTAGTGATTAATTTAGTTAAAGAGCACGTAGTTGCTAGTCGGTTTGATACCGGATCAAAAACTAATTTTAAACTATTTTCAATTAATATTTTGGTTTCTTTAATTGAAATTTCGATTTATTCGATACCAGGGTTATCGTCCAGAAGTACCTATTAAGGGTAAGTTTAATTTCTTTGGTTTATTATAGATACGTGCTCACGTTAGAGGTTAATTTTGAGAATAATTTTGTAAATTTAATTGTAGACGATTTGATACAGCTAGTATATTGGCACCGTTATATTTCTATTTTTGACTACTTTGTATTGGACTTTTGGATCATTCTGCTATTCTTCGGTATAGTCGAGGAAATAAAGCACTGAACCTCCGAAATTTCCGCAGCAAGACGGATTTTAATGCGGTTTTTTGCATTCGATTCGTGAGAGCATCAGGAAATTTTGTGAACTAATCTGATGAGTAGCAAATGAAAAACTGCATATTTGCATTGTAAAAATGCATTGTTCAAAGTGCATTTAGAATAATTAATTTGCAACTCGGTAAAAATTGATTGAAATGAGCCCAAATTTGTTACTTGGGGTTTTCGGGGTCGCTGAACACGAATATCACGGCGGCAACGACCTCCGAGGCACCTGGAGACCAGGGTGGACCTCATCTCCTGGAACTTCTTGTAAATTTGTAATATACTTAGTTAAAATTCATTACTCAGGGGTTTTCGGGATCGCTGAACACGAACATCACGGCGGCAACGTTCTCCGAGGTACCTGGAGCCCAGGGTGGACCTCATCTCCTGGAACTTCTTGTAAATTTGTAATATACTTAGTTGAAATTCGTTACTCGGGGGTTTTCGGGGTCGCTGAACACGAATATCATGGCGGCAACGACCCCCGAGTAACAAATTTCAACTAAGTATATTACAAATTTACAAGAATTTCCAGGTACCTCGGAGGCCGTTGCCGCCGTGATATTCGTGTTCGGCGACCCCGAAAACCTCGCGAGTAACGAATTTGGACTCATTTCAATCAATTTTTACCGAATTGCAAATCAATTATTCTAAATGCACTTTGAACAATGCATTTTTACAATGCACATATGCAATTTTTCATTTGCTATTCATCAGATTAGTTCACAAAATTTCCTGATGCTCTCACGAATCGAATGAAAAAACCGCATTAAAATCCGTCTTGCTGCGGAAATTTCTCAGGTTGAGCCGTTTTTAGTGCTTTATTTCCTCGACTAGTATACGATAATTGGTATATGATTTTGCCCGCTACGTTAGAGAAACTCTGTCTAATTATCTGTGAAGATTTCTAAAAAGCCTTATTTAATATTGGCGAAGATCTCTGAAAAAACTATTGAAAGTATTTGTGAAGTTTTTTTTTTACAACCAGCAAGGACTTAGATCAACAACCTTCAAGTCTGCTAGCGTCTGGAAACTCTCCAAATTATTTTAAAACTAAGTAATTCAGATATATATTTTTTTCAATGTAAAATTGTTTAAATTAATAATTTCTTTTCCCCAGCGTTAGCTTAACAGTCCTAGACTGATATATCTTGATATCTTTTATTGTAAGATTTTTATTCTTAAATTTTCATTATACTGTACTTTGCTTATTTTTATAATAAATTGTATTTGTTTTTACTTATTCTCTTTCTTGTTCGCTTTCATTACAAGGAGTCGTAAGAAGTAGCATTATCTTTACTGATTAGTCACGTTTTTGGCTGCGATTGCGTGGTGGTCGATTATCAGTTAGAAGAAGTTCTGTTAAGTTTGTGTCCAATTTTCCCAGTTGATTAATTGATCGATTTCATGACAACGTCAGAGCATATGTTGTTTATATCATAATTGAATATCTGGAAGAGGTCAGCATTCGAAGACTTGATTAGTCGGCTTTTGAACATCTTATTTTGTATTCTTTCTCTTTCTTTAGATTGAACATTTTTCCAACAGCAAATCATAATAGGCGTTGCCGTTCTATGCCAGAGACTTTTCCAGAGGTTCAACAAGAAATTCATCTTATAGTCTCTCAGAGATGAAACCTCGGCTATTGAATGATGTAATTCAGACTCGAAGAACGCACATACCATTAACAGTTACAAATGGGTCTATTAATTCATTCACAACAAAAGAAATCGTATTTGTACTATTTCTGACACTTTTAGCTAATTTGTGCATTTCGTATTGTTCCTTCACCTAATACCGGTCACTAGTTAAATTAATGAATGTGTTATTTTGTGAAATATTTCAGCATGGTTAATTTTATTGCCAGTCCCTGTGTAATGGAAACTAATTATATATCCATTTTCTTTCTTTTACAAAAATCCATTAGAAATAAGTAGCACATCTTTTTCTATACATTACTTACATGCCTATTCATCATGATTGCTGTACAGAGTTACAAGGTTTGTACAGTCTGTCTCATATAGAAACAATAAGCATTAGTATAGTCTAGTATACTTTAACTTGGCGTGTGTTGCGTGTATGTGTGAGTCAATATTTTCGTACGATTTCATTTTCTCTTGTACCCAAAGATCCAGAAATATTGTCCACGTAGACAATGTTTCTGGACTATTGCTTTAACTTTGTGTACAATATGGAAGAAAATGAAATCGTAAGGAAATATTAACTCATACATACACACGCCAAGTTAAAGTATACTAGACTCTAAGTGAAGTTCTTTCCATTGTAAGTTCCTTAGCTTTTTTGTTGTGTCTTTATTTAGATTAAAGTCCCAGCAAAAGTTAGCATTAACTATCCCACAGATATCCCTCTGCCTTAAGTGGGAGTTGAACTCAAGAGAGATAATAGTGACTAATTCAGTTGTTTCTACGCAGCCATAGTCGAGTAGCATAAATAGATCATGAAAAAGTTGAAAGACGCTCCCAAAAGTTCTGTGAGCGGGATGACACATGTGTGCCCCCCGTTTTTGAGGGCGCTGAACACGATGATAATATTTTTAAGGTTCCTACCCCTCAGTAACTACCCCTAAACTCGAAAATCCACCTCTGTTTCGTGTTTTTTTTCATCGTACGCATGCGGCTCGGTTTTTTGGCAGGATTCGGGTAGGTCGTATGAAATTGAACCATACAATATCTTATCCACCTCCGGGGTTGAAACTACCCCCTCCCCTAATACTGAAATACCACCAAAAAATCAAAATGCATGAAAATTTGTTTATCCCCGTTTTTAAGGGTGCTCAACAATGGTAATATTCATTCCTCCCCCCACACTCCACCAACCATCCCTAATTTGGGAGTAACTGTTGGAGAGTGGAGAATGAAATAGTTTTGACATCGTATTTAGCGCCTTCGAAAACGGGAAGAAAATATTTCCCACTATTTTGTATTTTTCGGAGTTGATGGCATGTCTCGTCACTCAACTCCCTTTACAATGTCAAAATCCTCTTAAAAACCCACATGCCCAGTATGAATAAGTATGAAAAAGGGGTGGTCTTAGGGGTGCTTGGTGGAGGGTGTCGAAGAAATGAATATTACCATCGTGTTGAGCAGCCTCGAAAAGGGGGATAAACAAATGTTCATATTTTTTGGGGGATATTTTAGTATTAGGGGAGGAGATAGTTTCAACCTCGGGGTGGATAAGATGTTCTATGGTTAAATTTCATACGGTCTATCCGCGATTTGCATGCCTATGATGGAAAAAAGCGCGAGATAGGGGTGGTTTTTCGGGTTTAGGGGTAGTTGTTGAGGGGTGGGAACCTTAAAATTATCACCATTGTGTTCAGCGCCCTCGAAAAAGGAGGGTACCTATGTTTTATCCCTCTCACAGAGCTTTTGTGTTTTAACCCTTTTTTTGCAACTTTTTCGTGGAGTAAAAGGAATGTTATAGATTCGTTGTAAATTCAGGTAAATTCACGATTTTCATTTTATTTGGTTATTTGTATATAGGACTTCTCACATAATTTTAAAAAATGGAATTATGCTACAAATTAATTTAAAATGCGCTTCAGCAATAGCGGCTGTTTTCTATATTTCTATTTGTTAATAATCCCAGACTAGGTATCGCCTTAAACGATCTAAGTAATTTATATTTGGTGCTACTTTAATCATATTCTTTAAAAACAAGCAAAGATAGGACTATTTTTTCTTTTATTTTCTACTTTTTTGTTGTTGTTTCTCCATTTATTATAAGTTGAGTAACCTTGTATAAGAGCGATTACTCCTTGAGGAATTTTAATGTTCCAGGTAATAACCTGCATGTGAGTTGCAAAAAGTAATTGCCCTATTTATTGACAAAAATGACAGCTGTTAATCGAGAGTAAGCCCATAGCGTGATTTTCAAAGCACGCGTGTTACGTACGCCCGTCCATACGCACGAAGGCGAAAATATGCAAAAAGGATCATAATGGAGCAATTTACTTTTTGGAGTACAAATATGTGTACCTGTACTAAAACATGCAAGCGTAATTAAAAGTAATATGCGTTTTTATGCAGAGTTTATATTCTCTGGTATGTTGGATGACACACCCGAATTCCTTGGCATATCATGACACCCAGTCATTTTGGAAATTAAATGCGTTTGGTACGTAAATTTTAGGTACATACATTGTCATATGTTAATTATTTATAATCACATCTTTCTTAATGAGAAATATTTTTATTTGACAAGTGATAGTAACCATTTCTTAAAATACGTCTCTAATTTTTATTTTTTTTTTATCTAAAAAAGTTTGCTAGTACAATTATTTTGATTTCGTAGGAAATAGTTGCTGTTACGAGATAAATTATGATACTTTGTAATTATTTTGTCAATTTTTTTTTGTCTAGAAAACTAAATCCAAAGCTTATTAATCTCTCAAATTCCCGAATATCAACACCATAGACAACATGAAAAACAAATACTTCTAGGCTTAAAACAAATGTTGAAACGACACCACGTCTTTATTGCAACCTAGACGTTGTTTATGTGTAAGTGGGTTTTGCCCACACGACTTTTCTGTGTCGCCAGTATGGTAAGGGCACTATATGATGCAGTGAAGACGGCCATATTCCAGGAGTAGAAATGTTTGGGTTGTCGTTTTCTCAATAAATGGGCATCGTTAATGGGTTATGACACATCTGTGGCAACTTATGAAATTTAATTTCTACAGAACTTATCAGAGAATATTTCAAATTACACACGCGGCCTAGATAGATATCTAAAATATATTCAGACTATATTCACGGGTCAAAACATTTAAAAAATATATACAGTGTGTTGTACTTAAGAGCGTAATTTTTTATTTTTTTTTGCGATTTGAGGCACGTATAGAACACATTAGGATCTATTTCACAGTAGTACTGAGATAAAAAAAAGTGAAAAGTGGATATAGGATGCCCACTAATGCGCAACTTAATAAAAACATAAAAGTAGAAAATAAACAAGCATGAGAACTTGGCCATCTTACTTAAACATCTGTGGGGTGTAAACGAAGTTCAAAACGTATCCATACTAATTTCTGTCACGGGAATTATATTCACGAAGCAAATCAGTTTTAAAACATTAGAAATTCCTGAAATGACAGTGCATACAATGCAAAAGGCAACAAAGGTTTTTGAAAAATCAGTGCACACTACATCGACTTGCCAGGGCATAGATATACTTTATAAAACGTCACTATCGCTGTTACTGTCAGAAAACCTGCTAAATGCTGAGGTTCTACTTGTCCACCAAACTTTCACAGCGGGCGAAAAATTGATGAACAGTGGCAATATAAAAGTTAGTGACAACGCTTACATGTTAGGCTTAAGATTAAGGGGTTCCGGGTTCCAATTCTGGCTAAGGTATGAATATTTAGTGACTTTTTTAATATAATACCAAAATACCGAGTATGCAGAATCCAAGTTTTAAACCTCCAAGCCCTTGGCAAATTTTTATATGCCCAAAAAAAACATGAATTTTTAGCACTTTTTTGAGTTTGTGCCCTATAACTTAAAAACAATGCATCCAATCGAAAAGTCACTTATTACCAAAATTAAAGAGCATTAAATTCGTTTCGAATGAGTACCTCAAAGTTGCAATTTCATCAAGAGGTATGGGCGTAATTGGCAATCGAATACGAACAATTTTTAGCAACTTGTAAAAAATCGTTTGAAGACATCAAGTTCTTCAGCAGCCATAATTTTCAGTTAAGAAACAAATGCTGCAGTGTCACAAGAACAGTTTCTTGCAAACGAGAGCAACAAGAACCGTTTAATTTTGATGCTTATACAAAAATTTTACGATGGAGGAATCCAAGCGCAACAGGCAGAAGAAGATACAGATTTATTAATTGTAGAAACAGCTATTTCCCAAGCAGCAAAATCCGCAGTGTGGCAATTGTTAGCGAGGACATTGACGTTCTCGTTCTCCTAACGGACCTCGGAAACAAGAACGAGAACTTATACTTCCACAAACCAGGGAAAGGGAAAAAGCAGGTTTATGGTACTCAAATACTTCCGTCAACTTTGATCCCACACATGTCCTCTTCATGCATGCATTTACTAGATGTGACACCACTTCATCATTTTTTGGTCACGGGAAAGTAAAATATTTGTATCCCTTATTGAGCAACATCCACACCTGAAAGCACATGTAGCTACATTTCTCGAGCCATCTGTTTCTCAAGAATTGTTAGAACAAGCAGAGGAACAGGTGATCTTGGCACTGTACGGACAGTTACACAGTAGGCCTCTGGACGAGCTGAGATACAAGCTTTTTATAAAATCCGCCTCAAAGAAATCGTTCAACCTAGTACGGTTGCCACCAATATCGGATGCAGCAAGGTGGCACTTAATGCGCTCATACCACCAAGTGCAAACTTGGCTGGGAAACGTAACAAACCCATGCCAATGGAGTTGGAAAAAAGGTTTGTCAGGCTTATTGCCTATGACAATGTCAAAGGATGCTGGACCCGTCATGCCAATGGTTTCGTGTACATGCAAAAAACATGCAAAAAACGTTACACTGCAGCTTTTGGAAGTCAGACCTGAACTGCTCCTTGACCTGTAAACACTGCCCTGACCTCTCATGTCAGAGCGCTCCTGAGTTGAGTTGGTGGTGCTGCTGCAATGACTCAGGAATATAGGATGCAGTATTGTAGTATGAGGACATTAGTCAGTCCCAATTCAAACGGATACTCTAACCACTACACGCAAATAATTCATTTTTTTCCAAAACTCATTTTTACTTTATTTCAGTTTCCTCTTACACCTTGCATTGTTCTTGTACTTTGTATTTGTTTAATTTTTTTTACACTCTGTTGTATTACTACTATTGGGTAAATTTTTATTTTTAGTTAATAAACTTTGGGCCACTCTTTACATTATGCTTTTATATCGACAACTCATTTTCTCAAATTAATGTTGAAAAATTAAATAAAAAGGAATAAAAGAAAATAATAAATATATTTGTATGTAGGACATTTCGGAATTTGAGTGTATTTTGCTCAATATTGATCGAAATTGGAAAATCAGGTAATCTATGAATTACATGCTCTACAACTTTCCTTCTATGGATTTTTTCATTTAGATTAGCAATTTCAGAGCTGAAGACGTTTAAAAAGTTACCCAGTGTGAATTTTTTACAAGTTGGTAAAAATTGTTGTTATTCCATTGCCAATTACGCTCATACCTCTTGACGAAATTTCAACTTTGAGATACTCATTCGAAGCAAAATTTAATGCTCTTCAATTTTGATAATAGATGACTTTTCGACTGGATGCATTGCTTTTAAGTTATAGGCCACAAACTGAAAACATTGCCAAAAATTCGTGGTTTTTTCACACACAAAAATTTGCCAAGGGTTAGGAGATCTAAAACTATCACCCCCTTTCGATGACGCCGTTCATGGACTATGTGGAAAGTACAATTTTTAAAAGTGAACCTTGTTACACATGGCCTATGTCCATTTGACCTTTGTTAAAACAACAGATATTTGTTTATGTTTAGCACTATCTGGTAGCACTTTGATTTAGTTTTTGTAAGTGAGACTACTTCAGCCTAGCGGAATTATGTGTATAAATATCTTCAGGTTATATAGGTAATAAAATATGTCTTTGTGTTCTCTTTCGGCAATGTAGTTCTAATCAGCATCTAATTTATTCTACATTTAATTTATTCTATATTTAATCATTTATATATTGAGCTAAATACTGAAAGTTCATTTCATTTATTGAGAGCATTATTGAGGGCATTTGCATTTAGCAAGTATATTGCCACTTTGGATTTTTCAAGCAAGCATATTGCAATTATTTGATTATGCAAGCTGTACTACTTTTATTGCTTATTTAGCTACATATATCTTTGTAATATATTATTTAAATCATACCATTTGATCCTATTTATACTAAGAAGCTCAAGCTTTTAGTTCTCTTTATTCATTAATACCTGATGGTTGAATAAATTGCCAAAAACATCTAAATTTGTTGCCGAGACAATGGGAATTTCGACTTCTGTATCACTGTTCCAGCTTCACACACGTCCATTTTGTAATCATATTACATTGATATTATATCTTATTATTTTTTTGTATTAAATTCCATTTTCATTGTATAATTTTTTTTATTCAAATTTTCATACACATTTTAATAAATTTATACTACTTTTTAAGATTATCTTTTTAATTCCATTTTTACAAATTTATTTCCTAAATTTATGTTGTAAACATTATTATTCATTTTAAGAACTATTTCTTTTCCTACCAATAAATTTCAGTTTTATCTATAGGAGGCTGGTTTTAAGGGATAAAGAGACAAACCTATACTAATTTTTCACTATACAGGGTGTCTCACCGGGAACTGAATCGATCGATATAGAGAAAAGTACGCATCAGAAAATTTTGAAAATTCAGATAATTACTAATGTCGGTGTGGCCAATCCAACTAAAATAATTACAAGCAACTGGCACTTCCGCTTATACCGGAAGTCGATACCAACTTGCTTATTTCAAATGGAACACTCTATATATTTTGGGGTTTTCGAAAAGAGCATAAAATTCTGAGTCGAAAATATGTAGCATATTCTATACCTAAACTTAGCCGTTTCAGAGATATTTGACATTTTATAGAAAATTTGACAGGTCAATGGTTTGCAAGAACCGTTATAACTTTCTTCGTGTAGAAGATCCTCATTTGCTTCTTTTCACGTAAAAAGAACACAAGGAGAACTACGTTCTACAACTGAAATAAATTCAATAATATCATAACAAGTGTTCCGTCTTTCGCGTTACATTTTGTCAACTTCAAACCGCGAAAACTTGTTTAGGTCAAATAGAACACCCTGTATTTTTTACGTCAAGTTGTGTAAAATTGAATTCCCTTTTTTCTGATAGCATTGTGGGGGTTAAAGTTACAACTTTTTGAAATATTTGCGATTTTATTAGAAATTTATGAATTGTTGTAATCATTTCATCAAAATAGCTATGATTAGAAACACTCAGTCATTATCTTATGTCAAAAAATGCCAGCACATTTAAATTACACCCACGAAGAATTTTTAAATTTGTTTATTATTTATGGAGAATGTGATAAATTAATATCAAGAACTTGCAGCACATTTGCTACTCGATATCCAGAAAAACGGAAACCGTCACCAAACACTGTAAAACGCATACTGGAAAATTTTAAAAATTTTGCCTCTGTCAAGACAAAAATACAAAGAAGAAAGCCTGTTGTTGATGACGAAAATATTGAAATAGTCATTCTGGGATATATTCATGCATTTCCAAGGATGTCATTAAGACAAGCTGCTCTGGAATCGGGACTATGCAAGGATTCAATTCACAGAATCTTATTAAAACATAAGTTTCACCCGTTTACATTCCATATGGTTCGAGGATTAAAAGAAATAGAGAAGAAAAGAAGACAGAAGATTTGTGAGTTTATTCTAATAAGGTCTGAGGGTCACGATTCTTATTTGGGAAATATTATATGGACAGATGAAGCAAAATTTACTAAAAATGGACTTTTTAATAGACACAATTCGCATTATTGGGGTGACTCAAATTCTCATGTGTTCAGAGAGCGAAATTTTCAGGAAAGTTGGCAGTTCAATGTTCACTATGCCATAAGAAACGATAGAGTGGTGGTATTACAATTTTATCAGGAAAATTTAAACGGTAAATTAAATTTTCTCTTCTGCTAATATGTATAGGTAAATTTTTGTTTTTTTTTTTTTAGGTCAAAGATATCTGAATATCTTACAAAATTTGAATAATAACTATTTAAAAAATTTGCCTCTCGCCGAACATAGAAACATTTTTTATCACCACAACGGTGCTCCCCGACATAACGCATATTTAATTAATAATTATTTACAAGAAACTTTTTATGATCAATGGATTGCGAATAATGGACCTTTCTTATGGCCTCCTCGCTCGCCCGATATATCAGTTCTGGATTATTTCATTTGGGGAACTATTAAAAATAAAGTTTATGAGAGCCCATTAACAACCATTGAAGATTGTATGCAAAGAGTAAGAAATGCATTTCAAAACATATCACAGGATTCAATTAGAAGAGCTACCCATGAGGAACTAATCCGAAGGTGCGAAAAATGTGTCGAGGTTCGAGGGCGGAATTTTGAGCAATTATTAAATTAAAATGAAATCATATTTTAAATTGATCTTATCTCTGCTATTTTAGTTCATGCCATATCTTCAATTCGATTAATACGCATGTTAGAGTGTTAGTGTTATTTTGCGTTTTTGTGGATATCGAGTAGCAAATGTGCTGCAAGGTCTCGATATTACTTTATCACATTCTCCATAAATAATAAACAAATTTAAAAGTTTTCGTTGGTATAATTTAAACATACTGACATTTTTTGACATAAGATAATGACTGATTGTTTCTAATCATGGCTATTTTGATGAAATGATTACAACAATTCATGAATTTCTAATAGAATCGCAAATAATTCAAAAAGTTGTAACTTTAACCCCCACAATGCTAATATCAGAAAAAAGGGAATTCAATTTTACACAACTTGACGTGAAAAAATACAGAGTGTTCTATTTGACCTCAACAAGTTTGCGCGGTTTGAAGTTGACAAAATGTAACGCGAAAAACGGAACACTTGGTATGATATTATTAAATTTATTTCAGTTGTAGAACGTAGTTCTCCGTGTGTTCTTTGTACGTGACAAGAAGCAAATGAGGATCTTTTACACGAAGAAAGTTATAACGGTTCTGCAAGCAACCTGTCAAATTTTCTATAAAATGTCAAATATCTCTGAAACGGCTAGGTTTAGGTATAGAATATGCTACATATTTTCGACTCCGAATTTTATGTTCTTTTCGAAAACCCTAAAGTATATAGGGTATTTCATTTGAAATAAGCAAGTTGGTATCGACTTTCGATATAAGCGGAAGTGCCAGCTGCTTGTAATTATTTTAGTTGGATTGGCCACACCGACATTAGTATTTATCTAAATTTTCAAAATTTTCTGATTTGTACTTTTCTCTATATCGATCGATTCAATTCCCGGTGAGACACCCTGTACATGGTGCTCAATTAACCTCAATATTACATTGTCTTCTTCCCCAAATAAAACAAAATTTGTCTTGTATGTCATACGCACAAAAGGTTAAGATTCACGTCTCTCGAAAATTTTCAGAACCCACGACTCTTTGCTCGGGCTAAAATCAGCTAGTAGTACGCGTATGTTGCCTCGTTTATTTACAAAAATAACAAATAGAGGAATAAACAGGTAACAACTTCAAGAGCCCTTTGGCTCTTCCATAATATGAAAATTTTGCCAACAACATCTCAATACGAGCCGTTTCACAAGAACGACAGTGGGTTTTTAAAATGGTACGTGCAATAATGACGAGAGCGCCGCTACCGGTACGGTGGCGACCCACCCAATTACCTTCTCAAATTTTCGAGCTGCATTCCACGACGCGAACAAAGGACTTGCGTGCCGTCCATTTCGCCTGGGGTTGTCATTTTTTTCCTAGAATTCTTGATTTCGTTCTCGTGCTATTATTGGTTTAATTTGGATTGTTCTCTTCACCGCCGTGCATTCCTGCAAACACTATATTGTGTATATGGTAATTTTTTAGTAGGTAATTTTCATATAAGTTAGCAAAAAGCAAGAACCATTTGGCATAAGTTTAACTCAGTCTCAGTAACTTTCCGTAATTAAAACTCAATATGATTAGTTGAAAGAGTTAGACAGAGCGATGGTATTTTTTGTAAAATGAGAACTGGTGGCTCCTTAAAAATGTAACGAGTCTAAAGATTTGATAACAGTAACATAATTAAGTTATAACTAAGTGATTTATAAAAAGGACCCACGAGCGATTATTATTGAAAGAACTTGATATTCCTCTACAGGGAGAGCCCAATAAAAAAACGCATCATAAATTTACCTTACAGGTGCGCAAGGGTGGTTTGGAAATGAGTAAGAGAAATATCAATGCTTTTAAATTTTAAAAACAGAAAATATATAAAAGATAAAATCTTATTGGTGGTATCGATAATCCATGTCCCACTGAATCTTGAATCCTTTACACTATTTAATTAGTAGTTTCTGAGTTAATTACAACCAAGACTCCCTCAATAGCCACGTATTGGATGCAACGAGAGCTTTCAAACTTACCCTTGTCTTCGCGTCGGATTTGTACGAGTATTATTCATCGATATATATACGTGCTAGAGAGGTTTTCGCAATTTTAAAGGAAGATGCAATCACCGTAAGTGTTGATAATATTCTTGCCAAATTGATAATTTTTTTGCCTATATACGATTTAGTTCTCCCGTATTATTAATCTTAATAGGACCTGACCTGTGGTGTGGCAAAGCCGTGCATACGAGCAGCCACTAAGGAATAGGTGAAAATAAATCTCTGAAATGGTGGAGAAATCTCCTAAGACAGACAGGCCAAAGAGTTCATTAAGGAACAATCGGCCGAACTCACGGAAGACCTACTAAGCCAGAATAGGAAGGTCATCAGAATAAGGGTAGGCCTTGTAACTGGGCACTGCCGGCTCAATAGACACATGGGTCTAATGGACCTGGCAGAGAGAATCCAAGTATTCGGTGGAAATTTATGATTTTCTTGAAATTATATGTAATTATTGTTTGTTCATTCTATCCACTCTCTCTCTCTCTCCCTCTCTATCTATAGTCATTGTGGTTTCGTGCTCTGGAGATTCTTATTCAGAATCGTTTAAAATAACCTATCCCATCATAAATGATTCCGGGGACTATTGTAAGGATTCGTCAGATACCAATAACTCTATTCTTTCTTCGCAGGTATTCTTTCTTCGAAATTAGGTACTTGTCGATGCTTAGGCGCACCTTTTCGTTATTTAAGAGCCAATCAACAGAAATCTTTTCCAGTGTTCAACTTGATTTTTAGTAAACTCCTACTTTTTATACTTCTGGAAATATATTTTAAATAGCTGCGGTTAGACGAGCGTATTTTCTTTAAAAGATTTTCATTAAAGCCATCTACACTTCTTATAAAGCTTACTACCGTACCGGAGGTTTTGCTAAAAAAGAACAACATAGTGTATGCTTTTCCTAACATTTCATATTACAGATAACTAAGTAATCTTTACAGGCTGAACTGGCAGGAATAACCATAGCTGCAAAAGAGAGTGTCCGTCGTAGAAAAGCTACGTGTAAAACAATTAGGATTTACACAGATTGTAGACAATAATTACTAGCTGTTACCTCCTTTCCCTTATTATATATTTTTGGGAAAGAATTGAGGCAGCATATGCGGACGACTAGCTGGTTTAAGCCGAAGCAGAGTCGTAGATCCGGAGTATTCGTAAGAGTTGCGAAGCTTACCCTTTTCGAAGGTACAGTATAAACGGCAGATTTTTGTTTAGTTCGTGAAAAGGAGACAAAGAGAAATTGATGTTAATTGGGCACCATCTATAGTGAAAATTAGTAGAGTTGTCTCTTTTTCTCGAATAACCAGTTTCCTATAGACCACACTGAAATTGTTTGTTAAGAGAAATAAAAAGATTGTGTAAAATGAATTATAAAATATATTACACTTATTATGGCCAGTTTCTGAAACGTAAAATAAAGTTATCTATTAATAAATGTCATAGTAACAATTGTTGTCACAATTGTAACTATGACAGTAAACGAATAATTAACTCTATCTAACGTTTCAGAAACTGGCCATAAATAAATCAATTGTCTAATATGAAATATGAGATTTTAAGTTATTTAATAATATCGGAAACAAAGACTGATTAATACTAAAAAAAATCAATAACAAAATTTATACCAGGATCCTAGATTCCGGGATTGAGTATTGTTGACGGTGAATGGTTCTGGAAGAGCAATTTAGCAATTGTCTTTTGCAAAAATGGAATCTATGGGTTTTCTTGGCAACCTAATTTACGTCTCTCAATGAAGTCAAGTTTGAAGATTGTAGAAATATTGTCCCACTATATGGTTTTGAAAACTTAATGAACGCAAATATGGATGCACATTTACGTAGCAAATAACGAAAACATAAAAGGAGTGGTTATAGATTACAATGTATAGAAATAATATTCCTTTAGCGTAGAATATAAATTTATAATTAATATAAATTCGTAAGAAGCTCAAATTTTCATTATAAAATATAAAGCTTAAATATAAAGCATAAAGCTTAAAGCATAAGCATAAATATATAAAGCTGAGTTTCAATTTTGAAGAAGTATATATAGCTGAATTTCAATTTTGAAGAGGCTCATTAGCAAACTATAAATTGCCAAAAAATTTAAAAAGAAAGAAAAAAATATTTTATAACCATTTGGTAGATATAGTGTTTTAATTACTTATTAAATTAAAAAGAATTGAATTTGAATTTAGATTTATTTTAAAAAAATTGAAAATTACTGAAATTTTAAAATACTAATAAATAAAATTTACCTGGTTATTAAACACTTGTTAACGTGGATATAAAAATGTAATATTAATTACTGATGTTACACAGTTAAGTTTGTATAGGCTTGAATCAGTACAAAAGCTGCAGGCAAATGATTTCTTGGTGAATTTTACTGATAAGGTAAACTTTCTTTATCCCACTTTCTACAAAATAGTACCAATACACAAACTTGAAAAGCTAGTTTTACTAATAAGAGCCGTAAAGTGGTACAGGTGTCGCCATCTGTTAAGGGGTGAGTTAAGTGCACAACCTACAGGTCGCCTGAGGTAGATTTCCTTTACTCACAACTAAAATAGTTTCATATAAACAATAAAAGGAATCTATATTTCTATATAAGCGAGTATGGGTAAATAATGACATTTATTGCAAATTTTTAGCCTACTAACGAACTGTCGTAATAAATAGTAAAACGTATACAAACCCTTTTGTAAGAATTCAGCAAATATATTACATCTTGTAGGATATACTATATAACAGGTCAATGAGAAAGGTAAGAAAAATAACCATATGTACTTACATAGTAAACAAGAATATAAAAATTGAAATATAGGTATATGAATGTAAATAAATGTTTTGTAGGCTTGAAATCGGCAATTGTTTCCTGAGGTACTGTAATAGAACAGAGATACATAATAGTGTAAACAAACATGACTGAGTTCCTAAGATATAAAAATATGTACATAAAACAATGTGAAATGATTTAGCAGTTATACAAGGAAAGTTCTGATAGTTGAAAACAGTTCCACTTACAAACACTGAATCAAAATGCTATACAGATTGTGCGAAATATAAATAAAATACTAGTTATTGTATAAAATTATTAAATGGATATAGGCCATGTAACATAGCCCTGGCAAGCTACAAAATCCAAAATCACCACAGGAGTACTATGGTAATGTCACCAAGCACTTGTGAATGCCTCCAGTATGAATAACGTACTGGTGTACTGGGTGAAACGACTTGCATAGTGTAGTGGCAACGAAGTAGCCGACAGACTGCCCAAGAAGAAGTAGGCCTAAGTATCTTTGGACCAGGCCCGGCCAGTCTGTTACCGATCACGGCGTTAACACAAGTAATTAAAGAGAACACCAACAATGAATTCAAGAATCTGTGGGATGAAACAACCAGCTGTCAACTTACTAGGGAACTACTAAAATATTCCAGCAAGAGTACAGCAATGGACTACCTGGCAATATCGAGAAGGAACCTACGTTCATAGCGGGAATCCAGACTGGACACTGTCCGTTAAGGAAACATCTACACAATATGAGATTAATCGAAACACCTCTCTGTAGAGGTTATTAACAAGAAGATGAGACGGTTCAACATGTACTCTGTGACTGTTCTGCAGTCTCATCAATAAGATTCCATTTTGGGAGGATGTTGGCCTACTTTTGCCGATGTAAGGGAGATGCCCCTAGGCAGCATCACCACTTATTTCGCAAGATTAGTTTGGTTGGAGGCCTAGGCGAGGATCTGCCTACAGAGACGCAGTACAAGGGGCCCAATGGGGCCTATGTGCTGTGATTCAATAATTTTTATTTGCCACCCTCCCAACCAATTCCAAATTCCAAGTAATGTTTAGAAACTGCATCTTCTGCTGACTCTTCATTTATTTTTTATCTAAATATTTGATGATTGGTTTAATCTACAAACCCTAGTCCCAATAATAGAGCCAACATAATTAAATCTTTCTTAGCCATTCCATTCACACTGTCATGTATTTCCTTGTCGCATAGTAATTTGCCTACGTTACACTCCACATGATCTTCCATGTTATGACGTAATGTTCTCTGAAAAGCGTACTTTGTCATTCCATCTGATATAGCTCTTCTGTTTTTCTCTTACTGCACTATTCGGAGTTGATTACACGTTATGTTATGGTATTTGGCACAAACTGTAGCGTAGACCTTTATCGAGAGCTTTCATCTATTTAAGTTAACTCCTCTGCACTAACAAATTCAATGTAATTTTTAGGCAGTGTCAAGATTTTTGTTATAATTAGAAGATTTTTAATCTGCTCTTTGATGTACTAGGTTCTTCAGTTCCATAATATACGTTGCTATGTCGTCTACTCGCTGCTTGTCGTTATATACAATTGTTGTTGTAGCATGTGTGCGTTTATGCTCATGAACGCAAACAAGTTTGTTTCACGCCTCTTTGGCAGACCAAAAAATTATAATGAGAAGCAATTGCTCATCCACTGTTGTCGATGTGGTTATTTTCTGAGCACAATTGTTAGCTTTTGTGCATGCTGCAAGTTGTTCGTCTTATTCTGAAGACAATATATTCATTAACCGCATTCCAAGTATGATTAGAATTCAATACTATACGCATTTGCAATTTCCACAGTGTCCAATTTTCACTGCTTCCATAATTTTATGATACCTTCTATTTCATCTTTCATCGTTTGTGCCTTCGTTTTATTTTACTTCGCTCAAAGGCTGAATATAACCACAAAATTTGCCACAAATTGGTCGTTGTTTCTACCTTTGTTTCTACATGGAAACTAAACTTTCATCTTTCATGCACTATCGGGCATTCTGGGCTTAGATCCTGTTGAATTTAAATAAAGGCATTTTTTCAAGAAAAGTTGTATGTTCTGATTATATTTCTTCTTTTCAAACTCGAAAATTATAAATTAACTTATTATTAACATTACCTTTCTGTTTCCTAAGAGCCTGACTTTTGGTAATATTAAATTTTAGTTAAGTATTATCCAATAGTTACTATTATTAAAACAATATTGCTTCCAATGTATTTGAATTACGATCAAAGTTAATTATTTAAGTAAAGTAAATGAAGATAGTTCCATGTACTAATTCCAGTCAATCTGATTCACTAATTAAACAAACAGTTTTTTGCACGTTCAGAAAAAACACTAACATCAAAACTGTTTATTTATAATTGTGTAAGATATGTATAATTTAAAAACAATAGTACCCGATATACCAATCAACCAGCATGTAACATACTGTGTTTAATAAACACCGACAAAGTAATGGTTACAACAAATTAATATAATCATTTTCAATCAGTTGCCATATTTCAGAACAATTGGTATTTGCTGTCATGCTATTAATGCGCCATTACTTTATTTATCAATTATTGTGTCAAAGAAATATATTGTCGCGAACATAAATATTTCATTATTGCCATAAAATTATTGCAACTCTATTATTAATACAATTAATGTAATTGAATAATGGAAATAATAACCAGAATTTAAAAGGATTAAGTAATTTAAAGTGTTAAATGTCATACCCTAAAAATAAACTATTAGGACATTTCAAGTCGAAAATCGGTTTGATATTATCGCAAATACACCAGTTCTTTGGTGGACAATAATTTAAAAAAATCGAGAAAACTGTGTCATGGAGATTGAAGATTGGAGTTTATCATTAAATTTGTTATTGTTTGTTGTTTTTTAACTGTTATTATTGTTTAATGTGTATACGAGGGGTGAAAAAGTGGGGGTGTTATTATTTTTTAGAAGAAAGTAGCAAAACTTCAAGACACGCCGCAGAATTGTACGCCCAAAAGTTTCTGAACAGACATCATCCATGTTTTCAGTATTTTTCAGTTGTGGACAAACAAATCAGGAAAGGAATTGATAACAATCGTGAAGCTTGTATCGCTGATGAAACGGCCAGAGAAATTGGCCACTAGGTGCAAATTAGTCATGAGTAGCAAGAAAAATTCTCAAAAGATATGGTTACCGTTCGTTTAAATATCATTTGCACCAGCATTTGTACGAAGATGGTAACCGAACATTAGCTTATTCTGACTGGGTACTATACAGAACGATACTTCTAACACAAATTTTCTTTTTATGATTTTGTTTTCTGACCGTCGCGATTTACCAACAATGGAATATTCAATAATAATAATATATTTTATAATTATAATAATAATATATTTATTTTCAACAGGTTTACACCCAATTACAGAAAATAATAAATAGCAACATGAAATATGATTAATAACATTAACATTAATATTGATGTACTAATAACTATGTATATGAAGTTACTTAACCTATATTATACGATAATATGATAAAATGCTTAATTTGCTAGCTGATTGATGCCAAAAAAAATTTTGAGACCTTGACTCTTCGTACATGCCCTGAATTGCAATTTTATGGAATCTTACCTGCTTGCCTTACCTATTTACCCCATTTACCCCCGAACACTTCAACGGAATTAGATCAAAGTATAATCTAGTTCTCGTTACAATACATAGGTGTACCAAATTTCAAGTCAATATCATAAACGGTTCCAGAGTAAACGTGCGCACAAAAAAGTTACAGACAGATAGACCGACAGACAGACAGGAAATTTTTTTGCTCAAATTTAAAATTTCGACGTTTCATGACATTTTAAGCCTATTTCAACAAAAAAAATTTGAATGTTCGTTCCGCTCGATCAATGTAAAATGCATTATATTGACGGGAGTTCAGTCTTGGTACAAAAAACTTAATTCTATTTAACAGGTGAACACAGTCTAACTGATTATGAAGTACCTTGTACAATACTTGTAATGCTGTGCATTTTATTCTTATTTCAAGCGAGTTTAAATCGAATGAATTTAGTAAGATATTGTGATTGAAACATCTTTCGGGATAGAATCAATTCTGTATTTCAGAAGTTTCCTTTGTACGGACTCTACTTGTGTTTTAACATTTTGATACATAGGTGACCAGATGCCAGATGCATATTCAAGCTTACTTCTTATAAATGACACATATATGAATTTCAGAGTGTTGATGTCTGTAAAACTGCCCCAATTCCTAATACAATATCAGAGTACTTTAGATGCTGAACAATGGTGCTAATGTGAGTAAAAAATCTGAGCCTGGAGTCGAATGTTACTCCAAGATCCTTAAAGTTTGAGCATCTTTCTAATATTGTATTATTAGTTATATATGCGAATAAGACTGGTTGTTTGTTATTGTAAAAAGACATGACTTTACATTTAGATATGTTTAGCTTTAAGAAGCTGCTTTCACACCATTCTTTAAGCAAGTCTGATGCATTTTGTAAAAAAGAAGAGTCGTCAAGTTTGCTTATTTTTGAATAGATTTTTAAGTTGTCTGCAAAAATTAGATGTGTAGAGGATACTTAGAGATAGGTCATTTATAAACACTAAGAATAAAAGTGGTCCTAAATTGGATCCTCGAGGAACTCCAGATGTTGCAAGGAAACTCTGAGAATTAAATCCACCATATTCAACAAGCTGCGTTCTATTGAGTAAGTAGGACTCGATCAAAGATAGCAAGGCTTCTGACATCAATTTAGAAAGGAGTAAGTAATGATCGATTTTGTCAAAAGCTTTTTGAAAGTCGATACTTATCCTAGTGAGTCCAATGTGTCGGAGATATACTGTGTAATGCAAATGAGGCTCGAAATGGCCGATCTTTTGTCCATAAAACAGTGCTGGTAAGGAGATATATGACTTGATTTCACAGTAAATATTTTCAAAAATAATGATTTCCAAGACCTTCCAAAAATTGCAAAGGATAGCAATAGGCCTGTAGTTAGTTATTAAGGAAGGGTTTCCCGTTTTGAGGATGGTGCATAATTTAGTTGTTTTCCAAATTTCTGGATACACACCAGTTTTTAAGATAAGATTGAATAGAAAACACAATGGCGTTACAAACATGTAGATGCAATCTTTAACGATGAAACTAGGTATATTGTCTATACCTGAGGTTAATTTATTTTTTAATTTTTTGGCTGCATTAATTATGTCCTTATCTGTAATCGGTTTAACGTTCACATGTGTATTATTTAAAGACAGAAGTAGTACTTTGTGAGAGGGAGCAGATTGAAGGTAAACATCTAAAAAGGAGGTAGCGAAACCATCGACCACAGATTGGGGCGTTTCATGAGCGGTGTTATTGTATTGTACAAAGCCTGGAATTCTCGATCTATTCTTTTTGGTTTTTACAAATGCCCAAAACTTAGAAGGGCCAGAGTGAATGTTTCTCTCAATGTCGTGAACGTATGCCTCATAAACAAAACAACAAATATTGGGCGCAGGAAAATCAAGGTTCAATAAGGGAAGGTAAATTTCAGGAAAGTTTTAGAGTAAATGTGGGTTGGGGTAAAAGGAACAAGAATTATTGGACCTGTTTCCTTTCAAGGACCTTTGAAAGGGGAGAGATATTTAGAATTCCTACAAAATGGTATTGAAGAAATGTTGATAGTCTTACCACTTGCATTGTCAGAATAAATGTATTTTCAACAAGATGGGGCTCCGCCTCACAATTCCGCTCGAGTTATGGCCCATTTAGTGAACCGGTATATTGGGCGAGTAATTGCAACAAATATATCTTGTCCTGCCCGCTCACCAGATTTAAGCATTTCAGATTTTTTTGTGTGGTTGTGGTGTTGGTAATAGGGTAGCAGATAAGAAAACTTTGAATCTTTATTTAAACAATAAATTATTCTCATAAACGAAAGGGGAAACCGAAAAACCAATAAACAATGCGATATTTAATGCTCCTAACAAATTGCCATTCCTTAAAAGACTAAATCCTGCCATTATTATAAAACACGTTACATATATAAATTCGTCTTGAACTTGGCAATTTACCGTCTATGTGGCAGACTCCTGTCACATGTCCCGTTCCAAAAATTAGTAATCCCGTAAGTCTTAATGCTCTCAGTATGTTCAAATAAGGAATGCATCATCTGTGATAGGTAATGTAATATCTCAAGTACCATAAGGATTTATATTGACCCCCTTGTTGTTTTCAACTTGCATCTTTGATTTTCACCAAAAAGTAATTTTTTCGAAAGTCAATTCATATGCAGATGACACTTAATTGCTGTACACTTTGCCGCCTAATTAATGTGAATATCATCGAATATGACACAATTTCAACGGGGTAATAATTGATACCATTTACATACGTACCGAATTTAATATAAGAACTTGATGGTTCAATCATGTTTTGAGCTGCTCTAATTATCAATGGAAGTTCTAATCTCCATTTAACTCTACCTACCATAATAGTATATATTTTGGATTCAATAGACACATTTCTCATTTTGAAAGAATACTGGTGCAGTTTCCCACTTTTTTACAACAATACGAATACATTGTATATTGATAGTATTATGGCATTACATTACATCGATAGAATAATTATAAATATTCAAAGAATAGTTACAATACTCACTAGTGCAATCAATATGGTGTAAAAATTCTCTTGACCTGGGCAAAATTGCAACACAAATGATTCTTTTTGCATTCTATTGTGAAAAGTATCTATTTTAACATATTCAAAATCCCCATTAATCCCGGCGCAGGAAATCAGTCAAAATCCAAGATGGCGGCTGAATTTTGTATTTCTCATTACAAAATTTATAACTGTGTATAACTTTGTATTTATAAGGTATAACTTGGCAAAAATGTTTAAAATACAAAGATAAAAGCATAAAATAGGTATTGAATAAGTAAGATAGGTATTGAATCACTCAAATTGCCTATTATACATCAGAGAAAACTTCATTACACAGTAGACTTACAAGAACAAAAAACCATTATTTCAAAGTATGAGTTATTTTCCTTTATTGAACAATAATTATTTGGCTGTTTTTTCACAATTCATCATAATCTTCATGTCTACTTTCCATTTATTCATCTTCTATTCGCTGCGGACTATTTTCACAATTTGTTTCTTGACATTGACCACATGAACTGGTACATTCCAAACCAATCTTTCGGTAACTACATTTCATGGCACCACAGCCGGTTTTGCAGTTACATCTTACTATGCGTAATATACTTTCAGGTGCTGGTGGCGAATCCATTTTTTTCGGTACATGTATATTATCATGTATACTCCATCCCCAGTCTGTTGGGTTCAAGCCTTCTTGCATTTGCTTCCATATACAAATTTGCAAATATGCACGGAGGCTATGGTACTTGACAGCTGATTCCGTTGGGGGAAGGTTCTCTGGCTGAACGAAACATTTTGCCTTCGAGACTTTATCAATAATAGTTCTATACCTAAGTGTATTTAGTGTATCATCTGGATTTTCACCAAAAATACATACCATTATCTTCTTTCCAAATTCTTCAACCTGACTGGGATTAAGGTTTGTTGAGCTGACCGATAGTGCAAGTTCACTAAAGTATTGATCTTCAACAACACGTTTCAAAACTGATTGCTTTCCAATATGGAATATTCTGGAGGTGCTGTCACATCCTGTATACGAATGTATAAAGAATAGACTGTTCGCTAAGTCATTTCCTAGCGAATATCTAATAGCATTGATATCATAAGGAAGGTTTTTTATCACTTACAATGTACAATGTAAATGGCATGCTTTAATACATAATAAGACCTATTTTGAGTGCATATTTTTTTCCAAAATGGTGGCGTTTAAATATTTGAAAACTAAATACCTAATTATTTAAATGGCCGCCATTTTGAAAAAAAATTAAGTGAAATCAATGGATATTTTTTTATACTTTTATCTTTGTATTTTAAACACTAGTGCCAAGTTATACGTTATAAATACAAAGTTATAAGTTTTGTAATAAAAAAAAAATTCAGCTGCCAACTTGCATTTTCACTGATTTCCTGGGCCGGCATTAATAAGGATTTTGAATATGTTAAAAAAGACACTTCACACAGTATAATGCAAAAAGAATCATTTGTGTTGCAATTTTGCCCAGGTCATAATTTATTTTTACTGCACTACACTTGGTTTATTGTTTCATAAGTTTTGTTCAGTTTTGTCTCTGACATATGTTTCGGCCTTGCGACCATTATCACCATCACCATCTTAGAAATGGTCGCAAGGCCGTAACACAAAACTGAACAAAACTTATGAAACAATAAACCAAGTGCGTATTGTAACTAGTCCATCACTGCTACTAGATCTAATCCTATTGAACACATGCAGCATATGTCGAAGAAAAACACACGTGGTCATCGATCTCGTCAACAAGGAGACCTAATTAACATGATAAGACTTATACTAATATTCTAGTCGACATTTAAGTTATTACTGCGATCGAAATCATAACACATTGTAATTTTTCAGCGATTTTTTTTTTTATTTAGAATTTCTATTTATTACTTGATTTTCTTTAACTCACAATGTTTCTTCAGTTTTCACGTTTGTCCTCAAATCTTGCATCATTTATTTAACACACTTCCTGATATAATCAATTGATGAAATTTTGCACAGTTACTAAGATCAGATGACAATACAGTATTCCACTGTTACTTTTGCAAATATCCTCACATAGGGGGCGCGGGGGTAAAATTTGATTAAATATACTATCCAAGCGGCACCTCCGGCAAAACGTAAAATACAAATTTTTTCGCCTGATCAGAGATTTCTGCGTCCATTTTTTCCCGTACAAATGGTACGATATAAGTTCCGGTGGCATATGTGCACCATCCATACAATAATACACAGTGCGCACGTGTTGCTTTTCTTGCAATTATTTTATACTTTTTAGTACGGAAAATTTTTAAATTATTTTTTTATTTTTTAATATTTTTACAATATCTTTAATTTGTTGATTTGTTTAAGCTTAGATAATTGTGTTACTAACAATATAATAATATTTTGTACGTTGTTTTTTTTTGTTTTCGATCTGAAGCGTTGATATACTTCTTAATTTATTTAAGGCAATATATCTCAGTTCTTCAGTAAATATATTTGGTTGTCTGACTAAAAATCTTTTAGTGTAATAAAAGCTACTCACGCGAACTTCAATTAAGACCTTAATGTTTGTTCTATGTAAATTAGTCTTGTACTCTCCGAGATTTATTTAGTTTGTTCCAGTTTTGTTTTAATGCGATTCTGTACCTCTATCGCTGAGAAATATGTATCACAACTTAATTTTATACTCTGACTGGCCGTTCTGGTTTGTATATACGGGATGGCTCTATCGGCTTCATGTCATAAAATAACAACACACGCACATAAATAACTGCTATTTTTGTAAAATTAAGTTCATGTCATTCATATCGTAATAATAAGCGAAATATGAGTATCAAAAATACATTATAGCATTTAAGTTAAAACTAAATTCTTCATATGACACCCAAAATTTTATAGCTATCTGGAAATTCAAGTTGCATGTTATTGAAGATTATCTTTGTTGTATGATCGTTTTCTTAACAGAATAACTTTGTAGTATTTTTTACAAATTTTGCGCGATCTGTATTATTCGCCTAATTTCATATTCACAATTACTGGTTGATCACCAAATTTGGGCTCAAAATATTTATTACAGCGGCTAAATTGTTTGTTTACGTTTAAAATTTCAACATGCCATACTTTTCCTGCCGTATTATTTCTTCCTGTTTCTCCTCGTAAAGTCTTATCTCCAGGTCTTCCATCATTTCTTTTCAATTCAATTTTGTCTACTTTATGTCCTCATTCTTGTTCTTCTTTCTCTTCTAGACTTCACTTTTCTTGTTCTTCTTTTTCTTCTTGGTGTTTTCTTTCTTTTACCTCTTTACGCATCTTTTCCTGAGCTTCTAGCTTTCTCATAAATTCTACAAACATATCCTACATTTGCTTCTCAGCAGCCATACTTCTAGTTTCCATCAGACAGTTCTCAAAACAGCACTAGCAAGTCTCAATTAGAGTGTGTACCACCTTGCAGTTAAAAGAAATTAATTAGCTACACTATTTTTTAAAATAAAATGTTCAAGAAATGTTCTCAAAATGTCATAAATAGGTCTTTAAAATCTATATCACTTTGCAGTCGAAGGAACTTAACTAACTACGTTAGTTTCGGAATGTAACGTTCTAGACATTTGCCTACAATAACACAAACAAATCTAATCTAAGATTTATACCATTTTATAATTGAAAGAAATTTATTAACTACACTAATTTGTAACTAGAATGTTCTGGAATTGTTCTGCACTAGCACAAATAAGTCTTGTCTAAGGTCTATATCACTTTCCAGTTCACAGAACTTTACTGTCTCCGGTAGTTTCAAAATAGAACACACTTTCAATTGTGATAATATTTATTTTGCCCTAAAGTTGTGCTTATTGCTCCCATAAACATTCATCGCTGGCGGAGATTACAACAGCAAACATACACTATGGGGTTCTCGATTGATAACAACAAAAGGAAGAGAGCTAGCACATGTTATTCAAGAAAACAATCTGTCATTTCTGTCAACTGGGACACCAACATACTAGCCCACGGATAAAAGATCCCTGATCTGCTAGATTTCTTTGTCACCAACGGTATCTCCTATACATGTACGGACAGAACAGCTAGTTACGATCTAAAATCTGGCCACTCGCCAATAATAGATACAATGAATGAGAACATCTATAATAAAAACAACAACACCCCGTTTACACAATTCAAAAACAAATTGGGACAGATATAAATTATTAACTCAAAGTCAAGTAAGCCTATCAATCAGACTCCAGAAACAAGTAGATATATAAATGGAAACAAACAGTTACATCAAATTACTTTTCGCTGCCAATGAAGCTACTCCATACAGTACCTCTCCAATACCAAATACTCAAATACCAGTACCAGAAGAAATTAATTGCCAGAAAAAAAGGAAGGCCAACATGGCAACGAACTCACACACCGGACGACAGAAGAAAATACACTCAAAAAAGTAACGAACTAAAATACAAAGTCAACGAAATGAGAAACAGGTCCTTCGAAAAATAGGTATTAAACCTCACTAGACAAGTCAACTCAATCTGGAAACCTATAAAGAATGTTAAAAAGCCAAGAACCGCATCCCCCTGAACCTCGGGCAAAAAGCGATAAACAAAAAGCTTTCGTAGAACACTTATTACAAGTTTTCATCCCACATGATGATGATGAAGATCAAGAAATAGAAGACCAATTAAATGCAGCCGTCTATGTGCAACAACACATTAAAGCAATCTCTTTAAGTGAAATTAAAGAAGAAATTAAGATACCCAATCAAAAAAATCACCAGGACTAAATTTTATTACCACTAAAATGCTTAAATAACTATCAAAAGAAGGCTTAAGACTACTTATGTATTTATACAATGCAATTGGTGATATTGCTCCAAAGTACTGATTGCACAAATAATTATGATCCCTAAGCCTGGTAATGACGCTACTAATGTTCATTCTATCGCCCAATAAGCTTGCTATCAACAATATCAAAATTCCTAGAGAACATCATTCTTAAACGAATTAACGTAGATATTGATACACACTACACAGGACTGGATGCCAGATCATCAATTTGGATTTAGACAGTCACACTCCACGATTCAACAATGCCATAAATTTGTATACGTAATAAATAAATCCATGGAGAATGGTCAATACTGCACCGCTGCATTCCTAGATGTCAGCCAGGCTTTTGATCAAATCTGGCACTCAGGTCTGCTATTTAAGATAAAAAGGAACCTCCCAATAAATACTTTAACCTACTGAAATAATACCTAAATCAACGAGAATTCCTAATCATAGTCAATGGAGAAACTTCCAACCGTTTTTATATCCTATTTGGAGTGCCCCTGGGAAGTATACTTGGCCCACTCTTGTATGTATTATATTATTATTATTATTAGCCGTTACTCGAGTCCGAGTATAAAAATGTTACAGTCGATAAATTGTGTACAATAAAAAACAAGTAAAAGGTGTAGTCTATTGTAATTCCCATTCATCTACGGTGCACACGACTATGGCTATAGAGGCCAATTCGGGAGAGCACATGTCGACCGCAGTCAGGACAAACATAGACCTGGTTAGGTCTTGGATTCGGCCTTCTTGCAGCAACATTTCCTTGGTAGCTGGCCACAACCCCTCGCCATTCGGTTCTGTCCGCTGCAAGTTGTTCCCATTGCTCGTCTGCAATACCGCAGGATTTTAGATTTTCATGGAGAGCGTCTTTGAACCTCTTTCGTTGACCGCCACGCCTTCTTCTACCGCTTAGCAATTCACCATAAAGTGTACATTTAGGAAGGCGGTTATCATGCATACGATGAACGTGACCTGCCCATCTTAGGCGTGCTCTTGAAATAAGCACCTCAATTGGAAGGCTGTTTGCTCTCCTGAGTACTTCCACGTTTGATATGTGATGGAGCCAACGGATTTTCATCATACTTCTGAGGTGTCTTTGCTGAAAACGTTCTAATTCTTTCACATGATGACGGTAAGTGACCCAGCTTTCACATCCATAGAGCAGTGTTGGAATGACAACTGCTCTGTAGACAGCCATTTTCGTTGACAAAGCAAGGTCGTGGTTGTCAAATACTCTCTCTCTAAGTCCCCAGAGTGCTCTAGATGCAGCGTTAATTCTATTGCGAATCTCGCTATCCATGTTTGCTTTGTCATTAACAACGTTGCCTAAGTAATTGAACTGATCCACCACTTCAAGAGAATTTCCGTTAAGTGTAATGTCTATTTGGTTCACTTGATGAGGAGTTGACATAATCTTAGTCTTTCCAATGTTGATTTTAAGTCCCAAGGAATCATAGCTCTGGGCATACACATCTAAAAGTTCTTGAAGCTCTTCCGGCGTAGAGGCTAAAAGTGCACAGTCATCCGCATACTGGAGATCACAAATGAATCGTGTGCGTGTCTTCGTGAAAGCTCTAAAGCGCCCTATGTTAAAGAGACCGCCATCAAAACGGTATCTGAGACCTATTCCTCTGACTGTCAGTTTGTTGTCAACAATAATTGTTAGAGCAGTGATAAACAAATTAAAGAGTAGGGGTGCCAGGACACATCCCTGCCTAACTCCAGTGAGGGTTTGGAAAGGTTCGGTTGCCTCATTATTATACATAACCTGGGCGTTGTTGTTTGTATGTAGACTGCGACATACTTCCACAAATTTTCTAGGGATACCTAAGCGGAACATAATTTTCCAGAGCACTTCCCTGTCCACCGAGTCAAACGCCTTGGTTAAATCAATGAAGGCCATGTGAATTTCTCCTTGATGTTCGAGTGCTTTTTCTTGAAGCTGTTTAAGTGTGAAGATTAAATCCGATGTGCCTCGGTTTGGTCTAAAGCCACTCTGTGTTTCAGGAAATAACTTTTCCATAACAGCTGTTAGCCTATTTGCCATCGCTTTAGTGAGTATCTTCCCTCCAACAGCCAGGAGAGCTATACCCCTGTAATTTCCACAGTCCGCAGCGTTCTCTTTGTTTTTGAAGAGGTTGATTAAAAGTGTATCACGAAACTCCTGCGGAGCTTGACCACTTTCCCACACGACATTAAACAGTTTTTTGAGGTAGGGTATGTATAATATACATCTGACCTACCAACGTCAGAAGATATAACCACTGGTACATTCTTAGATGGCACAGCATTAATATCAACAAATACAGACCCAATTACCGCATCACACAATCTTCAAGAACACTTAAGATAACTTGATACCTGGTTAAAAAATGGAAGATAAAGGTAAATGGACCGAAATCAACAAACATAACTTTTTTTACTCTTAGAAAAGAAAGCTGTCCTACAGTCACTCTTAGTCAAGAGACGATACCACGAGCAGATGCAATAAAATACCTTGGATTCCACCTGCATAATAAACTAAATTGGAAGTAACATATAACCAAAAAGAGGAAACAAACTGATTTGAAAGTCAAAGAAATATATTAGCTTATCGGACGTAAATCAAAACTATCAATAAAAAATAAATTGCTAATATATAAAATTATTATTAAACCCATCTGGACTTATGATGGAGTAGAACTTTGGGACTGTGCAGCTAAATTTCACATTGCCATTATGCAGAGCCCAATAAATTATCCTCCGTATCATAACAGATGCACCGTGGTATGTATCGAACCATGCATTACATACAGACTTGAACATTCCCGACATAAGGGAAGTCATCCAGGACAAAATCCACAAGAATCACAATAAACTAGAAGTTCACACCAATCCACTACTAGAGATGCTACTACAATTGATGTTACATAACAGAAAACTGAAGAGATGCTGGCCATCAGACTTAAATGGACACTGAGGTGACTTCGTCGGATTTTTACCACCTGTGCAAGTAACTGCAAACATTTGCACAATACAACATATTAGCTAAAAGATGTACCTGATTGCTAATAAATAAAGTTATATTAAAAAAATGGGTCCGTAGATAGCCATTTTAATAATTTGTAACTTACAATAGTAAAAAAATTACAGAAAGAATGGTTAAGTTTTTAACATTATCACTCCGTGTCAAATATTTATACTAACTATACGATTGAGCCTAATTTAATTGTTTTGCATCTATTTGAAAAATATACCTTCTTGTGGTATATCAGCATGGACAATTCAGTTTTTGAAAAGGGACAGTATATAATCATAAAAAAGCAATTTCAGTGTGATACCCTCTTAAGTTAATAGGCATATAATGTTTCAAACATCAACATAATAACTGCCCATAAAAACTCGAACAAATTGCGAAACAGAATATTCGAAATGATTACAATTTAATAATTTTATTGACATCTTTAGAGCGCCGAGACGAATAAAAAATTAAATTTATGCTGCGTATATTGGTAATAAAACTGCAATGTACTGGAACCATATCGGGCGGACAGTCTCTCTCCATGGTTTTTACTACCAACATAAAAATATTAAACAAAAAATATGGACACATCATCGCAGATGATGTGAAATTTTAAGTGTTACCAAAATTTTACACTTTGTAAAATAGGTGGTAAAAGTTTTAAAATTTTTAATGAGGACTGTCAAAGGAATAGCTTAATTATGCACGAAGGAAATTAAGCTCGGATTAACTTCTTTAATTGCCTCGTGGTTTTCTAATTTAGATAAGATATGATTTATAATATCTTAAAGGTGCATTTAAACCAGTGTTGTTTTTATGCCAGCTGATTCATGAAATAGTAAATGATATTTTTCCATTTGAAAATTGCCTTATATAAAGTATAATAAATAAACTGGCTAGGTGTACAGATAATTATGAAACTCAGAAGTCAGGTATTGGTCAAATTGTTTTTTAAAGAGACTCAAATACTTTAAATATAATAATACTGTGCGTATGGTTATTTTTATGTCGACACGTTAATGAAAGTATTTGATAGTAATGAAGATTTTAGCTACCATCGTATCTTGGTAGATACTCTCTGGGGCAAAAATGTTTTATTTAAAGGATGTGGTATTAGAAATCAAATACTAAATTTACTATAACTTATCGAGAAAGTAAGACAATATTATTTGTACACATTGACATCATTTCACCCAACAAGCAATGTGCAATTACAATTTAAATAAAAATATTACTTAATTTACTTAACGCTACAAATTTTTAATTACTTCCACGTCCAGTGGGTTTAGTTACGCAAAAAAAAATTCTTTTTTTTTTTTGTTGAAATAGGCTTAAAATGTCAGTCAGATTTTAAATTTGAGCAAAAAAAAATTCCCCTCTGTCGGTCGGTCTGTTTAACTTTTATTGTGCGCACGTTTACTCTGGAACCGTTTATGATATTGACTTGAAATTTGGTACACTTATGAATTGTAACGAGATCTGGAATTAGATTATATTTTGATCTAATTCCGTTGAAGGGTTCGGGGGCAAATGAGGGTAAATAGGCAAAGCGAGCAGATAAGAGTTCATAAAATTGCAATTTAAGGCTTTAGAACATGTACGAAAAGTCAAGGTCTTATTTTTTTTGACATCACCCTCCCCCCCTCCACTATCACCCATACTATTATGAAAGGGAGTAAAAAAATTAAAATGTGATTTAGTGTGCATACAAGAACGAAACGTCGCAAAAAATTTTTTTGGCGTTAGCCACCCCCTCTACCAGTACCACCTCCATTGCGACCCCCATCCTATTATTAAAGGGAGTAAAAAATTAAATTGGGATTTAGTATGTATACGAGAACCAAGGGACTCTAAAAATTTTTTGATATCACAACTTTTCTAGAACACTTATAGTGACAAAAAGTGATTTATTCAACTCCTATAATGGTTAGGAATCCATGCTACATTGTTATAGTACATTTCCTGTACTATAAGAAAATGAATCAGAAAAAATCCTAAAAATCACTTTTTAATCTAATCTGTCACCTCGCACTGTTAAACTATGAAAAAAAGTACCGATCATTTTGTTTCACCAAAAAATGGCATTTTCCAAAGATAAAATGTGAAAAAATTCATAGACACTCGATAATTCTCAAATAATCACATTCCATCAGCAAAGTCACCAAAAAGTTCCAAACAGTAATTTTACAGCCCCACAATTAAAATTTCAATGCCTTAAAAATACCAGCCCCATATATCATAAGATGACCTTCAATACACTCTCCAAAACGCCGGTCGGGATATTTTTAATTCCCTTCATAAATACTTCACTTTCTCATCACCCCTCGTATATAACATTCGTCACTTCATTTTCATAAGTCATACTTTATCGTCGCCCTCCGTATATGACATTCGCTGCTTTTCCTAATTTTCAAACAACATTTCTTTTAGGAACTTTCTCGTCATCTCCTGTATACAACTTTCACAACCTCTTCAATCCTTTGATAATATCTCATCGCCCCTGTATACGGCAATCATGGTGAATTCTTGTTATTTTTACTTTCTCTTCGCTCCCCCGTATATAGTACCCGCGAACTTTCAAACATCTGAACAGAATTGGATTCCCCCCGTATACAACATCTGTAACCTTTCTTAATACATTGTTTCCGTTAGCTTCGTCCCGCCTGCCTACACGGGTATGCAAATTGTATCCACTTAATGCTACACTACGGGGTCATGCGATATGTTCTCCAATTTATTCACATTAAAACCTTCAATAACTTTTTAATCTAAATCGATTTGGGCATAAACCATATATCAAGAAATTCGTCTTTCTATGCCCTACACTGTCATATAGGTTTCAATTCAATATTTCAATTATTTCACAAGATTGCACAATGTTGCGCAACATTACGCAATCGATGATTCATCCTCGCCCGCACGGAGCGATTTTCAGCCTTTTCCAGACCTTAAAATGGGATGTGTGGCTCGCGAGGCGCGAAAAACGCAATCATCCTCAACATATAAATGCCCCCTCGTAACAGGCGAATGCAAATTCTGTTCCGGAAGTGATTTAAGTGTTTAAAAAGTATCGCGAGTGAAGTACTTTCTTTTTGAACAACAGTGTTTAAAAAAGTTGTAATTAGTGACCTCCGGGAAATTGCTGAAATTAGTTTTCTCGGTTTTTACTGCGAGTTAACTTTCTATTTTTCAAGCTTTATTTTTTATTCCAAAACTCTCCGTTACAACTTCCTTGGCGTCACCAAGTCAAAAACCGTATTTCTTTCTCGCACCTAGTGCCCCATCTTTTAATTTATATTTTTATCTACTCTGTCCTCGCGCATCAAATCAAATCCGCACCTAGTGCCCTAATTTTACGAAAATTTACAAGCAATCAACCCTGCCTCCGCGCATAAATAAAAACGTGATTTTTTAAACAAAACTACAAACCCAAAAGTTAATTTTGCCAGCCAGAATTATTATTGCCGAAGAGTTACGGTTTTGGAGACTGTAACAAAAAGCCGAAATAAATTTGTTAAACTTAAACCGACGAACTTTTTTCATTTCTATAAATCAGAATAGCAATTACCGTTAAAAACAAGTGCTTTTCATCCAGTCACCATATACAGGGTGACTCAGAAGTGTCCTTAAACATTTTTAAAAATTTGGCTGCAGGAGGTCGTAAGTCCAATTTGAAGTTTCGGAGTAGCGGGTAACCTATAAAAAACCGCTTCCCAAGGACTTCCATATCCAGATTTTGTATCCAAGTCTTATACACACTAAATCCCAATATTTTCATCATTTTATTTTTTTTACTCCCTTTCATAATGTTGAGACCTTGACTTCTCATACATTCCGCAATTTTATGGACTCTTACCTGCTTACTTTGCATTTTTACCCTTATTTACTCCATTTACCCCCGAAAACTCCAATGGAATTAGATCAAAATATAATCTTGTTCCAGATGTCGTTATAATACATAAACGGTTCCAGTGTAAACGTGCGCACAAAAAAAGTTACAGACAGACGAGAAATTTTTTTCGCTCAAATTTAAATTCTCGACGTTTCATGACATTTTAATTCAACAAAAAAAATTCTTTGCGTTACTATACTTCCACTGGACGTGGAAGTAATACCCTTGGTAATACAAAAACTGTATACGTTATTTATTATCTTTAGCCATTCATAACAGTACATATTGGTAAAGAACATAATTTATAGACTCAATAAAGTGAATTCTGGTCATATTAAACTTTTAAATAAATTCTACTGACGTTCTTTAAAATTCAAATATGGACTTCGTAACTGGTCACATCATTATGGGAAATTTCACATGAAGTAGACACAGAAATGGTTATTTCTATGCACGCCCTTTAAATATTTTGTTTCTTTTTTGGCCTTCTGTAGAGTCTGTTTCACTTGTTGCCGCGGCAGAAAAATTACCGAAGGGGTATAAAACTCTGTTTATTTGTCAATTTTACACAACTCTGGTCAGGTCTGCTGTTATTTGTAGATGCTATTCTAGATAATCTTAATACCAAAGAAACAGTTGTTTATGAAATTGCTAATATTAAGCTGATTGCTTCAGAAAAATTGATATTGTGCATATATTATATTATTTGTATGACTGATGGTCGAGAGGTGAGCACATTTGCCTCTCACCCAAAAGTTCCGGGTTCGATCCCCGGTCGTGGCAGTGGAAAATACTGTGAGAGGGATTTTTTCACTATACACGAATATTGGGTGTGTGTCCCTTGTCTCTAAATGTGTAGCCCCCTCCCACACAAGGCTCTTCTAGAGCCTTCCGGGATAAAGGGGGTCGTCATTACCTGTGGTGTATTTATTTATTATTTATTTATTTATTGATGTCTATTGTAATAGAAATAATGTAGAAAATGTTCATGATTTTATATTTTTTTATCATATAATTATTTACTTAAATCTTTCAATAAACATTTTATTTGAAATTATTATTATTATTATTGCGATTCAGGAAACTCTATATGTTATTAAAAGAGAAACAAAAATCCCAAAGACTGAACAGCGATATTTCATCCAAAAAAATATGTTTTTAATATTATTATTATTTATTTTTCGATATATCGTTCCCGATAAATTAACTGACAATGAAAGAACAACCGAAAATATAATAATAATATTGATCCTAGGTTGGAATGTGGGACACCTATTTCCATATTCAACTGAAAGAAAGGCGATTAAAATACGTTGAAAACGGTCTTAAAAAGTTTCGATACTAATACATTAGTTGAAAGTGCCAACGCAGGTGGACTGTAATGTGTGTTATCCCGCGCTTAGTGAAGAAACAGAGATGTATTACAATAATTTTTAACTTTCATGTAATATAGAATCTAAAACATAAACGTGATAAGTTTCACAAACACCTATACATGTGCTAATATATTATGCAAGTAAATGGCCTTAAAGCAAATTAAATTTTCAGTTCATCTTTTCAACTGCATATATATGAACAACTAAGGGACACCTGTATTAACTGTTTTATCTACATAAATGTTTAAATATTTTTTAGAATGTTTTAAATGTTTTTAACCGCATTCCAGATCACTTAAATGACCCTCTTAAGTCTAGACTTGTGTGAGTAAAGAAGACGAGGCCCTACAGTTTATAGTTGAATCCAAACCACTTCTTGGGAGTAATTTACAATTAAAAATTACTTTGTAGTAACTGGGGCTCGAACCCACTTCGCTAGGTATGCTCATAGAGAAAGCTAGACGCAATTAACAATTATAGTAGCTGTTTTTTAAGTTCCAGAGTTTAAAAAGGATATTTCATTTATAGCATTCATTGTTTACATTTGAATGAGTGACACCGACCCGTTACAAATATTTGAAATAAATACGAAACGTGTTTTCTTTTGTTATGCAGCAAGCTGGGTTATGCAGACTATCTTCGATGAACTATTTATATTTATTAATGATTTTGAGTAAAATTTATGTGTTTTAAGATTTAAATGTCGAAGTGGGTTATATGTTGCACTGTGTGCGGGTGTAAAAGGGGCGGTGTGCAGGGAAGGAGGGAAGGAGGGGGGAGGGTAAGTCATCTATTTTATGTGTTTTGTCAGTTTCTATGTGGTCAACTGTTTCGTGTAGTAATTTATTGTCGCCGTCGTTCTCTGTAAATAGGTAAGCTTTGATGTAAAAGTTTATGTGCTGTGTTGATGTGCTGTGGTCGCTATGCCGTCATCTGTCTGCAATGTCCTGTATCATTCCCGATTGATGTGTTCAGGTTGCAAAAAACTTTTGCGCCGTTTCATTGAGGAAGTGTCTGATTAGCATTATTTTGGTGTTTTCGTGTAACACAGCAACCGGAGTGTATCTGACCGCGTTCATAAGTAGTCTTGAGTAATTTGTTCTGGATTATCTGAAGTTTTTTACACTGCGCGTCCGAGATGAGGTTTCATTACGCGCAGGCATATGTCATAATCAGTCTTAAGATAACCTTATACAAGGTTATCTTATCGTCTGTCGTAAGTTTGCTTCATCGGTTTAGAAGAGGGTACAGCTTGCTCAGTGTCGCGTAGGTCCTGCCGATAGTCTGTGTGATATCGGGTTCGAAACGCAGCCTCTTATCTAGGGTTACCCCCACATATTGCATCGTGTTCCTTTCCCCAATTATCTTGTCGTTTATTTTAAGTTTTGTGATGGTTTTTATGTTGGTAAGTTTACGATGTAGTGTGATAGTATGTTTTGTCCTCGTTTATGCGTATCTTCCAGGTATTGTAGAAGTCAGTTTGTTTCACGAAATGATACCGGGTCTCCTGTGCAGCAGTCAGAACGACTGCCCACAGACCACTAAGCTACCATCCCTATAATTTTTATTTTTATAGTGCTAACAGAAGTTTTATTTTTATTATTATCTTGTGTTAAGAAATGCAAAAAACTACATTTTCACAATACAGATTACTGAAAACTTTCAAACAGGCAGCAGTGTTTAATATTCATCTTCAAAATGGACAATACTTTCTCTATTGAAGAATTGACTGACATGCATATTATTTAGGGTGAAGCGAAATGTAATAAAAATAAAATACATGCTTAAACGTTCGTACGAAGAGAGGTATTCTATTCGAGGTCATGATCACCATACCACATTTTCTGCTATCCCATGCTTCGAGAAAGTGTCAATTTAAATTTAAAGCGAGGTGGTGGTACTGGTCGTCCAACAATAATAGCATGTACATTAGCGTTTGAAGAATCGCGGAGAGCAAGAACTTTCCATACATCCCTACCATTTACAAAGACTACCCTCATCGGTTTGCTTTCTGCCAAGGTTTTTGATCTCAGTTTAATCCAGCCAAACCTCGCAAGAATTTCATTATTCTCGTGGTTCTATAGTTGAAACAGCCACATCTGGCGAAATATAAAAGTCCTTATGCTGTTGCCTTTAGAAGACACCAATAGTAATTTTTCATCACTACTTGGGCTGATGTTGTGGTAGAGAACTTGATCGAGTACTTGCTAACATCTCATTTGAACGCTAACATTTATATCCAACTTTTGCAAACTGTTTTTATTGGACTTTTAGAAAATGTCCCTTGAATATAGGATGAGATAGCACACAACGAGGCACCTCCATACCTTCATTTTAACATGCGGCAGTATCTGAATCGACGTTTTCCAAATGGAAGGATTGGAAGACAAGATCCTACAGTTTGACCTGCACGAGCTTTAGATCTTAATCCCCTTGAATTTTCCTTTGTAGTTTTCTGAAATCATAGTTACTTGTAAGGCATTTCAAAAATATTCATAGGGATCGTGAACCCATGAACCGTATAAATGACCGATGCTTCTGGGCAACTGCTGTTAATTCGAATAATTCAGTCTATTGCCAAAACGACTCATTTTTGGTTATAGGTATATATCAACAAAATTGTTTGGTGTCTTCTATATGAGCCCTCTAAATTTGCCATTATTTTCTGGGACACCCTGTGGCTATTCAAGCCATTCTATTTCAAATAGTGTTCTGTATAAAATGGATAATAGCATACACTCAAGTAATAATGTCTTTAATTTTTATTCGGTTTTGTTAGTTTTTAAATCCTTAAATTAACAAAAAAATATATAGAAACATAACTATCATTAAATTATGGTAAATACGAGGAGATTTTTAAATCTGGCAGTATATTTGGCCCCCTATTAAAAGTACACCTCTGTAACATACCCTAAAGAAATCGCCCTACACCAACAGGTACCTTGCCTCGAATCTTAGCGCACTTACGGGGTGACCGACAGGTGTCCTCATGCACCTGTCCTCCGCACTCTCACATGTCTCACCTGAATAGCTGATGGGAGCCGTTACACCCCAACGGACAGACCGTCCGGCTAAGATTAGGGACTGATACTCGTCTTGAAGACGGTTATTCCCCATACCATAAATAGAGTTACCGGCCACGGATGTGCAGAACAGGCGGCCGATTAATTATGGACACGTGCCACTGAACATCAGTTGGCCAAATCTATGATTAGTACACACCTTGATGTGATATATGTAGAATAGACGCGAGGTTATACGGTGTTTGAATAGTGCTAAAGAGCACAGTACACAGAAATAGCAAATTACATGATCTTTCTGCATTGTGTTATAACTATAAACGAATACTAATGTTCTAAATTTAATATAAATTTTTACTGAAAGACAATTTAGAGTTAATTGCATCAGTATTACACCTGTATAATTGCTACATATTAATATGTTTTTTTTCAAATGGGACAGTGGTGGCTCCTTGTGTCCATTAAATTGCCCTGTTTTATGAATTCATTGATACCATTATGCTTGGGTTTTTATGGACATTTAGTTAAAAAACTGTAAGAATGGCTTGTACTTGTAATATTTTAAATCTAAGTTATTATTATACGGCTATCAAAAAGTTTCGCATCAAGTTGCCTTTGCATTTTAAGAGAGAAACAAAATAATTGAAGTTCTCTAATCTAACTTTCAGTTAAACATTGTTACTATGGTATATACAAATAATCAGAAAGTTGACATACGTCTTATTTACGGGAAATGTCGTAAAAATGGAAAGCGTGCACACGAAATTTATAGTGAAAGATTTCCGGAAAGAATACATCCATCCCGACATTATTTTAAGAGGCTGGAAAGGAAAATGCGGAGGGAACGAAGGGTACGCAACCCAAAGTTCGTAATAAGTGAGGAAATGGAAATTAATGTATAGTATAGTAAACTATGATTAAACTGCTTCTACGAGACCAATCGCTGGGTAATTGGGTTCAAATAAGGAAACTGCATATTAAAAAAATTCATAGATCTTGGATCCTACGCAAGTGGTAATCTAGGTAAGGCAATAAAAATAATTTGGAGGGCTGCATCAATGATCCAACTTGAAGTAAACTATACGCGACCGTCATATTTATCTACACGTAGTTATTCTAAGTCGGTTTATATAACAGACACCCTGTATAAATACACATCAACAGTGTATGATATGCAACAACTATAAAAATTGATGTTTACTAGCATAATTCAAATTAATGAAGTAACAACTCAATGCAGCTTCGTGATGAAATAGGCATAACAATTAATTTAATTATTTTTTTAAATAAACCATGCACAGCAGCCGTCGGTATCCCCTTTGAAATCCCGGCTTTTTGTCAACATTTGTTCGCATTGGTATTAAACAAAGGAAGCCATGCATGTTAATGGCAATTAATGGAAACAAAAACTCACAGAATGGAGAATTTTTGCCGACAAAAACAATGAGAGATAAATACATCTAAATATCCAACTTGGTAGCGGAGCATTTAATCTCTGATTTAAATATTGTCTACTCGTTGTCGCCGTTCCATAAGCGCGGATACGAAAAACTTGTTTCAGTTTCAGACACTGCTCTTCCCAACTCTCTGTACATTATATTCAAATCTTGGACCACCGCCGGCTCGCTGACGTCACATATCTATCAATGGGACATCAACCCAAACAGAGAAAAAATCGAAACGATTGTTCTCACGCTAATGCAGAAATCAGGGCTGATTTTTATTCGTAGAAGTAAGAATCGAAATCTAAAAGTGGTCATATAGAGGTGGTATGAGCGCCGTCGTTTCGAATTAAATTCGGATTCGACTTTTTTGCTAGAATCAATTCAGGAGATAGTACCGATTATGAAAATCCATGTTACCAGACAGTATAGTGAATACGACCAGAATTGAAACCGTATAAAAACTAAAAGCCGGCAAAAACAACCGGCATCTCTTTATTGTTTTTCTTATGACAAGCATTTCTGTTTACCTCCGCAACAGATGCCGACTGTTTTTGCTGGCTTTTAGTTTTTATACGGTTTCAATTCTGGTCGTATTCACTATAACCTGGGTCGTTTTTTTTTAAATAATTTTATTTCTGACAAATAGCAAAAATATTTATCAAGCAAATTTTTTGATCGATTTCCAACAAGAAATGTTCAATAGTTTTTTTTATAAAGCTGATATTTTCAGTGTTATTAATTTTTAAAAATTGAAAAATTATAATTTCCCGTTTTTTGATGCTCTAAAAGTGTAATAAAGATGTTTTTTACAATACATAATTTTTCATAATATCTTTAGACTTTCTATATTAACTTCCAATAAAGAAAATTGTCGATTTTTAATTCGTTATATATGTAAAACTTATTTGTTTTTACCTGCGCGCGTGCCACCCGTCCTAATTCTCTCCAGTACTGTTAGTCCGGGCAAAATCAGTTATCTACCGGGAAAATGAATTCAGATGGAATATTCTTGTGCCATCTTATTCAAAATGTGCTCCTTTATAAGAAAGTACAGTTTGCCAGATGGAAATGTGGTCACGAATTGTTTAAACAAAGTTTTTTAAACAAATTAGAAAAATTGACTTTTTCCTTTTCGAAAAAATATTTTCGTATTTTTACACCAAAACAGACCAAAAACGTTTTTAGACGTTTTTCTCTAAAGTTGATAGTTTTGGAGAAAAAAATTCTTGAAACCTCAAAAAATGCGAAATTTGGCTTTTCAAGGCTCAAAAACTATATGAAAATTAATGTTTTTTTATTGTAAGAAAAAATTGCATCTATTCTTTGAAGCTTGCGTGCCTGTCAGCATAGCTATGATATTATATAAGTATATAGGTATTTTTATAGAACATACGCTACGCTTGCATTAGCTCGTTGTGCATCCACTGAAGTATAAAACAATTTATATAAAATACGAAACATTAGAAATATTTAATATAAGTAAAATAATTGTAAGCAGAGAATATAAGATTTAAAATGTATGTGAACTTTATTTTTTATTTAATTTATTTTAGAATACAATTAAAGTGATTACACAACTTACACATTTTTACAATAGCAAGAACACAGCAGCATATAGATATACAAGCAACGTTATTTTTTTACAGCTACATGCATTAGTACTACATGATTTTTTACAATTGCATGCATTCATTAAGCCATCTGACAAAGAATTTTTTGTCATAAATACAGGTATAAGCATATTATCCTCATATTTGTAACCAAAACATGTTAGATCTAATTCAATGTATCTGGACAATATTACATTTTTCCAAATATATGTTTGCGCAGATAGTCTCAAGATATGCAACGATAAGATATCTGACGTGCATAGGATATATGAAATAATACGTATAGTCTGGTATACTTTAACTTGGCATGTGTATGTATGAGTTAACATTTCCGTACGATTTCATTTTCTCCCATATTGTACACAAAGTTAAAGCAATAGTCCAGAAACATTGTCTACATGGACAATATTTCTGGATTTTTGTGTACAACAAAAAATGAAATCGTACGGAAATATTAACTCATACATACACACGCCAAGTTAAAGTATACTAGACTATAATAATATGTATATTATTATTGTAGATATACATCGTGAGGCGCGCCGCTAAACTGACAATTACAAATCAAGCACTTAAGCCAAAGAATAACAAAATATATCTACAGTATATTGTGGTATAAGTTTCAAAGAGTAGATACAAATTTTTCTTACATTAAAAGACATTAATTTCCATATAGTTTTTGAGCCTTGAAAACCGCAAATTTCGCATTTTTGAGATTTCAAGAATTTTTTCTCGAAATCTATCAACTTTAGAGAAAAATGTCTAAGAACATTTTTCTGTTTGATTTAGTGTAAAAAATACGACAATATTTTTTTCTAAACGGGAAAGTGAATTTTTCTAATTTGTTTAAAAAAACTTTGTTTAAACAATTCCTGACCACATTTCCATCTGGCAAACTGTACTTTCTTATAAAGGAGCAGCACATTTTGAACAAGATGGCACAACAATATTCCGTCTGAATTAATTTTCCCAGTCGATGACTGATTTCGCCCGGACTATGTGTTGCTGTCTTATGCGTATCGTGCGATTTCATGTTTGTGTACCTATCGTGATCATTAATTTACTATTATTAATTCTAATACTGTTAATTAACTATTATAAATTTATTTGATTAAGTATTTAATTTAATACAGGTTTTCATTAAATTATTACTCTCTTCATGAAATCTTTAAAAATTATTTATTGATATAAATTATTTATGCATATACAGGGTGTTCCAAAATACCCGCATTCCTATTAACGTACTGATTCTACGTGCAAATGTAATAAGAAAACTTCATATAAACTTTTTTCCTAAAGAAGCTTGGCCCTCTGAATATGTGTAAATAAATGTAGGTTTTTATTGATTATCTCAGAAATACCTTCACGATTTTGTATTATTTAGGCTTACATTTCTACAGTACTAACAAAAATTTATTTCTTCCATAGATGTAGAAACGAGAGGTAGTTATAGTTCAAGTAGGAATAAACTGAGACAGAATAACGTAATAAAAACTTTACGACATAATTATTGTCGCCGCGGGCCATGGCGCTAAGTTGAAGTAAATAGATCCCAGTAAATAAAAAACGCAACAAAAACTTTACAACATAATTATATAGCCGCGGGCCATGGCGCCAAGCCTGACATCAAATAACGACCCGAGACCCGACGTACATTAAAAACCTATAAAGGTAACCGAGTCAATTTGCGAATAGCGCTAAAAAAGAGTACCGGTATTTTAATGAGGTCGTAAAGTTTTTGTTGGGTTTCTTATGTTTCAGGATTTTCCTACTTGAACTATACATACTCTTTCTTTTATTATTTTTTAAATATTTTTATTTTTTTAAGACTTTATTTATTATGATTACCCGGATAATATTACATAAAAAAACTCGTTTGACAATTAGCCGTACGACAAGCCGTTGTTGAGGAAAACAACTTCAAACGAAATATTTACGATTCGTTTCTTTAAGGCGCGTTATGATTTGTCGAAGTAGGCGTATGTCATGTATTAATCAAAATGGCAGGGTATACGTCGCAGGAGTATCTAGACATGATTGTCTGCTATGGTATGGCCAATCAACAAACAGTACCAGCAGCACAATTATGAGATAATCAATAAAAACTTATATTTTGGCCCCATTTTCAGAGCTCCTTTAGGAAGCTTTTTCGGAAAAAGTTTATATGAAGATTTCTTATTATATTTGCACGTAGAATCAGCACGTTAAAGGGAATGCGGGTATTTTGGGACACCCTGTATATTAATATATTTTTTAATACATAAATATTCTGTGAATACATGCAATATGCAATAGTAGTTTTTCTTTTTAAATATACATATATAAATAAAATTGTAAACTAGAACAAGGTATAAATTATAACTAATTTTAATAAACAAGTGGAGAACACAATACATTTTGAACCCATAAATTTCTACAACATATAAAGAATTAAACATGAAAACAAACAGAATAATCCTATAATATATTTTTTTTACTCTAAAACTAAGTCAGGTAATATACATATTGGTACAATCTTCTTGTGAATTACAGGATTTTCAGGCGCAAAAATGAATGCAATTGACATTATACAAAAACATGCTTTTGTCTACAAACTTTCTAGCAATTACATGACTTTAACAAGTTTTCAGGCAATGCAGATTTAGTCAGAAGTAAAGATAATAATGCGCCTGTGAGGATATATTGCATTCTTCCAAATGTGTGTTTGTGCAGAACCCCGTAATGCATGCAGACGCAAAGCATTAGAAGTGTATGGAATTTTTGATAAATTTATCCCTATCCTAAAAGATCGAAACAAAATAATAGCTCTGACTTCATCTGCATTATTACCTTGTTTCCCTAATATTTGTAAATTTCATGAATATTTATGTACTGTCGTGAGCAGAAAAAAAATAGGACAACTTTTTTTTTCTAATGTAAATAAATCTATTTCTATTTGAATATGTAATGAGTAGCCGAAATAAAACAGATATCACTTTAATTTATTTTATATTTTAATGCTGTAGTTATTGCTATAGTAAATGATGGATGGTTAATGAGACAAATTGCACTGCGTTATAACATTAACAAAAATTTGGTGTGTAACATTTTAAGGAAGTGGAGAATAAAGCTACGATTAGTAGAAATTCTAGATCAAAGGACAAAGGATATCCTGCTTCACAAGAAACTAACTATTAATATTTCGTTATTGCACCATTTCTATTTATAACTTCTGTAAGTCTGTTTGGCATAGAATTAAATAACCTTATACAATAATCATTAGTAATAATATTTTCCCATGCATATATAGAAAAAATTTGTTTGATGAAAAAAATATTTTTTCTATTTGTCATAAATAAAATTGTTTTCAAAAATAACGACCCAGGTTACCATCTGGTAACATGGATTTTCATAGTCGGTCCTATCTTCTGAACTGTCAGCAAAAAATCGAATCCGAATTTAATTCGAAACGACAGCGCCCATACCGCCTAGTCTAATATTCAAAAAGAGAGATCCGAATGAGAAATATAATAATAATATATCGTTTTTATTAGATAGACATATTTATTTAAAACTACCATAGTTGATAATAATAATAAACATAATTTCAGGTTAATATGTTTCATGCCCTTAGAAAGTCATACAAAAATAAAATGAACATGAGTTAAAATTTATAAGTGAGTTAGTCTTAAGAACCTATTTTATTTACAAAAAAACAACCCAGTTTTTGAAAACAAGTATGAGATAGCTAAGACACATCACATAACTCTACAATACAAATTCAAACAAAGCTACCTGGAACATAATTTCTGAGTTAACAGGCACATCTAAACCTCAAGATAATATTACATTAAAAATAGATAATATTCCCGTCGAGGACTCGCTAAAAATAAGTAATAAATTTAATAACTTTTATAAATGCACCATATTAAATAATAAATAAAACTATTAATTCAAATTTAAATGCATATGTAAAAAAGAACAGAATTCTTAATAGTATGTTTCTTTCATATTTGACAGCGAAAGAAGTCCTGTATATTATGAAACATAAATTAAAAAATAAATATTCGACTGGACCTGATGACATTTCAGGTAATTTAATTAAACAAATCTCTGAATTCATAGCTGAGCCATTAACCCACGTAATAATCATTTACGGAAGGAATATTTCCCTCTAGGTTAAAAACTTCTATTGTCTCTACTATTTTTAAAAAGTTGACCCTAGAAATATGGAGAACTATCGTCCTATCTCCGTGCCATCTGTAATATTTAAGATTTTTGAATATGCGATCAAATTTCAATTATTTAAATTTCTTGAGGTTAATAATATTTTCAGTTCCAATCAACACGGTTTCCGCCCTGGATACTCAACTATGTCAGCAGTGCACTTTTTCTATGAAAACAATATTAGATACAGTTGAGATAGGACAGAGTCCAACTGGTATATTCGGTGACCTCAGTCGAGCCTTCGACTGCGTTCAACACTTGGCACTTGGAGGACTTGGACAATCTCTCACCCAACAAGGTTGATAACCTTGTTAGGTGAGAGATAAAGCTGATGCTTTATTAAAAGGCTGAACCTATTGGGTGAAATATGAATTAGGAGTGAGCCACAATAGACCGATTGGTCGCGGTGGAGGGTCTGGTATAGACCCACTCACATTTCAACCTAACCTAACCTAGTGGTAGGAATCAGATGGTAAAAATGAATTGTCTGGGACATGATCAGAAGACTTGTTGCATATCAACTATATTAGACAATAATATGGACCGGCCGCAGGGCTCTGTATTGGGGCCCATGCATTTTATAATTTATATTAATGAACTCCCTCAGATGTTAAATGAGGCGTTTATTGCATTATACGCTAATAACGCCAGTCTTCTCGTTTTTGATAAGTCCCATATTTCGCTACAAAACAAGATAGGTACCACTATTGAATATTTATGTGGCTGGTTTAGTAAAAACTTGTTATTCTTCAATGTAGCCAAAACTAATTATATAACTTTTCATGTTTGCTAAAACAACAATAGTCCCTCCATTGACATAAATATTGATAATGCTGAAATTGAGAAAAGCAGCTGTGTGACATTTCTTGGAATCCTATTTAATGGCACTCTGACATTTAAAAAATCACTGTTGCAAGCTTACTACGACCTTAAATTCTAAATGCTTTCAAATTAGAGCCCTGAAGAGAGTTTCCTTTTGATTCCTCATAAACCTTATTTTTTAAGTAACCCTCAAGAAAGAATCAGGTAGAGTCAGGTCAGGTCACTGGGTTGGCTTATCAAGTGGCGTTGATTCCAATCCACTTATGTCTAAAAATAGTATCTAAATAACTGGAAACAATTCTTGCAATGTGTGGTAGTGTGCTATCTTGCTGAAATCACATATTACAGCACACATTGATGGAAGCTTCTTCTAATGAAATTGCAAGCTCATTATGCAGAAGTTTAGACATCACTGCCTATTTAATTTGCCGCCATATTTACTTTACTGTATATTTTTGTTTTAAAATCATGTATGCCTTTTCTGCTGCCTTTTATTACCCATGTAACAAATTTTTGCTTTCTAAGCTCGGTATTTTCTAAACGATGAAAGAAAGCTCACGCTATGGCACAAAAGTAAATCCGCCCACTGAACTTTCTGATCTTAGACCAATTAGTATTTTACCACGTCTGTAGAAAGTTATTGAGAATATCATGGAGACCCAGCTTCGTTGGTACTTTTTCCACTATATTTTACCTTTAACTCAATAGGGTTTTCGACACGGTCATAATTGTAATACTGCGTTGCTAAATATCGCCGACGACATTATTACTGCAACTGATCAGAACAAACTCTCGACGCGGGTATGGTTGAAGTAAACAGTTCCCGGCAAATAAAAAATGCAACAAAAACTTTACGACCTCATTAAAATATCATTATTCTTTGTGCTACCTCCACCGTAAATCATATCGCTTACCTTTATTAGGTTTTTAATGTGCGTTGGGTCGTTTTTTTTATGTAAAATTTTCCCTTCCGTTCTTTCAAGTGCCAATAATAATTTAAATTACAAAAATTTGTATTTTAAGAGATTTTTGAAAAAGACTGCTATTTTGCAACTAAGTTGTTAAATAAATAATAGAAGCAGGCACTGTTTGTTGATAACTTTTTATATGTTGTTCATAACATACTCACGAATGTACAATAAAAAGTTACAGCTTCCCGGAATTTTTTCCTAAGTGAAAACTTACGTTGAGTCCACTATGGCAAAATTGGCGTTTCGTAAATTTTCAAGGCGTACTTAATTATTCCAAAATAGAATTATGGCATAAATTAGTTTCTATCCAAGCAGGGCTAAATTCCAGAAGATGAGATTTCAACTCCAGATTACTTCACTCATGCATACGTCGATCTGAGAACACACTATATATTTAAGATCTGAGGATTTTTTTTAAATACCCAAGAATATTCAAAGACAAGGCTCTCTCTGTCTGATCCTTTGACGTAAAAACCTCCTTCATTAAGATTTTTAGACATTTTTGCAGAAAAATACCAAATTCCCAAAGAAAGTACGAAATTGTGAATGTGCCATAAATAAATAATTGCAGGCAATATTGTCTTATATCAATAAACATTAAAAAGAACAAAATTTTCTTTGGAATTTACAGCGCGCATGTTAGTGTCTCATGCAGTCATCTAGAGATATCAATAAGCGATTAGGCCAGTAACTTGAGGACGGGGCTCTTGATTAGAGAGACGACGCGAAATCCAAGTATCATATCGTGACTGGAGGCGAGTAGTTGATAGTAGATCGAAGCAGAGCAGAACAGAAAGAACGACAGGATGTGCAGCTGCAATATGAAGAGTCCGTACTGAATATTAAATATCTATCTTTATTTTCAGTATCGCAGCGAGTCGGTAGTATATTTATCGCGGCCGGCTCTCGGCGGACAGCTCCTGAGAACTGGAGTGCAGATTATGAGTCGGCTGGCGTCATAAAATAGCAAACAGTGACATTCGAAATAAAGCAGTGGTTGCTGTTTGATTATGCAGCCGCTCTGATTCACTTTACTTACATCTTACTCAGCCTGCACCAAGGACTCCACCTCTACAAAGTACCTGATCAATTGCACCACCGATGTTAGTCTGAACTTTATTGATTGCATGTCGATGCTTCGTTCTCTGTACTGCACGAACCGATCTATCCCAGTGCTCATCTTCCATTTTTATCAAGATACATGGTGGCGTATATAATATTTATTAGGAATAGATTTTTTCTTGCTTAAATCTTTTATTTGGGAATCCAAAATGACTGAAGATTTTAAGTCGATCTGAAACCTAAAAAAGCTTTTTGAAAACAGTGCAAAAGTTCAGATAGACTGTGCAAGAGAAAGTGACCTCGGTAAAAATGATGCAAGCGCTTGAAGCGGTCAAATGAGAAAACATTAGTCAGTTTAATTTTGACAGCTCATTGACAGTTTGAAAATCGAGATGCTGTTAATTTATTTGCAATGTCTGTTCGACTTTCAGCTAACAAGTCATAATTAGAATTTTTTCAATGTGATTTCTAATGTAATGAAGTTTTCTTGGATTTGAAAAATCTTGAGAATATCCAATATAGGGCGATGGGTCCCGTATACACCTAGAATTTTTTGTACCGGGTGGCTTACTAGGAAATGGAACATGCTGTTGATAGATATAGTTCATTTTGGTGAATTAGAAATGGCTATTAAAACAGGTCTGACACTTTCTTTCATTGAATTGTGAGTTTTGCCCAATAATTCTTCAGGTCTGATCTTTTAAATTACTTGCTGTTATTTAAAGATAGAAAATTCCAAGGTTGGGTTAATAGATTCTTATTTGTAGGGTTCGTATGAAAGAATTTATCCTGTATACGTGTTTTTTAAATTCTAATATTAAATTCTGAAGTCGCGTACAATAAGGAAGAAAACATGTGGATTTTATTTTTTTGCTCCACTCTTGGCGAATTTTAAATAAACGTTCAATTTTCATCAAAATCGATGGGCCATACAAAATTATAAAATTACATTTTTTTCCTTTTATTCCAATTAAAACATACGTCATTGCACAGGTCTAGATTTCTTAAGGATTTTGTTGTATTTTATCTTCTGTGTGGTTAATTAATATGAATTAAACTTATAGTGAAGCAACAAACATATATAATACGAATTCTGCTACAAATTAAACTGTAATGTCGATCGTGTATAAAAACAATTTTTTTTTATTTATATTCCGAGAAAGAGAGTAGAGAAAGAGGGACCAAAATAGAAATAGACTTTGACATACATAACACCTCTCTCCTAAATTAATAAAAAATAAATAACATATTTTCAAGTATATTGATATCTATCAGCTGGCATAATTTGACTACGTCTCCTTATAATTCTGTTACTGTTAGGGCCGACTGTCATATTGTTATCAGTATTATTGCCCGACGTACTTGGTAGCACTGTTTCCAAAAAATTTTCACTTTCACTAACTACTTACACTATTTGACACAGGGTTTTTTTTTTATACATTTATTTAACGTCGGCCTATTTCCGCTACTGAGGCCTAACACCGACGCCTGCAGACGAGCTACCCCCAACCAGGAATTTTTGCCGAACCTCTTCCCTTAAGAAGAGTGGGGATCTTTTACTTGCCTAACATTTAATAGACAAGGGACCGACGGCTTTACATCCCCTCCGAAGGATGGTATATCTCCTATACAACCCTCGCCTAAGGTTGTATAGCTTCCGCGCATACACTGATATACAAGCCGCTGGAAGATGTGTGAGGCGAGGACGCGGTTTCCGTTGGAATGGTCACCCATCCAAGTACTAACTGCATCTGTCGTTGCTTTACATCGCATACCGAAGTATGTACATAGTAAAGACGCACCTACGCTCGCCCCCCAAGACACAGGGTTTATTTGTGGTACATTTTGTTTACATATGTTAAAAATAGAAGGTTGTAACGTAATTGGAACAGGATTTTTGACTTTATTATTTGATCTCAATTGATTCACACCCTCTACAGATACTGTATAAGTCCTGCAGCCTATGATTTTTATAATTTTACCTTCACACCAATTTGGTGTATTAGCCCTATAATCTCGCACCCATACAATATCATTTATATCATAATATATATCTTTCTTACCTTTATAGTATTTTTGTTGTGACTTTTGTTTTTCCATAATCACATTCTCTGTTGATTTCAACAATAGGTCAAATTTTGAACGAAGACTTCTGCCTAATAATAATTTTGAAGGTCTCTCTCCCGTGGTTGTATGTGAAGTGTTTCGATATTGAAATAAAAATTAATTGATTATTAAATTTATGTCTGTGATCCCATCACATCTACCTTTTAAATTTGCCTTTTTTTTAAATTTTTTATACTGCCTTTCGCCTGACCATTCGTTTCAGGGTTATATGATGCTCCCGTTAAATGTTTAATGCCACTATTAGAAAGAAAATTTTGAAAATCTATTGAAATAAAAGCTGGACCATCACCAGTAGGTACACAATCCTTTAGGTAAACCGTACCTAGCAAATAGATTACGTAATATTTTAATTGTTAAATTTGTTGTCATATTATTTACTCCGAAACATTCAAGTCATTTTGAGGTAGCATCCTCAAAAACAAAAAAATATCTTCCTAAACATGGACCAAGAAGACATGCATGAATGCGTGTCCACACTTCCTTTGGCCATTCCCGCGTAACTAGAGAAGATTTTAGTTGATTACTTGCTAACTTAGCACACACATTAACATAAATATGCTAAAAAATTGAAAAAAATGAAAAAAATCGACAAATTCGAAATTCGAAAAAATTTTGTTTGGTTTTTCTTAACTTTAAGCTGCTAAATGACAATAAATCACTAAATCGACATACCATCTGAAAGTAGATATCTCAACGAAAAAAATGAGCACTAGTACACTCGAAAAATATTTATTTCCCATAATTGAAAAAATTCATGCTTATTATATGCAAATAATTACGTACTTTCACAAAGTTTCATTTAAATTAAATAATTTTCACGCGAGAAAAAAAATAAAAACAGAAAAATTGTTTTGTCGTCATTTTCTCGCAAACTTTGAGGTTATGTCGAAAAATATATACAATAAAAGTTTTAGATTTTTTTATTATCTACAACTTTTGTATGAAGCACTCTTCTCTAGGAGGTCACGTTTCGCCACAAATAACGAAAAACGGTTTTCATCCCTTAAATAGCACCCCATTTCACTACTTCCCTTCATCTCAAGTTCCAAAGTTTTTTTTTTTCATTTTTTATAACCTCAACTATATATTCCAGCCGGCCGTTGCCTGCTATTAATTTTTTCATGTCAAAAAGGTAACGGCTCCAGCCTACCAGTCAATGAGTACATTAAAATCGCAAAATAGCGTGTAGTTCTGAATTTTTGGTATGTTGCTAGGACCAATGCCAGTAGTGTAAATCCAAGTTTGTAGCTTCGAAAGACCTATGCTACCGTCGTGGCACTTAAAGAACCGGGAAATTTTCGGACTTCTTTTGGTTTCTTGATTATATCTCCTGAATTGTGCGTTACATCGAAATGCCAATTCTAAGCTCTTTTAAACCAGATTAAATTTGCTACAATTTGATATCTGAACTAGCTCTGTACGTCAAATAGTACTCAAGATACAGCAGGGTCAAAATTGGTCATTTATTTCAATAAAGTGAATTTTTAATTTTTCGTCAAGTTCCGGTTCAAATATCGGGGGAAATACTTATCCTACGACCAAAGTCGTATCAATAGAAGTTTTAATAAATTTAATTAGCTTTAATTTAAGCGTAGAAAGACGCCTGTATACCTCTTAGTTATCTCATGATCTTAAAAAAACAAACAATGGAAAAACTACATTTTTCACAAATTCGACTAGTTTTCAGGAAGGTTTGATGGTAGTTTTAACGAAAAAAGCTACACAAGTTTAACAAAATATGTATTTAAAAGCACTACGCACTACTCATTCATATTTATGTACAATCTTAATAATAAAAATCTGCAACTACAGTTGTTAATAAAGTTCACTTAAGCCTTTTCGAAGGTGGTTGTGATATTGTAATCACGGGTAGTGGGTCGTCGATATCGTCGTCGTTATCGTCCCATCCTTCGTCGACTGGATAACGGCGACGTTTTGGCAGGAGATGCCAGAGCAGAATTTGCACATGGAGGAGCATGTGAGTCCTGCTTTCAGATATGTGCTGCCGCCTCCGGTGCACCCTTTCTTACACTGGTAGGAAAGAATTTTGAGAAGGGTCGGGGGTGCCGCTTCGCCCATCATGGTAGTAGGTATGAGCCCCTGTTCAGTTCTAGTCCAGCTCCACTGAGTGGCATCTTTATCAACCCCCAACAGATTTTGAGCCTGATGGTAAGTTCGGTAGACATGGAATGCCACGTTATCTTCTATTGGAGGCAAGCGGGCCAGATCAACCTTAGTAGAGGCGGTCGTTTTCTCAAAAATTTTGTACCGTAGATTTTCTATCTTGTAGCCTACTCTGTACAAAGCTACGAGGCACTTTACTCCTGAGTCTGCTATGGTCTCGTGGGTCGCAGTAGGTCGGAGAAATTCTTCTCCGATGGTTATCAGTTCGGGATATTTCTGAAGAGCTCTCCACAGTTTATTTTTCCCGTACTAGAAAAGGGCAGAGGTGGTGTCGCACCCTGTGAATGCGTTCAAAAACAACACAAACCTGGGGGAGAACTCCAACTCTCCCCGGTTGAATGAAGTTGAGGAGTATTGCAATGGACCACAGTCACCTCTGCGATTTTTCTGGAAAAAAAACATTTTTGATAGTGGATCCCAAGCCATTAAGAAGAACTAGGAGATCCACATCCTCTCCAATGATTAACACTGATTCAAAAGAGGTGCTTTTTTTGAGTGTTGTCTTAATGATATTACAGTCAGCATCCTCTACTCTCTGTTTCGTCTCAATCCCCTGGCTTTCGAAGGCGGAGCGCAGCAGGGCAATGGATCGTCGTTTGTTGCTATTATTGACAAGTAACTTCCCTGAGGCATTTTGATGACAGTTGACTCTTCAATAACACTTCATTGCATTGAAGAGTACCATAGCGACGCACTCATTTAGCAGTTTTCGTGTTATTCAACTATACAAAACTATGTACCCAGTGTCCCCGCCGTTGCTCTACTTATTTAATACAAACCCACAACATATCAACAACCTTAAGTTACGGTCTTACGGGTTCGATCTTCACGGGCAGGATATTTTTTTAGTATTTTTATCTTCGACACGGGCTAAATGAACTTTCTCCCAATATTTGAGCCGAAAGTTGACGAAAAATGAAAAATTCACTTTTTTTAAAAAAATGCCAATTTTGACCCTACTGTATCTTGAGAACTATTTGACGTACAGAGTTAATTCAGGTCTCAAATTGTAGCAAATTTAATCTGCTTTAAAAAAGATTAGAATGGACATTTCGATGTAACGCATAGTTCAGGAGATATAATAAAAAAAACAAAAAGTCCGAAAATTTCCCGGTTTTTTAAGTGCCATAACGGTAGCATAGGTCTCTCGAAGCTGCAAACGTGGATTTACACTACTCGTACTAGTTCTAACAACATACCAAAAATTCAGAACTACATGTTAGTTTACGATTTTAGTGTTTTTCAATGTACTCATTGACTGGCCTACAATGTTCTGACCATAAAGTAAATAACTTATCTTATTATTTTTACTATTTTCTAAAGAATTATTAGTAATAGATAACCTTGATAAAAAATCAGCGTTATTTTTGTCTGAACTTACATAATGGATTTCATAGTCAAACGCAGACAAAATATGAGCCCAACGTTGAAGTCTGTTGCCTGCGAATATTGGTATTCCTTTTTTCGGACCAAAAGTAGATAAAAGTGGTTTATGATCCGAATATAATAAAAATTTTCTTCCGTATAAGTATTGGAAAATTTTTCTTACACTAAATATTATTGCGCATGCATCTTTATCTAACTATTTTGATTCTGAAGAATTAAATAAACGTGGCGCAAATGCTATTGGCTATCAGTATTACCTTCATATATATGACTAATAACCGCACCTGCCCCAAACTGTGATGCGTCTACGGTTAATTTAACTATTCTGGTTCAAAATGTGTCAACACTGCGGAAGACATTAAAAACTTTTTTTTAACTTTTCAAAACTGTCTTGGCAGTTGGTAGAGCAAACCCATGTCGTATTTTTTTTAGTTAATTATAAAGAGGCTGTAAATAGTCGCTGCGTTAGGGATAAATTTACAGTAGAAATTTACCATTCCTAAAAAGATTTTAGTTCCGTAACATTTCTCAGATTTGGAACATTTTTTATAGCAAGAATTCTTTCATCCGTGGTATTTAAACCATTTTTGTCAAATTTATGACCTAAATATTGTACTGTGTCTTGAAGGAAAAAACATTTTTCTTTTTTAACTTTTAATCCGCACTCTTCTAAACGTGATAAAACATTTTCAAGTTGCACCATATGCTCTTATTCGTTTTTACCTGTGTCGAGAATATCGTCCAAACAACATACAACTCTGTACATTCATACAATTGACTAAATAAATATTCTATTCTTGGCAAAGGACATTATTGAACCTCCAATAAAGGATTTAAAAGGACATAAACTGAAAATTGGTTCTTCTGAATTTACCGAATTATTTTCAATCATAAAATGTTGTGTATTATTGCGTGATTTCGAATAGTAAACGTTTTATAGAAAAAATTTATGAAAACGATATTCATGAATCACACCTGATGGTTAGTTTTGAGGTAGTTAGTCTTTTTACCAATGTTCCAGTAGATGAAACCTTAAAAATAGTTAAAGACAGGTTGCTAAATGATAATAATTTGGAAACCAGAACTAAATTAAGTGTAAATAGCATAATGGAACTCTTAACACTGCGTATAAAAACAACCTATTTTCAATTGGACAATGAGTTCTATCAGCAGGATTTTGGTATGGCTATGGGGTCTGCATTATCACCAATTTTAAGCAACATATTTATGGAGAACTTTGAGAACACACATGTTCAAAATTGTATAAGCAAACCGGTTGTCTGGTGGAGATATGTTGACGACATCTTTGCAATTTGGCCTCATGGTGTCGATTTACTAGATAGTTTTTTGGAAAATATAAATAGTAAGGAACCGTCTATTAAATTCACATTAGAAGTAGAAAGTAGGAATGAACTACCGTTTTTAGATGTTTTAATTAGAAGCGTAAATAATACAATTGAAACAAGCGTTTATAAAAAACCAACACATACTAATATATATCTAAATTTTAACTCCAATCAGTCAATAAATGTTAAAAGGGGTGTTGTAAAATGTTTATACGATAGGGCCAAAATAATTGCATCTAATAATGAAATATTAAAAAACGAGGAAAAATTTATCAAAGAGGTTCTAGCACAAAATCAATATCCTGAAGCCTTTGTGATAGAGTTTTCATAAATGTTGAAAATAGGGACAATCAGGTACGACAAAAACCTGAACGTCATTATACAGCAATAATTCCTCATGTATACGGACTATCGGAAAAGCTACGCCGTATAGGTGACAAATTTGATGTTAGGACGATATTTCAAACGGGGAACACTTTAAGATCTATTTTAACAAAAACAAAACCGATAAACAGGGAGCAGAATTCAAAAAACTGTATTTACAATATCCCGTGCGAATGTGATAAATGTTATGTGGGTGAGTCATCCAGACCTTTCACTGTGAAGTTGGATGAGCACAAGAATTACATTAGAAAGAATGAAATTCAGAAATAAAAGATTTGTGAACATGCTTGGGAAAACGGACATAGAATAAACTGGGATTCGGCAAAAATTTTAACAAAAGAAACAGATACCAAAAAAAGAAAAATTAAAGAATCAGCAATAATCTTATTAAATGAAGATAAGTGCGTATCGAATTGTTCTGTAAATATTTGTACAACCTGGCTACCAATGTTAAAAGAAGAACTTAACAAACTCAAAAAAAAAACTTTGAAAACGGAAAGAGATTACTTTCCGAAACGTCAGCAAAATACATTATTTCTGTGTTTATTCCGATTTATATTATTTGCAAAACATAACCTCTGACTTTTCCTTTGGCGTAAACGTCACGGGGGCAGAGGCTTTTTTCCAATAATTCTATTTTTTTGTAGATTCAGTGATTTGTTTTGAAGAGAATAACAATACATGTGGTAGAAAACCCAAATAATAGGAAAGAATGAACAATTACTAGACTTGTGATTATAACGGCCGCAAATACTGCATTTACCACACGCATATGAATAAACCAGTATTTTTGTTATTCGGATTTGATTACTAGAACGCGATTTGTATTACGCAGATAAGTTGAAAATTCATGTAAGTGTAACAGAAAAATGCATATAACTTTTTGAAGACAACACTTTTTTTTATAATTAGGAGTCCAAAATACATCAGCATCAGCAATAAAATGACCCCTGGAAAGTTGTAGCTGAAAACGATTAATTCATTCGAAATACATTATTCCAGTATCAGCTAGAATGAGGTAGTTTTTTAAAGAGATTCTAAAATAATTTATATTTTAAAATATTCATTAATACTTTTTGCGTAATGTTTCTCTATTGACACATTGAGAAGAAGAATATTGATACAAATATAAACTAGGTAATTTTTTATTAGTGTGAAAGTTGAGCTTAAATGATGCCTAAATAAGGTATTTCTTTACAGCTATTTTATGCATAAAAAAAAGAAAAGAAGTATTTAAAATCATTTTGGCCTTGTCCAGGCAATTTTATTGGCTTGGCGTTGTAATGACTCAAATGGTTGACTTTACGGACACACTGTATACATTTTACTACTTCATTTGGAGAGATCTTGATAAAACCATTGGAACGGAACAACTTATATAATTTTGAATATCTTTAATTATACAGTAGTTAAAGAAAGCACTTTTTTAAGTACCATTTTAGTCCAAAGACACTTAAGCCATTATACTTGTTCATAATTAATAGCATTTCTGATGGAGCAATAGTCAGAACGAGATAAGTCCGGCTAGTACCGATATGTAACTAACTACTGAATAGAAAAGAGAATAAAAAATAAACTAGTTCGATGCCGGCCACATCGCGTCTCATGTTTTCTCGCAGAGTCAGGCATACGTGGCGCTCTATTTACTGCTAGCTACTCCACATCACCCTGATTGTTTGAGAGGTAATCACCGAAGTGGACCGCAGGGCTATATTTTACAGTTCTTATCTATTTATTGCATTAATAGCAGACCAGTCCGGTAAATCTAGCGGTGCTTCATTCTGAGAAGGAGCTGTCTCCTTTGGTTGATTGTGGTCTTATTATATAGGACTAATAAAGGTACCGGATTGGTTCACTAGCAATTAACATGTTTATTACAAGAGATTATCACATGGCTTTATCTCAAGTAATTTCGATGCTAATTGATTTTATGTGAAGGTATGTCCATCTCTTTCCTCATTGGAAAGGAAAGGTAGCTTCATCTTTCCCAATAATGGCTTAAATTTTAAAATAAACTTAGGTCAAGAATGAATGAATTTACCCGTTTTTATTCCCTTTAAGGAAACGCATTACGTCTGCTTGGAAATTCTTTCGGCAAATTGCGAATTTATTATCTCACGTTTATTGCCAGTTCGAAAACTCTTTAATTACTAATTAACTCTTACAGAAATGGGCATGTATTCAAGTAAGAAATGATTGGATTTGGTCTAATTAAAATTTTATAACAATTTTGACATCCAACAGGTGTAGTTCAAATGTGCTTTTAGAGGGCGGAATATTAAAACATAATATTTTTAGTCGCAAACTCCTCTATAAAATCCTTATTTTACTATAAAGAACGTAACCAGACTGCAACCAACAGCTACTCTCCGGGCTATGTGGCCCGCCGAGCACTGAATTACAAGTTAGAAGCCTGGCGCGTTAAGTGTAATAATTGCATGTTATCATCAAAACGCTAATGCTTCGATTGCAACAAACACCAGCCGAAAAACTGATCCCACTTAAAGGAGCTCTCGTGCCAGTCGTCACACACCACTTGCAGACTGCAGTTTCAAGCTGTTGGCTCTCGTCAGTGCAAGGTAGGCATGTGACGACCGACACGAGGATCACTTGACTATTTAGTACATTTCGGTATCTTTGGGATAGCGACATGCAAAATAGTCAGCAGGCGCCATCTAGCGGCCCGGAGGGTAGCTGTTGGTTGCAGTCTGGTTATATTCCTTATAGTAAAATGAGGATTTTATAGAGGAGTTTGCGACTAAACATATTATGTTTTAATCCAACAGGTGACTACAATTTTTGTAAACAATTAAAATTACTTTTTTAAATAAATCATTTTTTGTTTGTTTATTTGTAATTGTGTGAGAGCCAGCTAATAGCGGAAGACACATTATAAGACACTGAAAATGGAAGTATTATCATAAATATTTGCAACTTTGGCAAATGTGTGAAAATACATCTTTTTCATCAGACAGGTCAGGGATTAACCAATGAAGAAAAATCAATGTTAAGCCAGTCACCACGGTCTTCGACAGTGAAAAGTTAGACAAAAAATGCAAAAGTTTTTAAATTTTGAGACAAATATCGGAGGAGGTAAAAATACAACAAATCCAATTTTTCACCCTTTTCCGTTAAATTAACAGAAAACGTGAATTTGTAATAACTTTTTGATAAAAATTCCGAAATGTATGCAAAACTTGGAGAAAATTTTAATAATTATTCACATTCACATCTTCTCACTGAGAGAATGATTTAATTGAGATAAATACATTTTATTACCCCCAACTAAATGATTTATTCGTATTTGGCCGATTAAACATTTAGTTGGGGATACTAAAGCATTTATTTAAAAATGAAAACTAAATATTTAGTATTGTCAAATAAATTCAAATAATATATAGTTCTGAGAAATAAAGATTTATTCCTCAAAATCAAAGCTTCTTACACAAGTTTCATTGATTTATTCGTAATTAACAAAGTTTGTTTCATGTAAATGAATTTGCCTTTCAATTTATGCGTAATAAAAAAATATTTCTTTTTTAACAAAAATAATTTTTACTGAGTACTCTCTAAATTTGTTGCTAGTAAATATGCTTACTTGAGGTTAATAAATGTGTAATTTTCGATTTAGTAGCAATATAGAAATATTTATTTTATGTTAATATACAGTGTGTCCCCGGATTATCTGTTGGAGAGGAAAAATTGTGTTAATTTCAACAATTGAAAAAATAACTGGGGAAAAATGTTTTAATATTTACTGAAACAGAAAACAACCAAACTAGTTTGACTTTTGTTTAAAAGCAAAATGTCAAATAAGTTGCAAGATACGGTCACGCATCTATATAAAATTTTGAAATAAAATACAACAAAAATTTAAATATTCTATATTTTTTTTTATTTTGCACATCTATGAATTTTTGTATTTAATTATGTCTTGCCATTCCAATATATACATATATTGGCATTTGGTCGTAAACTAGTGTAATCTAGCTAGACATTTCTTAATTTTTTTTGGATATGTACATTTTTAAACAAATCAATAAATTAACATTAAATTCTGCTTTTCATTATGCGACTCTTTACCTTTCAATAAATAAAACCTTTTCTTCCGCACTATCATTTTTTTTCAAACATTAAAAAAAAACAATCTTTCTCTTCGACGCACAAACCGGGAATACACTATATATGCGATAAACAAATATTGCTACCTTAAAAATAAGGATTTACATTTCTACATACTGATGTGTATAAATGTTCATCTTGGAATATTTAAACCACTTTTTTACAAATATGTAAATCAATTGGAAGAAAATATGAATCTTTTGATTTGAGTATTATAACGTGTTTGATCTTAAAAAAGGTTTATACATTTTTTTATATATTCTTTAGTTTTCACCCTCTCCATATACATCTATAATGTTAATAAATGTAATACCTGTATTTTAATGCACTATACTCTATCAGGATGACTTTCACCATTTATTTAAATCAATTAAATATAGCATGACATTAGAAAATGCAATTAATATACAATAAGTACCGAATAAATTTTTTGATTTAATAATACTAAAATAAAGCATTAAACAAACAAATAAAACAATATACTATATTACAATGTTTTGTTGTAAAATATCTGCATTCAAAAAATTACAGAACAAGAAAATTTATAATCACATAAGTAGACTGAGGTTATCTAAAATGTACACGGACACGTAGTACTTATTAACTTTTAACTTTTTTAGTATACTCCATTGTGTCCCAAAACTGCCATAGAATTGACCAAAGTAGGCCGATTTTCGTAAACGTACTTATCATCATAAATAAAATTATGCATATTCGCATTCTAGGACAATCAGATATGATATGTTGCACATATAACATAGAAAATTTAATAATTCACGTGCATGATAACTTTACTTTTACTAATAGTAGAATGAATACAATGGCGACCTCACAAATAGTCGAGCTAGACTAGTTCATATACCTTTAAAGATTTGCTGGATGCATCCAATGCCTCAAAATTACATTAAATTCACTCAAGTCAATCACTATTATCCATTCTCAAAAATAAACATCGTAAACTGACTAAAAACACCACGAATCGCGAAGAAAACTGGGATCATTTAATGGCGTCTATAACGAAAACGATAAAGTACACAGTATAAATTTTCGACGGCAGAGGGCGACATTTGATCATTTAGTTTTCATAAGTAAATTTATTAATGAGTAGTAAATATTTACTATACAGAACTAAATATTTACTTCACGTATTATGATCAACTCTTTGCTGATTTCTAGGAAATAAATATAATATTGCAATAGATTTGGGAGAAGCAAATATCTTTCTCTCAACTAAATCTATCATTTTCGTACAGTAATTTACTTAGGAAGAACAAATACGAAGGAAATAAATCATTTAGTTTTGTCAACTAATTGAATATTTGGTATATTCTTGTCGGAACAAATTTTTTTTAAATAACTATTTGTCTGTATTAAATATAATAAAGGATAACAAATATTTAGTAAATGAAAGTTAATAAGTATTATGTGTCCGTGTGCATTTTAGATAACCTCAGTCTACTTATGTGATTATAAATTTTCTTGTTCTGTAATTTTTTAAATGCAGATATTTTACAATAAAACATTGTAATATAGTATATTGTTTTATTTGTTTGTTTAATGCTTTATTTTAGTATTATTAAATCCAAAAGTTTACTCGGTACTTATTGTATATTAATTGCATTTTCTAACGTCATGCTATATTTATTTAATTGATTTAAATAAACGGTGAAAGTCATCCTGATAGAGTATACTGCATTAAAATACAGGTATTACACTTATTAACATTATAGAAGCATATAGAGAGGGTGAAAAAAAAAGAATATATAAAAAAATGTATAAACCTTTTTTAAGATCAAACACGTTATGATACTTAAATCAATAGATTCATATTTTCTTCCAATTGATTTAAATATTTGTAAAATCCATATTTTTAAGGTAGCAATATTTGTGCATCGCATATATAGTGTGTTCCCGGTTTGTGCGTCGAAGAAGATTGTTTTATTTTAATGTTTGAAAAAAATGACAGTGCAGAAGAAAAGGTTTTATTTATTGGAAGGTAAAGAGTCGCATAATGAAAAGCAGGATTTAATGTTAATTTATTGATTTGTTTGAAAATGTACATATCCAAAAAAGAATTAAGAAATGTCTACCTAAATTACACTATATTTTCGTTTTTCGTTTACGACCAAATGCCAATATATGTATATATTGGAATGGCAAGACATAGTTAAATACAAAAGTTCATAGATTTTAAAAATATATAGAATATTTAAATTTTTGTTGTTATATTTGATTTCAAAATTTTATATAGATATGACCGTATCTTGCAACTTATTTGACGTTTTGCTTTTAAACAAAAATCAAACTAGTTTGGTTGCTTTCTGTTTCAGTAAATATTAAAGCATTTTTCCCCAGTTATTTTTTCAATTGTTGAAATTAACGCAATTTTTCCTCTCCGACAGATAATCCGGGGACATACAAGTAAGCATATTTACTAGCAACAAATTTAGAGAGTACTCAGTAAAAATGATTTTTGTTAAAAAAGAAATATTTTTTTATTACGCATAAATTGAAAGGCAAATTCATTTACATGAAACAAACTTTGTTAATTACGAACAAATCAATGAAACTTTTGCAAGAAGCTTTGTTTATGAGAAATAAATCTTTATTTCTCAGAACTATATATTATTTGAATTTATTTGACAACACTAAATAGTTAGTTTTCATTTTTAAATAAATGCTTTAGTATCCCCAACTAAATGCCTAATCGGCCAAATACGAATAAATCATTTAGTTGGGGGTAATAAAATTTATTTATCTCAATTAAATCATTCTCTAAGTGTAGCTTCCTTATTTTAGGAGATACGAAAAAAGTTAAAGGGATGAAAGTTGACGGCAAAGACGATAAGAATATTAATGTGTATAGTCAAGAATCTAGCATCCAAAAAGACGTGTCTAAAATGCTGAACCCTGAACTCCCGGGTATAAAATTTAAATAATATGGATATTATCCAGAATTTTATGCCAAATCCTATTCCAGAGGGCGCGATGTCGACCAAGATTGCGAAATTGCAAAAAAATAATAATTTGGAAAAAAATTTGAAACTTAAATATTGCATTGTCTTTTGTTTACATTGCATTTACGAGCTCATTTATAAAGATTTTTTAATAATTCTTTTATCAATCGAAAGCTTTTTGTAGTTTTATACAAGTGTAATAGAGATACGTTATTTTCATTATAAACGGCACTATAAATTGTTTAAACAATAAGTGTTCTGAAAGTGTAGTGTAATTTTCGGCATCGAGGTACTTTTGTTATTATTGCAGATAGAGTGTAGTTATTTGAGATGAAATACGTAGAATAGACCAACGAACATTTTTTATTAAAACAATTTTTTAATTCGCTGAATAATTTAGGAGATATGATTTCTTTTAAATGAAGCGCATTGTTTTGGACTACCGCGCGCGATCTTGTCTCTGTAGGCTATTTACACATGATTTCGAGGCACTGCTGTTATAATAAAAGTATTTATTATTACGTACAATGCTCGTCACAATAATTTTGCCACCTATGGTAAGTTTTATTTGATTTATCAGTTATATAAATCCGCCATCCTTTACCACAACACAATTGACATTTTATTCTTATACAGCAGAGTACAATTAACAAACTAAACAATAAAATCCAATAATATACACCTGGAGGAAATGTAGAGAATTTCGAAAAAAAATGTAGGTTGGCAAGATTATTGTGACGGACAGTGTACATTATGTCTACATCTGGCTGAAAAAGTGACGGTGGATAGCTTAACCATTCGTGACTAAAAACTTCTACCTTTTGAATTTCATCTAAATCTCTGTTGAAATACAAACACCGTAGTACCATTGGTTCATCTTCATACAGTTTAGACTTCATTTCAGCAGATGTAGAAGTTTTCATCTTATCGCCAAATAGTTGTATTTTTACAGGCAATATCTTCTCGATGTTGCTCTTTTTGGCTGTCTCCAAAACATTCAAACCACTAATTTTTGCATTACAAAGTTCTGTAGACTTACACTACAACCATTATTTTGTCAAGACGAAAAATATTTTAATTTCATTGTAGTTGTTCTTAAATTAAATACAGATAATTTGTTCTGTTTGTAAGCATTATTTATGATCTCTACGAACTTTTATATGAAAGACGTTACAAAAATGTTGCTTATACCTTACAAAAAAATTAATAAAATAATGCACGCTGCCCGTCACAATAATCTTGCCAACCTACATTTTTCGAAATTCTCTACATTTCCTCCCGGCGTATATTATTAGATTTTTTTGTTTATTTTGTTAATTGTCTTTTGCTGTATAAGAATAAAATGTCAATTGTGTTGTGGTAAAGGATGGCGGATTTACGCTTTCAATAAATGACATAGAAAAATGCACGAAAGTCAATTTTTTCAGAAAGAGACGACGATCCAAAGAATGTAAAAATATACAGGGTATTCTATTTAAAATAACAAAGATGTTGCCAGTTTTACGTATAAGTGGCAACACCGCACTTTCGAAAATATTTTAGTTGGAGAGATCATACTTGCTTATCTTAGTAGCCAAAATTTCAAAGCAATCGGTCGGTCGTTCTCCATATACTTTTAATACTCCACTCGCCGTGGCTCCCTCTGTATATATTTAAATAAATTTTAAAGTTAAGCAAAAGACAATATTAATTAAAACTGCACAGTTTCTCTTCCGGTAATATTTAATCGCTATTATTAATTCTTATTAAAACCATCCGGATATCAGTAAGGGAGTATACCGATGAGTACAAAGAGTAACAATAAAACAATAATTATTTTATAACTATTACCAATATTGTATCAACAATATAATGTCCAAACGGCGACGCCGCATTGTTTGCTATCCTGTCCCTCTGTACGTGTTTTATTAACACGACAAATAAATATTCCTTGTCGGTAAGTTTCTATTGCAGATAGTTGTAGCATTTATGCTACTTTAAAATCAATTTTGAGATACTCATACTTGGATACATGCGTCATTTTCCGCTACCACGCGACTAATCATGAATAATATCTACAATAATACACTTAAAAAACGTGTGAGATTTCACAATAAATTTCACAATTATTCGCAATTTCCTCTAGAAAATAATACAATTAGCATATATAATAATTGACATAAAATGTAAATAAACACTGAACAAGTGTTTTGCATAAAAAATAATAAATTGGCTTGTAAGGTCATAACTAGTGTACATTTCTCGGTTCCAATTCATTGAGTGTGCAATGCATTGTAGCATATTAAATATTACCGGAACCGTTATGACACATATATTTTATTTAAGGGTCAGATTCGAGAGGAGAAACTGTGGAGTTTTAATCAATATCGTTCGTCTTTTGCTTATCTTTAAATTTACTCAAATATATATTCTGAAATTTATCAATTATTATAAAGAGTTGTCAAAAATATACTGGATGGCCCAATGATAAAAATTAAAAACTAAATAAAAGGCATTAATACCTATCTCAGAACAAAATACGTTCAGAGTTTACAATCCACCACATACCAAGATAATAGAAAACTTTTTAGTTCCTTTTTTTTGGAACTTTACCAAGAAGATCTAGATCTAGAAGGAGACGAAGTCTTACAACTTATAGTGGGATTAGAATCACTTCTTCGGGATAATTTACAATTGAACATTACTTCACAATAGGTGGGGCTCCAACTCACTTCGCTAGGTATGCTCAGAGAGAAAGATAGGCTTGCTAACCACTGAGCTACCATCCCCGTGTATATGTATTGACGTGATATGAGTTAATATTTCTGTACGATTTCATTTTCTCTTGTACACAAAGATCCAGAAATATTGTCCATGTAGACAATGTTTCTGGACTATTGCTTTAACTTTGTGTACAATATGGGAGAAAATGAAATCGTACGGAAATATTAACTCATACATACACACGTCAAATTAAAGTATACTAAACTATACTAAGGTGAGTCGTGTATTGTGAATAAGGCCCATTTTATTCTGAATAGAGAGTTGCATGCATGTTTTCTGTTTTCTTTTATTTGTTGTGTTTGATAAAATATCAAGGTATTTTACAGAAGACAGATATTTTCAATAAATACATGCAATTTTTGTATTTCAGCCATTAAAGACATATAGAGATGTTTATAGCATACAGAATGACTTTAAATAGTTTTGTAACTAGTTATAATATAATTTAATGATGACTAGAATCAGTTATTTTAAATAAATTCACTAAGTTATTGTTATACTAATTATTAAAACGTCTAAAACATCTCGAACTGTTTGCGCATTTAATATGCTTAAGTAGATTTTTAATTAATTTGTACGGGAAATTGATAAAAGTGAAAAGGCTCAATAGCACGTGATGATTGAATAAAAAGAGAAGAAACCAATTTGCTTCGTTAAGTTTATGTCACGAAAAATTCAAGTTGGTATTTGCGATTTTATATGAGGAAAAATATAAAGGAGATTGTGGAAAAACTGAATATTGGAGGTTGCCAGGGGATAAAAAAATAATAAGAAATTGAAAAATTGAAGGGGAGAGAAAATTTTGGAGAAAAAAGATTATTACAATAAAATAGAAAATAGTCTGGTGTTTAATAAATTGGAGAAAAGTATATTGCAGAAAGAAAAGCATTTAAAGAATCTTCAAGAAAGAAATAGAAATAATCGAATTTTAAGATATTGACAAATAGGGTGAAAGAAGAGTAATAATAATTTATTTTAAGGTCAAGAAAACGATTCCTATCGGAAAACGGTATTTCATTTGGAAGGTGAAAGGGCATAGGGGATAGTAATTAAACGTCGCAGATAAGTGGTACTGTGCGGCTGGAATTAATACTTCGCTAAGCGGACCAACAAAGGTTGCAATAAACTATATACGGGGTGTCCCAAAAGTTTCGGAACGGTCAAATATATCGCAAACCGCTAATCTTTTCGGAAAACAAAAAAACACGTGTTCAATATTTTAAAAACCTATCCAATGACACCAAAGTTGACTTCCCCACCCCCCTTTGCAGAAGGGAGGGGGCAACTTTGAAAAATTAAGTGGAAACCCCCATATTGAAGAAACGGATTGTACGGCTAAAATTTATTAACGTCAAACATATTCTTGGATTTACTACAGATAGCACTGTGATCGCACAAAATTGACATAAACGCGTAAGTTTGAAATAATCGATTTACACCGGAAACAAAAAAACACATAATCAATATTTTAAAAAAACCTATCCAATGACACCAAAGTTGACCCCTCATCCCCCTGTGCAGGGAGGGGGCAACTTTGAAAAGTTCAATAGGAAACAACATTTTTTATTTCGAATTTGCGTTCTTTGCATTTTTTCTAATCAACGATGTCCTTGTCAGAGAGGGGAAGAATAACTGTTCTTATAATGCGTGGGTATGGCGATAGGGAAAGGTCATACCAAGACGCTGCCAATTTATTCAACATCACGTTTCCTGATCGTGAAATTTCTAAATTGATTGCTTATCGTACAGTTTATCGTTTTCTACAAACTGGATCAATCGAAGATGAACCACGATCTGGAAGACTTAAAACTGCTGCAAATGGCGAGAAGTCTTCGAAAATTCTGTTAAGTTTTGAAGATGATTCCCACACCTCAATCCGAAAAGTAGCGCAACAACCTCAATCAAATAAATCTGCTGTTCAGAGAGTTTTAAAGTTGCATAATTATTTTCCGTACAAAATAAAATTAGTACAAGAACTTATTGGATGACTTTGACCGCAGACTGGAATATTGCGAGGAAATGCGAAAATGCGACAGAAATGATCAATTTCTGTTCTCTGGACTTGTTTCTCCGACGAAGCTACCTTTGACATGATGGGTTCTGTTAACCGACAAAATATGAGGTATCGGGTCACTGAGAATCCCCATTAGATGAAAAAGTTAACGTTTGGGCGGGAATATTGTGTAACCATATCATTGGACCATTCTTCATTGACGGTAATTTGACTGCCCAAAAGTACGTAGATTTGTTGACCGATGATATTGTACCTGCAATACAAAATTTAGTGGGGCGTGCCTTCGAAAATGTTTTGTTTCCACAGGATGGTACGCAAGTGCACCTTGCTTTAATTGTACGTAATTTGTTAAACAGTGTTTCTCCTCAGAGGTGGATTGGTAGAAGAGGCTTCATAGAATGGCCAGCAAGGTCACCTGATCTAACTCCTCTCGCCTTCTTCTACTAGGGATACTTATAAAGCCAAGTTTATGAAACTAAACCAACGATATCGAGGAACTAAAGAATGGAATACGCGATGTGTCAAATTAAATAACTCCAGAGGTAGTGCAGAATGTTAGCGATGAAGTTTACTTTCGGTTAGGACTTTGCCAAGAAAAATGTGGTTATCAATTTGAGTACGAAAAAAATTAAAGCCGGTTTGAGGCAACGTGACTCACGTTACGTTAGCCAACTAAAATAAGCACCGCATTTTTACAAAACATGTGGGTTTCCATTTAATTTTTCAAAGAACCAAACAAACTTTTTTACAAATAAACATTATGTTTTTTCTCTGAATTGTTATTGAAAAGATTTATCTTTAATAACATTTCTGCGAAGTATTGCATGTAGTTTCATTTTTAAAATATTAAACACGTGTTTTTTTGTTTCCCGTGTAAACCGATTATTTCAAACTCACGTTATGCCTTTATGTTAATTTTTTGCGATCACAGCGCCATCTATAGCAAATCAAAAAAAATTTCCAGACGAGTCTTACGTAATTTTAGCCGTACAAACCGTTTCTTCAATAAAAGAATGGGGGTTCCCTTTTAATTTTTCAAAGTTGTCCCCTCCGCCTCTGCAAAGGGGGAGTGGGGGAAGTCAACTTTGGTGTCATTTTATAGGCTTTTTAAAATATCGAACACGCGTTTTTTTTGTTTTCCGAAAACATTAGCAGTTTGCGATATATTTGATTGTTCCGGGACTTTTGGGACACCCTATAAAAAATTTATGTTCACCATTTTAGTATATATTCAATCGATAAATTAATAACTTGGAAATAATTGAAATTACTTTAAATTGGTAAATTTTTGACAATCAACATAATTTTTCTAAACAAATTTTAGTTTCAACTTAAATATATATATACAGGGTTACTGGTAATTCGATACGTTCCTTTGGAGATGTGATGGGGCATGAGCTAAGGAGTAAATCTAGCCCTAACATACATTATGCAAAACTCAATAGTTTTTGAGATATTTCAATTTTTTTGTTTTTCTCAAAAAAGTAGATCTTAATGTCTTAAAAGTTAGTTTCCGAAAAATCTACTTGACATTTTAAAAATTTTTTTTACTGGATTACTTGTCCAATATTATAGATGTCTGTTTGGAATGAAAAATATCCGGAAACATTTCGATCATGTGAACATTTAAAATAAAAACTTGTAAAATTTTTTTTTTTTAAATCAGTTATGAAATTTACCTATTAGGTTTTTTCAAAAAAATATTAATGTAGCACGCGTACAAATTATTATAAAAACTTCCTTATTTCAATAGCTATCTAACTAGGTAGAAATTTTTAATGTACTCTTGATAGTTCTAATAAAAAATTAGTAAAGATAATGCTGGTGGCGGAATTTATTAAACGACTAATCGTTCATTTTCATTTAAGTCAGTCAGTCCTTGACTTTGTCGTTTGTGCATATGTGTCATTAACTAACATTCTTAACTCCGTGTCCTTTAAGTTTGTTGGTCTTGTTAAATTAGTTATCGAAGATTTTGATTTTGCTCGTAGTTGTTGTTATTAGTTGTTGTTATTGTATTTTCTGTGCCATGGCCGCGTATGCCAACGCAGAATACGCTGATATAGTCGAGGCAAGAATTCAAGCGATGCACGTCATGAGTGATCCCATTAAAGAAATTTTAATACTAACATAATTTTTAATAATTAATTACGTTAAAAAGAGTAATTCTTGACACCCAGTTATTAAGCTTTTTTCAGAAATAGGTACGGTTAAATTTGGCTTCATGATTCTTAGCAGTATTGTCTTATTTTTAGAATCGATCTGTGACGTGCATCGCTTGAATTCTTGCCTCGACTTTATCTTGTTTGTCTATGGCTCCGTGAAATGTAGAAGAAGTGACGCTGGTGCTCCTCCCGTTTATGAACCAGATGATGAGGAAGAAATATTGAGGTATTTTGAGGAAGACCCAACTATTTCAACTAATAAAGTCGCAAGACTAACCGGAGCGTCACAATAGAAAGTTTGGTCTACGATACGTAGAGTTGGATGTCATCCTTACCACTATACCCCTGTCCAAGGCTTGGAGGAAGGTGATCCTGGAAGGAGAGTGGAATTCTGCCGCTTTATGTTAAATTCAGATGCAGAAAGTGCAAATTTTTTAACAAGTATTTTATGGACGGACGAGTCGAAATTTAATCGCGAGGGTATAACAAATTTCCACAACCTACATTATTGGGCAGAGGAAAATCCCAAGTTAACACGTGAAACTAGTTTCCAAATGAAGTTTTCTATTAATGTGTGGATGGGAGGCATTGGCCACTATTTAATAGGGCCACACTTTCTTCCTCAAAATTTAAACGGGGAAATCTATGAACATTTTTTAAGAAATGATCTGGCGGTGATTTTAGAAGATGTTCCTCTCGCCGTCAGACAGCGAATGATGTTTCAGAACGACGGTTGTCCAGCACATTATCGGCTGACAGCACGACAGTTACTTGATCAACGTTTCCCTAACCGTTGGATTGGAAGAGCGGGCCCAATACCTTGGCCAGCGCGAAGCCCTGACTTAACACCCCTTGATTATTACGTATGGGGTCATATGAAGGAAATGGTCAATGCCACACCAGCCAATACTATAGAAAACCTTAGACAAAGGATAGTCGATGCTGCCTAACACATAAGGCATAATCTGACAACCAGAGTAACAAGGACGGAAATAAGAAGACGCTGCCGTGTCTGTATACAGAATAGGGGCTCCCATTTTGAGCAAGACATACAAAAAATAAAGTACAACTTTGAAATTAATGAAGAATTAAACTCTACTTTTAAAATGTTTTTTACTGTTTATCTAAAAATAGAATTCGTACTACTTGTGTTATTTTTACTAGTATTTTCTTAGAACTATTAAGGGTACATTGAACATTTGTACCTTGTTAGATAGCTATTGAAATAAGGCAGTTTTTATAATAATTTATACGCGTGTTACGTTAATATTTTTTTGAAAAAGCTAATAGGTAAATTTCATAACTGATTTAAAAAAAAAATTTTAAGTTTTTATTTCAGATGTTCACATGATCGAAAGGTTTCCAGATATTTTTCATTTCAAACGGATATCTATAATATTGGACAAGTAATCCAGTAAAAAAAAATTTTAAAATGTCAAATAGATTTTTCGAAAATTAAATTTTAGGACATTAAGATCTACTTTTTGAGAAAAACAAAAAAAATTAAATATCTCAAAAACTATTGAGTTTTGCATAATATATGTTAGGGCAAAATTTACTCCTTAGATCATGCCCCGTCACATCTCCAAAAGAATGTATCGAATTACCAGTAACCCTGTATATATATAATTAGTTTAATCTTAGAATTTAGTTAGTTAGGGATATTTTATTTGTTCGTTGTATGATATATCTGTCACCACAATACATTGTTGGGTTGATTTGAATTTGTTTTATTGATTATGTGTTTCTATATGTGTTTTCTTCATTGAATCCGAACTTTCGACCTTGAAAATTAAATTTATAAATTATACTGTGGGGTATTTTAGATTCATAAAGTGAGGATATCATAGCAGTATATCTGAATATATTTCATTAAATATTACATTATAGAAGTTAAATTAACAAAACTTTATCATATAGCAACTAATAAATGTTAAATAATGTAATTCATGTGTACACCTAATTGATGAATAAATCTGATTCGATTTCAGCGCTGGTTTTACTATACCCGACGCCAGGGCTATTGAATAAAACGGGCCGCTAATAGTGCATAAAACGGTGAGCGTGTGGGGGGTTTCATTTATTTAAAAAAAGAAATTAATTCTTTCTGAACACGGGGAATTAGAAAATGCTATTTACTACTGCTGTCTGTCGCTTCTGAAATTTTACCCCCGAGTACTAATAGTTCCAAAATTCTCCCCTAAAGCCGGCACTGCTCGACTTGATTTGTTTTGATATTTATTTCCAATATTATTGATAAGAAGAAATATATTTATATAGCTTTTTTGTCGAAATATTGGTCAAATATTTTTTATATTGGTTAAATCCGTATTCAAAAATTATTATCCATATGTGTTTCATGTTTAAAGTTTAAAGGCATCATGTTCTGTCTGATAAAGAAGATATTTGCAAATATTAAACAAATATAATGTACTTCTGATTCAGTATAATATTCAATATCTGTTATGCCGTGATCGTGATTTTGTTCCCATTAAAAATATAAAATAATTTTTTACTGTTCCAATACTCTCTCAAACCCAGTTTTATAGTCCAAGTTTGTCAACTTCATTTATGCGCGTATTTTCCAAAATCAAGTGCAAATATACTTTTGATTTTTCCTTTGGATCTGTTGATATTGACGTTAATGTATGACATAATAGTAGAGACTTATTCTTTTATAGGATACATAGTATAGAAGTTGCTGCATTAAAATAATATTTTTATAAATTTATATCAAGAAGCAAATAGTAATAAATCTTTTCTAGCAAAAGCATTTAATTTTTTTTGCCAGCAATTGTAAATTCGCAAAATTTGAACGCCACTGGTGAGAATTAATTGCGTTTCTTCCACTTAAACCTAACTATTACAATTATTTTGCTGCGTTACGTTTGTAGACCGACCAATCGGTTCTGTATTAAGATTTATATCAAAATTAATTTTGAACTGGAATGTAAGTAGCGAGTTAATTTCCTGTTAATGTTTTGTTGTTATTCCATTATTCTATAATTGCTGTTTTATTAGCAGCATCTTAATCAATACTGTATCTGATCGCTGCTCTACCTATAATCGATTATACTGCCTTGCTCTTTTCTAGAAATTTATTACCTTTAAACTATACTACATAGTTATAATGGTAAGACATTACTGTTTTGTACGTTTATCATCAACGAAAAAACTGCAGTTAGTAATTTAAGAGTAATAATAGTAAACGTCTTTATTTGAAATATAACATTTAATGGTTGTAAATCAACGGCGAGCTTTAATCGAACGATTGTTGTTCTTCTGGATGGAACTTGCACCTAAAATCTGGGTTAATCTGCTATAGATACGTGCTTGTATTTTAAAATTTATAGTATATCTAATTACATTCGTTTATAATGGTACAATTACACAGGGATGGAAACAAAATTGTCTTTTACTACAGAGAAAATTACCATATCCTTATGTAGGTCAGTCATTAGAATAAAAACCGCTGCCCAAGGAATCTCTACTTCCACATCCAGATTTTGTATCCAAGTCTTATACACACTAAATCCCAATGTAATATTTTACCTGCTTTAATAATAGGGTGGGGTGGCAATGGAGGTGATAGAGGGGGTGGCTAATGCAAAAAAATTTTTTTGAGACGTTTCGTTCTTGTATACATACTAAACCACATTTCATTTTTTTTACTCCCTTTTATAATAATGTGGGGGTGGTATTGGGCAACACGAATATTGGGGCCAATCCCTTTGATGTGTTGTCGAAAAACCGATAAAAGACGGATTTTAAGAGCCTTCGTTGAATGTTTCCTATGTTATCTATATGCGCCTTATATTAAGGAGACCATATCAATGACTCATACTCAAGCTTAGACCTTACAATAGAGAATTACTTGTAGTTTAACGCCATTAGCATTACTGGAATGAAAATTTAATCTAATAGGAAAACATAGCATATTATAGGACTTTTCAATTATTCGATTAATATGGTGAGTGAATAGCTTTTCATCAAATACTACACCTAAATCAGTGAATGTATCCGGTCCAGAAGGTACACTGTTCAAGTGAGTAATCGTATTTTATAGCATTTTTCTTCGTTGTTATTAATAAGACATTACGCTTCAGCAGCTATTTGTTTTTTATACACCAATTATTTATGATATCTAAAGTATGTTGCATAATAAGTAATTCTACAAAATATTTTAAGATCATCAGCATATGAAAGAGAGTTCAGGGTAATGTTAATAACAATATCGTTGATAAACATAATGAACAAAAGTGGGTCCAAATTAGACCTCCGTGGAACACCTGAAGTTGATAAAAATGTTATGCAAAACTACGAGACGGTTATGCGACCCATTCTGTCGTATAAACAATCATTTGCTTTAGGTTTTTTGTTAATTATTTTACCTCCTCCAATGTCTCAAAATTTAAAAACTTTCGCAAGATTTCATACCTTTTTTACTCTAGTGACTGACCTGAACAAAAAACAATAATATAGATTTTTAGGGATTTATTTTTCTTTATATATATATATATATATATATATATATATATATATATATATATATATGTTATTCATAAAATAAGTTCGCAGGTTCAGAAAATTGGTTCTATTTCTATTCTTCGGGAAATTAACTTTTTGCAAAAATATAATAAGTTCGAACTCATTAATAGACCTCAATCTACTTAGATTTACTTTTTAAATTTCAATGTTTATACTAAATAACTTTTCTTAATTTTCATAAACAGCCGAAAAACATTTCGACGACGACGATCCTAAAATTGTCTTTAAACATTTAAATCTTAATATTATTCGTAATCCAAATCATTTGTCAAGTTACGTATTGGGTCGTTAGTTTTTCCCTCGGTCTAATGGCCAATCAAATTATAAAGCTGTTGGGAGATAAGCTCCTTTCCATAGAACACGAACGAATGTAACAAAAGGATCTTGGCATGATTATGGACAAAATTAGGGTTAGGCGGGCTGGAAAGTGAGACGGCAGAGGCGTCTCAGGTTGATATAAGAGGTGTGCGTGTCTATGCAGAGATATAAAACAGGTAGACCTACACAGAATCCACTAAAAGAGGCTATCAGAGAGGTGCATAAAGACGACCGGCCGACATTACTCTACCAGATAACACGCAGGAGATGTTAATTAAGAAATGAAGCTACCGGACGCTTAATGAGACGATGGACATATTAAAAATAAACCAGTCAGGGACATGGGCGGACTATGAGTACCTTGAGATACTAAATATTTTCGCATACAATAACTATTTACCTCAAATATATGTGAAAAAATATAGACAGACAGCAGATACTAGCAGCTTGTTCTGAAATAGTATACAATTAAATAATATAAAATCATTTTTTTAAAATAAAAGTTATTTAAATGTCATAGCAATGATTATTCATTAAACTTCTAGAGTTGTAATAAAATAGGCACACAAAAACGGCCCATAGATAAAAACCAAGCAAGTGAAGTAACTTAAAGAGGTCATAAATATTTCGTATGATATAAAAATTAATTATTGTAGAAGTCATTTAAAAAAAAATTTGAAATATTTAGAAATATATAGTATGTCGTTTTACTCTGCAGATAAAAATGGCAACAAAACTTTACGAGTTCATTATTAATGCCATTGAACCAGTCGGTATGGTGTCAACAAACAAGCCGACGTATTAAAAGCCTGTAAAGGTAAGTTACTCAATTTGCGGACGAAATAGTATGAGAGTAACGGTATTTTAATGAGGTCGTAAAGTTTTTGCTGCCTTTTATATGTGCAGGGTACAATTTTAGACGACTATACACATACGTTCATTTGTATAACAATATAAAGTTGATGAATTAGATTATTTTGTTATATTTTATGTCTAAGTAGTGAATTTATTGTCGATTTTGTCAGACGGAAACTAGGCTTCTAAATTGGGTATAATAATCGTCATCGTGTGTATAAGTTTATGATGAATTTGAATTACTTTTTCAATATTCTGTAATAGTAATGTATAAGGATGAGATAATATTATTTTAAAACTTAATAATTAAAGATTGCAATGACTATTATAAAAGGTGAAAAACACAATTGGATAAGAATACCATAACTTTGGTACCACCGAAGTTTGCTTATATCGTACTAATGTAAAATAATACCCAATATTTTATGTATTCTTTTCCTTCGACTAAAAAATTACTTTGATAGAAATACAGCTGTTAAGTCTTGCCATTGTTGCCTTGCCTAAACATCAATATAAAAAAGACAAAATTCATTATCAACTCAAGAAACTTAAACGCATTTCAAAACTCTAACGTAACGTTTACTGTAATGTCTGGCTCTTCGAAGACTGGACATCAGACAACGAAGTAAAATCTCGACAAGCAATTCTAAAACTTAGAAGAGTGCTCGGACATTGATCTGAACTTCGTAAAATGTTATGTTTGATCGACACTTCTTCATGGCGTGGAAGGTTAGACATCGAGAGCAAACACTATTTACAAATTAGAAGCTTCGAGATGTGGTTATATCACAGAATTCTAAAGATACCGTGGACGGTGAGAATGAGGAAGTTCCTACGTGGGTTAACAAGGAACGCGAACTGTTCAACCTAACTAAGAAGAGGAAAACGACCTATCTGGGACATCATGCGAAGTGAAGAATATCGGTTTCTACAGCTGATAATCGAGGGCAAAATTTAAGGCAAAAGAGGAATTGGAAGGAAAAAAAGTCTTGGCTGCGAAACATCAGGCATTGGACAGGGCTACACCATATTCAGTCATTAATACACACTGCAAAATACAGAGAAGCTATGGAAAATTTGATTGCAAACATTGATTAATGGATACGCACTGGAAGAAGAGAGACTGTTGGGATTGGATATTGCGTTATTATTAAGATTTCTCCCATTTTTTACTAAAATAATTTACGTACATTAACTATGGGGTGATGTAAATTAAAAAATCATGCCACATCTAAAAACTACAGTGAATAAAATGAGTTTTTTCCAATCACATTTCTCCTCAATCTGTCATTCTCTCCATATATGAATTATTGTCACTTTTCAATCAACCACACTCTCAGCAATTTGCAAAAAGTTATTATAGATTTGGATTCCTCGTTTTCAAATCAGTGAAAATCTTATCACGCATATTTTCAATTAGCCAACTATCTCTAGCACTATTCCTTTCAATCATATCTGTATACTTGGCTGGCGCAAACATAATATACGTATTTAATTAATTACACACTAGTGCCCATACAATTTGTAAGAAGTTTGTTGAGTATTGACTAAAATATATTTACTGTTATAAACAACTAACAGCTCAAAACGATGTACTTAACGGCTAATATTTTAATACTTAGGAAGATTCTGTAGACACTCCATCTACCTTCATTTAAATAAAGTTATAAAGGGTAAAATATGCTGTGTATACCCTAGAGCTTTATATGTGTCCTAACTATTTTATTTTTATGACAGCAAATGAGTATTCCTTAATAATGAAAAATGGCGTGGCAAACTTGGTCCCGTGGTTGACGTTCATGGACAAAGTAAAATCGTAGTTATCATCGTAAGTGATATTTTATTGTTCTACGTGTCTTCATCACTTCTATGCACTTTTTAAGTATATCAAATTTATTACCTTTTATATTTCCTTTTACTTATTCCCAAATAAATTAGATTGTATCAGAGACTCGCGAATGCTTAACCTGTATGTGAAATTTAAGAATGTCAACGGCTATTCTAAAACTCTTTGTGTTTCGGTCAATACTTTACTTTTGAAAGCGGTCAAGATGCTAGAAATTGTCGTATTGACCTCAGCGAAAATATCGTGAATGCATGAATGACTGACTTTGAAATCCTGGGAAGAAATAGAGCCTGAGGATGTCTAATAAATGAATGAATTCCACAACTTTACTGTTCTGGCAATGTTACGTTCGAAAGGCGTGATGTATATAATATAAAGTTACTAATTTTTGAGACATTAACAGTACAAGGCTTAACACCAGGACTAATTTCAGTAACTTTTAACAAATTTGCAACTAATAAGGACTTTAATTCTAAAATTGTAATAAAATTTACCATATCAGACATTGGAAACAAACTAAAATTTCTTTTATTTTCAAGAGGTCTGTACTTTTGTATATCATTTACATTTAAGAATCACATACAAAGTAAGCAATCAAGTTATTTTAAACATTCTGATTTATTTTGGCTTATTATTACATCGATATTTATTATATATGTGCTTTCTATAACGATTGTGTTTTTAAGTCCGCCGCTGTATCTAAATGTTTTTATTTCGTTTACAATTAAATCACTGACATTTATGGCCTCCTATCCATTCCCATTTCGCCACTGATGAAGCTTTTTTATTGGGTTTATTGATTTACATTTTCTTGTACTCCATAAGCGGTTTCAGGTTCATTTGAGGATCGTATATAGTTTATGAAGACGTCATAATTTATAGATGTGGAATGCTTTGAACATAAATTTTACATTTAAAATAAATTAACATGTGACTTTTCACATTCAAATATTTGAAAACAATTAGTAAATTTGCAAGATAATAATAATAATGATAGTAAGTACATTTGTTCTAATAATAATAATAATAATAACTTCATACGACATGTTATACATGCATGGAAAAATGCCAAAAGAGAAAAACATTACATTGTATATACATTAAAAAGTGTCAACATAGCATTATATTTATAGGGTAAATATTAAAGTACAACGAGAATACGGCACAAGGCTTTTGTACAAACTTTAATAACACGTTAAACAATAAAATAACTTTATCAACGCGAGAATTAAAATACTCGTCTACAGAATAAAACGAATTTTCTTGAAGATATTATTTAATATCTTTTTAAAATTTATTTGAATTGTTTATTTGCTTTACATTGTATGGCAAATGATTATGCATTTTTAAAGGCATTATTGTCAGTCCATTTGCTGAAAGTGACAAGTGATAATTTGGCAATAGAAGGTTATCTTTTGCATGAAAATTATGATTTATTTTCCTATCAGAGAAATTTGTCATTTGAGAAATATTCTTTTTTACATGAATAACACGAGACAATATGCACAGTGAAGGTACTGTTAGGATATTTAAATCTTTAAACAACTATCTACAGGAGTGAATCATATTTTCTTATGATTCTTTTTTGTGAAATAAGTAGCTCACTTGCCCTGCTTGAATTGTCCCAACATATGATGCAGTAAGTTAAATTCACATGTTCACATGTACAAAATAAAACATTCTAAGTATATCTAAACTTAGATAATTGTGCAGTTGCCAGGTAATAAAACACATTGTTCCCATTTTGTTATTTAAAAATTCAATATGAGCATACCATTTTAACCGATTATCAGCTTTAAGCATAATATTTTTAGTCGCAACCTCTATAAAATCCTTATTGTACTATAAGGAACGTAACCAGACTGCAACCAACAGCTACTCTCCGGGCTATGTGCTCCGCCGAGCGCTGAATTACAAGTTACAAGTCTAGCGCGTTAAGTGTAATAATTGCATATTACCATCAAAACGCTAATGCTTCGATTGCAACAAACACCAGCCGAAAGACTGATTCTACTTAAAGGAGCTCTCTTTACAGTCGTCACACACCACTTGCAGACTGCAGTTTCGAGCTGTTGACTCTCGTCAGTGCAAGGTAGGCATGTGACGACCGGCACCTTTGACTATTTGGTACTTCCCGGTATTTTTACAATAGCGACATGTAAAATAGTCAGCAGGCGCCATCTAGCGGTCCAGTGTCTGTTACAATCGAAAAATAAATAGCCTGACTGGGCTTAGCATAGTTCAAATGTGCTTTTAGAGGGCGGAATATTAAACATAATATTTTTAGTCGCAAACTCTATAAAATCCTTATTGTACTATAAGGAACGTAACCAGACTGCAACCAACAACTACTCTCCGGGCTATGTGCCCCGCCGAGCGCTGAATTACAAGTTACATGTCGCTATTGTAGAAATACCGGGATGTACCAAATAGTCAAAGGTGCCGGTCGACACACGACAAAAAATTTTACATTCCGTTTACAGCGTTAGAGAAAGCGGTAGCGAGAACATTTTTAAACGATTATTTATCAGAGAGGCATCTTTATATGCCAAAACTGTCAGAAAAAGACTACCACAGAGTCATTTTAATGATCTGATTCTTGGCATCGAATATGCCTGTCTACTTTAATTTATTTTAGTAGTTCCATATGTAGAAATAATTCGAACAAAACGATCTTTTCATATTTAAATTTTACAAAAAGAAATTATATCTGATGTTACATTGAAACGTCTTTTGATGCAGAGTTTAATCAGACTTAATGAGCTTACGTAACAAATTGTGAAGGGATTATAATAAGAATATATTAATATATTTTATTCAATAATTTGATGGTAATCTTGTAACAATAACGACACACATATTTTATATATTAATATATCACAAAAGTATTTTAAGTTCTGTTATTAACTTTTATTTCCTACTAACGGTTGTTTAAATGTTGCTAGAGACAATTTACGTTCAAATATAGTTGTCCGAAAATGTAAATAAGTTCATTAAAGCATTTCTAAAGGAACACCTGATGGTGATTAATGTGCCTCTTGATGTTTGTTCTTTAGTAATAACGTTCAAGATAATACAGGATTAACTCGAAATTAAGTTTTTACCTTTTTAGCGAAGAGTTGCTAATTAAATTGACCGGTTGGTTTTAACCAGGGTATGTAGCTTCTTTAAGTCAAAAAAAATTATGCTGTACTGATTACCAGAACAATTATTTTAGAAAGGTCGTTTCAGGTATTTGCAGATGTCAGTACTTCCTCATAATACCAAGTCCTGGATATTTTTTGATTTTGTAAAATTCTCGATGGAAAGTAAATTTAATCCGATATAAAACTGAAGCGAGTCATAAAAGAGGTTATACTGATTTTGAATATGAGCCCATACGACCTATAAACGAAAATATGTCTTCCAAGATTGATAACAGTAACACAAGTTGTATCAGTATTTACGACCTATAAATAAATAATAAATAAACACCACAGAAATTAGACAACCCCCCAATTCTAGAAGCCAGGGCTTGTACGGAAGGGGGTTACACATTCAATTCAATTCAACAAGACTTTATTAAAATTAAAAAGTGTACACAGCTGCGTCCTCAGGACCTGCCCCGGGACCGACCCTGCGACCACAGCGTTGACGCAGTGGCGGATCCCAAAGTCGGGCGAGACAGGCCTGGTTCGGCGAAAGCAAAAATTAACAACAATAACAAAAAACCCAAACTCCTTTTACAATATAAAAATCAAATTAGGTGGTAAGATTACAAAAAATGCTTAAAAAATAAAGCTTAACTAAACACTGAAAAAACATTACAAGTTAAAGGGCACTCGCGAACAAAACACTATTAAATTTGGGTATAGACGGTGGCACCACAACTCAAACAAGGCACCTTCCGCGAATTGCTCCAACGACGGGCTGCGCTAGGCTGGCCTATACTGTGGCTCTAATAAATTTTGATTCAATAACTTTTTTGGTTCCGTTACAAGGCTAATGTGCGGAAGAGATGAATTTAGAAACAAAAATGTACAAACAGAAACGAAGGAACAACAAACGCAACAACAAAAATACACAAACACAAAAGAAGAGGGGGTCAGGAAAGAATTAAAAACGATGACAGGTATGAAATATCAGCGAAAGGTGGATAGGATTAGAGAAAGGTATAGTTGGTGGGTTACACATTAAAAAAACGCGGACATACAACCACTTCCTCCGACAGTGCCAGTGCCGAAGTCAGGATTCGAACCCGGTGGTGCGATGTCCGTGTGATTAATCGCGATTGCCACCTCGCGCCTTAACTGACTCGGCTATCGACCAGGTAATAAAAAACAGAAATAATTTAGTCCAGAAAGTAGTAGTTGTAATAGAGATTAAATAAGATTTCGAAGACGCAATTTTACTGCTGTGAAATGTCAATGTCAGTCTAATAGCAAAAGTACTTACAAGAGTAAGCATACATACATTACTTCTATAAAGTTTAAAGCTCGGTTTTACAAGATACTTGCGTAAATATAAACGGTCAGGGGCCCATAGACGAGCAGTTAAAAGAAATATAGAAAAAACATGCAGTCAGAGCGTGATTAAGCCAGACATATTTGAGGAAAAGTCGGTTGTTTGTTTATATTAACAAGTCAAACGAACCCTATGGCATATCAGAAAGCTAATCGCTAATGTAAAAGTAAAACTTGAAGATAGTTTAAAGCATGCAAAATATATTCATATGAAACTACAGTTCAGCTCAGTTCAGTGGCGGATCTAGGATTTCGTCAAGGGGGTTTTAGATGAATTTATTTTTATATACTGACATTGAGTCAAAATATTTTGTCATGAAATAAGAAATCCCAGGAACTAGAATTCCATTAACCACCATCATAAGTGACTTAAATTGTAATTCGCACAAAATTAAAATTAATGATTTTTTTTCTTATATAAAAATGAAAATCGATTCGTTAATAATGTTTTCTCAATTTTTTGTTATTGTCAAGCACCAAACTTCGTTTCCCAGGCATTTCTCTACAATCAAATTCAAGAATTGCCGGTGTGTAAGGGTGAGGGGTGAACTCCAAAACCCCCGTAGATCCACCGTGTTTTTTGGCCGTTTGGGGGGTTGTGCACGCTTAAGAAGAATTTTGCCCACCACTATCGTTTTCAGCATCTTCGAAAACGGGAGGGAGAAGTAGTCTGGTCGCGTCAGAAAATTTACTAGAAATATATTATTATCTTGGAGAAGGATTCGAACGAATACATTTTGTGGGTCTTTCCTATAGCCACAACTGGTGCTCTGGCGAGAAATTTGGATAATAATTGAATAATTTTTACTTAAAAACAGTTTTCGATTCAACAAAAAACCGTTGTTAGGCTGAGTGCTGCTTCTGGTCTGACGAAAAATCTCAGAAAAGCTTTTCCCATACAAATTTTTACACGAAACAATATACTTATACGCAATATATAAATTGAATTGTTTACATCGATTTTTAGCGTGACCGGGGAATACTGTGAACACTACTCCTTTAGGCTTATTACAGTTTCTACAGATGCCTTTTGAATTACGAAACGCTGGACTTTATGAATGAGACTCTCAAAGACGCATTATATTTTTGTATACTTAGATGACCTTTTAATCGCAAGTAACCATTATACGCAACATATTGAAGTCTATCAAGTTAGATAGGATCTAAAGAAGGTTGTGAGCAAGTCCGAAATACCAAAGTTGGAAAGTTTTGCAATCAATCTGTTATGATTAAGCCTATTAAAAGCTTTCGTAAAATCAAAGTGCGTTTTTGGTAACAATTCTTTAAATTTTCTTGGTCATCATATTTCTGCTGATGGCATTTCTGATACCGATGAACGCATTAACAATATTAATGATTTTCCAAAATCTTCAACGATTTATAGGAATGATGAATTTCTATCAGCGTTTTGTTCCTAATTTTGCAGAAATTTGAACTCCTCTACATACTTTCAGTACTCAATTAGCCAGATATAAGAAAGAAATTATAGGTTCCTGGCCAGCGGACTGCACTGATAGGCCCGTAAATGCGACAGTTGTGTCTGTGTGTGTCCCTAATTACAACGAAGGTGTAACAATTACTGTATCTGTTGATTGTTCAAATGTATCTATGGGTACTGTATTAGAACAAAAAATTGGAAATTTGGTTACACCTTTAGCCTTGTTCTCTCGCAAATTAAATGATGCTTGGAAAATATTCCGCTTTCGACAAGGAATTGCTGGCATTATACACATCGTAACGTATTCGCTTACATAGGCTATTTTAGCCATCTTTGTTTCATATTATTATTATATAATATATAAGCGTCATGGTAATAAAAATAACAATACATTAATTTATACCATTTTATGTATTTTAATTTTATGGATAATATACCATTGCCCCTAAAAATTATATTTCAACAACCAAGAAATACGTCTCATTATTTTTAGTGTTTATGTACGGTATCATTTTGGTATCGTTATTTTGATTTACTCTGTATGTTAAAATGTTAAGTTACATGGGAAATTAAACTTTCAAATTAGGTTTCTCGCTAAATAAATGTTCACCAGCTTCTCATAGATCAAAACATTTAAAGGATAAACATCCGGACTTTGGTTATATGACTATGACGATTAATATATTTTAATTTGCCATAAAAGTTAAACATTGCCCCATCATTTCATACGATTTTACTCACTAACTGGCTACTGCTAGTAAGACCTTAACTCATTTTCTTTTTGCAAATAAAAAAATAAATATAGTGAGAAAATAAAATTTTCTTTCTATTTAAGACACTTTTATTTTAAAATTACATCTAAAGCTCTTCTCTGCAACTGACAGTTTAATGAATAATTAAGTAATATGTATGAGCTCTAATTTTAGATGTTGCTACAAATATGCGTTATAAATAAGCGACTTTCACCGTGTTTGGGTACGTGATAATTAAAGAAACGTAAAAATGATACGAATTAAAATGATAGGAGGATAGAGCGATTCATCTGCCCTGCTAACAGAAATGACATTCGAGAATGTCTTTACGGTGTACCGACCATAGCATACCACGGTATCTATAGCTCGATTACGAAGAGATGCACCTTAAAGTCTTTATTATCACCTGTTGTGTATGTATACGATCTTTTATATTTACGTAAATTACAATTTTTATATTGCATTTGAACCTAAAAATGTATTAACAAAGATCGTGCAAAAATAAAATATGCAATAAATATTTATGTGTTGTTATATTAAAAAGTTCATTGTCGCGAGACGAAAAAGGCTAGTTTCCTGGTGATGCTAACATGATTAGTGAAACGCGCGTCGAGTAACGTATTCAAGTGTAGTGTTCAAATGTTTTGGCGCTTAGTAAAGTCAAATATATTGATTTGTGAAAAGTACTCTGTGGAGTCAACCACAATAAAAGAATATTTGGATAATTTATTGTATTCAAATAAGTACCATATTATATCATTAGGTATGTATATCAATCTTGAAATATTATTTTTTTGTCAAAGATACCATTGGCAGCGGACCTAGATACCAATGGTATCTTAATATGAAAATAATAACAATAAATAACTAACTAGTAATAGTAATAGATAGCCACAACACTTGCCTCTTAAAAAGAGCCAGTCAAACATTCAAACAATCAATGGCGAATCTAATTCTTTCTTTAGAAATTGAATTACCCACATTTGGGCTAACAACATTTAAAAGATAAGCAGGTTTTACTCTATCTAGTCTATCTAAACTAATAGTAGACTCTACTCCATGCTTATTTAGACAAATAACTTTATCCTCCGAAATGAGTTAGATTATAAAAAATTTCAAAATAGCGCGTCTCATCTTTCTGGGTATATAAGGTCGAATCTTTCTGTAATACATGTTTAATATTATTTTTCTTGGATAATTGATTTTTTATTAATGTTTCTAATTCCACATCCCCAATTTGTTCATCGCTCAGCGATTTTAAATTAAAATCTGGAGAATTTACTGCAGATATATGATATACTAATGTGTGAGTTTGAGCATTGTGAGGAATACATTGTTCCAGTGAAGATAAATCATCTATACGTGAAAGCGTATTAGCAATGATATTTTCTTTACCTTTAATATGTTGAATGTTGTTTGTAAATTCTATATGACGTATTTGTCTGGGACTTCTCTCCGCCGTGGAGAATAAAACTGTTGTCAAGGGTTTGTGATCCGTAAAAAAAATAAACTTTGTTCCCTCCAAAAAGTATCTGAAATGTTTAATGGCTAAATATGAAGACGTAAGTTCTTTATCAGAAGTAGAATATCGTTTATGAACGTTATGAAATTTGCGTGAAAAGAAAGCTAAAGCCTAACATTCTCCATCGTATATCTGTTACAACACTACACCCATTGAAAAACTTGAACAATCTGTTGTAAGGGATAGTTATATTATTGCCACTCTGTTAGGGTGTGTAAGAACGGTTAAATTGCCAAGTGTTTCTTTTGCCGTTATAGAAACTATTAAGACTCTCTTCTGACCAGGAGCTGATATCCTTCATATCATTACGCCCCCGTCGCCAGGACCCAGCGTAGGGTTGTCTCCTTAAACAGAACTACACACCATAAAAGTTGAATGGGGTTTTCAGATGCTCATTGAAAAATTCAATAGCTCGCATTAAATCAACAAATGGATGGCATAAATGGTTATTGCTTTTTTAAAATCTCTGTCTATGAACAATAGCGTAGGGATTTTAAACAATGAAACCAATGTACATTTCAACATTTATATGTATAACTTGCACTTTAGCATTGACGAAATTTTAATGAGCTTGCGTCCCTTAATCGTTATAAAAACGCAAACCATACAAAACACTGTCTCACTTTTATGACTCCCATATTATAGCCCCCTTATTAACCATGCGATTTTCTTAAAATTCTAGTGGCAGGTACTTACTCATAAGGAGATTGTTCCACGATAAAATATTTAAAACTTTTTTGCCTCCCACGTCAATTATTGTTTGATTAAGTAAAGCTGACTAAAGACACGTGAGTAATTTTAAATGGAAAGCCTGTCTTCCTCCGTCTTAATTAATTCTTAGTTGCTACCAAAAATAAATTTATAATTCTAATAATTCGTCCTTTAAAAAGTGAAATTCTATTTCCTTACTACATGAACACCACATACACTATCTTTTTGAAATTCGACACTGGTGGATTTTTGATAACCACCAATAAAATTACGATATTGTTTTACAGTTAAAACGCCACTGGTGTATTTCTAAATATTTTACCGTGGCACAATCTCCTTATGGGTAAATACCTGCCACCCAAATTGTAAGAAAATCGCATGGTTAGTAAGGGAGCTATAATATGGGAGTCATGGAAAGTGAGACATAGTGTATATCCCAACATTTTATAAAAATATATCGTTCATCACTAGCTCTGCCTTTGTATATAATATGCAATCTGCCATTAGCGAAGCAGGGTTTCCCCATAAATGGAAAATAGCATTGGTACCTCACAACTTTGCTTAAGACAGGTGAGATAAGCTGCGTTATTAACTACAGACCCATTTGGGATGAGTAGTCTTTGACAAAGTATTTGAATCTCTAATGACCAGTACATTATGGGTTAACGCATCTAGCTTTCTCTTTGTACATATCTAGCGAGGTGGGTTCAAGCCCCATCTACTGCGAAGTAATGTTCAAATATAAATTATCCCTAAGAAGTGGTTCAAATTGCACTATAAACTGTATGGCTTTGTCTCGTTTCTCAGATAAATCTAGATTTCCTAGACTTAAGAGGGTCACTCAGATAAATAAATAATAAATAAATACACCACAGGTAATGATGACCCCTTTATCTCGGAAGGCTCTAGAAGTGCCATGTGTGGGAGGGAGCTACACATTTAGAAACACACACCCAATATCCGTGTATAGTAGAAAAGATCCCTCTCACAGTATTTTCCACTGCCACGACCGAGGATCGAACCCAGAACTTTTGGGTGAGAGGCAAGTGCGCTCACCTCTCGACCATCAATCATACACAGATGACCTAGAGGGCGGTTAATAAGCATTTATAAACGTTTACATTTGCCTGAGTCTGAGTGTGAAATCAAATAAATAAAATACGTTTTCGACAGCTCACGCACACTGGATGATGATTACCTCATAGGTAAACGAATTGGTATAATAGATCAATAAGATTACATAACACATTTCTTTTAAAAAAAATTCCAATACTTTCCTGTTACTTCGCGAATTAAATAGTAGAATATCAACTTATGGTAGTCGCATCATATATCGGTGACGATACTGTATCAGATGTTGGCCAAGATTTTGTATTAAATAACAACCACTCATCCCAATACACTTGACCACAGTCTAAAATGTCGAGGACCCTGAGAGCATATCATACACGGGTATACTATTTACAAAAAAGAGCAATTGTAACTGATACTGGCTCGAAGTATAAAAAGAACGAACGCTGGTGTCTTGCATATCTGATAATGATATACACAAATGATTTTACTTTACATACTTTTTTACTTGAAAAATAATATAAAAATATCAAAATCAAATATAACGTTTTGGAAACTATCGTCTACTTCTGTGGGGGCAAATTGAAGCAAGCATATGAAATGTTACTTAAGGTACCGTCAAAGAATAAGATTTATGTTTTATTATGAAAACTGTTATCACATAAAGCAACTTGCGAATTAATAATAATAATAATAATAGTAATATCCATGTTATGTTAAATAACAAACAGTTGCACACATAAATTTGAAGAAAAAAAATTTACTTTGTAATGAAAAGAAGTTACGAAGACAATTCCTGCTCCGCTATTAGTGATATTCTTGATTCGTTAATATACTATGGATGTCATTTTTACGCATTACTGCTTTTCCGCAAATATCTGTATAGAGTAGTCAATTCTTTCCTAGTTGTTAAAATATTTAGCATAGCATTTTTCCCTTAGAATGGTCCCATAACCATTTGTATTCATCTTGTACGTCGCTCTTACTATCTCATTCTCTATTAAATGTAGTGGAAGAAATTGTTGTTATTATTGCTCCTGTTATTACCGTATTTCCATAACTTTCAAGTAGTAAACATTCTGCTCAAAGCGCACATGGCTCGCACGCGTGTTAGGACCGGTGGAAGATTCGGGTGAACGCTGAGAAGTCGGAGTTCACGCGCCGATTTACTGAAAATAAAATCCTAACATCAATGTCGATCCGGGGAAACCAAATTCCAACCGAGAGATGTGTGAAGTACTAGGGGGGCCAGTCTGTACCAACTCAAGGTCAGGGGTAGCAGACCAAATTCTTCTACACAATGGTGGTCACGCGGCTCCGGTGTGGTGCAGCCCGTCGGCCACGACAATGAGAAAATTAAAAGAGCTCGAGCTCAAGTTTATGCACCTCATTTCTAATTCTGGAAGGTATACAGAGACCTATACGCACTTTGTCATGACATAACCCCAATAGCGGACTACATCCGGGACATCTTTCAAAAAATCTACTCTTTCAAACTGGGCCATAGTCCGCTAACAAGATACATAACACAAATTAGCCAGCAGAATGCCACATTTCGTATAAAACACACCCTACCATACCAGACGTTACCAATCTTCCGGCAACCTCTGTAGCCAAACTTCCCCAACTATAATTTCCGCTTACTCTATCTACCTTTACTGATATTTCATACCTTTGAATCTTTAATCTTTTCTGTGCCTTTCTCCCTCTATGTTTGTTCCGTTTGTTTCTTGTTTTCCTTTTGTACATGTTCGTCTCTAAATTAATTTCTCATCAGAATTTTTTCAACAGAAATCAAAATTTTTGGAAAATCAAAATGAACAAAACCAAAGTTTAGGCCAGCCTATGCGCAGACCGGCATTTACACGTTTCGCAGAAAGTTCCTTGTCCAGATTGAGGTACTTACGTTAGCATCAAAATTTAAAAAAAAAGTGTAGTTAGAGTACCTAAAACCAAGATGTTATAAGTTTTTTTTAAATATGTTTTTGTTAGTTATAAAAAATGTCACCTCCTATTTTAAATTCATCTATCATGTGAAAGGAGTTTAGGGTAGGTTTTTAACTGCAACTGCAACCCGCCATCGCGAACCACGCGGTGGTTGCATGGTTGGTCTCCGGAATAGGTTCTGTAGTGGCATAATAGATAATGATAATAATAATAATTGACAACTCTTCATCGTTTTTTCACCATCTTGAAACGACTTTCCGATCTAGCGCACCCAAATGTTCCTGTTATTAGAATAAATGAATGACATGATAACTCCCTAAAATTTAGATTTCAACAAAATCAAAAAATACTAGTCTAAGATCCCGATTAAGGACGACCTTTACCCATCTGTTTACCGAATGAAAAGTATTTATTAGCAATCATAATACATAATAAAGTATATCGCGAATGGGTGTTGTCTAATGAAATTAGGTCAAGGCTACCCTTAATTAAAATTAATATAATGAATAATTTTATACTTTTACTAAACGAATCCAATACTGATTGAGAGTACAAAGCATAAGAACAAAAAAAATTAAGTTGTCTATCTTTTTCTGGTTCCTATTACCGGGTTGCCAGGTATAAACAGATAAGTTGATACTATATATTTACACTCATCTGTTTTCTCATCGGCATATATCTTAAAATACAGATAATTCTATTGCGAACACGGTGGTATTAGGCTCCCTAAATAAAATCGGTCAAGAGTTACGGTTGTCGCGATTTAAAATTCGAAAATTCGAGTAAGCGAACAATGCACAACAAAGAAGCATTGCAGATACTATTCTGTGCAATAGAGAAAGACGCAAAATAATAATACAATAATAATACTTGTACATATAAGCAGGGGGCGAGCGTAGGTGCGTCTTTACTATGTACATACTTCGGTATGCGATGTAAAGCAACGACAGGCGCGGTTAGTACTTGGATTGGTGACCATTCCAACGGAAACCGCGTTCTCGCCTCACACATCTTCCAGCGGCTTGTATATCAGTGTATGCGCGGAAGCTATACAACCTTAGGCGAGGGTTGTATAGGAGATATACCATCCTTCGGAGGGGATGTAAAGCCGTCGGTCCCTTGTCTATTAAATGTTAGGCAAGTAAAAGATCCCTACTCTTCTTAAGGGAAGAGGTTCGGCAAAATTCCTGGTTGGGGGTAGCTCGTCTACAGGCGTCGGTGTTAGGCCTCAGTAGCGGAAATAGGCCGACGTTAAATAAATGTATAAAAAAACATATAAGCAGAGGCGGATTAACCAGCAAGCAAAAAGAGATGGGGCTTTGGGCGCCAAAATTTGAAATTTTTTTATAATTATTTAGTTTTAAATTATTTAACCATGTTTCATGAAATAGTAAAAATCTCAAAAAAGGTTGCATTTTAAAAAATATTTCCGCAAGTCTGAAAAGTCGGAATATAGGTATCAGGTACGAGTACCGAGCCGGGAGCGCTTTTATTAAGATGCAACTAAAAACAAACATTCGCCTACCGAACACAATAAAGCACATTTTTTGTTAATTATGTCATTTTGACTGCTGGTTTCATTTATATTTCGCTTTTTTCTTTAACTCACAATGTAGTTTTCATGTTTGTGTTCAAATCTTGCATCCTTTATTTAACACAGTTGCTAAGATCGGATGACAATAGAGTATTCCACCGTTACCTTTGCAAATATCCGCACGTAGGGGGCGCAGGCGCAGGGGCAAAACTTGTTTAAATATACTATCCAACCGGCACCTCCGGCAAAACGTAAAACACAAAAGGTTTCTCGCGTGATCAGAGACTTCTACGTCCGTTTTCTCCTGTACAAATGATACGATATTAGTTCCCGTGACATAATGAAATGCTATTCGGTTTATACCCCAGAACCCAGTTCCAATGAATGGATTTGTGTAAATTGGTTCTATACGTTATAAATAATTATAGTATGACTAAAAAGTAGAAAATAAAATAATTAAAAAAAACTTGCTTTTCTGAAAGTTGTACTAGAAAGTAAAAAGTGGTTCCAGGAAAAGCAAGGCGTGCGTATCATGCGCACAATCATACAAAATGCGCACGTCTTGCTTATTATTTTTTTTAGTTTTGTTTATTTGCTTTTAATAACAGCCTTTTTATTTTATTTTTTTGACAGAGTTCAATTTTGACTGATTATTTTATTTTAATTTCGTTTTTTGAGTTTTGTTCGTTTTATATTACAATATGGTTTATTTAGTTTTTTTTAACTAATGTTTTTTAGACCAAGGTCAAATTTTGATTGTTTTCATTTTGTTTTGATTGTTTAAATTTCGTATTCCGTTTTCTGAATCATGGAATGAAATAAAAACCTATTTGAAAACATTTTATTTTTCGTTTAATTGTTTTGTTTTTCATTTTATATTCACGTTAAAAAGACAAATAAGGCAATTTTGGTTCAGCTTGGGGCGCAATATACCTTTGATCCGTCTCAGCATATAAATGATATATAAATAATATATAAGTAATATATTTTTTATTTCACCACTCTACAGGAATAATCCCGATTACAGAACTGCATTTTTTTCTCACCGGGAAATGAATCGATCGATATAGAGAAAAGTACGCATCAGAAATTTTTTAAAATTTAGATAACTACTAATGTTGGTGTGGCCAATCCAACTAAAGTAATTACAAGCAGATGGCACTTTCGCTTATACCGGAAGTCGATACCAACTTGCTTATTTCAAATGGAACATCCTATATATTTTAGGGCTATCGAAAAGGGCATAAAATTCTGAGTCGAAAATATGTAGCATATCCTATACCTAAACCTAGCCGTTTCAGAGATATTTGACATTTTATAGAAAATTTGACAGGTGCAACGGTTTGAAGGAACCGTTATAAAATGTTTGTTATGTTTTTTGCATAACTGAAACTTGGCTCCATAAAAACATACCAGATGATGTGATCGGTATTAATGGTTATAAACTCTATAGAAGAGATCGAGAATCTAGGGGTGGTGGTGTATGTATATTCGTAAAAAACTCTTATGCTACGTCACTAATTTCTTTAAATAGCAACGCTATTGAGCAGCTTTGGATAAATCTAAAAATTAAAAATGAAAATATTGCTATTTGCGTTGTATATAGACCACCGTCTCAAGATGCGGCGTTCTTTCTCTCGGAGTTTGAGGATACCTTAAGCTTAATATTGCCTGGCGTTGAAAATATTGTATGTTCCGGAGATTTGAATCTAAATGTATACAATTTTAATAATTTTAATGTGCAAAATCTTTTCACTGTTTTAGATCAGTTCGGTTTAACACAAATTATTGACTCTCCCACCAGGATCACCAATGTCACTTCTACATTAATAGATCTTATAATGGTCTTAAATGAGGAATCTGTTTTAGATAAAGGTGTTGTTGACTATGACCTCTCAGATCATCAATTGGTATATTGTGTAATAAGGGCATGTGGCAGCAATAGTGAATCCAGAATGGTAACATATCGAGAATACAAAAATTTTAATTACACTTCTTTTGAGCAGGATTTATATGCTATACCATTTTATAATATTTTTGATCTTAATAATATTGATGATAAGGTATCATTTCTCGTTGACAACTTAATTAGCTTATTTGATCTTCATGCACCTTATGTAACAAAAAGATTTACTAAACCTCCTGCACCCTGGCTGACTGACGTAATAAAGACCATGATAAAAATTAGAGATAGGGCACTTACCAAATTTAAAAAATCAAACAATCACAACGATTTTATATATTACAAACAGATGCGTAACTTTACATCCCAGGCTGTTAAAAGAGAAAAAAAGGCATTTTTAACTCATCAGTTAAATAACTCTAGTGCTCATGAATGTTGGAAGATTCTTAAAAATAACTCAATTTTTCAAAACAAAAATAAAAACATTCCTGAAATTTTAAAAAACGTAAATGATATAAATTATTTTTTTGTAAATTCTTTACCGTTTGTAGATGCCTCTGATGATATTCTTAACCATTATAAAAATAATTTAATTTTTGATTCAATTTTTAATTTTGCACTTGTTGATGAAACGACAGTTTTAAAAACAATTCTAGAGATACACACGAATGCTACGGGGTGTGATAAAGTAAATATAAAAATGATTAAGTTATGTTGTCCCCATATTATTCCTTATCTGACGCATATAATAAATTGTTGTTTACAAGAAAATGTTTTCCCATCCATATGGAAAAGTGCCGTGATCACTGTGTTACCGAAGAAGAGTAACCCTGAAGATTTTAAAGACTTACGTGCTATCAGTGTTTTGCCTACATTTTCTAAAATACTTGAAAAAATCATGGAGAGTCAACTTAGGCAATATGTATCGGATAGGAAAATACTACCTAAAACACAATCGGGTTTTAGAGCTGGACACAGTTGTACTACGGCACTTTTGCAAGTGGTTGATGACATAATAGGAGCATCAGATGAGGGTTTATGTACAATTTTAATCTTATTAGATTTTAGTCGGGCGTTTGATACGCTTAATCATGAAATACTCTTATCAATTTTGTTACATATAGGTCTTACGAAGGAAGCAGTTAATTTATTTAAAAATTATTTAAAAAATAGGCAACAAAAAGTCTGTATTGAGCACGATTCCTCAGAAGACTTATTATTAAGATCAGGTGTACCTCAAGGTTCTATTCTGGGGCCACTACTTTTCACACTGTATACCAGTCAGTTTATTTCATGTTTAAAACACTGCCAAATTCATTTATATGCTGACGATACACAGCTTTATTACTCATTTAATGCTTCTGAGGTTGATGGTGCATGTTTACACATCAATGAGGATTTAAAATCTTTTTTAAAAGTAACAAAAGAGCACTGCCTTATCATTAATGCCAGCAAGTCGAACGCTCTACTTTTTGGTCCAAAAAACTCTCGTCAAATTATTAAAAATCACATTCATATAAGTGTAGATCAAGAAAACCTTGAATTAGTTGAGCATTCAAAAAACCTGGGTGTTATTATTGACAGTGAGCTTCGGTTTGAAAAACACATAAATAAACTTGCACAAAAGGCATATAATTCTATTAAATTAATTTATGGAAATAGGCATTATTTACCTCAAAAAGTGAAAGTGATGTTATGTGAAAGCCTGGTGTTGTCTTTATTAGATTTTGCCGACTGTTTATATGGCCCCAATTTAACTACTCTATACAAGAATAAGATTCAAAAAATTCAAAATTCATGCCTTAGGCTAATTTACGGTATTCGCAGACGTGAGAGAATATCATATAAGCTAAAGGACGCGGGTTGGTTGAATATGGAGAGTCGCAGATTGTTTCATTCGGCATGTTTATATCATAAAATATTAGTTAAAAAATCTCCCGAATATTTATACAATAAAATAAAATTTAGGACCGATGTGCATAACCTCAATTTACGTTTCAAAGGTCTTTTAACTCCACCTATCCACCGAACAGAACAATTTAAGCGTTGTTTTAGGTATCAGATCTGCAAAGTTTATAACCCTCTACCTGAAAACTTGAAAGATATGAAATTAAATTGTTTCAAAAAAAATTTAAAAATATTAATTTATAATCGGCATAATTAATACTATTAGCCCCCTAGTTTAATTTAAAATTTTAGTTTAATAAAGTTAATGTTTTCTTTTTGTTATTAACCATAGTAAATTTTTTTTTTCTTATTGTTTACATTTACAATTAAGTACAATTATTTTCTGTGTATTCTCACTGAATGTAGTGCGCGGATTAGGTTAAGTGGAAGAGCAGCTAGTCTTTAAGAATATATTTTTGTTTTAATTGTCAATATTGTAAATCCATTGCTGAACTTCGCCTATTATTCCATTCAAATGTGTATATAAGAGGAAATTGTAAGTAAATCTTTTTAAGTGGAAAATAAAGACGCTATTATTATTATTATTATTATTATTATTATTATTATTATAACTTTCTTCGTGTAAAAGATCCTCATTTGCTTCTTGTCACGTAAAAAGAACACAAGGAGAACTACGGTCTACGACTAAAATAAATTCAATAATATCATACCAAGTGTTCCGTTTTTTGCGTTACATTTTGTCAACTTCAAACCGCGGAAACTTGTTTAGGTGAAATGGAACACCCTGTATTTTTTTACCTTAAATTGTGTAAAATTGAATTCCCTTTTTTCTGATATTGTCTGATCATTGTGGGGGTTAAAGTTACAACTTTTTGAAATATTTGCGATTTTATTAGAAATTCATGAATTGTTGTAATCATTTCATCCAAATAGCCATGATTAGAAACAATCAGTCATTATCTTATGGCAAAAAAAGCCAGCGCGTTTAAATTATACCAATGAAAACTTTTTAAATTTGTTTATTATTTATGGAGAATGTGATAAAATAATATCAAGAATTTGCAGCACATTTGCTACTCGATATCCAGAAAAATGGAAACCGTCACCAAACACTGTAAAACGCATACTGGAAATTTTTAAAAATTATGGCTCTGTCTTTAATTTTCCGCAACAACAATATCTTGGGTTTATGTATGCGTTTAGAAGCTGCGACACTACGTCTGCAATTTTCAACATTGGTAAAAAAAAATATAAAACATAAATAAAAATATTGTACAATTAAAATCGTATATATGGACACGTTTTTACACGACAATGCAACTGAAGAAGACATAGGTTCTGCATTAGAATTTATTGCAGCTTCTTTGTAATCAAACTTGAATAAGACCCTTAGTAGCTGTCGCTTCCAAATTTTTTGCAAATGATCAAAAAGTGCAAAATTTTCACTGACCCAATTACCGCTAACGCGTGATGCCGCTAAACAGCGCGGCTTAAGGACATATTTTCAAATACAGCAGTGGAATGGTAAGCATTTAAACCCTCTTCACTGGGGTTGGAAAAAATCAAAATATGGATTGATAGCTAATTCCACGAATGAACTGTTTGCACCTGAGATTTTGCTCTAAAAAAATGGCTTGCGGATGTACCACAAGTTGTCGCGGAAGCTGTGGTGCAGAAAACTAGGACTAACTTGTTCTATGTTTTGTAAAAAATGTATAAGTGTCAATTGCGACAATGTACAAGAAGCAGATATTGCAGAAGAGGATGTCGAAGACGTGGATGAAGATATTGATATTCAATTTGAAAATGTTATTGAAGAGATTGAATGAAATGTTTATAATTTATCTGCCCAAAAAAAGTTATAGGCAAAGAAGTAGTAAAAACCATAACATCCTTGAGCGTCTTAGTGCCTTTCTATATGACATAATCAATAAGCCTATGTATTTGCTGCTTCGCGAGAAGATGGTGCGCTCTCACCAAAAACCTTTTTTTAACGGGTAGCCTGTTTATTGCCACGTCAATCCATGACTATATAACTTTTAAGTTACATACCATAATTTATCAAAAACCATTTAACGGATGTACCAATAATGTTGCTTAAACACTTGAAATCAAAAATGAATCTTATCTCACTCTCTGCATGGGAAGTGAATTTTAAAGACGAGCTATATAATTTTTGTTTACTTTTTAATTAGAAGACAATGAAGCAGCACCACTGGCGGCGTATCAGTCGATATGGTGACGGAGTCCTAGCCAAATGCGGCGCCCACCGCCAAAGCAGCCGCTTTGCTCCGTTCGATTATCGGCTATGACGGTGCACATATCGCAATCATCTCGCTCATAAAATAATGATCTCAGTCTCAGACCAAAGACGTATCCCTGGCCTTCTCGACCGTCTCATCGATTATTTATGACGCGTACATTATGTGCTACATTTATTTTTTTTATAATATTTTAAATATCTTTCAGTAATAAATATTGAAATATCATTGTTGTAGAATTTTCAAATTGGGAAAAAACTGCGCTATAACAGCGATGCGCATTTCAGTACGATGTTTCCCGTAATTATTTACATATTATGACTCTCCTAGTTATTTATTAAGCCACTGTTTAAAATCTGTAAATGGAACTAGAGAGTTGCTGAATCATGAAACCCATCAGCAGCAATATGATTATGACAGTGTTCTTGATTACAATAAAAATCTGACGTCAATGTCCGCCATAAATCACGTAAATTTTTTTTAAAAGTATGTCAATAACCTAAGTACGGACTCAGAATATCAAAAAAGTTATTGAACCTAATTTACCTCTATCCAAAATTACACCCCTATGAAGATACAGCCCTCTAAATTTGGAATTAAAAATATTTATTTTTTTAATATTGTGCAAATGGCTGTAGATATTTTTTCAATTCTGGTACAGTGAAATGTATTTCAAAAGGTAACAAGTAAAAACTTTTTAAAATTAAGTTTTCTAAAGGGCCGATTTGGGGGTAAAAACCCTTCCTTCCTACCCCCTTTTTTAGGATTTTTTTTAATAACATACTTAACGATCATAGAAAGCAAATAGTAGTAAATTAAAATAATATTGGAAACGAAACAACAAATAACGAAACAAATTAAAAACAAAATTATAAGATATCGAATGTATTAAAATTTAATTTCAGAATGAAATTAATTTTTAGGAGTGAAAATCTCTCATTATAAAAAACGGCAGGAATGTTTCTAAATTCCTCGGCTGATTGCTGAATTCTTTATCGCAGATGTTCAACGCTCTTTATTGAAACCGAGTAAACTTTGTCCTTCATGGCTCTCCAAAGACAGAAATCAATTGGGTTTAAATCAGGGGACCGATCAGGCCAACTGATTGGAGCATCAGCGCCTTAGCCTATCCAACGTCCTGGAAAAAGCCTAGATAAACATCGTTTGACTTGCAGGCTATAATGGGGTGGATCACCGTCTTGTAAATACCACATGTTTTCTCTAATATTAAGACTAACAATATCTAATTGTTCAGGTAATTCATTCTCCAGAAAATGTAGATAGTCAGCGTCATTTAAACGATGTGGAAAGAAAACAGGTCCAATTAGATGGTTATCAACAATCCCTGCCCAAAAATTAACCGAAAAATTACACTGAAAATGTGTTCCTATATTTGTATTAAGATTTTCTTCGGACCAAATGTGATAATTATGATGACTTGTAATGCCATTTCTATGAAATGAGGCCTCATCAATTGACAAAATGGCGTTTACAAAACTTAAATTTCTTCCATTTTTTCTGAGAAACCACTTAAAAAATTCCATTCGAGAACCGTCTTGGGATTTCAATGCCTGAACAGTTTGTACATGAAACGAGAATAGTAATTGTTCTTTTAATGTTCTCCATACTGAATAATGCGATACTCATACTTGAGAAGCTATTTTACTCACACTGCTTTCAGGCCGTTCTGAAACAATATTTAAAATTGCCTCTTCGACTTCTGGAACTAGCACAGTCCTATGTCTGCCACATTTCCCAGCACGGTCATTTGAAAAACTTCCAGTTTCCCGTGCACGACGATCGACTGCAAAAAATGTACGTCTATCAGGATGTCGACGGTTTGGAAACTTTCCACATAGCGCCTAGCTGCATTAGAACCATTTCCATTACACTCGCCTAATATTCTAATCATATCCACCATTTCGGTATTGGAATAACTCATATTACGCACCATTGTTAACAATAATTGATGTTTTTCTAGACGTTTCGTTTTTGTATATACACTAAATCACTAAATTAATTTTTTTTACTCCCTTTCATAATAGTGTGGGGGTGGTATTGGGGGTGATAGTGGGGGGGGGGGTGGCTTTTCGTACATGCCCTAAATTGCAATTTTATGGACTCTTACTTGCTTGTTTTGCCTATTTATCGTTATTTACCCCATTTACCCCCGAACCCTTCAACGGAATTAGATCAAAATATAATTTAGTTCCAGATCTCGTTACAATACATAAGTGTACCAAATTTCAAGTCAATATCGTAAACGGTTCCAGAGTAAAATAGTAAACGTGCATACAAAAAAAGTTACAGACAGGAAATTTTTTTTCACTCAAATTTAAAATCTCGACATTTCATGACATTTTAAGCCTATTTCAAAAAAAAATTTATTTTACTATACTTCCCGTGAACGTGGAAGTAAATTAAGATCGGAAAAAATATATTATTTTCTTTTTAGTACATTTATAAAAGCGTCATTTTAAAAAATTATATATTTTATTCACGTACATACCTATGCTACTATCAGGATTGGTAATTTAGATTTCCAGCATAACGTACTGTCATAAACCGCCAGCAGATCGAGAACACGGGAAAGGGTAAAGAAAGATACATGTGCTAGTGTAGCGCCAGTATTGAAAAATAAAGGTGTTGAAATATGTTATGGGGCAGGGCGGCTGTAAAATCGGGACGCGGATAGCTGTTTATTTTTCATAATTTACAGTACCACGGTGATATTTTTCATTGGGATCAGTGCCATAATGTCATTGCAAAATTAAGTAGTGGTTGTTTATGGGCTGCAAAAAGTCTGTGTAACTCACTGTTGCTAACGAGGCTCGATGTATATTTATTTTTATGACTGCCTTTTGATTTACAATTCATACTATCGTGCTTTCAACGAATTATAACAGCCCTATCGATTATTGTCTGAATATTAATGCCTGCCGCCACAACTGACAATTAAGCTTTTGCCAAAAGCAAAGCCGCTAGATTTTTTAAATTAATTTTGTAAATAATATCAAGATAATACAATAACTAAATTAATATCACTATTTAATTTACATAAATACATCAAATTACATAAATTGTATGGTGTGCCTTCACGACTTTAAATGATGTTTTTTTGAAATTACAGGTGAAATATTTTTTATATATAGGTTATCTATGATATTTAGTCCAACTAATAAAATGTGTCAACATTCTGCTACTTCTGTTCATGTGGCACAAGGCGACTAGCTCCATTATTTTAAACGGACGCACCTTATATATTTTTTCAATTTTATATCCAAATTCTAATGCAATTACGATCTAAGCAGTAATTTTTTTTATTTCTGCATTATTTCAAAAAAAAATAAGATATAAATTTAAAAAAATTGCAGAGATTTTTTACTTTACCTCTTGCAACAGTAAGGTTCCCAAAAATCACGCGATGACGTACGGTCGTGAGCAAAAAAATAGGACAAGTCTTATAATGGTATTTTGCTAAAATCTAGTTGTGTACATCTAACTTTAATTTTTGTGACATTGTCAGTTAGTTGTCATAATTTATTGCAAGTGTGCAAAAAACTAATATGCCTCATATAAGCGATTTAGTTAAATTTGGAGTTATTGCTAAAGCAGAAGATGGATGGTCAATGAGACAAATTGCACTGCATTATAATATTGACAAAAATTCGGTGTGTAACATTTTAAGAAAGTGGAGAATAAACGGTATGATTAGTAGAAATCCTGGATCAGGGCGACGAAGGATATCAATTCAACAACAAGATTTGCAATTGGTAAATGCTGTAGTAGAAAATCCATTTTACTCAGTTATTTAGGCTGCTGTAGAAACGAATTTCCCTGGATCCAGGTACTAGTCGCCGGCGAGTACGAGAATCGGAGCTACGCTGTCATGCAGCAGCACAGAAATACTTACTTAAAGCTGAACATAAAGAAGCTCGAGTAGGATTTGCGCTTGAATTTTTAGCTCATGATGTAAATTTTTGGAACAATGTAATCTTTACAGACGAAAAAACTTTCCAGTCAACACATAGCTGTCGTATTCGTATTTACCGCCCTCCGAATACTCGATTCGATGAGAAATATATTTCTAACAATGATAAAAGTGGTAGATTTTCCGTCAACATGTGAGCTTGGATACCGGCACGTGGTCCTGGTGTTTTGTGGCATATTGAAGAACGATTTAATAGTGAAACGGATTTTAGACACTATTATGCTCCCTTCTGTGTCACAATTATTTCCTAATAATGAGTTCATATTTCAACAAGACAATTGTTCCGCTCATACTGCTCATACCGTAACTAACTGGTTTCAAGATAACAACATCAATGTCCTTAACTGGCCCAGTCATAATTCACATCTTAACCCTGTGGAAGAAGTATGGGGACTACTCGTAAGAAGTATCCAAAAACAAAATGTGAGACCACGGAATGCCGAAGAATTACTGGAAACAGAAAATAATGCATGGGAAAATATTATTACTAATGATTATTGTATAAGGTTATTTAATTCTATGCCAAACAGACTTATAGAAGTTATAAATTGAAATGGTGCAATAACGAAATATTAATAGTTAGTTTCTTATTAAGTAGGATATCCTTTGTCCTTTGATCCAGGATAGTAGAAATCCGTTTATTCTCCACTTTCTTAAAATGTTACACACCAAATTTTTGTTAATGTTATAATGCAGTGCAATTTGTCTCATTAACCATCTATCATTTACTATAGCAATAACCATACCATTAAAATAAAAAATAAATTAATAGTGATATCTGTTTTATTTCGGCTACTCATTACGTATTCAGAGACAGATTTACATTAGAAAAAAAAGTTGTCCTATTTCTTTCTGCTTACGACAGTACCAAATTTAAAGTCAATATCACAAACGGTTCCAGAGCAAACGTGCGCAAAAAAAGTTACAGGCAGACAGACAGACCGACAGACAGCGACATTTTTTTTTTCGCTCAAATTTAAAATCTCGACGTTTCATGACATTTTAAGCCTATTTCAACAAAAATATATAATTTCTTTTGCGTTACTATACTTCCACTGGACGTGGAAGTAAAATTTAGAAAAAAATATATTTTTTGGGAATGTTCACCTCCAGTAGAGGGTTGAAATGGCTAGGGTTAATTTTTTTTGTTATTTCAACTTTATTAGTCCGATATCATCAAACTATAGTAAACAAATTTAAAAGACAGTTTTTATCTCAATTTTTGCTACAAAAAGGGTCAGGCATAGAAGGTTTTCCACGGGTGAGAAGCGAAATTGTTCAATAATGCAGTTACCAAAATAGTGTATTCTTATGCAAAATGGCACTCTAAACACTTTTTTACTCTACACATTTTTTCAGTAAAATCAGTAGAAACGGCGTAAGTCAGGAATTCATTGTTAAAATTCGCCATTTTGAATTTTCCAGTTTTCACATCGGATTCATAATCAGCGACCCCAAAAACCTTCTTTATATGAATTTTAGCCGACTTCGTTGAAAACTTTGCGAGTTATTACATTGGGGGTGTAAAATGGGGTTTACATGTTCAATAAAAGAATTTACCTCTTTAGTAACCACAGAGACGTCAGTTGTAATGGAATTTTTTCTTCGGAGAGATATAAACTATTGAAAAATCTTCATGTCGCGAAAGTCGAAAATTCTGGTTAAATTATTTGTTTGATATACATAAAAATTATTTAAGAACTATGTACAATGTTGGATGGCTGGTGGACACGCTGCCTTATGTATTGTGTTCGACATAGAAGTTAACACTAATTAAATGTGCCAAACATTTTACATAATTTTGTTTAGTGGTGAGATTTCTTGTAGTCGTACAAGTCGTACGCCAATAAGTTCTGGTAATTGAAGTTACTACAAATGTATTAGTTAACAGTTTCCTACCACGCACCACAAGCGTGCAATAATAACAATTGAATTGTATATAAATAGTAGCTTTTGTTTTTTCTACAACTAGACCACGTTCCTTGAACGATAGGTTAGTTTTTGCTTCATTTAAATTTTCAAGGCAATGAGGGACAGCAGATTAAAAATAGAGTACATACATATAAAGGCAAATCCCTCTGCATAATTCGAAGAATAAGGTAACATGCTTCTATAAAAATAAAAAGAAATGAATTGCTATGTTCAGTGCAATTTGCAACATTCCATAATAGTACCAGCATAATAGTGATATTATTCCAATTAAATTATTTTATACGATAATTAATATATTTACGAAGCCTGTTTCTGTGACATTGAAGGGATTTTTAAAACGTCTGTAGCTCATGCAAGTTAGCATATCCACTAAACCGCATATTACTCACCCATATTATGTTATAGTACAACTAAAAAACATGTAAGGCTCATGTAGATATACACCTTGCGTATCTTGTTGTAAAAAAATATATCATTCACTTACTGTAATTTATTTACATTTTACATACATTTACAATATTAAAAATTATGTTTTCTTTTTATTGAATTTATAATTATTGCAATTTATAAGTTGGTCTTTGGAGGAAGCCTCAATGGGCTAAAAGATTAAAATTTAGTTTAATCGGCAGAAGCGTTTGTGTTTGAGAACACAATTGACTCGGACAAAGTAACCTATACTGGGTGACAACCAGATTAGTCCCCTTTATTGATATTAGGAAGACAATTTTGAAATTTTGGCATATCATTTGAGACATAAAAAGCAACATTTTGCACCTATTAAGTGAAAAATATCACTTTCAGTCAGACCGGAAGTAGCAACAACTTTTGATTTTTAAATAGCAACCTATAACGGGTGTAAAAATATCGTGATATACTCCCCTCTTTCTCCTTTAGTTTTGAAGATAATTAATTGACATTCAGGATATACTACATACATAATGAGCGGCACTTTTTGACATACAATTGATTTTTTTCACTTCCGGTTTCGCCGGAAGTGACACTGACTTTCTATTTTTAAATGCAACACCCTGTATATTATTGCATTTTAGAATTCTGCATAAATTTCTGCAATCCAATGATGCCAAATAAGTGACATTTCAAACATCATTTTTTTTATAATATAATTTTTAGTTTTCCATTTGAGTGTGTCATGACGGTTCCAATTTATCCTAAGTGGCCCGTGTCATGCTACAAAAATCGAAATCCCGTTAAAAACACTAAATTACGTGATTTATGAGAAAATAAAATTCACCAAAACAGTTTTTGGGGCAAAACTGATTTTTTTCAAATGGAAGCATATCGGTACCGTGGCACCATTTATTAGTACTATTAAGAAGGAATTTATTGATATGTCATATTAAAATATGCGATAAATACAAACAAAATTACAGCTAAAAGAAAATAAGAAAATACAATTTTGTTCTAATTAAATGTTAAGAAGTAACTAAGGTGGCTTTGAAAACAATGAAATATTTAGCTTGTCAAACATTTGTTGGTTTAACGGTGTTTTTATTGTGTCTTTAAAAATTTTTTAAAATTCTTGTTAATTGTGTTCAAAATGCCGCAAATTTATACAAGAGATGCTGATTTAGTTGAAAGGTATTACTTATTACTTATTCATATCCAAAGATAATCCTGTCCATTATCCATAATTGTTTGAATTACCAAAGATTTTCCTGGAAGTGTGGATTAATCGTAATGCTTTAAAGACCAGTTTTGAATGAAATTAATATACATGTTTCTTAAGAATACAGGATGTTCGGTAAACCATGGGTATTCCTGAACTTGGTGGTAGACAAGGTCTTGATCTATCACAATACCAAAACTTCGCATTAGTATAGCGATAATTATACATAAGATGGTTTACTTGTCCTCTCTATATACAGGGTGGGTAATTAAAACCCTTAACTTGGCGAGAGAAAAAAATTATGAAATTCACATAAATTTTGTTATTAATTGGATTAATACCATCAGGATTATTGGAGAAAAAATATTTAAAAAATCCGGTTTTTGTAATCTTGGAGATATCTTATGTATTTCACAGGACACATAGCCCATTATACCAGAAAGTAATAATTAATTGGTAATGTATCTTGAAAGAAACATTGCCTAGTGTGTTGTAATAATACATTACTTACATTAACAAACATAGAGTTACAAAATTAAGAGAATAGTAAAAACGCAGCTCAGTACAAAATGGCGTTACGCTCTTTGATTATGGAATGCGTAAAAATAATTTCTGTCGGGTAACAGACACAACCTTTGTGAACATTTTTGGCAAAAGGCCGATGTTTGTTCCTTAGTACATAATCTACATCGTCCTTTGGAGGTGAAGGTAGGAAAATGATCGTGTTTACCACATCTTACATCCGTAGTTGGCCGTGGTTCTGAAGGATTACGAATGACGCGCAATGGGGTCTTAGGTTCCGAAATAAAATTACGTTTGTCACGTCCAAACTGAATGAGGGTTCGATAAATGGAGTACGGCAATTTTTTTAAAGGTATAATACGCCTTCTTTGAGTCGTTTCTGGTAAATGTCTCTTGTAAAGTAACCATGCATTATTTATACATATGTCAATTATTTGCGAAACAAGAGGTAGATACCATCAATGTTTTAATTCAGTTCTGTACAGAGCAACCAGCATATCTGCTAAATCAACGCCTCCCATATGAGCATTATAATAATAAATAAACACCACAGAAATTAGACAACCCCCAATTCCAGAAGCCAGGGCTTGTGCGAAAGGGGATTACACATTTAAAAAACGCGGACATGCAACTATTTCCTCCGACAGTACCAGTGCCGGAGCCACGATTCGAACCCAGTGGTGTGATGTCCGTGTAATTAATCGCGATTGCCACCTCGCGCCTTAACCCACTCGGTTATCGACCAGACCATAATGCTTTATAATTTCTGGGCAAAGCACTGGTTCTCTTTTCGTTGAATTTTTATTGTACCGATTTATGCGTCCCAAGGATAGGCATCAACATAACTACTAGCAACAGTCACACATTTATTGTCTAAACATTTTACGGAACAAACTTTATTTTCATGACATATGACTTGAAGAGCCTCGGCCTTCTTTTTTAAGTCATTTATCAGTTTTTAATTTGTCGTTTGCTCCCCGTAGACGATTGCTTCTAATGATTCCTAGTAAAAAAATTCCATATTATTCACGAAGTGTGTTAATCAGCTCGAAACTTGCGAAAACATTATCAAAATATACCACAGTGCAAGCTGGATCTGGTATGCTTTTGCAGAGGGCTATAACAACTTTAGAACCCAAACCCAAATCCTCCTCATTTTCAGAAAAACTGTTATATCGAAAAGTATCTTCCCTATCATAAATTAAAAAGTGATAAATAAATCCAATTACCCCTGCTCTGACAAATATTTTACGGCCCCACTTCCCTGGCTTGTTTTTTATTTATTGTTTTCTATTACCTGCCTTTTCCCTTTGTACTGTCGTGAGCAGAAAAAAATAGGACAACTTTTTTTCTAATATAAATTTGTTTCTATTTGAATATGTAATGAGTAGCCGAAATAAAACAGATATCATTTTTAATTTATTTTTTGTTTTAATGCTGTAGTTATTGCTATAGTAAATGGTGGATGGTTAATGAGACAAATTGCACTGCGTTATGACATTAACAAGAATTTGGTGTGTAACATTTTAAGAAAGTGAAGAATAAACGGTACGATTAGTAGAAATCCTGAATCAAAGGACAAAGGATATCCTACTTAACAAGAAACTAACTATTAATATTTCGTTATTGCACCATTTCTATTTATAACTTCTATAAGTCTGTTTGGTATAGAATTAAATAACCTTATACAATAATCGTTAGTAATAATATCTTCCCATTCATTATGTACTATTTCCAATAATTCTAAGTCTAAAATCCTAATATATGTTTCACTATTCAATCGTCCCTCAATATGCCACAAAACACCAGGACCACGTGCCGATGTTCAAGCCCACATATTGACGGAGAATCATTGCTAGATATATATTATTCATCGAATCGAGTATTCGGAGGGTGGTAAACACGGATACGACCGCTGTGTGTTGACTGGAAAGTTTTTTTCGTCTGTAAAGATTACATTGTTCCAAAATTTACATCATGCGCTAAAAATTCAAGCGCAAATCCTACTCGAGCTTCTTTATGTTCCGCTTTAAGTAGTATTTCTGTACTGCTGCATGATAGCGTAGCTCCGATTCTCTTACTCGCCGGCGACCAGTACTACTCGATCCAGGAAAATTCGTTTCTTCAGCAGCCTGAATAACTGAATAAAATGGATTTTCTACTAAAGCATTTACCATTTGCAAATCTTGTTGTTGAGTTGTCATCCTTCGTCGCCCTGATCTAGGATTTCTCCTAATCGTACCGTTTATTCTCCACTTTCTTAAAATGTTACACACCGAATTTTTGTCAGTATTATAATGCAGTGCAATTTGTCTTATTGATCATCCATCTTCTGCTTCAGCAATAGCTCTAGATTTAACTAAATCGCTTATATGAGGCATATTAGTTTTTTGCACACTTGCAATAAATTATGACAACTAACTGACAATGTCACAAAAATTAAAGTTAGACGTACACAACTAGATTTTAGCAAAATACCGTTATAAGACTTCTCCTATTTTTTTTTGCTCACGACCGTACGGAACCATCATCTCGTCAATATTAAATCTTGTTTCGTGTTCAATGTTCAAACAGTTTTCTCGAATTTTTTGGAATAAGGGCCTGACCTTAAAATAGCGGTCCATCATCCAACAAATTATGTATGTATCTCCTAATTTGCTGAAATTTTTTTAGAGGCATAATATCCGCAATAGGGCCATATCGTAATACGTTAGACCAATAAGCAGGCATGTCCACAATCCCAATAAGAATGTTTATAGCAAAAAAATCTTATCTATATCTTCTTTTGATATGGTTATTGACTTCCCTGTAATTTGAGTAGAATATATGTTTGTCTCAGAAACTATCATTTCATACAAGTCCTCTGAGAAAAAGAGTGAAAAATGTTTGTATGGTGTTGAAAAACTTGGCTAGATAGTGATTTGTAGGGGCGAGCGTAGATGCGTCTACTATGTACATACTTCGATATGCGATGTAAAGCAACGTTAGGTGCGGTTAGTACTTGGATGGGAGACCCTTTCAAAGAAGACCGTGTCCTCGCTTCACATATCTTCCAGCGGCTTGTATATCAGTGTATGCGCGGAAGTTATGCAACCTTAGGCGAGGGTTGTGTAGGAGATATACCATCCTTCGGAGGGGATGTAAAGCCGTCGGTCCCTTGTCCATTAAATGTTAGGCAAGTAAAAGATCCCTACTCTTCTTGAGGGAAGAGGTTCGGCAAAATTCTTGGTTGGGGGTAGCTCGTCTACAGGCGTCGGTGATAAGCCTCAGTAGCGGAAATAGACCGACGTTAAATAAATGTAAAAAAAAATAGTGATTTGTCTGTTATAGTAGCACAATACTCAAATTGTTTCTGTTCCCATGTGAAAGATAGGTTAGGCTTGCGTCTTATATTTTTTCTCTTCGCTAAAACCCTGGGCTTTTTAGACCGTGTACAGTTGACTGGAGAAGGAGTTTAAAGTACTGTTTGAAGATATTGTTTTAGGAGAGTTTGAAGTACTGGTTGAAGGTCGTGATATGTATTTACAACATTTCTCTTTGAACGTTCAGGATTTTTTAGACCAGACATATCCTGATAGATGGATAGGACGTGGTAGTCTATTTCATTGGTCCCCAGACCTGACTTGTCTAGATTTTTATTTATAGAGGCGAATAAAAGATCTCGTTTTTGCCACCAGACTCACTACAAGAAATGATATGATCGAAAGAATAAGAGATGTCATTCAAAATATTTCGATGGCAGAAGTAGAGACTTCTGTTCGATCCACTCGTCAGATAATGAATTCTTGCATCTAATATGATAGACGACATTTTGGACATTTAATTATTTTCAAAAAATTTTAATGCGTTGTAATGTGTCTTTGAGTTTACTTTTTTGGACGTTTGATTTGTTACATTGTTTATTGTCATTACCGTTAGATTTGTTGTCATCGTTATTAATTACTAATTTTTATATTAATATATATTCTACTAAATGAATATTTTTAACATATCTTGTTTCAGTTGTTTCTCCGTTGTGTCATTTTCAACAGCTACTTTGCAAATTCCGTCGTCAAGATCTGATAATCATTCATAATTTCAAATTTGTTTGCTAATATCTACTGTTGGAAAAAGGCAATCGAGTTATGGTTTTCACTGACATCTGAAGCTGTTAATGCTCTATTTTACCGTATAAAAATAAGCATACTATTCAATTTAATTTTTTTTTAGAAAAAGCGCGATATTTGTTGACATGTCAAATAACGACCTCTAGCAGCGACGATAATGATCAAATGAATACAACGTAAAGCGCAATCAATAGACTGAGAAAAGCCCCTTTTAAAGAGACCAAGTTTGTTAAATTCCGTTAAGGTTAATCGCAGTAATGGACATATAAATTTAAAAAGTTTTGGCGCCTCCCCACATTTTATTTTTGAAGATATAAAAAAAATGGAAAACTAACTAAGATTTGAATTTGAAAATTAAGACGCATATATTTACAATACCACTTAATTTTGCAAAATACGGAGAAAAACCTAATTTTCTATTCGGTCATTGCTATCACGCCCTCTAGTGGCCACTTTAGAAACTCGAAAATATTTTCCAGTAATTTTTCAGGGCCACTTTACTTCAAATAATTTTTTCCCTAAACTTGTGCGATGATTGGATTCGGAGATATGGCCGACCTCCATTCCTAGTAGTTCACGTTGTACAATGGACGTCTAGCAAGTCGAACCATCAACGGGTGTCGACCGATAAACGATACCAAAAACAACACCCGTCGCCTTTGTTACTAGGCCGTCGCGTCGCCTTTGTCGACAGACCATTTTCTCCGAAATTTAATATTGGCACGTATCGACAAAGGATCATGAAATTGAACTAACTGATAACATTCTTCTATAAACTGTACTCAAAGTTTTCAGGATAAAACCACTTTTCTTAGATCAATTAAAGTAAATGCCCTCTGAGGAATATAGCCCAAAATTTATAAAAGTGACTTACACATTTTGCCAACTAAAAATCATCTTAATGACTGTATCACTGGTTACGAATTTCTCTTGTGAATTATCTTCCCTTTGCCTTCGACTTCTCACTATGGTGTGTTATTTTAATATTTAATAATCATTTCCAATATTATTTTATTATGAATGGTTACCCATTATAACTTATGTGACAAAAAATACTTAATTTTACTTCCATATCCAGTGGAAGTATAATAAAGCAAAAAAAATTATTTTTTTTTGTTGAAATAGGCTTAAAATGACATGAAACGAGATTTTAAATTTGAACGAAAAAAATTCATGTGTGTCGGTCTGTCTGTCTGTAATTTTGTACACTTATGTATTGTAACGAGATCTGGAACTAGATTATATTTTGATCTAATTCCGTTGAAGGGTTCGGGGATAAATGGGGTAAATAAGGGTAAATAGGCAAAACAAGCAAGTGAGACTTAGGGCATGTACGAAAAGTTAAGGTCTCAAAATCCCTCACCCTATTATTAAAGGAGGTAAAAAAAATTAAAATTTAATTTAGTGTGTATACAAGAACGAAATGTCTAAAAAAATTTTTAGTGTTAGCTAACCCCCTCTCCACCCCTATTGCCACGCCCACCCTATTATTAGAGGAGGTAAAGAAATTAAAATGTGATTTAGTGTGTATACAAGAACGAAACGTCTAAAAAAAATTTTTTGGCGTTAACTACCCCCTCTACCATCCCCATTGCCACCCTCATCCTATTATTAAAGGGGGTAAAAAGAATTAAAATGTAATTTAGTGTGTATACAAAAACGAAACGTCTGAAAAAAATTTTGGCGTTAGCTGCCCCCTCTACCACCATTATTGCCACCCTCACCCTATTATTAAATGGGGTAAAAAAATGAAAATGTGATTTGTAATGTGTATACAAAAACAAAACGTCTAAATAAATTTTTTGGCGTTGGCTACCCCCTCTACTACCCCCATTGCCATCTCCACCCTATTTTTGAAGGAGGTAAAAAAAATTAAAATGTATTTAGTGTGTATACAAGAACGAAATTTTGGCATCAGTTATCCCCTCAACTACCCCCACCCTATTGTTTAAGGGAATAAAATATTACATTGGGATTTAGTGTGCATAAGATTTGGATACAAAATCTGGATGTGGAAGTAGTGATTGCCTGAGCAGCGGTTTTATATATAGTAATTATAATTTCTTATAACGCAAACAAGACACATCAAATTACAATGTGCAAATTAATAATGCTAAGTCTGACATTCTTGAAACCTCAATCGGAATACCGCAAGGCTCCGCTTTAGTCCCTTACTGTAAATACTTTTCGTGAATGACGCTTCTCTTGATGGCTCTTTATTATTTGCTAATGACTCATCTTTCTTAATATCAAATTCAAAAATAGAGCACACGATAAATGAAGCAAATTTAAAGATCTCGCAAGCTCATGAATGGTTCACTGAGAATAACCTGGTTTTGAATAATAATAATAATAAATCAGCAAGATTCTGCAACTTAAAAGAAAATTATCAGGAAAGTCTTTTAATAAAATCAAAAAATGGTACTATTAGACAAGAACGAATTTTAAAGTTTCTAGTATACCGGGTGCAACAGGCTCATGGTATACCCCCTTTTCTCGTTTAGTTAGTTAGTTAGTAGTAGTTTAGTTTAAATAATTGATTGAATTTAGGATATACTATATACATAATAAGCGGCACTTTTTGACATACAATTGATTTTTTTTTCACTTTCGGTTTTGCCGGAAGTGGCACTAATTTTCGGTTTTTAAATGGAACACATATAATTGCATTTTTGAATTCTGCATAATTTTCTGAATCCAATGATGCCAAATAAGTGACATTTCAAATATCAATTTTTTTTATAATATAATTTTTAGTTTTCCGTTTAAGTGTGCCATGATGGTTCCGATATATTCTAAATGGCCCGTGTAGTGCTAAAATCGAAATCCCGTTAAAAATACTAAATTACGTGATTTATGAGCAAATAGAATTCACCAAAACTGTTTTTGGGGTAAAACTCAATTTTTTCAAATGGAACCATATCGGTACCGCGGTACCATTTATTAGTACTATTAATAAGGAATTTATTCATATGTCATATTAAAATGTGCTACAAATGCAAACAAAATTACAGCTAAATGTCCAACGATATCCCGATAGACAATGTCCAGCGAAAAATTATTTTAAACGTATTGAAAACCAATCCCGAAGAAAATTTCATTATTGACGAAGGAACGGAAATTAATGTTTTGGCTCGAATAGAAGTTGATAAGACTGTTTCTTTAAGGCAAGTTGGATTTGAGTTGGACATCAGTCACCAAACAATAAGCCGAATTTTGCACAAATACCACTATAAATCTTTTAAATACCACTTGCACCAGCATTTGTACGAAAGTGATTACAAACGTAGGGTGGAAATTTGCAATTGAATTTTGTATAATAACGTGCAGCCAAACAATGATTTTTTGGGACTGATTTTACTTTCGGACGAGTCTAGGTTTACAAATTTTGGATTATTTAACCGACAAAATACAAAAATATTGGTCACAAGAAAATCAAAATTTATTACGAGAGGGTAACCTTCAAGTGCAGTCCGGTATCACTTCCGGCGAAACTGGAAGTGCAAAAAAATCAATTGTATGTCAAAAAGTGCCGCTTATTATGTACGTAGTATAACCTAAATTTCAATCAATTATCTTCAAAACTAAAGGAGAAAAGAGGAGTATACCATATCCTGTTACACCCGGTATTAGGTATGTTATTTTTATTTATATGTATAAGTATACTTTATATCAGTGATCCTGTATAGATGTAAAATGTATGTGCATACAGCATGTACGAGTATGCACTTGTATATATGTATCTGATTTTATTATTATTTTTGTCTTTTTTAAATTTGTTATTTGACCTAGTTCACTATTTCTTTTATTTGTATTTTAACTAATGATTTCTTACTGTTTACAATCAACTTATCCTATATCATGTTTTGTGATCAAAAGGATTAATAAATTATTATTATTATCTACTCTGCTTGATAGTTCATATGCATTATGCACTGACCAAATCGGAGGAAACTTCCAAAGTTTTCTGTAGTTTCATTTATTTTAATGTTTACATGATTTCTTGTGTTTTGGTTTGTATAGATAACTTCTAACGCCAAACCACTAATTGTACTACCAATTGTACGCAACCACTAACCCTACAGAAATAAGTAAAAAGCCAAATTTAAAACTATTATACATAGAGATATCCTTTTAACGAACTGTAACAAAGAGGTATTTTGAAAAATACTGCATATAAAAGCGCCTTAATTTGAGCTAAGAAATCTACAGCTACCTTTATTCTATTTTGTCCCCATATAATGTGACACCTACTAAAACCAGCCTGTAATTTTAAGACTTATACTAATGCTATATTTTACGTTATAATACATAGTATAGATCACAAACTGAAGACCATCAGCTAAAGTATTGTCAACACGATCAGTTGTAATTTAGAAATATGTTGCCATGACCGGTAATTCACTGAAATATAACTATAGAGATATTAGCTGTAATTTAATCGATATTTCTAAACAGCCACGCCATGGCTCTATCATGGTCATTCCAACTAGTTATTTTGGTCATACGGATCGAGTCTTTAACTACAATGACGTTTTTGTTACTTACTTTGTTATTCGCCATTTTGATAGTGACAATATTTTCAAAAGGCCTTTCTTTAATGCCAGATTATGAAAGGTTATCATAGACAAATGATTTTTTTATAATAATTATGAAAATGTCAACATCCCCAAATTACAGCTAGCCGTGCTGCAACATTTTTTTTGCTATATAGACATGAAGACATGGTAGCTCATGCATAATTAACACGATCGAGGCGATTTCTTTGACTTTTTCGGAATATTATGCAATTTACGAAATTCGCAAATCCGCATCCCCTTGGCTCTATTTATAGTACAGTCATTCAACGTTAAAAAGGGGCCAAATCTCCGAAATCTGAAGTACTGCTCCGATCTTCTTGAAAATTTAGAATTAAGTTCATTTTACCCTCCTCTTCAAACTTGACTTAGTCGCAAAGTGTGCTTTTTGTTTTTAAGGGGTGAAAACTACCCCTTACTCCAATAAATTGAAAACTAATAAATTAACGCAGTGATGGGCTATAATATGTTATATATCAATTGTTTTTAATCATGGAACAATAAAGCAAAGCAAGCAAATAAAGCAGTGATAGGTTATCATTATGTTCAAATATGTTAAATATTTGTTGTTTTTTATAATGTAACTAATATTTCGATATTTTACTATGTAACTACCCTTAAAAACTATCCCTCACACAATTATTAAAAAAACGGTTTAAAAAGCATAAAATCCTTTTATTTTGGATCATGAATAGAAAAAATATATTCTTTAAGTGTAAACGACCTGATACATCATTTTTCAATATGATTCAACCCCTAAAAACCACCCCTTACAATAAAAATTAGGGAAAAAATCCTTTTGAAAGGTCCAAGTAGTGGAATGCGTAAAAAAGTAAATTTCTGCTTATGATATAATGAATTTTTTTTTTATTTTCATCCCTTAAAAACATCCCTTTCAGGGAAATTAAACTCTTAAAACTTCACATTGTAATTATAAGAAGACACAGCATGTACAAAAGAATAAATGCTCCAAAACGTTCAAAATTAGGCGCTCCGTAATTTTCCTACGTTATCTCTAGAAAAATGTATTTAGTTTTTTAACGATAACTCAGCTTCCTCTTAAGCTTCTTGCATTCACCCATACATCATTTTGTAGGGAATTTCATAAGCTATAAAGTCATGATGATTGTAATATTTCTACACCCTTTCGTTCAGAGAATTTTAAGGTTGAAGGGCTAAAAAGAGGTTTCCTCCGCATAGAAATCAAAGCTTTAAATGCCCATATCTCGCTTAATTTTTAAGCTACATGAATTTTAAAAAAGCAAAACTTTCAGTAAAAAGAAAGCTAAATTTTTGTTAAGAACACCTTTTTTCGTAAAACCTTTATTTTTTGAGTTATTTTGAAAAAACAACGTATCCTTTGGAAAATTGAAAAATAAAATTTACTTAAAACAACTTTTATCAAAATGTACATTCTCTAAACCATTCAAACTTTTGGAACGTGTTATTGGGGCATAAATAAAGTTCATTTTTCATGAGCTACGATTAATTTTAATTTTGCCGCTCATAGCGACAATTTTATTTTCAATTTTTTTTCAAAAATTCCAGAGACAACTTATTTTCGTCATGACTTCCTTAATTTTCATGCTGGAGACTTTTATAAAAGCTTATTTTAAAGGTCTAATAAAGCACTTTAAAAAAGGTTATGAACATTTTCTCTGAAAAATGACTCATTTTTCCGTTATTTGTGTTTAAATCAAATTCATCTTCAATGATTCATAAGTCGCTTAATATGACCTAAAACATTAAATAAAAACGGACGAATCGCTTTATTTTCTTATAAGCTTCGATTTTGATAAGAGTAGTTTTTTCCGGAAAACGTTTAACTTTCGAGTTATTCACGAAAAACTGTTGAAAAACGTGTTTTCTATTGGAATTTTCAATCGCGAATAACTCAGAAATTATTAGGTTGTAGAAAAAACTTTATATTACATTTTCTTCTTAAAATTTGATTCTCTATCAACTCCCGGTGATACTTTGAATTTTTAAATTTCCACCCCCGAGAAAGGGTGGCATTCACCCCCGGAGTGGATGCACATATCGGCACTAAGTCAGGTTTGTTACTTGCAGCATTTTTGAGCTACTGTCAAAATTTCAAACAAATCGGCTGAGTTGATCAGATTTCGGAGGTGAATCGGTTCATTGATTGTACTATTATTTTTTTGAAGATTGTAGTTTTTTTAACGACATTGTCTTATTTTCTTTTAATTATATGCTATAAGTTTCTATTTCTTTCTTGATTTGTTAAAACTAGGCATAAGAATAATATTAATATACCATGCTGCTTGAGTTTAATTTCAATTTTTTTCTCATGTATAGATTAACTTTTAGAATGAAATGAAAATATTATGCATTTATAGTATGACTGATGGTCGAGAGGTGAGCGCACTTGCCTCTCACCCAAAAGTTCCGGGTTCGATCCCCGGTCGTGGCAGTGGAAGATACTGTGAGAGGGATTTTTTCACTATACATGAATATTGGGTGTGTGTCCCTTGTCTCTAAATGTGTAGCCCCCTCCCACACAAGGCTCTTCTAGAGCCTTCCGGGATAAAGGGGGTCGTCATTACCTGTGGTGTATTTATTATTATTTATTTATTATCTTCAAAATATTCAACAAAACTCAGTACAGACCTATTTTGAGGGCTGGCGAATTAAGTGGCGTGGACAAATTTAAATCGGGTGAAAATTATCCATTTTATTCCTTATCTTGAGGAAAATTATTTACTTTCTCTTTTACTGCTTCTCTTTAAAACCTATATCTTTTGAATTGTAATCATTTTTTTATGCAGTTTTGAATGATATACCCCATAAATAACAATGTTGCAGTGCCACTATGGAATGTTTTGCTAAAAATTAAAGAAACAACTTTTTCCAAATTCAAGCAGATGCTACTATAAGTAATTTTCACATGTTTACACTTGTACTTTTTGCTTCTCTTACTTTTTAATTATACATTTCAAATTACTTAGCATCAACCTCTTCAGTCTCAAACTCCGTCGTTTTATTTAAAGCATTATAGAACACTTATTTGTAAACTATATCTAAACAAATAAAAACAATATTTTATTATTGATTTATATATTTTCTCCCCATTCATATAATTATTATGTAGTGCACAACTTGAATTTTAATTACAAAAGTCACGTCAGTTTATTGACGATTCGTCTCTTCTCCATGTACTTTTTATGGGCCCCTGCATTCCTTGGAAACATCCGCCCCATTAACAGGAACTAACTGGTGATTTCTTAACAGGAATGATATTCATTCCATTTGTCATTTTTCCACGATGAAAGATTTTTTAAATACTAATCTTCCCCGTAAACGAGTTTTCCCCAGTCCTTAAGACAGTTTAAAATTGTTTTTATCTCTTCAGTCCACTGTTTCAAATTTTCATTTGTATCAGCAGAAAAAACATACTTTTTCACAGAAAACTCCTCATGCATCTCCAGGGTATCAATATTGCTCTTATTAATAAATTCGGATTGACCAATCTTCAACAAAAAGTTCCTTTTCTTCAACCATTCCTTCTGATTACTTACTAGTGGAGCAAGGCAGTTTCGCAGGTCAATAGTAAAAATGGGCTCTCCAAAATATTCCTGGGATGAAAAATTGAAAATGGATAACTGCGCACCGTTCAGAACACACCACTTTCTGTCCCAATATAGAATTTCGTCATCTTTGTTGGGTAATCCTAATGTAAGAAATCCTGAGAAATCCGCATTTATTTTCAAATCATCTAATGCCAAGGAGCACTTCATTGTATTTTTCAGTTGAGATCCTTCTGGAATTCTCGAAATCAGAAGTGACGAACCGGCGTCCTCCCTTGTTATAACTGTTTCGGCTTTAGAAACAAATGATGTCTTTAAAACACTAGATGCCTTCATTTCGTTAGTGGTAACGTTTTCATAATAGATTTTCGACATCGGGCACCATTTGCATGTAGATTTCTGAAAGAGAAATTAAAGGTAAATTAAGAATATATAGAGTGAGCTGGGCAAGATTGTAGTTATTTTCAAAGCAAAGCCTATCACATAAGGCCAAGTATTTCAGGGGCAGAAGGCAGAGCTGGCCAAAGTACTCAGGTAAAATGTTTAGAAGTAATGCTTGTAGAAACTTTTAGATCTTCAAGTACTGTGCTTCAATACTTGGGTATTATGTATGTGATTCTCTAAAGCCATTTCGGGCTACTTCAAATCTTTCGAAATGCTTCACTTTAAAAGTAATTGAAGCTCTTTTTTAGTATTTCGATTACTTCAGAAATTAGCTCAAATCATCTAGAAGTGTTTGAGGAAATTTGACATTGCGTATTGCTGTTGTATTTGTCACCAGCTAATGTGGGTAGTTATTACTATAATTAAATATATTATATTTCAAAAAGCTAGATATATAGATAATATGAATACAATTGATAAATCTGACGAAAATATGTAGTCAGTACAATCCCACCACATAATTATAGAAATTAGAAAAATATTACTTGGTTTATCTGCAGTTTGTGGTATAAGTGTCTGACTTACCTTCATTAACAGCTTGTTTGATGTCCTCCCAGAAGTCTTAACTTTTATTGAAAATACTTCGGCTTTAATTTTGAAATCTGGATCTACGTTTTTGAATGTGAAATTCTCGTCAAACAGCAATTTGTCTTTTGTGGCTGTTGTTATTTTAGACATCAATAAATCCGTGTCATGTGATAAACATAATATGAAAGACTCCGAATATTTGTTTTTGTCGGTCTCTTGCGGCTTCAGAACATATTGAAAGTTCGATAAGGTAATCGTTCCCAGATGCCCTTTCTTCTGGGTTTTCACTTCTGAGTAATTCACTTCGCGCATTTTGTTTACAATTAACTTGTATTTTTCAGCTGAAACAGAACACATAAATATTAAAATAACATAACAAAGCACTTATATGTTTTGTAAGGCGAGATATTTACTAAATAAAATGCTTCTATTATCATAAGAAAAAATCTGCAATCCTCTGCTGCTATATAGTACATGTAGATTATACATAAAAGCATCATAGAATAGAAGAAATAATTTTTTATATTACGTATACATATATTCCTAATAGTGTTAGGAACGAGACCCAAAGAAGTTACCATCTAACCAGCGTCCGCAACATTCCTTATTTTGGTAAAAACCTTCCCTCGGTGCTACATTCTGGCGGTTTTTCTTAATTTTCTCGTAAACCGTTGTTCAAACGTAAAAAAACGTATAGGACCAAAAATGTTGCCCATTAAATTCCACACAAAAATTGTTCACATAGTTGAACAACTTAATTCAACTCCAGTTGCACGATATAATTATTAAAATAGAAACTGGAGCAGGTGCCTCTGTAGTAAAAACTGGTGATAATTTTTTTTATACATTTATTTAACATCGGCCTATTTCCACTACTGAGACCTAACACCGACGCCTGTAGACGAGCTACCTCCAACCAGGAATTTTGCCGAGCCTCTTCCCTTAAGAAGAGTAGGGATCTTTTACTTGCCTAACATTTAATAGACTAGGGACCGACGGTATATCTCCTATACAACCCTCGCCTAAGTTTGTATAGCTTCCGCGTATACACTGATATACAAGCCGCTGGAAGATGTGTGAGGTGAGGACGCGGTTTCCGTTGGAATGGTCACCCATCCAACTACTAACTGCGCCTGACGTTGCTTTACATCGCATACCGAAGTATGTACATAGTAAGGACGCACCTACGCTCGCCCCTGGTGATAAAATGTTTTTTTTCAACCCCACTTCGTTGGCTGCATATTTTTTATAAGCCAAGATTGAATTTGGTGAAATACCTGGTAATACTACCTCTGCTTTTTTTGGAAAAGGAAAATCTCAAATAATAGTATATTAAACAAGAGAAAGGATTTGGAAGATGTTATTCATATTTTCAACAACCCCGAATCTACGAAAGATCAGATTAAAAGTGCTGGTGAGAAATTCACACTTGTGTTATATAAAGCTGAATGAACGGAAACTTCTTTAAATAGCTACAGATTTACTTACTTATTTTAATAAGCTGGTTGGTCAATCCAATCATGCTGTAATTTTATCTAAATTGCTACCAACATCTGCAGCATTAAAACAACACTCTTATCGCATATTTCACCAAATTCAATCCTGGCTTGGAAAAAATATGCAGCCAACGCAGTGGTGTTGGAAAGAAATGGACAATATTTTATCACCAGTTTTTAATACAGAAGCACCTGCTCCAATTTCTATTTTAAAAGTTATATCGCGCAACTGTAAAAAGGGTTGCAGTAAGAGATATGGATGCGTTAGAGTTGGATTACATTGTTCAACTATGTGCTCCAACTGCCATGGACAAGGTTGCCTAAATTCACCACCTGAGGAAATGCTAGATGAACAGGATCCAACACGAATAACGAATTGAGACGTCAGTGGAATAGGCCTACTGGGGACACACCAAAGCGCACCAAGAACTCTACCTCATGGGTGGTGTGGATACGAGCTCAAATTATAAAATACTCAGTATAGTTCTCTATAAATATTTTAGCAAAATTTTACCTAGATAATTTTACTTATGTAGGTAAGTATATTACAACTAGTAATTACCATTAAAACCAAATTCTACATATTTTAACGGCCTAATAAACGTTACCCCTAACTTTGAACACTATTTGCGAGAATTGAGTAAGTAATAGCTAAAATGTTTTTTGTTTTTGTGTAGAATTTAATGAGCAACATTTTACGGGCAACGGTTTACGAGAAAATTAAGAAATCTGCCAGAATGTACCACCGAGAGGGGGGAGGGGTAGGTTTTACCAAAATAAGGGATATTGCAGACACTTGTTAGATGGGAACTTTTTGGATCTTGTTCCTAACACTATTAGGAATGTATATACGTAACATAAAAACTTTATAAATTATTTCATCTAAAAAGTACTAATAGCACCTATAGACGTTATAACCAAGCACTTATTTCTCACCAAAAACTTAGCTCTTTAAGTATAAACTTTACATGTGCTTATTACTAAAAGTCCGAGGATCATTTTGTGAAATATTAAAGAGATCAGGCAAAGATATTTCTTCTTATAATGTCTTCATTTTTAACAGTTGTAGACATTGGAATTTTTCATGATTTGCAAAAAAAAAAAGTTAAAAAAACATGTACCTGTTAGATTTTATTTTGAAAAACTTAACTGCGAACTCGCTTTGATATTCTGAACAAGTAGTAAAAAGTCCCAAGGACATGTGTAACAAATAATCAGTTTGAACTCTACTGTAAACACATTTAACCTAACGTAACAAATTAAACTATGTTTAGTTATGGTGGTGCTATTAATCATTAATGGTAGTAATAAACTCTTGAAACAACTTTTAGAGACATCACAAACTAAGCATATTAAATCGAAAATATATTGATCACTAACCTGCTTCCAGAAGTATTTTTTCTGCCAATAATTCCTCGTCCCGTTCCGCGCTTGGATTCTTTTTAATCATCCGCAAAGCATTAGATGCTTGGGTCATTCTAACACATTCAACATTTCTTGCCCTTTTCAAGGTTTGAAATATCGCCATTTCCTGACGATCTAGACCAAGATCTGAGTAATTCTGCAAAGTAAATTTATGTTAACTATTTATTACATAAAATTAAATAAACGTAATGCGACTTTTAAAGTGAAATTTGAGGAAAATAACTGAAGTATTTGATAAGAATTCGTTTAATTTTACTTACATTGTAGCTTTCTACAGCCGGTTTCGTTTTAACTTCTGGCCGGGACTCGTTAATGATAAATATTTGACTTGGATCTGTTAAACACACATTTCGTTTCTTCCATCTTTTAGATTGACGGCTCTCATACATGTTTACGACAAATTTATCATTTACAGACTTACAAGTTGACGACCGAATTAAAGTGTTATTTACATAGCTGCCTTGGAAAAGCTCCTCAGGTTTTGTAAACTCTTCCAAATTTCTATTTAAGTTAACGGCTTGCAGAATTTCTCTGGTAATCACTCCAGTTGTTTGGGGTTGTAGAATTCCGGATAAACCCTCAACACGGCTGTTTGGTGTGCTGTTGTGGATTATCTTGAGGTTTTCCCCTGAATCTGTTTCAGTCACTATGTTACTTTCAGGCGAATTGAATTTTTTTGTAGATAATTTAGGAGAGTCGTCCTTACAAGAGTTTACACCGCTATCGTTTGTAGAATTAAGGGCTTGTGTGTTCGGTTTTAACACAATCTCGCAGTTCTTAACAGAATTTTGTTCGTTGACGTTGTTGTTTATTATATTCCCTGTAACAAAATATTTCGAAATTATTATATTTGGTTAAAATATATTTGGTAGGTAATAAATTAACTTAACTAAAAAAATTAATATTTCTTACTGATATAGAGTGTGCCAATAAACACTTCCAGGTGAAATAGACATTTGAGTTCTGTAACAGCCTATTGCTAGAGCATATAAATGGCTTTAGTCTTGAAGACAAATAGTTTTTTAATATGTTAAGGGATAGAGGGCGCTGCGCTACAAAGAATTTTTGGATGACAGGAGCTTAGAAATGTTATCTATGTTGACGGGAATTTAATTTCAATTAGATTCCGTTATATGGAGAAAATTCGAAAAACCAACTGAATTTGAGTTTAAAATATTTAATTTTTGAAAAACTAATATCGCTTTAACTTTCTTACATTAAATTTTAGACGATAGTTCGTTTGAAACTTTCTTCATAGAAAGATAATGTGAATAATTCGACAATAAAACTTTTTTACAACTTCCGGTTAAACCGGAAATTAGATTTATTACAAATTTAAAGCGCCCGATCCTGTATTTTATTAAACAATCTACAGTGTGTCTCATTTTTCACCACTACACCACTTTTTTATGGTACCTCAAAAATAAAAATCCATAGGGGTGACGTCTGGTGATGTAGGTGGCCACGCAATCAAAGGACTATTTGTTCCAATTCAATGCATAGGGAAGTTGTTATTCAGCCAATTTTAACTACTCCTGAGTTATGAATGGACGTCCCATCTAGTTGGAAAGAGGTTTTGTTGTATGACTAAAGGTAAATTTTGAACGGCATCTCGAAATTCATGTGTTAAAAAATGTAGGAATCTTACACTCTTTAAAGTGCCATCAAAGAAAAATGGTCCAATCAAGGTCTCATTTAAAATCCCACACCAAACGTTCATTATTATAAAAATGTGATTCAATAAAACAAAAATAATTTACTAGAAACTTGGAAAATAATTCATAATTGTACGGGTGGCAACAGTGAAAAACAGGACACTTTTAACATAAATATAAATTAAATAATTATAAATTCGGAAACTAATCCCAAAGAAGTAGCAGAAAACTTTAACAATTTCTTTTCAAATATTGACGAACAGTTAGCGCAAAAAATATTACCACCTACTACAATGCTCCATGCTAATAATAGTCGCGGTAGCGCTAACTGAGCAATCACGAATCATTACGTTATTTGATCACAAGAAGCCAATGAGGACAGTCCAAGAAGCGTAGTTTAAGCATGTGATCAGTGAGAGCTACCTGATCGCTCACCGTGATGAACGCAACCAATATCACTGTAAATAATTCAACAATATTTTTAAATCCAATTGATAAAGCAGAACTATCAAGTACTGTAAGTGAATTAAAATTAAACAGCGCTCCTGGAATTGACAATATAATTGCAACAATGTTAAAAAAAGTAAAAGAATTTATCTGTGGACATATTTAGTTTCTCACTGGAAACAGGCGTATTTCCAACAGCGTTAAAACAGACAGTTATAATTCCTATATTCAAATCAGGTGATCAATCGGATACCAATAACTATAGACCAATTTCGTTAACATCTGTGTTCGCTAAGTTGCTTGAAAAATGTGTAGCTGCTAGACTGCATAATTTACTGAAGAAAAATAACTTAATCTCAATAATTAAATCTCAATTTGATTTCCTCAAAATACTGAATACAAGTGATGCAGTTACGCATTTTGCAGAGCATGTATATAAAAATGTTAATGATGAAAAAAGTCATGTCAGTATTCCTAGATCTTAAATAGGCTTTTGACCTGTGTGTCATAAAAAGCTACTGTCTAAGCTTTATAGTTATGGACTCGAGGGAAAGCCTATAATTTTTTCAAAAACTATTTATGGGAACGTATGCAGTGTACAAGAATAAATAATGTTTCAACTGATGAAAAACCTGTTATTTTTGGAATCCCCCAAGGAACTGTACTTGGGCCTATTTTGTTCATGATCTATATAAATGATTTATTTGATTTAAAAATAAATGGATATTTTACTGCGTATGCCGATGATACTACCATAACATTCGTGGGAAACACTTGGAAAAATGTGGTACGTACATTTAAAGCAGGTTTAACGATAATTGACTGCTGGTTACGAGATAACCTTCTATCTCTCAATGTAACCAAAACCATGGTTATGCCTTTCTTACAAGACATTCAAAACCTAGAAGCCGTTGTAGTCAACAATCGTACATTAAACTACACCAAACTTACTAAATAATTAGGTATTTTCTTAAACAATAAATTATCCTGGAAAGAACACATCTATATTGTAACTTTAAAAATGATATATGCTATCATACAAAGTGTCATACAATACTGTATACTTGTGTGGGGTTCTGTTTTTATTTCGATAATTGGCCCCCTAGAAAAGGCACAGAAAGACATCATTAAAATTATTCTTAAAAAATCTAGGAGGTACTCCTTAAATTTGCTGTTTCAAGAATTTAAAGTACTTACGATTAGTCAATTATGCACTAAAAATCTAATATATATACATACAAATCGTAGTATCGACAACATATTGACTTACCCCAATATAACAACAAGGGCTTCAGCGAAAGATAACGTTAAAGTACCTTTATTTCGTCTAAATGTAACAACATACAACTTCACGTATTTAGGCAGTAGGATATATAACAATTTAGATTTAGCCATTAGAAAACCTTCATATTTAAATTCATTTAAAAAACATGTCACTTCGTGGATCATTCGTAATTCTGATTTAATTGGAAGTATTATACAGGGTGTTATTTAAGTACGTGGCCAAACTTCAAGGGGTAATCCCTTGGGCGATTCTAAGACGAAAAGTTTATATAAATATAGGTCCGGTAATGCTTCGTTTTCAAGATACAGGGTGTCAAACTTTCTTTAAAAAATCTTTTTTTCCCTAAAAATGTTAATAATCTTTTAGCCGATTTTGTTGAAATTTGGCAGTGTTATTTTTGGTAGAAAGGGACTAATTTTGCCCTAAGTAGATTAAAACTATTAAGTCCAGTGGCGTCCAAGAGGGGCACCTTAACCTATTTTTGACAAAAAAAATGTGCACCACTGATTTTATTAAAACTGTTATAATTTTTATCGCATTAAGCAACTAAAAATAAAACTTTTTTGTCTCTTGAATTTTTATCATATCTTGCTTCGTTTTCGAGAAAAAAATTATAATCGCTTTATTACATGTCCCTGGGACAACATAATAAGGAACTAAAACTACCAACTATCAGAAAGTGGGGTGTACCTGTTATTTGTTTCCATATCAATAGTCTATTCTAGTCTTAGAAATTGTTATAAAACTTAATGCTAGCTAAAAAAAATTTTTTGTTTTATTAATTAAGTATTAAAACCACACTTGAGCAAATGGTACGCAATTTTTTTATTAAAAAAACGTTCAACAATAAGTAACACAAAACTTACAATAGTTGCTGAAAATGCCCTCCTTCAACTTGAATTGAAGTATTAGCTCGTCTTAACATCGATTGCCGGACACGTTGAAATATTCCCGGCGTATATCTTATCTGATTACAGGAATCCCGTATCTGCTGGATTAATTCTTCTCTAGTGTTGATCGGAGTTCTATAAACGAGGGTTTTTAAATGCCCCTAAAGAAAAAATCTAACGGATTTAAATCCGGCGACCTAGGTGGCCATGACTATGGACCCGCTCGAGCGATCCAGTTTTCTCCATAAGTTTCATTCAGAAATTGACGTGCTACTATGCTAAAGTGAGGTGGGGCCCCATCGTGCATGAATCACATTGTTCCTCTTTCTGCAAGTGGGACATTTTCTAATAGTTCAGGTAACACAAATTCCAAAAAATGACGATACTCTTGACTATTTAATCTCGGGGGTAAAAAATGAGGTCCAATAAAACAATCACCTACAATACCAACCCAAACATTCACGGAAAACTGTTGTTGATAATTGTTTTCTATAACCGCATGGAGATTTTCGTCAGCACAGATATGATTATTATGAAAGTTCATGATTGAATTTCGAGAAAAACACGCTTCATTAGTAAACAAAATACGAGATAGAAATGTTGGATATGCCACCTGTTGTTGCGAAAGCCAAGTACAATAAACAACTCGCTGGGGAAAATCGGCAGGTAATAACGCTTGAACACGCTGTACGTGGTAAGGATACAGTTGATTCTCCCTTAAAATCTGCCATACAGTAAAGTGAGAAATGCCTAATTGTTGTGCAATTCTGCGTGTACTTGTGTCGGGGCTACGATCAACTTCATGTAAAACTGCTTCCTCTACCTCCACTGTTCTCACTGTTGTAGGTCTCCCAATAGCAGCCGACTTTTGAAAAGTGCCTGATTCGCACAGCTTTTGATGTATTCTTACAATTTTTTTTATATACATTTATTTAACGTCGGCCTATTTCCGCTATTGAGGCCTATCACCGACGCCTGTAGACGAGCTACCCCCAACCAGGAATTTTGCCGAACCTCTTCCCTTAAGAAGAGTAGGGATCTTTTACTTGCCTAACATTTAATAGACAAGGGACCGACTGCTTTACGTCCCCTCCGAAGGATGGTATATCCCCTATACAACCCTCGCCTAAGGTTGTATAGCTTCCGCGCATACACTGATATACAAGAAGCTGGAAGATGTGTGAGGCGAGGACGCGTATTCTTACAAATGTTTGTCTATTTGGTACAAGGCGATAAGGATGTCTCTCTTGATAAATCCGTCTAGCCGCTCTGGAATTGCCTTGGGCCATTCCATAAACAAAATGCATATCGGCCATTTCCGCGTTTGATAACAAATTTTATAGCTTAAAACTCTTATAAACACTTCAAGTAATTATGGTCAAATAATTACATACGCACTGTTTAAATTTATGTCAGTTATGTCAAAGTCAAATTTATTTGATCAACTGATTTTCCTTCCACGGCAATCTTACTTTTTTGTTACTTTCAAATATTGTAATAATAAATAAAGTTATGCATTTTATGTTTATTTGTTTTATCTAAGCGAGAAAATTCGTGTAATTTTAATTGCTTAATCAGAAATAAAAATCAGTTTATTGCATGTTCACGGACAACAAAAACAATTAATAATTAATAAAACAAAAAAATTGTTTAGCTAGCATTAATTTTGATAACAATTTCTAAGACTAGAATAGACTATTGATATGGAAACAAATAACAGGTACACCCCACTTTCTGATAGTTGGTAGTTTTAGTTCCATATTATTGTCCTAGGGACATGTAATAAAGTGATTTTAATTTTTTTCTCGAAAACGAAGTACGAAAATACAATAAAAACGATACGATAAAAATTCAAGACACAAAAAGAGTTTTATTTTTAGTTGCTTAATGCGATAAAAATTATAACAGTTTTAATAAAATCAGTGGCGCACATTTCTTTGTCAAAAATAGGTTAAGGTGCCCCCCTGGACGCCACTGGACTTAGTAATTTTAAAAATATCTCTAATAGTAGGGTGATTATTATTGATTGAAATCTTAGATATGATTTTTTTTTGTAAAGGAATGAATATTTTTTTAACGAAATTTGGTATAAAGGGGTTTTAGGTCATGCTGAAAAAGATTCTGTAAAAACAAAAACCCTATCTCAATCGCTAATATAAATTCCTAATTTGTTCCATGCATTATCGCTACTATGGTAATTCTTTGTATCCCAGCGCCATATACCTCGTATCTTATTAAAACTGTTTGTATACCAAACTAAACTCATTTATATGTTCCAGCAATGAGTAGAACTCAAATATATCTAGTAGTTCCCGAAATATTTCACCTGGCAGTTTTTATTGGCACACCCCGTATACCTCCAAATAATTTAACATTATATTTTTAAACTACCAATAATATTAATATTTAATAGGTAGCAAGACTTAGATACAAGTAAATAACTGAAATCGCGGTGGTCTGAAATTGGGTTGCCAAACTAATACTTTTTTACAAAATTAAAGACCACAATTTTTTCTAAAAGGCGGACTTTTTTATTTTTGCATTAAAACACTGGACAGTATACTCCAAAATAATTTTCGTCGGTGTAAATCATCTCCAGATGGTACCTACTTGATTGACGAAATAAATCTCAAGTTCAGTGTTATGATTTTGAAAAATTAGCTATTTTAGTGTTAATTCTAATACAATATAGCTAATAAAAACTGTTACAACTTACCACTTTTGCCCCAACTTTGGATACGATTTCTAATGCCACCATAAAATTTGTCGATATACTTCGAAGCATCAGGATCAATCTAAACAAAAAAAACAATATTAGTAATTGAAATATGGTTCCCAATTTCATAGTGAAATCATAAGAACAAGAATATTATATGTGTAACATAACAATGTCTTCTGAAATAGGTTCCATACGACATATTGTATAGGCAGCGTTTAACAAGTTTAAAGGGAGCCTAGTTAAAACTATTTTAACTTCTGCAGACATATCGTATAAGCAACAATATTAAAAAAATAATAATAAAAATTGATTTTCCTAAAGTCGTACTAAAAAGTAAAAAATAATTGCTATGATTGCACGCACGATGTGCACGTCTTTTCTTTCTTGCAATTATTTATTACTTTTTATACGACTTTAAGAGAAGTTTTAAAAAAAATATTTTCTAGTTTTTGTCATACGTTTAGAACCAATTTACATCAATTCATTCATTGGAGCTGGGTTCCGAGGTATAAACCTAACGGTATTCCATTATGTAACCGGAACTAATATCGTACTATTTATACGAGAAGAAAACGAATATAGAAGGCTCTGATCAGGCAAGAAACCTTTTGTATTCTACGTTTTGCTGGAGGTGCCGGTTGGATAGTATATTTAATCAATGTTCACCTCCGCGTCCCCTAAGTGCGGATATTTGCAAAAGTAATGGTGGAATACCGTATTCAATCGATGGGGAAAAATGTTAGGAATAACATATTAAAATATTTAAGACTTGGGTGTTGTAGCAATTTTGTAAATAAATAAAAACTATCAACAAATTGGCTTCACTCGAATTTAACACGGTACGACTGACGTAAAATGCTTCTAATAATTAAAAAATATATATCACGTTAGAGCAAGAAATTCTCTACAATTTTAATACGGGAAATACCCGTTTACGATGCTTAATTTTTTTTTTTAATTTTTTTAGATTTTTTTTGCCAAGCTGTTTTGCCAAGTGCAGCACGCGTCGTTCCGCTATGTCGCCGTGGCGACAAAGGTCAGCTAACCAAACGAGAACAACTTGGCAAAAAAATCTTAAAAATTTATTTTAAAAAAATTAAGCGTCGGTATTTCCCATATCAAAATTGTAGAGAATTTCTTTCTCTACAACGTGATATTTTTGTATTAATTATTAGAAGTATTTTATGACCGTCGTAATGTGTTAAAGTCGAGCAAGGCCAATTTATTGATAGTATTTATTTATTTACAAAATTGCTACAACACCCAAATCTTAAACATTTCAATATGTTGTTTCTTTCATTTTTCCCATCGATTGATCATAAATGAGAAATAAAATCCAAAAGATGTGAAAAACTTATCTAGATTCATTGTACTATTAGTAATAATATAAGATGAGCTTTTTCAGACTAGTGCACGGAAACAGCGCACGGAAAAAGTTTTCCCGATCTCGGATTTCTTCCGTGCGCTCAATAAAAATACCGAATAAGGTATATGGCTTGAAAGTAGAAATCTACAGCAAAGTATACTAAATTTAAGAAAGTCTATATGCTATCTGATGTTTAACATGTACCTATTTTGTATTTTAATTCGTAAATGTTTGAATATTTGGATGAACTTCTGTAATATTTTTCGACGTCTTGTCATACACTAATTTAAAACAAATCACCTTTGAAATAATTTGAGAGTAACCATGAAAACGCATTATATATACCAAACACTGCATTGTCAGCGTTGTTTATTTTGTCAATTAAATTTATGCCGATAAAATGTACTCAGAAGAAAATTACGAAATTCCCGATAACATCCTAGAGCAAGCGGCACAAGCGAGCGGGAATTTAATACCAATAAAATCCAGGTCAAGATGTGAACACGAATATGAAATTTTTACTGAACGGCGAAATGTGAACAAAATCAAAACCGTAAGTGACAATATTGTTTTAGTTTACTTTGTCCAAAAAGCAAAGTCTATGAAATCTTCCACGTTATGGAGTCGATTCTCAATGCTAAAAAGTTGTTTGTCCAGAAAAGAAAATGGTGACATCAACAAATATCCAAAAACTATTGCTTTCTTGAAGCGTCAAGCTGTAGGATATATACCGAAAAAGTTCAGAACTTTAACAGCAGAACAAGTAACCAAATTTTTATGTAAAGCTCCAAATGAACAATATCTACTATCAAAAACAATTTTAGTGTTTGGGATCTTTGGTGCGTGTCGAAGAGATGAAATACGTTGAAATTTAGACGATGTGGTAGATAATCAGCGCTTTCTTATTGCGTTTTTATGACATGGAAAAACTCATACATCAAGAAGTTTCACCATTACCAATGAAGGATATGCATTTGAACCCTGCACACTTTATCGTAAATATACAGCTTTACGACCTAAAAATATGAACAGTAGAAGATTATTTGTTGCATATTGAAACGGCAGGTGTTACGCTCAACATGTTGGATGCCATACCATCAGTGGTGTTCTGAAAATTGTTGCCGAATACCCAAAACTAGAAAATCCTAGAGAATATACCGGGCATGGACTAAGGCGTTCTTCGGCTAGCATGCTGGTGGAAAACGGCTGTGATTTAGTCACTGAAAAAATACGGAGGATGGCGTCCTCCCAATGTAGCAGAAGGATATATAGAACAATCCATACAAAGAAAAATTGAGGTATCACAAAAACTATTTAACCCTTCTCACTCGCAAAATACAACAAGAATATCATTCGATCAAGAAAATCAAAACAAATTAAATTTTGACAAGGCAAGAGAATTGAAATATAAAATATTCTTATACAGTTCAAAACATATGAAAAATCGGACCATTAGAGAAAGTTTTTTCCGTGTTGCATATTTGCCGACTAATTTTGCAATATTTCATTTTTTATAAACAATCGCATCAAATTCTAGTTTATTTATTTGTTGTACAACTCATAACTGACATATTTCATCCTTCCCATTTATCTCGTAAAACTTATAGATCTCGAGATATTTTTAAGAGACCGATGGAAAACACGCTCTAAAAAATTTTGCTTTATAAACAAACAATCGCCGAAACTGATCTGTGAACTAACCAGACAATTCACATTTTGTATTTTTCAAGCCTTAATTTGACTTCACTATTAGGGGCATAAAAATGGTATTGAGAACATATAAACGTGCTGAAAACTATCTGACAAATATTTCTAACACTTCAAATAAAAACTTACCCATTTAAGAGAATTTCTTGTGCTATTATCTCTAATGGCTTTCATTTCGACACTGTCTACGCTCAATATCACCCACAAATGAACCGTTTGAAGTTCTAATGATTAATAAACTACAATAACTCAAAACTACAAACAAATTAGTTTGCAGAACCCGCCCCGACTGGACAAACCCTCATTACTTATCCAAATAAGATAATCCTTTACCCTCAATTGCCCGTATTACCTGAAATTTCGAAATTATCATGTACCTAGTACTGGGGATTAAATTCAATACATGTAAAATAAATTTTGAATAAAATTTATTTACATATTTTCATCTGACAGAATGTACTTTCTTATAAAGGAGCACATTTTGAATAAAATGGCACAAAAATTTTCCATTCGAATTAATTTTCCCGGTCGATGACTCATTTCGCCCGGACTAGTAATGATATGAATTTTCACTTAATAATTTGAGTTGTTTGCAAAATTAGTTAATTTAAGACTACACGATATGAAGATTGGCACTATTTTTACACGCTTTATATTAGCTTCACCTGTATGCTTGTTTGTTTGTATGTAACTTTTTCAACTTTTGAACTTGATTCTCACCCACTTCAAAAGTCAGATTAAACTGAAACTTTGTAAACTTGTCAAGGTCCGATGTCAATACAATAATTTGACAACTTCGTCCTAGTGTCCTCACCAGGATCATCAGGATAAAATAAAATTAAAAAGTGACTAATCTATTGTCGACATTTTGTCGGAGGCGCCGCAGTTATTAATATAACATATTTGCCGTTGCATAAGCCCTTGTTAAACGCTAGTTCCAGCTTTGATACATACATTATGATGTAATATTAATTATGTACTACTAGCGGATACTCGGCGGTTTCGAAAAGCAGGATGAATGGCAAGAGGGTGACTAAAAGAAAATTACAGTTTAAAAATTTTTTAAAAAGCGCCTTAATAGCAAACCGAACTAAAAAGTAAAAAATAATGTTTACATATTTTAAATATTTTATTGTAAAAAGGGTGGGGTGCAGTAAAAATATAGTAAAAAGCACAACTATTTTTTAATTTACATTAACTAATTTTGCAAACAACTACACCTGTCATAGTTCTACTTAGGTAGTCTTATAATTTTTTTATCAGTATATACCGGGTGACACAGGAGACATGTAACACCCCGTGGCATGTTTATTTAAAAGATATTATTTTGAAATTTGGTACACTTATATAATGCGTGATTGTCCTTTTTCAAGTACAAACATTTTTCCCACCACTTCCGGTTTCACCGGAAGTGACATCTACTGTGTTACTTTAAATGGCACCCTGTATATTTTTTACTTATCTGATTCGTCTCTAGATTCTCTTTTCAACCATGTATCGGAACATGGCATTTGTTTTTAAAATGACAGTTAATATCAATTTTAGTTTTTAAGTCTAGGTGGCCCTGATATGAACCTTGGCAGATATTGATGCGTAGTGTGCCGTGATATCGAAAGATCTCTGGTATGCGACTTTGTGCCTCATACTTTTTTGGGAATAACCAGTAGCTGAACATACTAATAAGATCTAACTTATTTAAAAAAAATATCTTTAAACAACCCACGATATCATAAAAACTAAGACAGGAACCCCATTTTTTTATTTCACCTAGTTAGAAAATATTTATCTTTTATTTTTGTCCAATACAATTGCTGTGCCTATCCTATTTTACTTTCTTCATTAAAGTTAGTATCGAATGTTATTGCATAGTAATGAATATTGTACTGCAACAAAAATAAAAAGCAGGCGGTGGAAACAAAAGGAGGTAAAACGAGGCGTCATTTTGATTTGACAATTAAGAATTGTTTACTTGGCAGCAATTTAAGTATTTTTCATTAAATTATACCTAAGTTATCACGTTTTTAACTCTGTTTTGCCATGTATTCACGAAATGAAAAAGTAGATATGCTACTAATCTATGACGAATGTAAGAAAAATAGCAGGCGGGCTACTGACTTATATCAAGAAAGATTTCCCGAAAGAATTCATCCACCAAACAAGTATTTTGTAAGAGTTGAACAGCAATTCTGAAGTGAACCAGATGTACCGGAAAATAATTTCATTATCGATGAAGAGTCGGAAATCAATGTACTTGCAATTGTCGAGGTAGATTCCACGATTTCGGTAAGACAGATTGAGGACAAAACCGGTGTAAATCGAGAATCAGCTCGACGCATTTTGAAAAAACACAAATTTAAATCATACAAGTACCAAATACACCAGCATTTATATGAAAATGATTTTCAAAGAAGATTGAACTATTGCAATTAGTTTCTGAACAGACACAATTTGGACAATAATTTTCATGAACACATTTTATTTTCCGACGAGTCCAGGTCCACTAATTTGGGATTATTTAATTGTAACAACACCCGTTATTGGGCACAAGAAAATCCCAGAAATATGAGAGAAAGTGCATATCAGGAGCGATTTAATTTTAATGTATGGCTAGGAGTAATTGGCAGAAGAATTATTGGGCCAATAATTTTTGATGGTCCATTAAATGGAGAAAGATATTTGGGATTTTTGCAAAACCAGATACAAGATTTTTTGGAAGAACTGCCACCTAATGTTAACCCAATAATTTTTCAACCGGATGGGGCTCCACCACGTAACAGCAGAGTTGTGGTGAATTATTTAAATGAAAGGTTTGGAGAAAACTGGATGGGAACAAATGGGCCCGTTCGATGGCCTGCAAGGTCACCAGACCTTACGCCGCTTGATTTTTTTGTATGGGGCCACCTCAAGAAAAACGTTTATAGAACTCCACCAACATCCACCAACAAACAGAGAAGACATGGAAATGAGAGTCAGAAGAGCCATCGATGGGATTACTGAATTACACTTAGATAACGTGCTTAGGGCTACCGTCACAAAAACACGATTGTGCAGAGATAATAACGGACAACATTTTGAGCATCTGCAGTAAAAGACGCTTTTGTTTGTAGTACTTCAGTAAATATTTCATTTTAATTTCATTCATTCGTTGTAAAAATGTATTACATAGCGCAATGGTTTTTCATCAATTTTGTTCAAATGTGTTTTACTGATGTTTCTTATTTATTAAAAAAATCGTTTTACCTACTTTTATTTTGTTTCCACCGCCTGCTTACTAAATATTTTTGTTGAAGTACAATATTCATTACTATGCAATAACATTTGATACTAATTTTAATGAAGAAAGTAAAATAGGATAGGCACAGCAATTGTATTGGACAAAAATAAAAGATAAATAAGTATTTTTTAACTAGGTGAAATAAAAAAATGGGGTTCCTATCTTGGTTTTTATGATATCGTGGGTTGTTTAAAGATATTTTTTTTAAATAAGTTAGATCTTATTAGTCTGTTCAGCTACTGGTTATTCCCAAAAAAATATGAGGCCCAAAGCCGCATACCAGAGGTCTTTCGATATCACGGTACACTACGCATCAATATCTGCCAAGGTTCATATCAGGGCCACCTAGACTTAACAAACTAAAATTGATATTAACTGTCATTTTAAAAACAAATGCCGTGTTCCGATACATGGTTGAAAAGAGAGTCTAGAGACGAATCAGCTAGGTAAAAAACATTCAGGGTGCCATTTAAAATAACAGAGTAGATGTGACTTCCGGTGAAACCGGAAGTGGTGGGAAAAATGTTTGTACTTAAAAAAGGACAATCAAGCATTATATAAGTGTATCAAATTTCAAAATAATATCTTTTTAAATAAACATGCTACGGGGTGTTACATGTCTCCTGTGTCACCTGGTATATTATAAAAAAGTTATGGCCAAAAATAATAAATATTTTCTTATCGGATCTCTCTCTCTCTCTCTTGATTATGCCCACCTTAACTTCTAACATTTTAATAATTTTGTCTTGGGAGAATAAAAATATAAACATTTGTAGAAAACAAGAGCAAGTTTTAAGTCAATACTATGTTGATTTGTTTATTAACAAAATGGTAAACCACAAAAGTTAAGATATCTTGACAGAAAAAAAAAATTATTTTCTCAAACTATTAGCTTTTTCGTTGCTTTTAGTATAAGAACATTTTATATTTGAATTCCCTTTGCATGTCAAAATTTAATTTGTTTACATGGTCAAAAATATTTTCTTTCAGTTATTTTCAAGTTTGCTCTACCGTCTACCACACACATTTCACAAGGGCAAGGGTGTAAATTTTAGCAACAAATACGATTTTCAGCTGTTTCAATGCCTGTTTTAATTTGAAATTTTAATTGAAAATAGCACTTTGTAAGTCATACATTTTTCCTAAGTTATATACTTAAAGATTTCGAGATATTTTAAAAAAATCGATGGAAGACACGCTGTAAAAAATTTAACTGCTTAAATAAACAATTCATGTAATCTAATGGCACTAATTTGCTGAAAATATTAAAGCATATTCAGATTTCATATCAAATAACATTCACATTCATACGACGTAAACAAACGCACGTGAGTTTACGACTGATCGACCAATAGCAATACAACACTCAGGACAGCACGTTTTGAAATTCGCTTACATCGTATGAATTTAAAATATAAATATGCTTTAAATACTATGTGTTATTTTTAAAACTTTATCGAAATCCTAATGAAAACCAACTTCGGTATTTGAATATAAATGTGAAGAGTGTACTTTTTAAATTACATAACTATATGTCTCAAACGCGTTTGATATATCTTAAGAATCTTAAGAAACAACACGATTAAAAATAGCTTTTGAACAGGGCAACATGTTTAAAACTAAGGAAAATAAACTAATTGTAACAACACTTACCATTTTAAGAGTACTTGTAGTGATATTATCATTAAGGTATTTCATTTTAGCACTGTAGTATCGAGCACTGGCTATCACTTAACACAATCGAACTGTTTGTAACGCTACTGAATAACAACTAATAGTTGTAATAAACATAATTTGCAAACAACCCTTTCTTACCCCTTCCCCTCCAGCCGTCGACACACCCCTCAGCCAGGATTTGACTGGCCCTGGTCGGCAGGTCGCCGCCGGCGCCGGTCCAAACTCTTTTGGGGCAAAATCGTAAACTGAAACAATGTTGACGATGCTTCTTTAATTTTTTTTTAGAGAACCTGGAATTAATCATACATAGAAGTAAAAACTAAACTCTTTCCTGTCCAGCTACACCCCCTTAAAGGGGTGTACCAAAATTTTTTTTTATTTCTATCTCAAATAACGTAATCGAAAAAAGATGAAATTGGCACATCTCGTTTACTGATCAAAAGGCATCTAACGAAATCATTTTATCCATCTAGCGTGTACACAAAGGGGTGAAATTAACTACCCCTCTTGAAATTTTGTAAGTATCTTTCTGCCTGCTATTTTTTTATCAATTAAAAATATAACTAAATATTATGATTCATTTAGAAACTTTTTTATCTCTTGAAAAAATTTCGTAAAATCGACCATTTTTGAGAAAAAAATTAAATTATATCCTCCTAAGTGATCAATCAAAAGCGATGAGCGCAATTACATTAATGTAAATTACTAAAATTAGGCTGGTGTCAAATTATAATTTGACAATATTACGTACTGATATGATCATTTGGTGCTTTTAAATTACACGAGACATTACAAATTAAAGACGAAAGTATTGAAAAGCAAATTTATTAGTATACTAAAAAAAACTAATACAAAATACACGAAAGATGGATTTAAACAGTAAAAAAATTTAAACATGAAGACAATGATTGTTGTTTTTATATATTAAATAATAAATAAACACCACAGAAATTAGACAACCCCCAATTCCAGAAGCCAGGGGCTTGTGCGGAAGGAGGTTACACATTGGAAAAACCCGACCATACAACCATTTCCTCTAACAGTGCCAGAGCCGGAGCCAGGATTCGAACCCGGTGGTGCGATGTCCGTGTGATTAATCGCGATTGCCATCTTCCGGCTATTGACCAGATTAAAGCATTTGTTCAAAATGACGATCTCTAACTTGAATGCACTTTTGCAAATGTTTCCTAAAATTGCCATACAAGCTATTTAGAACATATGGAGAGTTTCAATGGCAGCATTAAAAATTTTCTTTCTTAAAACTTCGACGTTAGGGACACGCGTCTAGTAAACAACATTTTTCAAGTGGCCCCAAAATTAAAAATCCAATGGATTCATATCTGGGGACCGAGGGGGCCATTTAATTGTAGTTTCTTGCCCCCTTCCAATCCAGAGATTTCTATGTTAAGTGTAGCCATTCTCGAACGTCTAACGGATAATGAGGTGGCGCACTATCCTGTATAAATCACAGTGTTTGACGTAATGCAAGAGGTAAATCGTCTATAAGTTGATACAGGTCATTTTGTAAAAAGTTTAAATAAGCTGGATCATTTAATCTGTTTGGTAACTCAAAAGGCCCTATTAATTTATTGCCTATAATTCCGGCCCAAATATGTATTGAAAAGTTGTATTGATATCTTCCATTTACAACAGCGTGAGGTTTATCGCCGCTCCATAAATACTGGTTACGAAAATTTAAAACTCCATGTCGAGTACAGCAGCATTCATCAGTGAATAGTACTTGTATTCTCTGTAAATGATAGGGGTAAAGTCCTTGTCTTTTCAAAATCCTCCATACTGATGTTCTTGTCATGTGGAATTGATGAGCAGCCTGTCTAATATACTCAGTATGTGCACCAAAATATTTGTACCTCCATTGCATCTCCTATTTGTCTCCGACGACTACAATCATGACTTCTTTTTTTTAAAACAGCCCCTTTCTCTTAAATTCAAGTGAATATTAGAAAAAATACGAACATTTGACACAGAGTACGAGTACGATATTGCTCTTTTGCCGCTGAAGCATTTCCTTTACATTCACCATAAATTAAATGTATGTCTGCATATTATTCCTCATTATTAAAATTATGCATTTTAAAATCTGGTTAGAAAACCACTAGTATTAAGCATTAAGTAATAAGGAATGATTATTTTATTATTTCAAAGGCAAGAAACAACGTTATATTGTCAAATTATAATTCGACACCAGCCTACTTTTAGTATTTTACACTAATATAATTTTGCTCATCGCTTTTGATTGATCACTTAGGCAGATGCAATTTAGTTTTTTCCCCAAAAATGGGTGATTTTACGAAATTTTTTCAAGTGATGAAAAAGTTTCTAAATTAATCATAATGTTTAGTTATTTTTATTTAATTAAAAAAAATAGTAGGCAGAAAAATATTTACAAAATTTCAAGAAGGGTAGTTAATTTCACCCCTTTGTGTACCCGCTAGGTGAATGAAATAAATTCTTTAGATGCCTTTTGATGAGTAACCGAGATGTGCTAAATTTCGTATTTATCCGATTACATTATTTTGAGATAAAAATTAAAAACCTTTTTTTGGCACACTCCTTTAATGGGGTGTAGCTGGACTGGAAAGGGTTATTTTGAAAAAGCGAAGAACCCGTCTTAATTTTCGACAGGGAATCTACAGTTAAATTTTTTGCACGTTATTACGGGACACCCTGTATATGCACACTTATACATAAAACAAAATAGCAAGTAAGTTGTTATATATTAACTTATAGGTATCGTATGCAATAGTAATCTAATAGAATTTTAATTATGAGTTACATTTTTAACAATTAAAACTATGATTAGACTGTAAATCTAGTAAGTATATTTTTACAGTAGCACTATCGATATAACAATAAACATATGCTAATATTTTGGTAGCATTTTTTTGTCAATTTGTAAGGAAGTTCTGGTTTAATTATTTTTTGCATCCATTAATGAGTAGATATTTTCTCGGTTTTCTAGTCGTATGTAGCTTTTATATTATTTTTTGAATATATTCACTATTCGGGGTCTTAAGGGCTGTTATTTCGAGGGTTAACGAATATAAAATTTTAGCTCCTAGAAAATTTAAGCTTCGGTGTTCAATTGTTTTTTGCAGCAAATTTAACTGTTTTTTTCTCTTGTATTGTAATCATGTTCTAATAGTCGTAATAGATGTTTATTCGTTTAAATATAAATGCAAACTACATACAAATAATGTTGCCTAATGTCAATGATTTTCATTTCATCCAGTGATTGATCTGAGGGATGCTTTTGTTTAAAATTATCGCGAAGAATCTTTTTGTGATATTTCAACGGATTTTTAAGTGATTGCTCAATACGCGCCGCCATCCTAATAATGCGTAAGTTAGGTGCGGTTTAATCAATAAACGATACAATATTATTAGATCTTTTGTGAAATAGATGTATCATGGACCTAAGTTCTTTTTATTATGTATTCCATATGTATATCTCATTTTAAATGGGAGCCTATAAATACACCTAAATATTTAATATTTAGTTGAATTAATATATGTTAGCTGGCCATCCTTATTTATATTCAAGGTGTTATATCGTGGTAACTTGTTTTTGTATGACGAAAAGGGTAGAAAAGTATTTTATTATTAAATATTTTTTAATCCACGTGAAATCTGTCTTTACCTTCTGTTTTAAAATAACCTAATATGTGTCTTTATAATACATACGAGCGTATCGTCTGCTAAAGTAATTATTTCCACTTTGGTTTCAAGAAGAAATAAATTATTAAAATATATGATAAACAGCAATGGACCCGAGATAGTGCCTTGAGGAATACTATATTTGATTGTTTCTGGAGTACTTTACACTCCATTTAGGTTAACATACAATCCTATCTCGTAAGTAACTGTTAAATAATTTTTAGACTCCACAGATACCAAGATCTTCTATGGATTCACAGAGTAGTAAGAAACTTACAATATCAAATGCCTTTAAAATCTGAAAAGACAGCTAATGAAGGCATTTGTTGGTCTAACGAGTTACAAATCTTTTTTGTGAGAGATATAGCATCTTGTATTGATATTCATGCCTATGCATAAATAAATCTGAAAATTTATGTTTGGGGGCTATACACTACGTTTTTCAACGTTAACGGGACAGAAAATACATGTATCAGGTGACCTGGAGACATGTAATGCTCTGTAACTTTTTCTTAATATAATTTTAGATATAGTTGAAAAAACAGAATTACAGACAGTTTTCCCTGAGAAGAAAGGCCACAGAATAAATATTTAAGCAGTGTATAGAAAACTTTGAGAAAAGAATACCAGTGTTTTCTTTAATATATTTTTTCAATTTTAATAAAAATTAAACTTTAAAAATTATCGAATTGAAGTGCTCAAAAAATATTGTTTTCAATGAAAGCCTTCATTTATTTTCTGTTATTTCGGCCACTACCTTTTTGCTGAAAATCAAAAAAACTTACTTATTATTAGACCCTTCATGAAGTTCTCCTTGGCCTCCTGACGAAAAATTTTCAAAAGACCATATCGATACATTTTTCTACCGTAAATAACTTTTATTCGAAATATTTTTAGATTCGACGTCGTTAGCCTCTCCCTAGAGCCGCCTCTGACCCACGTATTTCCCAATATTCATTAGTGTTTTAACTTGAACATCCTGTCTTAAGGTGGGCATATCCAAGAGAGAGAGAGAGAGAGACAGAGATCCGATAAGGAAATATTTATTATTTTTGGCGACAATTTTTTTTAATACATGTATTGGTAAAAAAAACAAACTAAGTAGAACAATGACAGGTGTAGTGATATGAATTTTCACTCAATAATTTCAGTTGTTTACAAAATTAGTTAATTTAAATTAAAAAATAGTACCAATCTCCATATCTTGTAGTTTTAAATTAAGAAATACCCTTCTAAAATATTTTAACTCACTTAAGGTACACCCTATATAGTACGCGCAATAGACAGGAAGTCGCTGTTTTATTGCGTGCCATTAATAAGCGGCACCTTTATTGGTGTGTCGGTAATTTTAAAATTTAATAATTAGTATATTTATAGTGTCTGTAATAGTTCAGTTGCTATCAACCTTAATATAAAAAAAAATGTGTACAATTCCACCCCTTTGATACAGTCATGCGTACAATAATACAAAGTGCGCACGCCTTGCTTTTCTTGCAGTAAATTATTTTTTACTTTTTAGAATGACTTTTTTTTCTTTTTCTGTAAGAAGAGCAAGTTTTTTAATTTTCTTTAATTTTTTTTTATTTTTTACTTTTTAGTCGTACTTTAATTATTTATAACGTATAGAACCGGGAGCTGGGTCCCGAGGTATAAACCTAACGGCATTCCATTATGTCACCCGAACTAATATCGTACCATTTGTACGGAAAAAAACGGACGTAGATGTCTCTGATCGGGCGAAAACCATTTGTATTTTACGTTTTGCTGAAGATGCCGGTTGGATAGTATATTTAATCAATTTTCATCCCGCGCCCCCTATGTGCGGATATTTGCAAAAGTAACGGTGAAATACTGTATTGTTGGATTCTTTTGTATCAATTGCTCACACTGTAACATGGAAACGAAACTATGTTATGCTAATAAATTTAATATAATTTTTTTTTTTTTTTACATTTATTTCACGTCGGCCTATTTCCGCTATTTAATATAATTATTTTTGGTGCTAGATTACGAAATGCCATTTTTGCATTCGAGAATCCGAGAATAATATATATAATGGTAAATTTATTAGATCTCCAAATTACCGAAAAATAATCAGGATGAAATCAGTCATCGACCGGGAAAATTTATTCAGATGGATTTTTGTGCCATCTTGTTCAAAATGTGCTCTTAAAAACTTTCTCAAGACTTTTTGATAATGGTCGCAAGGCCGAAACATATGTTAGACAAAACTGAGCAAAACTCATGAAACAGTAAACCAAGTGTGTATTGTGACTATTGTTTTGAATATTTATAATTATTCTAGTAACATACTGCGATTGGTTTGTACAAAAATGTCAACAGAACCCAAACTTTCATTCAAAAGTATTATGGACAGACGAGACTAGATTCACTAATTGTGGTGTTTTCAATAGACATACACACACTACTGGAGTATCCAAAGCCCTCACACAATTAGCCAAAGAAGGTTTCGAACCAAATCTGGATTCAATGTCTGGTGTGGCATCATAGGTAAACTTATTTAAATCGTTCATTGATAATAATTCATTATAAAAAAATACTTTCCTAAAGCCTGGATTACAAAGGAGATAGTTGACATGGGTAATGAGTTAAAGGGTCTATTTTGGCTTTATAAACAAGCACGTGCAGACAGTGTTCTCGCAAATAAATACATTTCTCTGAAAAAAAATTATAAACAAAAAATAGATTTGGCAAAATAATCTTATAACCAAAAAATGCTTAGCACCGATGATATGGCACTAAAACAAAAACGAGTATGGAATATAGTACGGGAGAAAACTGGAAAAATTAAGTCTAAGGTCAGCCCAGAAATTATAATTCAAAATAACCTCACTTCTGATAAACATATCGTAAAGAACTACTTTGGCGAATTCTTTTCAATAGTAGCTGATAACGCAGTTCAAAATCATTTTGGTGCTAATATATCCACTGAGTGTACTACTATGGTCACAAATTCCAACTCTTTCTTTTTTATATCGGCAACTGAGGAAGATATTATCGCTGCAATTGACAATTTAAAAAAATACCGATTCTTTCGGCATTGACTGTATCCCTACAAAAATAATAAAAACTGTGAAATATTCTATAGCAGGACCTTTAGCTTATATAGTTAATCGCTCTATCGAACTTGGAGAATTTCCAAGTGACTTAAAGATTGGTATAGTTGTACCGATATATAAGAAACACGATTCCACCTCTGTAGAAAATTATCGTCCAATTACCATTCTAACTATAGTATGTAAAGTTATTGAAAGAGTAATTTATAATAAAATGATGTCATTCTTAAATAAATATAATATAATAACTAAATGTCAAAATGGATTTTATCCTGGTAGATCTACATGAACAGCAGTCTATGATTTCTCTGAATATATACATAAATGCATTGAAAATAAGAAATCGGTGGGTGCACTTTTTTTTGACATGTCAAGAGCTTTTGACTGTCTTGAATCTGCATTTATTGAAAAAAACTATATGCTATAGGTTTTAGAGGAAAATTCCTATCATGGATAATTTCATATTTAAAGTATCGGAAAATATCGGTTAAAATCGGAAATATTTTTTCTGACAAATTTGAAACTCAACTTGGTGTTCCGCAAGGGTCCGTGCTGGGACCTCTCATATTTTTATTATTTATCAATGACCTACCAATACATGTTTCTGCAAATTGTATTGTAATGTATGCAGATGATATCACGCTAGGATTTGATGCAAACAGTCCAGCCGAGCTCCAAGATAAGTTTCATTTCATTTCCAGTCAATTTAACAACTACAGTTGGAAAAATGGTTTAATTGTCAATGCAGATAAAACAGTTGCTATGAATTTTTACAATAGAAAAATAACAAATCACCATTTTGATATAAAAGTCAATAATGTGTCAATAGAAATTTCGCCTTCAAACAAATTTCTAGGGACTTATTTTGATGCTGATTTGAGCTATAATAGCCACATTGAACATGTGTGTAAAAAAATTAATAGTAGTTATTACGCTATATTACACTTAAAAAATGTTGTCGACACAAAAAGCTTAATTAATATTTACCATGCACTTGTTAATTCGGTGTTTTCATATAATGTCATCCTGTGGGGAAATATGACTGCTTTCAATTGTAACAGAATATTTATTTCGCAAAAAAGAATTATAAGACTCATGTTTTCATTAAGACCTACAGTTTCGTGCCAACCATTATTTCGGGAGCACAAGACATTAACTTTTCCATGCCTTTATATTTATAGCTGTATTTTATTCATAAAAAAGAACATTGGAAAATTTGAAATTAATGCTGCCAACCATAATTATTGTACAAGACTTGGTTCTCTTATAAAATTATCCAGACATCACTCTTGTTTATATGAAAAGACCCCATCGTATGCTGGAAGCAAATTGTATAACCATTTGCCTGAAAATATAAAGTCAACAATCCCTTTGCACCAGTTCAGAGAAAAACTAAAATTATTTTTGATTAATAAATCTTATTATTCAGTGAGTGATTACTTGAATGATGAGGGAATAAATTAATTCTGTGATAATTATATATATAGATGTGATAAATTATTTTCTCTTTTTTTTACTCATAATGTTTTATTATGTATATAAATGTATTTCTTTTGACCTGTCTGATATCATGTATAATGATCTAAAGGACTAATAAATTATTATTATTATTATTATTCCAGGTTATCGCATTATTGAATCATTTATTTATCATATTAATTTGAACGGTGCAAATTATTTGCGAATGTTGCAAGAACAAATAATACCAGCTCTTAGACTTGCTGTAGAAGATATTAACCAGATTTGGTTTCATCAAGATGGTTGTCCAGCACATAATAGCGGCATAGTAACACAATTCTTAAGAGCAACTTTTGATAATAAAATAATTGCAAATAATGGTAAGGTTCGATGGCCAGCCAGGTCTCCTGATGTCAATCCGTTGGACTATTTTCTTTGGGGGCATACAAAAAACGAAGTTATTCATTTGGACCACCAGAAAATATTCAAAGTTTAGAAGAACGTGTAAGAAATACTTTGGCTGCTGTTAACAGAAATACTTTAAGGAGAGCGTGTAGTTCAATATTAAAGCGATGTCAAAAGTGCATTAATGAACAAGGACGACATATTGAACAATTTCTTTAAGTATTTAATTAATTTGTTTTAATTTTAAGCTGAAGCTAAAAAATCGGATTATTTTAAAATAAATTTTCTTCATAGCCTACTTAGAAAACTTAATTTTTTCATATTTTACACCAGTACATATTTTTTTCCTGGCATTGCGATACATCATTGAAAGGGGAATTAAAAGCACTACTGAATATATAAAAAATCCAATATGGCGTCCGTAAGAAAAAACAAAGTTAGTGGCATTAACTGAAAAACAAATGACGGTAGAAATTTTTTGGTAACGTCAACGAAAGCACCTTAAAAAAGTGTCCTAACAATCTACTTATTAAAATATGACCAGTCATCAAATTAGGCAGATACGGGAGGTTTTTTAAAATGCACCTTTTCAGTTTTTTGAACATATTTCGGAAACGAACATAGCTAGGCCAAATTTAAAAAGAAACGGTCACAAAATTCTTCAAAAAAGTCCCCATTTAACCGCTTTTCTATCTCAATAATAACAGAGGTAGCAATGCATGTACCCCCGATTCGGGACACAGTGTATTACTTACTGTCCGTACCATTACAATTTGTACAGAAAGTAAAAGCACAGCTTATAATATAATCTGTAGTAAAAGTATCAGATGTTGTTATCGAAATCAAGTCAAGTGCCGAGTACCTGTTATTGTGAGTTTTCGGAACATAAATATTAATGATACAGAAATGCCCGCAAAGACAAGCTAGCCATAGAATTTTAATGGAGTGGTGTCTCCGTTACTTTTTGCGACTAGATAAGATCCACTCACACACATACACATAACATAAATATTTCATAGTGTCGAATGAGTACGAGACGTTTGAAAACAGGATGGCACATCCACGAAAATTCGGCCACTTTTTTGACAGTCTCGTAAAGGCGTAGATAGGGGGTACTAAACTAGCGGAACTTCGAACTACACATATATTAGGATCAAATCAGGATTTTAATGTGAAATGTCTGGTCATTGAACAGATAAATGTTGGAATAATAAATTCCTTAAATTGGTTACAATTTAAATGACAATAATGTATTGTCTGAAAGTTATTTGTGGCATTCTACGAATATTCTTTCCTATTATTTGGGTTTTCTACCACATATATTATTATCCTCTTCAAAACAAATCACCGAATCTACAAAATAATAGAATTATTGGAAAAAACCTCTGCGCCCGTGACGTTTACGCCAAAGGAAAAGTCAGAGGTTATGTTTTGCAAATAATATAAATCGGAATAAACACAGAAATAATGTATTTTGCTGACGTTTCGGAAAGTAATCTCTTTCCGTTTTCAAAGCTATTTTTTGGAAGAACTCTTATTTTGCTGTGTATGTCAAATACACAGCTTTAAGATTCTGTTTATGTTATTTCCATAGATACTTACTACTTACACAGAACATAGAACTGATGATATTTTCTTTTAGATAATGTTGAGTTTGTTAAGTTCTTCTTTTAACATTGGTAGCCAGGTTGTACAAATATCTACAGAACAATTCGATACGCACTTATCTTCATTTAATAAGATTATTGCTGATTCTTTGATTTTTCTTTTTTTGGTATCTGTTTCTTTTGTTAAAATTTTTGCCGAGTCCCAGTTTATTCTATATCCGTTTTCTCAAGCATGTTCACAAATCTTTGATTTCTGAATTTCATTCTTTCTAATGTAATTCTTGTGCTCATCCAACCTCACACTGAAAGGTCTGGATGACTCACCCACATAACATTTATCACATTCGCACGGGATATTGTAAATACAGTTTTTTGAATTCTGCTCCCTGTTTATCGGTTTTGTTTTTGTTAAAATAGATCTTAAAGTGTTCCCCGTTTGAAATATCGTCCTAACATGAAATTTGTCACCTATACGGCGTAGCTTTTCCGATAGTCTGAATACATAAGGAATTATTGCTGTATAATGACGTTCAGGTTTTTGTCGTACCTGATTGTCCTTATTTTCAACATTTATGAAAACTCTATCAACAAAGGCTTCAGGATATTGATTTTGTACTAGAACCTCTTTGATAAACTTTTTCTCGTTATTTAATATTTCATTATTAGATGAAATTATTTTGGCCCTATCGTATAAACATTTTACAACGCCTCTTTTAACATTTATTGACTGATTGGAGTTAAAATTTAGATACCTATTAGTATGTGTTGGTTTTCTATAAACGCTTGTTTCAATTGTATTATTTACCCTTCTAATTAAAACATCTAAAAACGGTAGTTCATTCCTACTTTCTACTTCTAATGTGAATTTAATAGACGGTTCCTTACTATTTATATTTTCTAAAAAACTATCTAATAAATCAACACCATGAGGCCAAATTGCAAAGATGTCGTCAACATATCTCCACCAGACAACCGGTTTGTTTATACAATTTTGAACATGTGTGTTCTCAAAGTTCTCCATAAATATGTTGCTTAAAATTGGTGATAATGCAGACCCCATAGCCATACCAAAATCCTGCTGATAGAACTCATTGTCCAATTGAAAATAGGTTGTTTTTATACACAGTGTTAAGAGTTCCATTATGCTATTTACACTTAATTTAGTTCTTTTTTTTTTTTTTTATACATTTATTTAACGTCGGCCTATTTCCGCTACTGAGGCCTAACACCGACGCCTGTAGACGAGCTACCCCCAACCAGGAATTTTTGCCGAACCTCTTCCCTTAAGAAGAGTAGGGATCTTTTACTTGCCTAACATTTAATAGACAAGGGACCGACAGCTTTACATCCCCTCCGAAGGATGGTATATCTCCTATACAACCCTCGCCTAAGGTTGTATAGCTTCCGCGCATACACTGATATACAAGCCGCTGGAAGATGTGTGAGGCGAGAACGCGGTTTCCGTTGGAATGGTCACCAATCCAAGTACTAACCGCGCCTGTCGTTGCTTTACATCGCATACCGAAGTATGTACATAGTAAAGACGCACCTACGCTCGCCCCTAATTTAGTTCTAGTTTCCAAATTATTATCATTTAGCAACCTGTCTTTAACTATTTTTAAGGTTTCATCTACCGGAACATTGGTAAAAAGACTAACTACATCAAAACTAACCATCAGGTGTGATTCATGAATATCGTTTTCATAAATTTTTTCTATGAAATGTTTACTATTTTTAATATATGAATCGGCATTTCCAGATAATGGATCAATAATTTTAAGTAAAAATTTTGCCAAATTATGACATGGTGAATTAATAGAACTAACAATTGGTCTTAAAGGAATATTTTGTTTATGTGTCTTTGCTAAGCCATAAAAATGAGGAGGCTTACTATGATGTGGTGTAAGTTTCCTTCGTTCAAAATCATTAAATTCATGTTTGTATTTAAACAGAGTTCGGTAAATTTTGCTCTCTATTGATTTTGTTGGATCTTTGTTTAGTTTTGAGTAGGGTCCCTCATTTACAAGAGTCATAATTTTTGTGTTATATATATCTTTATCTATAATGACTGTGGCATTACCTTTGTCTGCTGGCAATATTTTTATACTTTCATCGCGTTTTAAAGAATTTATCGATAACTTTTCTTCTGGAGTTAAATTATCTTTAATTTTATATTGCTTCTCTAAAGCAATTTTTGCCCGTATGCGATACTCATTACCACTATCTGTTGGTAAATTTTGAGCCGTTTTTTCTATTGCCGCTACTATGTCAAATTTTGGAACAGTTTTCGGGTTTATTGCAAAATTTAAACCTTTTGATAGTACAAGCCTGTCTGAAATGGACAAAAGTCTTTTTGACATATTAATGACAGTCCTATCAATTAAAGGATTATTATTTAAATTTTGTAATTGCCTAATCTGTTTTTCCCTTATTAAGTTTCTAAATTTATGTAAATGCGTACCTTTTTGCAGATTAAAATATTTTTCGTAACTCAACCTGACATTCTGGATTATAAACTGATATAATGTATTTCTCAATTTTTTATGTAATGAAATTTTTTCTACAAACATTTGTTAAAATTTTATGACGTCATCGGCAATTTTACTAAATGGCAACCCTCATTAGAAACGTCAATTGCAAGAGCACATTTTTTCCATACAGTGCCGTTATAAGCACATCCACGTCCTCTTACGAAGAGAAGTCTAATCCCTAAATAGCAGAATAAAATAAGCTACAAGGAAAACGGCGCCATCTCTGAGCCAACTGGTGTACTACCATTACCAAAGATGGATAGAAAACTGTAGAAACATCTCAAATGACAGATTAGAAGAATCGAAAAGTTGTTTGGAACGATCGGGAGGAAAATGGACGAAACGAAAATAAACCCCACGGATATATAAGAAGCAGATCCTGCGTGCGTTGGATCGGTACAGTTCTGAATGAGATGAGAAATTATCGGATAAGAGAAAGAACAGTAATAAATTGTAAATTATAGTAGTGAGACTATAGTAGATGAAAGTTATAAATGATAGCTCAGTGTGTTAAAGCCACTGGCTAGCAAACTGAGTTGCCTAGCGAAGTGGGTTCGATTCCCGCAAGGCGAAACAATTTTTCATTAAAAAAATTGCCCCAAGAGTGGTTCGGAGTCCACATTAAACTGTAGGGCCTCGTCTCTCTTTGCCTAGCACAAGATCCTTGAGATCTTCCAGGGGGTTACTTCGGTAACTTGAGAGGCGGTTAAGAAAACATTTTAAGAAACATTTTAAGTGTGTTATTGTAAGGACTAATTATTGTAATTTAGTGATTAATTAATTAGTGTTGCGATTATTGAACCTGCGTTTGGAGGTGCTTACTACAGGGTATAAACATGTAACAGTACGTTAAATTCTATGGCATATTGTGTGGCGAAATTGTCAAGAAAAAATCATTTAACATTAATAGCACAGACGTGGATTACTTATGGTCGAAACTTAGTAGAGAAACTTTTTTATGACTTTTTTCACCCGGGATAAATCAATCAATAAACGGTTGGTCTTATGTTTCAGTTCCATACTTTATATTTGAATTTACTTAATTTTTCTCATCAACTTTTCCAAATTAATGTTTTCTCTACCTCAATCCTTAATGTTACTTTTGCAAAATATCCATTAAAAAATCATAGTTGGGCCTGATTTAGAGATTGAGTAACAGTTCTGCCTTTCAAAGGCAGTTCCCAATGAGCAACATGTGCTGTAAAATAAAATCAAATGGGCTAGTAGACAAAAACAAAAATGAGAAAAGTAGCATAGTATGACTCTTCAATATGTTTTAAATATAATTTCAAGGTAATTTTACCGACTATTATTGATTTTATTGTAAAATGAATATGCTTAAGATTAAAGTGGATTTAAAATAAGGCGGTTTCTGTTTATCTCGTGACGTAATAGCGTAACATGCGCGCACATTCAATATAATGCCGACAGCGCCGCACATACGTTTTGCACAACTTTGTTGGCTCCGCCCTTCCACTAGCGCACATTTCTCTGCTGATTACACTATTACATCATAGCCAATATATAGCCCGAACATTTGCGGCAATAGACACTTAAAGCAACACCAAGTAATTCTTTGAAGTAAACGCAGGAATACATATAAATTCATATGTTACGATACTTGGACTTAAATTGAGATAAAGCAGTGTTTGAAACGTAACGTATTTACTGAACTAAATTTCAATGAAACTTATAAACATATAATCGCTTAACCCAACACTTTTCATTGGTGTCTTTGTTTTATTTATATTACATAGTTTTGTAAATAGGCCAAAAATAAGAAAAATCGATGGTGGTTTTGCGAATGTGGCATCTTTGACAGTTACAATGATACAATCGGGTGCAATCGCTGGTTCCATCGCCATTACTCGGCTCGATGCGATACGTTTTAGATATACGTACGAACACGCAAGTTTACGTTAGGCGTAAATACAAATGTACAATAATTCGCTATTGTGCGTGCGTATCTGTCGTTTTATATTTTTACGTCTACGTTCTTCTTGGTGCTTTAAGTGTCTACATAGTTTAAACTTCATGATTTTTTTATTATAAGGCATTATTAAGAAAATAAAATAAAAAATACGGGTCAACTGTTTTTATATGTAAATGTTATTAAAATAATTTAAAAAAATTGTCTACTTGCCCAAATATCGAAGGTATAGCTGTACATTAGTACGAAGTAGGACACACTTTAAACACCTTTAAATTCATTTTCATTTGGCCTTTAAATCTGTATGGCCAATCGTCTTACAGAGAGTTCTGAAGGAATTGAAAGATGCATCATAAATATAGCGATAAAATTTATTTATTTCACGTTCTGATAACGACTGATATTATTTTTTAATAGTGACTGAAAAAACATTGATTTCTTTATAAAAAAGATAAAAAATTAATTATATTAGTAGAGAGAAAATTACAATAAATAATGGGCTCTGTTTTAAACATTTGATGATATGTAAGAACCAGACAATCTGAAAAATTGGAACCAGTAACTGACAGTAAATTTGCATTCTATATTCCGTTAACCTTATATTTGTCCCGAAATAAAAGCATTGAAGAAAGGAATAGTTGATAAAATTAAATATGAAAGAATTCAATAGGACGCCAGGGTAAAAATTCGAGGCTTTTATTAGGCCATGTAGGATCCAAGTCGAATTATTGACATGCAAATTCCTAACTTTGATTGAATAGTCATGTTAAGGAACATTTTCTTGTTTCCAGAACCTCAGATCTTGAAACAATTTTGCCATAATGGGCCTGAATTGAAATTGCAGATAGGAAATTCTTATCCTCCAACGTATCATTGTTAACTGAAGTCTGAGATGGAGTTTTTTATACGCTTTATATTAGCTTCACCTGTATGTTTGTTTGTTTCTTGTTTGTTTGTATGTAAACTTTTTCAATCTTTGAACGTGATTCTCACCCACTTCAAAACGTCAGATTAAACTGAAACTTTGCACATTTATCAAGGACCGATAACAATACAATAATTTGACAACTTCGTCCTAATGTCCTCACCAGGATTATCAGGATAAAAGAAATTTTTTAAAAATGACTAATCTATTGTCGACATTTAATAATATAACGTATTTGCCGTTAATACATACATTATGATGTGAAATATTAATTATGTACTACTAGCGGATACTCAGCGGTTTTGAAAAGCAGGATGAATGGCAAGAGGGTGACAAAAAAAATTATAGTTTAAAAAACTAAAAAAACACGCTTTAATAGCGAACCGAACTAAAAAGTAAAAAATAATGTTTACATATTTTAAATATTTTATTGTAAAAAGCGTGGGGTGCAATAAAAATATACGTTTTTTTTAGTTTTTTAAACTATAATTTTTTTCAGATAACATGCGTTAGATTTTGGGTTCTGTGTGTCAAGCTCTAGTAGGCTCAAATTGAACTTTTTGAGTGGAAAACTTCAATTCTTCAAGAAGCAATTCTTATCTTATATGGTGTTGTCCTTCCTGAGTCGGACCCTAAGGAACTTCGATCGAATTTTCTGATCAGAAACTTTTCTTCGTCTATTTTTAATCCTGCAATAACTGAATTTTCTAGCGTAAGAACGTTAAGTATATAAATTTTTGCCCATGTGGCATAAAATTCTGTTGACATACTCGAAAGTGTACCTCATATTCAGCTTTAGACTACAAAAATACATAGCGACTTTAGGCACAGACATGGTTCCGTTTGATTTCGTCGTAGTTGGGTAATAAGTACTTAAGAATATGTACAGTCGTCGATATAAATTAGGATTAAGTAAGTTGTTTGTATGGGGTTTTCCAGTCATATCCTGCAGCGAGTCGTCTGGTACATACAATAAGGATCAGAGTGTTAATAGTTTTAACTATTGAAATAGCAAATCTATTAGATTCAAAGCCGTCGAAGCAAGGCACTAGGTAAAAGATAGAGTCTGGACAATTACTTCCACAATAATGGAGATACATACGTGAAATTGGCGTATTTGGCCATATTGTATATCTCCTGAAATAAAAGAATATACATATAACAATTAAAAAGGTCCAAGATTTGATAAAACTAAATCTGATACCGTTAAAGAAATACACTTTATGAACCAATTTACTAATTCAGGTATCTGTCGAGAAAATTTTGAAGTAAGTACATTGTACCTAAGACTGAGCATTTCTCTAAGATATAGTGGCGATTCAGCAAAAATATAAAAAAACTGCTGCCCAAGGAATCACTACTTCCACATCCAGATTTTGTATCCAATTCTTTTACACGCTAAATCCCAATGTAATATTTTATTCCCTTTAATAATAAAGTGGGGGGTGGTAGAGGGGTGGCTAATATAAAAAAATTAGAAGCCCTTGATTCGCTTATATACACGAAATGCCAATTTAATTTTTTATTCCCTTAAACTATAGGTTGGGGGGTGGCAATGGGGGTTGTAGAGGGGGTAACTAATGCCAAAATAAATTTTAGAGGCCCTTGGTTCTCGTACACACACTAAATCCCAATTTAATTTTTTACTCCTTTTAATAATAAAGTGAGGGTGGCAGAGGGGTTAGCTAACGCCAAAAATTTTTTTGAGACGTTTCGTTCTTGTATACACACTAAATCGCATTTTAATTTTTGTACTCTCTTTCATAGTAGTGTGGTAATGGTATTGGGGGTGGTAGTGAAGGGAGAGGGGGTGGCTGATGATACAAAAAATTTATAGTCCCTTGGTTCTCGAATACACACTAAATTCCAATTTAACTTTTTACTCGCTTTAATAATAGGGTGGGGGTGGTAGAGGGGGTAACTAACGCCAAAAAAATTTGTTGAGACGTTTCGTTCTTGTATACACACTAAATCACATTTTAATTTTTTTACTCCCTTTCATAATTGTGTGGGGGTGATAATGGGGGGGAGGGGGTGACTGATGCCAAAAAAAAATTTGAGACTAACTTTTCGTACAAGCCCTAAATTGCAATTTTATGGACTCTTACCTGCCTGCTTTGCCTACTTTAATAAATAATAATAAGTAAACACCACAGAAATTAGACAACCCCCAATTCCAAAAGCCAGGGCTTGTGCGGAAGGGGGTTACACATTGAAAAAGCGCGGACATACAACCATTTCCTCTGACAGTGCCGGAGCCAAGATTCGAACCCGGCGGTGCGATGTCCGTGTGATTAATCGCGATTGCCACCTCTCGCCTCAACCCACTCGGCTATCGACCAGACATTATATATTTACCCTTATTTATCACATTTACCCCCGAACCCTTCAACGGAATTAGATCAAAATATAGTCTCGTTCCAGATCTCGTTACAATACATAAGGGTACCAATTTTCAAGCCACTATCATAAACGGTTCCAGAGTAAACGTACGCACAAAAAAGTTACAGACAGACCGACAGACAGGATTTTTTTTTATTTAAAATCTCGACGTTTCATGACATTTTAAGCCTATTTCAATAAAAAAAAAAAAAAAATTTCTGCGTTACTATACTTCCACAGGACGTGGAAGTTATAGATAGATGATATTTATATACGTTTTCAACTTTATACCAATTTAGTTTCTTTATTTTGTGAGATATATTGTCGAATTTTTTAAAATCTGAATACATATTTACAGCTATTCATTACTTTTTGTAAACGATATTCAGTAAGCTGGTCTAAGCATGAGTAGTAAATTATGTTAGAGTAGTTTGAAATAGGTAAGACTAGACTTTCGCAGAGCTTTTTTTCATTTTAAAGTTTATGATGCCAATATCTGTTTTAGACTAGCATAACATTTTTTTATTACAGATGATACATGATTTTGAAATCTCAAATTAGTTTCAAATAATAAGCTCAAATTCTTGGCCGAGTTTACAGCCACTAAAGACTTATCTTCAATTTTCAAATTCAAATTTTATGTGAAATTTTGCCTATACTTATCAGGGCAGTATAAAATGAACGCACACTTATTTGAATTTAGTTTTAAGTTATTTTGATTAGCATAATTTGATATTGTAGAAAAATCTTCATTAATTTGCGAAAAGAATAAAACAACTGTGTATCATCAGTGAAGGCTTGCATATTCGTATATTCAGAACATTTAAATACATCGGCTGTGTATATTAAAAAAAGAAAAGGCCCCAAAACGGAACCTTGTAGCACGCCAGAAGTGATATTATTTGTTGTCAGAATATTCATTATTTAGAAACTCCATTTGTTTCCGATTTGGAAGATAGGATGAAAAGAAATTTACAGATGTGTTATCAATACCATAAAAGTTTAACTTCGCGCATATCAGTGCGTTATCAAGAGTACCAAATGTTTTTGAAAAATCTAATAAAACTAATGCGGACACCTCGCAATTGTCCAAAGCATTAATGATGTTGTTGGTTATGTTTAGTAAAACTGAGGTGGTACTGACCCCTTTCTGTAGCCAGACTGTAAAGTTGAAACTATATTGTTTATTGTGACAAATTCGTTAATTTGCGTGTAAATTACTTTTTCTAGGACTTCTGATATAGCTGGTATAATGCTTATTGGTCTTAAATTAAAGCATAATTTTGAATCATTTATTTTTGCCAATGGTTTTATAGTTGATAGTTTCCAGTTTACAGGAAAGTAACCTACTTCTAAGCGGCAATTAATTAAATGGGTAAGATATTTATATATTAGGGGTAAACAAGTATGCAACATTTGAGCTCTAATTCCATCAACCCCACACGCATTCGATTTAAAACTGTTTACAGTTTTAATTATGTCATCATAAATTGCAAACGTAAATTTAAAAGATAATTTCCATCAAACTTGTTCATAGTAAAATAATTTACAGAGTTAGGACAATTATTTGGCACACTGTAAACGGAGGCAAAATAGTCATTTGTTTGGTTTGGAGTTTGTAGATTCTTAAGAATTTCGATATATTTTTTTTTGTTTTATATTTAGAGTATTGAAAGCTTTCCATAATTTTTTGTGCTATTGCAATTTTGGTTGTGTGTCAAATAAGCTACTTTTTTCATCTGATGGCACTTAGAGTCATATTCCTGAGGTGTTTGTATATAATCCAGTCGTCATAATTTTATGGCTATGTGTTTTTCTTGTCTTATCCTGTTTAAGAGTATACTTTGTATTACGAATTTTAAACAATATTGTATTGTCACACACATTAAATAAACTACTACAACTACGATCACAACCACTTCTACTATACCTTAAGAGAAAAAAAATAATAATAAAAACATTAACATTTATGTATTAATTATATTATTTAAGATTATAATTATGGCATAAGTTGAGTAATTAATACTTTTTTGTAAAACTTTTAGTTCCCTTAACAAACTTTTGGGTCCGCCCGTGGTCCTCCGTCTAAAACCGGCTGTCGTGCAGGCAGACGAAACAGATAAATACATCCCATCTTTATGGATTTGTCGCAAAATTCCTGCGAATTCAAGGTTAACGCACATTACAGCCGCCATTGTTTGAAAGAAGCTACCGTGCTACGCGTCACCGCCGACGTGATGTATGGTCCATTTTACTTTTGGCAGCTCGATAATCAGGCCGGCCAACCGTTTTTGTAGAGATCTGCCGCGCTGGCTCTGAGTTTCGCATCATTTATTCCTTGATGAACCCAAAAAGCTTTTTATCTTTTGTCCAAGACGAGTTTGTTTTGAAATTTAAACGAGTTTTCAATTAGATTTGATGCCATTACCACTCCCCACTCATATAGTCTGCAAATTTTCGAATAAATATACCAGTAGTTCGTATCATATAAAAAAAAATTACCATATATACGATGACATATTTGGTGCATAATGATATTCCGCCTTGTGTATAGTATTTTCAATATATCTCTTATCTGAAAAGAAAAGTACCAGCCCCAGTTTTATCATCTAAAATGCTTTTAGCGCGCAAAAGACAATAAACTTTTTATAAATCAATCTCTATGTTATTTAATTAACAGAATACTTATTGCAGGAGTATGTCCTGATATGTTTAAAATAGCGGTGATAAAGCAAATGTTGGTAATGTAGAAACTTTTGAAATGATAAGTAGAGAGTTGTTAATATCCAAGCTAGAAGGATTAGGATTGAGAAATAACAAGTTAAATTGGTTTAAAAGTTGCCTAAGCAACAGATCACAAAGAGTTAAATAAGAAAACTCAGTAACAAGTGAGCTACAGATAGAACATGTCATTCCTCAGGGAATTATTCTTGGTCCTATTCTATTTATTCTTTATATAAATGATATTGTTAAGTGTACAAGTAAGTGTAAAATGTCCATGTTTGCAAATGATACAATATTGTATATACGTGGTAATGATCATAACCAGATGTATACAGGGTGTCTCACCGGGAACTGAATCGATCGATATAGAAAAAAGTACGCATCGGAAAATTTTGAAAATTTAGATAATTACTAATGTCGGTGTGACCAATCCAACTAAAGTAATTACAAGCAGCTGGCACTTGCACTTATACCGAAAGTCGATACCAACTTACTTATTTCAAATGGAACACCCTATATGTTTTAGGGTTTTCGAAAAGTGCATAAAATTCTGAGTCGAAAATATGTAGCATATCCTATACCTAAACCTAGACTTTTCAGGGATATTTGAAATTTTATAGAAAATTTGACAGGTGCAACGGTTTGCAAGAACCGTTATAACTTTCTTCATGTAAAAGATCTTCATTTGCTTCTTGTCACGTAAAAAGAACACAGGGAGAACTACGTTCTACAGTTCTACAACTGAAATAAACTCAACAATATCATACCAAGTGTTCCGTTTTTCGCGTTACATTTTGTCAACTTCAAACCGCGAAAACTTGTTGAAGTCAAATGGAACACCCTGTATTTTTTTACATCAAGTTGTGTAAAATTGAATTCCCTTTTTCTGATATTAGCATTGTGGGAGTTAAAATTACAACTTTTTGAAATATTGCGATTTTATTAGAAATTCATGAATTGTTGTAATCATTTCATCAAAATAACCATGATTAGAAACAATCAGTCATTACCTTATGTCAAAAAATGCCAATACGTTTAAATTATTCCAACGAAAACTTTTTAAATTTGTTTCTTATTTATGGAGAATGTGATAAAGTAATATCAAGAACTTGCAGCAGATTTGTTACTCGATATCCACAAAAACACAAAATAACACTAACACTGTAACATGCGTATTAATCGAATTGAATATATGGCATGAACTAAAATAGCAGAGATAAGATCAATTTAAAATATGATTTCATTTTAATTTAATTATTGCTCAAAATTGCGCCTTCGAACCTCGACACATTTTTGGCACCTTCGGATTAGTTCCTCATGGGTCGCTCTTCTAATTGAATCCTGTGATATGTTTTGAAATGCATTTCTTACTCTTTAGATACAATCTTCAATGGTTGTTAATGGGTTCTCATAAACTTTATTTTTAATAGTTCCCCAAATGAAATAATCCAGAACTGATAAATCGGGCGAGTGATCTTGTAAATAATTATTAATTAAATATGCGTTATGTGGGGGAGCACCGTCGTGCTGATAAAAAATGTTTCTATGTTCGGCGAGAGGTAAATTTTCTAAATAGTTATTATTCAAATTTTGTAAGCTATTCAAATATCTTTCACCTAAAAAAAAAAACAAAAATTTGCCTATACATATTAGCAGAACAGAAAATTTAATTTACCGTTTAAATTTTCATGATAAAATTGTAATGCCACCACTCTATCGTTTCTTATGGCACAGTAAACATTGAACTGCCAACTTTCCTGAAAGTTTCGCTCTCTGAACATATGAGGATTTGAGTCACTCCAATAATGCGAATTGTGTCTATTAAAAAGTCCATTTTTAGTAAATTTTGCTTCATCTGTCCATATAATATTTCCCAAATAAGAATCGTGACCCTCAGACCTTATTAGAATAAACTCACAAAAATTCTGTCTTCTTAGGAAATCTGTTTCTTTTAATCCTTGAACCATATGGAATGAAAACGGGTGAAACTTATGTTTTAATAAGATTCTGCGAATTGAATCCTTGCGTAGTCCCGATTCCAGAGCAGCTTGTCTTAATGACATCCTTGGAAATGCATGAAAATATCCCAGAATGACTATTTCAATGTTTTCGTCTCGGTTTTCGTCATCAACAATAGGCTTTCTTCTTTGCATTTTTGCCTTGATAGAGCCATAATTTTTTTAATTTTCCAGTATGCGCTTTACAATGTTTGGTGACGGTTTCCGTTTTTGTGGATATCGAGTAGCAAATGTGCTGCAAGTTCTTGATATTACTTTATCACATTCTCCATAAATAATATTCAAAATTTAGAAAGTCTTCGTGAGTGTTATTTTGTGTTTTTGTGGATATCGAGTAACAAATCTGCTGCAAGTTCTTGATATTACTTTATCACATTCTCCATAAATAAGAAACAAATTTAAAAAGTTTTCGTTGGAATAATTTAAACGTATTGGCATTTTTTGACATAAGGTAATGACTGATTGTTTCTAATCATGGCTATTTTGATGAAATGATTACAACAATTCATGAATTTCTAATAAAATCGCAAATATTTCAAAAAGTTGTAACTTTAACCCCTACAATGCTAAATCAGAAAAAAGGGAATTCAATTTTACACAACTTGACGTAAAAAAATACAGGATGTTCCATTTGACCTAAACAAGTTTTCGCGGTTTGAAGTTGACAAAATGTAACGCGAAAAACGGAACACTTGGTATGATATTATTGAATTTATTTCAGTTGTAGAACGTAGTTCTCCTTGTGTTCTTTTTACGTGACAAGAAGCAAATGAGGATCTTTTACACGAAGAAAGTTATAACGGTTCTTGCAAACCGTTGCATCTGTCAAATTTTCTATAAAATATCAAATATCTCTGAAACAGCTAGGTTTAGGTATATGATATGTTACATATTTTCGACTCAGAATTTTATGCTATTTTTGAAAACCCTAAAAAACATACGGTGTTCCATTTGAAATAAGCAAGTTGGTATCGACTTCCGGTATAAACGGAAATGCCAGCTGCTTGTAATTATTTTAGTTGGATTGACCACACCAACATTAGTGATTATCTAAATTTTCAAAATTTTCTGATGCGTACTTTACCCTATATCGATCGATTAAGTTCCCGGTGAGACACCCTGTATACTTAAGACATTAAACACTGCGATAGTTCCTTTTTGCATAGTCCCTGTTTCCTATGTTTCTCTGTTTTCTTTTTCTCTTTCCACCCCTGTTAAAATTATATGATGTATTATATATTATTATATGTATTATTCTATTTCACTTATTAATCTGTAATTTGTCATATTTGTTCATAATCCTGTATTTTCCCATCCAATAATTGGACTTGGCTGTTGGATAGTGTATGTAAATAAATAAAATGAAAAAATAAATAGCTTTGATGTCGACTTATCCACTTAAATTCATATTAATAGAAGCACTTTTGTTCCTTTATATATCTATTTATAGTGTTCTTTCATCAAAATTACGCTAAACATTACTAAGTCGTTCGTAATAGATGATTTTACTATTTTTTATATCTATTGAAAGAATCTAAAAAAAATTAATTAGTTCTAATAATAATAAGGTCTAAGGTTCAAATTTACAGTTATATATGGTGATTTATTAATGCAGAACTTCTTCACAACTAATTAATTGTATAATAACTACTTCATTTACCTTATATGCGCATATGATACCAATATAGAAAATAATTGTGGTAGTTATAGTTTTATTTGGAGTTACTTTTAAAACGGGATGGAATTAGTTGTTCTCCATCAGGTATGGAATAATCAGGATTAAATCAGAGCAGACCAGACTGAGCCTAACAAGACTTTTGATGATTTCTGTCAACAAAAAGCCATCAATTAAGAATGACTATTTTGGATCGGACAAGAAGCGCGTTCTATATTATAATATTAACGTGCGGCTCAGGGTCGGACTATCTATCCTCTTCAGAAATATATATTTATGTGGAGCAAGAATATTTTTTAAATTTTAAATTCAGTATGCGAAAGTTCATACACTGTTACGAACAACTCTTAAATTTTAAAACAAATGTATTTCTTCTTTTATAAGTATTAAGAGGTATTACAAGGAACTAAAAAAATCTGAAAAAAAATTAAATACGAATCTGTTTCCTTACTTACTTTCTTAAATTAAATCTAGTTTGATTATATACTAATCCAGCTTATTTTTTCAGCTTTATTTTGTTCAGCGCCCTAGCATAGCAAAATATATGCACACGGAAAGAACTACCCAATAACCATTACCGCTTACATTGTCAACTGCCAATTGAGACTCGAACTCGGGAGAGATGACAGCGACTAACTGTGTTGTCTCTCACATAACCGCGTTTATCCCGCTGCCACAATCTCAGTAACACATTGAAAACACTGGTTAACATCCATATCGGGTTTCTGACTGAGTAAATATTATTCAAAAACTACCACAAATGTATTTTACCATTAAAACTATTCCTAGCTTCAGTGAAATATAAAAGCGTTATCTTGTCTTCTCAACATTGCTACATAACTTAAACTAAAGAAGCAATTTTTTGATAAATTTTATTTGAATATTTAGCATATAACTTTAATTACTTAGACTTCTTTTGTTATAGATTGCAGAAAATTAGACTAGAGCGACAGAGGCTTAGAAATAAGTTTAAATTTCGCCATTACCATACTTGGATGCTTATTTTAAAGGAAGAAAAAACAAAACTAAAGATTCACTGATTCGGTGAAATTCGTTTAAGGTCCATTAGATATGCTTAAGACTTGTCAACAATTGAAAGTTAAATGGCGATTAAAGAAAATCCGTCATCTAAATAATAATTTAATTTGAAATATTCAGAAAATTGCTGAAACTGTTGTACCTGATAAATGTACTCAAGGATTAGCAGATCTCCTACCATTTATTTCAACTCTAGATTCAGAATTTTCGCTCATATTAATAAACCAATAACATAAGTTATTTTCTAGTTCTAAAAAAGCGTTTTTTCTTCTATTAAATGATACGTATAAATTGCTATTTTAAACACAAGTATTAATTTCACTTTAACGTTTTGTAAAGGTTATATTTAGCAGATTTCTAAAGCCTATTACACCAAAGGACAAAATTATTTTGACTTTAAACACAATTTTCTGTATTCTGATCTTGCTTCACCCAAAACCTATTTCTAATATGTTACAATTTGAATAATTTATATAGCGCTGGTAACAGCTTCAAAATAAATATCGCGTCAGCAGATAAACCGCCTTTTTTGTGTAAAATATTTAAAAATTTTGTAAAAAAAACTTGCTCAGAATTTAAAAAAATGACTTTAAATTTTTAATCTAATGTAACGCTGAAAATTTCAAAGTAAAATATTTAATTAACTAATGGGACGTTTTAAAAACGTTTATTAAATGATTTCGACGTGACCTTGAATTTTACATTACATGGCTTGACTAGAATGAATCGGAACAAGTAAAGCACACTTAAACTAAAAACCGCTGCCCAAGGAATCACTACTTCCACATCCAGATTTTGTATCCAAGTCTTATACACACTAAATCCCAATGTAATATTTTACTCCCTTTAATGATAGGGTGAAGGTGGCAATAAGGGTGGTAGAGGGGGTGGTTAATGCCAAAATAAATTTTAAAGACCCTTGGCTCTCGTACACACATTAAATCCCAATTTAATTTTTTACTCCCTCTAATAATGGATGGGGGTGGCAATGGGGGTGGTAGAGGGGGTGGCTAATGCCAAACAAATTTTAGAGGCACTTGGTTCTTGTATACACACTAATTCCCAATTTAATTTTTTACTCCCTTTAATAATAGGGTGAGGGTGGCAATTGGCTGGTAGAGGGGGTAGCTAATGCCAAAAAAATTTTTTTCAGATGTTTTGTTTTTGTATACACATTAAATCACATTTTAATTTGTTTTACTCCCCTTCATAATAGTGTGGGGGTGGTATTGGGGGTCAGAGTGGGGAGTGGTTGATGCCCAAAAATTTTTGAGACCTTAACTTTTCGTACATGTCCTAAATTGCAATTTTATGGAGTCTTACATGTGCTTTCCCTATTTACCCTTATTTACCCCATTTACCCCCGAACCCTTCAACGGAATTAGATCAAAATATAATCTAGTTCCAGATCTCGTTATATAATTGTCCCAAATTTTAAGTCAATATCATAAACGGTTCCAGAGTAAACGTGCGCACAAAAATAGTTACAGACAGACCGACGGATCGACAGACAGACAGAAAATTGTTTTCGCTCAAATTTAAAATCTCGTTTCATGACATTTTAAACCTATTTCAACAAAAAAAAATTAACTTTTTTTTTGCGTTACTATACTTCCACTGCACGTGGAAGTAAAAATAAAACCGTTGCCGAACTAATCTTATACACAGTAAATCCCAATGTAATATTTTATTCCCTTTAATAATAGAGTGGGGGGTGGTAGAGGAGGTGGCTAATGTAAAAAAAATATTAGAAGCCCTTAGTTCTCGTATACACACTAAATCCCAATTTAATTCTCATTCCCTTAAACGATAGGGTGGGGGCGATAATGGGGGTGGTAGAGGGGGTAACTAATGCCAAAATATATTTTAGATGCCCTTGGTTCTCGTACACACACTAAATCCCAATTTAATTTTTTACTCCCTTTAATAATAGGGCGGAGGTGCCAATGTGGGTGGTAGAGAGGGTGGCCAATGCCAAAAAAAACTAAGAGTTCCTTGGTTCTCGTATACAAACTAAGTCCCAATTCAATTTTCTACTCCTTTTATTAATAGGATGAGGGGTGGCAATGGAGGTGGTAGAAGGGGTAGCTAACACCAAAAAAAATTTTTGAGACGTTTCGTTCTTGTATACACACTAAATCACATTTTATATTTTTACTCCTTTTCATAATAGTGTGGGGGTGGTATTGGGGGTGATAGTGGGCGGGGGGGTGGCTGATGCCAAAAAAATTTTTAAGACCTTTACTTTTCGTACAAGCCCTGAATTGCCATTTTATGGACTCTTACCTGCTTGCTTTTCCTATTTACCATTATTTACCTCATTTACCCCCGAACCCTTCAACGGAATTGGATCAAAATATAATCTAGTTCCAGATCTCGTCACAGTACGTAAGTGTATCAAATTTCAAGTCAATATCATAAATGGTTCCAGAGTACACGTGCGTACAAAAAAATTACAGACAGACCTATAGACAGGAAAATTTTTTTTCGCTCAAATTTAAAATCTCGACGTTTCATGACATTTCAACAACAACAAAATTTAAAAAAATTTGCGTTACTATACTTCCACTGGACGTGGAAATAAAATTGAATTAAAAAAAGTTTGACATTTGACTTGTTGCATATGTAGTATCACCACTGCTGGTACCGGAAGCAAAAAAAAATAATTGATATGCCAGTAAGTGGCGTTCATCACGTATAGACAATATCAAGTTTTAATAATTCATCTGCAAAAATAGACTAAAAATTAGAGCTATACTATGTACGTGTTACATGCTGTAGTTATATCGTTAGTAGCAACTGTATTTTGAAATTTTTTAAGTAATGACAAACTGTTAAGCTCGTGCCAAAGCGGATTTTGAATTCTAAAAAAAATATATTAACAGGCAAGGACCAGCCGGAAAATTCAGTTAAGGATATAGTAACAATAATTAAACACGAGATAAAGTGAAATTGTGAAATGGGGATGCTGTTTAGGAGTTGAAAGTGTTTCTTTGCAATTTTCGGCGAAACGTGACCTCCTAGGGCAAAATGTCTTCATAGAAGTTGCAGATAGTAAAAAAAGTCTAAAACTTTTATATAAGGCATTTTTCACCATAACCTCACATTTTCTGATAAAATGGTGGAAAACCGATTTTTCGGTTTTTTATTTTTTTCTCTCGTGGAAATAATTCAATTTACATGAAATTATGTCCAATTATGTGTTATTTGCATTGAATAAGCATGATTTTTTTTTGGAATCTGGGAGACAAGTAGTTTCCGAGATATTTACATTTTTTCGAAAAAAAAAACAACTTTTTTGTTGTTTTTTTAATTAAATATTCTCTCCGAGCTCATTATATATATATATATATATATATATATATATATATATATATATATATATATATATATATACTTATATGTTAATGGTTTGTTTTTCCCGAAACCGGTTAAAATTGATGAAAACAAAAAAAATGAATCACGCAAAATCAGGTGGTCATTAAGGACTTCAAGATCTAGGTATGTGCCAAGTTTCAAAACTTCCCTACCTTTTGCAAGATCAATTGTATTCATTGACTGGAGTATAATGACAAAATAATATTTTTCCGAAGACGAAGAGAGTAAGAATTTGCAAAAAATATCAATAAATTAGTTGTTTTACTTAATAATTATATATTCAAATTATTTTATTCAAATATACCTAAAACAGATACTCATCGTTATACCATTTATTTAGTGAAAAAATAGTAAAATATATATTAATAAAAATGCACACTAGGCCAGTGAGCCTTAACTCTAGCTTACGACTTTTAATACGTACGATGCATTGCCATGAAAAACTTAAGTTTCAGAATGATTTCCCACATTTTCTTCATGTAAATTCATTCAACTTTAGTAACGTTACATTGAAGTAAATTTTGTCATTGAAATCTAATCCATTATTTACATAAATAATTAAAATAATGGAAAATAATAAAAAATATTGAAAAATTCGTGATTCGGAAAGCAATTTTTTTAGTTTTCTCAATTTTAAGCGATTTTATGAAAAATAAACCATCAACATATATAAACCACTTTAAAATAGACATTTCAGCGGTTTAAATAATAAAAAAAAAAACCGTGGAAGATTCTGTTTCTTTTTCTAAAAATGTAAATATCTCGGAAACTACTTATTTCCCAGATTCCAAAAAAATCACACTTATTGAGTGCAAAAAAAGGTATACTTTCATAATTTTACGTAAATTAATTATTTCTACGAAAGAAAAAATAAAAAACCGAAAAATTGGTTTTCCACCGTTTTCTCAGAATATTTGAGGTTACGTGAAGTAAGTTTTAGAATATCTACAACTTTTATAAAGGACATTTTCCACTAGGAGGTCACATTTCGCCAAAAATCGCAAAAATCCTTTCAACTTCTAAACAATACCCCCAGTTCACAATTTCATTTTATCTCGTATTAAATTTTTGTTTTATCTCTTAGTTATAGCCTTAACTAAATTTTCCGGCTGGTCCTTGCCTGTTAGTTTTTTTTTTCAAAAAGTTATTGGCACCAGCCTGTCTGTTCAATAATCAAATTCAATATAAACAACTTATATTCTTGTAGTCTCATGAATTTTCATGGTTATTACAATTTTTACAAAAATATTTAGTGTTGTAATTACTTGGCTAACATTCCATATTAAGAATAAAATTAAACACAACACGATATCGTTATCTCATCTATGGGCTCTATCAAATCAGACATGGCATATCGTTATTATTATATCACATATTAATATTCCTAGTGCAGTGTTTTTTAAAAATAATCTAAAGCTGTTTGTCTTGCTATAAATGATACCTGTAACGAGCGGTAACGATAGAAGCCTTTTCATATAATCCGTTCCTGTCCATGTTTTATCATATAGTTCAAAATCAATAATGCATGACTCGATTAATTATTTATGATCGATCGTTCATTATCTTACTCATTTTATTATGTTAAATAAAATAACAACTACGACTAAGCTTGCGCTCTGATGGATCAGGTGCTTTTCCTGTCTTGTGTTAACATCGATTTCTAGAAAATGTATTATATTTTATGACATCCTGTCTGACAATCCACAATTTTAATTTAAATAGGTAATTTGCTATTTATTATTCAGTTTGTTTAATTTTTATTATTTGTCCGGATACAATTACCTAGACAAAAATCCATTTATTGGGCGGGAATTCTACAAATAAAACATTGCTGCTCAACACAGACCAAAAAAACAATTTCCCCAATAAACAGAAACGGAATACAAATAGACGATACTTAAATAATAACAAATGTAAACAAAAGTATAGTCTAAAGATTAAAAGTATTAAGATTAGTCTTGCAATAAAAATTTTCTTTGATAGTCATAAACTATACTGCTTTAGCAGAAATAAAAGCAAGTTTCGTTATTTCAAATATTCTCGTATTAAAATTAAAATGTTACTTATTATACAGGGTGAACCATTAATAATAGGCCATAGTTCAGGGGTAGATTCTTTAGGTCAAAATATGAGGATATAATCAAATATGCCTTAGTAAAATGTTGCTGTTGAAAAAGATCAAAGCTCAAATTATTTTTTCGTTTTTCGCAATAACTCAAGAGCCTCTTGACTGATCTTCGCTAGAGGAACTTTTTTTATTCTAAGAAACAATAATGTATGTATTACATCACGCTAGATCATAGAGGACGCCGCAGGACCTGTATCTGATGATGAATTGTTTTCATATCTTTTGACGAAACGTTGTGGTACTTTTAGCCAGAAAATCTGATGAGGGCGTCATTTCCACGTATAAAAGTAACACTGGGTAGAACTTGATAACTCCAACCATTTTCGAGGAAAGTGCCGTTAAACATTTCAATAATTTTTTGAAAGACAAATTCAAATTTAATGAAACAAAGGACAAAACGTAAGGAAAACAAAATCGTAATAACAGAATAAACTCTTTCTCACTTTCTTATGAACCAACGGATGATTTGCATGGTATTGAGATAAATACATAAATCAAAAGATTGTCTAAAATAAGGATCTAATCTTATTAGAAGACCAAGAAATAACGTAAAAGTTGACTTAATAACATTATAAACTTTCTCCCCATGTAGAAATCCCAAGCTGCATCTTAGAGTAAATGTTCGATATGGTCTCCACATATTTAATAATAATAATAATAATAGACTTTATTGAATCAAACAAATATAAACCAGGCGAAGTTTAGCAATTGCTACTCTTACACTTAACCTGGCTTATAATAAACAGAACATATATTTCAATACATGGATGTGTGTATATTAGAAAAAGAAGAAAACTTAAATTTAAATTCAAATTGAATAAGAGGGGTATATTACATAAAACATATCAGTTAATAAGGGAAGTTTGCATTATTTACAATACTTATTATATCTATTTAAAGTTATCAGATTGATTTTATTTAAATTACACTACTTAGTTTCCTGTTAAGATGAGCTTTAAACGAATACTTTAGTAAGTGGGCAAAATTTTTGATAGTGGAGTTGTAAAGCTTAACAGCCAAATAAGAAAAACATTTTTGTAATATGGCTGACGAGTGACATGGGATATGTAGATTAAGTTTATATCTTAGATTTAAACCATGCGAATCAGATCTTTTTAATAATTTTTGAAAAAGGGATAGAGGTAATTGATCATTGATAATTTTGTAAATCAAATTACAGTAATTACGTTTTCGCCTAGTAGTCATATTCGTCCAATGTAATTCCGAAATTTTACGAGAAATGTGATCATATTTCCTCAAACCAAATACAAATCTGCAACGAGAGTTTTGTACATTTTGAACTCTATTTTGATTAAATTTATCTAGGAAGGGACCATAAATACAATCGCCATAGTTGAAACGTGAGAGAATTAGGGAATCGGATAAGGTCTTCTTTACGTGGATCGTTAAGATATTTCTATAGGAATAGAGTGATTTCAGCGTACTATATGATTTTATCAATAAGCTGTTAATATGCAGATTAAATTTTAAATCGCTGTCAAATATAACACTCAGGTTCTTTAAAGAATATTTGGATTGTTTCAGATTGAACTTTAATGGTAATATTACTATCAACAAACTCTCTATTTCTTTTATTTCCAAAAAATAATACATGGCATTTACTTTCATTTAATTTTAGATTATGCTTATTTGATAAAGTGCTAATTGTATCGAGATCTTCATTGATAAAATTTTCCATAATATTTTCAACTTTAAAATTATATTGAATCTGTGTATCATCCGCGAACGCTTGAACTTTACAATGTCTAACTGATCTTAGTATATCACTCGTGTAAACTAAAAAAAAGGAGTGGCCCCAATATCGAACCTTGAGGTACACCGGATGTAACACATCTTACAGAGGACACCCTATCATTTATATGAACTACCTGCGACCTACTGCGAAGATAAGAGCTAATAAGATTAACAAGCTTATCAGAGCAACCATAATAAATCAACTTACTGCACACAAGTTTATGATTAATAGTATTGAATGCCTTGGAGAAGTCTAACAGTACTAGGGCTGTTACTCCTTTTCTATCTACAGAAGATACAATATCGTCACATACGTTTAGAAGAGCGGTTGAAGTACTGTAACCCCGCCTAAAACCCGACTGACGCTCTGGTAATATTTGTTTTTGCTCCAAGTATTTTGTAAGTTGAATAGAAATGGCTTTTTCTAATACTTTAGATACAGCTGATAAAATACTTATTGGCCGTAAATCAGTGTAATTAAGAGGGGTATTAACTTTAGGTAACGGCTTGACTACAGCTACTTTCCACGTTGAAGGAAAATAACTGTGTTCTATACAACAATTTATAATATGCGTAATAAAGCTATCTACGTAAGGGCTGCAGTACTTTAATATGGCTATTGAGATATTATCAGACCCATAGGCATTCGATTTAATACTTCTATGCCTTTTCTAATTCTATTCATCAAAGATCTTTTTACATTGAAAAATACATTTTCCTGTTCGCTAATAAAATTCGCTGCGTTTTGTATTTTGTCCTACAGTTCTTCTCTTGAGTTGATAATATTTGCATAGACTAAGGACTTCATATGTCCCCACACGGACTCCTTGGTGGCCAAGCAAATTCACTTTCTCGACCGATCCATCTGCGTGGGAAAGTCTTATCAACATAATTCCTGACTTCAATGGAGAAATGAGGGGAGCTCCATCTTGCATGAATCACATTCTGTTCCGTATTTCTAGTATGAAAGCATGTAATATATCAGCAAGAGTATTTTGAAGAAAAAACAGATAAGGCTGTCTATTTAAATTTGGAGGATGGACAAATGGCCCCAATAATTGATCGCCGATGATACCATTCCAAACGTTAATCTTAAATTCTTGCTGAAAATGCCTTTCTTTAACGGCATGCGGATTTTCTACTTCCCAGTAATGAATATTTCTCCAGTTAAAAACGCCTCGGCGAGTAAAACTTGCTTCGTCGGTAAAGTGTTCTTAACAAAATTTCGATCCTTGTTGTGTTTATTTAGAACAAATTGACAAAATTGTAGCATTTGGGCAAGATCCCTTCGAAGTAAGTTTTGTACAGGAATGAGATGATATGGGTAGAAGCGTTCTTTACGTAAGACTCTTAGGAAAGATTATTTACTCACCCCTGTTGCTGCTGCTAAACAACTTGAGCTGACTTGAGAATCTTCCTCCACACGAACTAAAATTTCTAGTTCTTGATATGGAGTAATTCGTTTCGGTCATCCTACATCGTTTTTATGGCGAAATGAACCCGTTTCTCCCAAACGACGAAACAAATCTTTGAAAATCTTATGGTCTGGCTGTATTCTATTTGGATACTGCAATGAGTATCTCCTCGCTGCAGCACGTCCGCTAAAATTATTTTGTGCGTAAACACATACCATATCCCTCATTTCCGTATTTGAAAAATTATTATGTCTAGGCATTGTAAATAAAGAAGTTAAAGAAATTAGCTCGAGGAACACAAGAACAAAATAAAATGATTAAATGACGTAAATGACAGAACTAAAACGTAACCAAAGCACACTTTTCTATAAATACACTTTGTTTCATTAAATTTGAATTTGTCTTTCAAAAAATTATTGAAATGTTTAACGGCACTTTCCTCAAAAACGGTTGGAGTTATCAAGTTCTACCAAGTGTACCTTTTATACGTAAAAATGACGCGCTCATAAGATTTTCTGGTCAGAAGTACCACAACGTTTCGTCAAAAAAAATATGAAAAAAATTCATCATCAGATATAGGTCCTGCGGCGCCCTCTATGATCTAACGTAACGTAACACATAAATTATTGTTTCTTAGAATAAAAAAAGTTCCTCTAGTAATTTGGCGATGATCAGTCAAGAGGCTGTTGAGTTATTGCAAAAGAACGAAAAAATAATTTGTACTTTGACACCCTGTATCCATTTGGTTATGTCCTCATATTTTGGCCAAAAGGATCTACCCCTGAACTATTGCCTATTGTGTGGAACAGCCAAATGGAATGTATTCATTTCATTTCAATTATTGTGCATATTTATAAAAATTCCGAGCGTTACCTGCTTATTCTCTTTTTATTTATTTTTGGAAAATAATCGAGGCAACACATGGGGACGACTAGGTGGTTTTAGCCGGAGCAAAAAGTCGTGGATTTTGAGAACTTCCAAGAAATGTGAAACTTACCCTTTTGTGTGTGTGACATATAAGATAAATTTTGCTTTATTTGGGAAAAGGGGACAATAAAAAATTGTTAATTGGCCACCATCTATAGTGAATTATTAGTTGACGTGTCTCTTTTTCCCTTAAAACCAGTCTCCTATAAATAAGACTGAAATCTATGGTAAAGAAAGTAAATAATCAATAAGATGAATAATAAAATACATTATATAAGTAAATAAATTTTACAACATGAATTTAAAAGTAATTCTTGTAAAAAATGGAATTTGAAAGTTAATTTTAAAACGTATTATAAATTTGTTATATTATATATGAAATTTTGAATGAAATGAATTATACGAAGATAATGGAATTTAATACAAAAAAATAATAATAATAAGGTATTCCTAATACTACTAGTCCTAGGTGTCCAGATTGAATGTAGTTGACGCTGGGACGCCCTAGTATTGCACTTCAGATTCTAATTGTCTCGGCAGAAAATCTAGGTGTTTTTTGGCAATTTATGTAACCATCAGGTATTAATTAATAAAGAAGAATAAAAGCTCGCTTGCTTGGTTGAAAAATTCAAAGTGGCAATATACTTGTTAAATGCAAATGGAAATAATGCTTTCAATAAATAAAATAAACTTTCAATATACCGGGTGTCAACGGATCATCCCCTTTTTTTCCTTATTTTTAAGAATATCGGAATGAAACTTGGTAGATGTATTATATAACCAAGAAGACACTTTGTGGCATAACTGTCATTTTTTCCCACTTCCAGTTTCACCGGAAATAACATCAACTTTTGATTTTTAAATGGAACACTCTGTATATTATTACATTTTAGAATCCTTAAAAAATTCTGAGTACGGTGATGCGCCATAAGTGACATTTTGACTCCATGAAAAAAATTTAACTTAAAACTAAAAAAAAACAAAAAAAATTAAAAGAAGAAAAAATTGCTTTTGGGCACATCCACTGATTACTCAGAACATCCGCTATTTTATGGTAGTACTCTACCATTATGGCTAAACATAAAGAATATGTCGCGCCATATTCTTTTAAACGCATTTTTTATTTAATCAATCACAAGAATATCACACAATTTGGTTTTTATTTTAAACAGTCTAAACATAAACGATCTTTTATGAGTATTTTTTTGTTGTGTTATTTTGGAGTAAAAGTTACATAAAGTTTCTATTTTTTTTTTTTTTCGTTTTCTGGTTTAGGAAATACTGGCCTATATCAAATAACTGAAAAGAAAATTTATTTGATAATCTGGGGTCCGATGCCCCTTGTGATTACTACCAGGCTAAATTTTCGTGAGTGGCTTCGTTTTGAAGAGTCTTCGTGGAACTGGCACTTTAACGGCGTAGGACTGGGAAACCTGTCAGAAAATTTGTAGGACAATTTGACGATTCGATTATTAATTAAACAATAGTGTAGAAATCAGCCCGTTAGTAATAAAATTTCAGACCAGTTAGTTTCACATATTTACATATTTATTACATATGTACATCGCTTTTATGAGACAAGCACAGCTCCATATTTTTTTTACACTAACGGGCTGGCTGATTTGGCACTATTCTTTAATTAACATTTTTCTGGGAATTTTTCCAGTCCTACGCCATGAAACATGTTTAGCGGCTGCGTGGGACTTTGCGTACCTCTACGGAGAATTTTCGCAGAAAGAAAAGTTGAAAGACTTGTCAAAGCGAAGCCACTCAAGAAAATTCAGCCCGTTAGTAATCACTTTAAAAAAGGGGCGTCAAACATCGGACCATGACCCTACTTTCACTCACAAGCGTGGTTGCAGTACGGGAACAATGTCATAATTTCGACAGGTAAATTCGAAAACCAGTGGCAATGTACCTGTTCAAATTATATTAGACCCAGACTGCAAACAGGTAACTTCAAATTAATTTAACATTACATTGCGGAAATTTAAATTAGACCGGGATTCTTGACTTTATAATAGGTATCTAATATTTCCTATATTTTTCAGGTGACAAACCACACTCCTGTGACCTGTGTAACAAAAAATTTGCGTTGGCTTGTAATTTGAGGGCTCACATGAAGACCCATGAAGGTACGTATAATAAAATGTATGCTAGTCCCTTTTACCTTACTTCATTTATTCTTAATCCTACCCGAACCCATTGAGACATTTCGGAGTGCGTAGAAAGATATCTTTTCTTCTTACTGAGTTAGAATTCTCAGAAGTATAGAAAGCGAAATTCTTAATCCTTTTCTGTACCGTACCTAATTATGAGGGGTTGTAGAACTCTAATATAGTATATTACATACCAAGATAAAAAGTGTTGCATTACCGTCGAGAAGATTGAGTACGTATGCTGCCTTAAGTCGACTATATCCATTAGTCAACAAAAGGAGCAAATTATCTAAGGACAACAAGTTAACAATTTATAAAGTAATACTTAAACCAATCCTCACCTATGCATGTGCGTCATGGAATACCATTTCTGATGCGCAGTGCAATAGACTTCAGAGGACACAAAATAAGATCCTTAGACTACTAACAGAGTCAAATAGGTACACCCCCGTTATACAATTCCACAGGGAACATACTTATGAAGAATTATGTATTAGAGACGGCTGATAAGTTTCTTAGGTATAAAGTGATGAGTTCACCCCTAACTGCAAATTTAACGAGTATGAGGAGCTTCAACGAAGTTCCTCATGCTAATAAGTTGTTGCACGAGGGTTTACCCCTCTACCATGAACGGTAACATTTGTACTTTAACGCATAATTGGATGTCTTGTAATGGGAGAATAATCGTGTATATGAAAGTCCTTGTATATGCACAACTTGTAAATAGCAATTATCTTTAGTTTCTTTTTATTGCACATAGTCTTCCTTTTGAATTGACATTTATTTTTAATGCAGATGAGAAAAATCTGTATATTTTTAATTGTAAATTTCATTTTTCTAAAACAGGTTTTTCTTTCAATTTTCCTGTGTGATATACATATAACTTGTAAATATTAATGATTGCAGAATCATACCTTTCATTTTTCTTAACCTTTAGGATTTTTTAAAATTTCAATTTGTTGAAACTTTAAGTAGCATGGCAATCGCACCCTAATAACCTTGAAAGTTTTATATGGATTTACTCTGGCATAAGATCCGCCGCCCGGGACGTTTCGTTTTTTCACCAAAATCTGTAACGTGTCGGGATGTACATTATTTTATCACCATGTATTGTAAATAAATGAAATATAAAACTGTTATGTATCTAGTTATAAAAAATAAAAATCTTTTTAATGGCAATGGTCGAGGCTAACTTTATGTCGAGAGCGAAATAAAACTTTCCATCGAGGTGTATACAATATGTTATTTACAACCAGATTTTTTTAATAACCTTTTTTTTTTAGAAAAATTAAATAAAATATAACAAAATATAAAGCCAACGCAAAATGGATTAATTATTATGAAAATAAAAATGTATTAAATTAAATAATACGATAGACCGAAAATGCCACTAATTCATATAAGAGGAACTTAAATCATTGCCACCCTTCAAGGTGCATAATGTGCGTTTCCAAAAGTATTGAAAATGATGCCCAAAAACTTGCGACATACTACATCTTCAATTGGAAAACGCAAACAAAAACCTCATTGCAATAAGCCCCCAGACTAGTTTCGAGCTTGTTAGCTCTCATCAGTACGACATAGACGAATGCACAACAACCCTTCACTGTCCCTCTAGTCATCAACTTACGGACAAGACGTGTCCGTAACTTGTAGATAGCTCCATCTGGTAGCGACTTATTGCAATCAAAGTTGGCAATAAACTCGAACTAAGTTATATTTAACAAAATGTATAAGCCAACGCAAAGTGGATAAATTATTACAAAAAGAATAAATGTGTAGTAAAGTATTCATATCCGTATTCGAGTATTAATATTCGTCTTGTATGAACTGTCCAGGTTCCAGTATGGGGGGTTAATATAAAATGAAGCCATTTTAAAAGTTATGTATATTACTTCGATTTAATTACCCAATGTTCTCTTTACTCAAAAGTTCTTAAAACTCGCATGCCTGTAACTCGCATGCCAGTGACTCTCCTGCCAGTAACTCGCATGTCATTACTCGCATGCCAGTACTCGCATGCCAGTACTCACATTAGCATTCACATTCCCATTTACATTCACATTCGTATTCATATTCACATTGGAGTACTCGCATTCACACCCGTATTCGAGTATTAATATTCGTCATGTATGAACTGTCCAGGTTCCAGTACGGGAAGTTAAAATAAAATGACACCATTTTAAAAAATTAATAAATTATGTATATTACTTCGATTTAATTACCCAATGTTCTCTTTACTCAAAAGTTCTTAATCATAATCATTATTATGCTGTCGAACGAATCGTACAATGAATTTGACAGTTGGCAGATTTATTGTTAATGGGATAAATTAAATGGAACAATAACAAATGATTTAAACAACTAACTTACAGGGTGTCTTAAATATAATTTCTCTCAAGTAGGAGGCCATTTCTCTTTTGCAAATGCAAAGTTCATATCATGTAAAAAAATTTAAGCGTCGATTTGCCCATTTTTGGGTATATTTATCTTCATTCAAGGACTGTAAAATTTTCTTTACAGCAGGGATTTCATTATCATACGAAAAATTATGAACTTTACGTCGAGTTCCATTTTTCTCGAAATCGTTTAATATTATTTTTTTCCTTCCAGAGTTTGATTTAGGTTTCTGAACGTTCCCTTCATTTTTTTCTTCCCTTAAAATTTTGTAAACTGTGCACTCACTCACGCCGGTATAACTTGAAGTCGTATTAACTAAACCTGTTGGTCCTGATTTCTGTAGCATGATATACATTCAAAATAATGTTCTTCTCCTTGTAGTTCAATGGAAAATTTTTAGAAATATGAACTTTTACCACTTCTTTTTAACAACCGGCAACCGCTTCCACTTTTCACATTTAAAAATATTACGATATCGCACAATTAATATATTCATACTTATTTTCACAAAAATTTAAAGGGACTATGACACAACAAATACGTAATTAACAACGAATTAATACTGTCCAATTCATAAACAACACACTATACACACAAAGACCACTGATTGTATGAAATTATTGACAGCCACAAGCCAAAGGACAAATATTTAAATTATTGAAACAATTAACTTATAGGATGCCTTAAATATGATCCACAATAAGACCATTACAGTATTCGTACTCGCACTCGTACTAGCATTCGAGTACTCACACTCGTACTCGCATGCCAGTACTCATATTCCAGTAACTCTCATGCCAGTAACTCGCATTGCACTAACTCGCATGCCAGTACTCATATTCGCATTCACATTCCCATTTACATTCACATTCACATTCGTATTTCTGTTCGTATTCGTATTCGCATTCGTGTACTCGCATTCATATCCGTATTCGAGTATTGTATGAACTGTCCAGGTTCCAGTATGGGGAGTTAATGTATTTTGTATTAACTCCCCATACTGGAACCTTAATATATTTTATATTAACTCCCCATACTGGAACCTTAATATATTTTATATTAACTCCCCATACTGGAACCTGGACATTGGGTAATTAAATCGAAGTAATATACATAATTTTTTTAAATGGCGTCATTTAATTACCCAATGTTCTCTTTACTCAAAAGTTCTTAATAATAATCATTATGTTGTCGAACGAATCGTTCAATGAATTTGACAGTTGGCAGATTTATTGTTAATGGGATAAATTAAATGGAACAATAACAAATGATTTAAACAACTAACTTACAGGGTGTCTTAAATATAATTTCTCTCAAATAGGAGGCCATTCCTCATTTGCAAATACAAAGTTCATAGTAAAAAAAATTAGGCGTCGATTTGCCCATTTTGGGTATATCTTTATCTTCATTCAAGGACTGTAAAATTTTCTTTACAGTAGGGATTTCATTATTATACAAACAGTTATGAACTTTACGTCGAATTCCATTTTTCTCGAAATCGTTTAATATTATTTTTTTCCTTCCAGACTTTGCTTTAAATATTTAAATAACTGAAATAACTAACTTATAGGGTGTTTAAATATGATCTACAATAAGACCATCACAGTATTCGTACTCGCATGCCAATACTCGCATGCCAGTAACCCGCATGCCTGTAACTGGCATGCCACTAATTCGCATACCAGTACTCGCATGATAGCATGCATCCGTGCCATGTATTCCCTCCGCGCGGGCTCACTGCTTTCACAGCAATGCAGAAGTTCATCCCTCATTCATCTGTGAACTCAAATCGTCCTTGGTCATTGCCAATGTCGTCAACGGGCGGTCTGTCCGGTTGGGCCCCTCCACCTTGCCCTTGACCCCTATCCGCACGGGGTCGATCGTGGTGGCCCTGTCTTCGGCCTGCTGGAACCAAAGTTTAGAGCCTGTAGGTGGTTAGCCCAGCAGGCCTTCATAGCTTCATCAAATATCAAGTAGTGCTTTAACCTTGCAAAACTAGAATAAAATAATTATTAGTAATGTATAAATGTAATAAAATGCACACAGACACTTAGAGGATTTCGATACAATTCTCCGTATTGCGGAAATTTATGTTTAATGTTTTTTGGATTGGACAAGGAAATCGACTATAAAAAATTTTGGACCCTCCCTGGAGCCGCCCCTGGTACTCTCGCAAAAAATACATTTTTGCACAATTTTTCATCATGGACAATGTTTACTCGAAACAGTTTCTGATTTGACAAACAATAAACAATTGTAGACCTTCCTCGAAGCTACCCTTGGGATATTTGCAAAGAACTTTTCGTTAAAATTTTCCACTTTAACCAGTTTTCATTTTTTAAATTTTTTAATGCGACGAAAATTTTCTCTCGAGACCTTCCTGAAGCCGTCTCTGGTACACTAACGAGACATTTGAAAAACCTTACAATTTTTCATTCTGTATAATTTGAAATATTTTTTGATTCTACGATAAATTGATTTGGGCTCTTCCTTGAACTGCTCTCCATATTCTGACAAGACATTTAAAAAAGACATTTGCGATACAATTTCTCACACTTTTATGTGGAAATTTCTTCGATTTAACGAAGACTAGTTTTGAGTTCTCCCTAAAGCCGTCTCTGGTGCTTTGGCGAGAAATTTGCAAAAAGCCTTTTCAACACAATCTTCTAAACAATTTCGATTTTAAAAATGATTACATTGAACGAAAACTTATTTCCCTTAACAAGATTTCTTTTACCTCCCTGGAGCCATTCGTAGAGTACTGACGAGACATATGAAGAAAACTAATCGAAAACAAATGTTTCCTATTAAACATTTTTTATTCGAAGAATTTTTGAATTGACGTAAACTTGTATTAGCCGTCCCTGTTTTCCTGGAGAGAAGTTTGCAAAGATAAACTTCGAATTGTGTCAAAAACATCCTAAACAATTTTAAATTCAAACATTTATAGAATCAACAAAAAATTATTTTGTATCCTGCCTAGAGCTGCCCCTGATGTACCGATTTGACCAATATTCAATAGCGTTCTTCCTTGGATTTCCCAGGTCTTATGTCTAAAATTTCAGCTTTCTACGTCGAATTGTGTTAGAGAAAAACGTATCATCCTCAGATGTACTGACAGACAAACAGACAAACAGGATAAATTTGCGATTTTCTAGCCTCAAAATGTCCATTCTCGTCATAATCATTTCATTACGTATTTAGTATGCAAATACTTGATCTATAGATAAAAAAGTGAAATAATTATCCTCCTGTTTTTATTTTGAAGTAAGAAGGAAAGTTATAAAATCCCTAAAAATACAATTAAAGAGAATGAGGGCGACAAAGTAACTCGGATTACCTCAAAAAATTGCGCCGTACGGTCTTGCCAACAATATACGGAATTTCAAAGAAACCTTCTACAACTATAAAGTTTAAGAAGATAATTTTTTCATGATCTCTTATTACATAAAAGATAAATGAAAACAAAGGACTCCGAACTGTTGTTTTATTGCTCGAGACCAACGCCAGTTTTCTACCATCAATGCGAGTACAGCACGTTTCAGTTTTAATAACAAAAACAAAATGGATCGTAGTATCTCGAAGCAGTCACCTAAAAACAATTTTTGGGTTTTTCAAAGGTGCGATGTCAATACAGATGCTGTGTATTTGAATAACTTTCATTGTGTTGCTGTTCATTAATCGGATTTCATCCTTTAATAAACATACAGGGAATCGTTAAGTTAGCTATACAAATGCTGGAAAATCACAAAAGGTGAACATATTGCAGGCAAGTATAAGGGTTGCCAAATGTTATTGATTTTAAAGGACAGTCCAATATTTAAACAAAATGTTCCGCATCACCTAGAAATACCGTATTGTCTCGTATTTTATACCACGTTCGAAATCGACCCAAAATAAAATATAGCATTAGAATAACCTGCAATATCGATTTGAGAGAGCAGCCACTTAAATCTCATTTCTCGTTCGAGTGCACAATGCCCAATTTTCCGTGTGAATACCTACATATTACCACAAATTAATCACCTATTAAGTTTCTAAATGTCTGCAAAATGAGTGATCCTGAAAATTTTCAAAAACGTAAGAGGTGGACCCACAACATTATGTACCCTCTCTTTTAACAAATGTTAAATGTTTTCTTAACCACCTCACAAGTTACCGAGGTAACCCCCTGGAAGATCTCAACGATCTTGTGTTAGGTAAAGGAGACGAGGCCCTACAGTTTATTGTGGGCTCCGAACCACTCTTGGAGTAATTTTTTTAATGAAAAGTTGTTTCGCTTTATGGGTATCGAGCCCACTTCACTAGGTAACTCAGTTGGCTAGCCAGACGCCGCTTTAGCACACTGAGCTACCGTTTACACTGGAAAAATCCAAGGGAAGAGAAGCTGTCAGTTGCGGATCCCCGAGGGGCAACCTAATGAAACCAGTAACTTCACTAGGTTGCCCCCGGGCATACTCAAATGATAGCTTCTCTTTCCTGGGATTTTTCAAGTGTAGACTTTAGCCAAAAATAAAACAGAATAACCAAACATATTTCCTTCATGCTCCCACACACAAAATTATTTTAAAGTTTTTAATATTTTGACCCCGACAGCTATTGAAGCCAAAAATCTTCAATTGGGAAATGACAACTGAGTTCTATTAAATCATATCCATGTTCCTGAATTTGAGCATTTGAACATAGCTACTTAGCATGTTCAATTATCAGCAGCACAAAAAACTTAAAGGATGAGGCTTGTTTAAACTTTCTAGAAATATTCTATTTAAACTTTTGAGATATACCCTTTCAGTTGTTATATATTGTGATTTATGCAAGCGATTCCTCACATTTTATTTGGCAAGAGGGAATGAAGCTTCAATAAAATGGCCCCTAAGGCCCCAGATTTAAATCCAATGGAGTATTACCGCCGTTGATGCATAGTTGCAAATGCAGCATATACAGGATATCCCAATAGTGCGTCAAAGTCCAATATCAGCCTTATTAGAATACTTTGGCAAATTATTTTTTTATAGAAGTGGTATAGTGACAATAGGCACATATTTTAAATATATTTTGAAATATACAGGGTGACTCGCTACAGCGGAGCATCTTCGAGGTATTTTTTTTAAATGGAGCACTATATATTTTTTACATTTATGAATTCAGCGTAAAATTACTTTTCCAACGAATAATCGTTTAATATTACAAAAAAGTAGACATAAATAATAGTGATCCATAGTTAGGTTTCTGGATTCTCTTCCGCGTTGATAGTTTTGAATACTTGACGTTTCGACCATCTTGTCGTGGTCTTCTTCTTCACTTCGCTTCAGAAGAAGACGACGACAAGATGGTCGAAACATTTTTGCTGCTGAAATTTTAATATATTTTTTCTAAAAAACCGTCATAAGTTAAATTAGAAAAGGTCGCAAGTATAGTGATTAACAGTAAATTGCTTTTGCGTACCACTATAAATATAAAACTTATATTACCAACTATTATAACTATTATTATATAAAAAGCCATGCATATTAAAAGCCATCACATACGGTAGCTCCAGGGTAATTATCGGTTATTATTTACGTCCTACGCATAAGCAAGCATCAATAAATAAAAATGCTTCGCTTCAGAAGAAGATCACGACAAGATAGTCGAAACATCAAGTATTCAAAATTATCAACGCAGAAGAGAACCCGGAAACCTAACTACGGATCATCATCTCCGCGAAAGCCTTAGAACCAAAATAAATAATAGTGACAGAAAATACGGTATTAGGTAATACAAAAATTGGCATTATTTTAAAAATTCGAAGTCATTTTGAACCTAATTTAAAGAAATAAAAAATACCTAATGTTTATAGGAACTGTTCAAAATGACCTCCTAGTACGTCTATGCATTTCTGTAGACGAGTTTAGAATGATCTACCGACATTCCTTAAAATATCTACAGCAACTTTCTGAAAAACTTCCCTGTCCTTCATATTTTCTTTTGTAGTTATAGGAACTTTGTAGACTTGGTCCTTAACATAGCCTCACAAAAAGAAATTTATTTTGGTCAAATCAGGGCTTCTGGCAGGCCAACTATGGGGTCCTCCTCTTCCTATCCAACCATTACGAAAAGCGTCGTTTAAATGTTCCTGAATAGCTGCAGTGTGGTGTACAGGTGCTCCATCATGGATACATTCTCTCCCTAATATCCCTAAGGACATCTTCCAGTAATTCTTCCAAGCTGTCTTGCAAAAATTCCAAATAAATTTGACCATCAAGAAAATGTGGTCCTATCACATAGTCTCTACCAATTCCTCCCCAAACATTCAACGACCATTTTATTTGGGTATTTGGCGTGAAATGTAAGGATTAGTTGTGTCGTAATAATGAAAATTCCTGCATTAGCTGAACGTGGTAAGGATGAAATTTGTTTTTTTGTAGGATTCAATGGCCTGAATAACGGTTTATATCGTTTTCTCTTGTCAATTCTCTTATACTGCAATGCGGATCTTCAATCACGCTCAAAAGTATGATTGTTTCGTTTCCTACATTTACTAAATTTTTTGTTCGTTCCTTTTTCTCATATTCCACTTTCTCCGTATTGTCAAATCATTTCATCAACCTCTCAAATGATTCTTTAGAGGACTGTCTTCTTTCCGGATATCGCTCCTTATAAATTCGAGTTGATAGCAAACATTTTTATCACTCGCACCCAGAACATAAACTATATCGACCATTTCTTCTTTGGAAAAATTCATTATTGGAAAGTGCGAATTTTAAACTAACTTATAACTTAAAATAAGAATAAATACTTTGTCACAATAGTTAATAATTAAACATCAATAAGGTAACTTTCAATTATTCTTACTTTATGTCAAAATCATGGCTACTAGATCAGTTCGTTAACGTATTTTAATTAAAAAGTAAAAATATCTCTGGAAATATCGATTTTAGGGATAGGATATTATTCACGAAAATCGTAGATAATTAACGTGCCAATTCAAAAATATAATAATATAGAGAGTGTTCTATTTGAAAAAATTGAGAAAATTCACTTTTAAATATCCTGAATTAGCACTCTGTATAAATATAATCAATATTCGGTGGTTGTGTCGTTGAAGTACAGTTGAGTTAAAAAAAAAACTGGTGTACTGTTGTAATCGAAAATCTTAATAGTTTAGTTGTGTGCATATGCCTCGAGAGAGAGGGGGGCGGAGAAGAGGTGATTTACCCCGGACCTGGGTTTTTTGGAGGAGACCGGTTTTCTGAGTGTTTTTAAACTTAAAACCTTTCTTTTCAATTTTATTCAAATGTAATTTTAAAAAATAATTAGAAAATAACTTTTTCAAAACATTTTCAAGCCTGCCATATTATTGTTTAAAAAAATAATATTTGTTACGGATAATTCTACTAATGGTTGTAATTAAAATACTAACTGAATAATGATAATTCTATTTTTAAAATAAGAACACAAAAATATCACTTGAGATTAAAAAAATGTAGACAATGCAGACTGAACATAAAAATACAATAGAAAAATAAAATAAATGAACTTCAACTACGTAACACAGAATTAACTAATATTTTATCATTGCTCCATTAGCGTCTAAAACTGCCTGAAGTCTTGCAGGCATGGACAGATTTCTTGCAAGGTCAACTTCTTGCGACAAGTTCTCCCAAGCACCTTTAATTATCCCTTCCAATTCTTGGGCATTATTTGGATAGTTATTTAATTTTCTTATATGTCTCACCATTAGTCCCCAAACATTTTCAATTGGATTTAAATTCGAACTTTTAGATGGCCACGGTATCAACTCTATGTTTTTATTAAGAAACCATTGCGTGACACGATGGGCCGTATGTATGGAGCAGTTGTCTGAAAATAAAATTCTTTTCCGGAAACACCTCATTACTGACGGCAACATAATATTGTCTAATAGTTCAATATATTTAATGGAATTGAGATGACCACCACTGTTCCAACACACACCTAACCCATTTAGGCTCATCCAAACCCAGACATTGACTGAAAACCTTCCTGATATTTGTGGATCGAAAGTATATTTTTCGTCGTATTTAGTGGAAGGAGGCACATATACGCGAACCGAACATGTCCATCGTTACAGGATTTTAAAACCTTTTTGTCAGAAAAGACAACTTGTCCCTAGAAGTTTTCATCATTGATTATATAGTTCAGTGCAAAAATAATCCTACCCTGCTTCTTTTCTTCTGAAAGTTTATATTTTTTAACCGCTGAACAACTCTTCAATTCGCTTCCTAGTTTTATTCTTCTGCAAGCAGTAGGTACCGAAGCAGGGAAATTTGTCTCTTAATTAATAGTAATACACACACAGCGAAATACTTTGTCAAATCTTGTTCCGATCAAAATTTTAATATTTTTTCGAATAACTCGGCAACGCCACGTAAAAAACAAAAAATCTGGAGGTCGTTGGAAAGGTAATTTTACGCTGAATTCACAAATGCAAAAATATATAGGGTGTTCCATTTTAAATACGTATATTTCAAAATATTTTTAAAATGTGCGCATACTATGCAACTTCCTTAAAAAATAATTTTCCAAAGTCTTCTAATAAAGCCAATATTGGACTTTGACGCACTATTTGATGTTACGAAATTCGATCCAAGTATTCAGAAATGTTTAGGGTAATTGACTGATTGGTAAGGAGGTAATTTAGTCGATTATTTACCGGGTATGTATCCTTCCATTACAGATTTATGTCTTTGGTATGCACATTTATTTCATTAATTTAATTTAAAAAATCTTATAACCTTACATATCTTATTTTTTGTGCATAATTAAAATTTAATAATCCGCTTCACATCTGTGACTTATTTATTACAACAGGTAAAACATTACTTAATCATGAAATTTTCCATATTTACACGTAACCTGAGTCAGTAATTTGCATTAGTTAGTTTTTTACATAAAATTAATAAGAACAAGATAGCAGGTAATTAAGACATGATCAAATCATGCAAACACCAGCAGCAAATATTTCAATAATTCTATAAAATTATAGGTGTGTTATCGATTTACCATAAATTGCATGCCTGCAAGCATTTTTATTTTATTTTTTGATGCTTGCTTATGCGTAGGACGTAGATAATAACCGAGTTATGTTATCAATTACCCTGGAGCTACCGTATGCGATGGCTCTTAATATGCATGGCTTTTTATATAATAATAGTTATAATAGTGGGTAATATAAGTTTTATATTTATAGTGGTACGCAAGAGCAATTTATTGTTAATCACTATACCTGCGACCTTTTCTAATTTAACTTACGACGGTTTTTTTAAAAAAAATATATTAAAATTTCAGCAGCAAAAATAAATCAATTAAATTTATCTCTGGATCTAAATGGATTTTTTCAGGAGTGTCCATATATAACATATAATAATACAATATACTTCAGGGTATGTGGTGTGTCTAAAGTATATTATTTAAAAGTAATAGAAATAAAGTGTAAAATCAAATTCTTTTATCGCCATTTTTATGTTCTATATGCATACCTAGGATGTACGGTCGTGAGCAAAAAAAAATAGGACAAATCTTATAACGGTATTTTGCTAAAACCTAGTTGTGTATATTTAACTTTAAATTTTGTGACATTGTCAGTTAGTTGTCATAATTTATTGCAAGTGTGCAAAAAACTAATATGCCTTATATAAGCGATTTAGTTAAATCTGGAGTTATTGCTAAAGCAGAAGATGGATGGTCAATGAGACAAATTGCACCGCGTTATAATAATATTTTCAAAAATTCGGTGTGTAACATTTTAAAAAGTAGAGAATAAACGGTACGATTAGTAGAAATCCTGGATCAGGGCGACGAAGGATATCAACTCAACAACAAGATTTGCAACTGGATTGGAAATGCTTTAGTAGAAAATCCATTTTACTCGGTTATTCAGGCTGCTGAAGAAACGAATTTTCCTGAATCGAGTAGTACTGGTCGCCGGCGAGTAAGAGAATCGAAGCTACGCTGTCATGTAGCAGCACAGAAATACTTACTTAAAGCTGAACATAAAGAAGCTCGAGTAGGATTTGCGCTTGAATTTTTAGCGCATGATGTAAATTTTTGGAACAATGTAATCTTTACAGACGAAAAAACTTTCCAGTCAACACACAGCGGTCGTATTCGTGTTTACCACCCTCCAAATACTCGATTCGATGTGAAATATATATCTAACTATGATAAAAGTCAATATGTGGGCTTGGATTTTGGCAAGTGGTCCTGGTGTTTTGTGGCATATTGAGGAACGATTTAATAGTGATACGTATATTAGGATTTTAGACAATATTATGCTCCCTTCTGCGTCACAATTATTTCCTAATTATGAGTTCATATTTCAACAAGACAAATGTTCCGTTCATACTGCTCATACCGTAACTAACTAGTTTCAAGATAACAACATCAATGTTCTTAACTGGCCCAGTCATAGTCCAGATCTTAACCCTGTGGAAGAAGTATGGGGACTACTCGTAAGAAGTATCCAAAAACGAAATGTGAGACCACGGAATGCCGAAGAATTACTGGAAATAGTAAATAATGCATGGGAAAATATTATTACTAATGATTTATTGTATAAGGTTATTTAATTCTATGCCAAACAGACTTATAGAAGTTATAAATAGAAATGGTGCAATAACAAAATATTAATAGTTAGTTTCTTGTTAAGTAGGATATCCTTTGTCCTTCGATCCAGGATTTCTACTAATTGTTAATCGTACCATTTATTCTCTACTTTCTTAAAATGTTACACCAAATTTTTGTTAATGTTATAACGCAGTGCAATTTGTCTCATTAACCATCCGCCATTTACTATAGCAATAACTACAGCATTAAAATAAAAAATAAATTAAAAATGATATCTGTTTTATTTCGGCTACTCATTACATATTCAAATAGAGACAGATTTACATTAGAAAAAATCGGCAGCTACTGGAAGCGGCTGGAACCTCCCCATTCGGTGGATCTTTGAAGCCGAAAAGAGCATTAAATTGTGTGACAAAACGGCACTAAACGTAATCTGTTCTCATCCAAAACCTTTTCAGATCTTCTGGGGCACTAAAAAAACCCTCAACTTAATGAATTTACAATCATCTATGCGAGTTATTACCTACATTATCGCTCGTTGAATAATATACTATTAGGATATTAACAACATTAACATCACTTGAACGACTAAGAAAGTCTAGTTATCCTAAATACTACGGATTTGTAAAACAACAAACTGAAAATTGGTAAAATGATAATCTATAATAAATTCACCAACGAAGGTACAGAAAGCATATGATATTGATATTGTTACATCTACCTTTAAAGTTTGTGACAATCCACTAAAAGTTACAAATATGCCGAAATCTTATTAACATGACATGACACCAACGTTTTCGGATGACAAACGATGACAATGACAATCGTCAAAATTTGCTCATTACAATCCGATCGCTCGCGGCTGTCTTTATTAAATGAAACATTAGCATTTCAGTAATTTTACTAGATTTTAGAGGAATATTTGTAGTTTAATTCTTCGATTTGTCTGTATATATATTTAAAAACAGCACTAAACGTAATCCGCTCTACTTCTAGAGCAGTGAAGAAACCTTCACACATGAATTGACACGTGATGTGACGAGTTTCACGCCGTAATGGCTAAGCTCATCGATCATGTCATGCGAAATGCGATCTATGCCATATTTGCTTGGTTTTTAATTTCTTTCACGGAAACCAAATCGAAAGGGTGGAAGTGTGATAAATCGTTGAAATCAGAATTTTAACTGCTTTTCAATGGTTCCATTGCAAATTGAAAGTAATTATAAAATAAACAACTTGTTGTGTCAAAATGGCACTAAACGTAATCCGATCTCAACCAAAACCTTCTCAGATCTTCTGGGGCACTAAAAAGACGCACACGCAAAGTTTCATTCAAATCCGTTCAGTAATTTCGGCGCTATCGTGCTAACTCACATACACACATACACACACACACACAGACGTTTTTCAAAAACCACTTTTTTGGGTTCCTAGGACCTCAAAACGTAAAGATTTGATGTTATCTCAATTTTCGTTTTTGAACCAATTTTAGTAACCTCTCACAATTTTATTGTGGAGAAGTTAAAAAGAGTTATCCTATTTTTTTCAAAACAAATTAAACTGTGCCACACAGATGATTTTTGTCCTCGATGAGGGTGAAGCCATGAAACACGATGACTGTGACAATTTCTCGCGCAGAGGCATACTCCTGGTCACCGGAAATTAAAGCTCACTCATTTTCCAACCGTCTGAGGGTAGGAGAGTTAAAGAATTTTTAATTACCAATTAATATTTAATTAATTATTTTATCGAAAAAAACTTCGAAAAATAAAGGACACCCTACTGTACTGTCGTGAGCGGAAAAAAATAGGACAACTCTTTTTTTCTAATGTAAATCTGTCTCTAATGTACAGTAATATAAGAAATGTATCGCTGGATAGCATCTTGGAATATACATATACACCTAACATGCTAGCAGGGCATTTCCATTATTAAATATGCTTGATAAATATTATTCTAGTATAGTCATGAAAAATATGTAGCCCAACATATGTCACGTATTTACATAATCAGAATATGTATGCTTGACATATATAGAATGTACTATTACGAGTTTACAATCTCCAGTAAACACCCTGTATGTAGGTTCAATAAATTGCAACAAGAACTTTCATAAACCACTACTTTATTAATCACTTAATTACAATAACTAATCCTTACGATTACATATTAATTATACTTTAATCTAACATCATTCAACTTTCGGTAGCTACACAGAATCTTAAAGACCTATCCTTCTTAGCAACCAAAACTACCGGTGTTGACCAGGGACTGGTTGATTCTTCAATCAGTCCATCCTGTAACATCTTCTGAATCATCGTAGAAGCCTCTTCCCGTTTGGCTAGTAGCAGCCTTCTAGGTTGTTGACGGATTACGGTTGAATCACCAGTGTCTAGTCGATACTGAACTATATCAGTTTTCGTAAGAACGTGCGTTTTTGGCAAATGCCGTACTTTCTTTCCTTAAAAACTTAATTGCCTCTCTACGTTCGTCATCAGATAAGTGTTCAAACTGTGAACTCAACAAAGCCACAACTTCCCTGTCTACACTGGTTGACAAATCCTTGCTCCTCGCACCTTGCTATCCACTGGACTGGTTCTTAGGATTCTATCGCTTCGTCTTCCTTGAAAGTCACTGAGTGGGAATTTAAATTAACCACTCTTATTGGAATTTTGTCTTTTGCCAGAGTTAAAGTTCTTGCTACAATTATATTTTCCGTCTTAATCGAATCATTCAACGAAACCAACGCGGTATCCACTAGAGATTCCTTCCATGCCTAGATTACGTGTTCTGAACGGACTGCAATCCTGATGGTCTGACCCGTCAGTAGCCTTGTTTTTTAAAACCGGTCATCTGCTCTTGATAGAATAAATCCTCCATTTCCAATCTTCAGAACTCCTCCCTCGTTAAGTATAAAACCGTGCATTCTCATAACATCCAACCCCAAAATGAAATCATCAGTTATATCAGCCACGACAACCCTATAACGAAAACACAAACGTCGAAACTGCAGATCTAGGTCAACTTCGTGAACCCTTGCTCTGACTCCTGTGGCTGTTCTAACGATCAATCCATTTAGGCTTTTATCAACTTTTATTCCTGATAAAAATAAGGGCCGCACTATTGATGACTTAGCACCTGTGCCGACAGTGAAAATACATCTCTCCTTTTGTTTACATAGCCCTCCAACAGCAGACTACTCGAAACTCTTCGAATTTGGGAAACCCGTATCTCTCTGGGGGCACCGCGTTTCCCAGCCAACACAGCCCCCAAAGTTCTGGCTTTCTTTAGTTTTCTTGCGGCTCTTTATTTATTAATATGGCCTGGTTCATAACTCACTCGCTTCACTCATAACATCGAATTATTCTCCTTGGCTGTCCATTACTCTGTTCCTTTTCCTGCTTCCTTGAAGTATCTGGTTTGGTCAGTAATAGGCTCATTATTTTATGCATGTCAGTCCTTAAGGATTCCAGGTTCGTTTTCTCTACATGGTCATCTTCTACTTTCATGGCTCGTACTCTCGGATGAGGAGTATCTTTATAAGCGGTTTCAACCTCTAGAGCATGGATCAGAGTTTCACTACCAGTTTTATTCCGAGATAATCTAATGACTCGTTTGATTTCCTCATGTCTTAGGGCATCGATGTAAGTACCAAGTGCTAATGGCTTCTGGAATTCCTTGGGTGCATCCGGGTAAGCCAGGTATGTCAATCACTCAACAGCATCCTCAAAATATTGTAAACTTTCCCCAGCTTTTCGTATACATGTTTTGAGCTGAGTCTGGTACATTCGAGCGAAGTGCTGGTCGTCATATCTCAGATCTAGAGCAGCCTCTAAAACTTTGCTGCGCAACTGGAATCGCCTGAAGCACCTCTGATGCTTGGCTCGTTAATGTTAGGAGGGAGGTTGTAATCAAGAACCTGATGACATTACTAACTGGCCTCCTTTTAACTGTCGCTTGAGTCGTTCTACCTCTCCCTCAACTATCCGAAATTTTCCTTCTATATCAGTAACTTTCCCTTCGACGGCAGTAATTTTTCTTTGACTTCAGTTATCTCCTCTTCAACCTTATTTAGTTTTTCTTTGACTTCACTTCTTCCGTCTTTATGTTGCCCATATCCTCCTTAATTTCACATTTGAGGTCTTCAGTGGCTGAAAGGATAACATCTTGCTGCCCCTGTATAATTTTCTTAATTCTTCACGTCTCTCTTGTTTTCTATTTCTTCGTCGTCTTTCCTGTTTTTCTTTCTCGAGTTCTTTTTCTTCTTGACGTTTTCTTTCTTGTTCTTCTTTTTCTTCCTGGCGTTTTCTTTCCTGTTCTGCCCTTTCATGTCTTGCATTTGCTTTTCGGCTTCTTGTTTCCATCCAAAAAGTTCTTGAAATAGCGCTAACAAGTCTTATTTAAAGTCTATATTAGGTACATTTCAAATATTTCCACAAAATCCAAATACAACATTCTAGAAAATTTTCTCGAAATGTCATAACAGGTGTTATTTAGTATCTATACTACTTTCCAGCCTACAGAACTCAGCTAACTGCACTAGTTTCCAAATAGAACGTTCTGAAAATTTTCTCGAAATATCGCAAATAGGTGTCATTTAATGTCTATATCACTTTCCAGTTGATAGAATTTAGCTAACTGCACTGGTTTCCAAATAGAATGTTCTATAAGTTTTCTCAAAATGTACGTATTATTATTATTATTATTTAATGTCTATATCTCCAGTGGTTTCCGAATAGAACACTGTGGAATTTTCTAGAATTCTCCAGAAATCCTGTTGCAATTCCGCTTCTGACACCAATTGTTACGTGTTTACAATCTCCAGAAATCACTCTATATATTTATAGGTTCAATAAATTGCAACAAGAACTTTCATAAACCACTACTTAATTAATCACTTAATTACAATAACTATTCCCCACAATTACACATTAAATATACTTCAATCTAACATAAATTCACTACTTTAAATCACAACTTGATACTGTTACTTATTTCATCTTATCACCTGCTCATCTAATACAAAATTGTCCAGTGTAACATTCGAGATGTTTCCAGTCCTTCTAGTATTTTCTATGAGGCAGTGGCGTAGACGTGCACCTAAACATACTCTAAACATATACTAGAGCAAATATGCATTTATTTATTGTATAATATTATTTGCATAACAAATATCTCATCTGTCCACAGATGCTAATTTCCTTTCATCTCATAGATATTGATCTAACTCGGCGACTTATAAGCAAATCTATCTACCAAGACCATTACAAAATTAAAAGGAATATAAATGAAATATATAAATTTAAATATGTCTTAACTATACATGTCATAGGCATTGTATCCATGTAAATATATACGTTGCAGATATTTAGTAGATGCCCATGACGTATATAGTGTATATTGGTATGTAAGCGATATACACATATAAGAAATATGGGCCCATCCATCCATAAATAATGTCACAATCGATGAACTAAAAATTAAATATATGCATACTTTATGCATCCTCATCCAGACAGGTCTATGGAAATTCACCTTCAATTATGCGGGAGCCTGAGAAGTGCGAAATACTCTTATATTCTTCTGTTGACTCTGCATATTCATTATCGGGCTTTTTAAGTAACAACCCTATTATACCATTTGAGTGGTCTTTTGCAAGGATTTTTTGTGAACAAACTGCTGGAACTAAACTCGTCTTTTCCTTCACAGAACCGTCTTCATGATATTCTTTTTGACTTTCTCAATTTTTTGTTTTACTCCGCGAGGGCTTTTTTATAGTCCTCCCACTTTCCCATCTCTTTGTTTCGAAGTTTTCCTATCAGACCCGAAGCGACTAAGATCAGTATTCAACCAGGGAACAACTTTTGGATTGTCTTTTGTTTAATAAGACAGCTTTTTTCAGAGGTTTTCTAATTGATATGATTCTATATCTATTTCCCATATTGTGTCGACAGAGTGTATGACAACTTCGACCTCTTTCTTTATTAAGTGTTCTTTATAGATACTCCAGTCAATCGTTCTAGGCATTCTACATTCCCAGAGGGTTGTTATAGCTGCCCCCAAGTCGAATCGAATATACCTATGATCCGACAGGAGTGGCTCATCTGTAACATGCCGTTTTTTATTGAGTCGGTTATAAATGAACCTGTAAAGGTTACGTCTAAAACCTCTTTTCTAACCGCATTTATAAAGATGAGTTCATTACCTTTATTGATAATGTCGGTACTACTTACAGAAAAATATTCATAAAGGTACTCGCCTCTAGTATTGGTATCAGTACTGTCGCACATATGATGGTACACATTAACGTCGCAACCTATAATGTAGTGTTTATTTCTTTTGCACCAGTTTATGAAGCTCTTAACTTCCTATGGAAGTGGACTTCTTCTTCACTGGGTAAACAGGCAGAGGCCACTATGATCTACTTTCTCCTCATAGGTACATCTACAGTTGCTGTAACTAAGTCCATAGTTATGAACTCTGAAAGACAAGATTAGTACATTTATCGAACAGCAAAACTGCTCTAGGATTGTCATGCAAGGTAGAATAAATTAACTTACATGATTGTGTAGGGAGTCCTTTGATGTATCCGCTAAGCGCCCAAGGCTCTTGAATTAGCCTTATATTTAATTTCTCCCTAATAAATCTACTACTAAACACACTGAAGGCTACCTTTACGTGATGGAGATTTATTTCGGGGCACTAAATGTTTATTTAAACTGATCTTCATGGTCCTAAGAGGTCCGGAGGAAAAACAAATTACCTAAGGTAGTGCCCCGCATACTTCAGGTAGATATTTATACCAGGGAACGTCAGGTATCCTGGACTCCACATAAAAGCGAATAAGTTTCTCCTTAGTCACGCAGGCATAGGCTTAAACTGTCCCACTCTGACTTGGAGATAGTTTTATTGTGGCTCCCATCAACTTGGCTTGTACCACGTGGCACAAGCATTCCTCGACAATCACCCACTTGCCCCACACGGTTTACACCAGGCAGGTTTTAACAGATCAGGCAAAGTATGCCGCGCGTTCGACTCATCGACTCATCTGGCGCCCGAATGGTTGAGCTTGTCTCTATGCTGTTCATCCAAGTATAGTTTAACGACGTTGGGTTCGCTACCTTCCATCCTGTAGGTTATGCATACCTGAACGGAGTTTGGCGTCAGTACATTCCTCATCATTTGTAATGAAGAAGATAAATCCGTTTTGGTACCGTAAAGCTTCCAGCTATCGAAAAATAATTTTGCATCGCAGCACCATTTGTACAGCGAGGGAAAAACTTTAAATAAGGTTATTTGAAGTCTCTTTTGGTATTGGCAGGCCCCATACATTAAATTTCGGGCCCCAGTACCAAGTTCATCAGCGGGCCTCTTTACCAACAACATTTAATTGAAAAAATCTTTAATTTTTATATAGTATATTATTTTAAGATTTAAAAAGTATACATAGGTTAAACTAAACAAATAAATAAAATAAACTAAGTATTCCTTTTTACTGCTTCAAGAATTCAATTGATACTTGCTTTTCTCGCTTTTTTTAAAGCAAATATGTTTATGATGTCATTAAAGTCAATATGGATGCAAGCTTGTACTCAACAGATAGACGGACAAGAGAGTTTAGCCGTTCTTGACCAGTAGAGGCTCTTTGCCAGGTTGTCAGCTGGTTCCCCAACTTGCTGAAAGCTTTTTCAGCTTCAGCAGTTGTTACGGGTAGTGTACAAAAAATTCTTAGTAGAATACACACAGCTACAAACTGCGTTCGTTTCGAACGGCCTGCGCCGCCCCCCCCCTAAAGGCCGGGCCCCGATACCATGGGTCCAGCTGACCCCCCCCCTTGTGGGGGGCCTGGGTATTGGTGGTCCTCCATTAGCAAAATTAAAATATTTCTATTATTTTTCGGGATAGTAACTTGCGCACTTCTAACTGATACACCTTACATATATTTCATATCAGGGATATAAACGGTATAATATATCATGACGAATGCTTTGTTGGATGTCTCTTAATAAACATATTTTCCGAGTGTCAAAAATCAAACGAGTAAAAGTGATAATCGATTATTTCTGACTGTGGTTAACTACATATTTAATTAACCCCTAAATAATTTAAGGCATGACGCTATTATGGTCCATCGAAGGAGTCAGACAAACAACCGAATGTTTGCGCCTCGGACTAGACGATGTCTCTCCCCGTTTTCGAAGGTGCTGAATCGATTCCCAGGGTCAAACCAATTGTTCCACCTCGACAACCCCCTCAAATTAGCTAAAAACCATCCCCAAAGTCCCCTTTTCCGTGAACCCGTTTATTTTCCCCAGTTTTTCGACTAATTATTGTTCCCTCGAGTAGAACGGAAAGTCCGTCGACGGATTTGATCTCAGCCACCCCTATCCCAGACTTCCCAGGGGTGGAAAATTGATATTTGTTTTTGTGCGAAAAAAATTGATATTTTCTAGGAAGCGTTTCTTTGAGGATTATGTAACATCTATAATTGAAAAATAGTATACAAAAATATGTTTATTAAAGTGTTTTTGTAAATTAATTTTCCACCCCTTTGAAGAGTGAAAACAACTCCCGGAGCCCATTACTTAATCCTGGTCATCTATCACCTTCCGCAAAGAAACGCCTCCTACAAAATATTATTTTTTTTACCTAGAAAAAAATCAATTTTTCACCCCTTCGAAGGGTGAAAACAACCCCCGGACGTGGATGCACAACCCTGGTCACCTACCACCTTCCTCGAAGAAACACCTATAAAATATCAATTTTTTTCTCACAAAACAAATATCACTTTTCCACCTCCTACAAGCGTTGGAAGTCTGAGGTAGGAGTGGCTGAGGTCATATGAGAGAGAGAGAGATAATTTTATTCATGTGAGACATTTGTATACACACTTCATTGTGCTCCATAGAGCACGATACAATAAAATATAAATTATACAAAATAAAATGATTACAATCACAACTTAAAAACATTTACAGCCCAATGCGAGCAGAGATTACAATTATATACAACTAAAATTATTTGAAATTACATATGATTAAAAGTTACAGAAACAATACGTACAGATATTAAAAATTAAGATCTAAAATGATCAAAAAATTCCTGCAATTCATAATAGACATGTACATGTTCTTTCAGAAAACTCTTAATTTTTTTTTGAAATTTAAATTTACTTAGATTTTTCCATTCATGAGGTACTCGGTTATATAGTTTGATAGAAATATATCTAAATGAGGAGATATTTCTCGAAAGCCGAAAATATGGGACAATCAAAGGTTTGTGTCTGGTGTCATATTTATTTTCATTTTGATAGTTGGAAGTATATATTTTGGCATATATTATGCATTCGTAAATATATTAATTTGTGGATGTCAGAATTCCTAGGCTTTTAAAGAGGGGTCTACAAGAATCTTCTCCCCAGAGTAATATTCCATAACACATCACACTGTGAAATAAGGCATGATAAGCCATTAAAATGACATCTTCTTTTATTGATATGGTTAAATTTTTTAGAAGGTACACACAGCTTGATAATTTTTTAGAAAGAGAGTTTATGTGTGGCTCCCAAGATAGCTTACTCTCTAATGTAACACCCAAACATTTCGCTGGGTTATTATTTGTGATATTGACAAGATTATTAAGACTAAAAATTATAGTTTGAGTTTTTTTCATTATTTTAGCATAGCTGTATATTATTATATTAATCTTTGGCTTGCAATTGTGTTTCTTGATTTAAATTAGTAAGGATGTCAATTTTTTTGTTGGTTGATAATAGGGTGATATCATCTGCATATCCTACCGTTTGGCCTCTGATAAATTCATCTATGTCATTTACATAAACTATAAATAGGATAGGTCCTAGTATTGATCCCTGCGGGACACCATAGTGAAGCGGCTTTAAAGTAGATATATTACCATCAATGTGAACACACTGATACCTATTTGTAACATAGCTTTTAATAAATGACAATGGTGAACCTCTGATTCCATATGTTTCTAATTTGATTAGTAGTAGATCATGTGACACACAATCAAAAGATTTTGATAAACCCATAAAAGAAGCATTTGTCATGTTTCCTTTTTCGAATTCATCAGTTATAAAATTAATCATGTCTATTAAAGCAGTGATAGTTGATTTGCCTTTTCTGTATCCAAACTGACTAGGGTTTAATATTTTTTTATGTTCTAGATAGTCCACCAGTCTGGCTTTATAAGCTAATTCTAGTAATTTTGGTAAAATAGGAATCAGAGAAATGCGTTGATAATTGCTAACTATGTTCTTGTCGCCTTTTTTATAAACTGGTGTTACTTAGCAATTTTAAAATTTTCCGGGAATATACCTCTTTCAAAGCAGACGTTAATCAGATGTGTTATTTGACTTAATAATTCATTTTTAGCTAATTTAATCGCTTCACTATTTAATCCATAATAGTCTCTAGACTTTGAGGAGCTTAACATATCTATCAGATCACTTACTTCAGTTTCAGAAACAGGACTTAGATAGAAAGAGAAAGGAACTCGGTTGTTCTGTAAGGACTTTATATATGCTGCATTATTGAAGTTGCAGTTAGCGATTATTTCATTAGCAATATTAGCAAAAAATGTGTTTAAATCCTCTACAGGAATATTGATGGTACTAATATTTCTATTATTTGAATTTACAATGGCCAGGCCATTTTTTGTTTATTTTTTGCATTGTTTAAAAGATAGGTATTATGATTTATGTTCTCTGATTTTAATGCGGCCTCGAGAAACCTTCCGTTCTACTCAAGGGAACAACAATTAGTCTAAAAACTGGGAAAAATAAGCGGGTTCACGGAAAAGGGGACTATGGGGGTGTTTTTTTTATCAATTTGAAGGGATTGCCGGGGTGGAAAAATTGGTTTGACCCCGGAAACAGATTCGGCACCCTCGAAAACGGGACGGGGGGATATTTTCTAGTCCGAGGCGCAAACATTCGATGAGTTCGTCATAAATCCCGACTCTTTAAATGTACTATTAACGACTATTTTGATTTTCCACCTCCCCCCTGGACAGGTGACATTTCGAGAATCTTTTCTTGGATACTTTTATAATAGATAGTTTGTCTTCAAAAGTTTTTTAAAATGTATATTTAAAGCCTTATAACTTCCCATGGAAGCATTTTTATTAGTACATATTTTGAAATCAAGAAGCTATATTTCACTGGTGGCCCATATTATGCATAAAAACCCAAGCGAATCGCAGCTGATTTTATTTGCATAGTTTCTATATATATCATGTACCGAAATATACCGAATGTTATTTCATCTTGTAATGTGACAATTATGTTTACATTGCTAAAGATATTTCTCCTTTATAATTGATATTCGTATTTGCTGTATGGTACAGGTAGAATAAAATAAATAAATAAGTAATGATGAGTTTATTTCCTGGCGTCCCGGTTCCTCCTGAGTAGCAGCAATGTGCAATTAAAAAAGTGAGGTGTTTCTTTAGTCATTAAACAGATATAAAGACATTAAACAGTTCTTGGTTACTTTGCATAACAAATAGCTTAGACGCTTATACATCAGCACAGCTGGCAAAATATAAAGTCCGCTTGAAAACCCAGTCAGTTTTTGGGTCAAAAACCAACTTTCATTTCAACACTAAGCAATTATACAAAGACTCAAGTTTGGAAAAATTAGTGCTGAAATAAATACACGAAAAATTTATTTATTGCGCGAAATGAAACGAAAAAATATTTAGTTTATCTTGAATTAAGAAAGTTCAGAAGCTTTAGCATCTGTCTTCTGCGAATAGTATAATTATAACTATGAAATATTTCTCTCAAGATGAAGGTTTAATATATGCTAATGTCCATTTGATATATGCTTGCACATTAGTTCCTATTAAATCCTTTATTTACATATTTGGTGGGCACATATTTTTCAAGAATCAGTAATAACCACAATGAACAAAAACACAGAGAGATAGAACATTTTAAGAAGTTAAAGATATTCAACAAATTCATTCATAAATCTAATTTATATATTGGTCTCACAGGTAGGTATATGATAGAATCTGGATATCTTATTTTATAATGACTCCCACTACATATGTACAGACCAAATTACCATATTCCATGTTTAGTGTATCTCCCTTGAGGCCACCTCGTGTAACAAAAAAATTCTCATGACGGACAGCATTGTTTGGGTCTGGGCCAATTTAGAAAGACTTTGTGTTTCACGTAAAGGACAATAATCGCTGGCAACATGAATTCGCCCAATTATGGACCAACTGGCATGGGCGTAACAAATGTAGTTTATATGGGTGTAAACGTGGAAAATTTAAGTTAATACCAGTAGAAGAGATTTGGAGAAATATTCATTTTTCCACATACACATTTGTCCAATAGTTGTTCAAAGAAAATGACAATTAAGAAATTGCCTCCAAATCTCTTCTTACACTTTGAAAATGTAGCTAATATTTCGCTAGTAGATCAAATGTGTAGTTGACTGAAATGTGTACTATTTCGGAGTAAACAAATCTTTGATTCTATGGTTTTAAATGCATTGTATCTGCAAAGAGTAGAAAACAAAAAGGAGTGTTAGCTAATCATTAGATCTTAATGATGTTACCTATTTTAAATCAATAAAATTCAAACGGGTCTCGTGTGGACATACATTTTGGCGCGTCAGATATAGGATGAAACATCTCTACAAAAACCTTTTAATATCAGCATTCTCCTCCACTTTAGTATATATAATTAGTGATTGTGCTGAGGGAGCTGGGTTTAATGTTCCATAAACTGTTCAGAGAAATGTAAGTATTATTATGTGCTGCAACAAGAGATACGTAATTAGTCCCTGGTCAGAATGAAGGGAGTCCTGTTTTAGTTGACGACCGGTAGGGTGGCGCCATCTCTGGACCAATTGGCGAACCGCCACTTAGCGCCTAGAAAACTATAGAAATTTCAAGGTTTATTTGTGCTAGTGTGAGGAAATTTCGAGAACAGTCTGTATGAAAACTAGTGCAGATAGCTAATTTCTGTTAACTGGAAAGTGATATAGACATTAAATAAGACCTGCTTGTAACATTTTGAGAAACATTTCTAGAACAGTCTATTCCGGATTTTGTAGAAATATGTGACTTGTACCTGATATAAATTTTAAAATAAGACTTGTTAGTGCTGTTTGTCAGTTTTTGAATAGAAACGAGAAGCATGTCTGCCGAAAAACAAATACATGACTTACTTACAGAACTAAGAAAAATGATGTTAGACCAGGAAAAGAAACACTAAGATGAAAAACAGAACAAGGAAAGAGACGTCAGGAAGAAAAAGAAGAACAAAAAAGACGCGAAGAAGAAAAAGAAGAGTAAGCGCAACGACGTCAGGAAGAATTAAAGAAAATTATATAGGTACAACAGGATACTATCCTGTCAGCTACTGAAGGAATAAAAAATTAAACAAAGGAGGGCATAGGCGTTGTAAAGGCTGACGTTTGTGACATTAAAGGAAAAGTTACTGGCGTCGAAGAAAAGGTTACATATATGGAGGGAAAATTTTATACCGTCGAAGAAGTAAGCGAAGTCAAAGAAACAGTTACTGACGTCAGAGAAAAAAATGAGCGATATTGATGCAAAATTCCGGGTAGTCGATGGAGAAATGGAACAACTTAAGCAACAGTTGAGATAAAATGGAGGCCAGCTAGTCGTATCATCGGGTCCTCGGTTACAACAGCCCTCCTTTGCTGGACAAACTTCATGGACGATATACAAAATACAGTTTGACGCAGCTGCATGCGCGAACAACTGGAGTGACTAAGACAAGGCGGCATTAGTTCTAGCAAGCTTTAGAATTGTTGCAGACGATCCCGGTGACGCAGCAAAAGGATTTTAAGTTTTATAAGCTGCATTCGACTTTAGATATGGACACCAACATTTTGCTCAATTATATCAGACTCAGCTGAAATTACGTATACAAAAATCTGGGGAGATCTCACCAGAATTTGATTCTACAGTAGAAAGACTGGCACAGTTGGCTTACCTGAATGCACCAAGACCGTTCCAGAAGCAATTGACATAAAAAACGAGGAGACCAGGCGAGTCCTTAGATTATCTAGGCATAAGACTAGTAGTAGTAGCATAAGACCCATGCACTTGAGGTAGAGGCCGCCTATATGGATTTCTCAGGGCACAAGAGTACGAGCTGTCTCTGTGGAAGAAACCTAATCAGAGGAAACGGATTTAGGCACCAGACTCACGGATATACATAAGATGTTTACTCAATTAATGATCAAGATAAGTTCTCTAGGGAAACAGGAAAACCGACAAGGAAGTGTAAAGCCCAGCGGGGTATCCGATGTTACCAGTGCAGTAAACCAGGGCATATGATGCGTGATTGTCGAAAATGGAAAACTGGGGAAGTAAACAATGCAAAGGGAGAGGAAATCTGCTCCGATAAGACGAGATTGATTGTTATGCTAACAGATATATAGAAAATGATCGCGCAAATACTGAACGAATTACGTTCACAACCGGAGTCGAGACGGGAACCGCAACCGCCGAAACAGGAACCGAAGCAGCAACAAAGTGATGAGAGGCTAACAAAAGGAATCCGCTGTTGTAATCGCGGCAAGTTGGGGCATGTCAAGAGGTACTGTCGCCAGGGGCAACCTAAGGAAGTAAATGCCAAGTATGTAAAGACACATCAGGATGTAGCAGACGTGAAAGCGGTTAAGATATAGGTTCCGAGGGACTGGGCAAAGAAAGGAACAACTGAATAACGGTGAAATTATAATAATAATAATAATTTTATTGAAGATGAAAATTTAAATACATTTAATACATTGATATAATATTTATAGCTAATATTACTTTACGGGCACTAAACCCTGCGAAAATAAATTTGTTCGCAGGGTATGAAAGAGTTAAAAAAGAAATTTTACAATAACATGTACTAAACATAAAATGTATATATGTAATTATAATGTAATGTATATATCTAATTATATATGTAATTATATATGTAATTATACCAATATATGTAATTATATATGTATTTATACCATTATATATATATTGGACCAATACTGAAGGCAAAAGAAAAAGAATCCGCCCGGAATGGAAGGACGTTTCCAAAAAGTGTTGGACTGAAGGCTTTATGGTCGCAAAGGGATTCCCAAAGGCTTGAAGATGGACTATTATGGAGAGCATGAGAGAGCCCGAATGTGAAGTAAGTTGCTATGCGTTTGGTGATACCCAGGTGCCGGGTACCAAATGTACTTCGGGAACTGCGCGAGGGAATATCTGAAGAGCACTTTGGCAGAAATATAACCTTGGCTAGAGTATGGGAACGATTCTACTGGATAAATAGCCGTCAGGATGTAGAGGCTTGATGCCGTAGTTGAAAGATTCGAGCGGGTGTGGCTGCCAAGGAGTCACCTACGGGGAGTGGTGGCCGAATGATGGCTCGATATGACCGCAATGTTAGTTTAGCAGGATTCAAGATGGGGGACTTGGTTTGGCTGCACAACTCCTAGCGAAGTGAAGAAGGATTCTCCAAGCCTCACTCACCTTGGGAAGGACCGTATTCTGTCATCTCCCGGATCAATGATATTGTTTATTGAATTCAACGTAGGAAGGAGCTCAAGATGAAGATCGTGTACCTGGACCAGTTGGCGAAGTATGTTGGGGTATCGGAATTGCCTGGCCAGGACGTTCAGGTTTAAGGAGGGGGCAGTGTTAGGTACTGCCCTCTAACGAAGAGAGATGTAATTAGTTCCTTATCAAAGTGAAGGGAATCCTGTTTTAGTTGACGGCGAGTAGGGTGGCGCCATCTCTGGGGCAATTCGAACCGCCATTTAGCGTCTATAAAACTAGACATTTCCACCATATTCGATAAGATTTTGGAAGGGGGGGTCGAGTACATTCCACTTCGCTTATATATAAGAAGTGAACTGGAGCGGACAGTTCAGTTCAGTATATAGTACAATTCTGATGTACAGAGTTTTATATTAGACAAACAAGTGATCAGATGAAAAAGAACAGTAATAAGTTGCGATTGAAAGTAGTGAATTTATGTTAGGTTAAAGTTATTGGTTGTGTTATTTTTAGGAATTAATTATAATATAAATAAAGTAGTGGTTTGTGAAGATTCTTGTTGCGATTTATTGAACCTACGCACAGAGGGAGTAAACACGTAACAGTATAACTGGAATGGATTTTGAGAATATATTTACAGCATTAACCTTATAGAAGTATCACGCAGTATTGTTTAATGATGATCGGCTTAAGAGATGATATGATTTCAATAAATTCTTCGGGAATATTTCTTATATGGAATACTTTGTAGATAGGTGACCGGCAACCAAATCTTCTAATAGCTTGTGCTGAATCTATCATAGAAAATAATAAGTCGAGATTTGCTTCAAAACTTATGAAATCTTTAATTAACAAGATGTAACTATCGCATACCAAAATAAAAAATAAAAAAATTTATTTTTAGCCTTTTTCAGCTGAGGATGAAATTTCTATGTCGTTTATTGAGTAGACAGAGAACCACCTTATGGCCAGCTAGATCTCCTGATCTGGCTCCAAATGATTTGTTTTTATGGGGACACGTATACATCTTAAGATGGCTTCCAGGAGAGCAGGGCTAAAAATCTTGAGATGTTGCTATTGAAAATCGTAAACACCTACAAACAAATTAGCACCAATACGTTACTAAATGTCAGAAGAAGTTTTTATGATCGATTAGATAAAGTCATAGACAAATAACAATGGGAGCGGAACATGAGCGAAAGAGTAAAAGAAGCGTTGAAAGGAAAAAACGGAATTAACAAGACGAGTAAACCAAGTCTATGTGTATATGTGTAATTATGTATATTGTGTATGTATATACGTGTATATGTGCTTATAAATATTACGTATATGTGTTAGTTTGTGTGTCTGAGTGATATACACTATATACACTATATACATAACTCTATTTACAAGAGAAGCGGCAGTGTGCAGGCGAGAAGATATACAAAATTGCAACCTTAAACCAGGAAACTAGAGGAAGAAAAGAACGTAGAAGAATGCAGTGTGTTTCGAAAACAGAAAATTTCCCAGCAGAACAACGGCTGAAAAAAATCTTCAGACATATGAAAAAAGACTGCATAAATGTATATGTGTGTATCGGTGTGTACATATGTTGAATATGGATGTATATGTGTATACATATCTATACATGATGTTTTATGGGTTTTTAGCACACAGTGTTACCCCTGAGTATTTAAAAACCCCCGTGTTGCTCGTATTCTACTGCTACACCTCTGCCAGTCGACTTCACCTATTACAATCTCAAATGTTGTGCTAATGCATTATAAATTGCTCCCGAACCAAGGTGGATCCTGCGGCTAGAATTATAATAGTTTAACCACAATGGGACTCGAGGCTAGACGCAGGACCCACAAAATTCCACCTTTATGTCTCGACCGGTGATTGTAGGAGGCTGTGCGGGAATTATAGTACTTTCGATGTCATTTAATTAAGAGTCAAAGGCCTATATTATTATACTCATATTAGTAGGTTATTGGAAATGGGAATGTTATGGGAAATATTGTTTTGGTTTCGATTTTGCTACCTGCATCCCAATGCGTTATTATCATAGTAAATTATACACGTGGGTTCTTGGATGTTGTATAATTTTAATTTTTAGTAGATATGAATATAATAGCTCAACTATCTTTTTTTATAATATCTACGCAAGTTAAACGAGAAAATTGTTTGCTTATTAAATATGATAATCATAATTGATATAATTTGTAAGCTATAGAAGGGTACATAAAATTACGATACATTCCTTAGAGTGAATCTTGTACATATTTTTATTTATAGCCAACGAAACCACTATACGGGGTGATTTTAAAATACAGATAGAAGAAGCGGCTTATTCTGTGACAGAAAACTGTGTAGATGTAAATAATGGTAATAATTTAATAAAGTAATAAATTTTATTTATCCAAGAGATTATATTACATTGTATAGGATAAGCCTAAAAACACAAAATCAGGGAACTAACAATTAGTGTATATTATGTAACAAAATAAAAATTAGCATCATACGTATGTAGCAATTAATTGTTAAATTAGAAAACAAAATTTGTTTTTGCTAAAACCTATATTTAAGGAATAATACATCTTTCCCTCAGTCGAAACTTGATTTTACTTTTAAATTCCTTGTCATTAAGTGTTTTGAATTGGAACTTTATTAAACACTTATAATCATATACTTGGGATTTTTCATATAAATTTAATCAATGACCAGAGATTTCCAAGATTGTTAAGTTTCTAGTTACCTAATTCAGATTTTGCATAAAATAATAAATTTAAAAAATTTAGCCAAAGAAGGCAGAATTCTTAATTATTTAATAATATTTCTATGGTTGCTATGCATTTCTCGAAGACCTTGAAAAGGGGGCCCAAAATTGGTATCTATAAAGCCAATAATGGGTAATAATCTTCAACTTCATTACTGCAACTAAAATTGGAAACAGGTCTAATTTTTGAAATTTTTAGCCTTTCAAGAAACATTCCTTCAGCCACAGATAAATTAAATATGAGCATTAGGAGTTTACTTCAAATTTTTTAAACAGAATTTGCTCATTATAACGGTATCGCCAGCATGCATATGAATTGAGATTAAAGTATTCGAGGTCCTTTTGATTTTCAAAAGTGCAGATGTCACAGCAGAGATTATGAGAATGGGAAGTCTAGTGATAGTCCTTGTGGTTTGAATAATTTTGAGTAGCTTGTGTTTATTTTAATTAGAGTTCTTTAGTTTAGATACATTTTTATAATGTATATGAGATAATGTGGACAGCTCAGTACTGCCACTTTGTACAACAAGCCCTCGCACCATACACTGCCAAATGCTTTGTTAATGCCAATGAAAATTGCTACACTACGTTGTCCTTAAAGTTTTGACGTTTGGATATATGATGTAATGATCGTCATAAGATGTATGTGGTAAAGCATTTTTCACGGAATCTGAACTGATAGTTAAGAATATTGTGATCAATAGTTTAAAGATTAGCATTTCAATGATCCATTTCAGATTTTTGCCAGCACTGACAGCAAAACTAAAAGACGATAATTATCTATCTATTTCTTTTCATTCATGAATTGTTTGCAAATTCGTGCACAGATCTAGCTGATAAATCTTTCTTTCTGAGACCAGTTACTTCTTCTGAGGTATTATCAATAATACGTAACCCAAAAAAATTCAAATGCTTCTGGCAACGATGAAATTACAGACACTTTAATTAAAAAAATTGCGCATGTCACAGTTGAACCACATACCTATCTAATAAATAATTCCTTGGTGCACGATATATATCCTAGTAATCTGAAAGTATCAAATGCCATTTCTCTTTTTAAGAAAGGCAAATCAGACCTAATTTTTTCTACTCCCTTATGAAAATTTGCTGTTTCAGTACAGTCTGTAGAATGGATAAGTGGGCCATTCCAGTTAACTGAACGGATATATTTCATATACGTTCTAGGATGGATATGAAATCAACCAATCACAGTTCGTGTATTAAGTACATAGGCAACTATTTGTTTAAAAAAATTCAAGTTAGTGCGTAAGCTGTCAAAGTAATTGTCAGTGTGTATTCGCGCAGTTTGAGCTAGAAAATAATTTAAAATGAGTGATTCCAGTGAAGAATCGATAAACGGTATACCACCTAAAATTTTATTGAAATTATTATATACAGACAAAATTTTAGAGATATATTATGACCAAAAAAAAAAGTAGCTATATGTCGGGATTGAACCAATTCAATTCAATACAACTTTATTAATATTAATATACAGTAAATGTGCCTCCCCAGAGTCCATCCCGGGACCGACCCTGCGACCACCGCGTTAACGCGGTGGTGTATCGCAAAGTCGGGCCGAGGCGGGACTGGTTTGGCTAGATAAAAATTGAAAAACAATAAAACTCAAACTCCTTTTACAAAAGTAAATAAAATTAAGTGCTGTGACAAAAACATGCTTAAAAAAGAAAGCATAACTTAAAACTGGTTAAAACGATCACTTGGCCGTTTGTGCACTTCACTGAATTTAATTTGGGCACTGACGCTGGCTCCGTAACTTGCACGGGGTGCCATCCGCGAATTGCTCCAACTACGGGTTGCGCAAGGCAGGCCTAAACTGGGATTATAAAAATTTTGATTGTTCTGATATAAAATTTGGATGGGGATTGAACCTATAATCTCTTGCATTTCGAAGCGTGCATATAACCGCTAGGCTACTGAAGCTTTAATAAAATGTTTGCACCTAGAACATAAGATTTAGCAGAAGCTAAGTTTGTATATTAAAATATGATTAAAACTATTATTTGTGGTTTTTTCTTAATCCGGTCGTAGAAAAAGTATACTGTACAACTCGAGTGGATTATCCATATCCACTCTTGTTGCACAAACTACTATTAACTACAGAGCTGTCAGTCTTTGTCCTAACATTTTAAAGATATTTGAAGTAGTAATTAACAACCAATTAATGAATTACTTTGCGATAAATAAGCTATTGTCACCCTACAAATGGTTTTCCTATAGAAAAAAATGCCCAATGCGCAGGGTGAACATATAAACGAAATAATTGAATCATTAGATAATCCAGGCGTTGCTTTGGAGCTATTTATGGACTTGATTGACTGTGTCAATCATACCATTTTATTACATAAACTAGAGAGATATGACGTTCGAGGAGTGGCTCATGAATGGTTTGCCTCATATTTTTCGGAACGCATGCAACAAGTTAAGTTTCATAATGATACATCTGAGTCTGAGGAAGGTTGATATTGAAGTACCACAAGGCTCTGTCGTGAGGCCAACTCTGTTTTTATTATACATAAATGACATGCTCCGATATATTACGCATCCCTCAAGCTTAGTTGCATCGTATATGACGATACATTTTTTTTTATTATATGCAGTAGGATAGCAAATGCAGAGAATATTTTTAGACCATCAGTATCATGCGCGTAAGAGAGATTATCTTTTATATAAAAAACATGAAACATCCCTATTCCAAAATAATTTGTACTTCACTGGATGTAAGTCTTTTAACGCACTGCCATTAATATGAAAACCAAATTTAAAAATATTTAAATGTAAAGTTATATATTTACTAATATCTAAAGCATGCTATATTAATGAATTTTTAGCTGATATAGTGATTGTGACGTTTCCTGTATAAAATTTGTATTAATACATCGCATCGTGCAATTTTACTTTCTTCTTCATATCCATATAAATATGTCTGTGTTTATCTATTTGCCGCATGCATGTATTGATTGTATATTGTTTATTTATTAACCTCTCCGCAATAAAATTGTGAGAGGTTACTGAAATTGGTTCAAAAACGAAAATTGAGATAACATCAAATCTTTACGTTTTGAGGCCCAAGGAACCCAAAAAAGTGGTTTTTGAAAAATGTCTGTGCGTGTGTATGTGTGTATGTGTTTTAGCATGATAGCACCGAAACTACTGAACGGATTTGAATGAAACTTTGCGTGTACATTTCTTTAGTGCCCCAGAACATCTGAAAAGGTTGAGATCGGATTACGTTTAGTGCCATTTTGACGCAACAAGTTGTTTATTTTATAATTACCTTCAATTTGCAATGGAACCATTGAAAGGCAGTTAAAATTCTATTTCAACGATATATCACACTTCTACCCTTTCGATTTGGTTTCCGTGAAAAAAATTAAAAACAAAGCAAATATGGCATGACATGATCGATGCACGTAGCCGTTACGTCGTGAAACTCGTCACATCACGTGTGAATTCACGTGTGAGGGTTTCTTCACTGCTCTAGAAGTAGAGCGGATTATGTTTAGTGCCGTTTTTAAATAATATACAGACAAATCGAAGAATTAAACTACAAATATTCCTCTAAAATCTATTAAAATTACTGAAATGCTAATGTTTCATTTAACAAAGACAGCCGCGAGCGATCGGATTGCAATGAGCAAATTTTTACGATTGTCATTGTCATCGTTTGTCATCCGATAACGTTGGTGTCATGTCATGTTAATAAGATTTCGGCATATTTGTAACTTTTAGTGGATTGTCACAAACTTTAAAGGTAGATGTAACAATATCAATATCATATGCTTTCTGTACCTTCGTTGGTGAATTTATTATAGATTATCACTTTACCAATTTTCAGTTTGTTGCTTTACAAATCTGTAGTATTTAGGATAACTAGACTTTCTTAGTCGTTCAAATGATTGTTAAAGTTGTTAATATCCTAATAGTATATTATTCAACGAGCGATACTGTAAGTAATAACTCGCATAGATGATTGTAAATTCATTAAGTTGATGGTTTTTTTAGTGCCCCAGAAGATCTGAAAAAGTTTTGGATGAGATTGGATTACGTTTAGTGTCGTTTTGTCACACAATTTAATGCTCTTTTCGGCTTCAAAGATCCACCGAGTGGGGAGGTTCCAGCCGCTTCCAGTAGCTGCCGATTTTTTCTAATATATTTTATTTTTGCTGTTGAAATGAGGATATTTTTATATGTTATATTATGTATACTAATATTTTACTTGTTTTCACCATGACTAGATTTCTTTAATTGTATGTTTACTTTTTAAATCAGTGAAATAATCTATTCTATTCTCTTCTATTCTAGTGTGTCTTAATTTTTTAGTGATGTTTCTGGATGTTACCTTTTTCAGGTGCTGTGTTCTTTATTCAGTAACTCGAAATATGTCTACTCGCTTTCTGTATTATTTTGTTATTGAAGTTCTTTTGAAAACAAATATTTTTGGACCAATTTCTGATGTCTTCATAATTTATCTCGTCATGTTGATTGTCATTTTATATTACATATATTTTTTCAAAATTTTCAACTTTTTCGAGGTCGTTGTTGTAGAATTTGCTATTTTCTTCTAGGGTTTTTATGGCTATGGTCTACAACTGCTTATACCTGGATAGTTTTCTAATTTATTATCAGTTTTCCTGTGTCGAGAGTAAATATCTAAACATAATTTTGATAAGGCGCTAAGCACTACTGAAATCACTAAAAATATAACCATTAAAAAGTATTTCTCGTCTACAGAACTATCCATCTTTCAACATTAGATATGGGTAGTAAAGATCTGTTATTAATTAACTTTACTATTTCTACCACCGCCATCTATTAAAAATATTATGAAAGTTATTTAAAAAAACCCTTCTGGGGTTGGACAAAAATTAAAAAATAAATGGCTAATCTATTCATCCAATTTAAAGAAAAAAGGTGATGTACAATTTTCTATCAAAATTGACATTGCACAAATTACAACAATTTGAAGACAAAAAACGAATATTTTATTTATTATATATGATGAATCGATGATGGCACTCTAACATTTGTAAATCGAGGTATAATGTTTTAGTCTTATAAAATTATAAATATTTTTTATTTATTCACCGAAAATAACACACTGTACATCGTTTATTAAATATTTGGTATTTGCACTACTATTCGTATCACACATGCCTAGTAAAATAATAAAAATATGTTGTAATAAATGTGTAATTAATAAATTTAACAAAATTTAATAAATAATAGAAATTAACAATTGCCTGATTACAACATAAGAAATCAAGCAAATTTACCAAAACCAGTTGAAATTTTTGAATCACAAACTGTTTTCTAAAGTGATGTGATTAACCCGAATAACAGAGATAATTCTGGAATAAACGCCATGGATATATAAGTAGTAGAGTCAACGCACTGGGGACAGTTCATTACAGTTCTGAATGAGATGAGAAGTGATCGTATAAGATAAAGAACAGTAATAAGTTGTGAATTATAGTAGTGAGACTATAGTAGATAAAAGTTATAACTAGTGTGTTATTGTAGGGACTAATTATTGTAATCTAGTGATAATAAATCAGTGGTTAGAGAAAATTCATGCTGCAATTATTGAACATACGTTTGGAAGTGTTTACTACAGGGTGTAAACACGTAACAATACTTTTTTTTAACAATCTCTAAATTATTTTTAATTCCATTGCAAAAGTGCTCAATTTTTGCAATTAACTGCTCTTTGGCGTTTATTTCTTCTCTGTGAACTTCAGTTTTTAAATAGCCCCTCAAAAGCGTTAAGGGGCGTGAGATATGGTGATCTCGGTGGCCACTTCAGCCAATTCACCCATTTGAGTCTTGTTCATTTAGATAGTTTCTGATTTCCATCGAAAAATGCGGCGTAGTTTCATCAAGCTGCATCCCTCTCGTGCTCACATTATTTAATAAATTAGGTATGAGAATTTGATTTTCTTGATTCCAAATATGAAAATTTCAAGTACTGTTGATACCATCACAAGTAAATTGAGATTCGTCTGTAAACAATACTCTTATATAGTACGTCTATGGGATAAAACCCAGCCACAAAAGGTTAAACGAACTTCATCACCTGGCACCAATCGTTGTACAATTTGGATGCGATAGGGAAGCATTTCTTCATGTTTAAGAGTTGTTTAAACTATGGTTTGAGGGATATTTAATTGTTGACCAATTCTTCTGATGCTCGTTTTTGGGTTCTGGTCAACAATATATAAAATCAATTCTTGTTCGTGTGATGTCTGTCAAATAGGACGTTCTATTTTCTTGATCGGGGAACACTTCTAGTTTCAGAAATATGTCTAAACGCCATAAAATGTTCTATAATCTGGTACACTTTGATTGCCGAATCAAAGTATGTATTCCCTTTCAGCAGCTTTTGCATTACCATTGCAAAATCTATAAACAAAAACAATATTTGCGTATTATCTACTTGTGTATGTAAATTCCATGATTTGAGATTATTGCAGGACAATGTTTTAAACTACAAAAGCAACAGTTGTAATCACTTCTTTATTACAGAATAACAGATTTTGACAGGTATCTACTTGATAACTAAAAAAGTAGTTAACTTTTAAAAGAAATATATCGTCAGCAGCAACTGATTCTAACAGTTAATCACTTTTGCATTGAATCTAAATATTGTTTAAATCTTTAGAATCATTGTTAAGCCGTATAACATATCGATCAAAAAAAATTATTGAATTTTATGAAGGATTTGAACTCGAAATAACCTAACCATCGTATTTTATTTTACTTCATAAAATTCGATTTCGTGATAGTTTCATGAAGCCAATAAATGAAAAATAAATGTGTCCCTACTACGCCTTCGTAAAATCGAATTTACTTCATGAAAAGCATTCTCTCAGGTTAAATTCTATCAAGTGTGCAGCAATGTTTTTTGGCAGGCAAATTGATGGATCACGTCACTTACCAGATGTTAATATCAATATTAATAATGTTAACATACCAGTAAAGGACAAGGTCAAAGTGTTAGGTTTAACTGTAGATTCACATCTTAGATTTAATAAGCACATCTCAAACTTCATAAAAAGAAGCCATCTTAAGGTTAAACATTTTGTATAATTCCAGATATATTCTCAACACACTAAGCTTAAAATGTCAATCTTTGGTTTTGCCTATTTTCAATTGTGGTGACACAGTTTATGGTCTATGTTTAACAGCTGTACAGATCAACGCATACAAAAATCCAAAATTATTGTCTAAAGTTTATATATGGTATCAGAAGACAAAGTCCTGTTAGTCACAAACTGAAAGAAACCATATGGCTAAATATGAAAAATGTGCGTCTTTTACATCGTGATACCTACCCTTTATATGAAAATTATTTTAAATTGCACTTCCCCATACCTTTATCGTAAAATTCAATTTCGAACTGATATTCACAATTTATATATTAGGTTTAAGGGCAATTTGACCCCATCTTTTCATAGAACTGCACTGTTTGAAAGGTCTTATATTTATAACATCGCAAACTTCTATAACTCTCTTACAGCATCCCTCAAATTCGTATCACTAAATAATTTTAAAAGAAATTTAAACATAAACTTTTAACTTCCCAGTAAAGCTCAGACGTCATGATAGACCAGGGCCAAACCGTTTAAAATATCGTAATAGACGATAAATTCTTAGCAGTATACGAATGGTCGGAAAATGTAGTTAATGGTGTAAATAATTAAGGAAAAATCGTCCAGACTGAGTAAAAGTTCGGGAAGGGGTGTTGGGGTGATAATATATACATTTTTAGGGGTTGGTACTCGTTTTTGCGATTTGCGGCTAAACTATGCATCCTATTGAAAAATATTGAAGGTAAAAGTTGTAGATAATGAAAAAATCTAAAACTTTCTAATTGATCATTATTGACCATAACCTCAAAGTTATCGAGAAAAATGTAAAAAAAACGTTTTTTCGGTTTCTAATTTATAACTATCGCAAAAATGTTTATATTTTCATGAAAATGGTGAAAATGTTCTCTTTCGTGTTTCAAACAAACCCAAATTTTTTCAAAGCGAAATATTTAATTTTCGATGTTTTATGAAGAAAATAAAGAAAAAAGACCTAATTTTCAATAGAAAAATTTGGTTAACAAATTTTCGATTAATGAACTTTATTAGTGCTCATTTCTTTCGTTGAAATCTCAACTTTAATATAGAATTAAAATATAATATTGTTTATATACAAAAATATCGTTAAAAAAGCGAAAAACTGAAAAACTACTTTTTAATAATCGAGTTTTCGGTGAAAATCATGAATTTCTTTTTTTTTATTTTTTTTATACATTTATTTAACGTCGGCCTATTTCCGCTACTGAGGCCTAACACCGACGCCTGTAGACGAGCTACCCCCAACCAGGAATTTTGCCGAACCTCTTCCCTTAAGAAGAGTAGGGATCTTTTACTTGCCTAACATTTAATAGACAAGGGACCGACGGCTTTACATCACCTCCGAAGGATGGTATATCTCCTATACAACCCTCGCCTAAGGTTGTATAGCTTCCGCGCATACACTGATATACAAGCCGCTGGAAGATGTGTGAGGCGAGAACGCGGTTTCCGTTGGAATGGTCACCAATCCAAGTACTAACCACGCCTGTCGTTGCTTTACATCGCATACCGAAGTATGTACATAGTAAAGACGCACCTACGCTCGCCCCGAATTTCTTTTTCTTTATTGTAAATGAACGTTTGCATTCATAAAAAGCGTTAATTCTCATACAATACTATGTTATACAAGTAATGTACATGTACCTAACTGAGGCGAGACTGTTACAATTGATCCATTACTATTATAAATATCAGCAGCACTGATGATATGAAAAATTATTTACAGTACGAGCTTGCTCCATTTCCTGTGTCGTTGTTTACAGAGAATGGGTTCAGAAAAAATGTTAAGTCACATTTATATACAGAATTTGCGAGCATCGATTCGTTACCAACTTCGAGCAATATTGTACACGTTGTTGATGGCGGGTTTCTCTTACACAAAGTAATCTGGCAAAAAACGATACATTTAATGAAATAACACAAAAATATTTACATTATGTACAAAACAACTACGCAAAAAATAGTTATATGAAGAAGATGCAGATTCCCTAATTATCAATACATCCCTTGAAGTAGCAAAAATCTCCGATAAAATAGTGGTAGTTGTTGGTCAAGACATAGATCTTTTAGTTCTTTTAAATCAATTCAGTTCACATGAATTGAATATCTATCTCCACAAACCTGATGCAGGAAATATTAATGATACTTATTACACCTCTAATAGTTTTAAACATAAATCACATAAACATATTGTAGCATTTTTGCATTGTTTTTCTGGCTGCGATACAACTTCCAGTTTTGCTGGGAAAGGAAAAAAAGAACAATTATAAAATCATTATTGGCCGATAAACATTTACCTAATCTTGCAGAAATTTTTTACAATACAAATGCAGACAAACAAACGATTACCGAAAATGGATTAAAAATAATAGCTTCTATTTACAAAAGATTTGAACTATACCGAACGGCTACTGTTAAATCCTCATTTCATTTGAAAAAATTACCTCCAACTGAAGGGGCAGCTAAGCAACATTGTTACAGGGTGTATTTTCAAACACAAAGTTGGCTTGGTAATCAATTAATAGCTACAGATTGGGGATGGAAACATCACGTTAATGGCATCGTACCTATATTTACAGAACAAGAATTAATTCCTGAAAATTTATTGAAAATTATCTGCTGCAGCTGCGAAACAAGATGCGGTAATAGCAAATGTGGGTGTCGCAAGCATGGCTTAAAGTGCACAAATTTGTGCTCAAATTGTTACGGTTCTGATAAATGTTCTAATGCCGAACAATCGTTGTACGAATAAAATTGTAGTCTCGAGGACATCGAAGACAGTACCCACTGTCTAATAAATAATAATAAAAATAATGATACTGAGTTCTGGCGATGAAGAATTGCCCACGAAGAAAAAAAGATTTCAATAAAATTATTTTACTTTTAATTTTTGTATTTTATAATCAAATATAAGACTTTGATGTGATAATTTGTAAATACTTACGAATTACAAGAAATAATTAACAAATTTTCTTAGTTCACAGGCTTTGTGTTTTTTGAATTTTTACCTATTTAATTGCAGTTTAAATAATGTTTTCGGGACTTTGAAAGCCGAGCGTAGTTAGGTACATGTACATTACTTGTATAAGATAGTATTGTATGAGAATTAACGCTTTTTATGAATGCAAACGTTTATTTACAATAAAGAAAAAGAAATTCATGATTTTCACCGAAAACTCTATTTTTAAAAAGTAGTTTTCCAGTTTTTCGCTTTTTTTAACGATATTTTTGTATATAAACAATATTATTTTAATTCTATATTAAAGTTGAGATTTGAATGAAAAAAATGAGCACTAATAAAGTTCATTAATCGAAAATTTGCGAACCAAAATTTTCTATTGAATAGGTCTTTTTTCTTTATTTTCTTCATAAAACATCGAAAATTAAATATTTCGCTTTGAAAAAATTTGGGCTTGTTTGAAACAGAAAAGAGAACATTTTCACCAATTTTCATGAAAATATAAACATTTTTGCGATAGTTATAAATTAAAAACCGAAAAAACGGTTTTTTACATTTTTCTCGATAATTTTGAGGTTATGGTCAATAATGCTCAATTGATGATTTTTTCATTGTCTACAACTTTTACATTCAACATTTTTCGACAGGATGCATAGTTTAGCCGCAAATCGCAAAAACGAATACCAACCCCTAAAAATGTATATATTATCACCCCAACACCCCTTCCCAAACTTTTACTCAGTTTGGACGATTTTTCCTTAATTATTTACACCATTTACTACATTTTCCGACCATTCGTATACTGCTAAGAATTTTTATTGCCTTAAACAGGATTGGCCCTGGTCTATGATGGTATATAGGCTTTAATTTTGTGCTTAATCTAAGTTATACATATACTTCCGTTAAAAATAAACTGTTTATGTTTTGGCCAATTAGGTAATTTTTAAGTTCTTAAATTTTTCACGTTATCGCATTCTATTATTTTTATACAAATACTTGTAATCTGCTACTTTTTCTCGGGTTAAGTAGAAGAACAGATGTGCAACGTGTGTGTATAGGTGAACCTCTCATATATCTCCTACCGAGTTGACAGCAGAGACGAGGTTGTGTGAGAGACAACACTTTTAGTCGCTGTACCACTCCTGAGTTCGAGTCTCAGCTGTGACAAATGGCAATGCCGTAGGGAATGGTCGTTGTATAATTGTCTATGTGTATGTGCATACAACTCTGTAACTGGGAACATCGTTCCTGTAGAGTGATGATTAATAATTAAATAAATAAATAAATATAATACTATATTATATTGTGTATATCTTAAAACTGTTCATCGTACAGAAAGAAAAGGAAAGCAAAACGTTTATTATTTTATAAGCTTTATTTCTTTACTCTACCACTTTACCAATAAATATAATACTTCTTGAGTTTTGCAACAAGGAACCAACTGGCAATATTGTATTTTTGCAGATTTTAATGTATGTACATTTGCATTCAGTCTAAAAACAATTTGTATAAAATCAACCATCAAAATTAACTATGTATTTTTTTTTTATTTTTTTTTTTTTTTTTTTTTTTATTTATATAATTCATCCAACGGGTGAAACCCAATTACAGGACAAATAACAACAGATTTAAATAAAATATCGATAAATAGAACAATATGGTGTAAGTAAAAGGTACACAAATGACACAAATATAAAATGTAACAACTACAATCAAAATATATACTCTAGTAAAATAAATATATATATATATATACATACATACATACATACACACATATATACACACATACACATATATACATACATATACATATATACACATACACACACATATATATATACATATATACACACATATATACACATATATATACATATATATACATATACATACATATATATATATATCACAAGTGTAACACAGAAATATAGACAAGAGCGTGTTTAAATGGGGTTTAAGTAAATGTTCTTTATGTCAGCAATATTACAGTTAAATATATCCAGGCTAGCCTCAATACTATTATAATTTAAACACATTTGATGTAGGGGAGATGATTCTAATATATTAGTGCGTGGAGTAGGAAGCATGAGTACATTATTTGTTCGAGAATTTAATCTCGGAATTCGATACCTAAGAAGTGAGGTGAGGCAGGTGCAGCTAATTTTATTATTGATAATTTTGTGTAAGAACATTATTGAATGCATTACACGTCTCCTTATTAAGCTACTCATACTAAATTTATTTAAAAAAAATTCTTGTTGTGTCCCTCTCATTGGATATGTGCCCTCCAGAATAAAAGTTGTGGACTTAAAAAATCTTCGTTGTACTTTTTCCAAGGACGCTATGTGAATGTTGTAACTAGGACTCCAAACAATGGACGCATATTCCAGTTTGGATCTGACAAATGTAACAAATAACATACGTAGAGTAGATAATTCAGTAAAATCTTTGCTGTTTCTCAAAACAAAACCTAAATTTCTAAATGCACTACTGGTGCTTTCCTCGATATGTTTAGAAAAAGTTAATATAGTATCAAAAACAACGCCAAGATCTTTTTTAAACTCAGGTCTATTTAGAGTGCAGTCGTTTAATTTATAGTTAAATGAAATTTTATTTACTTTACGTGTGAAAGACATGACATTACATTTAGCAGCATTAAGAGGAAGACGGTTATTAATGCACCAGGTACTAAGAAGATCCAGGTTACGCTGAACCCTCAGGCAGTCATAGTCGGAATTTATAGGAAAGTATATTTTTAGGTCATCAGCATAAAGCAAATAGTGAACATCCAAGTCATCAACAATGTCATTGATAAACAGTACAAAAAGCAATGGTCCAAGTACCGAGCCCTGTGGTACTCCAGATGATTGGCTATAATGATCAGACCGATAACCACGATACTGAACATATTGAGACCGATAGGACAAATAAGACATAAATAAATTTAGTAGCGAAGTACTGATTCCAAAGCTTTCTAATTTAGTCAATAAAATGCCATGGTCTAGTCTGTCGAATGCTTTAGAGAAGTCGGTATAAATTACATCAACCTGACCCTTACGATCTATGACTTCAGAAATAAATTGGGTGATACATACCAGGTTTGTAACAGTTGACCGACCGCTCATAAAGCCATGTTGTTCTTCAATTGTTGAACTTTTAGTATGGAAGGATACATAATCATGCAATAAGAATTCAAAAATTTTAGAAAAATTGCATAAAATTGCGATGGGACGATGGTTCTCTATTTCATTTTTACTGCCCTTTTTAAACACTGGACAAATTCTGGATAGTTTCCACTTATCAGGGAATGTTTCTGTGCTTAAGATTAAATTAAATATAATACAGAGAGGTTTGTAAAAAACATTACCGCAATCTCTTATAATAAACGCGGGTATTTCATCAGGTCCTGTAGTCATATTTGCCTTGAGTTTTTTAATCGAGTTTAGGACTTCGCTCTCAGTGAATATTCGAATACGCATAACATTGTTATTATATACACTGTCACCAGGCAAATAGTCACTAGAATTAATATACGCATTAGAGAAAAAATCAGCAAAGGAGTTAACTATATCTTGGGGGCTTTCAAGAGTGGCATTGTTGTAGTTCATAGTACTAGGAATAGATGTGGCATTATTTTTTGAATTAATATAACCCCAGAACTTATTTGGGTTAGATTTTATGGCATTCTCGGCATCCCGTATGTATGCAGCATAAGCATCTTTTATAGTCATTTTTAGCAAAGCTCTTAATTCATTGAACATTATTAGATCATCCTGGTTTTTAGTCCTTCTGTATGTATTACGTGCCCTGTTCTTCTGTTTAAGCAGTCTAATTGTATTGGAATTAAACCAGGGGGGATACTGTTTGTGTGATGGTGTTTTTTTAGGGACGTGTTTCTTAAAAACAGAATATATTTTGTCATAAAATTCAAACACAGCTTCGTTTACTGCCAGATTAGAAATAAAACTCCAGTCAACTAGAGCTAGCTCATTGTAGAGTGCGGGGTAATTAGCTTTTTTAAAATTAAACGACTCATGACTAAATAGTGGAAACTTATTAGTCGTAAGATTTTGTACACACACATTAATACAAAGAGCAGGATGATGAAGATCTTCCGCTAACAAAACTGAAGTTGATTTTTGGACGTTACAAGACATATTACTTAAAATGAGATCTAATAGTCTGTTATTAGCGTTGAGTATATTATTTTGTTGCTTTAGATTAAAAAAGTTCATAAAATGCAGCAGGGAATTGTATTTCCGACTGGGAGTTTTTGAGAAATATTCAGGGATGTTAAAGTCGCCAATAATGAGAATGTCGGATCCATACAGGTCATATAGTGATTCAATATTATCAAATAAACACTCATAATCCTCACAGGTAGCGTCAGTGGGAATATATAAAACAAAAATCAGAAAATAGTGATTACTTGTTTTAATTCTTACATTAAAACCTGGACATAGGGAACGAACGTCAAGTAAATAAGCATTGTATTTAATTTTAAGTGCGAGTAATACTCCACCTCCTCGCGTTTTATTACAAGCTTGAAAATCCCTATCAGCGCGAAATACATCATATACATTTATATCAAACAGTTCGGCATTTGACAATCCCGCATGAGCCCATGTCTCGGTGAGAGCAATACAGTCACACTGGTCAACGAGTGAATTAGTAAATAACTCATTAGTTTTTGTCCCTAGTCCACGAACATTCTGATAATAGAACGACATAAAATAAGAGTTCTTAGCCATTGCTTTTTCAGTGTTTATAAATGTTTTTGTGGTTAGCGCATAGTCGGAACTTAAAGGAGCTGATTGCTACCGAATACCTAAAATATTATTCCTGAACTTTGTAAGATTTTGTTGGAAGACAAAGCAATTTTTATCCCATGCTGCATGATTAGTATTAACTATTGAGTCTTTATTACCCTTATTGAAGGTTAGGCAGTTGATACAACAAAGATCTTGTGATTTACACTCTGAGATGTTATGTTTTTGAGAACAACGCGGACAGATCACATGCTGGAGGGCACATTTATTTGACAGATGGTGAAAACCATTACATTTAAAACAGCGTCTCATTTCAATAGCATCAAAAACATTACAATAATCATAGCCAACGAATAATTTACCCTGCTCTAATATATTACCATATGTAGTCTTATCTACTTGAAGGATAGCCTGAAATATTTTGTTGTTTTTTTTTATATGTGACACAGATATAACCTTACACTCACTGTTAGGCACAATAACATTTTTATTCTGTGATGTTAGAAAATTATGGACAGTTTCAGCATCTAATTCTTCCGTGATTCCGACTACACGCACACGCGGGTGTAGAGTCGCCAACTCCTCAACAACATATTTATCAGAGAGTCTTTCAGCAGCTAATTCTTTGAATTTTTGTGAGTCAGTAATATCACAAGAAACAACTAGGCCTCCATCTTTAGCAGTTCGAACCTTACTTAGACTTATACTGGAGCTTACCGGGTTGATGTTCTGAAGCATGTCCAATTTGGTAGTAGAAACAGTTTGCTTATGCATTGGTTTAATAAAGAATGTTTGATTAGCAGCAGCAGTAGCATAAGATTTTTTGTTAACAGAATTACAAACAGATGTCGAAATGTTGTCTATTTTTGGCTTAAGTTCATCAATTTTGGGAGTAACCAGTTTATCGATATTGTGGTGGACGACTGTCTGGACCTCGGTTTTGATTAAGTTAGTAACTTCGAGCTTAATGTTATCAATCATAGAAGTAAACCCAGCAAGTGCTGCATCTATGTGACCCTGGACCTGGGAACTAATATTGGTGACTGTTTCATTAAGAGCAGTAAGATTCTCGGAATAAGCAGAAACTTCAGTTTTTTCAAGAATTTCACATGTACGCCTGCATTTATCACACAGGTAGAATAAACGTTTGCTTTTTGAAAGCATTCCAAATTCCATGTTAGATAGGCCAGCACATGAGTAGTGAAACCACTTATTACAGATTCCTTCACAGCCTACAAGCCCTTCACTTTTATCACGGGTACACGATGAACAGCCCGACATGATTGGAGATGAAACTGTTCCGCCACTGGCGGGCAGTTAGGGTTAAGTAAAAATAACGAATCTTCTAGGACACAGCATTCACTAACTGATGTTTCTTAATTACAACAACGGACTGCCAATTAACTTTAAGCTTTTTAATTTCGATTCATTCGGTTGAAAACCAACTTTACTTGAGAAACAATTGCACGGTACCACTTACTACTTCCAGTTTGGTTTTATAGCTAAATTTCTCAAAACTGCTGCTAGCACGCGTATTGATGCCTTTACTGAAGGTTAAATGAGGAATTATTAATTTGCGCTTCCCTCAAATACCCAACCCACATTTATATTTAATCTAAAAAAAGTCAGTGTAGAATTAATCGTCACATAACCATTAATAAAACTTTGAGGTTAAAGTCCTCAAAGTTATCAATGCGTATTGGTATTGGTTCCTTGTTGCATATCATATCCATATACTGACTAACCTAATCATTAAAGTTAGTTATAAAAGAAAAAACAGGGCACTATCTATTTACAACAAAAACAAGACCCAGGGAAACTGGGATGTTTATAAAAATATACGTAATTTCACCCATCGCATCGGTGCGAAGAGAAAAAGCAATGTACTTAAGCTTTTTACAAAATTAATCTTAATGTACATGTAAAGATAGAGAAAATCAGTTTCTCGGACATAACTCGCTTAGTTTGATTCGGATAGAAAAATGTGTATAGGGCTCGCGAATGCCCATAAACTGAATTTTGTCTCGTCGAAATCGGTCCAGTTGTTCTCCAGATATTGCGATTTGAAGGTACGGATTTGTACACGGATTTTTCGCTGCGGCGGGAATGTGCCGAGAGCCGTCTTCGCGTTTTTTTCGGGGTAGAAAGCGACTTGGCGACTTTTTTTCTCCTCATCCTAATAGACAGTCAGGACCCAAGTGCTGTATCCAAATTTCAAGTTGCTAGGTTGATTAGGGGGTGAGGGGGAGGGAAGAACGTAAATGAAATTAAAAATGCTGTAACTTCCGCAATTTTTTCCAGCAAACGTGAGGTTACATACTAGTGTGCCTACTTTGACCTTTGATTTTTTTTCTTTCTTTTTTTTAAAAGCAAGTTTTCGCTAGGGAGGAAAGGGGTGGGGGAAATAAATCGGATGCGAATTTTTCTTTTCTTTGATTTGGGCTCGACCCGATTGCGGTCGGATGATTTGGAGGTGAGAGATGGAAGCGCAAAGTTTTTAGCCAGTAGAAGGGCAAGGGAGAGGGTCAGGGACTTCGCCTTGCACTCATTTTCAACAGCAGTCAATTCGCTTTCAGATTTTTTTTACCGCGAAGCTCCATGTACAAATCCCTACCTTCAGATCGATCCCACTGTATATTTTATATGCGCATACATATTGTTAATTTAGAGTGCAATACTGCATGTCACATATGTTATTCTTTTTTCTTTATGTAATTCTAAGTGATTTAAAAAGTTAAGTGTAAGAATAGCCATGTGGCTAAACTTCGCCTTTAAATCACTATATGTAATGTGCTTATATGTACATTTACATTTTTCCAATAAAGTCGTTTATTATTATTATATTAACCAATACATACTTTCTTTAAAATGATGACCTAATTTTAGGTGATCCGCAAGAGGAATGCACCCGATGTGGAAAGATGTATCTAAGTGGGACTGCTAAGGGAAGTATTTGCCAGAAATGCAGGAATGTTAATAATAACCCTCCTCTCATGGACTCAGCTGCTGAAGAATCCAGTGGAAACCAAACCGAAGAAGACAGCACTACTCCGGAATAAAGTTATTTTTTCTCATTTTAGATAACCTATATAGAATTTTCATATTGAAAATATTGCCACTATGTACAAATTCATAAATTCATAATTAGTTTATTCGATGCGATGACCAAACGGTGTAAAAGTAGAGAACTACCCTACTCTTTACTTACTTTGGTCTAACCTCAGAAAGATAATAACCGGTAGTTTCGTTTACACTTATGCGATTTTTTACTAGGAAATTTTATTGTTAATGAAGTAGTTCTATGTATGTGCGATATACGAAACTTTAATTAACCACAACCTTTAAAAGTAGATTATATTTCAACTACAATTTATTACAAAAAATAGCACATTTTTTTGTACTAAAGATAAAGTATAACGTGATGTTTAACGAAACTAATATGTCTTCTTGCCCTTATGTCTTTTGACCATTATCGTTTAATTATCGACTTAACAAAATAACAGATTCCTTAATTGACACCATAAATGACAAAAATGCGACATGTGAAATTGTGATTCCAGAGATAAGGAGAAACAAGAGTGGCCTTGTCTCTTAATTGTATTTTTGATATTAATAAGTGATATTAAATAGAATAGTATTCTACTTGCTTCGTTATACTTACATATACATAATTCATCATTATTTTACGTACGATACTTCAATTTAATTAAGTATTGCTGTAAATGGATATATCCTTTTAAATTAAAATGTTTTGAATACTTGTAAATATTTATCGTCTTATTAATTAGTTTGTTTTTGCAAAATGAAACGCACTAACAATAAGATTTAGTATTATTAATAAGTCATATTTATGTTATGTTATGTATGTTATTTATTTACATTACTAGGTTTATGTAGTTCAAGGTAAGTTTTTGCAGTTTATCCATATCTATAATGTTCAGAATATTGAAAACCGTATAATGGATTGAATCAAATGTATACAAATCACTTCATGATATTCTTGTAAGTATATCAATTCTATTTTGAGGGGCACAAAAATACGTTAGTTATATTTAGTATTTGAGAAGTTAAACCAATAATACTTTGAAATACATAAGGACATAGATCCTTGCAACAGCAGATTTTAGAAATATGTATTAAATGATATATTTTTGAACATAATTTGTGATTTTACTAGTCGTGAGGTTTTCATCCTGTGTATGATTAATTCTCCAATTGCGTAAAATATCCTCATTCTTATTTTACACTCTTCTTAAAAACGAGCCAACAGAATTCAGAATTGATTTCATTATATAAACTAGCAAACTTAAGACAAGAACCTGTTATATTTTATATTGTAATTCTAGGTAAAGTTAAGTTTCCAAAATTTTCTCCTCCTTGATTATTCAACGCGAACCTTCTACTCATCCGTCCCAAATTCACCATAAATTGTTCCATATTCTACAAATGGACTTAAATGTTCAAATAAAATATAATACGATGTAGTATAAAATAAAACAACATGAAGAAAAGTGAAAAGTCTGCATAATATTTGTGTGTCAAAGCAGGATCGGGCTCATAATTTTTCATTTAGCCTGAGAGCTTCGAGTGGCGGTATCATATGTAAATAAATATGTTATATGTTCCTGATAGCTAAATCCGGTGATTTACTAATATTTCGTCTTTTATGCCAACTGAATACGCGCAACCCACAATATTTCAAGATGTCTTGAGTGTCGCCGAGAGTAGTATGGAAATGACAGAGGGTCTGTTCGGATCCGCAGCATGATCATGATCAAGGATCAGATTAGAGGTGGGGGGTAATGATAGGGGTGGGAGGTAATTAGGGGGCGGTGCTTAGGTGCGGGATGTTAGAAGGCGGGGCCTATGAGAGATGGTGGGGGCAATTCCAGTTTTGGGAGGTAATTAGAGTGATATATAGGGTGCGATTAGAGTTGTGGGAAGTAATTAAGGGCGGGGGCTTAGGAGGTGGGACGTAAGAGGGCAGGGCCTAGGAGAGGTGGTGGGGGACATAATTGCTTTAATCACCATTATTTTTTACTGCAATTACGCTTATTGTTGCTGGAATTACCCTTATTGTTACCGTTACTGTTACTGCAATTACCCTTAATTGTCCTTATTGTTACTGCAGCTATCCTTATTGTTACTGTAGTTACCCTTAATTATACTTAAATTGTTCCCCACCACTCTAATTACCACCTGTCACTCTAATTACTTCCACTTCAATTACCACCAGCAACTACAATTGCCCTCCCACCACCACATAGGCTCTGCCGTCTTACATCCCACCCTCTAAGCTCCCGAAAGAAAATCACGTCGCGATTACATTCGTACGGCCCTGTACGCCGCCTAGACTAGTGTGGCTTCTGTGTCATCGACAGGACGATGTAACTCGGTTACTTACAAATTTACTCGCGACTGACTGATGCGTGCAAACCCACTCTTAAAGAACTGCATGTACCATAAAATCTCTTATTGAAAAACAAAATAAAAGCCTACATCCCTTTGTTACGACTAAATTTTGGTTATATCTTACCTTGTTTTAGCTAGCCTCAGTTAATAACATTATATTACCTTAGTATGGACACTATAACTATATTCATTACAAAAATTCCTTACATATGAAGTGATAGGTATTCGAAGACTTTCTCGCAAATTGTTTCTTTTTCTCAAAAAATCGTATTTATTTTGTAAACGGTTCATTTTAAGTACCTAACACCTTCATAGGGTCATTAAGACAATTAGGTAGTCAATTCAGAAAAGTTTAAAAAAATATGAGCGAACAAAATTGAACACCCTGCATAATTTTAAACATTCTTGGGTTATCCAAAATTGAAGACCAAAAAAATGCTTACGAAAAATTTGTTTCCTGTTCAACTGCAACTGTAATCGTTTAAATATAGAAGTTTGACGCACCCAGCTGGCTAATCAGAGAAAATTCATTATTTTATTATTATTTAGTTTCTATTTTTAACAATTTTTCCCCTAACTTTATTTGTTTTCGAATTATGAAGAAACAAAATAGCTCATCCATAATTCCACATAATTTTCACTCTTTACTTCTATATCCTGGATGTTTCAAAAATTCAAAAAAGATTTATTCGAGATTAAACGTTCGTTCTTAATATTTTCGTATGAATGTCTTTCACAAGTAAGCTACATCGACTTTCTCAACATTAATGCCCCAATGAATGACTCTTAAACAGACAAATCAATAAGAATTGATAAACTAGCGCGACAATATTTTGTGATCGTTTGTAAATCTGCTCAGATTGCATAGTAAAACGTGTGTGGGATTGTTAGCCGTCCCACTCGCGATTCACAGACATACGGATGGACATATCCCATAATCCCCATATGAAAAAATCTCGTTCACGTGTTCGCAGCTTTAATTGGAGGCTGATGCTGAGCCGATATGTCAACCCGGTACTGTCAAGCTCGTCAGATTAGAACTTGTATCATTCAACCACGCAGTTATAATTATTATTATACTCGACCTTCAGTTCTTCCATACATACATAACAATGCGATTCTAATATGAGTACCTATAGAGATGTACGTTCAAATGTTCAAATTACATACAGTGTGGTTACTTTTTATATTGAACAATATTGCTACCTCGCAAACTAGTAAAATTAATACAAAAAAAGGGTATAAGTTTTTAATCGTCCTACTTCAATGTAAAAACTTGAAATCTTTTGCAATATGTTAAGTTTTGGCAACATATGAAATGTATACCTTTGAAAATTAGTGCACTCACCCCGGGGGGTTGTAGCCCCTATTTAACACCCCCAATTGAATAACTCCCAAAGTTTTCAACAAAATCGGCTAAAATTCATATCGTGGGGATATTTGGGGTCGCTGAATCCAAAGTGAAAATTGAAAAACTCAAAATGGCGGACTTTAAGAATTCATTCCTGATTTACGCCGTTTTGATTTTACTGAAGAATATGTAGAGTAAAAAAATAAGAATGCACCATTTTGATGACCACATTATTTAACCGTTTCTCTTCTCCCCCGTGGAAAACCTCCTACGCCTAACCGTTTCTTTTGCAAAAATTGCGATAAAAACTTTTTAATTTTTTTTATTATAGTTTGATAATATTAGACTAATAAGTTGAAATAATAAAAAAAATTAACCCTTTCAACCCTTCACTAGGGGTGAACATAGAGTGACCTCTCAAAAAATACGATTTTTCCAAAATTTTTACTACAAACTGATGGAGGAAAATATGGAAATATTACTAATAGTGTTTGCTTTTATTAAATTATCAGTAATAATGGATATACACCCTTAAAACATAGTTTAAATTGTGTTTAAAGGACGGAAAAGCGTACAATTTCATTTTGAAAAAATGTTTTTTGGCTACCAAAGGGGTGAAAATCATTTTTTAGGTCCATAGAGTTTATATGTAATTTCTGTATTGTTGTTGAACATGTCAGGAATTTTCAACATTTTATTTCATTTTTGGTCAATTTTGTGGAAGGGTTAAATGTATCCTCATGAACGTTTTTTTTAACAAAAGATATTTAGGTACACTGTTTCTATTACTTTAAAAAAAATATATGATGATTAAATAAATTTTGAGAATATGTCTGAGGTGTTTCTGGAAATCATTTGAAAAGGTAAGAAATTGTTCTTGAAAATAATGTATAAAAAAAAATAGCCCAACGGATTTACTTTATAGTGAAAGTAAAGTCCCAGACATTAGGCAGATATATTTTATTAATATTCTAATTCACCAATTTAAAAACAAAAATAAACTTGAACCATTGGATCATGTCTACTGCCTACCAAACAAAGAATAAAACTAATAAAATTTATAAAACAGCTTTCTCCCAAAAAATATTGGCCAAAGAAGTTATGACTTTTTAGCATCGAAGTTATTTAATTCACTCCCTAATGAATTTTAAAAAATAGTTAACATCTATCGACTCCTGTAGGTAACACGTAGACATAAAATGTTTAATTGTGTCCATTATATGATTTGGAGAATATACTTGTGTACTTGTATCCTTAATCAAATTTGTATTACGCGCTTAAGTCACGTGAGCGGTAGCACTACCAACTGCAGATTTCAAGTCTCTCTGACCATGAGAATTCCGAGCTTTTTATGTCGTAACTCGAAAACTAAATGGGCTAGCATGTTTTTCTTCGATGCATTATTTTTCTCGTGGCTTCATTAACATTTCCATAGTTTTTTGTTGAAATCTGATGGATTTTCAAGCTTCAGGCACCTTCCCCTATGCCCTATCAACTTTGGAGCTCTGTAACTTTCATTCAGAACCGTAAATGCATTGAAATTCGAGATTTAGTTCAAGGAACACTTCCAAAAGATATAGGCAAAGCTTCACTGATATCTTATAGAGTTCGATTCATGTTCAGGAGTCAATTCAAGGTACCTTCCCCCATGCCCGCCATGTTAAATAGATCAAATTTGGAGCTCTGTAACTTTCATTCAGAACCATAAAATGCATTGAAATTCAAGATTTAGTTCAAGGAACACTTCCGATAGATATAGGCAAAGTTTCATTAATATCTTATGGAGTTCGATTCATGAGGCAACTTACCTTAAGTGATGTATGTCAATGTTTGGTATGTGTGTGGGTATATGTTTTATATTTAAAAAATATTTTATTTTATGTTGTGGCTGTAGCGCTTTGTTATTTATATATATATATACATTTATGGCGGCACTGAGTAAACATGTGAATGATCCCACTACAAGATTTTCTTTTGTGAGTTTTCTTGTTCGTTTACATGTTATCATTTATTTTTTTCTTAGGTAAAACATTTTGTAAAAAGTGTATTTATTCTCTTCACGTAAGTAAACATTATTATTACGTTTTTGCATAAAAATATATAATTTTAAAAATATTAGTCCTTAACCCTTTCGTTCTGTCCTCGTAGGTATTTTCTTTAATACATTTATTTAACGTCGGCCTATTTCCGCTACTAAGGCCTAACACCGACGCCTGTAGACGAGCTATCCCCAACCAGGAATTTTGCCGAACCTCTTCCCTTAGGAAGAGTAGGGATCTTTTACTTGCTTAATATTTAATAGACAAGGGACCGACGGCTTTGCATCCCCTCCAAAGGATGGTATAACCCCTATACAACCCTCGCCTAAGGTTGTATAGCTTCCGCGCATACACTGATATACAAGCCGCTGGAAGATGTGTGTGGCGAGGAAGCGGTCTTCGTTGGGACGGTCACCCATCCAACTACCAACCACGCCTAACGTTGCTTTACATCGCATATCGAAATATGTACATAGTAAAGACGCACCTACGCTCGCGCCTGTCCTCGTAGGTAATCATGGTAGGTAGTCAAAAAATTAAATTTTCAGAACGCGATTATATCCATTAGTAATGATTTTTACCCCATGCACAAAAGGAAAAGAAATTATTAGAATGCCATTTTGTATCAGAATACAAATTTTGGAACTACCATCCGATTAACCCTTCTGTTTTATCGTCTTGAATCATTTTTTTCGTTTTTAAGGATTCATATAAAACGCGATTTGCGCCGTTTTTATTGATTTTATTGAGTGTGAGTAAAAAGTGTTTAAAATGCGATTTTGCATTAGAAAAAACATTTTCATTTTGTAGTAGAAATTTAGGATAAATCGATTTTTTTCGGAGGTCTCTCTATGATCACCCCCAGTAAAGGATTGAAACTACTAGGGTTTTTTTTTGTTATTTCAACTTTATTAGTCCAATATTATCAAAGTATAATAAAAAAAATTAAAAACTTTTTATCGCAATTTTCAAAAGACAGGGATTAAATAATGTGGTTACCGAAATGGTGTATTCTTATGCAAAATTGCATTTTAAACACTTTTTAAGTCCGCCATTTTGAATCTTCCAATTTTCACTTCGGATTCATAATCAGTGACCACAAACACCCCCATAGTATGAACTTTAACCGATTTCGTTGAAGACTTTGCGAGTTATTGAACTTGGGGTGTAAAATGGAGGTTGCAATCCCCCCGGAGTGAGTGCACTAATTTTCAAATGTATACATTTCATATGTTGCCGAAACTTAACATAATTCAAAAAGTTTCAAGTCTTTATATTGAAGTAGTAAGATTAAGACATAAATGTCTCTACTAAACCAACAACAAAAAATCTTAATATACAAAAATGAATACAGGTAATTTGTTAAATACCTACGAAGAGTTACCCGAATGGAGGAAAAAAGTACAAGCGATGAAAAAGGTGGAGGATGATCCCTCGAGAATTCTAAAGAAGGCCCATAATTTAGCTAGTTTAATCCTAGTAGGTCTCAAGGATGTAACAGCGGCTGGAAGACAAATATGTAATGAAACAAACAACTTTAGATATCTGTTTGAATCTGACAACAGTTTACATATTGCTAGAGAATCTGTGCGGTAGTTGACAGAACTTAAAAATATTGCTACTGAAGTGTTTGCTAGCATTGAAGGTACTGGGACAGATAATATCTTTACAAAATATATAGACTTTGGATCAGCTTTCCATGAATTAGAAAGAATATTGAAATTTGCAAACCAATGAAGCGAATTTTTAAAGAAATTGAATTTTTAACAGAAGTCACATCACTTTTGGATCATGACACAGGGCCACAAAAGCACGTCTACTCGCAACCACTCATATACAATAACAATACGCATGGAGAGTTATCTCAATTGAAGCGAGCTGCTCAAAATGTGGAGGAGGAGGACGAGTCTTTGAGAATCCTATCATGTTCCCCAAGTCTAGCTAGTAAAATTTCAATAGCTCCGAAGAATATAAATAAGGTTAGAAGGCAAATGTGTAACGAAGCAAAGTGTATTAGATATGAATATGACGCCAGTATCTGTGCACGGATCATCGCCTGTCACCGGGCTTCCACAGAGGAATACGAAATGAGACAGATTGAAAGAGAGGAAGGGTTAGATCTGAGTTTGCTTTATGAATAATTGGAAGTGAACCGAAAATGTTGAAGTAAAACAGTCGGCTTCAATTATGTCCAGTATTAAATAATCACAATGTTTTTTATCTTCGCTAGGTACCTTATTTCTATTTTTATTTAATGTTGTTCATGTTATTGTTCATTACATATCAATATGTAGAGTAATTTACTGAACTTGTTAGTGTTAAAAATATCATTCCGTTTGTATTTTTCATAGTATTGTTTGTAGCTTTGTTATGTTAAATAAGAATTAAAAGACACAAAGTCGCTTAAATGGGAAAAAGTTTTGTATTTTGAAGGCCAATGAAATGAGTTATAGAAATTGGAAATATTCTTATTGGTTCCGGAGATATAGGGTAAAATCCGAAATAGCTTTTTCTTTTTTTTTTTGCTTAGCTCTGTTATTATAAAAAATATTTAAAAACTTGTCCTAGCCCTACAAGATGTGGCTCACTGTTTAAAATCTTAGTTTATGGACACTCAAATGCATTAACTAACATGGCTAGTCCGTTCCTGCTTTTAATTTTGCACAGTGAGCACCAAATAAACATAGCTCGTAGTGACAAATCAACCAATGAACGAGTTTCAACCCTGAGACAGATTCTAGAAAATACACTTGAATATGATATAGATGCCCATCACAATTTCATAGACTTCAAGCCAGCTTACGACACGGTAGAGCATTATTGACGCCCCTAAAAGCCAAAGGATACAAGTGTAAATTTTTAACTTTTGGATGTAAATGCAGAAATAGGTAGCAAATAATGTATTTTCCTTGGTGGCCAAAGGATATAAATGAATTAGAAAGTAGTACCGCCATCTGTGTTTACTTCACTTAACATCCAAATGAATAAATGAATTTGCTTGGACCGCATTGGGTACAAGTGCATTTGTAATCCTTGGCTTCCAAACAGATTCATTTACATCCCCTGACTCTATTGGCCTTTATTGCAATTAGCAGTGATCGAATTTGTAATACCAAGGTATTTGGTAAGACTAGTAAATGACAATGGATAGAGTAAAATACAAAGGACGTATGCAAGGAGAACTTTCCAGATATTCCAACTCCAATACAAGTCTACCACAGGTGGGATTCCTGTTTACTCTTTCATTTCGCTCTGGAAAAAAATCATAAGGGAAACTGGAGTAACAACAACAGATATTCAAAATTATTAAAATTCTACCATATGCTGATATCGTCGATATTATATGTCTAAATCTAAAAGATGCTAAAGAGGTTTTTCTAGCTATAGATATAGAAAGAGCTGGAAATTTTCGACTGCTGACCACTCAGTCTAAAATAACTAGATACATGTAGCTATCAGCAAGAAACGCAAGAACCAGACCTGTTGATACCGGTTAGTATGAGGTTGAAAATGTCGATGCATATGTCTATCTTGGGTTGACGGTAACCAGTAACAACGATACGCAGGTCAAATCAAAAGAAGGATAGTGCTAGAGAACAGATGCTGCTAAGGGCTCCTTCCTCAACTTACCTCTCAAAACATCTTAAAAAAACAAAGATACAAATCTATAAAACCAGTATTAATATATGGATCTGAAACTAGGTCCATGACGCAAAAAGAAGCACAAAGGATGGAATCTTTTAAAAGAGAAATTCTGAAAAAAATGCAGGGAGCAGTATGTGATAAAGGATTATGGCTTTGAATTGTACCGAGTATACAAAATACCAACCATAACCTAATCTATTAAAATTAATCAATTGACATGAATTGAACATGTGTTGATAAGAGAAAAAAAGGACCCAGTGAAAAACACTGTTCAGTTAGCCACAGGGTGTAAGGAGAAAACGAAGACCAAAAACACGACTTTTAAATACAGCTGAGAAAGACCTGCAGAAATAGGAATCGGGGCATGGAGAAGGTGTCCGTTAGATAGAAATGCCTCGAGAGACGTAATTGAGAAGACCAAGGCTCACTAGAGCTATAGCGTGAAAGGAGAGGAAGAGCACCAAATAAAAAGTCTATTTCAACTTGTTAATTGTATTTCTTTAAACAACGAACAAGGTTTATAAAAATCCAATAATTTGATAAGTAAACAGATAAATTTACCTAAACTGCTCAAAATTTCCACCAAATGCAAAGTTGCGTACCCTTAGATGACTGTTTACTAACTTCAGCAATCATATTTGGCGTAATTTGGTGAAAAACTACAGTTCTATTACGTAATTCATTAAGATCTTGGACCTCGTTCTAGTATGTTTTATTTTTATAAAACCTCACAAAAAATAATCTAATGGATATAAGCAAGGTGGGCGATATGGTCCCCATACCGGTCTATTGGTTTTCAGGGCACCTTAGATAAAAAATCTAAATATTGAGTTAACAGCTGGACTGGATTAACCATGTTAGTTAATGCATTGGATTGTTCATAAGATAAGGTGTTAAGCGATGAGACACAACTGTTACTGCTTAAAAAAAAATTATCTGGCATAACTTGATTTAAATAATTTGTACATATTACAGCAGTGTGAGGTGGAGCCCCATCTTGTTGAAAATATGAATAATTTAATCTTTCTGCCACTGTTAATTCATAGAGAAAATAAAGTATCTACGGGCGGTTAATTTGCCATCATAAAAATAAGATCCAATTTCCTTAGTCCCTAAAGGACCCACCCAAACATTCGTAGAAAATCTTTCTTGGAAAGCAGTAAGCACCAATGTGTATTTTCTCCTTTATTCTCTTATAATGCATATTTCTACTGAAAAATCCGTTGTTAGAAAAATTTGATTCGTCCTACGAAAGAATTTTGCTACATATTAGCGGATCATTCCTTTTTTTACAACAACCATCTACAAGATCTTACTCTCCTAAGCTTATCTCCCTCATTTAAATGTTGAACTTTCCTCATTTTATCCTCACTGTCTTTTTTATGCAACAGTTTCTCTGAATTTGTCCCAAAGAAGTTTCTTCATTTCGGTTAACATAAGTCAATACTCTATTCACTTTTCTTACATTATTCACAACATGCCCTCGCCTTATTACTTTTTTTGAAAATTTTTTAAATTTTGAACTAACTTCCTAAACATAGTTCGATTTGGCTGCGGAGCATCTGGATATCTATCTCCGTAAACCGTGACTGCCATCTCAGCATCAAAATTGCACCGACAATAAATGCTAATCATAATCATGTCGAATTTGTTATTATTGGTATACACCATAATTACTGATATAAAACTTGTTTTTGAACTCGACAACGCAACATACAACAGTAACAACCTGTCAAATTTGTTAATAACTGTACACATTGTTTGTCACTAATCGTGGCATAGTTGACTTTACGATTCAATGATATGAATTGTGGTTTTCGTAAAATAGTGGATTTTGTGAGTCGGACGAACATGTAAATATCTTCTGACGCTACCAGACCACCTCCCCTCCCCGTTTTCGAGAATGCTGAAAACAATGGTAGTGGGCAAAATTCTTTTTAAGCATGCACAACCCACCAAACGGTCAAAAAACACCCTAAAATTGGGGTGAAACGCAAAGGAGCGCACTTCCGTCGGACAAACACCGGTTTATCCCCATTTTCGAGGATACTGAGACCGACGTCAACCTTGAAAATCATCCCCGATACAATCCCACCCCCCAAACAGCCAGAAACATCCCGGAAAAGGGGGTGAAACGCGAAGGAGCAAACTTCCGTCCGACAAACATTGATTCAAAAAACGGAGATACCGTTTTGAGGATGCTGAGACCGACGCCAGCCTTGAAAGTCATCCCCGATGCAAACCCACCCCCACCCCCAAACAGCCAAAAACATTCCCAAATTGAGGTGAAACGCAAAGAAGCACGCTTCAGTCTGACAAACACCGGTTTATCCCCGTTTTCGAGGATGCTGAGACCGACGCCAGCCTTGAAAATCTCACCTGAGATGAGTCCATCTATCAAACGGCAAAAAACCGTTACTTTGACGGATGTCTATGTACGCGAAGTATAGGAGATGCAAGGAAATCATCTATTCTTTCATACTGTATGCAACTAATGTGTCTCTAGATTAAATGTCACAAAGAAAAAAATTGGCGTACGCTACATCTGTAGGGTTGACGTGGAAAAATCATGTATACAGAACTGCACATAGATTTTATAACACTTTTATAAATGAACACAGTGACTTATTCACTACATATAAAATACGAAATAACTAATCTTATTAATACAATAAAAAATACAATCATTATTAATCAAGTGAAACATGAAATTAGGAAAAAAACAACCACCTGATGATGATACTTTTCAGACCGAAACCGAAATATGTCGGAAAGCAGTAACACAATAAAATGAATCGATAATCACCAATCGGTAGACAGAAAATATTTTCGTGGTTTTTCCGACACAAAATCTACTAAAATATTAAATATTGACACTATCAGTTAAAATTATTTTAACATGTTTTATATCCTTGGAAAGAGAAAAAATAAACAGAATTAATGGTGCCATGGCCTACTTTGAGATTTTTCATTTTATTTTTGCACAAGGGCGTATGTCAAAGCCAACTGCGTTTTTCGAATATTTTAGACACATTATCATTCTTGTCTTTGCCATCAACTTTCTTCTCTTTAACTTTTTTCGTATCTCTTCAAATAAGTAAGCTGTAACCGTTTGTGGTTTTTCTATTTTTCAGGTTTTTGTAATACATCTCACAAAGTAGGTTACGGATTTCAAACTTCCTTTTACTGAAATATAGCTCACAAAAAATGGAATAGCTGTTTCTAAAACTTTATTCTTCTACAATAGATATTAAACGAGATATTTGGTATGGCCCTCGTAAAATAGACAGACTGTATAGTCGAGCTCTGGTTTACGGTGCGCTCAAAAAGGCAACAAAAACTTTCCGACATCATTATTATCACCGTTGGACCATGCGGCATGGTGTCATCAAACAAGCCGACGCCCATTAAAAACCTACAAAGGTAAGCGAGCCAATTTGCGAATGAAATAGTACAGAGCCGAACTTAAAATTCGTATGTATTAGAATGTACATACTAATAATACTAGACCGTAACGCGCTGTGAAAATTAAATAACCGAGTTGCTGATCTAAATATTTCAAGTGCGTACCTGGGCGCAATTACTTTTGCGACTAGTTTAACGGTATTTTAATGAGGTCATAGAGTTTTTATTGTCTTTTTTGAGTGCACCATAAACCTGAGCTCGACTGTAATATTATTGTCTTATAAAGGTTTGTGCGAGAGCTTGTACCATTACAAATATTTAAAATTGCAGACTCACAAGTATGAAGATTTCGGAAGCATGATTGATTGCACATTTAAACACAGTTTTCCTCGCACAATTTCATTATTTGCTTTTTAACCTCAATTTCCAGATTTCCTTTTATTTATGGGCCACTTATTATCTCCGACTATTGCGTTTTCAATTTGTTCAATGCAAATTGATAGAGGAAGTTTTAAATTTGTTTTTCAGAATAAAATCGATTTCTTTCAGTGCACAACTGACGTGAAACGTCCCTTTATCTCATCTTGCTCACAGCATATCACGGAACATATGAAAAATTATTTATTTAGAAAGAAAGTGGTTCCCAGAACGATACAATATTATTTATTTTAATTGAACGATCAATTATGAATATTCCGTCGATTAATTGACACGATATCCCTTTTAAGTTTTCTTGTTGATATGTTTGTAACAAATTGATGGCAAATCATGGGTGTTTTAATAGGCGATTAAACCGATCGATCAAACCATAAGAAAAGGTATTGTCGGCTGTCAACTAGGATATGTCACAGCGCGTTAGTTCGCTTCGGTACCAGACCGGCAAATTCATCAGATTAGTCATGAAAACACGCCTTTCCAGCTTTATCCGAGTTGACAATTATCCCTTGGCCATCTCCATTATTTTTATAAATCTGTTGAGTGTTTTTTATTGAAAAAATCTGGACAAAGCAATGAATACCAATAAAAAATATTTTGTAGACGTTTAAATCAGCTTTATATAACGTTGTTTTATCTGATTAGGTCATATTCAAAATTTGAAGGAACGTTTCAATTTACATGCAAGCCAAAGAAACGAAACATTCAAGAAAACATTTGATAACTGAATAAATTTTAGTCTCTAATTTTTTGTCTGTCTTATACAGGGTATTTTGAAAAAATTAGGACAACGCTTAGTCGTTGATTTAATCCAAAAAGTAGTGGTCTAACTCTTTTCGTTTCCAAGATGCAGGGTGGTAAAGTAAAAAAAAAATTATTTATATTTTGTCTCTATCTGGGAGGCTATTATTGCAGATATCTACTTGAAAGTTGGTAACGACATGCTTTTTAGGTTGCTAATTACAATGGTGATACTGTCGATGTCACATTTTATAGAGGTCGCTAGTTACAGTACTTTTATGTGACACTTTAAGCCATAATTTTTTTTGAGGTTAGGTTTTAGACATTTTCTACTATTATAATCGAAACGCAATTTAATTTCCTAAATAAAAGGTGTACTAGTTTAAACGCAATAAGATGCTCACTTTCAGAGAAATACGCGATTTACAACTTTGTCACACACCAGTTAGAAGAAATTCAATTGTACATAAAAGCGGTTATTTATCTAGTAGCTGCACTTCAAGTATGATGTTTTGAAATCGTCAACAGTCCTTGTTGTGTCAAACATTATATACATTGTAAAATATTAATAATTTGTACTGTTTTCGTTCTGGTGGTAAAATTTGCATTTGTCACATACATTTTAAACTACGTTCTTCTGTTTGGAAATGCTATCCAAAACGCTTTTGCACAGCCACAGCATCTGCTTGCTTGCAGTATTTTTCGATATCGAGAAAGTCTATGGTACTACTTGGCAATATGGAATCCTTAAGACAATTTATGATTGGGGACACAAAGGCCGGCTACCCAAGTTTATAACGAGCTTTCTAAGAAATTGTCAATTCCGAGTGAGAATAGGAAACACTCTTTCAGATACATATGAACTTGAAAATGGAGTACCACAAGAATCCACTTTGAGTGTAATTCATTTCATCCATATCTCATCCAGTAAAATGGAGTATCTTTGTAGATGATCAAGCTATATACCTTCCTGGAAAATGTACTGAAAACCTTGAAGGAATATTACAAGAAAATATTAATACAATAAGAGATAAAGCCGAAAGTCTAATGTTTAAATTGTCATCGTCCAAGGTCTTCTGCTACATTTCTGTCGATTAAGGAGTCAACACGCTGATCCCCAATTATCTTTTAACACGATAATTCAAGTTCGTCCAATGTCCAAAGTCCTTGTACTAATTGTCGACTGGAAATTAACGTGGGTGCCTCATATTACAAATCTTGCGATGAGGACAAAGAAATACCTAAATAATTTACGTTGCGTAGCCCACATCGATTGAGAGCACATAGAAAAATTCTTCTCACGTTATAAACATCATTAGTACTACCTAAAATGGATTTTGGTTGTTTTCTATATAGCTCAGCTAGACAATCTCGCCTACGTATCCATGATTCTAATCATTGCACAGCATTAAGAATAGCTATTGGTGCTATCCGCCCAAGACCATTAACAATCATATGCTGCGAAGCGGGAGTTCCACCTTTAAAATTTACAAGACAACGTCAACTTCTCAACTACGTAGGGAAAATATGAGCTCTTATTTTATATTTATACGGAGAGTTCCAAAACAGTTCAAGGGGTAGGGTGCGCCTTTACGACTGTAGAAGAATCACATACACGGTCTTTACCATCAATGGCCAGTATGTATACAGCTGAGCTTTACAGCATAAGCGCTAAGATTCATAGAAATATTAAATGCTACCGATACACTAATCATTAGTGATTCACTTAGTTCTCCTCAGGCACTTAATAATATATTCTGCAGGGATCCATTAGTATAAACAAGTATGTTCCTCTTAGAATGGTTCAAAGATAATCACAAAGAGAGTCATTTTATTTGGATTCCAAACCATCTTGGCATAACTGGAAATGAAATCGCTGATAATGCAGCACGACAAACAACAGTTTTGGAATCAATAGAAACTAATTTAGTACGACACACAGACCTACGACTGGTATCTGAAAAATAAAGGCAAACTTGTGGCAGGCAGAATGGGATAGGGATGAAAATAAATTAAAAGCTGTCAAACAGGAAATAAGTAAGTAGAAAACTCCTTGCAAACTTACAAGACGAGAGAAAACCGTGTTAACCCGTTTAAGAATAGGTCGTAGCCATCTTACATCCTTTCACTTTTTACGGGGCGAGCATTTATATTTACTGTAAAATATGTACACATGAAAATTATAGATAATAAAAATCCGCAAAATTTCTTTTTTTTTTTTAAACTTTGTACGACCTATAGGAGCCGAGATAGATTTTTTGAAATGTTGACAGTATTGCGACTCAACTCAACAAAATGCTTATTCGGATCGCAAAATATTTCAAATGAAAGTTATAGGGAATTCGATTACGAACAATTTTTTATTTATTTTTCATCCCTATTCGATCAATATTGGCCGAGTTATGAATTTTTAAACATCTTTTAGCGCGCTATCAGAACACTTGTTTCATGACAAAATCGATAAAAATTCGAAAACGATAGATCGTGCGCATATAGTAAGTATATCTAATGAAAGTTAAAGAGAATCAAATTTTGAATATGTTGGTGTATGTACAAAATCGTTTTGATAACGAGTGAATGGAGATAAAAGGGAAGAACATGAAAAATTGTCATTTTCAAGTGTATTTTGACAGACAGCTAGTTTTTGATTGGCTTACAATAATGACACTAAAAGTTTTTTAATGAGAATTACATTATCTGATGTAAAATGAGCTCCAAGTGGCCTTCATACGACAATTGGTTCGCGAGTTACGGCTCTTTAAAACTATGAGCAAAAATTTAAATTTTTCTGCAAGAACTGTGCATAACAATTTTGTAAAAAATGGTTTTGACCTATTTTTATTAGCTTATATACACATGAAAGTAATGCAACAGCATAAGTCATTCGCAAGATATATTTTCTTTAAAAAAAGGGTCTTGAAAACTATTTTTATTCAGAAAAATTGATCCAATATTATTTTTTAATTCCATTTTTACTTCCACGCCCAGTGGAAGTATAGTAACACAAAAAAATATTTTTTTTGTTGAAGTAGGCTTAAAATGTCATGAAACGTGGATATTTTAAATTTGAGTTAAAAAAATCGGTCTGTCGGTCGGTCGGTCTGTAACTTTTTTTTCTGCGCACGTTTACTCTGGAACCGTTTATGATATTGACTTGAGATTTGGTACACTTATGTATTGTAACGAGATCTAGAATTAGATTATATTTTGATCTAATTCCGTTGAAGGGTTCGGGGTAAATGGGGTAAATAAGGGTAGATAGGCAAAGCAGGTAAGACTCCATAAAATTGCAATTTAGGGTACGAAGAGTCAAGGTCTCAAAATTTTTTTGGCATCAGCTATCCCCCCCACTGGCACCCCCAATACCACCCCCAAATTATTATGAAAAAGATTAAAAAAAATAAAATGTGATTTAGTGTGTATACAAGAATGAAACGTCTCAAAAACATTTTCTGGCGTTGGCTACCCCCTCTATCACCCCCCCCATTAATAAAGGGAGTAAAAAATTAAATTGGGATTTAGTGTGTATGCGAGAACCAAGGGACTCTAACATTTTTTTGGCGTCGGTCACCTCCTCTACCACCCCCATTGCCACCCCCACTCTATTATTAAAGGCAGTAAAAAATTTAATTGGGATTTAGTATGTGTACGAGAACCAAGGGCCTTTAAAATTTATTTTGGCATTAGTTACCCCTTCTACCAACCCCATTGCCGCCCCCACCCTATTGTTTAAGGGAATAAAAAATTAAATTGGGATTTAGTGGGTATACAAGAACCAAGGGCTTCTAATTTTTTTTACGTTTGCCACCCTCTCTATCACCCCCACTCTATTATTAAAAGAAATAAAATATTATATTAGAATTTAGTATGTATAAGACTTGGCTACAAAATCTGGATGTGGAAGTAGTGATTCCTTGGGCAGCGGTTTTTGTATATATTATCGTTTCTTTTGACTAAATGAAAGCTTACAAAATTTCCTACAAAAAATACTTTTTCGTGTATGATTTTCAATAAGTAGCGACAAGGAATTTACAATTGAAAATGCAGTTGATTTTTAATTTTTAGCAAACAGGCAATTTTCGTCACGTTTGAAGTACAAAAAAGTACATTTAATAATATTTTTTCACTTTTTGAAGTACCAGAAGTTATTCTCTAAGCATTTCTGAGCCGTTTCATACTGGGCTCATATTTTAAAAAAAATTGTTATGCATAGTTTTTGCAAGAAAATCTTAATTTATAATAAAAAAGAGTTATTTGCTCATAGCTTAAAACAGCTGTAACTCGTGAACCATTCATCGTATGAAGGACACTTGGAGCTCATTTTACAGATAAATTTAAATCTCTTCAAAAATCCTTTAGTGTCATTATTGCCTAAAATGACGATTTTTCATGTTTTTCCATTTTATCTTCATTCACTCGTTATCAAAACGATTTTGTATATACACCAACATATTCAAATTGATTCTCTTTAACTTTCATTAGATATACTATATGGGTACGATCTATCGTTTTCGAATTTTTATCGATTTTATCATGAAACAGGTGTTCTGATAGCACGCTATAAAGATGTTTAAAAATTCATATCTCTGCCAACATTGATCGAATGGAAATGAAAAATAATTATTGTTCGTAATTGAATTCTCTACAACTTTCATTAGAAACATGTTGCGATCCGAATGATCATTTTCGAGACATTAGCGAAAAACGCGCGCGTTTCCGTTGCGTCGCAAAACTGTCAAAATTTCAAAAAAATCTATCTCGGCTCCAATAGGTCGTACGAAGTTAAAAAGAAAACGAAATTGTGCCGATTTTTAATACCTATAATTTTCATGTGCACATATTTTACAATAAAATTGATACTTTCTAAGTTTTTTGCGAGAAAACAATTTCTTTTACCTATTTTCGCCCCCTCCTCCCCTCCGCCGGCATCTACGGCTGAGGACTTTTGATATGTTAAAGAGTACCACAAAATAAGCCCGTTCCCAAAATTTCAGCCCGCTCTGAATTATTTCATCCAAATCGACAACTTTCGTCCCATTTAATTGAGCTAAATATATGTATCCAACAGCAAAACTTAGCATACGAATTTTTCAATATGTTGTAAGTTTGGCTATTTGAATATTCCAACCAGGACTTCTTGATTTCAACACCGATCAATAAAGATCAATTGCCAGAAAGAAATTTAAATGAAATGATGCAGAGAGGAGGAGAGGCTGTTAAAGCAAAATCGATCACTTCAGACTTGAAAAAAAAACTGACAGAAGTTTCACTAATAGAATAGAATATAATCCTGTTTTCTTAAAGACGCGGCAAGGAGATGAAAACAAACTTAGCTATAGTAAGTGGCTTACAACTAATTTAGAAAAACCTTCCATTTGTCCGGTATGTTTATTCAAAAAATTAATGAGTAAACGATCGAATTAATTAAAACAGACAGATTATTTTTGACACCCAACTGTACCTGGAACTCAAGTGGATGGTACAAAAATATACCCGTGGGAGAGAGTACTCTTGGAAAATAGGCTAAAGAAGCAGCCATGAAAATTGGGCCCGATGTCTAAAACAATAAAATAACAAATCATTCTAACAGGAGAAGTACAGTTTCAAATCTTGCTAAATCTGGTATTTTCAGTGAATGTTTAAGGAAAATAACTGGTCATGTAAATATTAAATCAATAAACCCGTATCTGCAGCTCATTTAACGTTAATTTCGAATTTAAGAAACCCTACAAGCGAAATTACAAATAATTCTGTTAATAACTTAAAATAGATAAACCGCGAAGAAGAATCTAAAAGTATTAGCATTGTTTATAACAACTTTGTATTTCGTATAGATACAATAAATATGTTTGATGATAAAAAACAGTATAAAAGTTTCTATTTCTTATTATAAATTGTTATTTTTTAAACTTTAAACATTTTGTTCTAATAATTATTTTAGATAATATTTTTAAATCATATATTAATCTTGTGCAATACACACGAGGTTGTTTTCTACTCGGTTAAATTTATTTTGAATGACTCAAACCTGTTTTCCATTAAATGTTGCTTGACTTAAGGGACATAGAAAAAATTGCTCCACTACGTGTTGCGACTTTTCCATGCCCTTAATTCTCGAATAATTTTTATGAGAAAGCAGATTTTTGTCCAAAACAGTGTATCTGGTAAAAAAATCGACCTCTTGAGTATTAATATCCGAAAAATATTCGTGAGAACCTACAATTGAAGACTAAAAAAATGTCTCTACTGATTGTGCCGATTTGTGGACCACTGAAGATTCCCTCTTTCAGTTTAGCATCAGTTATTGCTGAAAATTTATTTGCCAAATATGCATAACACGAACCATCCTTATTTAAAGCTTTGACAAATTGTTTCATCAAACCAAGGTCAATGCGAAGAGGAGGAAGAAAAATCTTGGATGGTTTAACTAAAGGCTTGTTGATGACATTTTTTGAACCGGTATCCATGGCTTGCCTCACCAATGTAGTTTGACGTAATGGTTTTCACGGTCTTTGTTATCCCATAACCATAAAGAGCATGGCAACTTCGTGCCTGCTGATCTAAAATCATAGAAAGGATCATGTGGTTATTAATAGTCTTTTAAATTTCCAAGTTTATGGGGTTATGGAGTTACAGTGTTGTGAGTTACGGGGTTATAGGGTTATAGACTTTGCTGCTCATGGATAATGGGATTTAGTGCATTTGAGGTGGAAAAATTTTTTTACAAGCCATTTTCAGTGGCAATGTATAGGGAAATATGTCCTGCATAACCTGAGATTTGGATATGGCAAGTTGGAAAAATATAGCCGCCATTATTTTTTGTTTTTTCTCAAATATGTTGGAAACCATAGATTTTTCGAAAAAATGTCAAGAGACCTTGTTTGAAGAGCTCGAAAGACTACATCTAAAAATCTATTTTCGGATATCTCATCCTGATATTTAGTGAAGTTAAGTAGATGACTTAACGGCAACATAACAAAATAGCTTTCTATTCAGAAATGGATATATAACAACTTTTAAAATAAAGATTTTAAACAAAATTGTTGATTATATTACAAGCAAGTTAATTAGAACGAGTTTAATCGAACATGCAGTTATCTTCTTCATTATCTTCAGGTATTATACATTTGTTGTCGCAACTTATACCAAAACATTGGCCATACTTAGAAGAACGCTCTAATCCAAGCTTTATACAAGAACAGCTTTCACCACAAGCTCCATCCTTACAATAACAAAAGACCATTTTCAAAATATCTGGTGGAGATATATATTTTCTACACCTTTTTGGAACAAGACTTCCATACTGATCCTTCTCCTAACCATACTCCAAAGGATTAAGGTTTTTGCCCAGTTCATTCTTGAACCTTAAAAAACACAACAAATGGAATCAATAATCTGTAAGATTTCAATGAGATATTTTTTTTACCTGACAATATTCTTTCAAAATATGTTGCTCAGCAGCATCTATAGTTGGGGGTAGCAGTTCCAAATTGACAGTAAATGAAATTGAAATGTCAAGGTAAGGTATCCTAAAACACTTTTTCAAACTTTTTCGAGCTCTTTAAAAGAGGTCTCTTGACATTTTGTCGAAAAATCTATTGTTTCCGACATATTTTTGAATGAATTTTAAATAATTTACCTGCTCACAAGCTCCGGCCGATAAGCGTGTGCAGTAACTACGTGTTCATATTTTTTTAAATTATGTAATTTTGAATTTAGCTATTTATTCATTCTCGATAAATCTGTTTACCTATATAAATGAATGCGTGACGTTATCCAATAAAGGAACAATTCAATTAAAATATTTCATGGTTTTTCTAAGAAATGTCCAGCATGTGATTATAACAGAAATATTGAAATAATAATTATTATAAATCACAGGAAGTGATAGTTCATACTTTAATTAAATAGTAAACCACGACATTAAGTAAAGGTTATGTTATGACAAATAAAAATATGTTATTTATTGTAAGCCATTCTATATGCAACAGTGCAGCAATTCTTTGAAAAATTGCAATGGAAAGAGTTACGTTGAAGTTTAATACAAGGTGAGCGAAAATCAAGAAATCATTCGTATTTGGTAAGTAAAATCTTATTCTCGTCTTTATAGAATGAATATCCTTCTAATAGACGCTTTGTGGCCCGCGCGCTATTCTAGCTGGCTTCCCTTTCATGTATGGAACGTCTCACACGGTATCATGCTACTAGCCACAATCATTGCCTGCTATACCGGGCGATTTACAATTTTTAGGTAGACAAAAATTGATACATTTCTAGATGAGCTCAAAATATTAGCTACAACACCGGAAAAATAGCGAAAAAATTCTGGGGGTGGTCTTTGAGGGGTTGAATCGAGGGGTAAACCGCTAGGCCCAACTTGTACACCTGATTTCCCTTTTTGGGGAAATCTCGTATAATTTCCCCTGATTTCCCCCTGATTGTCCTCTGATTTCCTCTTGATTTTCTCTAATATCCTTCGATTTCTTCTCATTTCCTTTGATTTTTTTCTACATTAATACTGGACTTTGAAGTTACATTCTATGATAATCAAATCATTCTTTTAATTCGTTATAAATTTTTGTTCAATGTCAAAAAAAACAAATTTGATTAACGATTTTTTTATTGAAATATTAACTACGCCACTGAATTCAGTAACCTCTCAAATGTGTAAATCCCAATGTGATTGACGTATTTTGTATTTTTTTTAACACAAAACAAAAGAGAAATTATTAATTTCTAATTAATTATGCATTTCTTTTAGAACACACTGTATAAAATAACTGCTTAATTCATTTTGTTTTAAATTTGTTAATATTAAATATTTACGTACGTATGAAACTTGAGATTTAACCATTTGAGAGCTTGCTAAATCTAGCGTTTTAATTAGAATTTCAACAAAAAAGAATTGTTAATCAAATTTATTAATTTTTGACATTGAAAAAAAATTATAATAGGCCTTGAAAATTGAATCATATCTAAATTTTTGCCAGAAGGTAAAAATGTTGATTAATTCAAAAACAGGCCAAGTGAGTGTAGTACACGCATCAACTACTAAGGGTTCCGTAGTGCTGCTATTGAAACTGAAAATTGTGGATATCTAAAAACTTGTTAACATATCTTGTCGAAAAAAATCTTAGAGTGTATCTTGTTTAAAATAATTTTCGTTGAAAGTATTCATAAAGTATGGAATAGTTTTTTAGTTACAGTGCCAAAAATATACAGACATACCAACTAAATTGAATAATCCTTTATTTTCGTAATCTACATCATTTATAACGTAAGAATACACTAAAATCTTGGAAGGTGAACTCGAACCAAAATGGCGATCCTCTACTCGATGCTCTATTGAAATCTATGTCAGGACTATATTTTCATAAGAAGAACAATATAACCTCACTAACCGATCAAACCCTATACAATTCTACGTTTTTGACACAATTGATACTTACTCGATTTAACCAACGACACAAGAAATACTTATGAAAATAATCACAGTAAAACAATGGCACAACAACGAGCACAATAATAATAGTAAAGCGAAGTGAAATATTCAGGGTAAAACGAAGTGATTATCCGCTTAGTATAGTTTGCAATTTTACTCTGCAGAAAAAAAGGCAACAAAAACTTTACGATCTCATAAAAATACTGTTACTCGCTGTACTTTTTCGCCCGCAAATTGAATCACTTACCTTTATAGGTATTACGTCGGCGTGTTTGATGGCACCATACCGAATGGTTCAATGGTGTTAATAATGAACGAAGACTTTTTAAATTTGTTTATTATTTATGGAGAATGTGATAAAGTAATATCAAGAACTTGCAGCACATTTGCTACTCGATATCCGCAAAAACGCAAAATAACCTAACACTGTAACATGCGTATTAATCGAATTGAAGACATGGCATGAACTAAAATAGCAGAGATAAAATCAATTTAAAATATGACTTCATTTTAATTTAATAATTGCTCAAAATTCCGCCCTCGAACCTCGACACATTTTTCGCACCTTCGGATTAGTTCCTCATGGGTAGCTCTTCTAATTAAATCCTGTGATATGTTTTGAAATGCATCTCTTACTCCTTGCATACAATCTTCAATGGTTGTTAATCGGCTCTCATAAACTTTATTTTTAATAGTTCCACAAATGAAATAATCTAGAACTGATAAATCGGGCGAGCGAGGAGGCCATAAGAAAGGTCCATTATTGGCAATCCATTGATCATAAAAAGTTACTTGTAAATAATTATTAAATATGCGTTATGTGTGGGAGCACCGTCGTGCTGATAAAAAATGTTTCTATGTTCGGCGAGAGGTAAATTTTCTAAATAGTTATTATTCAAATTTTGTAAGATATTCAAATATCTTTCACCTAAAAAAAAAACAAAAATTTACCTATACATATTAGCAGAAGAGAAAATTTAATTTACCGTTTAAATTTTCCTGATAAAATTGTAATGCCACCACTATATCGTTTCTTATGGCACAGTAAACATTGAACTGCCAACTCTCCTGAAAGTTTCGCTCTCTGAACATATGAGGATTTGAAAGTCCATTTTTAGTAAATTTTGCTTCATCTGTCCATATAATATTTTCCAAATAAGAATCGTGACCCTCAGACCTTATTAGAATAAACTCACAAAAATTCTGTCTTGTTAGGAAATCTGTTTCTTTTAATCCTTAAACCATATGGAATGAAAACGGGTGAAACTTAAGTTTTAATAAGATTCTATGAATTGAATCCTTGCATAGTCCCGATTCCAGAGCAGCTTGTCTTAATGACATCCTTGGAAATGCATGAAAATATCCCAGAATGACTATTTCAAAGTTTTCGTCTCGGTTTTCGTCATCAACAATAGGCTTTCTTATTTGCATTTTTGCCTTGACAGAGCCATAATTTTTAAAATTTTCCGGTATGCGTTTTACAGTGTTTGGTGACAGTTTCTGTTTTTCTGGATATCGAGTAGCAAATGTGCTGCAAGTTGTTGATATTACTTTATCACATTCTCCATAAATAATAAACAAATTTAAAAAGTCTTCGTGGGTGTAATTTAAACGTGCTCGCATTTTATGACATAAGATAATGAATGACTGATTGTTTCTAATCATGGCTATTTTGATGAAATGATTACAACAATTCATGAATTTCTAATAAGCAAATATTTCAAAAAGTTGTAACTTTAACCCCCACAATATCAGAAAGAAGGGAATTCAATTTTACACAACTTGACGTAAAAAATACAGGGTGTTCCATTTGACCTAAACAAGTTTTCGCGGTTTGAATTTGTCAAAATGTAAAGCGAAAACGGAACACTTGGTATAACATTATTAAATTTATTTCAGTTGTAGAACGTAGTTTTCCTTGTGTTCTTTTTATGTGATAAGAAGCAAATGAGGATCTTTTACACGAAGAAAGTTATAACGGTTCTTGCAAACCATTGCACCTGTCAAATTTTCTATAAAATGTCAAATATCTCTGAAACGGCTAGGTTTAGGTATAGGATATACTACATATTTTCGACTCAGAATTTTATGCTCTTTTCGAAAACCCTAAAATATATAGGGTGTTCTATTTGAAATAAGCAAGTTGGTATCGACTTCCGGTATAAGCGGAAGTTCCAGCTGCTTGTAATTATGTTAGTTGGATTGGGCACACCGACATCAGTAATTAACTAAATTTTCAAAATTTTCTGATGCGTACTTTTTTCTATATCGATCGATTCAGTTCCCGGTGAGACACCCTGTATATGCATTTTTAACTGGACCCACGTTTCGCCGGAAAATCAAACAGCCACACTCTACTACAGCCACATTAGTATGCTATTATATGATTTTCCATATTCCGCTGAAACGCGGGTCCGGTTAAAACGCATGGTATGTTGCCGCCCTTATGGTACTGAATAATTGTTCAAAATACCCTGTTTTCAAGCAAAAGATATTAACTGAAATACCTATGCGCATAATATATTTCAACAAAATGGCAATAGATTTTCCCCTGATTTCCTCCTGATTTTTGCTGATTTCCCTCATTTGTACATTTGGTTTCCCCAGCGGTTTGCCCCACATTGGTTGCTATACATGCGACGCAAAGTGGATGATTTACAACTTTTAGGTGGACAAAAATCGATACATTTCTAGATGAGCTCAACATATTAGTTATAACACCGGAAAAACATCTAGACACTATGGGAGTGGTCTTTGAGGAGTTGAATAATGCATTTCATTATGAGCTCCTAGTGGTGCACAGGCTAACGTAAGACTCATCGCTGATCAGTCAGCAGCATGAAACAGAGCACCAGAAGTTATACTCAGAGATGAAGGCAGATCCCATTCTAGAAATGCCCACTGATAAAATAGTCCCAAAGTATAGCTTGAATGAAATTTCAAATTGTAATACCAGACAGGGAAGAAAGGAAATGGAAAAATGCTCCAATATTTGTACAAACAACCTAATACAGAAGCCAGAACAAAGAGGTCATTAGGATAATAGTAAGTCTTCTAGTTGGACATTGCTTACAACTCATATACTGCGCCACTGTGATGAGGCTCAGATTTAAATTATTTGGAGAAGAAAAACTAAGGGCAGGCAGCTACACTAAGGGACCTCTATCGTCTATCAAAGCTATGATACAAAGGACAAAACTCGATGGCATTTTGTAAGGAAAGGTTTCTTAGGAGCTCCACAATAGATTTTGAAAGGTCGCATTGGTAAAGGCCAACCAGTTAGCTCTTATACTTATATTTATCTACCTATCTAAGAACTCCTAAAACTTTGTGAATATATCACCTGTGAAAACATAAATAATTTAAAAAATTTATAAACAGTAATTGGAATTGGAATATAAATTTACCTTTAAACTCCAAAATTTTGTAAATATGATAACATTATACTTGTGAATATATCAATCCGAAAGCATATCGTTAAAATTTTACTCTATGAATTTTAAATATTTTTGGAAAAAATTATTTTAAAAAATTGCACAGAAAACTAAAACCTATCTCTAATAGACATGCATATTTACCTATTCATTTAAAAAAACAACATCAAATAAATTCATAGAGTCCACTAAAATGTGTATTGAAATCACAACTACATTTAATCATAAAAATGCTAATAAAATACTGTGCGTCATCTAAACGTCCGAAATGTAAACTGAGAGTGAAGCAAGGTCACACGTTTGATTTTGATAAATACACATATTCCAACAAAGTGTAAGTTCCTTATCATAGGTGGCTAATAATGTGTTTCGCAATCGGCGTTCAACTAGCATATATTTTATTTTGTAAATCAGCCATATCTTCTGTTGATTGCTCATAAATCTTATTCTTTATGTAATCCCACAAAAAGTCAAGTGGAGTCATCTCAGATAACAGAGCTGGTCAATTATGTGGTCTGTGAATCTTCATATAGTCCATTGAAGAAGTCTGACGAACTACCGAATATTTGCGATGGGGGCTAGACAATGTGCCCCCCGCACTCCGTTTTCGAGGGTGCTGAATCGATTCCCGTGGTCAAACCCAACCAGTCAAATTGGTCAATAACCACCCCCAAAATCTCCCTTTCTGTGAACCCGTTTATTTTCCCCAGTTTTTCGACTAATTGTTGTTACTTCGAGTAGAACGGAAGGTCCCTCGAGGGACTTAACCTCAGCCACCCCTGCCTCTACCCCTGTAGGGTGAAATATTGATATTTTTTTTGTGAGAAAAAAATTTATATTTTACAGGAGGTGTTTCTTTGAATAAGATGGTAGGTGACCAGGTATATGTAACCACCCCCGGGGGTTGATTTCATCCATCAAAGGGGTGGAAATTTTTGTCCATCTATAATTGAATCAATCCTGAGCGTTATTAAAGTGATTACCAAGTGATGTAATTTGATTAGCCTGAACTTAGTCCTACTGAATGGGGATGGATAATACGAAACTGGTGTTTGGAACCGAAATTTTCAAAAAATGTTTAAGGATTACAACTGTGCTTGTAAAAGCGAATGTACCAAGCGGTGCAGTTGCGTAAAATTAGGTATAGTATGTAGTATTTTCTGTAAAAACTGTAAAGGTACCGAGTGTCAAAATTGTACGACAGAGGATGAACTTGATGTAGCACCTGCAGAAACAGACGTTGATTTAGATATTAGTTGCACAAATTTCCAACAGATTATTCCCGATATCATTATTAATGCTCATTCTCCGAGAACGGATGATGCATGCGATATGCAAGAAGATGACAGCACTGAATGTCACGAAAATTGGGAAGAAAATGATGAATGCAGCCTTTCTTGTAAGCGCCCACGATTTTGTTGATCTGCTGTCACAAATACAAAATATATATAAGTATCTATACACATATGTATTTACACATGTATTCATATACACCCATGCCTGTATGTACAGAATTTATAAAAACACTTTAATAATCATATTTTTTATATTATTTTTCAATTATAGATGGAAAAAAATGCCCACCCCCTTGAAGGGTGAAAACAACCCCCGGGATTGGTTCCACAATCTTGATCACCTACCACCTTCCTCAAAGAAACGCCTCCTACAAAATATTAATTTTTTCCACAGGAAAAAAAATTCCACCCCTTTGAAGGGTGAGAACAACCCCGGGGGTGTTTACATAACCCTGGTCATCTACCATCTTATTCAAAGAAACTCCTCCTGTAAAATATCAACTTTCTTTCTCAAAAAAAAAAAAAAATTCCAACCTCCAACCTTCCGTTCTAAATGAGGGAACAACAATTAATCGAAAAACTGGGGAAAATAAATGAGCTCAAGGAAAGGGGAACTTTAGGGGTAGTTCTTATCCTATTTTAGGGGGTTGTTGAGGTGGAAAAATTGGTTTGACCCCGGGAATCGATTCAGCACTTTCGAAAACGAATGACAGGACATTGCCTGGTCCCAGTCGCAAACATTCGGTAATCTCGTCATAAATCCCAAATCTTTAAATGGACTATTGTGTCTAAAAATAGTTTCTAAATAATTCAAAGCAATAATCTCAGTGGTACATCATCTTACTTGAAACTACACATTATAACACTCATTGGTGGGAACATTTTAATAAAGTTGGAAGCTCGTTACGCACAAAATTTAAGCATGATTAATGAACTATACAAGGTTGCCACAAAAAAAGCTGAAATTAGTTTAGACTATAACTATAATAATAGCTTCAAATTCCAATACTCTTTCAAGGTTTTCAGTTTCTATTTTCCACCACTTATGAAGTTTTTTGAAACTTTGCTGCAAAATAATATCACATCTAGCCCAATTAGCACAGCACTATCCGTACAGCAAGAAATTAAACTCAGTTTATTGCCGTTGTGTCTAATATCTCATACAATACTTACCTAGTACTAAATGTTACTAATAGTAATAAAAAGCAATATTTATTTCTGTGATAAAATATTTATCACTCAATTAAAACACTTAACATATATTACCCTTTTAAATTATATTGATATCCCAATTTCTCGTGAAACGTTTAATTCTTGTGCGAAAAACCACTTGGATAAATGTATAACGCCTGTTTAGAAAAATTAAATACTTATATTATTGTTTACGATTATGAAATTTCAAATTTATTTCTTGTTGTGTTAAACGAGTGTTTGTGTCACAGACGTAACAAAATAAATAAAATAATTATATTTTAACGAGTCTTATTTTAAAGATAATATCCAGCATTGTTATAATACGATTTTTTAATATTCATCTTACCGACGCACCATTATTACTGTAATAATCCTTCATTAATTTATGATCACCTGACGTAAACAGTCATAAAAATTGAGTATAATTCTGATCATATTTTTAATAGACTTTAAAGTACTGTACCTACTAATATTCATTAAACGTAGCAATCAGCATGCAAAGATAACAGACATTATTTGAGTAATTTTTATCTCCTTCAAACTCATCAGTATACTGCGATTCCTCAGAAATTTTTTTAAGTTAAGTTTAAGTGGAAAGAAGGTCTGAGCAAAATGTTACCTTAAATGGGATCTAGGAAATTTAAATGGCAAATTTAAAAGTACCCCATAATCACTCACTCGCTTAAAACTAATTCTAACGTCGATTCTTCAAATTGCACTATTATGAAAATAAGTTTTAAATTAAATTTTTTATTTTGATATATCCAATAACTCACCATACTGATTTATAAGTTTTGATATTATCCTTCTTGTTATGTCATTCATTCCAATAATAACATATGCTGGTTATACAGGGTGTCTCACCGGGAAATGAATCAATCGATATAGAGAAACGTACGCATCAGAAAATTTTGAAAATTTAGATAATTACTAAAGTCGTTGTGGCCAATCCAACTAAAATAATTACAAGCAGCTGACACTTCGGCTCATACCGGAAGTCGATACCAACTTGCTTATTTCAAATGGAACACCCTATATATTTTAGGGTTTTCGACAAGAGCATAAAATTCTGAGTCGAAAATATGTAGCATATCCTATACCTAAACCTAGGACATTTTATAGGAAATTTGACAGGTGCAACGGTTTGCAAGAACCGTTATAACTTTCTTCGTGTAAAAGATCCTCATTTGCTTCTTGTCACGTAAAAAGAACACAAGGAGAACTACGTTCTACAACTGAAATAAATTCAATAGTATTATACCAAGTGTTCCGTTTTTTGCGTTACATTTTGTCAATTTCAAACCGCGAAAGCTTGTTTAGGTCAAATGGAACACCCTGTATTTTTTTACGTCAAGTTGTGTAAAATTGAATTCCCTTTTTTCTGATATTAGCATTGTGAGGGTTAAAGTTACAACTTTTTGAAATATTTGCGATTTTATTAGAAGTTCATGAATTGTTGCAACCATTTCATCAAAATAGCCATGATTAGAAACAATCAGTCATTATCTTATGTCAAAAAATGCCAGCACGTTTAAATTACACCCACGAAGACTTTTTAAATTTGTTTATTATTTGTGGAGAATGTGATAAAGTAATACCAAGAACTTGCAGCACATTTGTTACTTGTTATCCAGAAAAACGGAAACCGTCACCAAACACTGTAAAACGCACACTGGAAAATTAAAAAAATTATGGCTCTGTTAAGGCAAAAATGCAAAGAAGAAACCTATTGTTGATGACGAAAACCGAGACGAAAACATTGAAATAGTCATTCTGGGATATTTTCATGCATTTCCAAGGATGCCATTAAGGCAAGCTGCTCTGGAATGGGGACTATGCAAGGATTCAATTCACAGAATTATTCAAACATAAGTTTCACCCGTTTTCATTCCATATGGTTCAAGGATTAAAAGAAACAGATTTTCTAAGAAGACAGAATTTTTGTGAGTTTATTCTAATAAGGTCTGAGGGTCACGATTCTTATTTGGAAAATATTATATGGACAGATGAAGCAAAATTTATTAAAAATTGACTTTTTAATAGACACAATTCGCATTATTGGAGTGACTCAAATCCTCATATGTTCAGAGAGCGAAACTTTCAGGAAAGTTGGCAGTTCAATGTTTACTGTGCCATAAGAAACGATAGAGTGGTGGCATTACAATTTTATCAGGAAAATTTAAACGATAAATTAAATTTTCTCTTCTGCTAATATGTATAGGTAAAATTTTGTTTTGTTTTTAGGTGAAAGATATCTAAATATCTTACAAAATTTGAATAGTAACTATTTAGAAAATTTACCTCTCGCCGAACATAGAAACATTTTTTATCAGCACGACGGTGCTCCCCCACATAACGCATATTTAATTAATGATTATTTACAAGAAACTTTTTATGATCAACGGATTGCCAATAATGGACCTTTCTTATGGCCTCCTCGCTCGCCCGATTTATCAGTTCTGGGTTATTTCATTTGGGGAACTATTAAAAATAAAGTGTATGAGAGTCCATTAACAACCATTGAAAGTTGTATGCAAAGAGTAAGAAATGCATTTCAAAACATATCACAGGATTCAATTAGAAGAGCCTACCAATGAGGAACTAATCCGAAGGTGCGAAAAATGTGTCGAGGTTTGAGGGTGGAATTTTGAGCAATTATTAAATTAAAATGAAATCATATTCTAAATTGATCTTATCTCTGCTATTTTAATTCATGCCATATTTTCAATTCGATTAATACGCATGTTACAGTGTTAGTATTATTTTGCGTTTGTATGGACATCGAGTAGCAAATGTGCTGCAAGTTCTTGATATTATAGTGTATACGACCAGAATTGAAACCGTATAAAAACTAAAAGCCGGCAAAAACAGTCGGCATCTCTTGCGGAGGTAAACAGAAATGCTTGTCATAAAAAAAACAATACAGAGATGCCGAGTGTTTTTGCCGGCTTTTAGTTTTTATACGGTTTCAATTCTGGTCGTATACACTATACTTTATCACATTCTCCATAAATAATAAACAAATTTAAAAACTTTTCGTTGGTATAATTTAAACGTGCTGGCATTTTTTGACATAAGATAATGACTGATTGTTTCTAATCATGGCTATTTTGATGAAATGATTACAACAATTCATGAATTTCTAATAGAATCGCAAATATTTCAAAAAGTTGTAACTTTAACCCCCACAATGCTAATATCAGTAAAAAAGGAATTCAATTTTACACAACTTGACGTAAAAAAATACAAGGTGTTCCATTTGACCTAAACAAGTTTTCGCGGTTTGAAGTTGACAAAATGTAACGCGGAAAATGGAACACTTGGTATGATATTATTGAATTTATTTCAGCTGTAGAACGTAGTTCTCCTTGTGTTCTTTTTACGTGACAAGAAGCAAATGAGGATCTTTTACACGAAGAAAGTTATAACGGTTCTTGCAAACCGTTGCACCTGTCAAATTTTCTATAAAATGTCCTAGGTTTAGGTATAGGATATGCTACTTATTTTCGACTCTTTTATGCTCTTTTCGAAAACTCTAAAATATATAAGTGTTCCATTTGAAATAAGCAAGTTGGTATCGACTTCCGGTATAAGCCGAAGTGCCAGTTGCTTGTAATTATTTTAGTTGGATTGGCCACACCGACATTAGTAATTATCTAAATTTTCAAAATTTTCTGATGCGTACTTTTCTCTGTATCGATCGATTCAGTTCCCGGTGAGACACCCTGTATAGACGTGATAAATCACTAAGATGCTAAAGAATGTGATTAAAATGATTTCCTCCTGAAGCAACATATTCGTCAAATAATTTTCTCTCTTATAAACAAATATTTAATCATTATTTGGAGTAATGTCATTATACAGCTCAGATCTTCCAACTTAGTAGGCTATATTGTCTGTCACGTGCCTCAAATGTCCCCATTATAAAAAAATCAGTGACAAATGTCTGAGCAGGACATCTTAAAAGTCCCATCCTATTGAAATATTTAGAAATTAATTATCTAACCGATTTATAATACAACTGATAAGTAAAATCAAAACAAATAAATAACATAACTGTCTTTGTAAGGGAAATTCAAACTCGTTCAGGAAAAGAGAAGAACCAATGTAGAGGATCATATTTACCGAAGTTATGAAAGACATTTCTGTTTTAAGAATTAATACGCCAAAAAAAATTTTTTTTGACGTTTCATTTTTGTATACACACTAAATCACATTTTAATTTTTTTAATCCCCTTTAATAATAGTGTGAGGGTAAAAGTGGCGGGGGGGGGGGGCAATGCCAAAAAAAATTTGGAGACCTTAAGTTTTCGTACATGCCCTATATTGCAATTTTATGGACTCTTACTTGCTTGTGTGTACCAAATTTCAAGTCAATATCATAAACGGTTCCAGAGTAAACGTGCGCACAAAAAGTTACAGACAGACAGACAGGATTTTTTTTTTTCGCTCAAATTTAAAATCTCGAAGTTTCATGACCTTTTAAGCCTATTTCAACAAAAAAAATATATTTTTTTTTCTCCCACTGGACGTGGAAATAAAAGTATATAAGTTTTCCTGATTTTTGATTTTTAAAAAATTATTAGTAGCTTTTTGAGGCGTGGTTAAGGTGGAAATCTTATTATTATTATTACAGAAAACCTATGATTTTCACAAAAATTCCTAAAAAATCGTAAAATTAAAATTCACAATTTAATAGAAAGCAGAATTTGAAGTACGCTGCGTGCAATTGACAATTACCCATAGAGATCATTTGACTGACAAAGCTGCCAACTGTGTGGGTTTGGTGTTGCGAGCTTGCGAGGTTGTCATGTTTCTTGTCTTATATGGATCTCTATGGCGATTACATGCGCTGTATATGTGATTTTCGCATGATAACAAATATTACATGATAAATGACAAAGAAATCACACTATTTAAAAAAGTCATTTTTGATTTTTTGGCTAAAGTCGAAATAATTTAATTACTGCTTTGTGTGCCCGGCATAATAACTAGAACAATTTTAAAATATTTTCTAGATTTGTTGTGAAATTTGAGAAATCTATTATACGATTCCAGTTCAGTCATATATTCATAACCTAACGTAGATCGACTATTTACATCACCATTTTTGTTGAGAAAAATCTTGTATTTTTATATTATATATTAGCCATAGAATATATTGTTAACAAAATTGCAAATGCTTTCAAAATCTCTAATTTTACTATGATACAAATTACATGTTCAAATAATTTTTAAGTTATTATAAGCTTTAATTAAGAGTACGTAAATAGAATATAAATTTCATCATTATTCTTTGTTGTAAATATAGTTAAGTTTATTTATTTTAAGGGGTTTTTATGTATCTAGTCAGTTATGATATGTTATCTCATTTATGTGCTTATTGTATACTTCCTTATAAATAAACCGAGGCTTAAATTATGTGTTTATTATTATTTTAACTTGATAATCAACAATGACTGGTATCAGAGCCAAAAGTTTCGCCAATTTTAGCGAGAACCAAATCAAAAAGCACTGTGCTATGAAGACAATATGTAGCAACGAAATTTGGCATGAGGGTTAGAAGACGCTTAGTATTATCTGGTTCCTAAGTTTTTAGGAGTACCTTATACCATTCCATTATGTTTTCGGTTATGGTTTTGGCCTCTCGTCTTTTGATTGGCATTTAATATAATATCAGTTTTTTAGCCAATTGATTTTCCTTTATATCGTATAAAAATTGCCTCTCATGTTATCATCGTTGGGATATTTCTTTCACATTAAACATGAATCCATGAGAGTACTGATTGAATCAATAAGCATCGCCAGTTAAGTAGGTGTATACCAAATTGTCTTCTCTATTTTTGTATCAAGTTAACGGCAACCGCTTGAGCAATACGTAGATATTGTAGCCCTGAAATGTATTAAAAAGGAAGATATCACATTGACATGTGAATCAACGATGACCATTAGCCTTGTATAATCATCATCAGGGTGTGGTGGCGTTCATTTCTGACAGACCAAAATGGATTTCTGTATTGTTATGTTAATCAGATCGCAATGGAAATAACTAATTATGCTCCGGTCAGACTAGGAATGTTTTGTTTTACCAATGTTCAGATGGTATCAAGACCGGGCGGTAGCTAAGTGATTTTTTCTTACTTTGATTTCCGTTGATTAATGGTGCTGGCTAATGATATGTAACTGATGCTACCGAGATAACCAGCGGCCTACCGAATGCCATTCCGACACAAATAATTGTTCATTGTTCATTTGTATGATAATGCATTTTATGTTATCTCCGTTATTGTTCACATACTTTGATTTTAAAAGGACAGCTCAATCAATCAGCGATAGAATTTGGGACAAATATTTTTCATAAAAAATGTTATTTCGTTCGAAAAGAGAAAGGAAGTTAACTGCGTAACTGTAAGAAAACTGATTTATACGGCGTGTATATAAAATACTGAGATCTGCCTGCCGAACTAAAAACCCAGAAGTCGTCGAAATCTATTATACATGCTCACTTGATTTATTTATTTGGTATCAAGATAAGAAAAGTAATATTATCTACGTATTTGTAAATCATTTTTTAAGTGAAATTTCAAAAAGTAAAGGTGTGTTGATGAGCTTTATTAGGGGAGGCCGGCGTTAAGTGGTCTCTCATTTTATATTTTCGTTTTGTCACGAAATTAAAAAAGAAATCATAATGCTTTTAACGTCATTCTGAATTATCCTACTATACTAATATAATATTGAATGTTGACTATGATAATCACAATACTAAAATGGCCCAGTTAACCCATAGGGGTACGGTAAATGGTCCATAGGTTGGGGTTAAGTGATTTTATCAGAAAAAGAAACCGCTGCCTAAGGAATTACTACTTCCACATCCAGATTTTGTATCCAAATCTTATGCACACTAAATCCCAATGTAATATTTTATTCCCTTTAATAATAGAGTGAGGGTGGTAGAGGGGGTGGCTAATGTAAAAAAAAATTTAGAAGTTCTTGGTTCTCGTATACACACAAAACCCCAATTTAATTTTTTATTCCCTTAAACAATAGGGTGGGGGTGATAGAGAGGGTAACTAATGTCAAAATAAATTTTAGAAGCCTTGGTTCAAATCCCAATTAAATTTTTTACTCCCTTTAACAATAGAGTGGGGGTGACAATGGCGGTGGTAGAGGGGGCAGCTAACACCAAAAACTTTTTTTAGACGTTTCGTTCTTGTATACACACTATATCACATTTTAATTTTTTTTACCCCCTTTAATAATAGGGTGAGGGTGGCAATGAGGGTGGTAGAGGGGGAAATTAACGCAAACAAATTTCTTTAGACGTTTCGTTCTTGTATATACACTAAATCACATTTTAATTTTTTTTACCCCCTTTAATAATAAGGTGGGGGTGGCAATGGGGTGGTAGAGGGGGTAGCTAATGTCAAAAATTTTGTTTAGACGTGTCATTTTTGTATATACACTAAATCACATTTTAATTTGTTTGCTCCCTTTCATAATAGTGGGGGGGGGTGATAGTGGGGGGGGGGGTTGATGCCAAAAAAATTTTGAGACCTTAACTTTTCGTACCTGCCCTAAATTGTAATTTTATGGACTCTTACTTGCTTGTTTTGCCTATTTACCCTTGTTTACCTCATTTACCCCCGAACCCTTCAACGGAATTAGATCAAAATATGATCTAGTTCCAGATTTCGTTATAATGCATAAGTGCACCAAATTTCGTGTCAATATTGTAAACGGTTCCAGAGTAAACGTGCGCACAAAAAAGTTACAGACAGACCGACAGACAGACAGGAATTTAAAATCTCGACGTTTCATGACATTTTAAGCCTATTTCACAAAAAAAAATCATTTTTTTTGCGTTACTATACTTCCACTGGACGTGGAAGTGAAAATGCACAGTTTTAAAAATTCATTTCGATTAAATAAAATAAACAATACAACAGAAAATATTTACTATAAAATCAAACAGAAAATAAAAAATGTTTAAAATACTGAATACACAATTTAAAAAGTAAGTAAAACTCTAGTACAGGCAAAATTATACCAAAATCTGTTATATCAATATTAAACCAAATCATATTTTGATATCGGGCCCTTGTTCCATATATGAGATTCGGTAATATAATCCAGGTGTTTTAGACAACAATAAAGAAACGCACTATTTTTCCGACATTTCGGTTATTTGGCACATACTTCTTCACGGCTTAATAGTTATAATTAAGGTGACCATATGGGGAGAGCATAGGTGCGTCTTTACTATGTACAAATGTACATACTTTTATATGCGATGTTAGGCGCGGTTAGTACTTAGATGGGCGACCGTTTCAAAGAAGACCGCGCGTCCTCGCCTCACATATCTTCCAGCGGCTTGTATATCAGTGTATGCGCGGAAGCTATGCAACCTTAGGCGAGGGTTGTGAAGGTGATATACCATCCTTCGGAGGGGATGTGAAGCCGTCGGTCCCTTGTCTATTAAATATTAGGCAAGAAAAAGATCCCTACTCTCTTTAAGGGAAGAGGTTCGGCAAAATTCTTGGTTGGAGGTAGCTCGTCTACAGGCGTCGGCGATAGGCCTCAGTAACGGAAATAGACCGACGTTAAATAAATGTTAAAAAAAAGGTGACCATATGTACTTTTTTTTCGCATAATGTCCTACTGTCCTTAAAAGTTTCATTAAGTACACCCAAATGTACTTCTTTTTCTTGAGATACAAAACATTCGAAATTTAAATTTTCATTTCTGGTCGGTAGCCGCGTGGGTTAAGGCGCGAGGTGGCAATCGCGATTAATCACACGGGCATCGTACCACCGGGTTTGAATCCTGGCTCCGGCACTGGCACTGTCGGAGGAAATGGTTCTGTGTCCGCATTTTTTCAATGTGTAACCCCCTTCCGCACAAGTCCCTGGCTTCTGGAATTGGGGGTTGTCTAATTTCTGTGGTATTTATTTACTTACTGCAAAACTGGAGTTCAAACTTAAATGAACTGAATGTTTTTAATCGTGTGAATTTGAGAAATTTTATGAAATCAAGTTTTTTTTTTCATGTAAGGCTTTTAAGGACTACATAGGTCTAGTATTGAATGAAGACGAACTGTTCGCCAAAGTTGGTCTAATGCAAGCCAGCGTTACAGAAGATAAAATTGCCGACTGGAATTCCGAAAATATTTGCACTATCGCACTGAAGATCGCTGGCCTGACTCGAGAGTCTGGATAAAGTCAAAATAAATTTGGATATTTTATAGGACTTTATTTTTTGTTTTCATGATACAAGTGCGTGGATTAAGCGACTGTTCTCCAATATTAATAACTATTGGACTTTAGAAAAATTGTAAATGGAGACATTCATACTAGATTCAAGTTTGCATGAACATCAATGAGCGAAATGTTCCAGTTTCCAAAAGCCAGACCGCAAATTTTGAAAGCAATCCTAAGTTCCCAAAAGTGCGACTGGTACCAACGTGATGATTCAAGTGCTGTAGTTGCAGGCACGTCGAGGGCAAATTGAAGAGCATATTTGTTATTTTGTTATATTTTATATTAAAATATAGAATACTTGGTCTTTTCCCTAATACAAATATATTTGGTATTTTATATTTTAAGCCTTGCGCCCACGAGACCTATATTTCGAAGACAATATTATCTTAAATAAAACTTCTAACTTTTAATTTAAGGCCTTGAACCATCTAAAATCTTCGCCTGCGGCGCATTTTTAAAGCCTGCAACCTCAGCTTTGATAAAAAGCTACTTTCATCATTGTACTTCTTTTTCTAGAAAAAAATATGGTCATCCTAGTTATGATGCAACATATGTAGACATAAAAGTTTCATCAACACCAATATTCAACATTAATAATGATCAAATTGTTGTGCCTAAAACCTTGAAGAAGTGTGTGCCAAATACACGAAAGTGTTTTTTTATTGCGTTAATCATTAAATCCCCTTGTAGCTGACGCTACGTGTTACACAGTTGTGCTGCCCATCTTTGATGCCCCCCCCCCCCCCATGTCGAAATTCTGGAACCACCACTAAATAAACATACACAAAATATCACAAACAAATCTCAGCGTTTCTACGAGCAACCATTGATATGTCAAACAGTACTGCCAACCGCAAAGAACAAAATATCGTCTTATAGCGCAAAATTCAATAGTTTTAAATTGGTAAAATTTAGATGGACCTGTAATTGGATTCATATAGCAGACAGTTTCATTAATGATTTCTCGATCTTTTTCTATTTTTGGTTTTTATTTTTATTTTCATCTGCCTTTGGAGGATGCATCAATGACTTTTGTAAACCGAAAGGGGCAACGATGGAAAAATAATTTTTGCCAGAAGACAAAGCCCAGATAGCACAAACTTGTCCTATGGATGTTTGAAAAATATACGCCCTGGACATTATAAAATCCACAGAACGTCCATTTTAGGTCCATCAGTGACTTTACCGAAGACGTTCAAGGGACTTACAGTGTTCAGTCGAAACGCCCGTAAAAGGTTTTGTGTTTATTTCAAGTACTAAATAAGAATGGGTGTATGAGTTTGTTTTATTTCAATATAAATTAAATTTGAAATCATATGTTTAATGCAAATTCAGCATAATGGCCAAAAATGATAAAGCTATCTTGTAGTTTTCATAAAGTATAATTGAATAATGAATAGTATTATTTTAAAATCCTCAACAACAAAATCTAAAACGCCTGCGGTAAAACCCCAGCAGAAATATTTAACATGTATGACAGAAGTACACTACATCATCTGTAATTACTAAAAGCATCTGGCCTTTGTTGGCACAGATGAAGAGAGTATCACCACAGTGAATTTCTCCTTTGTCATTGTTGAATCACATTTATTACTCAAACAACTAACTAGATTCCCCAAATTAGATATTTTACATTTGTACAAACATAGTGCAAGGAGAGTTATTTACTTGCAACTTATTGCAATCAGCCTAGACACAGCATGACTAGCGACTAGCCAAAATGGATATAAATTGGTTTAAAAATATATAATTTAAACTATGTAAAATGAGATAATGAAATAAATGAAATGCAAAAATGACATGTAAAAACACAGCTAAATAAAATAAAAACTTTTTAATGGTTAATGATTAAAAAATATATAAGTTAAAAGCGTGTTTAATAATAGTGGGATCGATCTGGCACGAAAAAAACCCGAAACAACAGTGTTTTTTTAGATTTTTTTTTTGGTGTATATTATGTAGTCGGACTTCCTCTATCATCTGGTCATGCTTGCGGGCGTGAAGGGGGGGGGGATTTACATGTAAAGATAGTTAAAATCAGTTTTTCGGACATAACTCACTTAGTTTAATTCGGATCGAAAAAGTGTAAAACGGATAAAATGAAGGGCTCGCGAAAGCGCGTAAACTGAATTTTGACTCGTCGAAATCGGTCCAGCGGTTCTCGAGGTACTACGATTTAAAGATACTGATTTGTATACGGATTTTTCGCTGTGGCGGGAACATACCGAGAGCCGTTTTCGCGTTTTTCGGAGAAGAAAGTGACTTGGGGACTTTTTTTTCTTCCTCCGATAGACAGTCAGGGCCAAGTCGCTAGGTTGATTAGAGGAGGGGGGGGTAGAAGGGTAAACTTTAATGAAATTAAAACTTCTGTAACTTCCGCAATTTTTTCCGCAAATCGCGCAGCAAACGTAAGATTGTGTACTAATGTGCCTACTTTGAGTTCCGCTCATGTATTTTCAATTTTCGCCATAAATAAACATATGGTTGCGAAATAACCAATTTATTGTTGTTATTGTTTTTAGAAAAAGTTATTTTTCGCCAGGAAGGAAGGGTAGGGGAGACTTCTTTCCGCCATTGAATGTGTAATTTTTTTCTCTTTGATTTGAGCCCGACCAGATTGCGGTCGGATGATTAGGATCGGAGAGGAGGGCCCGCAAAGTTTGTGCCGTGTAAATGGGCAAGGGAAAGGGTTAGGGACTTCTGGCTTGGCTCGTTTTCAAGGGTAATCAATTCTCTTTCAAGATTTTTTTACCTCGAAGCTAAAACGAGCGTGGCAATAGCGCTCCCACTTCTCTCCCTTCTCTCTCACAAATACACGTTTCACTCTGCTCGTCCGGTTTTATAAATGTAACACGCGCGCGTGCAGGCCCTAATAAAGTTAGAGCTTAGCAATCTTACGTTTGCTGCGCGATTTACGGAAAAAATTGCGGAAGTTTTAATTTCATTTACGTTTACCCTTCCCCCTCCCCCCATAATGAACCAAGCGACTTGAAATTTGGACACAGTAGATAGGCCCTGAGTGTCTATCGAGGGAAGAAAAAAGACCACAAGTCACTTTCTTCCCCGAGAAAAACGCGAAAATGACTTTCGGTACGTTCCCGCCGCAGCGAAAAATCCGTATACAAATCCGTACCTTCAAATCGCAATATCTCAAGAACCGCTGAACCGGCTTTGACTGGTCAAAATTCAGTTTATGCGCTTTCGCGAGCCCTTCATTTTACACTATTTCGATCCGAATCAAACTAAGCGAGTTATGTCCGAAAAACTGATTTTTCCTATCTTTACATGTAAATTTCCCCCTCTCCACCACCCCCCTAACACCCGCAAACATGACCAGATGATAGGGGGATCTCGACTACATAATATACAGGGTGTTGTATCATGAGAGGGACATAGCTTAATAGGAGGTAGAGAACATCAGTGGTAACCGGAACCTCCCATAGAAATGTCTCATTGGGCCTTCATTATGTTGTCGAGGCCAAAAAAGGCCTTTTAAAACAGTTAAAATTAATCAAAAAGTCACAATTTGTAGCTTAGCATCATTATCCATTCATATCTCAGCTCTAATAAAATACAACGCAATAAACGCGCTTAGGGGAAATCTCCTAAACAGTTGAATAATTGTTTGTTAGTAATTTAATGTGTCAATAATCCGCATTTAGTTAGTGAAAACTTGTGAAAATATTTTATCTATGCCAGTAAAATTTACAAACGTGGAATATGCTGACATAATATTCATCTATGGTTTCTGTAATGGAAATGGTAGGTCGGCGGAAAGAGAATATCGGCTGCGTTTTCCTGGTCGTCGATACCCTAATCATAAAACCTTTAGTACGGTGTTCCAGTATGCAAGACAACACGGAAAGTTTCCTAATTCTGCAGTTGTGGAGCGTGTTTTACAACAAGGTGTGCAGGAACAAAACAATATTATAAACGTAGTTCAAGAAAACCCAAATATGAGCACTAGACGAATCAGTTTGGCAACTGGTATTCCTCATTGGCGAGTATGGAGAACCCTAAAAAGAGAACGTTACCATCCATATCATATCCAGCAGGTACAGCGTCTTCAACAAGGGGACGATATCCCCCGCCTGGCATTTTGTCATTGGTTGTCTAACCATCGCCCAGTCATTTACAGAACCTTATTTACGGATGAGGCACAATTTACAAGGGATGGAGTAAACAATTCACGAAATAATCATAAATGGGCACAGGAAAACCCACATGCGGTACGCCAACGCCGTTCGCAACACAGGTTTTCTGTAAATGTTTGGGTCGGACTTGTGAATAGACATTTGATAGGGCCACATTTTTTTGAAGAAAGATTGAATGGTGAAATTTACTTTGATTTTCTTCAAAACATTTTACCGAATATGTTAGAAAATATCGGTATAAGAGGCATGTTGTTTCAGCATGATGGGGCCCCACCACATTTTAACCTTCAAGTAAGAGAACACTTAAACAATGTGTATCCTAATAGATGGATTGGACGCGGGGGTCCACATGAATGGCCACCAAGATCTGCTGATTGTAACCCTGGTGATTACTTTTTATGAGGCCACTTAAAAAACGAGGTTTATAGCATTGAAATTGAAAGTAGACAACATTTAATCCAGCGCATCGTTACAACCTGCGACGAAATACGGAATAATCCAGAAATGATACGTCGAGCAATTGGTGACCTTTCTAAACGCGCAAGAAAATGCACAGAATGTGGGGGAGGACATTTTGAAAATTTACTTTAGTGTCAATTACGTTTTATTTTTAAACACATTTAGTTATTGTTTTGTTATTTATTGTTAATTGAATGGAAAATATTTTATTTATTTAGATTTTAGTTTGTTCTCTTTTCCAATTTTTATTAAGTATAAAATGTTGATGATTTTCTTGATCAAAGTAACTAGTTGCTTAGGCCTAAATGGTTTAAATTATCTGTCACTTTTATTCTTTGAACAAGCCTACTGTGATTGATTAAAAATTTTGTTATTTCATACCCGATTACTTATTAGGACCACAGTTTTTTACCAAAATGGACCTTTAAAACGTGCCTGAATTAGGATTCACCCAGACCACCTAGGCTCAATAGAATTTTTGCAAATTTTAGTTATAAAACTATTTATTTCACGTGCCTCTCATTTAATAGGGTTCTGTAATCCATTTTCTTGCACATTTAACAACGTATTTAAATAACCACGAAGGTGTAACAAAAAATGAAATAGGCCATTTTGTTTGTTTTTTCTTGCTCTTTTCGAATATCGTATCGAAATTTCAAAAAAATATATACAGGGTGATGTTTTATTGATGCAAAGAAGAAACATAAATTATAGTGAGTCCGGACCTGGATATATTTTTTTTAATACATGTACCTCTTGGGGCTCGTTAGTACATTACCCGTACCAAATATGAATCCGTTATTTCATTCCCTGTCAAAGTTATGACAAAAAACAGGTTTGGCCAAAAATTATAAAACGCCCTGTAACTTCGTAGTGAAGGCCCAATGAGACATTTCTATGGGAGGTTCCAGTTACCACTGATGTTCTCTACCTCCTATTAAGCTATGTCCCTCTCATGATGCAACACCCTGTATAAGAAGCGGATCCATCGCACGAAGTGAGTCAGTTATATTTTAGATGTGCCAAGTGTGCAGATAAGATAAAGAAGAGTGAACGAACGAATACAGTGACAATTAGTAATGAATTTACGGTAGTTAAGTTATGATTAGTTATTATTATTGTAATTTATTGATTAATAAATTCCTGATTAATGAAAATTCTTGTTGCAATTATTGGACCTACGATTGGGGGTGTTTACTGGAGCGTGTAGACATGTAACGTAACAGATTTTCTAATATCATTTGGCAAGTTGACACCCTTGGCTGGCCTCCACTGGAAAGGGGAATGTTTGATGAAGCAATGAAATTAGTTTTTATAAATGCCAAAAAAGACCGAAAAGTACAGTCGATTCACATACCACATTATTTTTCAAAACTCAAAAAATAACCAAGACTGTTAATAATATGTGGACATACTCACTATACATAGAAATGTATATTCTGCACTTTCCCAAAATGTCCTCCTCTGTAAATTTGGGGATGTCCATATTATTAAATCCTAGGATGTTCAGACCAAGTAAGTATACGAAATCGCTTATAAAAGCCGTTACAAAATGGCTTACCAAGAGTTAAGCCGTATGACGTAAAACGTAAACAATAACCAATGTTGGAAATTTCCGTATCGTTGAATTTTAATTTAATTTTAACCTCAAAAACTGACATATTAACCATCACAGTACTGGTTTCTGATTGGCTTGCCGCAAGACATAACAAAGCATTGTGTAATATGACTTTTTACATCTCAACTCTACGCCTTGAGTCATTTGTCATACGGCCAGCTATTTGTAACGGCCTTATTAACACTTTTCCATAAATTGGTACGTCATATACATTTACAACCCATGGGCTGTAAGTAAATGTGTTACAGCCCATGAGCCATTCGACTTACTCTAATAAAAATTTGTTAATAATGATGAATTTACCATAAAAATATGGTAAAAAGTAATTAATAATTAATTAACGTACATTTATAGATAAAAAACGTACTGCGAACTTTGTCATTCAGATCCAAATTGGCGAGCTCATAATAACTCGACTTTAAGAGAAAATAATGCTACAAAGGAAACAGATTAGTAAAGCATTAAGTGTTTATAATGAAATATTTTCTTCGTAAAAATTGTTACATTTAATCTTGTAAAAAACAAATAATTTTAAGGATGTGGCTATTTATACATACTGTATGTATACGCAATTGGCTATTTATACATACAGTATGTATACGCAATTGGCTATTTATACATACAGTATGTATAAGAAATTGGCTATTTATACATACAGTATAGCCGTCGAGGGCAAGGGACATTATCTATCATAAACAACTATACTACATCAAAAAATATTAACATATTTAACCCAACGAACTAACCTAAAGAAATATTCGTATTACGTATTTTAGTTAACAAAATGTGGTAAAAAAAAAACTGTAGCAAGCGGATTCGAACCGTCGACCTCACGTGTGAGAATCGGGAACAATCAATCAATCAATCAAAACATTTATTTTTAATTCTTATATACATGTATGGCCTCGCCAGCTCACGTCCCGGGACCAGTCGATCAACCGTGACGTGAATCGTCGCGGCGGATGAAAGACTGGACGGGGCGTGTCTGGTTCGGCGGCTAAAAACAATTTGTAAAGGCAACACCTTTCGCCGCGCAGGGCGAATTAAAATGCTTAATCTACTTTTAAAATATTCCTCTTGGAGGAATTTAAAACACTAACACTAGAAACACTAACACTTGTGGAAAAAACACTTAGAAATTTTGATAGTTGATGCGGGAAAAGAGAACTAAGCAAAAAACCCGCTTCAGACAACTACCGCAGGACATCCCAGATGCCAGTATATGATTTAAAAAATTGAGATTGAGGTGGGTAATTTTGAATTTCTTAAATTTAGTTCTGTAATGGATAATGAAGAGGAATTTAGAAACAAAAATAAACAAACATAAACGAAGACAGGGACAGAAAAGAGTCGAAGGTTTTAAAGTTTAAATGATAGAAAAGTTAAATAGAAGAAGTTGTGATAGATGGAAGGTTGGTTAGAGAGGTTGCCGGAAAATGGGCAGCGCCTGGTATGGTAATTTGTGTTTGATCCGAAAGGGTGCATTACGCTCTCTAATTCGTGTAATGTTGCGGGTAAGCGGACTGTCGCCCAGTTTGAATGCATAAAACTTCTGAGATATTTCCTGAACGTAGTCCGCTATTGGAGTTATGTCGTTACAGCGTTCGTAGAGGTCCCTTAGGGAGGTGTATCTGCTAGAATTGGAAATGAGGCGCATAAATTTATGTTCTAAAACTTTTAGTTTATTAAATGTCGTGACCGATGTGCTGCACCACACCGGTGCCGCGTATGTGATTGCCGGCCTGACCACCATGGTATAAATTAATTTTTTGTTTTGTCTGCTTAGTCTGCTACCCCTGACCAGGAGTGGATACAGACTCCTGGACATGGAGTAGACTGTCCGTATAGTCTCGTTGATGTGAGTATTGAACGTCAGTCTTGCGTCCAGTCTGACCCCCAAGTACTTCACACACCTTTTAATTGGAATTTGGTTTCCCCCCATCAGAATTGGCGTTAAAACTCTATTTTCGGTGAAGCGGCGTGTGAAGACTATTGCTTCCGATTTCTCGGCATTTACCCGAATCTTCCACAGGCCGTAATACGCCGTGGCACGGGCCATGTGTGCTTTCAGCAGCATGTTTGCCGCTTGAGCATTGTGTGAGTGAGCATACATGGCCGTGTCGTCGGCGTACTTAGCCAGTTTAGTGTTCGGGAATTCCGGGAAATCGGACACGTATAAATTGTATAGTTTCGGTGACAGGCACGACCCTTGGGGAACTCCCGCGCGAATGTCCCGCCGTGTTGATAGTTTGTTATTCACTCGGACTTGCAGGGATCTACCTGTTAGGAACGAGTGAATTAGTTTGATTATGTACGTCGGAAAGTTGTAGTCGTGCATTTTGTAGAGCAGGCCCGGGATCCAGACGGTATCGAAAGCCTTCTCAATATCGAGGAGCACCATGACGGTGCTCTTCCCAAGGTTGTATTGTACAGCGACGTCGTTAACTATCCTAGTGACTTGTTGCACCGTGCTCCGACCCCTCCTGAAGCCGAATTGAGACTCGTCGTTGATGTGAAGCTCATCCTGAGCATGGTCTAGTCTGATCAGGACGAGCTTCTCCACCAACTTGGAGATCGCCGACAGCAACGAGATAGGTCGATAACTGCAGGCGAGCTTCGCGTTCTTGTTCGGCTTCAAGATGGGCACAACCACGGCGCATTTCCACTGGCTGGGCCAGTGTTGCAGTCGCAGAATCGCATTAACGATATACGTCAGCTGCACAATACCCTTCCTCGGAAGATATTTGAGCAGCTTGTATTCAATGTCGTCTTTTCCCGGCGCTTTGTTATTAGGTAAAGTCTTGACAATTTTTGCCACTTCCGAGGGTTTGACCATGATCTTGAGAAATTCACGTCTAGTCAATTGTACATCATGGCCAATAACTTGGTTAATGTCATTTTCGATGCGGTCATGTTCTAAATTATTTGGGGCGTTCACGTTATGTATATGTTCAAACTGTGTCGCTAAGTCTCTCGCTTTTTGCATGTCTGTCAACGCAGTATGTCCGTTCGCGCTTGTCAGCGCGGGAATGGCTTCCCGCGTATTTCGCAAGGCCCTCGTCAGCTTCCACAGCGAGTTGTCTTGATGATTCAAGGCTGCCAATTTGTCCCCCCACCTCTGGTTTCTTGCAGTGCTAATGGCGGTCCTGATCCGCCTTTGCAGCCTGCTCATCTCGACTTTAGCGTCGGCATCACGATTTCGCTGCCAAAGCCGTCTCAGTCTGTTTTTTTTCTCGAATGTCTTGTAGGACCGCTTCGTCGAGTCGGTCTTTGTAGGGATTTATCGTTATCGTTGCTGCAACACCCCGTTTGGCACACTGCAATATCCTTGTGAACTCCTCCACGGCATTTTCCAGCTCGGCGGAAGAAGCGATAGTGTTGGTGATCTGTAGGTTTGTGTTAATATGTGCCTTATAGAGGCGCCAGTCGGCGTCTCTATAAGAAGTGATTTTGCGTGTTATGTCTTCCCTTGGCATATCATCCAATTCCAGAAGAATTGGATTATGGTCGGATGTGAGTTCTTCCAACGCCTCAGGCGGCGTAGAATTCCTCACGCCCTTATTGACCACTATGTCAAGGGTGGTTGGTGTTGTACCGTTATCAGGAAAATGCGTGGGATCGTCCGTATATTGCAGTACGACATTATGATTATTGACATAGTCAAACAGAGTGTTGCCGTTGGCGTTGTTGCGATGGCAGTTCCAGTTGCGATGCCTAGCGTTAAGATCGCCTATGAGTAGGCAGCGTGGGCCAGCGTTCAACAAATTATCAATACAACCCGCTGTGAATCCGTTCTGGGGCCTATTATACGCAGCGACGATACTCACGCCGCCCTCCAGCGTCACACACACGTTTTCCACGGTGGTATTCCGCAGAATCCGGTGTGTGTGCGCGATATCGGACTTTATGAGCACGGCCACCCCACCGCCTCTGTTATTGTCCACCCTATCGTTGCGTATTGTCGTATACCCTCGAACGCGCAACTTGTCACGTCTGATAAGTTTCGTCTCATTTAGGAGCATAATGTCAATTTTATGCCTCGCTAGATAATTGATAAGAAAACAAATTTTGTTACCAACACCATTTGCGTTCCAAGAAGAAATTTTAATTTTAAAAGGCATCGTCTGGGATGTTAGAGATGAAAGCATATACTACCTGAAATTTTTGTCCAGCAGTAGTGCATTCACGGAGCTGTTGAGTCAGTTCCCTCATCCGCATCAACAATTGCTCCAAGTTGACCAGGACGGCTATATTTTTTGCTTCCTGCTGTATTAGGTTAAAGGCCGTCATCTCTGGCATTTTTCCTCCAGGGGTCGGCAGGAGTGTCAGTCTTCTTTGCTCCCTTTGTGTTTCCCTAGGTTGCGTCGGCTCAGGTTGCGATGGAGGCGTGACGGCGGCGGCCTCTCTGGCTCTTATTCTCTCCTCCCACTTGTTAGTTTTGGGCTGGGGTGCAGAGACATATTTCATTGCCGGGGGAGGGGGTACCCTTGTGTTTCTTCTTTCTAAGTTCTGTATCTTTTTAATATATATGGGGCACTTTATACTATTGGCAGGATGTGCCCCATCGCAATTTACACATTTCGCTGGCAAATCCGGTGATTTGATACACACACTTGTCAAGTGATCGCCGGCGCACTTCAGGCATTTGGGGGCCACTTTGCAGTTTGTAGTAGCGTGTCCCCATTCTTGGCACCGGTGACACTGGATTATGTTTTTATTGTTTATATGCCTTTCCCAGGCTACCTTTGTGTGGTCAAGGAACCGAACTTTTGCTTCTATTTCCTTCAACGTTATTTTACTGTCCGTCACGACCATGTAGAGGGGATTTTTAGTTCCCCTTAGAGTGTATAGATTTTTCACGTTAATTTTATGATCGTTTTTGAGTTCCTCTATTAACTCTTCTTTTTCTATTTCGTGGTACAAGCCCCGGAGGATGAAGGCGTGAGTCTTGTCCTCACGGGGCGTATACGTATGATATTCTATATTACTGCTTGCGAATTTTTCATTAACTTTCTCCCAGTCTTCTTTGCTCTCTACCTGGAGGGAGGTAGACATGGACGTGTGTCTCCAAAAGTACTTGCCTTTAAGGTTTAATGTGAGATAGTTGTTCATCTTCTTGTGGTCGGTAAAGCGGCCATGGAGAACAATGGGCGGTGGTCTTCTGTTTGGTTGCTCTGGTGTTTTGTCTGGTGGCGGTTGGGGTGGTACTACCTCCATATCCTCGTCAATTTGGGCTTCCCCTTCAAAGCGGTTCCTGACTTCGAGTTTTTTAAAGGGTTCTGGTGCTTTGGCTACTCTTGATGAGCCTGGGTGTGTGAAGTTGGGATCTGCTTCATCTCTTAATGTTAATTTGGATTTTTTGTTACGGACAATAAATGTTTTCCCTAGATCACTATCGTTTCCGTCTGCTCCCTGTTTTACGCTAATCTGGCTTGCTTGGCTTCCGCTGTCTGAACTGCCTTCGGATGATTTAGCTTTTCTCTTGACAGTTCTTAGCTGTTTCCTTTCCCTGTCAAGGCTGACTGTTGACATGTCACTCTCATTTCCCGATAGAGCGCTACACTGTGTAGCACTTTTGGGTGTATTGGGTTTCATTGTCGGTTCCATATTATACATTTAATTAAATTATTTAGTAAGGAGTTTAATTTTACTTATTGTGTCTTTTGCCACTGATTTTATTTTAAGTTTACCAAATAATCTTAGTAATATATAAAATTTGTCGATCGTCTTTTACCAAAAATGTCCTAATTTAAATTTTGAAGTTGAAATCTGACCGGTTTCAACTACCCGGTTAGATGGGTTTTCCAAAAAATTCTACTAAATGTGTTTTAGGTTATGTTGAAACAAAATTTTTTTTTTTTTTTTTTTTTTTTTTAAAGTTACTAGGTTATCACTATGTTTAATTGTATCTATAATCTCACTGTTTATTAAATGTCACTGTCAATAATAGTTTCTTAAATACCTTTTTGGGGCTATCCCGGACCTTTGGGGCCCTAGGTTTGTATTCCCACGCTCTCTTTTTCTTTATTTGCGCGTTACACCACTTAAAAACTTTTATTCGCTTCTCTAAATTCACAATTCTCGAATAAGACACTGCCAGTCACAACTACACAACTGCAAGCCACGTTACCACTAATGGAATCGGGAACACTGTGAGAATCGGGAACACTAAGTATTACACCACAGACTGCTGATGGTTAACCTTATAATTCTTACTATATCAATATGTTTGAACGTCATCGCGCATGTGCGGCGTGAATTGCCTGGACAGTATGTATAAATAGCCACATCCTAATTTTAACTTTGTTTCCTGTGCGTTCTGTATCGGTCGTTTACTAAACCAGTAAAGCCTATACTCTTTGGTAAAACTATTGATAATAGAAGCCCGTCCTGCTGGTTTCGCCTCTTAGCGTTAGATTAGAAATTAAGAACGCCTTTAATTTGTAATTTTTGCGACACTTCAGAAAAAATGGATGGATTACGCGGACACTCTTTCAATAACATGCAGTCCGTTATAAAAATAGGCATATAGCTAGCAAAATCACAGTAGACTGGTGTGGTTCTAGTCTTCTGTGGTCTTACTCTTAAGTTGTCTGTATACTTGGATTAATAAACATTTAAAACACCAACAAGAACTTAGACGTAAACGTATAAAATGACAGGTACGGACGCGCAATAGCGAATTATTCTACGATTGTGCTTACGCCTTGCTTGCGTGTTCGTACGTATATCTAAAACGTATCATATATTTCGAGCCGAGTAATGGCGATGAGACCACCGATTGCACCCAATTGTATCAATGTAACTGTCAAAGATGCAACATTCGCATAACCACCATCGATTTGTCTTACTTTTGGCCTTTTAACAAAACTATGCAATATAAATACGTGCCACGGCCACGGCTTATTACGACCAGTGGAAGATATTCGGGTAAATGCTGAGACGTCAGAGACGATAGTCTTCACGCGTCGCTTCACGCAGAACTAGATCATCACTCCGATTTCGATCAGGGGTAACAAAATTCCAACAAAAAGATGCGTGAAGTACTTGGCGGTCAGACTAGACCAGCGACTGACGTTCAACACACACATCAATGAGACGATATGGACGGTCTACTTTCTGCCCAGGAGTCTGTATCCGCTCATGGTCAGGGGCAACAGACTTAACAGACAAAATAAAAAATTGTACACGATGGTGGTCAGACCGTCCATCACATACGCGGCGCCGGTGTGGTGCAGCATACCGACCATGACAATGAAAAAGCGCCTCATCTCAAATTCAGGAAGGTACGTCTCCCTCAGAGACCTTTACAAACTCTGTAACGACATAACTCCGATAGCGGACTACGTCCAGCACATCTCTCAGAACTTCTACTCGTTCAAACTGGGCGATAGTCCGCTAACAAGACACATAACGCAAATTAGACAACATAATGCCCCATTTCGGATCAAACACCCCTTAACCGTACCAAACGTTACCAATTTTCCGGACGCCACTATAGCCAAGTTTCACCAACTTTCTCTAATCCTATCCACCTTTCGCTAGTTTTTCATACCTTTCAATTACCTTTAATCTCTCCCCCTCTTCTTCTCTGTTTGTGTATTTTTGTCGCGATTGTTTTTCCGTCGTCTCTAAATTGAAGTGCGCTAGTTATTCTAGAAATTGTGTTCATAGTTCAGTTGTGATAAGCTTATATTTTGCATGTTAAATCTTATTACCTATTTTATTTTTAAGTTTTAAAAAAGGAGTCTAGGTTTTTTTATATTGTTTTAATTGTCGTTTTCGCTGAACCGCACCTGTTCCGCCCGATCATGCAATCCACCACCGCGTCAAAGCGGTGGTTGCACGATCGGTACTTTTGTACCTTGTTAAATATTAATAAAGCTCTTTTGAATTGAATTGGTTATGTTGTAAGGTTCGTTGAAATTTAGCTCAGTAGATACAGTGCTTTATCTCAATTTAAGTCCATGTACCTCAATATGGTTAATATCTGAAAGAGAACGCGCCTCTGTTAAAATTGATAAAAAATTATTAGATGGTTACTGCTGTCGCCATCTATTGTATGATGGGTATACCGTTCATAATGTCGTTTTATACATCATGAAGGACAGTTTACTGTTATCAGATGTAGCGAATTTGAGGTTCACTTTTTGAATCAAAGGCGGAGCCAACGAGGTGATTTGAGCACATACAGTGCGAACACGTAAAAGTTGGAAAATCGTTACAAAGGAAATGAAAAAAATTCGTTCAAACACGTCGATTTTTAATATAAAGAAAATTTAGTTCAAGAGCTTTCGACCGCAATGGAAAATTTTGCGAAACCATGATGTAACGATGTAATACCAATCCACATTTATTTTCTTAAGTCGAGTACTTTTTCTGATGAGGCCACCTTCTGTTTAAATGGCGCTGTAAATAGGCAAAATTGTCGGTATTGGTCATATGAAAATCCACACTGAATGATGAACGCATTACTCAGTTTTTACAGAAAGTTAGCGTGTAGGCTGGAATTGTTGGGAGTACAATTTTCGGTCCATTATTTTATAGAATGTTCCCCCATTGGATTATTTTTTATGGAGTTACCTTAAATCCAAAGTTTATTTTAATAGACCGAACAATGTTGAGGCTTAAAAGAATTAGTTATGAAATTGGAAGAATTGGGCCTGAAACAATTACTAACATTTTGCAAGAATTTCAGTTTTCACTTGGACATTATCAAGAAGCAAATAGTACGCAATTTTCAGTAAATACGAAAATTTAAAGGTAATAGAAACAGCCATATGACATGGCAAAATGCTATGATGTTTCAGAACTTCATTGAACTGAGATAGAAAAATAAGTGTACCGTCTCATTTTTATACCATATATTATCAGGACTGATCCAATGACTATTTTCAGCCTAGGCGAAGTTCAATTCTGGCGCCCCCATCTTTTCAAATCGTTTTGTAAAAAAGGTCAAAGAGCAAGGCAACAAACAATAATTTACCTATCATGCAATGTTATAATTTTAAGTTATCGTTCACATTAATTCAACAGGAATTAGAGTAAAACTTAAAGTAAAACAAGGCAAGCACTTTGTTTTTAAAATATATGTTTGAAATGAACTAAAATAACAAAATAACTTATCTTCTGTAATTCATACTGGACAGTGTTGTCGGATTTTTAATTTTTTTCCTAATTACTTGATACAGAAAACATTTTGCTTTTTTTAATTGCCTTCTCGATATTTGTTTGGCGCCCCAGACAGTTGCCTGGGCCTGTGACCGGCCCTGCATATTATCTGTAATACCAATAGCAGTAAGTACTCCAGTTTTGAGTGCTATAAGTGAGAAAAAGCTGGATCGCCTAACACTCTAAATAAATATAGTTTAATTTGACGTTTTCAAGTACTCTCCTTAAGTTTTCTGTAAAACGAACCATTATTGCCTACATGTCAAACGGAGTTAATATATTTATGCCTATATATATTTATTTTTCTTCTTTCCTTGATATTTAAAATAAAATCTATTTAAGTCCACTTGAAATTCAAGCTTAGTCCATCTTGAGTTGAACCTATATTTGCCACTGGGAATATCTACTCCATTTTTATCAATCAGTGCACAACCAGTATTTAAGTTTATGATTTTTATTATCTATATGTCTCTATCTTATCATTTAGAATATTACATACAGTTACATTATACTTACATGTATTACAAGGTATATATTCTTTAATTGTATAGAAAACGTAATAAAATAAGATTAACAAAACATTTTATTTATATTTATCCAAATATTTGTACTCTCCTTAATTTACATGAAAGCTTTGTATACACACATACGTGTATTTCGATATAAAAGAGATTACAGTTAAATGTATCATGCGCTAAAATGGTAATAATTTTATTAACAACATATTTATTTTATTCATGGAATGTACAAGTACCTATTATGTAAAAAATAAAATTGTATCACCCTCCCCCCAATATCATATTAATACAGCAGCAACACCTCAACTATATCACCAGCATATTTTTATCTTAAATATTAAATAAAATAATGAAATTAAAGTACATTTCACTTAGTCGTGCTTTTGGCTTGTTGTTGTCTTCTTTTGTTTGCTATGTAGATTGTCCAGAAGAATCCCACTAAGTTTATTATCAGAACTCTTAGCTAAAAAAAAGAAAATAAATCAGATGAAATTCAGTAGGTTTTTTTGGCATTAATACTGACATAGCAGACTCAATTTTATAAACATATTTCATAATAAATAATTTCCTCTGCTTATACAAATATAATCTAACCCGTTGCATGCATGACTTAAGTTAGAATCTGAGCCAATCTGCAACTAGCAATATATATAGTATTTACTACAAGTACATAGCCAAACCTCAGGAAATTCTTCGATGAAGTCAAAGGCAAAAAATATTGGTCTTTTTCAAAAACCTACGTAATCTATGAAATATCAAAAGGTAGGTAGTGTTATGTATTAATATTTGATAGTTGTATTTTTTCATGCATTCTTTCAACAAATTCTGCAGCATTTCTAACGGTGTTACATTATGCTTCTCTTCCTCGTCCTCAACTAGATCCTTGTAACTTAATGGTTTTACTTAAATGCAACCCAAAAGCAGTCATCCAAAGGACTCATATCATTATAGGTATACCGGGTGGCCACGAGTCAATGTACGCCTCCAATATTTTGGTTGTTTTTGTATTTAAAAATTTGGTTTTTGGTACACATGAATTAGACAATAATGGGCTACTTTTAGACTAACAGGAATGAAACCGGAAGTGACATCACCTCTTTTTTCTTAAACGGAATGACTATATTTTTTATGGTTTCTCATTAAGCATAAATTTCTAAGTGCAACAGATGAATGCGATGTAAGAAAATTACTAAATAGGCTATGGAAATTATTAGTAAGGTTGTAGACTTGTCTGTAAAGAATTAAATAGTTCTTTGAATTACTGATAAGTACCAGTATTTTTAGGTTTTTTTCATAAAACATAATTTTTAATGGAACTGTGCAATTTTTTTTATTAATCAGAAATAATGATTCATAAACTATAATTTTTTCGCCATTAATTATTTCTTAATGATATCCTTTGTAATAATATGAGTATTTTTTAAAAGTAAGCGCCAACAAATCATTTTAATAAGGTACCTACATTTAAATCCAAAATTGTAGATAGCCATGTGAATGACAGACATTCGCAAAATTGAATTATTCTTGACTTCCTCACTAATTTTCAGAAGCAAGTGTATTAAAGTTGTTATAAACAAGAAAATTAATATAAAATGGCTGAAAAATATTCAAGAGATGAAGAAGTTGACATGTTCATTATTTATGGAAAGACTCGATGCAATGCAACTAGAGCACAAACTCTGTATGAACAGAGATATCCAGAAAGAAAACAACCCCCGAGAAACTATTTCGCCCGGTTGGGGCATCAATTTAGAACTGAACCTAATATAGAAATTGAAGAAAGATTTATTGTGGATGAAGAAGCGGAAATTAATGTATTAGCTTTAGTGCATGTTGACTCAACCATTTCGGTAAGACATTTGAAAATCCTCATATTATGAGACAGGCGCGGTTTCAGGAGCGGTTTGGTTTCAATGTTTGGTTAGGCATACCGGGCGACCATATCATAGGTCCAATAATTTTGGACGAAAGTCTAACTGGATCAAGATATCTAAAATATCTCCAAAATATAACAGTTCCACAGATTCATCAAATTCCCAATACTAATATTGACAATCTTTACTTCCAATAAGACGGGGCTGGACCACACAATGCTACTATCGTTAGGGATTACTTAAATCAATTATTTGCCGATCGTTGGATTGGGACCCATGGTCCAGTCATATTGCCTGCAAGGTCGCCTGACTTAACCCCACTCGTTTTTTTTTATTTGGGCGCATTTAAAAAACAGAGTCTACATGACTGCTCCAACCACAACGCAAGATATAGAAGAAAGAGTTCGACACGAAATTGCACAAATAACACATCAACAATTACAGAATGTTAGACGTGCAACGATAAGTCGCACTACTCTGTGTATTAATCATAACGGTGAACAGTTTGAACAATTTTTATAATGGTTTATTATAATTTAGGTTTGAAATAGTATTTATTCATTCATGGTTGTAACGTTTTATTAAAATTATTTCTTGTTCAATTTCTGTTTACTTTTTAAAAATACTTCTATTATTACTATTATGATTAATGGCGAAAAAATTATAGTTTATGAATCATTATTTCCGATTAATAAAAAAAAATAGCACAGTTCTATTCCGTTTTATGAAAAAAACCTAAAAATACTGGTACCTATCAGTAATTCAAACAACTATTTTCTTCTTTACAGACAAGTCTACAACCTTACTAATAATTTCCATAGCCTACTTAGTAATTTTCTTACATCGTATTCATCTGATGTGGCCATCTTGAAAAAATTTAAAAATTGTTCGTATCTACTTATTTTTTGGAATTTTTTACATCTGAAAAAACTGTTGCACTTAGAAATTTATCCTTAATGAGAAACTATTAAAAAATATAGTCATTCCATTTAAGAAAAAAAAGTTGATGTCACTTCCGGTTCAACCGGAAGTGATATTTTCGTTCCTGTTAGTCTAAAAGTAGTCCATTATTGTTTAATTTATGTGTACCAAGAACCAAATTTTTAAATACAAAAACAACCAAAATATTGGGGGCGTACATTGACTTGTGGTCACCCAGTAGGCATTATAGGCGATCCTGAAAAACTGCTCATTTCACAAAAGCATACCCAGGGAGCATTAAAAAGCACATTTTAGGCAATGTCGACACTGAGTCAAAACGTGTTTTTGGACACGACACATTTTATCGGCACAGTTTCGTAACAGAGTCCACACTGTGTAGGACATATGCCCAAAGTGGTGATGAAAATAACTTGATTCCAAAATATGGCTAAAATGTGTTGCATGTTTACGAAATGAAAATAACTCTCGGTATTTTGAAGCTTTTTGGATTAGGCAGTCAAGAAATCGTCTCCCAATGATTCGTTAAATACTTAATCAACACCCTATATATTATATTTAGATATTCATACAAAATCAGTTAAATTAGATAATACTGCATCTATATATTTCAATTTAAATACTTGGGTAGGTATATTGTATATTATTATTCCCAAAAATTCAAGAAAAATATGTTTTCTAAAAACTAATTATTGAAACTGATACCTACTCAAAATCATCACATCATGGTAGGCCAAAAAAATTTAGAACAGGATGACAACCATTGGAAAAAGAAGAAAATATAACAAAAATAAGAGGAAAAATAATTTACGGGCGACTTGAGGTCGGGAAGTGGAAGGGGGTGAACTTTTAAGGGTGGAAAACGGTTTATTGCGATTTCCGGCAAAACTACAACTCCTATCGAAAAAAGTTAAATGGGAAAGTTGTAGGTAATAAAAAGATTTACAACTTTTGTATTTATACTTTTTTCACATAACCTCAAAATATCTGCGAAAAATCAAAATAGCCGACTTTTTAGTTTTTTATTTTTCTCCTATAATCGACTTTTTGGTTTTTTATTTTTCTCCTACAAAAAAAAATTTTTTTCACGAAATTTGGTGGAAACTTACCTTCTTATGTCCCAAACACGCTGTAATTTTTTCGATTCAAAATATTTATTTTTTCCCCTTATTTTGATTTTATATCGAAAAAGTAACCTCATTTTCAATCAAAAATTCTCACATCAAAAAAGCTGCTTTTTAAAAAAGTCTTTTTGTTCGTTGAAACCTCTACTTTCTGATGGTGTACAAAAAAATATACATTACTATGGAAAATTCTCTCAGAAAATGCAAAAGGACGAAAAAACTCGATTTCGAAAAATATTTTTTTAATCATTGTTTAAAATTTTGCGCTATTTATTGAAATTTACACTAATTACTCGAAAAATGTAAGATTCCATGTTACATTGATAAACTAAGAAATTGCAAATCCATGAAACATAGAGTTTGCAAAAAACATGGGAAAATAGTTAGTTTCCTAAATATTAAAGATGGGATTTAAAGGGGATTTAATCTAAAAAATGTGACTGCTGCAATTTTTTTTCAATAAAAAAGTTGATTTATTAAATTCCAATTACATTTATGGAATAGAAAATCTTATAAATATATTTGTTAGGTATTTCAATTGAAAAAATTTATGCTTAAAATTGTACGATTCATTAGTTTTGTTCAGATTTCTCTGACATATATTTCGGCCTTGCGACCATTATCAAAGAGTTAAAAACTTTTTAAGACTCTTTGATAATGGTTGCAAGGCCGAAACATATGTCAGAGAAATCTGAACTAAACTAATGAAACAATAAACCAAGTGCGTATTGTAACTATTCTTTTGAATATTTATAATTATTCTATTGAATATATTTCATTAAGAACCTACCACAGATTCAATCCAATTAATGTACGATTCAATTTAAATACTTATGAAGTTATTCATTATAATATTTTGAAACACATTTATCACCTTATCTGGAATTCTAAGCACTTATCCATTAGTTTTTCCTCTTTGATGGCATTTCTTCATCGTTAGATTCGACAAATCTTTCCGATTATAGTGGATCTTCGAAATCTTCGTCTTCATCTCCAATATTTTTCCAGTCTGCATTGGTTCTTCATCCACAATTTCATCTGAATCATTTACTTCCTCGTAGGTTTTTTCTACAACACTGGAGCATTTTTCAGAACCATGACAATTTGAACATAAATTTGTGTATTTCAAACCATGTTTTCGGCAGCCACATTTTAGACTATTACATCCAGTCTCACAGCTGCAGCAAATAGTTTTGAGCAATATTTCAGGAACTAATTCTGTCAATTTGGGCATAATGCCATGTTGATGTTGCTTCCAGCCCCAATCTGTTGCTGTCAGTTTGTTACCCAGCAAAGTTTGAAGCGGATAATACGCTCTGTAACAATGTTGTTCTGCTGCGCCTTCAGTTGGTGGGAGATTTGAAAATATAAAAGATTATTTTATTCTTGCCAATTGATATTTCCGAAATCTTAATTAATTCAGTATTATATGTTCATTTTTTTTATATTTATTCATTGATTTGATTAATTGCAATCCATTTTTTGCGACATTTTCTTTGTTTGTATCTTTTTTATAAAAAATATTGGCCAAATTTGACAAATTTTTATCGTCTAATAATGAATTTACTGTTTTTCTTTCCTTTTCCAACAAATCCAGATATTGTATCGCAACCAGAAAGACAATGCAGAAATGCAACGATATTTTTGAAGGATTCATATTTGAAACTATTGGAAGTGAGGCCCAGACCCTCCCAGCCCCTTCTCCACTTCTCTGACATACCTTCTGATGGGCTAAAATTTCCCGTAAGCCATTCAGGTATAGAAGTTTTCTTAGAATGGCAATAAATAGGCACCTACGCATAAAATTTAAAAATTTTCCTACAATTTTCTCAAAATATTGTAGATATTTTATAAACTATTAAGTTTATTAACTTCTCTGGTTGTTAATTATAGTAATATATATCGATTTGCAATTTCTTAGTTTATCAATGTAACATGGGATCTTACATTTTTCGGGTAATGAAAGTGTAAATTTCAATAAATAGCGCAAAACTTTAAACAATGATTAAAACAAAATTTTTCGAAATCGAGTTTTTTCGTTTTTTTGCATTTTTTGAGAAAATTTTCCATAGTAATGTATATTTTTTTGTACACCACCAGAAAGTAGAGGTTTCAACGAACAGCAAGCGCACCGACTTCTTTTAAAAAGCAGCTTTTTTGACGCGAGAATTTTCGATCGAAAATGAGGTTACTTTTTCGATATAAAATCAAAATAAGGGGAAAAAATAAATATTTTGAATCGAAAAAATTACAGCGTGTTTGGGACATGAGAAGGTAACTTTCCACCAAATTTCGTGAATTTTTTTTTTAAAACCCAAAAGTCGGTTATTTTGATTTTTCGCAGATATTTTGAGGTTACGTGAAAAAAGTGTAAATACAAAAGTTGTAGATCTTTTTATTATCTACAACTTTGCCATTTAACTTTTTTCGATAGGAGTTGTAGTTTTGCCAGAAATCGTGATAAACCATTTTCCACCCTTAAAAGTTCACCCCCTTCCACTTCCCGACCTCAAATCGCCCGCAAATTATTTTTCCTCTTATTTTTGTTATAGTTTCTTCCTTTTCCAATGGGTGTCACCCTGTTCTAAATTTTTTCACTTTTTACCATTTTCAAAGGCTTCGGCCCTGGCCTATGGTTTTGAGGCTATTTCTACAACAGGCACTGTATGTCCTATCATTAAGGTGAAGTAATTATATAATTACAGAGTCCATAATTAACCTTCTTTAACACTTTGCGAAAGGTATGGTATTAATGAGTAATTTACATTGAAATAGATTACTTAATCAATTATACGCTATCATTGCGTAATTATTAAATATGTATATAATTAAATCTATGTTGATTTAACTAAAGACATCAAAAATTAAAGATTGATGTAGCTATAGCTCCCATATTGGGAAAAAATGTTTAATGCGCCTAATACCGGCCTTATTCATAAGCATAATCAAATAAAAATAGTTACCATAGGTGGCACCACGCTGAGGTTGAGCAGTTGTATGATCGTCAAATACTTCCAACTACTAGTGAGTACCATCCAGTACAGAGACTGAAGTTGTTTTACAGCCGCATTATGGTCTTTTCCTTCAAGGCGTGCAATAGTATATAGTGTAAATGCTTGGTACAGAGGGGAATAAATCAGTCGTTCAAAAATGAGTTTTTTTGCAATAACAAATGAGGCGTCTTCTGGGACTACGCTTTCTAAGAATGTATAAAAGTAATGCGGTATGGTTCCACCAAACAGTAATCTACAAATCAGATTTATAATATACTTAGTGTTTAATCGAACAACAAATTCATGAGGTGCTATCAGAAATGATATAAATAAAATAAATTACCCATATATCCCATAAGCCAACAAACTTTGGTAATTCAAAACTTTACTTCCGGCTATCTTTTGTGAAGTGAAGTTTCCTGCAGCTGCTATAACACAGCTAGAATAGAATCTATCATTTTTCTATTTTATTTTTCCACTTTACACTTACCAACTTATAGCTTTTGTCCTAAGTGGATGCTCATATAACTGTCCAAAATAAAAACTTAACGCATTTACTAATGGTTTTGAGAGCACCATTTTGTTTGTATAAACTATAAAGATAACTGTTAAATGCTGAGTTGTACTTTAACTTATCTTACGCAGGATTGCAGGAAAATACACTTAAGTAATGAGTTAAAAGTCCATTCCAAGATGCCACAAAATAAAAAATAATACAAGTTTTAAATAACGAGATTTTGAACTATAAGTATAGTTCTCACTGTTTCGAAATATTATAGTATAAACTTAGCCATATGAGCTACCAGCTTTCGTTCCGCTAAGTTCATCAAGGTTAAAGCCAGGAAGTAAGTTCCTGGTTAAAGCGGAGCGAAGCCACTTGGAGCAAAGCTACACACAGCACACAGGCGGCTTACTCAGTAATCTATGGGCTTACTTTTTGTTGTTCGCCCTAACGGACGATGTGTCGTCCGTTTTTATACGCATTACATGTGGAATTGGCTACACGTGACACCAATGAGCGGCGATAACTTTATCGCGCAACACCAACATCTATCGTGGGCACAAACCTTGATCGTGGGCGATTCCTGGTATGTCGGACGTTTTGAAACGTGAGTTGCGTTGTGTTCTAATTTGTTGTATGCTTCGTATAGTCATAGCTAACCTCTCTTCAGCTTAAATCGCACGTCTCATATTAGTGTTTTGAAAAGTTGAATCGTTTTTCATTTTCCTATATAATTAATTCATCAAAGGAAAATCGACGCATACGAATATAATTAAAAAAGCCTGTTCTTAACGGCAGTAGCGGTCCCAGAATTTCGACATGGGAGGGGGGCATCGAAGATGGGCAGCCAGTGTTGCCACGCCACGAGATCAAGACGAAATTACTGGCGAAATTTGATTGCATTCCTGGCATTTCCTGGCAAAATTTAAATAGTGTATTCCTCGCAATTCCTGGCACTTTAATAGTTGTTTATTTTGTGGGTTTGTAACTTACTGTCCTCTTTTAATAGGGCATTCAGATTTAACGCCGGTCATTGTTGGCAAATACACAAACTGTTTGTTTCAAATAATGAATAAAGCGAACGAACGTTCGTTGATACGTAAATCGATCTTCTTTGACGCGATTACAAATAATGAGATTTAACCGTTGTAAAAGGCATGAGATAATGTTACCTATTGTTATTGGTATCGTTCGAATATACATTATTCTTAAAATCCATCGCGATTCATATGTTCTGTTAATAAAAAAAAAAATAACAAATATTGGGAGTTACTTGCAAATCGACATTCCTGAGAATGCAAATTCCTGGCGTTAAGCCAATTCTGGCAAGTTTACTGGCAGGACTCATTATTCCTGGCAAATGCCAGGAATTACTGGCAATACGGCAACCCTGTCGGCAGCACAGCTGTGTACATGTAGCATCCAGTGTTGCCAATGCGAGCGAAAATGCTCACATTGTGAGCATTTGCTTTATACGCGGAGCGAAATTCATTCTGGGAGCAATTGGGAGGATTTTAAGCGTAACGTAGTTCCCACAGGTAGTTCCAATGCAAGGATTATAAATAAATAAAGAATATCCTTGGTTTCTAGGTATAAACATTGTTATTCGGTGCTGGTCAGCGCCATATGACATCAAATAACGGTACTACTCAATTTAAAATACAATCATCTAGAGGACAAAACGCCAATGGGGAAAATTCTCTTTTATTTTATCCGCCAGAGTGCACCAGCTTACTTGGTTGTCTGTCCGTCAATGTCAATAGGAAAAAATATATCTTTGTATAAACAAAAGTTAATAATTACGATGTAAAATGAAAACTTGTTGCTGTGTACCAAAGTGTTCTAACACGGTAGGACATTTATTTCCTAAAAATAACCGTCTCCAACAAACAATTTAAAGATTATATGTGATACAAGTTGAGAATGACATTATTGACATTAAACCGAGTACGCATAGCGTCATCTATTGGATATATTAGGAACTGGCTTGGATTGTTCCCCATTATCTGCGATGTTGAAATAAATGCGTATGTCAGACGCAAGGTTGCAACTGTCGCATCTAGCCTAGCTAGACTGTTAACAAGGTGTAACAGGTTTGATCATGTGTTATTGCGATCTTTAAATACATCAATATATTTAAATAGTTATTAAATTGTGTTGTCGGTTACCCTCTTCTAGACTTGCATACCTAAAATAACATCTGAACTACGTCGAAGGTCATTGGGCGCGTTCGTTCCACATATCTCAATAGATATATGGTTCGTTCAGTATTACATATGACATAACTTGAACTAAACGTGGATAGGAAAACGGAAACTATTCTCGAATGTCGATTAGGATAAATCGTATACGATTTTCAGAAAACATCTACAGAAATCAACATGTGAGAATACAATACTGTGTAGTATTTACTCGCTCGTTAAAAACTCAATTACAAATCGTATTTGATTTTTACTAATCGACATTCGAGAATAGACATCTTTTAAAAGCATCCATTACATTATATAGGAAAGAACTTTTCGAGAACGCGTTACGTTTCAATGAGTTTGTTCTTTCTCTTATTTTCTGGCATTACTACCTAATTATAAAACAAATATTTTTTGTATAAATGAAAATCATAATTAAGTTGCGTTATATAAAAAAACTCATATTTGTGAGTTTAGCTTGGGCGAGGATTATTGAGAGGATTTTGAACGTATGTGAGAGCGATACGGAGCGTTTTGAATTAGTTTACGGGGCAATTTACAATATTTGCATTGGCAACACTGGTAGCATCAGCTGCAAGGGCACGTAGTCTGTGGCAAGGGCATTTAATGATTAACGCTTAAATAGTCGGAGACAGGACAATAAAAAAAAACACTATTTTGTCGGCGTTTCGTGTATTTGGCACACACTTCTTCGAGGTTTAATAGTTATATGCAACATCTGTAGGCACAACAATTTCATCATTATTAAGTAATGTTGAATATGGCTGGTGTTGATGAAATTGTTATGCCTACAGATGTTTGTTAGGGAAATAATCTAACAGTGTGCACTAACTATTTATTATTACAGGCCAAGGCGTGTGTCGAAGTGAATCCCCCGTCGTAGTCAGCACCTCGTTGTCCTGCCGATGTCCGTCAGAGGACCACTAGGGTCAGACGTTAGAGTTGGACCCCAACATGTTGCATTAACTAGAATGACGATATTTTTTCCAGAAAAACAAGTACAATGATGAAAGTACCTTTTTATCAAAGTTGACGTTGTAGAGACTAAAAATGCGCCGCAGGGTCAGATTTTTCGAGGCCATACGGCCTTAAATTAAAAGTTAGAAGTTTTATTTAAAATAGTATTGTCTTCGAAATGTAGGTTTCTTAGGCGCAAGGCTTAAAAATATAAAATACTAAATATATTTGTATCAGGTAAAAAAACGTATTCTATATTCTAATACAAAATATAACAAATTAATATGCTCTCCAATTTGCTCTCAACGTGCCTGCAGCTACAGTACTTCAATGATCAGGTTGGTACCAGTCGCACTTTTGGGAACTTAGGATTGCTTTCAAAATTTACGGTCTGGCTTTTGGAAACTGAAACATTTCGCTGCAATTCTCACTGATGTTCGTGCAAACCTGCATCACAGCCTTTGGTATGAATATATCCATTTACGTTTTTCTGAACTCCAATAGTTATTAATATTGGAGAACAGTCGCTTAATTCACGCACTTTTCTCATGAAAACAAAGAAATCCCATAAAATCTCCAAATTTTTTAAATTTATTTTGACTTTATTCAGGCTCTCGAGTCGGGCTAGCGATCTTCATTGCGATAGTGCAAATATTTTCGAAATTCCAGCCGGCAATTTTATCTCCTGCAACGCAACACAATAACGCTGGCTTGCATTAGATCAACTTCGCCGAACAGTTCGTCTTCATTCAATACCAGACCTAGTCCTTAAAAGCCTCACATGAACAAAAAAAAAACTTGATTTCATGAAACTTATCTTCTCAACTTCACACGTGCAAAACATTCAGTTCATTTAAGTTCTAACATTTAAGTGTTCTTAATGAAATTTTTAAGGACAGTGTAGGACATTACCCGAAAAGAAGTATATTTGGTAGGACTGCCACTGCTCAACTGTTCATAAAGTATATAAAAACAGCAATTTAAATATCTTTCGTTATTTATCGGGTGCACCCACCATCTATTTTCGCGTTTCTTTTTCTTGCAAATTTAAGAAACCTGCTTAATCAAAGGCATGTGCATCAGTTGAGAGCCAGTTGATTACAGTTCACATTTGGCAATTTACTTGCACATTTCCTTTTCAATATCTTGCAGATAATCGGTTCTGCTCCATTTTCTTGCAACTGTTGTGTAAGTCTGGTTATTTAGTATTTTCCATGTTACCATACAGAAAAATGTTACTAGAATATTACTTCATACCGCGCGGCCCTATTGAGAGGTTCGATGATAAAAGTAGACGAAAGCATTTTTATATGAACATTCTCGACCTCGACTACTAAGGGCCGGTTTATTACTGCAAGGTTCAAGGTTAACTCGTAACCAAAGGATAAATGTCAAACAAAACAATAGATATATATATATATACCCATTGTTTCGTTTGACATTTATCCTATAGTTAAGTATTAACCTTGTATATATTGATAAACCGGCCCTAAAAGTAGTACGATACATCGTCGACCAGCCGCTCTTGAAGCCTCAGATTAACATTCGTTACGTCCCCGACTTGACCAAATCATGTCATGTGATAAAGAAGGCCAGATAATAATGAACTAGATTAGTGCTGTGGTGACGTATAAAGTTCCTGAAAGGACCCAATTTTATAGTATATACCTACAGCCATAGCGCGTTCAATGGAAATTTGTCATGTGTATTATATTATGAACTTCATGTGCATTATGCATAAGGACCAAAATCAAATCGCATAAGCAGTCGTCCATTGGTTCATATAAATTCATATCTGTATGGAATATTTAAAGATTTTTACTTATATATATATGATGAATTCTAAATCTTAGTCCAAATGAGCTTTTAGAGGGCAGAGTATTAAAACATAATATTTTAGTCGCAAACTCCTCTATAAAATCCTTGTTTTACTATAAGGAACGTAACCAGACTGCAACCAACAGCTACTCTCCGGGCTATGTGCCCCGCCGAGCGCTGAGCGCCGGATTCGACATCTGTTTATAATATTATGTAGTATGTAGAAATAGTTAAATATTTTGCATGTAAGTTCGCATTTCAATAAAATATAGTGCTATAATTTTATAGTCCTAAAGTAGGTCTAAACTACATGTGGCATATGGTTCAATTTGTTTACACCCTCAACCGCAGTATACATTCACGACTCGCTGTAGTGTGTGTTGCATACATTCGGGCGCTTTTAACTAGTCTGACGTCACCAGTAAACTGGTCGAGTATAGGGAACCGCGATTGATTGCAAATAATTCAAATTCTGTAAAAATTTATCGCGAAATTTCCATTGTGATTTTCGTACTTATCTACTTTTTTTGTGAAAATTTCTCCAAAACAACAAAGCGCATCCGCCGTATTTTTTATTTTGTTGCTCCATCAGCTGAATGACTTGCCCTGGAGGGACTTGAAAATCCGCCAGGTAACGCGACAATCGTGCCCGACGTTCGGTGGCCCGACGCCAATATATATTAATAGCGTGCTTACTTACTCCTTTTACTATACTCTCTTAAGTTTTATAAATAATGATGATAAGAAAGAAAAATACATATTCAATAAAAATTGTAGAAAAAAATATACCTATAACCTATTTTTTTAAAATATTTGAATACTTTTTAATTTACGTTGATCTTTATTACATTAGGAAAAATTCAATAAACTTTTGTTAGAATAAACTAGAAATGCGACTCTTATCTCCGATAATTCTTTGTTATATTTGCTTTGTTCTACAAATTGACTAGAAGCATCTCTATATTATAAATACGTTAATACAATTTGAATTAAGTTGCTGTTGCCAAACTGCTATAAAAAATAATTGGTTTCAGTTTCAAAGTTCGGTTAAAATACAAGATTAATATAAATGTATCAAATACCAAAAAATTACCACTGTTTTCGAAAATTTACTGTAGATTTACTATTTTCGGAGGGCTCCTGATGACATTACCCGTAAAATTATTTATAAAATAAAGCAAACAGATCAGCAGAGCTTAACTTTTAATAATTACGAAAGAGTGTGGCATCACTGAACTCGACAAAATTCTGTTGAAGTGGGTAACCAATAAGATTCAAATGCTATTTACCAATGACAGTGGACTATAGATGTTTAATTTTGTGTTGCCACAGACTGTGTTGCTGATATTCGTTATTCGTTGATGGGTTGATGTTTGATTTGTGTTCGTTCCTCTTACTTGGATATTACATAGCGTTGAATTTAGGTATAGGCCCGTTCATGCCTGTTTAAATTTTTGAGTTTAATCAAATTGAGTGATTAAACTACTTGACGAAATTTGCGTCCTTATTATTTATTTGTGCCAACTTTGACCAGGGAGGTAAGTATAACCTATTCTGAAATCTCATATTTTTAGGAACAAATTGCAGGTATCTAAAATTAATAAAGTACAGTTGTAAAATTGGAAGTTGAAGTAATTCTGTCTTTTTTAAATAGAAAGTTGGTTTTGAAGTTTTAAAATACAAATGACAGTGACAGGCCTTTTGATCTTTTCGTAGTAAGTTTGACTCCTACTAACACCCCAGTCTGATATATCCATCTCTGCTGTGAATCTTTGTTAATATGTGTAGGGATGATGGGTAAGTTTAATAGGCAAAAGGGGTCCATATAAGGTGCTATAGAGCTGAGTATTTTTTTTTACAAAGCAAAAAGAGACTTAAAAAAACTTTTATTTGCTACTTTATATACTTTTTTAATTAATAATAGCATATTAATGTATTATTTGCTCAAAGGGAGATGTTCTTCTTTGTTAGAAACAATCTATATTTACTTGTAAAAACTATAACAAAATTATTTCTTTAAATTAAGATTAGGATAATCAAATCAAAACTTAAATATTTTAAATATACGTCAACTTAAAAATGCATGACTCTCGGAATAAATAATAAATAAATATTATTATATACAATTGAAATAGAAATATAATTCTTATTTTGAATATACGCATATATTTAAGAATTTGAGAATGTCATATATTTGATTTGAAGAGAATATATGTAGTCAAGTGAGAGAGTATATTCATATCTAGGATTGCGACTCCAGGATAAAAGCGTTTTCCATAATATAAAAATGTATTTGCGGAAGATACAGGGGTGGCCCATTATTCATTTACATCCCAGAGAATAGGAGGATAGTTTTAAAATTACTCAATTTTCATAGTTTTCTTGACAGTTTGAGATTAGTCGTTGCCTGTTAGCAGGCTATTTTTGAGAGCCTACTTTGGTTACATAAAGTATTTTATAAAAATGCCAAAAGAAATGTAAATAAATGTGTACAAGAGAATCAAGAGAAGTTGTTAACTTGTATAAAAGAGGTGCTAAGTCACATACAAGCCATATTTTGGAAACAGTTAGGTATGGGCACATTTTGGAATCTAGTTAGTAAACATTTTCATCACCACTTTGTGCATATATCCTACACAGTGTGGACTCTGTTTCGAAACTGTGCTTATAAAATGTGTCGTGTCCAAAAACATGTTTCGACACAGTGTCGACACATTACCTAAAATTGTGCCTTTCATCCCCCTCGGGATCCTTCGAACAGGATATAAAGCTGTCAGTCCCTTGTCTATTAAATGTAACATGTATACACACTTGGAGGCTTTCAGACTTGTTCAAGGTGTATGTTTACCTCAATGTGTGCCTGCCAGCAAAAGTCTATGCCCTATTTTACAGCTATCTAAAAAAACGAATTTGAAATTATTTAGGAGTGGGTACCTCTATACGAATGACAAAAAAAAAATAATCGATGTGATTTCACTCCAATATTATTTCATGGTGGTGTACCTACATGTAAAATATTTCTTGTGATTCCAGAATAATGGAAGGATCGAAATTACCCAAACCATCTGGCCTAAGGCCACCACAGATGAAAACATCAAAACCGCTGCAAGAATTTAAATTTAATAGAATGTTGAGTAATGTTGGTGCAACATCGTCAAGATTTCAATCTGTACATCTAACTCGTCAAAGAAGGTCGAAATCGGTAACAGATTTACGAATGTTTGGAGGGATAAATATTGACAAACCTCAATTACTGCCAGAAACATCTGTCAAAGTTCAAAGGACCAAACCACAAACATCTCGAACAGCGGCTAAACCTCCACCAAAAAGAAAAGCAGAAAAATCCAGTGACGAAATTAAACCTAAAGTCGTTAAACATGCTAAAATTCCAGATTGGGATTACAAAGCCCGATATAATCAGCTGCATGAAAAGCATGCACTTCTTACTCAGGAATACAAGAAAAGGTCATCTAAATTAGAGGGTGAGTAACTCACAGGATTTTCCTTAAATATTCTGTCCTAATAAATTTAAATTGTGTTTATTTAGTTGGTATACACTTTGAAATTCATTTTGCTTCTGAATCAAATTTTTCAGATACATAAAAATAAAGTGTGGAATCCAATAAATCTCTGTGTCTTATATCCGCAAATAAATATTTTGTTCTTATTGACATCCAATATGGAGGTGTAATGTATAAGTCACATGGTCAAATATGGCCGACTTAATCTTTGTTTTGGTTTTGGTTTTGATTGCACCGGCGTCCATAGTATTTATTTATACATTTATGTGGTTATTGATGCCTGATATTTGCGAATGGACACGTACAATCGTGAAAGCGAGCAAATTTTGAAAGCGGGAATAAAGTGTGGGAAATTACATGCAGTGGTTAAAATTCTATCTTTTTGCCTGCAAATTTCACAAATTTCAAAAGTGGGTGCTGATCCTCATAAAATTACAGACGAAATATTAAAATATGGAAAAATATTGAGTATGAAATGCTCATGCAAAGCTGGGTTGGGTGATAAATAATAATAAAACTTTATTTTCATTGACTTTACAAAAGTATAGAAATATAGTTAGCACCAGATTAATATGGATCACAAAATAAAAGGTTACATGTTAAATATTAAGATGTTAAAAAATTAAAAACTACAGAACAAGTAAAAATACAATATTAAAAGGAGTATAGTTATACACATACGCATATAATTAAAATTAAAATGGCTTATGTAAAATCATGAGAGTGCAGCTCATATACTCGTTAACAGAATAGAAACTATTTCGAATTAATATGGATCGTACTATGCATTTAAAAGATTTAATGTTTTGAATCTCTTTAGTTTTGAGTGGAAGTTTGTTATATAATTTAATAGACATAATGTTAGATCCCTTGGCAACAGTAGTCAACCATGTGGTGGAACAGTGCTGTGGCGGCCCGTCAGGAATGGCAGGGTAGGCAGTGCCCACCCAATTTTTATATATTTTTGTAGTTAAATTTATCAAGTACAATTTTGCGGCGAATTAATTGTAATATGAAAATTAAAAAGTTAGTTTTATTTATAATATTATTTTTACTACATATTAATCTGCCTCATATAGGTACACTTATGAATCCATTTAGAAACTGGGCGTAATACTGTCGAAAGTGTCATGCGCCAAGCCAGGGTGGGCAAGCATCGCTCAGAAATCGTGAATTCAATCATAATACGTCTACGTGCATGTTGGTTATTCACTTCAATCTTACACCTGTAATGCATATTAAAACGTGACGTACGTCTTGTAGGCTTAGGATATTTACAACCTAGAGTGGGCATGCCATCCCTGAGCAAAACTTGTACTAAATAATATTGATATTGAATAAAATATGTTCACAATTGAAAAGATATCAAACAGGAAAAATAACTAATGTATTAAAATTAATTAATTAATCCCTTATGAATATCAAATATGATATCAATTTCTAATTTGATAAATAGGAACAAAAAGAAGTTAAAATATATATCAGCCGTGGCCATATAATTAAGTTACCTATAACCATAATTTCATTTTTCTTTGCCTTTTAAGGTATAATATATTAGAACACATATTTTCAATATTCAATATTTCAATATTCAGCTTTATTGTCTTGTTTATAAATTACAATTTTACATAGGTAAAAATACATTTAATATTTACATTAATAACAATAATAATAATATATAACCGAAGATATGTACCAGTATATATGCACATAAATACAAATTTACATACGTACATTCATATTGTATTTCTACTTATGATTAAAAGAGGAATTTCACCTAAACTGTAGATCCAGTTTGTGTGTAAACATCCCCCCTTTAAAGTAAATGATGACATACTATTTTAGCTGTAAAAATAATGGATAGAAGGAACATCATAGTAAAATCACATTCATTGTGACAGTATGTTTTTATGTATGTTTGAGAACCAGTTGTGAGGGTATTAAAGAAAATAAATAAAATATATAAAATATGTCACTATGTATTATCATACATTTTTAATTGTTCAATACTTGTATAAATTTATCAGAGTGTGTTAGAATATATGCTTTAGTTTCAATTTTAAATTTTTTTCTATTATATAATAAATATCTTATGGAGTCAGGTAATATGTTATAAAATTTTGGTGCATAATAAGTTATAAACCTTTGGGAAACGGATTTATTACAGAGTGGTATTTGTAGTAGTTCGTTTGTGATAGACCTAGTCTGATAATGTGAGAGATGGCTGGACGTAATTCAGAAATTTTTGTTATATAATTTAGGCAACAATAGACATATAGGCTTCTAATATTTAAGACGCCGGTATCTTTATAAAGTTGAACGGTAGAGAACATAGGTTCTTTCCTAAAAATTATTTTTAAAATAGTATTTTGACAGACAGAAAGATTTCTCATGGCATTTTGGTAAAGTCCTCCCCAAGCAATTATACAGTAACGTAGAATAGATTCAACCAAAGACGTATATAATATTTTTATTAATTTTCTACTCAAAATATCTCTTAATTGATAAAATTTATAGAAGAGTTTTCTCATTTTAGTCGTTAAATAATTCGCATGTTCGTTCCATTTTAAATGCTGGTCAATTATTACTCCTAAGTATTTTGTTTTATGTACTTTTGCTATTTCTGGACAGATACATTTGTTATTATTGATATTGCAATCATGTGTATGTATTTTTAAAATATCTTCTTCAGGTTGATCAACAGCTGAAGCAGAGAAAGTAATAAAATACGTTTTTGATGTGTTAAGACTTAACAAGCTGAGAGACAACCACTGTAACATCAAACTAAGACCTATTTCCGCTTTCCTGTAAACCTCTGTCCAAGTGTCGGCATAAAACAGTAAGGCAGTATCATCAGCATAAGAGATGACACTACATTCAATGGGCAAGTTACCAATTTCATTTATGTACAGAAGAAAAAGAATAGGCCCCAGTACAGTACCCTGCGGGATACCAGTTGTTATAAAACGTCCGCCTCTATATTATCTAAAAAATACTAAAATCATGTTTAATTTTATTTTAGCAGTTTTAAATGTGAAATTAATATGTAAATGAAATTAATGTATAATATTCAAATAAGGGACTTCGCGCTTGGTGGGATGTGGACACTGCCACCCTCATCCCTTCCCTTTTCTTTTACTGTGTCGTGATGTTTCGCCGAGAATCATTTCATTTTCGGGCGTGTGGAGTCAAGTCAAGTCAGTATTCGCGAATCTCAAACGTTGGAAATTGTTGCTGCTGGTGTAGGATTGGAAGATTTTGGTTAGGTTTGTGTAATGTTTTATTCTCTCAATTTTGTTTTTTTTAATTCGTAATCTGTGATATTTGTTGGTATTTAGTAATAGTAAGTGTGTCTACTTTTGCAGAAAAAGTGTAGTGAATATACAACTGACAAATTATTAATATTAAAATATTTGCCATGACCGACGTAAGACAAACGATAAGCGATAATTCTGATGTTATACATTTTTTATTAGAAAACAGTTTTGCTGATGTGCTTTCTCATTTGCTATAATACAAAATAATGAGTAGACAGTTTTTTAAATAAGATATCTATCTGATTACTCCATGACAGGCAACGTTGCTATTCCGTAACAGGTATAGTTGACATCACGAATGTTATCGTTCACATCATCAATTTATGTACTTATCAACGACATGAGATATTTCTATTTTTGCAAATACAAAGCGCATAGGATGTGAATAACAGGAAGCCAAGTCTGCTGAGGCTACGACAGGAGTTCCGAGTGTAACAATTAATTTTACAAATGAATATTACAAGCGTTAATCATAGCTGCAATTATCAATGAACATTTTGTCAGTTCTCTGTCAACTTAGTAGCGTGCGTTGAATAAAAGACTGAATTTAGTAGCCAGAGACGTGGTGGTGAAATTAAAGTAGTGCTTTAATCAGGAAAAACGTAACGTTCTTTGCAAGAAGTGCACGAGGTGAATTCAGATATTTTCATCACAATATGCTTGCCTTTTGCATACGTTGATTCGCCGTTGATAATGCTGAGACCATATTGTCGATCCCGAATGAATTTTTTAAAATTTTGTCACTTTCAGCCACACGTCACATACATCCCATTTTTCATTGTTTCCAAATATATATTTAAGGTTACCGACATGTCTACCTTTATTATGGAAAAGATGAAAAAATGTAATAACTTCGAATTTATAATCTATATACCACCCAACTCATCCAGTGAAGTATTCCAGATGCACCGTTATACTGTGGAGGATATATTCTCGAAGTTTCCCTCACTTGATATATTTATCTTTGGTGACTACAACCTCCTAGAAGCCTCGTGGTTGAACGACAACTTGGGCATGAGCGTAACTTGTTGGCGCAATCATTTGGTTTCCTACACATGTACCAGGTCAATCTAGTGCCCAATAATAGAAATTTGTTATTAGATCTACTTTTCACAAACAATAAGAACACAGTTGCTTCAAAAGCAGATGACCCCCTGTTTCCTGATTACGTCCATCATGTAGGTTATTGTTTCTTCATAGATACAATTAATAGTAATTACTCGCACTCTCTAAAGTTTAATGTACCTTATTACGATTTTAGAGATTCTGATTATATAGGGTTAAATAATTAGCTTGCTTCTATAGACTGGGTTTCAAAATTATGCCCTGATGATGTAGATTGGGCTACTCTTGAATTTTACGAGATTTTGTACACAGGCATAGCCTTTTATGTACCTCTTAAACACTTTAAATCCTCAAGTTTGCCTAAATACTTCAATAATGAATTGAGACTGCTGATAGTGGAGAAAAAAAGCTGCTCACAAACAGTATAAGAAATCCAATAACGAACTAGATTATCTGAAATTTTCTCAACTAAGGCATATGTGCAATGAAATGTCGAATATGTATTATACTAACTATATTAATAGCAAGGTCTCACCTCTGATCTGAAATTGTTTTGGAAATACTTAAATGAAAGAAGATCCTCTTATAGATTACCTGATAAGATGTTCTATGAAGAAGAGGAAGCTTCCAATGAAGAGGATATGGTAGGTCTGTTTGCAAATTATTTTGCAACAGTATAGTCTGATAACCTACCCGTTATCCAGGCGACTTCAGTAGGATGTAATAATTTAATTATCACCTGTCCATCTCTATCGATTCATAATATCTTTGAAAAACTGTCTAAAATACCTAATAAACTTTCAGTGGGGCCAGTTGGCATTCCCAATGTTTTACTAAAGAGTTGCGTATGCACTTTGACCAATCCTTTATGCTTCTTATTCAACGGCTCTCTGAAACAGGGGATTTTCCCGAAAATATGGAAAGACAGCTATGTCATACCTATTTTTAAATCTGGTGACAAAGGTAGGTAATGTGAAGAACTACAGAGGCGTGTGTATTCAATCGGCGATACCTAAACTTTTCGACAGCCTTATGTATGATAAGCTAAGCTGGTCCTGTAAAGAGGTATCGATTAATGAACAGCATGGTTTTTGTTAAAGTAAATCTACTGTGACAAATCTTTTAATTTATCGGAATAAGTTGTTGAATGAGAAAACAAATTTCAAATCTATTCTGTTTATACAGATTTCTCCAAGGCGTTCGATCGGGTAAATCATAGGATATTGATCAATAAATTATCGGAGTTAGGTTTTAGTGAACATATGACTGGTGGTCGAGAGGTGAGCGCACTTGCCTCTCACCCAAAAGTTCAGGGTTCGATCCCCGGTCGTGGCAGTGGAAAATACTGTGAGAGGGATTTTTCCACTATACACGGATATTGGGTGTGTGTCCCTTGTCTCTAAATGTGTAGCCCCCTCCCACACAAGGCTCTTCTAGAGCCTTCCGCGATAAAGGGGTTCGTAATTACCTGTGGTGTCATTTATTATTATTTATTATTATCTACTGATATGGTTCAATAGTTTCTTGACAGGTCGGGTACAGACGGTTAAACAGGGTGACTTCATCTCAAATGAAATTAATGTCAGCTCGGGAGTGTCTCAAGGGTCTCATTGTGCTCCTCTCCTTTTTTGCCTATTTATTAATGACATTAGCAATGCAATTGTTAGTTGTGAGTTGAGTTTCTATTGTTTGCAGATGATTTCAAAACTATTTAAAACCATAAAATGTATTAATGATGCGGTATTAGTCCAGAATGACCTTAAGAATTTAAATGAGTGGTGCAATAAGAATTATCTGTATCTAAATATTGACAAATGTTGTTTTATATCATTATTTGAAGGTGATATTAAGTTCAACACATCCTATTGCTTAGGCAACTTGGATTTGGAACGGGTTAGTTCAGTAAAAAATTTGGGTGTAACATTTAATAGCCATCAATGGTATGGTCTCTAATGTATGCCATTCACAAAACAACTATTGAGCACATTCAGAATAAATTCCTAATATTCTGGCATTTTACATAAATAATGCCATAGATCACAATTACAATAGCATTTTATGTAGATTAAACTTGATGTCTCTAGAATCAAGAAGATTACAGACCGATTTGCTTTTTGTGTTTAAATTATTAAACGGTATGATCTCTTGCCTAGAGCTGCTTGAACTGATAGGCGTAGTAAAGCAATGTAAGGCGCGGTTAGTAGTTGAATGGGTGACCGTTCCAACGAAGACCGCGTCCTCGCCTCACAGATCTTCCAGCGGCTTGTATATCAGTGTATGTGCGGAAGCTATACAACCTTAGGCGAGGGTTGTATAGGGGATATATCATCCTTCGGAGGGGATGTAAAACGGTCGGTCACTTGCCTATTAAATGTTAGGCAAGTAAAAGATCCCTACTCTTCTTAAGGGCAGAGGTTCAGCAAAATTCCTGGTTGGGGGTAGCTCGTCTACAGGCGTCGGTGTTAAGCCTCAGTAGCGGAAATAGGCTGATAGGCTTCAATGTATCTAGGCATTTACTCAGAAACAATGCATTATTTAATGTTGAATTTCATTCTACTAACTATGGCATGCATTCATCTATTACAAGAACGTTGAGATATATCAATGAAAGCCGCCTGAATGTGTTAGACTGTTCGTTAAGCATTTAAAAAAAAAAAATAATAATACAACATAGCTTTTAATGTGTAATGTATTATCGTGGCTGAGTGGTTTTGGATAGTTTGGACTTTTAAAAAACAAAAAATGTGTGAAAGAGGTTTTGTAAAGGCAGACTAATCTTCCAGAGGTAAACTTGCTAATGATTATGGAGTATTTTAATTCCAATCACGGGGCGAGCGTAGGTGCGTCTTTACTATGTACATACTTCGGTATGCGATGTAAAGCAACGACAGGCGCGGTTAGTACTTGGATTGGTGACCATTCCAACGGAAACCGCGTTCTCGCCTCACACATCTTCTAGCGGCTTGTATATCAGTGTATGCGCGGAAGCTATACAACCTTAGGCGAGGGTTGTATAGGAGATATACCATCCTTCGGAGGGGATGTAAAGCCGTCGGTCCCTTGTCTATTAAATGTTAGGCAAGTAAAAGATCCCTACTCTTCTTAAGGGAAGAGGTTCGGCAAAATTCCTGGTTGGGGGTAGCTCGTCTACAGGCGTCGGTGTTAGGCCTCAGTAGCGGAAATAGGCCGACGTTAAATAAATGTATAAAAAAAAAAAAAATTCTAATCACAAATATTTCAGCACTAAAAAGCAACGGTAAATAAAATTTTGTTTATAAATAATTATTTAACCTTAAAGTGTACGAATTATGTGTATTATTTATAGTACACCCAAGAAAGGTTTTTCTTATCTTATCTATCTTATCGACAACAGGCATCTGGACAGTAAACAAACATATTAAGGGCGAGTGGAGCAAATATTTTTCTAAAATGTTTTATAAAACATTATTAGCTGCTGAATATTAGTGAGAATAACTGTTGTATTAAATACAGTTTTATGTAAAATCCTATTACTTAATCGATTATTTTTTGTTTCTATAATATCTTTTCCATCTCCTATACTCAACGGCCCTATAAATTGTATGTTCCCCACATTTTTTGGTTCCACTAAAAATGATTCGATTACTGTTATTATACCAGGTAAAGGAATTTACTGCCCTCTTGTCGCCGACAACATTGTCCTGCCTTCTAATAGAGAATGCTTTTTATATATTGCTTCTGACTGTAAAAAAAAATAAAGAAAGCCGCAAATGCTGCTTATATTTTGGATCTAAGTGTACTTTTATCATTTATTAATATAATTAACTTACATTAAAATTAAATGATCCTGATAGCAATAGGCTCCTGTTGTTTCATTTAACAAAACAGATTGACGCATTGCTTGTTGCCAAAGAATTCTTTTCTTTTTGTATGTCGGCAAACGAATAAAATATTTGTGTGGTGTTGAGGCCATCGTGGTTTTTTATTTTTAGTATGGTATGATAACATTTCTAATCAAATCACAAAACAAAATACAGTTTACAAGTTTAATAATGTCTTTATCAGACGATTGACAACACTAACCTAACCTAAAAGCACAATATAGCGCGCTCTGTGCCTCACAGTTTTAAGCCTAATGATGTCATACTGACTCGGTCGAATTTCATTGCGTCGTGTGACTAATAATTTTTTTTAACATGATCGGTTTAATAGAAAGTGCTAATTCTTGGTAGATCATCATTTTAAAACACATTCTTTAAGAAAATGTTGTTTTTAGAATAAGTCGAAATGACCCCATTCTCACCCATGAGTGTATCATTTGTGAACATCTGGATGTTAACATTTGAGTTATGCAATTTTAATGTAGCAACAATGTCATTTATAAATAAAATAAATAATATAGGTCCCAAACACTGATCCTTGTGGTTCTCCATTTGAAACTTCACAACATTCTGATGATTCACAGTTAAACCTAGTTTTCTGTTTTCTTTCACTTAAATAGGATCTAAACCATTTTAAGACTACACCCTCCCATCCAATTTTTTCTAGCTTCCTTAGTAATAACTGGTGGTCAATGGTCTCAAAAGCTCTACACAAGTCTAAAAACACCACCACAACATACTGTTTCTCGTTGATTGCTTTCTTCCAATTAACCAGCACCGTCTGTATGGGTGTCTCACATGAACATTTCTAAACCCAGCTTGATATTTACTTAACAAGCTGTTATTTTCAATATAGACTATAATGTTCATTTGAATTTGGGAAATCATTTACATATATTAAAAAGGGAAGGGGTCAAGTAATGAACATTTGGGCATCCCATGTATTATTTTTGTTTTATTTGAATATTAATTATTTATTTTAACAGTTTGATATCTATTGGTTGAATATGATCTTAATATTGTGGCACTGTTATGGCAAAACTTATATCTATTTAACTTTTCTAGTAGTATTTCATGTGAGATGCAATCAAATGCTTTACTTAAGTCGCAAAATATAGTGCACACATGTTCCCGACACTCAAAAGCCTCCAAAATCTGTTCTAGCAGATCTAGAATTGCAGATGTGCTATTTTTTGATTTTCTAAAACCAAATTGCTTGTTATAAAAGATGCTATTATTTTCAAAGTAGTTCGCTATTTGCTCTGCAAAGCCTTTTTCAACTAACTTTGGAAAGATGGGAAGCAATGACACAGGCCTATAGTTATTTGCATCATTTGCGTCTCCCTTTTTATAAATAGGTGTTACAATAGCCTGTTTGAGGCAGTCTGGAAAGCAAGCTTCTTTAATACATAAGTTTATCAGTTTGCATAAAATGGCGATATTATCAAATTTTTAATAGATTTTATCAAAATTATATTAAGACCAAAAATGTATTTGCTGTGTTTATTTTTGAACGAATCAATAGCGTCTCTCACAGTGGAGTGAAGTGGAGTAATGAAGATACACCAAAGTACCGCTTTGATATCCCAGTGCCGATATCCATCCAAACCTTTCACAGATGCGATGTGACACGATTCGGTTTCCTACATCAGTGCAACACCACAAACATATTATTATTTTTAGTGGAGATTTGAGAACCTAAGAAAGCGTTTGGTGAAGGTTTTATCCATGCCACTGTAAGTCTATCGAGCCTTTTTTAACCATTGATAAGGGTGTTATAAATGTTCTGCAACGTGCTAAATGTCGGTTCTTGATGGTTTCGTGATCTGTTTTACTTGTTTTAACAAGATTACTTCAAGACTTATGGGTCGCTGTAACTAAACGATATCAATTTTTTTGACCGACTGAAAATCAGTTGTCAGTTTTTTATGGGAACTAAACATTTTTCATGAATTTAGCCATGTCATTATTACACGAAATTTTGGTTGAGTGCTCCCACTCTATTATGTAAAAATCCAACTGAAAACGTTTGCGAACTCTAGTTTCTACTTTTTGGGGAAAATAGTGAACATTTTTGATAAATAAATTTCAGATTCTTAATTTATAACATAATATTTAATTGCACTCTTAAAATTTGGAATGCAAAATATTTGAATTAACATAGAGGGCAATGGACAACATTTGTCAGCCCACTGGCTGTCAGGACAAATAGTCAACTTATTAATGTTAGTGTCATTGTTATACTTCATTATTAAGTGTTTGAAATATAATAAATGGACATACATTATTTTATTATCAACAAAATTATGAATATGTTGAGAGTTCTCATCTTATGTGATAAATCTAGAGAAGCAAGTGTATTTAACATAATTTATATTGTGAAAGAAGACTGCTTGCTAATCCCATGTAAGTTTGTTAGACTAGTAGTGAAATTATGATGACACAGTATTTCAATTTTCATCTGTTAGGAAGAAATTGAGTGGAAACTATCTCATAATAGGAAGATAATTTAATTTATACTCCAGACAAGTTCTATATGAGAATGAGTTGGGTTCCACCTATTGTAAATTGTTACATAAAAAGAAACCATAAAATTAATTAGTGTGGGGTCTATAAATGGTGGTAATGAAAGGAGGACCATTGTATGAACAGCCAAACCTTAATAATGTTCTGATGCGATTAATCAAATTTCATAAAGACCAGTGTGTCATATAGAAAAAATGTTTTGAATTTCTTTGTTTGGAAATATCTCAAACAAACAGGTTTGTGCAAGTATCTTAGAAACTATCAAACACATTATTAGACAGTGCAAGAAATAACACATCATATTATTACGTAACATACAAATAAAATTTATTATGTAAAGCTAAAAAATGTATTTCAAATAACAGCAGATATTTTGAACAAATATAAAAAACCAATTTTTTCTTAATATAAGCATTAAAATATCTTCATCTTATGTAATATGCTCCACTCTATCTTGGTTGATGCGAATGGAAACAACCGTGTTGTGTAATTTTACTCTAGTCTAGTGAACTTACGTGAATTTGATTGTCTCCTCTCGGGACATAAATTCTTATATTTTACACTAGACTATCTACATTTAACATTGCACAAGATGAAGACTCTTAATATATCCACGTTTTAGATTTTTCATTTTGCTCTGTGTTGTGAATATTATTTGAAATATGTCCAGTTATCTTAATGTTTAAGGTAGTTGTGAAAGTCAGTTTTCTGCGAAATATTATGAAATTCTAGTTGTATCTAATGCCTAATGGCAAAACGATTGATTGTTTCGAACTTAGTTAATTGCAGTTATAGCTAATGTCATATTTTTCATTGTAGTGGCTTATTCCACTTTGGACATTGTAACCTCAACACAGTTCTTGATATTTTATCGAAAAACAACTCGGGTTAATAATTGTTAAGTCGTTACGATTTAGCAAAGCTATACACTGATGACATCAAGCATGTCATCGAAAGTTTTTTTGTTCTGTACATTTTCTTTTATGTTGCAATTGACGAAATATTTTGATTTATTGCTACACTGTGTGATTTGCTAGGAAACTGTAACATGACATGGCTCTGGTTATGTCACCTGTGTCCGTGGTGTACTCAGGACACACAAGAAAAGTGGATACATTAGGTGCACAACCGGCGTATGTACATTTAACTTTGAAACACCCCCATATTCTACTGCAGAAATAAAGTAATTTTGCTACTAAATCCAATTGATATATACATTTGGAAATACTTAATATAGGGAATTTTTTTTTGTAATGTAAGGTGAAGAACCCAAGTTTCCTGCCTTAGGGGCGCTACTTTAACCGGCATCACGTTATGACGAGGGTTAAATTAGTTTTTTCAGAGTTCATTTCCTATTGATTCTGCAGAAATAGTTATTTGTTTAACTAGGCAGCAAAGTAGATTGACTCAGCCAAGGCAGTCAATCGATATTGCTGCTGAGTTGAACATATAATTTTTTCGCCGATTGTTTAAATATATTCTAAAATAATTAAATTATTACAATTCTCAATCTCTTTATTTTTGTTGTAATAAATTCAATAAAAATCATTAAAAATTGCAGTTGTTACTAGCTGGTTACCATGGAAACTAAGTGTCACTTTCTCTGCCTAGGCAGGAAAATGCTCACTTCCCTGCCTAGGCAGGGAAAGTGACACTTTGCTGATTGACATTAGTCAGCAAAGTTAGTACTTTGCTGTCAATCGGCGAAAAAAATAGTTATAAATTTTGTAATGGACAAAACTATCGATAGGTAGGTACAAAAGATCTTTTCTACCAAAGTAATAACGTGAAAGTTTAACTATCCCTTTTATTCTGGAAAAAGACAATAAGTCATTAATAACCATGTTATCTTATGTTCATTGATAATTAATTATTTTTTCAATTCATTTGTTGTGGATTTAGCAAAGTTATTTTCTATCCCGGCAATCCCGGGCCAGGATTTCCCGAAGACATGTCACTTTTTATCGTTCCCGTTCCCGGAAAATACAGTCGGGATTTCCCGGACCCGCGGAAATAAAAATAAGTTTTAAAAATATTAAATTTCGTGCTGTCTGTTTAATTTGTTCGACTTATTATTAAAACTTCTTTTAGTTATTATAGTTTATTCTTACTACTTTACAATTATTGTGCAAATCACAATCTCTATCTGTCTATATACCTCAAGGCTCATTTACATCTTAAAGCCTAATTTACACAACACTCTCATCAAATAAATCGACTGCAACGAGTGAATCACCGATTCGAAAATACAAAGTGAACTATATGACAAAGCATTAAATGATTTAACGTTGTTAAAAGCATTATTTGCCTCAAAAACAAAACATGATTTTAATTTTTTTTTTTAAGAGGAAAGTTTTTTATTGTTTCGTGTTTTGTTATTGTATATTTTATTTTTTGTAAAAGTTTAAAAGTGTTTTTTATGATTAAGTGTATTAGATTAAGAGTGTTTCTTTGGTTCCTAAGAATTTTTATTTTATGTTATTTCCTGTAGTTATTTTTGTTGTTTTTTTAATCACAAATAAAAGAAAACAAAACTGAATTTATATTTTAACCAAAGGAAGAAAAAGAAAACAAACATTTAAAAAATGAATATTTGAATGGCATGACAGTTTGAAACAAAAAATTTGTGTTTTTCAAGAAATATAATATGAGGAATTTATTTTTTCCCGGGATCCCAGGAATGACAATTTTTATTTCCCAATTCCGAGAAATGAAAAAAAGTCGGGAAATCAGAAACACTATTTGATAATGAAGTAAGTCTAGTGCTTCCCTTTCTGTGTCACCTCTGAACAGTGTGACCAAAAAAGGTTCTCCAGCCGACCCAATCTTTTCAGAATTTATATTTTGATGCTTCAACAGGGTCTAAAAAGAAAAAAAAATGTTGAGAAAATAAAGTTTTTTTCTGTGATTCATATTTGCCAAGATATAGACTGGTGGGCGCTGAAGGGAAATGAGTATGCATAATATGAGTAATAAATTCTGGCAACGGATATGAGTTTCAGTGGTCTTACAATATTATCGATGTTGATTAACTGCCTCAATTTTTTTTTTTGCATTTTAACGTGCAAGTTGCTATGAAAAATCGTGTACCAGTGGGTGTAAGGCAGTGTAATTTTTAGGGGTAATATATAGGTTTTAGGGATGATGTATTGTAAAAGGAAGTTATTCAATTAATCAACAACAAAACGGAATGGAAAAAAAAAAATTCATTGATTTTATTATTATAAACAAAAGGACTCCAAAATGCTGATAAGTATTTTTTGTTAAAAAAAAAATATATATTATATAAAAATGTAGTTACGGAAATACATTTTTACAATCATTTACAACATATTTACACAAAGAAATACAAATTATACTACATTTTTTACAACATAGTATGACAATCTGATTTATATTTGCAAGGTTTAATTAGAGATTCCAGTGGAGGTGCTTTGGTCATTTGGTTAGGGTACAAGAAAGATTCACTTAATTCATACCCATATTGAATAAAATCCAGAGGCTGAATTAGCGGTTCTGATGCATTTTTCCAAATGTATGTTTGGGCTGAAGCTCTCAAGCAATGTAGATATAATGCATCAGAAGTGCATATGATTTTGAGCAAATTTATGCCGAAACCAATATTTTGAGAAATTAATTTATACCTAAGCTCATCCACTGTCAGTGTTTGTTTATTGAATAACTTTTTCCAGACTTTTAAACTTTTCAAGATCTAAAAATTCATCTTCAAAAGGTATAAGTACCTTCTGGATAAAATTGAGTGATGCAGCTTTTAGACAATTCTTCTTACCCGTAGATGCTGGCAAAGGCAGAGATGAATTTTTAAACATCTTTATAGCGCGCTATCAGAACACTTATATGTAAACTCGAAAATGATAAATCATACCCAATTACAAGAAACATAGAATTGTTACAGAGAATATGAGAATATAAATTACAAAAATATGAGAAAATCTTCAAATAGAGAGTATATGGAGAAAAAAAGGTGTCTACTACGCAAAAGGTCGTAAGGATCGAATGGAAATGAAAAATAAAAGGAAATTGTTCGTAATCCACTGTTGAAGGAAAAAATCAAGATGGCGGATGGCAGCAAAGTCGTGTTACCTCAATCTGAATGCAATTATTATAAAAAAGTAGTAGCCAGTGGTTTAAAGTGTATGGAATCCCAGGTAGAACATAATATTGGCTGGACCGTGGTTCAATATTGGATCAATATAGATACATTGAAATTGTAACAAAATATTGAACTAATATTAATATACACTGGTATTAAAATATCGGCATGCCTATGTTGGTAGTATATTGTTTTAACACATTCCCATCCAGATATACTCCGACAATATAGATAAATATCTGTTAATATTAATTTTACAACATTAAAAAGTCTATATTCGCGTTATATTATTATTACATTTTTTGATAATATTGTACAAAAAATATCGATGGATAAAGATAAATATTGATTCTAAAATATTTGAAAACTCATATTTGTCAACTATGTGTAAAATTATATTGTTTAGGGAATATTTTCTAATACCAATAAATATTGATTTTCCAATATTGGAAAGTGTATATGTTATTATGTTGTTATTGAACTTTTTAGTAAGATTGCACAACAAACATCGACTGATAACGACAAATATTAATTTTAAAATATCGGGATATTCATATTGAAATTATATTGTTAAACTCTCTTTTAAATGATATTGTTTAACTGATTTATATCTATATTAGATAGTCATGCTGCGCCTAGGCTGATTGCAATAAGTTGCATATATGCTTGTACAAGCGTAAAATTTCTGACTTAGGGTCTCCAGGCAATGTGATTCAATAATGACAAAGAGAAATTCATTGTGGTGATGCTCACCTAATCTGTACTAGCAAAGGCCTTCAGTAATTTTACAGATGGTGTAGTTGTACCTACCATACACAGGTATGGAGGTATATTCAGCTGAAGGTTTTACTACAATCACTTCTAGATCTTGTTAATGAGGTTCTTAAAATAATAATAATTATTCAAAAATTGTACTTTATGAAAATTACAAGAAATAGCTTTACCATCTTTGGGCATTAGGCTAAATTTTCATGAAATATTGGGCCAATATATGATTTCAAATAATAATTTATATTGGAATAAAATATTATATGATATGATTTTTAAATATTTGTTGAATATAGCTTAACCAACATTGAGTCTATATACAAAAATGTTCACATTTTTTATTGGTTCAATGTTGCGTTTTTTACATTGAGCCAACATTTTTGTAACATCAAACCAATATTGGGTCAATATTAGTGTTCTACCTGGGATGTGTTGCAGTGTATCACACTTCATGCTCTTTAAGAGTTAGTGGCTGCTCCTTCAAACGTTGTAAGTTAGAACAAGAAAGTCAAAAATCTTCCACTAGTGTGAAGGAAAAAGATTCTGTGCTTTTAGATTTGGATGCATATAAGTACCTTAAACTTTTGCTGGAAGAACAGACAGTAACTAATAACATACCCAAAGATTAAGTTAAAAAGCTAGAAAATGATCTGAAAATTGAGAAATCAAATTACAATTCGTTAGAAATTAAATTTAATGAAGTACAAAAAAATACGGACAAAAACAGCATGATAAACACAGGAATTGAGGACCAAAAAAAAAAACGTCAACAAATAAAAACCTGTCTACAAATAAAGTCTTACGCCTAGTTCTCATAGCTGCGGATTGAGAATTTCCGCTTGCGGATTTTTTTTTTAATTCAACATATGCGTTCCAGGAGAAGTTAATTTGCTAATTTCACTTCTAGTTAAAAGTGAACGAATTTGTCCTTTCCTAGACCTCATCAGTTGCATTTTGTTGCACCTGTATAATTTTTCTCAATTCTTCCTTTTCTTCTTGTCGTTTTCTTTCTTGTTCTTCCTTTTCTTCTTGACGTCTTCTTTTTCTTCTTCACGTCTCACTTGTTCTTCTTTTCCTTCTTGGCATCGTTTCTCTTGTTCTTCTTTTTTCTCTAGCATCATTTTTCTAAATACTGTGTACATGTCTTGCATTTGCTTTTCCCCAGCCATGCTTCTTGTTTCCATTAACAATTAACTCGAAACGGCACTAACAAGTCTTGTTTAAAGTCTATGCCAGGTACAAGTCAAATATTTTCACAAAATTCAGAAAGAATGTTCTATAAATTTTCCGAAATGTCACAAATAGGACTTATTTAGTGTCTATATCACTTTCCAGTTCGACTCATTTCACTATCTCCAGTGGTTTTCAAATAGAACACTATGGAGCTTTATCGAATTCTTCAGAAATTCTGTTGCAATTCCGCTTCTGACACCAATTGTTATGTGTTTACAATCTTCAGTAAACACTCTGTAAGTTCAAATAACTTGCAACAAGAATCTTCACAAATCACTATTTTATTAATCACTTAAATTACAATAGTTAATCCTTAAAAATCACACAACTAATAATAACTTTAATATAAATTTACTACTTTTAAATCACAACTGTACTTTACTTTTAAATCCTTTGTCAACTCTTTATCTAACCAAAAACTGTCTCTGTATACCAGAACTATACTGTATACTCCACTAAACTGTTCCCCCATCTGCTGGATTCACCTCTTTATATACACACTTGGAATGTCTAGAATCTCATTGTAGAACTTTCCAGAATATACTGGAATCCTCTACAGTTTTCTTAGGTACTACTAAATGGTGGTTCGCCAGTTGGTCCACAGATTGTTAAATTCAATTTTTTGCAACTGTATGAAGGGTTGTGCAGGAAAATGTAGCCGTAGGAAAGTAGGACTGAATTGTTCAACAGCTTGTGGACATTGTCATAGTCACTCCTGTGTAAATACCACACCTATAATTGCTATGAATGAGGAAATGATCAACGTAGAATCCTGTCAGAATGAAAGTAATGACAACGATTTGCCATTGGACAATAATATTTCAGATACCGAAGAAGTCAGAAATATGGACTAATTTAAGATCCGGCATGGATTAGGGCTCCTGGGGAAACCATGTAAAAAAAAGCGTGCCGAGCATTCTACCTCTAAGGTGGTGCGGAAATGAATGCATTTTTTGACTTAATCACTGTAAATAAATGTAAATAAATTGTATAAGGTATTCTAGTGGAGAATAAAGGTCACCGAGCTCTATAACAGCAATATTTAATATTCATTCTGAGACATAGAAAGCAAGATAATTGCACAATATGTGGTGCGAAAGAGGTTTGGCGGAACTAAATGCATTTTTCACGTAGTCCACGTCGTATCTCCAAAACTTTTAGGCGTATGAAGAAAATATATAGAACCTTTAAGGTAGAGAATTTATAGATGTACAACTTTTATAATAGGTGTTGTTCCCGTTTGGGCCATAAAAATTGAGGTAATCGCGAATCCGCGGTTTCCGCTACCTTCCACGCAATTTTCACGAAATCCTCCAGGTGTATCATGGTGTAACTACCAAGTGTCATTTAAGACATCCAAATAAACACAATAAAAAAAAAATTTCGTAGGGCACGAATTTGGCAGCAAAAGTCTAAAACACTTGGATTGTTAATAAATTTCGTTTTTCATTTTCATTAATTTAATCGAATTTCCCACAACTTTCATTTGAAACATTTTGCGATCCGAATGACCATTTTCGAGCATTTAGCGAAAAACGCGCGCGCGTTTCCGTTGCGTCGCAAAACTGTCAAAATTTCAAAAAAAATCTATCTACTTCAATAGGTCGTACGAAGTAAAAAAAAAACGAAATTGTGCGGATTTTTATTACCTATAATTTTCTTTACAGTAAAATTGATACTTTCCAAGTTTTTTGCGAAAAATCGTTTTTTTAACCTATTTTTCTCCTCCTGCCCCTCTCCGCCGGCGTCTACAGATGAGGACGTTTGATATATTAAAAACTACCACAAAATAAGCCTGTTCCGAAAATTTCAGGCCGCTCTGAGTTATTTCATCCAAAAAGACAAATTTCGTCCCATTTTATTGGGCTAAAGATGATATATAGGTAAGAAACACATTTTCTAACAAAGGAACAACTACGTTGATGTTAGGTTTTGTGAAAGTAGGACATTTTTGTTACACCAATGTAACCTAATTGAATATTAACGTATACAGCAAGATAACTGGACATATTTCTGATAACTCACAGAGTTTCTATATTTATGCAAAATATTTGCAGAATGTCATACAATGGGTACAAGACACTCGTTTATCAAGTCAACGCAGGATGCCAAAGGTAGATGTAATGTACAATTGAGACTGAAAACATGACATATTTTATAACAAGATTAGAAATAAGAAACCCAGAAAGCCAATGCATGAAACCTTCAGCAAAATCACTATTAAAAAACTAAATTTAAATAGTACCAAAATCAAATAAATTTTCAGTATTCTATTGAAAAATAGCTTTTAATTTTTTAATCCATGCCCAGTGTTTGTGTTTCTCTATTTCGCAAGGCTTCTAATGTTGTTAGTGGCCTGGATTACACTTTATTTTTTAAGATATCCCACCAATAAATATCAGGAGTCAGATTAGGTGAGCTAGATCGCCACTTTAGTGGACCATTGATACCAATCCATCGTTCCGTATAAGTTTGTCAGGTAATTGCGAACGATATGAGCTTTGTGAGATCCTGCCCCATCCTGGTAAAAGTACATAATATTTTTGGAATTCTGGGGTAGGTTGTGAATTTCATCTTAAATTTCATAAAAGAATGTGAGACCAATAATTCTCCTCGCATTTATCCCAGCCCCCATGCTAAACCCAAATCTGTCTTGGAAGCCTCTTTGCTTTAATAATCTCGGATTTTTTTGAGCCCAATACTCCATGCTGTTTCGGTTCAACATACCTCTATTAGCAAATCTTGTTTTGTCCAAGAAAGAGAAAGTTATTGTCATCAACTTGTTTAGTAATAACCAATTGCAACAGGTCTGCCCAACATGCTGTCACTTTCAAGTCAAAATGACTGCTGCGGTATAACCATTGTCATTATTTAACTGCTGTATAGGTCAGTTTATGTTAATAACAATAGAAATAATGATCCTAGATGGCGCCTGCTGACTATTTTGCATGTCGCTATCCTAAAGATACCGAGATGTATCAAATGGTCAAAGGATCCCCGTGTCGGTCGTCACATGCCTACCTTGCACTGACGAGAGCCAACAGCTCAAAACTACAGTCTGCAGGTGGTGTGGACGACTGGCACGAGAGCTCCTTTAAGTAGGATCAGTCTTTCGGCTGGTGTTTGTTGCAATCGAAGCATTAGCATTCTGTTACTAATATGCAATTATTACACTTAACGCACCAGGCTTGTAACTTGTAATTCAGCGCTCGGCGGGGCACATAGCCCGGAAAGTAGCTGTTGGTTGCAGTCTGATTACGTTCCTTATAGTAAAATAAGGATTTTATAGAGGAGTTTTGCAACTGAAAAATTATGTTTTAATCTAACGGATAATTGAATTTGTATATGAATAAAAAATTTAAAATCGATTTTTTTCACTTTTCCCCAAGTTTAAAATTTTTTCTTGTTCACCATCATAAGTGCATAAAAAAACTACATTAAAAAAAAGAATCTCATATGATGCGATGCACAAAAGTAATTGGCCAATCAATTTTAAGATTTGAAGTCAATTTTTGAGACTTGCATTAGATATTTTCACTTGTTATTGTTCACATTATAAAGTAACCAAAAAACCAAAATTTAGCAGTTTTGTCAGTTTTTTTTTTTTGAGGTTGTGTGTGTAGATAAAAATTTCATATTGTAACTGCTGATAGCCTGTATCATAACGAACAGCCTCAATTTTTTTCGATTTTTTTGGACCTACACATACCGAGATATAGATTAGATTAGATAATTTATTGGTGCTGATTATACAAAATAGTATACACATGTTGAAAGGGGGAAACTACAAAACGAAAATAATACAACATGTAAGAAATAAATAGACAACATATTAAAATAGATAAAAGCTATAAAAGCAATACAACATGTAAGCAGTGACTGGTAAATACAATACAATAAAACATAAATATGGATAAAAGGTGGGCATGGAACATTCTCAATTACAGACTTGTTTAGTTATTATTTAAAGATATACATGTAGAATAAATATACGAACGCGAAAATGCTTTCGTAACTATATTGTTTGTAATTCGCTATTTAAAAATTCTTCAGTGTTATAGAAAGAGTTTTTTAATAGATACTGCTTAATTCTACCTTCAAACGACCTTCATGGCAGGAGTTTTATTTCAAGTGGTAGGGCATTGTAGAGTTGAATGCCCCAGAATGTCGTACGAACTCTTTTTTTTGATAATCTTAAATAGGTATTATCCAAATCATTTCTGTTACGTGTGTTGTAAGTATGTATTTCATAGCGTTTTGTATATGTTTCTAAGCTCATTTTGATATACTGTAGACAATGGTAAATATATGTGCAAGGAACAGTTAAGATTTTTAATTCCATAAATTTGGATTTACAATCATTGAGACCTGCTATTATTCTTATTGCTCGTCTTTGTCAGAACACATCAGCAGTAGAGCTAGCATGTCCCCACACAAGTATAGCATACGATATAACGGAGTGAATAAGATTGTGATATGCTGTGGTAAGGGTTTTTGTAGATACCTGATGAGTCAAACTGCGAAGTAGGTATATGTTTCTTGAGATTTTCCTACATACGTGTTTGGTATCACTCTCCCATAGTAATTTTCTCTCCAAATAAACACCGAGAAACTTAACAGAATCTGGATTATCAGTTTGATCCATTTTTCTAATACTAAAGATCATGGTCTCGTTCTTTGTGATGTTAAGGTTTAGTTGGTTCGCAAGAAACCAATCTTCTACTTTAGACCCTGTTTCTAGCGTTAATACCTTTAAAACGTCTAAGTCAGTATTTCGTATGGTTAGATTTGTGTCATCTGCAAACAGGATGGTCTATTGAGGAAGGTAGATCGTTAATATAAATTAGAAACAGAACTGGACCGAGGACTGAGCCCTGTGGTACACCAGTCTTCATGTCAATTTGAGTTGATGTACTGTTGTTGTATGTGACATACTGTTGTCTATTACGGAGGTAAGATTCGATAAGCTTGATACTATTTATTGTAAAGCCATAGAATTGCAGTTTATTTGTGAGAATTTTATGTGATACACAATCAAAGGCTTTGGTTAGATCTAGGAATTAGAGCAAATAAATTGCTTTTGTTCAAAACCTAGATGGTTAACTTATCTATAGCTAAGCTGATTGATAACTTATTTCAAAATCCAAATTGACTTGAACTAAATAAATTTTCACTTTCAAAATGATCGGTTATTTGCTGTTTTAAGAAGGATTCATAGATTTTAGCTATTGATGGTATGACAGAAATTGGCCTGTGATTCGACGGGTCATTAATATCATTTTTTTATAGATGGGTACAACTTTAGATATTTTTAAGCAGTCTGGGAATATACTATTTGCCAAGCTAATATTTATTAACACTGTTAATGGTTGTAATAAAGAAAATTTAATGGATTTAATTATTTGTGTGTTCATATCATACGCATCCTTACTTTTTTGTTTTTAAGATTATTTATTATTGTAAGAACTTTTTCATTAGATATAAAAATGAAATTGAAAGTGCTAGGTGTAGTAAAGTTATTGAGATAGTCTGTATGAATCCTATTGCCAGTTGGTAATTCCTTGACTATGTGTGAAGCTGCATTAGCGAAATATGTATTAAAATCATTTGGCGTAATTTTATTTGTAACATGAGGAGCATGAGGCTTACTACTATTAATGATTTTCCACATGGCTTGTTATGGATTGTTGTGGGAGATTATGAATTTATCATGGGCTTTTATTTTACTTTTTCGGAGTTCTTTCCTATAGAAGGATCTACAAGCTTTAAAAGTAGTTATATTGTCAACAGTAGGATGTGTTTTAGAATAGTCATGTAATAATTGCAGATGGTTTCTCATTTCACGCAAATCGTTGTTATACCAATTAATTGATTGCCTTTTTTCAGTGTTTATTGCTCTTGATTTTATCGGAAATGTAATATCAATTGCATCAGATATAACATTTAAAATCTTTGGTGCACGCTCAAGTCACAGCTATGTACAAATCTCCAATCTTGCCTCAAGAGAGAATTATTTAGGTTAACAAGCCCTTCATCATTTAAGGGTCGGTAGTTTATTCTTTTATTGTTTGACTTGGTCTGGATGTTGGTTTGTAAGTGTATGGCAAAATGATCGGAAAGCGTGGTGTTAACAACGTTAACTTCATAGTTGTTGGGATACACATTAGTGAAAATGTTATCCAAACAGTTATTGATTCTGGTAATAGCTAGAGTTGTGGGTGCAAGGCCAAATGATTCAAATATGTTTATTAAGGATTTGCGATTTGCGGTCTTTTTTATTTTGGAATTGGACATTAATGTCACCCGATACAAAATTGCCCCCGCCATTGGGGATCTGTATACTGTCATTATTCGTGTCTGTTCTGTATCGACTGCCACTACTTCGCAGTCCAACTCATCAGAAGTTGCATTAATTTGTTATTGTTGAGCATTTATAACTTTGTAAGGCATAGACAGCTACACTCCCATGACAATAGCGTGTTCTTGAGAATTCCGAGACAAGTGTATAATTATTTAGACTTAAATAATTTAGTTCGTCCTGGGTACACCAATGTGCGTTTAAAAGTAGAAAGTCGTAGTATTTATTTTCGGCGATAAATACTTCAATCTCATTAATTTTATTGCGGATACTTTGTATGTTTAAGTGTAGAATATTGAAGTTGGAATAATTTTTCATATGACTTCTTCTTTCATGTGGAATGGCGCTGCAAACACAAAGCTTTTATTTTGAGACCTTTCTGATGGCTGTTCTTTAACAATAAATTCAATATCCTTGTACCTTGGTTTTGATTTAAAAAATGAACTTATATCTTCTTCGGTAATGTCCCTTTTTATTCGTGAGAGTAACAGCCAGACTTTCTTTTGTACAGCCTATGATGGGGACTGCTTCGGAGAGGTAGTGGAATTTGAGTTTTCGCCTTCAGCTATTCTCTTCCTCTGGACAGATCTTCTTTGTCTTCTGTTTACAACATCTCAATAGCTCGATTTATTTTCATTTACAGGATTAGAATGTGTCGGATTGTCATCAGCAAATTGACCTCCCTTAATATCGTTTTGTTCTCGATACCTGTTATCTACTTCTAAATTGCTCACTGAGTTCATTATTGCTTTTTGTTTAGTTTCTAACGCAACAAGGTTTTCTTTATTTGGTGTGTTCTTCTTTATAACTTTTGAGACTTGTATGGGTAACACTGGATTTTCATTTGTTGGTATTTGGGGTTTTATCGTGGGATGGATTGTTGTTTCACTACTTATTTTTTTGGAGATCTTGTTTTCATTTATTTTATTTATTTCAGATTTCAAACAGTTTATATCTCCTCTCAATGTTTTAAAACTATTTTCAAATGTTATTGTGAGTGTATTAACAACTGATTTAATTAGCCGAGTGGGTTAAGGCATAAGGTGGCAACCGCGATTAATATCACATGGACATCACACCACCGGGTGGTTCGAATCCTGGTTCCGGCACTGTCAGACGAAATGGTTGTATATCCGCATTTTTTCAATGTGTAACCCCCTTCCGCACAAGCCCTGGCTTTTGGAATTGGGGGCTGTCTAATTTCTGTGGCGTTTATTATTTATTATGTATTAGGTTTATATTTTTAATTATTTCCTTCAGGTTTCTATTTCCAATTTTTTATTTTCTGAAGATGTGATATAGCGTCACAATTTAGGCATCTTGGACAGAAATATTTCATTGTTTTCCCCTCTTTCAGTAGTAGAACCTTGACTTCAGAATATGTAAAATTCCCACAGCTTTTACAAACTGGGTTTTCACAGCCATCACAGCTGAACACTTCTTTATTTTTTGACTCATTACATATGTCACACTCCATCACTTTAATTTTATTTCGTTATCATTTGGTTAGACCACCCTGTACACTAAGAAACTTGTTTTATCTTCTTGGTTTTTGTTCAGTGTTTTTGCTCTTTATAGATAAGCACTACTGGGTTTAAAATTGATATTTTTATGACTTTTCTAATTAAAGGGCACTAATATACTGTAAACACACTGCATATAATTGTTACACACATTTTTCTCATTCTTATGATGATGATGTTTTTTTTTATTTTGTCACATTTCTTTATGATTTTTACTTATTGCTGAAGCACTGAAAAGGATCACCATTCACATTCAGTGTCAAGGATAGAATACTCATCTATATTTAGAAAGAACGACCAAAATGGGCGATTTTTCACAAAATGGCCGGTAACTTGCGTAGCGGTGGTTGCTAGAGATAGAAAATGTCCATTTCGTATAATATTCGATGTAACTAACATGTTAAAAAAGAAATTTGGCTCTGGAAACAGTTCCTTATGTTTTGCTTGTCCGACTTCACTATATACCATAATACACATATCACGTGGAAAATAATATGTGTTATAGTGTAAGGATGGAGATAATTGTAACTAGTAATTGCTAATTTAATAATGTGGATGTAACGTACGAGTTACCATGGAAAGGAGGAAATTCATATATGCCATTAAGACAAATTAAATTATTTTGAAACATAGCGATGTTGATTGAGGTTCTTTTCTGTTCATCTTGCATTCATACACTTTTTAGATAATCCTCAGTGAAGCCCTTAATTTGAATTATTTATAAGAATAGTTTGATGCTTTTTAGTAGTGTATCTTCAGAGCATTGGTTCACCGATTTAAGTTGGACTAGCCATTTCTATACTTCGACCTATATAAGATCTATTGTACTTTCAATTGTTTTAATTCTTCTTCCATTCCATGGTTTTAACAAGATCAATTTGCATGCTTAAGTTAAAATTGTTGGAAAACAAAATAAACAAACAAATACTATGCCCTTGTATCTCTGACGAATTTCTTATATTGTGCTTATGTCTATTTGGTTGACTCACTCTAGAGTCTTGTTAATATGTAATGGTGATAAGTAAACTAAAAGCATTATTGGATAATCATTCAAAAAATATACTACATCTGACTAACTAGAAATTATTGGATTATGACTTGGTTATGTTACTAATTTATCTCTTTGGTTTTTAGAATTAGAAGATTTGGAGAAAAAATACAATATAATACAAGAACAGCATAACAAACTTGAGCAGACACATGCAAAGTTATTGATTGCCAATAAAGAACAAAGCAATGAAAATATAAATTTAAATTTAAAGGTTTCTGAATTAGAGGAAAATTTAGCCTCCCAAGTGGACGAAATTACACAGCTCAAAAAAGACTACGAGGATAAGATTCAGCAAGATAAAATAAAGGCAGAAAAAATAGATATATTAATGAAACGAATCGAATTCTTTACCGAGATATTTGAAGAATACAAACAAATAAAAGTAGAACATGAGAAACTAAAGAATGATTACACTACTTTAAGAATCGATTATGAAAAAGTTCACTGTAAATGTGAGAGTCTGTCCAAAAACCTAGATGTAGAGATTGCCACGAATAGGGACTTAACGAACAAGATTGCACGACTTACACAAGATGTATATGATGGAGAGGTTTTAAGGCGTCGGTTGCATAATCTTGTACAAGACCTTAAAGGCAATATAAGGGTATTTTGTCGTGTGAGGCCTCCAATTAGTTTAGAAGAGAATGAAAGGCTCCAATGTTTTATTAATTTTATGGACGAGAAAACGTTGGAGATTAAAAAGAGTAGGGAGAGCATTAGTACGACCAGTGGAAAGCCCACTGATTTCAAAGCTGAATTCACTTTTGATAGAGTTTTTGATCCTGACAGTTCACAGGAGGAGATATTTGAGGATTTAGCTCAACTAGTCCAGTCGGCCTTAGACGGTTTTGACATATGCGTGTTTGCATATGGTCAGACAGGTTCGGGGAAAACATATACAATGCAGGGAGGCGAGTCTCAAGAAGAAGCAGGTAAAATTTTTATGTTGCCTATAGTTTTTATGAACATTTTTGTAGTATACAAATAGCCCGAGAGGCAGTAGTCCAGTGGAATTAGCATTTTGTCAACGCCTAAATCTGAATGGATAATTGTGAAGTGATTCATGAACACGGAGTATCAAAGATGCTATGTACATACTTTCTGGATGAGAATTCGGTAGCATTTGTTTATAACACCTTGAATGCTGTAATAAACAGTTTTTTCTTAATAACTTTGATCGTAGCGCTCGGCGAGAAAAAAGTTTAATATAAAATATGTAGGTATTGACAATACGAACATTTTAAATCATATTTTATCAGAATCGGTTCAACAGTTTATTCGCAAATCGTAAAAAAACCTTTGAAAATCAATGATTTTTTTATTGTTATTGTTTAATAGAAAAATAAACAATATCCGCGTGTAAACTATTTAGTCTGTGATGCGCTTAAACTACGGTTCAAATTTGATTAAAAAATATTCAATAGTTTCCGAGATAATTTAATTTGTTTATAGAATTACGATGACTTTACTTTACGTTTTCAAGATGGCGGAAAGTAAAGATATGCTAGTAAAAGAGCTGTGCAATTACTGCAAGAAACCAGTGATTAAAAAGATTAAATGTACAAAGTGCGACAAAATTTACCACAACAGCTGCTCTTCCAGGATAGTGTGTTGTGAAATAAACCTTAGTGACCGAGTACCTCAATAAAAAAATATTAGTGAGGAAACAGCCTCTGCAAAGGTAAAACATGATGAATTACTTTCATTGACAATGTCAAATGAGGAATTAAAAGTTGAAAATAATACTCTGAAAACTGAAAACGCCAAACTAAAACAACAAATACTCCAGTTGGAAGATAAAATAAAAAACTTTTTCTAAAGCAAACATTGTAAATCCAAAAAAATCACATGACCGCAGTTCCTCAGAGAATTTATTCAGTAATACGGAATTGCAGGGACTCATTGCAGAAGAAGTTGAAATGAGATTCTCTACTGTACTTGAGGACCTGACTCAAAAATTAAAATAAATAAATTAGAAGTAATAAACAAAGCAGGACATACATCTGAAAAAGTAAATATAAGAAAAACCCATACACCTCATGAAACAAAAACTCATCACAACATAAACATACCAGTGACCCTCAAACAAAAACCTGGTCAATCAATTCTAAAAGAGCTAGAAAGTAAACAGAGAAGTCTCATGAATGACTTGACTTGATTAACTTAAACACATGCACTCCCAGAGATGCCCAGATAAATGATTCATTAGGGTCAGCTGAAATCGCTAACTCTACCCCATTATCTACCATAGAAAATGAAAATTTCACTTCAGTCTCACCTAAAAGAGGGAAAAAACCCAAACTACCTTGCCAAAGTCAACATCCAAATAAATCGACCACCAATAAGACCAAAGGTACTGGTGCAGAGAGTAGTCTTCTTGCGCCCGCCCCCACCTCTAACTGGATCTGGGTAGGTGGACTGAAAGAAACTGTCACCCTGGAGCATTTGAAAGAATACATCTCACTTAAGTGGTTGGACAAGTCGATTGTATGCTACGACCTAAAGTCTAAGGGTCGCAAGAAGTGCTTTAAAGTCGGCAGTTCTAAACAGTCTATGGAGGAGCTATTAAACGCTGACAATTGGCCGGAAGAGGTATTAATTCATCCCTTTCTTGTCAGATCAAAAGCCGAGTACTCCAGATGATTTGCATTGTTCCTATACTTCAAATTTGTGCTTTAAAATCGCTCATGTCAATGTTCAATGTTTAAGTAATAAGTTAAACGTTGTTGATGTTTTTAATCACATGGAGAATATAAACATTTTATGTATTTCAGAGCATTGGGCTACTTCCGATGAAATTGAGAACTTGTCTTTATCAAACTTAAACCTGGTAGCTAGCTATTGTAGAGTCAATAGACGTCATAGTGGAGTTGCAATTTATGTAAACAATATTGTTAAATCAAAAACTGAAACTGTTACATTACTGAGTAACTTTTACTCTGAGATGGATATTGCGCTTTGCGGCTTAGTTTTATGTCTTAAAATTAAAATCTTGTTGATAGTCATATATAGGCCTCCTTGTGGAGACTTCAACATCTTCTTGGCTAAATTACAAGAATGTTTAAGCTCTGTTAGCAAATTTTATGACCACTTAATCCTTTGTGGGGATCTTAATGTTGATTTTCATTCAAATTCATTCAAAAAACAATTACTTTGAAAGATAAATGTTGCTACTTCTTAATGCAATTGTTACCCAGTCAAATAATAGCTTTTTTGAGTGTTTAAAATGTCTTTAAAAGTGTCGTTATATTTTCTTCATAAACAAATTGAATTCCTCGCTGAATTTTTAAAGCAGCGTATTGTCAAACGAATCAAATTAAAACTGAGGCCTTGAATTTTATGTTGGGGCCAAACTAGAATTTTCTAAATTGATTTGAAGCAAAGATACATTTTTTTTCTTCAAAAAATCATAACTCCCACGTTTATATGAAGCTTTGAAATTTGATATGCATGTAGAGGTTTAGATGAATTATACTTGGACAGCATTTTCAACTTCCCTCGAATAAATATATTAATAATAATGAAAGGGAAAGTATAGCATTGATGCGCGTCACTGGAGAGGGGATAGTCGCGCTCCTGGGCTCGCGCTTACTCAAAATTTGCTCTAACTGCTTCTCGTTGCATGAATCGTCGATATCTTGGCTTCTAATCCGATTTCGATGATTTTTTTTTGATTCGCACTAGCTCGACGAGTCCATCCAAATTTATCAAAAAGAAATGACAAAATTCACTTTAAAATGCAGAAAATTGAAGAGTATTTGGAAAATTCAATTTTATTTCATATTAAACAATACATAAATATATATAATCTATGCCTTCTTATTGTATTTACATATTCATTCTCATCATCCTCAGACACATCACGCTCATCGTCATCATCAATATTATTTATATTATCTTCATTTTATATCTCTTTTTCAATATTTAAATTACTAACAATTTCTTCATATGAATCAGTCGAAAGCTCATCATCTATACCATCGGTTTCATTCAACATACTATTATTCGATACTGCACTTGCATTTGAACAGTTTTTCCCTTGGCAATTAGTACACAAATTTGAACATTGTAATCTATGCTTCCTACACTGAGAAAATCTCCAGCAATAAATTCTTTGCTACGACTTTCTTAACTAGAGTAGTCATAATTTTACTTAGGTTAGAAATGACTATTCACTCTATCAGAAGAAATCACTTTGCTGTGTGTTTGTATTAGTTTTTAAAAAGTACTTTACTACTTTTATTAATTACCCTTACTAGAGCACTAAAACATTTAGCTACCATTAGAAAGACAAGAATACAAAAAAGTTTAACTGTGGTAAATAAAAATTCTCCTACAATTACAAAGTTTTGTGTTGAATTACGTCATCACAACACCGCCATTCGGACTCGCAATCGGTTAACTTTAAATGCAACGCGTTCCTGCTATCCTGATAATCTTGTACAATCGGTTCGTTCGTTCTCGTTGCAATATTAAAACTTTAAGTAATAAAGTTTCAATATTACAAGGAGCCCATTTATTTTTCGTGACTATCTAATACATGTTTACAGTAAAACTGCCCTTGCAATATAATTTGAGTATCCAAAGATGCATAAACACGGAACAAATGCATTATTATGAAATACTGCCATTTCTATGCGCATCATGTTTGTCAACCTATGTCTGTTAGTACGATTAGAAGTGTTTAACCATGTGCACTTTTTACTACAACTATATATTTATACTTGACAAAAATAGTAAAGCTTATTTTCGGTGGCTATATGATGAATATTTTATTAAATAACTTTGCTGTTGCAGCAAAGGTAACTTTAGCATAACGAATTCTACTGTTCTAGTAAAATTCTTGGCTGGCGCCTATTCAAATAGAGTTTTTTGCTGCTGTAGCCAAATTTTTAGCTGTCACTGTAAGAATCTTCCCTCAGTGTACATACACATGCTCACAAACAACCTGTCGTACACCGGCAGGTTATTATTTTTAAAATATTTTCCGGTACAAGAGGCTCTTCACTCTTAATAATTCTCGCTAATCCTCTTTCTATCAATTACACCAGAGTGCGAGCTCAGGAGCGTCTATCCCTTTTCCTGTCCCCTCTCCAGTGACGCACATCAACTTACTTTTCCTTTCATTATTATTAATATATTTATTCGAGGGAAGTTGAAAATACTGTCCCAAGTATAATTCAACTGAACCTCTACATACGGGTCAAATTTCATAGCTTCATATAAACATGGGAGCTATGATTTTTTGAAAAAAAAAATGTATCTTTGCTCCAAATCAATTTAGAAAATTCTAGTTTGGCGCAACATAAAATTCAAGGCCTTAGTTTTGATTTGATTCGTTTGACAATATGCTGCGTTAAAAATTCAGCGAGTAATTCAATTTGTTTATGCAGAAAATATAACGCCATTTTTAAAACCATTTTAAACACTCAAAAAAGTTATTATTTGACTGGGTAACCATTGCATTAAGAAATAGCAAACTTTATCATTCAAATGAGCCCATTTTTATAATCGTATGAGTGAAAAATTGAACATTATTGTACGTTAAAGCCATCGTAATTCTATAAACAAATTAAATTATCTCGGAAACTATTGAATATTTTTTTATGAAATTTGAACCGTAGTTTAAGCATACCACAGACTAAACTTTCAAATATTTTACACGCGGATATTGTTTATTTTTCTATTAAATAATAACAATCGAAAAATCATTGATTTTCAATGGTTTCTTACGATTTACGAATAAATTATTGAACCGATTTTGATAAAATATGGCTTAAAATGTTTGTATTGTCAATATCTACATCTTTAATATTAAATAAACTTTTTTCTTGCTGAGCGCTACGATCAAAGTTATTAAGAAGAAACTGTTTATTACAACATTCAAGGTGCTGTTATAAACAAATACCACCGAACTTTCATCCAAAAAGTATGTACATATCATCTTTGATACTCCCTGTTCATTTTAATTATCCATTCAGGTTTCGGTGCTGATTTGGGTACTTTTGGAGCTAATTCCACTGGACCTAAACAAGTTTTCGCGGTTTGAAGTTTACAAAATGTAACATCAAAAACGGAACGCTTGGTATACTATTATTAAATGTAAACCAATTGTAGAGTGCAGTTCTCCTTGTGTTCTTTCTACATGCCAAAAAGCAAATGAGTATCTTTTACACAAAGTAAGTTATAAAGGTTATTGTAAACCATTACAACACCTGTCAAAATTTTTAAAAAATATCAAAAATCTCTGAAACGGCTGGGTTTAGGCATAGGCTATCCTACATGTTTTTAACTCTTTTTAATTGGATTGGCTATACTGCCAATATCCCTATATCGATTGATGCAGTTCCTATGGCGAGACACCCTGTATATTGCATATATGGGAAAAGAAAAAACACTTTACAATACAATACAATACAAAATATACTTTATTGTCAGAAGAAAAAAATTCTCATAGACAAAGCATAGAAAACATGTAAATAAACTACATAAAAATGTAAACATACAGAACACAATATATAGTCAAATTAATAACAAAATGAAATATGAAATAAGGAAGTTGTAAATAAACTACATAAATATGTAAACGTATTAAAAAGAATATACACACATACAATAAATGTATAGTCAAATTAGAACAACAAAATGAAATACAAAACAAGAAAATGGCATCCTATTAAAATATATCATTATAATATTCGTTCAAATCATAATAGGCTTTAACAATCAGCAGGCCTTTAACAGCCTTTCTGAAGTCAATATTTGAGTTAATGTCTTTCACATTATTAGGCAGATGATTGTACAACTTGTTGCCATTGTAAATAATAGAGTCTTTAACTAGAGAGGATCTCGGAATTGGTAAAGTAATGTTATTGCTTTGACGGGTGATATAGTGGGATGGAGTAGGGTTGGTATTTCTTCGGTGTTTATGAATTAAACATGCTGTTCCCAGAATGTAAATGGAGATCACTGTTGGAATTCCATGAGCCAAAAAAAGGGGTTTGCATGAATCACGAACTTTTGCTTTACACAAATATCGAACAGCACGCTTTTGTAGCACCAATATCATTTGTATCAAATGCCTACTGCATGCATCCCAGAAGGAAATACCATACCTCAAGTGTGAATCAATTAATGAGAAGTATGCAGTTTTTGCAGCTGTATAACCCAATTCAGTAGAGGTGAATCTGATTGCATAACATCCAGTTGCTAGTTTATTACTAAGACTAGTTATATGTTCTTTAAATTTAAGCTGGCAGTCAATATTTAGTCCCAGGAATTTAGTGCACGATTTCTTTTCAAGTACATGATTGCCTAAAGAGATGTCTAAAAGATTACAATGGAAGGATATTATATTCGTTTTGCTGATGTTAAATGAAAGCAAGTTTGAGCCGCACCAATCTTTGACTTTATTTATATCAGAGCATATTAAATCCCAAAGGGAATTACCATCCTTGTTATGCCACAATATAGTGGTGTCATCAGCAAATAAGGTGAATTTTCCTTTAATATCAATTTCAGTCAGGTCGTTAATATACAACAAAAATAGGGTTGGGCCAAGAACAGAGCCTTGGGGTACTCCATGATTAATATTCAAGTTGTTGGAATACGTTGAAGTCTTAACTATTTGACTATGATCTGACAAATAGGACCGAAACCAATTTAGTGTAGTGCCTCTGAAACCGTAGAGCTCTAGCTTCCGCAATAATATTTCATGCTGGACACAGTCAAAGGCTTTTGACAAATCGCAGAATATTGCTGCAGCGGCCTCCCCACCATTGATTTCAGCGTAGATCGTCTTTAAAAATGAGAAAATAGCATCATTTGTATTCTTATTCCTTTGGAAACCGAATTGATGATCACTCAATATATTGCAAGAAGACAAAAATTCAACTACCCTTTTTTTTACTAGTTTTTCTATAATCTTTGCTAGTGTTGGTATTAACGATACGGGACGAAAGTTAGATGGATCTTCCATGCTCCCACCTTTGTGAAGCGGAATTACTATAGATGTTTTTAGAAAAGAAGGAAAAATTCCTAATTCAAAAGATTTATTTATTAACGAAGCTAACACATGAAGAACAGAATCTGGTAAATTTTCAAATATTTTTACTGAAATTTCAACAAGACCAGCTGATTTTTTATTATTAATTGCTTTGATGGTTTCTTTTAATTCAACTATATTTGTATTATATAGACATAAAGTATTATGATTATATATTTCATTCATGTAACTCAAGGGATCATTAGGGGGAATTATGCTTTCAGTAAGTTTACCTGCAATAGAGCAATAATAGTTGTTTATATCATTAGGATTTAAAGAAATTGTAGCTCGCCTTTGATCTTTGCCCCTAAGTTCGTTTATGATTGTCCAACTCTCCTTTGTTTTATTTCTTGACTGTTCAATTCTGGACTTATAATGATTATCTTTCGCCTTTCTGATTATATCTCTATAGATTTTACGGTATTTGTTATAATAATCAAAAAAAGATTGTTCATTTGTGTATTTTCTTATGTAATGAAGAGATCTTAAATTATTAGCTGATGTTTTTATGCCTTTAGATATATACAAGATATACTTTTTAATTTAATTTTTTGAATAGGGAAGGCTTCGTTAAATACATGTGTTAGACATTCATAAAAAGAACCGAATGCATCCTCTCTAATTAACAAATCCTCCCAGTTATACTCTAGACAGAAAAAACCTCTCATAATTAGTCGTGCTGAATAAACGCCCAAATTTATATTTTTTGTCTAGAATATTTGAATCTATCAGAACTGAACAGTATACACCTTCATGATCTGATAGGCCAGCTGGGACCACTGAGCAAGTAACATTTTGTTTATCTAGATTACTACAGAAGTAATCAATCGTGGTAGCAGAGTACTGTGAGACTCTAGTATATGACTCCACATGCATATTTAGATTAAAGGAAGTTAGCAGGTTGAATAGCGCTTGAGTATTATTTGATTCTTTGTCACTAAAGTTTACATTAAAATCACCCGTTAAAACAATCGACGACCTCTGTGGCAACCGAATTAATAATGATTCAAGTTTAACTAAGAATACATTCACATCCGATAAGGGCGACCTATATACACACACTATGTACATGTTAATTTTACTGCAATAGATTATGGAAAATTCAAACTGCTTTTCTTCCAGAGCATCATCGTATTTGTCAAATTTTACAAAGGAAAGGCTGTTTTCTAGTGTATTGTTTATGAGAATTAAGGTCCACCGTTAAATTGATGTATTGTGACATATAAGTTACTTTAAATATTTTAGTGTTTTGCATATTCCACTTAATTAAAATTGTATTATTGCAGTATATTTATATCTATACTGAGAGTGATTCAAGTTGATACCTTTATAACATGCGTAATATGAAAACAAAAAAAATGGATTAACGAATTGGTGTTAGTTTCTATAATACATAATTATTTACCTGGGATAAAAAAGACAAAAATTTAGTGTCCAAATTTCGTAACTTTTTGCAAAAGATTTCATAGGGTGACATTGTTAATATGACCTCTAAACATTTGCTTATTTCAGGAATGATACCTAGGACAGTAGAGTTAATTTTTAACTGCATTGGAGACTTACATAGAGCCGGGTGGGAGTATGAAGTTAAGGCCAGTTTTCTGGAAATATATAATGAAACTATTCGAGACTTATTAAATCCTAATTGTTCTCAGAACCTTGAAATACGTTACAACGAAGGTAAAGGAACTACTGTTACCAACTTAACAATACAGTCAATAACTACTGCAGAAGAACTGAAAAACTGGATGGTAAAGGCTCAAAGCAATAGAGCCGTTGCAGCAACCGATTTCAATGAACATAGCTCAAGATCACATGCAGTTACTAAAATATATTTGCATGGTGTAAATAAACAAGCAGCAGTATCTTATAGAGGTTCAATCAATTTAGTTGACTTGGCTGGTTCTGAAAGCGCAAAAACTAGCGCAAATGAAAGACTAGTAGAAACTAAAAATATCAATAAGAGCTTGTCGACATTAGGTAGTGTAATGTTGGCATTGTATAATAAGGAAAAGCATATCCCTTACAGAAATTCTAAACTAACTTACTTACTGCAGTCTTCGCTAGGTGGTAATTCAAAGACTTTAATGGTGGTTAACATTTCTCCCTTTGATGAGTGCTATGGAGAAAGTATCAATTCTTTGAGATTTGCGACAAATGTAAAAGAAGTGAAAATGGCCACAAAACGAAATAAAGCTAGCACCAAATTAATAGCACCATAAGTTTTAATAATCATGATTAATTATATTTATATATTTTAATTGAGTGATGTTGTATCAAATTTCGTATTTTTATTCTATTGTTATGTATATTAATAATGTATTGTTTGTATCATTTGTAACATTGTGTATTAAACCTTATACCTTCCTAAAACACTTAATTATTTTTCAAAATGTTAATACATACAGGGTAATTTATGTAAACATGTAGAAAATAAAATTGTATACAAGTCTGTTATGTGGGAAAGCCTTTGTAAAATTTTAAAGCGATCCGAGGGAATTTATTATATTTTTCTGCATTAAAACCTGCAAAGATATCCTTCTGAACGGGTGAGCAATGCTATCTCGACGCGTTCACACACGTGTCGCTCGTTTGTTTAGCAGGTAATATCAGCTGTCTTAGTTGTCTAGGATCAGTGCGCCACACGTTCACTGTTCAGTTCAGTGACTCTTCGACTTCCGTTTAGAGCATTTCCCATTTTTGTTAAATTTTAAACTATATTCGCAAATATCGATTATGCCAGAGTTCACGTCGCAAGAGTACTGCGACATGATATTAACCTATGGTGCAATGGATGAAGTCTTGCAGGGGTTGTACCAAAATACGGGAGAAAATTTCCACATATAGGCGCAAACCTAATGAGAGAAAAAATTTAAGTGCAGTGCAACGAGTTCGTGACACTGGGTTTTGTTTACCAGACGACAGAGAAAGTGTAGTAAATCATCCTGTTGAAGTAGATGAGGAAGTTTTAGAATTACTAGAACAAGACCCTTCAATAAGTACCCTATACACGAGAATCGTTTTTACCCATACCACATAAGAAAGGAAGTGATTTCGTTGCACCATATTATGTCAGATTGGTTAGTCATAGGCGGCGCACTTCTACAAAAAAAAAATAAGGTAATTTTTTTTTCCAAATTTTTTTATTTCTTAATTTTTTAAACTCCTTTTGGTGGGGACAGCCCACTGAATAATTTTCCGCATGTTTAGGTAAATCACCCTGTATACATACTAAGTCGCAAAAAATAGAATTTCTAACAGATGTGCAGTATGTATAGTTCACAGAAAGTAGCTTTTGGGGGAAATGCGCAAAGAAAGAACAGAGATAGATATCTGTTAGAAAGAGTTTGATATGATACTAAGTATCTCGAGTACAATCTGAGGCAGAAGTATGAGTTTCGAAAATAGGCCCTATCCATAATTAAATCAAAACAGATATTTTTCCATATTGGATCCGATCCCTTCTGGGGGCTAAGGTTTAGATTTATTACAATCAAAATGAAATAATCATACACAATAATATAATATACTACTTATTAACCATTTAAAACTCGGAAATGTATCCTGATGATTTATAAATAAACATTATTATTATATATATTTGTGTGATACAAAATGAAAACTAAAGATGTATATTTTGAGTTAAATATGAATAAGCCAAAGCATAATATACATCATTAAACCGTGTCTTCACTGAGCAAGTTTTTTAATTGATAAATCACAAAATAAGATTATTTAATTTACTGCAAACAATTGATATGCTGTTCCCATGACAGTGTGCTGTTGATATATGTGCCCAACAATTTTGTGCTTTCACTTAAGGGAATACCACAAAGTGGTATATTTCTTCTAAGGTTAAAATCTAGGAATACTGTTTTATCCCTATTTAATATTAATTTATTTCGATCACACCAGGCATTCATCTCATCTATAGTTGTTTCAATGTCAGAACAAAGCTCATCAGTACTAGATGCTGAGGTACATACAGTAGTATCATCTGCATACATAATTGTGAGTCCCTTGCTAATGTGCGACGGTAGATCATCGGTATAGATGGAAAACAGTAGAGGTCCCAGGATAGATCCCTGAGGTACTCCCAGAGTAATAACTTTTGGGACAGAGTAAGCTTCATTACATTTAACTGTTAGGGTTCTGTTATCCATGAAAGACTTTATTAGATTGAGAATATTTTCTAATTTACTAAATAAGACAGGACCATTAATAGAATCAAAGGCTTTAGATAGATCAAATAAGATATACACAATATATTTTCCTTTACCCACCTCACTGTATATAAACTCAAGAAACTTAGTAGATCCACTTCCTACTGATCTTTCACTTCCAAAACCATGTTGGCTCTCTGTTAATATATTGCCTCTTTCTAAATAGTTTATGATCCTGTTGCAAATAAGTTTTTCTATAATTTTAGAGATAGAAGCAGTGATATTTGCCTTTAATTTTAAATGTCATCTTCCTGACCTATTTCATGAATATGGCAATTTTAAGTTCCTTTAGATAGATTGTGTATGAGATAAATAAATAACCTATGACTATTTTTAACTAAATATGGTAAGATATCAATGATATTATTCGAGATATATGAGGCAAAAGTATTTGATATTGTTTCATCGTCATATATATTTACATTGTTTATGTTTAAGGTAATGGATTTATTAGCAGATTTGTATTTTCCCAGTTTAGACTTTGCAATATTCCAGGTTTCTTTGGTTTTATTTACTGCATTATTTATTTTGTTGTAATTATTAACAAATTATCTTCCTTTTTTTATATCTAAGAAATTTAAAAGATAATGAGTAATTAATTGATTACTATTATAGGGTACAAATTTTGAAACCTGATGAATAGTGGATTTTATGAGTCTGAAAAAACCTCGAAAAACATAAGTATTTTCTGATGTGACCAGGATCATTTCCCCTCCCCGTTTTCGGGGATGCTGAAGACAATGGTGGTGGGCAAAATTCTTTCAAAAAATACCCCCAAATTGGGGTGATACGCAAAGGAGCGCGCTTCCCTCGGAGAAACACCGGTTTATCCCCATTTTCGAGGATGCTGAAACAGACGCCAGCCTTGAAAATCATCCCCGATGCAAACCCACCCCTCAAACAGCCAAAAACACCCCAAAAAAGGTGGTGAAACGCGAAGGAGCGGACTTTCGTCCGATAAACTTTGGTTTATTCCCGTTTTCGAGGATGCTGAGACCAACGCTGGCCTTAAATATCGTCCCCGATGCAAACTCGCCCCCCAAACAGCCAAAAACGCCCCGGAAAAGGGGGTAAAATGCGAAGGAATGGGCTTCCGTCCGACAAACATTGGTTTATTTATCCCCATTTTCGAGGATGCTGAGACCGACGCCGGCCTTGAATATCATCCCAGATGCAAAACCACTCCCCTAATCACAGCCAAAAACACCTCGGTAAAGGGGGTGAAACATGAACGAGCGCGCTTCCGTGCGACAAACACCAGTTTACCCCCGTCTTCGAGGATGCTGAGACTGGCGCCAGCCTTGAAAAGCATCCCTGATGCAAACCCACCCCCCAAACAGCCCCAAAAAGGGGATGGAACGCGAAGGAGCGGACTTCCATCCGACAAACCATTGGTTTACCCCCCCTTTTCGAGGATGCTGAGGCCGATGATAGCTTCCACGCATCTGTCAGAGCCAAGAACTGCAGCAGCACCTCCACTCGCTCTGTAGCTTGTACCCGTGCACGTCGACAAATTCTTTGTTTCGCTGTCTGTTATAATAACAAAAACGGTTTCTTTACGCCAATAAATTTGATATTGGGTATTGTGTATTATAATATAATATATGAACTTCTGGTAAACAAACTCTGAAAAAGTATGTACAAAGTGCAACGATCTTTTATTTCATAAATGCAGTATATTTACGAGCATTACTCTAATTTTCCATTCAATATAAAATATAATACAATGTTTTTTTTTCATTTGCTGCATGTATACTCGAATATTATCAAGAGACCTTTTTCATTTGAATTTTCAAAATTCTTTCTAGAATTTCGTTGGTATTGAGAGGAATGGAAGAAGATGACAATAGTCATCAAGGTTCGGTACTGGGACCATTACTTTTCCTTATTTATGTAAACGACTTCCCCAGTATCACTCCTAGTGCTGATTTTGTCCTATTTGCTGATGATACAACTGTTGTATCAAGAATAAGTAGATAAATATCTTGTTACCAAATGTTCACGATACACAGTAGTTAGTTAAAAGTGGTTTTTGGCGAATAAGTTAACCTCAAATACATCTAAATCAGAGAATATGGTATTTTCACTTCTCCAAATCAATGCTGACGTGCAAAATGACACAGCTGATTGTGTAAAGTTCTTAGGTGTTTACTTGGTTAATAAATTAACTAGGGAAAATCACACAAATTTCGTTTGCAAGAATATTTCCAGCAATATATACTTGTTGCGCAATTTGGCAAATTAGGTATCACAAAAGTTTTAATTACAACCTATTTTGGACATACATTCCAGAATTACTTATGCTATCTTAGTCTGGGGCCACTCTACTCACAGTGCATCTGTCTTTGGTATACAAAGAAGAGCTATAAGAATTGTAGCACGGATAACTACAGAGATGACTGTAAAAAGCTTTTAAGAAACTAAAAGTAAATACTAACACTACCTTGCATTTATATACCTCAATGTCTCCTTCATATAAAAACTAATATTAATCTGTACACCTCACACTCACAAATGCATACCTATTCCACTAGAAACAATGAAAATGTTAATCTTGACTCTTTACGCCTTTGTAAAACAAATGGTATAATATGTTACCTGCAGAAGTTAGAAATCGGGGCTATAATAGCTTTTTAAGGCAACCCTTAAGACATTTTTATTAGACAATGCGTTTTATAGTTTAAATGAGTTTCTAAACGCTGATCTGAGCTTTTAAATTATAATTATTGTGTATTTTTCTTTTAGCCTGTTTGTCATATTTGTTTTTTATCCTGTTTGTCATTTGTTTATTTTTTAATGTAATGAATTTTACTGACGTGTAAATACTGTTGTATATAGTATATTAGCACCAATAAATATTATTATTAATAATAAAATTCATTAATAGACTACTTAATTTGTAATTTTCAGTGTTTATAATTTGCAAATTAAATTTAAAAAAAATAACAGATTATTGTTTTGTTTATCTTCGTATCAAATAACTTTTCTTAAAACAACCGAGTGAGAGCTGATAGGCTAAAGATTTCGATGACGCATAAGGACGTACTGTAGATAAGCAAAAGCAAATGAAAATTGAAAACTAAAACGATTCTCGTGTGCCAAAGGAATGCAAGGATTGTTAACTTCATGAAAGGAATGCGCCTCAAATCTAGTAACATTTGAGTCTGAGTCTATCGCTGTTGGCTGCAAGTTAGTTAAAAGTTGACATGTCTTATAGGTTAGTTTTAATGTTTTAATCATTCAAAAATTTCAAAATGAGGTTCGATAATTGTTACATTTCAAGTAATTCTAATCAAACTCCGGGTGTAGTGGACTGGGGCAAAAACAACCTTATCTGTTATGGATCATGTAACTCTGTTATGATTTATGATCCAAATGTAAGTACTATTAACATTTCTTCCCATATCTTAATAATGGTAAATAAGAATATTTTGTTACTTCTAGCTTGGGAGTGGTGGAAAAATAACTGATACTTTAGTGAACCACACAAAACGGGTTAATTCTGTTAAATGGTTTGCTGGCAAGGAAAATATTTGGGAAACTGAACTAGTATCGGGTTCAACTGATTCTCTTGTAATCGTTTGGACTTTAAAAGAAGGAAATTATGAACCTAGCATACTGAGAGGTCATGAATTGAACGTCAATATTGTCGATGGACTATACAAAGGAAATGGGAAGAATAATGCCATTGTTGCGAGTGCTTCAATGGATTGTACAGTTAAAATTTGGTGCCGTTCAAACCCTATAGGTCAGCTGAAGTATATATATTAAAGATTAACATGAATTAAATCTATATTTATTTTAGATATTTTTAACCTAGTTCAGACTATTAAGTTTGGTTACAGCATAACTGTAGGTTTGAAAATTTCGTTTCTTCCAAATTGTGACGAATTGATAATAGCATGCAGTCTTGATAATTCCAAAATACAAATATACTGTGAAGATAAAGATAATGACAACCTACAATTTCAATCGTCTGTACAGTTACTTGGGCACGAAGATTGGGTAAGAGGAATGGACTTTACTATTGATGGTAAGTGGTATATTTTAATGTGACAAATATGAATAGAAAAAAACAATGTAAGTATTTTTGGTAATACTAAAGGAGAACGGAAACCTCGAATTTTTGCGTGATTTTTTCAGGATACCCTATTTTGGGGTCGTAGAACACGAATTCAAAATTATTTTTGCGTGCATACGAACCGTTTCTCCAAAAAAAATTTTTGAAAATTTTTCTTATGACACGCACTTTTTCATGCACTAATTTATACACCAACAGCACTTGTATATCGTCTCTTTCCTTATTAAGATCACACTATGGCCTTTATAGAACAATAAACCCTTCACTTATGGCAGAAAACTCACTTTCTTTTGTATAAAAATAAAAAGATAGTTTGTAAAACATCACAAAACAGCTACTCAAAACTATACAACTGTCAATCCCGATGCGTATGCATTTACAAAGTTGCGTCTAAAGTACCGACACCGACACGATGGTTATAAATAATGCTTTAACGCCATCTGCCCCAGATTTAATAAGGTGCTAAGTACTATTGTATATCCCTTGCCCTTCAACACACGATCGCGCCCGTCGACGCTTCGAAAGTGTCTTGAAGGGCAAGGGATATATAATAGTACTTAGCATCTTATGCTATGCTTATGCTTTCAAATGAAAGTTTGAGAGTCTTTAAACTACAAAAAAAGGCAGTAAGATATATGTGTGGCATAAAATCGCGAGATAACTGCAAAGAGCACTTTAAGGCTTTAAATATTCTTACGCTGCCCTCTTCATTTATTTTAAGTATCCTTATTTATGCAAAAAATGAAAGTTTTGAAACCCTAAGTCAGTATCATCATTATAATACGAGAAATAACGAGCGTTTAGAAATACCTCAACACAGAACAACAATGTATGAACACTGCCCCAAATATCTGGCCGTAAAGTCTTTCAATAAATTACCAGATGACCTAAAATCTTTAAATATTAATATTTTTAAAAAACACGTCAAAGAGCTACTCTTAGGAAAGGCGTATTATTCGGTCAGGGAGTTCTTAAATGATAGTTTTTGATTTGATGATAAATTCACATTTTTTTTTTCTTCTTTTGCTTTGCATTCATGTCATATTTGTTATACTAATGTATATTTATAACTGTATATAGATTTTAAAATTTTTGTTAGTACCAGTTTACTTTGTTTTACTTTATTATATTCTATATATTTTCGTTCAGACCTGACGACTTATTGTACAATAATCAAATAATTGGACCAATAATAATAGTATTATTAGTACTATAATATATGTGAAATATATATAAATTTTATTGTTATTTTAATATGTTACTATTGTACTTCTGACCTACCATATGTACATTATTTGTATCCAACATGGTGAAATAAATATTATTATTATTATTATTATTAAATCTGGGGCAGATGGCGTTAAGTATTATTTATAAACATACATATCCCTTGCCCTTCAAGGCGAGAATGTGTGTACTTAACGCCGTCTGCCCTAGATTTAATAAGGTGCCAAGTACTATTATATATCCCTTGCCCTTCAAGACACTTTCGAAGCGACGACAGGCGTGTATGTGTCTTGAAGGGCAAGGGATATGTATGTTTATAAATAATACTTAGCGCCGTCTGCCCCAGATTTAATAAGGTGCTAAGTGCTATTATATATCCCTTGCCCTTCAAGACATGTTCGCGTCCGTCGACACTTCGAAAGTGTCTATTACTTTTAACTTAACTTTATTAACTTTTTCATTAATTTATGGTTCATCCACATTTTTTTTTCTTTACCGTGTTGTACTGTTCATATTCTTTCCAAATCTTATTAGAAAATTGTTAAAATCAGAGGTACTTGAACTTTACCAGACCCGTCGTGCCTTTAGACACCAAACCTTACACATGCGCAAACAACGCATGCAAATATATGTAATCAAATGACAGATGGAGGTTCATCTAATACAGTTTCTGTGAATAAAATTCTGATTTTTATACAAAAGAAAGTGAGTTTTCTACCATAAGTGAAGGGTTTATTGTTCTATAAAGGACATAATGTGATCTTAATAAGGAAAAAGACGATATACAAGTGCTGTTGGTGTATAAATTAGTGCATGAAAAAGTGTCATGAGAAAAATTTTCAAAAATTTTTTTTGGAGAAACGGTTCGTATGCACGCAAAACTAAATTCAGATTCGTGTTCTACGACCCCAAAATAGGGTATCCTGAAAAAATCACTCAAAAATTTGAGGTTTCCGTTCTCCTTTAGTATTACCGTATTTTTTATTTTGCTGTTATCCATGGAGGGCATTTCACTAATTTATTGAGTTCCATGTAAAAAATATATCTCTGCCATTTTTGTATGGTGTGTCATTTAAACATTATGTATTCATGAATGCTTCTATTATTACCTTTGTGAATACTTTCTTGTACAATACTTATTTTAGGTAATGATCTGCTATTGGCCTCATGTTCACAAGATTGCTTCATTCGACTGTGGCGAATTACCAAGAAAACAATAATAGAAGATAATATTGACCAATCCGATAATGATAGAAATCGCATGAGAGTGGGAAATGAAGTATATGATATATATTTAGAGTCGGTACTCACAGGTCACGAGGGCTGGGTATATTCAGTTAACTGGAGCCCAAAATCATTACAATTATTATCTGCCTCCATCGATAAGTCAATGGTAATCTGGGAGTATGATAATTCCTCCGGATTGTGGCTAGAAAAAATTAGAGTGGGAGAGATAGGTGGCAATACTTTAGGATTTTATGGTGGCATTTTCGGACCGGATGGTAATCGTATTCTTGCCCACAGTTATCATGGAGCCTTCCACATTTGGACGAATTGTAAAGAATTAGATGACTGGCAGCCTTCCGTTACAGTAGGTGGACATTTTGCAGAGGTGGTTGATTGCGCCTGGGAACCAAGAGGGGACTTTCTACTTTCCGTGTCCGCTGACCAGACTACTAGGATCCATGCACCTTGGCCTAGCAATAGAGAGCCGGTAAGAAAATAAAAATAAAATGAAATGAAATATGCATAGTCGAGTTCATGTATTATCAGCACTCAAGAAACGCAACAGAAACTTTACAACCTCAGTAAAATACTGTTACTCTTTGTGCAAATTGACTCGCTTACCTTTATAGGTTTATAATGTGCGTCGGCCTGTTTGATGACAGCAAGCCGCTTGACCCAGGGCGATAATAATTATGTCAAATTTTTTGTTGCGTTTTTTGAGTGCCGATAATAAACGAACTTGACAATACATTAAAAATTAGATGTAAACACTATTTGTCAAGTTATTGAAGTTTTTATAAAATTGTCGAATTTTCTATATACTTTTAAGTTTTTTGAGAATAATAATTTGTTCTGTATAAATGCTATTTTTGCAGTTTTAATTATTGCCTGAGATGTCAGCTTAGTTGGCGAAACGCCTTTCGGCAGATTATACAGTAATTTTGTTTTTATAGATTTTTATCAAAACAAATTCTTCATGTCCGTTTTTATTCATAAAGTGTCACAATTTTTATATTTACTTACCAACTTTTTTTTTCAAAAACAAGGTTCTTGTGATTAATAATAAGGGGCTGTTCAAATTTCAATACAACCCGAAGCTGTTCAGAATTCTATCAGAATAACTGACACAGTTTTATGAAAAATTTTCCCTACGAGTGATACATTTTAGAAAAGTACTCAGTACATGTGTTTTATCAATAGATCATTATTACTTCATAATACATGGAATTAAAAAAATGTTTAAAAAAAACAATGTATAATTTCAGTTTTACAGATAATTTTTGCAATTTTCTTTCCCCAAAAATAATTTTCTAGAGAGCGCGAATTTTTAATTGAAGTATCATGGTAAGATTTTACAAAAAACAAGTGGTAGTTTTAATTTTTACACTCGGAGCAAACTTAAAACATCAAGGTTTGTATTACCCATATTTACTACAATCTCGACTACAATCAATTTAACTTGGACATATTGTAACTCACTGAGGCCTCTTCCCCACAGGGCATGATCCGAACGCTTGTGATCTCATGTTATAGTTATCACATTTGTACTCAGTATATCCCCTTCACACAGAGTGCAATCTGCGTTTTCGTTCCACCGAGATCGTCACGATCAGTTTCGAATCTTTTGAAGGGGATATAATGAGTACAAATGTGATAATTATAACACGAGATCGCAAGCGTTCGGATCGCGCGATCAGATCGCGGCGCCCTGTGTGGAAGAGGCCTAAGTCCAATTGCAATATACATTGTACTACTACTATTTGTTATTCGATTGAGAGAGACCAAAATATATTCTGCTCTCATACCACTGTTCACCATCAGAGCTGTTGCAGATCACAGAAGTTAGTAATTTTTACTATTTGGTTACATTTCGGTTATGTAATAACTGAGTCGTCAACACGTAACAGCAGAAGTTGCGGAATGGTAATTTTTATGTAATACCTATTCCCCATTTTGGTGAATATTTCGTAAAATTATCGTTCTCAATATGTAACAGTCGTTGGTTGCGGAATCCTTTACAGTCCCGAATCCAGATGTAGCCACCATGTAGAGAATACTTTAAGTGCTGCTTGGGATATGTAGTTTACCTGATTTTTTTAAATCGGCTGTCAGTGCAATATTACCTAGAATACCAAACACTCGTTTTAATACATAAAAAATTTTTTGAGATTTCGTTCTTGTATACACACTAAATCACATTTTAATTTTTTTTACTCCCTTTCATAATAGTGTGGGGGTGATAGTGGTGGGGGTTCTGATGCCAAAAAAAATTTTGAGACCTTGACTTTTCGTACATGCCCTAAATTGCAACTTTATGGACTCTTACCTGCTTGCTTTGCTTATTTACCCCATTTACCCCCGAATCCTTCAACAGAATTAGATCAAAATATAATCTAGTTCCAGATCTCGTTACAATACATAAGTGTACTAAATTTTAAGTCAATATCATAAACGGTTCCAGAGTAAACGTGTGCACAAAAAAAAAGTTACAAACAGACTGACAGACATGGAAGTAAAAATACAAAAGACTGGAAGATCGAATGGACAAATATATTGAAAAACAGAGGGTCTCATTATGCCAGTATTTCTGGAGGAATTAAAAAAAAACATGGTTTCATGACTTGAATTTCACCAGAAAAGAAATCTCAAGAATGATAATTGGACACTGTTTAATCCCGATTCACCTTAATAAAATTGGAATAAAGGAGAGCGCTAATTGTGATTGTGGAGAATTAGGGTCATTAAATCATATCATATTCGAATACCAAGTATCCTACCGAAATCCTAATAGGGTAAATATTTTATTAAGCCAAAATAATGAAATTCCAATGAGTATTAATTCAGTTTTAGCAAACCCTATTGAATATAATGCTAAAAGTATCTCAAAATTTAGGACATTTTATTCGGTGATTAATTAGAATATAAAACTGATCGACTTTCTTCACTCTGATCCCAGCCTTATTTCCAATTCCCTCTTTCTTAAACCTAGGGTTTAAGAAAGAAGATGCTTGTTCCGAGGCATCATCTGCGGTCTGTCCCCCCCCTTTTTTTTCATCAAGTTACTCCGTATAGATACTGAAGATTATGGAAATAAATACAATAGCGAAGCACAAAAGTAAAAGCAAGAAGTAAACTAGAAACTGGCTAAATAGTCATGCAGCTAAGGCCAAGATCATAAAAGAAGAAGAAAAAGCTGTCATAGAACTGAAACTATCGAAGTCGGACGCAATATTGCCACATTCTGTACATCTATATACACTTCTACAAAGAGTATAATAAACATAGGTTAAAAATCTTTCTTTATAATATTACTTTTTCCTAACACTACTTGATTCCAAAGTTATAACAAATTCAGTAAAGTAAAATTTATTTTATTTTTCATTTTCTTCATTTTTAGATCACTTGGCATGAGATAGCGAGACCTCAAGTACACGGATATGACCTAAGCTGCTTAGCAGTTTTATCAAGGTACAAATTTGCTTCGGGAGCTGAAGAAAAAGTTATAAGGACGTTTCAGGCCCCAAAAAATTTCGTGGAGAATTTTAAACGCATCTGCCAAATAAATGAAGATGAGGAAGGAGATTGTATTGAAAATAGTGAGTATCTAATTTATCCTCAAGGAATTGAATAGACGTATTGATAAACTTTGTGCAAACCAAAGCAATATAATTTTTATAGCACATCAACTGGGACCTAAAGGTGCTTCAGTGCCCTCATTAGGATTATCAAATAAGGCTGTTTACACTGATGATAACATAGATCAAGCCACATCTGTGGATAAGAGGAATCCCTACCCCGAAGAATCTCATTTCATTGCGACTGACATGATAGGTAAAATTACGTTTTTATTATTTTTGCTTATAAAGTTTTCCACTTATTAATAGATAGATAGATAATTTATTGACCAAAGAAAAACATACATAAAGTACAAGTATAGTCTAAGGATATATTAAGTCGGCTTATTTCTTTCATCTCGCTGGAAATGCGTTTTTTGTAGCCGGGCATAAATTAATGTCAACACGTGCTGAATTGCTATATAGGAGGGTCAAATTATAGCAATAACTAGTTGGTGCTTCTACGGGGTTGATCATTAAGATTGCTGGGTAAAACATAAATTTGTATTGGCATTTTTTGTTAAACAGTTAAAATTAGAAATTTTATACAACATCAGTTTATTCGATATCTACATTATAAATCTAAGTATTTGGATAACAGTAATAAAAATACAAAAACATCTTAATTCTATTTCAATAAAATGTATAAAAGTATAAACATATTGTTACGTGCTTACAATTTTCAGTAAACACTTTGTGGATTCCAAATAACTTGCAACAAGAATTTTCCACAAACCACTGATTTATTTAATCACTAAAATTACACTAGTAAATACTTAACAATCACACAACTAATAATAACTTAATCTAATATAAATTCACAACTTTCAAAACACTATGTACTTTACTTTTCTTCTTAAACTTGTCAACTCTTGTCTAACCTAAAAACTCTCTGTTTGTTTACTTCACTGAACTGAACTATACTGCCTACTTCACTCAACTGAAATCTTCTTCTACAAACTGTCTCTGTAACCAGAACCACAGACTACCCAGAACTGTACTGGATACTAAACTGAACTGTTCCTTATACTTCACTAAACTGTACTGTTCTTTATGCTTCACTAAACTGTACTGTTCCCCCATCTGCTGGCTTCACCTCTTTATATACCCACTTGGAATGTCCAGAATATCATTGTAGAACTTTCCAGAAGATACTGGAATTCTCTATAATTTTCTTAGGCACTACTAAATGGTGGTTCGCCAGTTGGCCCACAGATGGCGCCGCCCTTCTGGCCAGGGAGTAATTACAACTCTCCTCTCTGTTAGAGGGCAGCACATAACACTATAAATTTTTCAAAATTTTTAATTTTCAATTTTCTTTTTTACAAGAATTATGTGATTTTATTTCTCTATTTGCAAATTTTAGCATATAATAAATTCTAACTTTTGTATATAAGGAGATCAAATATTTGTATGGAAAATTTGCACATGCGGGTGTGTAAATAATGTAACCTTAGAAAATTCTTTCATCATGCTATTTCCGACGCTATCCTGAATACAAATACTATTAAATTTTGATATAAAAACATTTTCTAAAGATATGATATTCAATAAAAATTTTTGGAGGGACTGTCAATCCACCAAATGGTTCGTGACTGCCTTCGTAAGCTTTTAACTCACAAAATATTGTGGATTTGATTGAATGGGCTATATTGCAATAATCTAAACAAATGTCTCATGAATGTTTTACAAGACAGTTGCGTAAAAAGTGTCCACCAACATAGACAAGTGCATTGCCTTCCTCTGTTATTAAACTTCTATAATCACTTGTATGTATTTTCAAATGGGGGTAATGTGAAAAAAACGAAACATTATTTCGTACATTATTAATATTACAATCGTTGACACATCAATAATAACCATGAGAACATACCAAAGTTAAAAGAAAAGATAGAAAATATCGAGAGATTTTTAAAGGGAATCCACCCTTGTATCTTTGTTAATGAATATACGCTATAAGTTCTTTAGACCTTTCTTATATTGTTTTATAAACTAAGAGCTTATTTAATAAATGATTAAATAGTTTCCATCACTTTATTTTTACCAAAATTACCTTAACTTTCAAAATTTAAATGGGAAATTCTGTTATACTATTATAGATTAGATTATGGACTAATCGATTTCAAATAACTTTGCAAGTCAAATTATGTCTCAGAAACCATTTGCTACTTATGATAAAATTGTTAATATATATTGCTGCATAACAATAATAAGATGACATTGAAAGAAATTAATTTCTAAGTGCCTTATTTTGTAAAATATATTAATGTTTCTTTAATTATAACAGGGAAATTAGAATTAAAGTTTTTTTTGACTTGCGATACATTTCCCTTTGCAAAATTATTTAGAATTGATCAGTCTACAACACTATAAAAAAGTTAGAAGGTACCCGTTTTTAAATTCGAAAGTTAATATTATAATCTCCAATTTTACATATTTTAAGCCGCCTACCTATATATAACTACTGATATCAAGGAAAAATAATTCAATAGCATATATGTGTGCAGATAGTAATTTTTTAAAAATATTTATTATTTAGTACTAGCTTTTTTATATTATATTAAGCTTTACCTATTCTGCGGGATTGGCTAAATACGTAAAACTATTTTATCATTTACTATTTCACCCTTGGGGACCTAGGATGTTTGACAACGATAACAAAACACAACATTGTTCATTACTCTTTACTAAAATCCAAAAATAGAGTCTATTTATTATTATTATTGTAACTATAGCGGCTTTTGGCAAGCTTCAACCAATCTTGAATCGTCCCTCTAATTTTATTGTCACTGGTCTCACCCACGCCTTCAACGCTAGCCATGCAGAGTTACTATGAAGTTGTTTAGATAAACAATAATTCTTACCAATCACAAGTTGGTTCATTCTTGTAACTTTAACGCACTACAACGTGATAACTCAAGGATAAGGGCGGCTCATCAACATAACACTTGTTAAACTTCAATCAAACAATATATACACAAAAACAAAAAGTAAATATTCTTTGTATCGATCACAAGGCCACACTACTAAGGTTGACTACCACCACACGAAACAGCAATTAACACGACGATCCGTAGTTGCTCACCAGCTATACTGTTGAGACAATGAGAGAAATGCATATATTTATGAGAAATGCTTATGTATTCTGCAACAAAGACAACAATACTAACCCAGTTGCCGATGACTGCGCAATCGATGCAGATTGATATACGTTTAAAAACCGTATATTATAAATTGCAATATTACTGAACAAATATTTTCATTCATCATCTATTTATAACAAATTTTGATTAATGTAAATATTTTACTCATATTTCCAGATATTGTTATAATCTTCGAACTTTTAGTTGCAATTGTTTATGACATACCTATAAAAAATGTAGCGCAAATACATATTTATAGTACACATTTAAAAATCGTATATTAAAAACTATAATATGGCTGAAAAAATGCAAGTAGTGTCAATTTCACCAATTTACAATTTAAACATTTGACTGAAGTGTAGTCTCAACTCTCAATTAATTATTTCTCAAATATTCTGCGTTACTTCAAAAATTTTCGGAGAAATACATTTATAATGTATGTAGAAAAATCGTTTATGAAATAAGCGCTGTTCATAGACATTGATTAAATATACGAAAACGAAATTTAAACCGTAATTTCATATAATAGACGTTTATTAAACCATCATGTGTTGTTTGGGGAGATAAATACATAAATCAAATGATTGACTAAATAGGGATCTAATCTTATTAGAAGACCAAAAGATTTTATTTTTACTAAGATATACCGGTTTTGTAAATACAATTAAGCTTCCATTTAATATAACTAAATAAACTTTAGTGTGTTTAAAATGTCCATCAAGGCATTGTGCAGTTCGATATTTTATCATCTGCGATGTTAAAACAGCAATGTTGTAATTATGTGAATTAAAAATTGTACTTACATCAATATTTCGTGGGTAGGGCTGTGTAAAAATTAACCTGGATATTGTTGCTTTTAGAACCGCCTACAGAAGAGAGTCTTTTGCAAAATACACTCTGGCCCGAAATCCAAAAGTTATACGGGCATGGCTATGAGATATATTCGTTGGCTGCCTCACCTGATGGCAAGTACTTGGCTTCTTCTTGTAAATCTACAAAACCTGAACACGCAGCTGTTTTACTTTGGTAAGAAATGCCGTACTCTGTTGTGGAACTTTGACTTAGTAAATTGGTTTACTCGTATACACTAAACCTAACTATTCTTTGATTATAGAAAAAATTAGTTTCAGTTAGTTTAGTTTACTTTGTTTACAGATAAACTAAATTGTAATAACCCCAAATTTTGTAAATCGAATCTGTTATTAATTAAAATAAAATTATTGTTCTTAAAACCTATACTAAACATAATGAGATAACTATCTCTACGATATATTAAAACACTTTAACGTTACTGCAGTTTTGGTACTTAACATACCTTTATCAAACGAATGATTCAAATGAATGAATTTACAAAGGGATGCCAAGATATTTAAATACCGTCTGAGAGTAAACATTATAAATATTATCATTAAGGTTATGTACGTTACTTTTCAGAAATTAAATGAATGGATTTATAAAGGGATGTATAAAGGGAATTTAACTAAATTGTGAGTAAACTTTACAAGGGTTTAAATGCAAATTAGTTTTCAGAAATTAAGTACATTGGAAAAGAATAGATTGATATAGGTCTATTTGGTCATTTAGAAGATTATTGTCGGCACTTTTATTGAATTGAATAATATCTATTGCCTTTAATAAGTTTAATTTAAAACATTTTTCTTTCACGTGTTGTAATATATTTAGATTGTTTATATTCGGAAAATTATGACTTGTCTCTAGGATATGGTTTGCAAAATTTGAATCTGTTTTTTGAAGTCTAAAAGAGCGAAAGTGTTCTTTGTACCTGATTTCAAATGAATGACCAGTTTGACCAAATATAGGCGGCATTACAATCCAGACATACTAATTTATAAACTCCTGATTTTTTAAGTTGGTTGGTTTCATCTTTGGAGTTAAGATTAGAGGTGACTTAAAGCTAACTTTTAGATTATTTGATGACAAAATGTTCCCAATTTATTTAGAAATGCTGCCGTAATACATTAGTGATACATATTTCTCCTTACTGTGCTCTTTAATATGTAGATATATACTAAAGCAAGCTAATTTAAATTGGTTTTGTTAACTAGATTCTCTATTGTTCTTACTTGAAAACCATTATGCTATTGTTTTTATGGTGTCTAATTCAATTTTTAAATGTTCCTTTGAAAGGGGTAGTGATAAAAGCTACTTATATGCTGCTAGTTTATGTGATGTGGTGCTAAGTTAATAATGTGAATGTTGGTTTTCTATAGATGTTGATGTGAATTTTATTATCTTTGTGGGTTAGGGTTAAATCTAGAAAGTTGATTTTTTTAAATATTTTTCTATCTCAGCTGTAAATTTAATACTAGGTTGAATGCTATTTAAGTATTTAGTTGCTTCTCTGTACTTGTGAAGCAGGCTGACACGTCGTCCACATATCTATACCAAAATTTTATATGCTTTTTATTTAACTGTAAGAATTAATTATTAGTTGTCCTAAGTGAGACATAAAATATCAGCCAAAAGAGGGCTCAATGGGGATCCCATTATGAACGACACTGTGTAATGGGTCATACATAAGTAGGTACATATATATAATGTACTTAACCATAATATTATTATACAATAACAGGCTCTTGGCTAGGATTATGTCTATTTGCAGCATCAGTAATATCTAACAGTAGGTGTGTCGAAGGATACTTTACATTTTCTTCATAGCAAGCATATCCAAGGTACCAAAGTATGCTAGCTATATGCGAACATGTACCCAATGTACGACTTCAAGATTTGCAAGTACAGTAGTAAGAGATTATTGGTTCATCTTCACCATTGACATTGTAGTGAATCCAAAACTGATACTTAACAGCGTTGCGATGTCTTGATTTTGTTCCGGTTCTTAAGAGTCCTGGTTCATTTACGCGATCGTCAAATTGAAATAAAATGTTCCCTATATCTGTACATAGGATGGGGCAAGTTTTATCTGGAAAATGCTGAATGTTAGATCTCTCAGATATTCCAATGCAAGACGTGGAAAATCGAGCATCTGATTTTCCTTTATAGGGAGCCCATTTACCCTGTCTTTGGAGGAGTCTCTCTTCTTCCACTCTAACTTGAAGAGTATTAATTTCATTTGCCCGGTTTAACATTCCACGAGCGAGCACAGCATTTGCTCCCTCCATATTAATTGGCTCATATCTATTAATTATCGCACATGTTATTCTGATATAATCTCTAATATGAGGGACTTGTTGCATTGGTACTGAATCTCTGAAGAATTTAAAAATACTCTTAATAGGGCCGTTTCTTGCTTCCACAATCCATCTAGTCTTTGTGACCGACCGGGATGAATTTGCCTCTTCAGTGGTAAGCTGATGCTGCCAGCAAGAAAGGGCTACAGGCATTTTGACTTCTATGCCTACATTAGCCAAAAAATCTTGGGTGTCGCGGTATCCCCTATCCAGCACAAAAATATCACCTTCTTGAAACCAATTTCTTAAGCCAATCAGATCCCTTTCATATTCATGCCTCAACATTGCTGTGTCATTATTTCGAGAGTCCGAAAAATAAGGACAAGGACCATGAACATCGAGTATTTGTCCATTGGGAGCAACAGTTAATGCTGGTTTTAGAAGATGGTTCTCATATGTGTTCAATACGACTGACGTAATACTTGGAAAGCTTTTGGGGATTTTTATGTATATCCCGTCAATATACGCTATTGATTTTCGATTTCCTGGTTCAGGATTATACAGAGTGTTTGTGAAATCTGTTACATGTTGAGCAACGCGTTGCTCCCTGGTTATGCACTGTAAACCCAGATTATTTGGCACAAATTATTCTCTAATGAAACACGAACTTTTGAAATTGCCAAGCTTACAGCTTGGCGACTGGAGTAAGAGAACATCCCCATCAAAAAAATTTCTGAAAGTCCTTGTCGTAATTTGCACAAGAAACATAATCCTACTTTTTTGGTAAATATTAACGCGATCGCAAAATTCAAATAGTGCCCTAAACTGTACTTTATTTACTGGAGTTAATGCTTCAAACTCTTGATCAGAAAAATTATTTTCATTTTCAAATATATTGATAGATTTATATTTTATGGCAGTGTTCCGCACTATATTTAGAAAATGTTTTAAATCACTTCCTTTTACATTAAATGGTCTGGTAGTACCTCTAAGTACACTGAATAATGGTTGCAAGAAAAGTCCTTCATCGGCCAAATGACCTCCACAAATTCTTATACCTTCAGGTATAAAGAGGACAGTCTCCAGAAAAATATCAACTTTACCTTCTAAAGAAAATCTGATGAGATGTTCAAGGCCACCACATATGAAATATGAATTTCAAGCTTTTCCAAGCAATATTTTGAGTACAGTTGTATCCGGATCCTCTGTGTAAGCTCGAACTTCTGCATCTATACTCAAATCACAGTTGTGTTGTGTTTCTTAGTTGATATTTGAGGAAAGTGCAATTCGATTCGACGATGTTCAGCAATGCCCCTTTTTTCTTCGGCCAAACGCACCACTTATCTTGGTAATTCATTATATCCACAGATGAAACGCTCTATTCTTACTGCAAAATTATATGCTATATTTAGTTGGTACATCCACTGTGCTAAAAGCTCGGTTCAAAAAAGAAGAAAACGAGATTAAAGAGGTTACAGATACTAACATTTCAACTAACCACTGGCAGAGCTGACGCCAATGTCAAAGTGTCATTACGAAATGTCAACTGACAGACTGTAATTTATAGCAATTCGCATGGATAGGTGGCGCCACTTATTTGTCGTCTGTACATCATTTCGTTGGCTGACCCTATAAATTATCGTGTAGATTAAATATTGTTATGTGCTGCCCTCTAACGAGGAAAGATGTGATTAAGTACCTGTTATTCTGTTACTCCCTGACTAGTAGGGTGGCGCCATCTATGAGCCAATTGACGAACAGTCATCTAGTACATAGTAGAAAACTATGGAGAATTCTAGAAATAGAGTTCTGGAAATTCCAAGTGTATATAAAGAGGGGAATCCAGCAGATGGAGAACAGTACAGTTTAGTGAAGTATAAGGAACAGTTCAGTTTAGTATCCAGTACAGTTCTGGGTAATCTGTGGTTCTGGTTACAGAGACAGTTTGTAGAAGAAGAGTTCAGTTGAGTGAAGTAGGCAATACAGTTCAGTTCAGTGAAGTAAACAGACAGATAGTTTTTAGATTAGAAAAAAGTGACAAGTGTAACGAAGAAAAGTACATAGTGTTTTAAAAGTAGTGAATTCATGTTAGATTAAGTTATTATTAGTTGTGTGATTTTTAAATATTTACTAGTGTAATTTTAGTGATTAAATAAATCAGTGGTTTGTGAAAATTCTTGTTGCAAGTTATTTAAACCCACGGAGTGTTTACTGAAAATTGTAAGCACGTAACAATATTGAACCTTAGTCTAAACTAATCATATTTACTGATATAATACGAAAAAGTTGCATTTTTTCTCAAAAATAAATTTTTTCTTCGGCACCCTGTAGTGCCGAAATTAGCCTGTAGATGATAGTAATTTTTTAATGATTTTGGATCAGAATGACTCGGACTACAACATACAAAATTCAGAAATTTGACCAGAAGCCAATTTCACCTATAGAAGTGTGCGGTATCCTTTGTGACTTTGTGAGTTGTGTACTTTTTAGATTTTTTAGGGCTTGTTCTGTTTGAGTTAACAAAGTGGTTTATTTAAAATAGCGACTAATTTTCTAAGGTCATAAGTAAATAACATCAGAACTATGGAAACCAATGGTATTAAACTAGGGCCTTTATATATATTTATCTTTACCTAAAATTAAGATAAATCATTACAGGGTGGTCTTAAATGTTTTCCTGGTCGCTTATTTCCTTTAACTTATTCTTTTGGTTTTGGTAGTCATTCCTAAAAGTTTAGCATGGGTCCCAGTCTGTATTACTCTATTATAGTTAACTTAAATTTCACCAGTCATCACTGGTCCCACAACACAACAGGTACAGAAATGTATAATGCAGTGCAGTAATGTTTTCTTATACAGTTTAAGTCGAAATCAAGACCATAAAAAACTTGCTCAAAATATTTAAGGATTTTTAATATGTATTGCAAAATATTCTGAATATCAATATAAATAAGATACAGAAGTGGATATATTTTTCTTTACTTTAACATTATATTTGTGACTTTCATAAACTTGGGTTAGCAAATCGAAATATTTGTGAACTAAGTAATTAATAGACATTTTCCTGACGGTTAGCTTACTCTATATTGTGCAATAGCAACAGGAATCGAGTAATCAACCGATATGTGATGCAAAATTTTATGAAACATGTTCAATGAATTTTGAATCAATGGTTCTATAAACCTTCCTTAAGATTCATGAAATTTTTCATCACACCAACCGATAACTGCATAAAATTAATATATAATTTTCATATTTATAGGGACACTTCGAACTGGAAACAAGTACAAAAACTCGCATCCCATACCCTCACAGTTGTGCAACTGCAATTCTCACCAGATTCAAAAAATTTACTCTCAGTATCACGAGACAGACGTTGGTCCCTTTTCACGATGAATGCGCAAGGTGAATTTGAACTGGCAGCGACAACTAACAAAAGCACTGGCATACATTCGAGAATAATTTGGACGTGCTCCTGGTCACATGATTCTAAATATTTTGCAACAGGTTCACGAGATGGAAAAGTAGTTATCTGGACTATAAACAAGGGAAAAGTGAAATCAAGTGTTTTAGGAGAGTGTGAAGCTGCTTCAGAGCCGCTAGAAATCAGTAACGAGTCTATAACCGCCGTTGCATTTGCACCTGATTTCATTTCAGGTTCATACTTAATTGCAATTGGCTTGGAATCTGGAATGATACTCTTGTACAGGTGGAATCTACAGGAATGGAATTCAGTATTAATTTTGTCTCAAAGGTATGTATTTTAAATGAAATTTTATGGCATTTTCTTATATAGGGCTTTTAATAGTGATTGCAAAGATGTACAGTTTACGTAAAATAGCTTTGTGCCTGGCCATTAAATGCATGCTAGCAACAATGCGAATTAAAACAATTTCTTTTTAACCTAATTACCAGGATGGTAGCGCAGTGGTTAACTCGCCTACTTCCCTCTGAACATGTCCAGTGAATTGGGTTCAAGCACCATCTACTGCGAAGTAATTTTCCATTATATATTATCCCCAAGAAGCGGTTCGGGTCCCACTGTGTACTGTAGGGACCCTTCTCCTTTATTCAGACAAATCTAGATCTCCTAAACTTAATGGGTTATTCAGGTAACCTGGAAGGTGATCAAAAATTTTCAATTCATTTTCAATTGGTATTAGCCACAAAATTCAAAATTACTGACCAGCGAAAATGTCGTGATTTAATTTAATTATGAATTTAGTTGTCTCTTCCAAACAATAATTTAAGTGGACAAAATTAACAGATCGAGCTAGAAACTTCAAATTTGGCATAAAAATCAAATTGCCAATATAAGGAGGAGTTCGTTAGCCAGCCCAATCGGACAATATTAAAGGGTTCAAATTTAAAAATTTGAATTTCAAAAATTCGAAATTTGAATTTCAAAAATTCAAAATTAATATTGATACCCCACGTAACTTTTGCAAAGTTGTGTGGGGTATCATATATAATGTATTTTTTACCTACAGAAGGCAGACAGCTGTTGGTCCAAAGGTAAATATAACCTCGAGCCTGGATGATACCGCGACAATTTTTCAGGCTGAAATATATGCCATTGAACTGTGTGTATGGAGGCTGGAATCAACGCTCCCTAGATACAGATCAATAAAAATCTTCTCAGACAGCCAAGCAGCCCTTAAAGCTCTTGGATCCTATCGCTGTAATTCTAAAACATTGTGGAACTGCCAAAAAGCTCTAATCCAATTGGGTAAGAACAACAAACTGACTCTGGTTTGGGTGCCTGGCCACTCTGGGCTGGAGGGCAATGAAATTGCCGATTGCCTATCTAGAGAGGGTGCAGCATCAAAATGTATAGGACCAGAACCAGTTCTTGGCATATCTTCAAGCACTGCCAAAACAAATATCCTAGACTGGGCCGAGACCAAGACTCTCTACCACTGGAAGGAACTACCAGGATTAGCTCATTCGAAGGAATTCATTACAAATCCTTTGAAATCAAGAGCTAAAAACTGCTAGAGTTGAATAGGTTACACCTAAGCACTCTAATCGGCCTATATACTGGGCACTGCAGATTAAATCATCACTTACACAGACTTGAACTAGTGGAAAACACCGAATGCCGTCTATGTCTAGAGGAAGATGAAACGGCAAGGCATGTCCTGTGCACTTGTCCCGCTGCAGAAAGTACCTGGTTCTCATTATTTGGCAAAGGTCAGCTTTTGTCTGAGGACTTGGACAATCTCTCACCCAACAAGGTTATCAGCTTTATTAAAAGGATGAACCTATTGGGTGAAATATAAATTAGGAGTGAGCCACAATAGACCGATTGGTCGCGGTGGAGGGTCTGGTATAGACCCACTCACATTTCAACCTAACCCTAACCTAACACCTTAAAGTAAACAGCAGAGTTAAATTTGAAAATTTGTGGGTTATATCGCAGAAGAATAAGTTGTTATATACTTATAAATAGTGACTACTATTAAGTATTTTAATTAGTTGTGCATAGTACAACGTGCATAAATATCAATTACAGAAATTCTTATGCGAAATAAACATGGCGTTCCTCATACTGTCTGTGATTGGTTGAAATGCTTATGCTTCTATGCTATGGGCTTATGCCGAGTTGTTTGTTATAGCTTTAATGCTGATTATGTTATCCATTTGATAACAAATAAGTGGAAGTGATACTACAATATTTAAAACACCATTTCTTGAAATTAATAGAATATCTATTTTTATTTGATGTCGTGTAGCAATTAGAATAAGGGAATATGAAATTTGGGGACCATATATCATCTGTTATGCGTAACAGTCATATCCCATACATAACTCATTTCCTGGGATATGATCCCTTCTCGTATGTTTATGGTTAAAAAAATGTTTAATTTGTTTCAGATTTGCACATCATCTAACTGTCAAACGATTGTGTTTCCGACCAGTCTTTGGGAAAGCTGGTTATAAAAAAGGCCATGAAAATGTTCTTCAATTAGCCAGTTGCAGTTCTGACTATTCGGTGAAAATTTACGATATTTTTGTAAATACAGTAACTTAGTAATTATTAAGTTCTAATTTATTGTACAGTTTTGTTAAAGATACACTTACTGTTATGAAATCGGTCATAAACGTAGATGAGGTAGGTTGGTTGGTCAATGATTAATGAAGAGGAAACCGAAGTACATGTTGCTTTTGTTTTCTCTGTTGAGAAATAAGTATTTCTTCTAATTTATGACCGCTTTCATCAAGGATACCAACAAATAAAGAGTTTTATAAATTTTTATATTCATAGATTTTTTTAAATTAGTTTTTATCGTCATGGTTATTTATGGGTCATTCCCATGAAGTCTGCAGCTTGCCCAGCCTGTGTAAGTATAAAAATTAACATTTAATTCTTATTGAACAAATATTACAGAGTTCATATATTTCTCCATTATTTTAACATAGGCAGTTATTTATTTTCCATGTTTCTTGTCGAATATGTGATCCAAATGTTTCCTCTGTTAACTGTCCTTCTTGGAGACAACTGTATTAAAATAAGTTGGAAATTTAGTCACATCTGGCAGAACAGTGATTTTCACTTTTAGGTTTGCTAGGCTTCCTGTCTAATACATTTAGAAATTGCACCTATTAAAAAATTGCCTACTTGATGTAATGTCGACATCTGTTGAAGCACTCTAGTACTATACACAATCCGTTAGAGGAGAATAGTGATATAGTCTAGTATACTTTAATTTGGCGTGTGTATGTATGAGATAATATTTCCGTACGATTTCATTTTCTCTTGTACACAAAGATCCAGAAATATTGTCCACGTAGACAATGTTTCTGGACTATTGCTTTAACTTTGTGTACAATATGGGAGAAAATGAAATTGTACGGAAATATTAACTCATACATACACACGCCAAGTTAAAGTATACTGGACTATACTGATGCTGTTGTGGGTGTGTTATTGTAGGAACGTTTCGCCACTAAAAATATTTACATTCACAGACAAAAAATGAGATGTCTCTGTGTAGAGAAAATTTGTATTGCAGATAGGTTACTTAAGCCAAAAAATATCACAGAATGAAAGTATCTTCGCGGCGGAGAGTTTGCTTGGCATGTCAAAGGGTAGTGGTTCAATCGTGACACGCTACAGTTTCTTTTTGTTTTAATTATAACATTCGTTTAATTCTATCTCATTTTTAAATACTAGTGGCTTGCTTTCGTTGCATTCCCTGAGTATTCTACACACTTGTACTAAAACACCTATGAACGGAGTATTGCGTTATAATTTGTCAATAAAATGTCAAAATTTGTATTGTTAAACAGCACGAAAAATTAAATAATTTGTGTAATAAATTATCTGTTCTTACTGAAGTGAGGTCCATTGAGGGGACCGTATTTTTATCTGGATTAGTTTTAAAATACATCATCATATTCATAATGTATCACTGCTTCTGTTTAATGGAAAGGGAATGTTTTACACTTCGTTGGCGATGACTGAACTAAATACAGGTCATATTTGGACTGCTTCTGCTCAATAATTTGTAAAAATTTTGTAATTTGTCGAAAAATAAATAGAGAAAAAAACAGCAATTATTATTAATGATCCACAGTCGTGTCGATACAAATGCGAGTGCTTTAATCTATAAAATCACTTATATGTCATGCGGGACATGTAACAGCATTTGTGCATTTATAAATCTTGCTTTGAATTATACCCCCCTCGAACTTCTAAAGCCAATAGGATTTCTTGTACACATTGATCACGTGTAACTACTACTATCCTCCTATAAATGGATTGAGTTAATTATTTGTTTGTAAGTCAAGTTTTCAAGAAAGTTATTGGTAAATGTAAGTAAAATTATAATGATAGTAGTATGACTGACTGATGGTCGAGAAGTAAGCGCACTTGCCTCTCACCCAAAAGTTCCGGGTTCGATCCCCGGTCGTGGCAGTGGAAAATACTTTGAAAGGAATTTTTTCACTATACACGGATTGGGTGTATGTCCCCTGTCTCTAAATGTGTAGCCCCCTCCGAACACAAGGCTCTTCTAGAGTCTTTCAGGATAAAGGGGATCGTCATTGCCATTGCCTGATGTATTTATTTATTATTATTATTAGTCTTTGAAGTTGAATTTTCTCTCCATTACAATATTTAATAATTCATATTAATTTCTAATTCAGTGAGAAATGTGGCTGCTTTAGCATACTTCTTGCTGAATTATAAGTCAAAATTGACATTAAATTTAAAAGTCCTCTGTTGACTAAAAAGATAATGAAGGGGAAAACATGTAACGAAAAAGTGGATTTATTGTTGATTACTTGAAATTGTTTTCTCAGCAAACATTTGCATTATTAAAATGAGAAAAATAGAAAGTAAAAGCGGCCCAACGAAAATATCCAGAAAACAGGGACAGAAATGCGAAACAAAATTAGGACTACTTTCTCTGTTAATATCATTTCTACATATTTAAATAGTTTTAAACAATTGTTTAGAATTTCGAAAATCTATATTAATACAGAACTCCGTGGTTCAAATATGCAATATTTCCGAAAAATGAAATTCGTTTTTTCTCTTATACATTGGTAGTAAATGGGTCTTAGAAATTCTACTACCCTATTCGAGGGGAGTTCCTAGGGGCTGCGTTTCACCAATTTATTAGAGATAGTGCGCTAAAAAGATAAATAACTTTTGTGATAGATATAAAGTATAAGTCTAAGAAAAAAAGATTTGATACAATTTTTCATAAAGAGTCGGTAGTCGGGAATTGCAATGTGACATACAAAAAACGAATACCTTCCAACATTCTTCAATTAGTGACTAGTAAAATATCACATTTAGCGAAGAACTCATAATAACCAAAAAGATTTTCCATAAAATGATGATAAATTTGTTGACGTCATGTGTTAAATATAAATAATAAGAAAGTTTTTCATTAATATGTGTCATGACCTGATGGGTGCAATATTTTTTCAACCATTTAAACCACCTGCTTTGAAAAAAATTTAACTCCTATTGTTTCCCCGAATGGATTACCCCAGTCTTGTAAATTTTGTTATTTTGGATTTGCTGAGAAAAGTCATCCTTTATAAAAAGTTTTGCTTGTCTTAGGAAGTCATAAACAATAATGTTAAGATTAAGGTAAATTATACAGGATGTTCTAAAATTAGAAAATATGATATTGTTACGTGTTTACGATCTTCAGTAAACACTCTGTAGGTTCAAATAAATCGCAACAAGAATGTTCACCACCACTATTTTGTTAATCACTTAAATTACAATAGTTAATCCTTAAAAATCACACAACTAATAATAACTTTAATATAAATTCATTACTTTTATATCACAACTGTACTTTACTTTTCTGACCATTTGTCAACTCTTATCTAACCAAAAAACCCTCTCTGTATACCAGAACTGTACTGTATACTCAATTGAACTGTCCCCCATCTGCTGGATTCACCTCTTTATATACACGCGCTTGGAATGTCTAGAATATCATTGTAGAACTTTCCAGAATGTACTGGAATCCTCTACAGTTTTCTTAGGCATTACTAAATGGCGATTCGTCAGTTGGCCCACAGATGGCGCCACCCTACTGGTCAGGGAATAATTAAACTCTCCTCTCTGTTAGCGGGCAGCACATCACAATATCGTCTTGAGATTGAGGTTTTTTGTTCATAAATAGCAAATTACGCAAACAAAATATCAGAATTTATAACAAAAAATTATGAAATCGCCCATTTCTTCGGCCCCAATTTTGAAATTTTTTCTCATTATATAGGGGAATTGAGAAGGAATATACATATCAAATAGCCATATATCTAAACGTTATAATATAGCACGTCGTCATCCAAATAATAATAATAATAATAATGATTTATTGGTGGCATTGTTGCTACTATACAAAGGTACTTACAGGTACAGTAACAATTTTAAGATACTTTTGATTTATTTAGGGTTTAAAAGTGCTTTAATATGTTCAATAAAACGATATTGGTTTTAAAGTTACCTTAAGATAAACTAAAAGTTCTTAAGCCCACTTATTCTCATGCAAAGAATTTAATGTACTCTTTAAATTAAAATTAAAAAACTATTTGCTCTTAATGCCCTATTGATCTTATACTGGTTTTATAATACTCTTGATAATGGCTATTTTAAAACTAATTTGCTTTTTTAAAGGATTAAATAGCAAGTTAGTTTTAAAACAATCCATTTTGGAAGAAATAGTTTAAATGTAGTTTATGGAGTACCCTTGATCTACTCATTAAAACCTATTAAGAAAATTATTTTATCTTAAGATGCTCAATAAAATTCCACATTAAATCCAAAAACATAATTTTTACGTTTTAAAGAGTGCATTAAGAATATTTTAAAGCTCAAAGGTTTTAATTTAGTCGATTTGGTTAAAATAAATGCCTGTTGGATTTTTGACGACTTTATAAAAATTAATTCTACCCCCTCTACATTCGGAGAAAACGCCATCTGCTCAATAATTGAGCTAATTTAGTGAACCAGTGCAGTCCGGCGTGTACCTATTTTAAAACTGGCACAATTTGTAAGGTTAGGATTTCATTCGCGCGCCAAACCACTTTAAATCAATAAGGCCACGAGTTTGAACATATTAAAGCAACTCAGTTTTAAAATGAGAGTAAATAGACATTTGCGAGAGTAATTGTACTTAAAGTGGTAAATAAAACGATGTTTTAAGTCTTCTAAGATTTAAAATGTTCTATAAACTTGCAATTAGTTTTAATCAAGATCGCACCATGTTTTATATAAAATACAGACGGACATGATGGACATTTTCAATAGCCAGAGAAAAAAAATTAAAATATATGCACTTTACATCCTTAAATAACCAAAGAACGGCGTGTCCAAACATACAATTTAATAAAAAAAATGCCGTTTTAGCTATTTCACATAAAAGTTGTCCGACTTTAGTATACAAAATAAAACCCTTTTAGGATTAATTATAATGATTCTCAAGATAATTTAGTTTGCTGCAAGTATATTTTAAATGCAAAACGTCAGTTAATAAGTTTTAACACATAAACTTAAAGATGCCTTGAAGAACTTTTTAAGAATATAAAATTAAAACTAAATGGTATTAATATAGTTTTCAAATTTAGTCTTGAAGACCCTTTTAGGATGGGCTCTTTTTGGCTAGAAGCTGCTTTATGGTGGTCCCAAGGCTGTCTTTTATTGGAAGTTTTATTGTATAGTTTTAAAGCGACCTTGGAGATCGTAATAAGAGCATCAGTGTTACTTGGGAAGTCAAAACACTACAATATAAAAATAAAATCGACATGAATTTATACTAAAAGTAATTACTTAACAATAAAAAATACACAAAAAAGTGTGCAGACATGCTACATTAGTTCCATAGAATAAAAAAGACCACATATATATTAAAATAGAAATTACAGGTCGAAATTGCTAAAATTATTAGGCAGGTATGGAACACTATGGAAAGCTTTGTTTTTTTAAGTAATATTTAATTTTGTTCCTAAATTGTGTGAAAGCTAAGTCTTTTACATAATCAGAGGGAGGACATTGTACATATTTATGCAGTGATAGCTAGTTCCATCTCTAGTACGTGAGAGTCTCAGATGGTTATGAGCTTCCTTTTTTTATTTCGAGTATAGTAATTATGTATATCACAATGTAGAGTACATAAGTTTTGCCTTTTAATATAACATATCCCAGATAGCACTAAGACATACCAAAGACGTCTTAGGGACGTCTGCATGGGACATTCGAGACGTCTTAAAAACGTCCACTTTAAGACGTAAGTCGTACAGAACACGTCTTGGGGATGTCCATTGTTACTAATCAAAACGTCTTTAAGACGTCTTATTTTAGTCCATTTTAGGCCTAAAAAAGGCATTTATATGACATTACGGAGACGTTGTTAAGACATTTTATTCTGGTCCATTCTAGTCCCAAAAAAGACCTTCACGGGATATTATTGAGATATTCACAAGTAGGTGAAAAAATGTCATCTTTAGCGATATAGTCAGGTAAAGTCTAATTTGGCATGTGAATGAGTTGATAATATATGCATGCGATTACACGTGTGGCACACTCTGTAATAGCTAAAAATTATTGTCGCATAAGTCTACTGAATTTCTCTACTATTGCGATAACTTTGTGTGCAACACATACGAAATCGTACGCATATTATCAACCCATCCATACATCAAAATATACTTTACCTAATTATATACAGCTTGGCTGCCAATAAGACGAATGCAGCATTGTGCGATGAATCGGCCTTTCCTCTGTTTATTGTAAACTGCCTGCCTGTCTGCCATATTAGTGGTCAATTTGTATACACCAGTTACACCACAGAGACTAGAAAAGTTGAATTAGAGGCAAATTCTATACCCAAGAATACCGCCTCGACTCAAAAGTTTACACAATTTTCACTGTTTTTAGTCCTTTATATTCAAAAAACTTATAATTAAATCAAGTATGGAATAACAATACAGTTGGTACTGGGAAATAAAACAAAATTTTGTTCTTCTAAATTTTAATTTTGTGCCAGAAAATGCATGATATAATCGAAATAAATTACCTTAATTATTAAGTCAGGACAATATTGGCCAACTATACATAAAACCACAGCATAAAACACTGCAAACCAAAGGAGTTGAAATGAAACGATCAACTCAACTGTCAGACATAAAGCCAACCCGAAAACATGACGAAGTCAAGCAAATGCGGTCGTGCCGGAATGACATTTATCGCTGGAAAAGCGCGGTAAATTCAAAACTTAGAAGTTATTAATTTGCTATTTTTTAGAATTTCCAAGTTGTACATCTACGACGAAATTCTTATTTCACGCAAAGAATTATTAATTTGGTTATGAATGTATTATTTTTCAAAACACAATATAAAAAAGCTAGGAGGCCTAATATGGACATACTAAAGACGTACATTTTTTGATGTCCCAAAGACGTCCCACTCTGGACGTCCATTTTAGGTCCTAAGACGTTCAGACCAAATTAAGACCAAAATTGGACGTCTCTGGGACGTCGTGTGCTATGACGTGTTTGAATGAAAAAACTATAGTAAGCTACTATTAAGGTTTTCTGAAACTCTTCGCTAGATTCCTTATTAGAAAAATTATTTTTAAAAGCTTACCTGACAGGTACTCGATGTGTTTTTCCCATGTTAGTATTGGATCAATGTAGATCCCTAAAAATTTTACCTTTTCGCTATTTGAATTACGATTTGGTAAATTACGCAACGTGAGAATTAATGAGTTTTACTTTCATTTATGCTTAATGCATTTACTGTAAACCAAGCCTTAAGATTTGAATGTGTACTTGATACATCACGTTGAATTACATCTAACGATAAATCTTGAAACAGTTTGGTTGTATCATCTGCGAACAAAAAGAATCAGCATCCGGGCAACAGTTTAGTAGGTCGTTGATGTAGATTAAGAAGAGGATGGGTCCTAAGACAGAACCTTGCGGCACGCCATGCTTTACCAACTGCCACTCAGATGTGCACCCATTATAGCTCACATACTGCAATCTGTCCGAAAGGTAAGACTTAATTAGTGCTATACTATGTAAGTATCAAAATTGTAGGTTTCTAATTTTTGTAATAAGATTTTGTGGGACACACAAACAAAAGCTGTTGTTAAATCTAGGAATGATGTGTGCCTGTACATGTTTTCTTCAAATTTCTTTAATACAATTTGTGTAAAATTGTTTATTGCCAATACGAATAAAAGCAAATTGCAGAATCAACATTTACTTGTACAGCCAATTTTACTGTAAACATAGATGAAGTATCTTTAAAAAATGCGGGGGCCTTCAGTAGGGGTGTTATAGAACATCTCGAAAAATTGTAAGAATTACTTTATTGATCTAATAAAAAATGACGTCAACTCCATACAATATAAACATATGTTATGACACACGCATCTCCCTTAGCCTCTTTATTTCTCTATTTTAATTTAGTGCAACCTCCTACCAATAACCTGTGTCACTGAGGGCGAGCGTAGGTGCGTCTTTACTATGTACATACTTCGGTATGCGATGTAAAGCAACGACAGGCGCAGTTAGTACTTGGATGGGTGACCATTCCAACGGAAACCGCGTTCTCGCCTCACACATCTTCCAGCAGCTTGTATATCAGTGTATGCGCGGAAGCTATACAACCTTAGGCGACGGTTGTATAGGGGATATACCATCCTTTGGAGGGGATGTAAAGCCGTCGGTCCCTTGTCTATTAAATGTTAGGCAAGTAAAAGATCCCTATTCTTCTTAAGGGAAGAGGTTCGGCAAAATTCCTGGTTGGGGGTAGCTCGTCTACAGGCGTCGGTGTTAGGCCTCTGTAGCGGAAATAGGCAGACGTTAAATAAATGTATAAAAAAAAACCTGTGTCACTCAAACGGATCTAAGGCCTGCCGCATATTGGACCCAGCACAGCACAGCCCACATCCACGCGTGGGTGAATTCTGTGATACATAGTAAAACCAAATTGGATCCAACTTTCTGAGTAAAACAAGAAGTGGCGCATATTGAACCCAGCCCACGGCGACATTCACCACGCGTGTGATGTTTGTTTTACTATTGGTACTTTCGTTCGTCTTGAACAATGAACACAATCACTAAACAACCAATTGAGTTGCGATATTTTTCAAATTCTTGATTTCTATTGGTTGCTTACTAATCACAATCACTTTGTTCAAGACGAACGAAAGCAGCTTATGTATCACAGAATTCACCCACGCGTGGGAGGGGGCTGCGCTGTGCTGGGCTGAATCCAATATGCGGCGGACCTATGATTGATATTAGCTGCCCACATTTAGTATGAAACATAGGGGTAATTGTTTGTAGCTATATATTTTGTATAGCAACAAAATATAATGAAAATATTAGCATATTTTAAGTCAATTTATAGTTAATATAAAAGTGTATATTGAAAGAATGCTATACTATCTAATTGCCTGATTTTGACACAAAGGAATTGTAAACAACTTCCTCGCCTCGACCTCCTTGTATTCACAATACAATAAAATACAACACGTGATATTGGAGTACAGAATCAGCTCTGTTGATAGTACAATATATAGCGAATTACGAATAAATGATGTTATTACTGTTAGCCAGGAAACATTAAGAAGGTTGATAAAAACCAATTCCAACCCTCTCCTTCTCTATCTCTAACTGTCTAACGAACGCGGACCGTTGAAGGTTTTTGCGTGATACCAATTAAACTGCCGTGGCACGCTGTACATGTACTTAGTAAAACCTAACTGTGACATTTCATGTACATAGAACATGGGTTATTGCTATATTCATAAATTATAGAAATCTGTGTTATAGATTTGGTAAAACAAAGCACTATGTAGAGGTATAAGACCAGTTGAAGGTAAAGTGGTAGAACAGGTCTGCTAATTGCATGTAAATTCTCTATATCAAGTTTTGGTTTCGTTGGTGAAGGGGGCAATAGGACTTCAGTCGGTAATGGTCAAGTATTGTTTACTTGTCACAGTGTGACACTACCCAATTATACGTTTTTCTACGTTATTGACACGTGTTTACACCCTCCAGTAAACACCCCAAACGTAGATTCAACAAATTACAACAAAACTTTCACTGACCACTAAATTAAATAATTAGTCCTTATAATAACACACTAATTATAACTTGAATCTACTATAGATTCGCTACTTAATACACAATTTGTTTCTGTTCGTTATCTTATCTGATCACATGCTAATCTAATACATAACTGTCCTCCGTGCATTGGATCCGCTTTTTACATATATACGTGGCACTTATTCCCGAACAGTCCATTTTCCTCCAGACCGTTCCGGACACTTCTCGACCCTTCTAATTAGTCATTCCAGATGTTTCTACAGTTTTCTACTCCATCCGTGGTAATGGTAGTTCGCCAGTCGGCTCAGAGATGGCGTCGCTTTACTGGTAACTAATTGGACAGGCCTCTTTTTACTCTACTACTAGGTATTAGATCTCTCCTCGTAAGAGGACATGGGTGTGCATATAACATTATACACTTACTGAACGAGTTTTTGCTGTGAAGACCTTTTAAAGGGGATCAAAATAAAAGGTTGACTAAAATGTCTGTAATTATAACTAAAAGGTCTTTCTATTCATCCATAAAGTCCCAATTCTGGCAATTTTGTTAGTCTATAACAACATTGATAGTTGGATGGATCTGGGTTTCGAAACGACGGTGTTTTTTTCGAATTTTTTCTTTGTGTATATTATGTAGTCGGACTTCCTCTATCATCTGGTCATGTTTATGGGCGCAAGGGTGGTGGTGAAGGGGGGTGGGGAATTTACATGTAAAGATAGGGAAAATCTGTTCCTCGGACATAACTCACTTAGTTTGATTCGGATCGAAAAAGTGTGAAATGAATAAAATGAAGGGCTCGCGAAAGCACATAAACTGAATTTTGACTCATCGAAATCGGTCTAGCGGTTCCCGAGATATTGCGATTTGAAGGTACGGATTTGTATACGCCGGATTTTTCGCTGCATCGGGAACGTACCGAGAGCCGTTTCCGCGTTTTTTCGGAGAAGAAAGTGACTTGGGGACCTTTTTTTTTCTTCCCCCGATAGACACGCAGGACTTAAGTATTGTGACCGAATTTCAAGTCGCTTGGTTGATTAGGGGGGGAGGGGGAAGGATAAACATAAATGAAATTAAAACTTCTGTAACTTCCGCAATTTTTTCCGCAAATCGCGCAGCAAACATAAGATTGTATACTAATGTATCTACTTTGAGTTCCGCTCATGTATTTTCAATTTTCGCCATAAATAAACAAATGGTTTCGAAATAACCAATTTATTGTTGTTATTGTTTTTAGAAAGAGTCATTTTTTGCCAGGAAGGAAAGGGGTAGGGGAGATTTTTTTTCCACCATCGAATGTGGAATTTTTTTCTCTTTGATTTGAGCCCAACCAGATTGCGATCTGATGACTAGGAGGGGAGAGGGGGGGGGGGCGCAAAGCTTTTGCCCTGTAGAAGGGCAATGGAAAGGGTTAGGGATTCCGGGCCAGGCTCATTTTCAAGGGAAATCAATTCTCTTTCAAGATTTTTTTACCCCAAAGCTCTAACTTCATTAGGGCCATACATTTATAAAAACGAGCGCGGCAATCCAGCACCCATGCAGCGGGATACCGGGGGAGCAGCCTAGCGCTCCCACTTCTCTCCCTCCTCTCTCACAAATACACGTCCCACTCCGCTCGTCCGGCTCGAAGTGGTGTGTGACGACTGGCACGAGAGCCCCTTTAAGTAGGATCAGTCTTTCGGTTGGTGTTTGTTGCAATCGAAGCATTAGCGTTTTGATGGTAATATGCAATTGTTACACTTAACGCGCCAGGCTTGTAACTTGTAATTCGGCGCCCGGCGGAGCACATAGCCTGGAGAGTAGCTGTTGGTTGCAGTCTGGTTACGTTCTTTATAGTAAAATTAGAATTTTATAGAGGAGTTTGCGACTAAAAATATTATGTTTTAAGTGAGTTATGTCCAAAAAACTGATTTTGCCTATCTTTACATGTAAATTTCCCCCCCTTCACCAACCCCTCGCGCCCGCAAACATGACCAGATGATAGAGGGAGTCCGATTACATAATATTGACAAAAAAAAATTGAAAAGGACACTGTCGTTTCGGGTCTTTTTTCGTGCCAGATCGATCCCACTATGAGGACACCAACTATTTATAACTTACTGTTTATTTCTCAATTGGAAAATATTTTAAAAGTGTTAGCAAGCCATAAAGTGCTTGGGAATTTTTAGATTGCTCGCGAACTCTAAAGTGCTTGTGAGCCCTTTCGAGTGCTCGTCGAAGCACTAAGCACCGATTCTAAAAAGTGCTCCTGGGCACAAAAGTGCTTAGACGACCACTGGCACAATGCTTAGGAACAGCTCTGGTTTTCCTTTTCACTCGCATTATTTGAAAATCAAGTGCAATTATTTTCTTCTATTATTTTTCTTGTTTTGTTTTTCCTTCATGGAATTATGTATACACTCTATTAAAATATTAAGCATCTATAAATACGTTGAATACAAAAAATACTATATAAATTTTTCTTCAGTGATGGCCCCCTCGAGGCCAGTTGCTGGCGGCCCTGCTTTTGAGCTAGTTACGCAAGACAGAAGATTGCATAATTTCCGTCAGTATTTTAATGCATATATATATTTTAGCGAATATATTATATAAAACTACTACAATTATACATGGTAGATCCCTTAGTAATTAATAAAATAATACAAACATTTACATAAATTTACAATTCTGAATATCTAATGAAGTTGTCACAGCCTATGTAAAATCAAGACATCCTCTCATCCCTGTTTGAGCTTAAATTTACATATGTACACAAATTTAATTATATTACCTTCAACAAGAAGCAGGAATTTCGGATCTTTTACACCTACCAACTTAGAACAATATATAATGATGATGCTTCGTGTTGCATCATACTATTATTACTTTATTTGCATATTATAGGGAATACATTAAAGGTAGGGACTATTCCCAATTACAACGTATATATTGTCAATTCGACGGCAAATATCTCGTTAACATTACATGCATCATGCATCCAGCTATTGTTTCTTATTTACATAATACAGAGACGAAATTGTGTAGACTTATATTACTGTGATGTGGCTTATTATAATTCATGCCATTTTTATATGGCAGGTGTAATAGGTAGGTATATTGTTATAATTATTATTTTGCGCCTGTGACATTGTTAAATGCATTAAATGGTATCTAATATGCCTCCAGTAAGGATTTTAAAATCTCACTAGGTACCATTTTTCGATGCTGCTCATAAATTTATTTCAACGTAAATAAATATAGATATTGAAGTCATTCAAAAAAACCGCTGCCCAAGGATTCACTAGTTCCACATCCAGATTTTGTATCCAAATCTTATATACTAAATCCCAACGTAATATTTTACTCCCTTTAATAATAGGGTGGGGGTGGCTAATCCAAATTTTTTTTAAAGGCCCTTGATTCTCGTATACACTAAATCCTAATTTAATTTTTTACTTCCTTCAATACTAAGGTGGGGGTGGCAATGGGGTGGTAGAGGGGGTGGTTAACGCCAAAATAAATTTTAGAGGTCCTTGGTTCTCGTACACACTAAATCCCAATTTATTTTTTTACTCCCTTTAATAATAGGGTGGGGTGGCAATGGGGGTGGTAGAGGGAGTGGCTAATGCCAAAAATTTTTTAGAGCCTTGGTTCTCGTATACACACTAAATCCCAATTTAATTTTTTACTCCTATTAATAATAGGGTGGGGGTGGTAGGGGGGATGGGTAATGCAAAAAAATGTTTTGAGACGTTTCGTTGTTGTATGCACACTAAATCACATTTTAATTTTTTTACTCCCTTTCATAATAGTGTGGGGGTGATATAGGAGGTGGAGGGTGGCTGATGCCAAAAACAATATTCAGACCTTGACTTTTCGCACATCCCCTAAATTGCAATTTTTGGACTCTTACCTGCTTGCTTTGCCTATTTATCCTTATTTACCCCATTTACCCCCAACCCCTTGAACCGAATTAGATCAAAATATAATCTAATTCCATGAAAATCTAAAATCCTGCGGTATTGCAGACGAGCAATGGGAACAACTTGCAGCGGACAGAACCGAATGGCGAGGGGTTGTGGCCAGCTATCAAGGAAATGTTGCTGCAAGAAGGCCGAATCCAAGACCTAACCAGGTCTATGTTTGTCCTGATTGCGGTCGACTTGTGCTCTCCCGAATTGGCCTCTATAGCCATAGTCGTGTGCACCGTAGATGAATGGAAATTACAATAGACTACACCTTTTACTTGTTTTTTATTGTACGCAATTTATCGACTGTAAAATTTCTATACTCGGACTCGAGTAACGGCTAATAATAATAATAGTTATAGATTGCATATTATATTGCTCTCTTTATTGAAGTCATTTAGATAAAATGATTTGATGTTCAAATATTATATGAAAAGAAAATAGGAGAAACATGAAAAATTGTAATAAATTAGGAAAAATTTAGACGCAATAAAAGGCGAAAAAAACTTAAAATCAAGAGATTTAGATAAAATAATACTTGAGGCCGAGCCCTGACCCCCAAAATAAAGCCGTCGTGTTTAGGATCCGCCACGATGTGGATACCAAATGAATCGTATAATAATAATAATAAATAAACTATACAATCAACCAACTGACGCCGAATGCGAGCGAAAAAATTCATTTAGAATTTTTTTAAAAATTGGCCGTTTCTTGTGGCTACCTGATATTTTCTTTTGTATTTATTCATTCCCTACGACATTGCTATCTGCCGCAGCTGTGACTCGAACTCCGGAGTGGTAAGGCAACTAGCCGTGTTGTCTCTCACTTAACCCCGTCTAATCTACTGCTATCAACTGGGTAACACATGAGAAGCGCCAGTATATCGTATTGCCACTCTAAATATCGGTATTTCCTGTACTATAAATGCCTTTTATATATTCATTAAAAATCCTACTTCTTACTTAAGAAATACATCTCAGATACTGATAAATAATGCATTAGTGTACAGACTGAAACAGTTTCCCAGCTATTATTGATTTCTTTTTGTTATTCTAATCCAAGATATGCAAAGCTAGACTCTGCGGAGCAGTTTGTGCATTTGATAATCCATATCATATGCACTATGCAGAAACACTTATAGGAATTGAAGAACCTGGAAATTCCTTGTGAACAGCATAGCGGTAGTTGGTGAAAGACAACGGGGTTCGTAGCTGCTGTAGTAATTAAAAGTAAATAAAGGGCGACACATAGGAACCTAACTCACTAAAATAAACAGTACTCATTGGGTTTTTGGAAAAATTAAAATTTATTAACAGAATATTAAAGGTTATAACATATTAAAATAGAGATTGTTACGTGCGAAAGATAATGTTCATCAAGTGACCACCGTTTTCTTGGATACAATTTGCAAGCCGTATTAAAAAAATCTTCGTTCACTTTGCCCAATATTTGCCGATCAATCACACCAATTTCTTCCCTGATAGCATCTGTTAAGTCGTTTAATGCAAGTGGCTTGTGGATATGTACCTTTGATTATAAGTATCCCCAGAGAATGAAATCAGAGAGGGAAAGACCAGGGGAGTTCGATGGCCATGGCACAACTTCGAATTGAGAATAATGCTCCCTGGGAAAATTTCTGAGAACGATCATCGAATCATTTGCAGTATGCGGTGAGCCGTCGTTTTGCTGAAACCACACATTTGAACGTCATATCCCTGGTCTGCGTAGTTCTGCCTGCGAAAAGGTTCTGATCATATAGATGTAGCGAGAAGAGTTAACCGTAGAAAAAATAAGGCCCAATGATTTCGAATAGGACAATAGCACACCAAATTGTGAGGCGGTCACTATGTAGATGCTTTTGGTGTATATGTTACGTGGATTACCTGCAGACCAATAAATATCTGTTGATTCCATCAATGAAATGAAAATGGGCTTCATCGCTCATTATACCTGTTGCTTTTTCGTCATCCTCGATAATCACTTAGATGCAAAATCTTCACGATTTTCATAATCTCTCGTCTTCAGTTCCTGCGTAAACATTATTGTGTATTGGTGGAAGTGCAAATCACGATGCAAAATTTGTTTAATTCTAGCATGCTTTCGAGCTAATTGTTCAGGGGTCCTTATCAAAACTTCTATCATTTGATCAACATTTTATGGAGTACTTACATTCTTTCTAGGAACAGCTAGCTTCCTCTTCATCAAACTACCGGTTGATGTCAAGTTTCTCACCCAAGTAAGTATAGTGTTTGTTGAAGGAACTGCTCCATGTCGACCCACATTAAAATCCAGCTCCAGCTCCCCCCTGCCAGGGATGGTTCTCAGGGTGTACCTAATGTAAGTATACCATTTTAGTATGTATTACTTAATCAACAAATTTGTGGCTTGTCATTTGTACCACCTTGTTTGATTTACTTAGTATTCAATTAATTGCCAAATTAAATCCTCTCACAAGCCAAGCGAGTTAAAGTAATTTTAGCCATGAATATCGCCGGTACTCCTTACTTAGGCAATAAAGCAATACGCAGGATATTTGTGGACGTTGCCCACAAGGTCAAAAAGGACAAAAAGTATTATTTTATATTGCTTCACATCATCAGGCCACAAGTGAAGCAAGTTATAGTTCACGAAACCGGTCGCCATTACAAGATTGAAGAATTTAGTGAGATAAGACATTGTTTGTTTTTACTCAGTATGAACAACTCACTTGGGGTCTACTCTATGGTATTATTTTATAAGCTTTACCAAAAATAAGTCTTAAGTTACCCCTAGTACGTCAAAGTGTGACTCATGCCGACGCCGCAATAATATCAAAATTAAGTAATCCAAATATCTTTGATCTAAAAAAAATAGTATCTACTATCGAAATGTTATGTCATCAACTATACCTAAACAAAATAATAATTAAGAATGCAACATGGAAGGATTATTATGAGAGTAGCATTCGCAGTTATAGAATAGAATAGAATAGAATAGAATAGTATTCTATAGAATACGATGGGATGGATTGGAATGGAATAAAATGGAAAGGAACGAAACGGAACGGAATGGAACGGAAGAGAATAGAATATATATAGTTGACTTTTTTAAGAATGATATTTTTGTATGGTCTACGTTGTAGTTTTGAGCAGATCTCACTGGATAATTGTGCTTTTAACTAAGAAAGGTTCAAGATAGGTAAGCATTAGATTTTTGTCTATTATATACAGTGTGTGAACACTTCCACAGTTTTCCAAAATGCCTCGATCTATAGGCATTGAAAAAATAAATATAATATGGCAATGCAATACTTATTGTTCTGTGCACGCCTACGCCACTGTCCCATGGAATGTGCGAGAAAGAACCTGAGGCGCCGCGAACAACGGTCTGGATGATTCTAGAGAGTTCGAGTACATTCGACGCGAGTATATAGAGTAGATCCAAACGCACTGGGGACAGTTTGATATGAGACGAACAAGTGAATAGAGGGAATACGAATGGTAATAAGTTGTGAATTATAGTAGTGATACTGTAGTAGATGAAACTTGTAATTAGTGTGTACTAATGTGTATAAGGACTTAGTTATTGTAATTAAGTGATATAGTAGTGGTTTATGAAATTTCCTGTTGCAATTTATTGAACCTATATACAGGGTGTTTACTGGAGATTTTAAACACGTAACATTATGTTCTATTTATATCATTTACCTTTGCTTTCATAGATTTTAGGCTTATATATTATATGACCTCATCTCGTAGATAATTATGGATTGAAAATATGGGTATAGGTTTGAATTAAATATGATGAGTTTTTCAGGAGGCCACAATGGATATCAGTAAATTTTAAGAATTAATATGTAAATTCAAGCTGTTTCCTTAACCTAAAACAAACTTGTATTATTCTTATTAAAGTGTGGTAGTGCAGAAACATTTTTAAATAACCTTTTCATGAAACTTACAAATGATAATGGCTTATTTAAAACGAACTAGAATTTATTTTCATAAAAGACTTGACTTTTAATTGCCTATTACGTTAATGCTTAAACAAAACAACAAAATAAACGAAATTGACAAGGTAAGAATGCAGGTCATTAAAAGTTGTTGCAAACAAACCTACTTAAGAAATTTTGTGGTTGCAGAGTTTTAAAGAATTGAGTTTGTCGTCAGCAGGTGCGGCAGGATCACTTGACTGTGCCTAGGAGAATGAGGAAAATTCAGCTTAGGGCAGATTGAAAGAATCAGCATAAGCCGCCACCAATACGTACAAGTTCCGCCGTTGTACCGGATTACGGAGTCTGCGACCCCGAATGTGTATCTAAGCCAGGAATTTCTGAGTTTCTGAAATATGGGAAATCAATTTCCAATATACAGGGTCATTCAGCTAAAAGTCTCTAGTTCGATTACTGCGGAAAACTAATAATTATATAATCAATTCCATTGAACATCAGTGAATAGATACTCCTAAAGACCACATTTTGAAGTTAAAGTTCAAATGTCGTTCAAAGTTCAACTACAGTGTATGGCGATATATACCGGGTGTAACAGGATCATGGTATATCCCCTTTTTCCTTTAGTTTTGAAGATAATTGATTGAAATTTAGGATATACTACATACATAATAAGCGGCACTTTTTGACATACAACTGATTTTTTTTCACTTCCGGTTTCGCCGGAAGTGACACTAACTTTCGATTTCTAATGGAACACCCAATATATTACTGCATTTCTGAATTCTGCATAATTTTCTGAATCCAACGATGTTAAATAAGTGACATTTCAAACACCATTTTTTTATAATATAATTTTATTTTTCCATTTAAGTGTGCCATGACGGTTCCGATTTATACTAAATGACCCGTGTAATGCTACAAAAATCGAAATCCCGTTAAAAACACTAAATTACGTGATTTATGAGCAAATAAAATTTACCAAAATTGTTTTTGGGGCAAAACTCAATTTTTTCAAATGGAACCATATCGGTACCGTGGTACCATTTATTAGTACTATTAAAAAGTAATTTATTCATATATCGTATTAAAATGTGCGATAAATACAAACACAATTACAGCTAAAAGAAAATACAATTTTGTTCTAATTAAATGTTAAGAAGTAACTAAGGTGGTTCTGAAAACAATGAAATATTTAGCTTGTCAAATATTTGTTGGTTTAACGGTGTTTTTATTGCGTCTTTAAAAATTGTTTAAAATTCTTGTTAATTGTGTTCAAAATGCCACAAATTTATACAAGAGATGAAAAAGGAGCGATGAGTAATAGAAGAGCTTAGATAGAATTACTTTTGGTAACGTTTAATATGACGAAAAATTGAGGTACCGTCATCGGTTTAAGCGCCGAGACTTCGATTTTTAAAACAGGTTTTTATTTAGTTTCCTGGGACTAAAACAGATAAAAATGATCCTAATAAAATGGATTAAATTTTCATTTTCTTTAGAACCGAAAGGTATGTTAATATAAAATTAGTTTAAACAGGTTGGAGAACTATATCATCAATTTAAATTCAATATTGATCTCGTTAGGCATAACATCGGCCACCGGTACCGTTTCGTTTCAAATATGAAATCTGTAACGCGCCGGGTGAACAAAACAATATTATTGTTAAAATGAAATACATGAGATACTGAAATATTGAAATATGTTATACTCATAAATCAATAAAGAACATTTTAATGGTTAATGGATCGGCGAAGTTAGGCAGCGTTGGTCGAGTCCGTCACTTGGATGGGTGAACGGCATCTCATTTCGCCGTCCTCCAGTGGCACTCTGTTCACAATTTATTTCTATCGCTTCGTGACTATAGTGGAAATCAACAAGTAGTTCACCAATGGCAAGAGCAGAAATTTGATAACAGAGTACCAAACCTATAGTTTCGAGTCAAACTATAGAATTCTACAATGAAACAGAGTGCCACTGCTGGTTGAATGGAAGAGTAGCTATAGCAGCTAAACTCCACCATACATATGCCACGACTCGTATATATGCCATGAGAATCTTCTTCAGTGGATTTTTTTAGAAACTACAACAAAATTTGACAAGCAGATATTTTACAATCGTGTGCGACAAAATCTTCGTCCATTCCATTTGGAACTGAAATTAAAATACATATTTTCATTAGCCTTTCGAACCTTTGCTTCGAGTTTAAATATTTTTTTATAAAGTACAATTAAAACTTTTTTAGAAATTGCATCAAAAAGTGATTTTGTACTTCCAAAATAAATATGCTTCACAATGATATTGTTACGTGTTTACAATCTCCCGCAGACACCCCGCATGCGTAGGTTCAATAAATTGCAACAACAACTTTCATAAACCACTGATTTATTAACTACTTAATTACAATAATTAAGTCCTTGTATACATTAGTACACCAAGCCAATAAAAAAATAGCTATTTGTCTAAATGCACTTGAAAATGACAATTTTTCAAGTTATTCCCTTTTATCTCCATTCACTCGTTATCGAAACGATTTTGTACATACACCAGCATATTCAAAATTTAACTTTCATTAGATACACTATATGCGTACGATCTATCGTTTTCGAGTTTTTATCGATTTTATCATGAAACAAGTGTTTTCTTATAGCGCTCTATAACGATGTTTAAAAATTCATATCTCTGCCAATATTGATCGAATGGAAATGAAAAGTAAAAGGGAATTGTTCGTATTCGAATTCTCTACAACTTTCATTTGAAACATTTTGCGATCCATTTTTGAAATTTTAGCGAAGAACGCGCGCGTTTCCGTTGCGTCGCAAAGCTGTCTAAATTTCAAAAACCTATTTCGGCTCCAATAGGTTGTACAAAGTTAAAAAAAAACGTAATTTTGCGAATTTTTATTATCGATAATTTTCATATGTACATATTTTACATAAAATTGATACTTGGGTGGAAACTTTTGATATGTTAAACAGTGCCACAAAATAAACCTGTTCCCAAAATTTCAACCCGGTCTGAATTATTTCATCCAAATCGATAAATTTCGTCCCAATTTATTTGGGCAACTTGTAGAATGTTAATTCCAGTTTTCTATAAAGAATGTAAACAAGCTTTATTAACATTGGTTTGCGGCTTGGCTCAAAGGTATTTGGCCCCGTCGGCAGTTGCCGATCTGCTGACAGTCCAGTTCGACCCTGACCTTGGGCCTTCCATGTCTTATGTCCAAAATTTCAGTTTTTTACATTGATCCGTTTCCGACAAAATCGTATCACCTGTAGAGGGCATGTTGACTTGGAAATATTTGCTCTTTTTCGGTTTCGTGAACTACAACTTCCTTCACATCATCAGGCCACAAGAATTTGGCAACTCACTTGGGGTCTACTCTATGGAGAAAATAAGAATGTCCGCCATCGTTTGACCTAGCGACAGCCAATATTTCAGTCTGAAGAAAATTGAAAAATTGCGCTGTTACAAAATAGAATTGAACGATATGCAAATATGAATTCTAATTAAATAACTAAGTACCTGCATAAGAAAATAGCTTTATGGAGTTCTTAGTATTTATTTACTCTAGAAACACGTTTTATTTATTTTTCAATACATTTTAATTAAATACGATTTAGCTTAATGTAACTGGAAGTAAAATAAAACTTTTAAGTGTATTAAAGTGATATCCTTTTAGTTACTTTTGTGGTATAATTGCAAATTAAATAGTCTTGCGTTATTCAGATTAATTAATTATTTAAAACATAAGCGAACGTTGAATTTAGAAAGTGCGTTTTCTCTTGATTATAAACTAGATTTTTGTAAGCAAGGAACAATCAAAGAACAGTATTAATTAAAGATATTTTACTAGAACCTCTGTATTTGTAAATTTTCTCCGAATTTATTAATAGGAAAAAATTGTCTAAATTGTTGATTGATGAGGAAATATAAAAAAGTATAACTGCTGTTATGACCTTTGCAGAGGATATTAAATATTTGTATGACTGATGGTTGAGAGGTGAGCGCACTTACCTCTCACCCAAAAGTTCTGGGTTCGATCCCCGGTCGTGGCAGTGGAAACTACTGTGAAAGGGATTTTTCCACTATACACGAATATTGGCTGTGTGTCCCTTGTCTCTAAATGTGTAGTCCCTTCCCACATAAGGCTCTTCAGAGCCTTCCGGGATAAAAGGGGTCGTCATTACCTGTGGTGTATTTATTATTATTATTTATTATTTGTATTTGTTTTTATAATTCTTATAGACGTGAAAATTTAAACAACTATAACATCAATTGAAATGCACCAAAAATAGTTATTGTAAATAACGAAAACTTCCGGGTAATAATAAAAATAAATAAAACTAAAAGGAAATCTAAAAATAACATAATTTCTTATAATGGTTATCTTTCTTAATTTCATTCAAGAATTGAATTATAACTAAGAGAATACAAATATGTTGTCAATACTTATTTCAATAATAAAAAATAAAAACAGATGTTAATCAAATAAATATGGTCATGTCCATGTAACTTCCACTCATTAGTTATTATTTTAGAGTATAAGCCTGCGACATCAATTACTATTTGCCTAAACCACTATTAGGTATTAATCATTAGATAGATATAATAATACCCAGATACACGTAGACAAAAGAAAAAAAACACGTTCACTGTTTGAAACAAAAGATCGTAAATAACTATTTAAGTACAATAACTAGATTGTGCTAAAGCACAATTTGGCCCCTGAGGAGGGCCAGTGAGCCCTATTGGCCACACTGAGGTTCGACTTCCGGCCTCACTGGTGAGCCCTTCAGACATTTCTTCCTAATTTTATCTTTAGCTTGGTCATTTTATTTTACAAAAAATCGTCTGATTTTGTTCCTGGATAGTAGTTTCAATTGCAAGTGAAAGATCAAAAGAGGAAATTAAGTTTTCGACAATGTTAGTAGATATATCTATAAAAACGTACAAAAGAGTAATTGAAGTTTTGGTTTTTTGACCCGTAGATAGATATTTGAAGAATAAAATAAAGAAGGGGAATTTCAAGTTTCTGGTAATGCCCGTAGGTGGCTATTTTTAGAAACAATTAGAGACAGAAGATAAATTCAAGTTTCTGGCAATTCTCGTAGATGGATATTTAGAGACATAAATAATTTGTGTGATGCTTTAGGAAGGATAAAAAGAAAAAATTAAATTTCTGGCAATATTCGCACACGGATATTTGAAACGAAAATCGAGAATTTTGTGAAAGCTTGAAACTTTTTGAAAAGTTGAAGAAACGTTTTTTGCAACCTGCCACATATTAATAAAAAAATTACATAGTTCCAATATTTTCAACAGTAACCTAAATTTGGAATTAATAATAATAATGGTAGAAAAAGTTATATACAACCACATTCGACAAAAATATTAAAAAACAAATACATGAAGAAATGTTAATTAACGAAATAAATGTGGTATAAAAGGGCGAAATTTAGTTTCTGCAAGATGGGTATTATCAATTGGACGCTTTAAAAAACATTCTTCTCTTTGTATTTTTTTCTTTGAAAATTATCAAATATTCTTCCTTCCCAATATTTCCAACAGCATACCAAATTTGAGATCAATCCAAGGCTTTTTAAAAAAATTATGCCTACCTGTGTTTTTTTTCTTTGAAAATCATCAAGTTTTCTTCCTTTCAAATGTTTCCGACAGCATACCAGATTAATCCTTTAAAAAAAATTCTTACTGCTTTTGTATTTCTTTACTTTGAAAATCATCAAGAGTTTTTCCATTCCAATATTTCCAACAGTATATCTATCAAATTTGAGATAATTAATAAAAAAATATTTTTTTCAAAATTGTAAGGGTATGAGATATTCTTGATGAATTTCTTTAGAACATGACGGAAAAATAATTAAAATCCGTCAAATATTACAAAAATTTTTGAACAGCGAATGTTACACCAATTCAGGTGGCCGGATTTTTTATCCGGTGAGTGTAAGTATACACTGCTAGGTACGCCATTAGATAGAGCGGAATAAAGAAACTAAAATTTAAAAAACAGTAATTTGGAAAAGGGACGGAGTTCAAGCTGATACGCAAAGAATTGTGCAATCGTTAATCCTTTGTATTGCCTTATACTCCATGAAAACTTGCAAAAAGGGCTAAAACACTGTAACAGGGAAATATGAGAACCCCCGTTTCGAGGGCGCTCAACATTATTGATATTTTCAAGGTTCCCACACCTCAACAACTATCCCTAAACTCGAAAAATCACTCCTATTTCGCGTTTTTTTCATCTTAAGTATGCGTATCGGTCTCTTGGGCAAGATTCGGGGGTTAGCCCGTATGAAATTTAACCATATACCATCTTATCCACCGCCGGGGTTGAAACTACCACCACCCATTGAACATTGAAATTCACCGAAAAATTACAAAACAGTGAAAAATGTCTTCTCTCCGTTGTCGAGGGCGCTAAAGACGATGGTAATATTCATTTCTCCCTCATTTATTTAAAAATATTTTTTTATACTAGACATGTGGAGGCTCGTTGGATCGGGATTTTTATGGGGATTTAGACATTGTAAATGGAGTTGAGTGATGAAATATGCCATCACCCCCGGAATTGAAACTTCCACCACTCCCGAGACCACTCCTAACAATGAAATCTATCGAAAAATACAAAATGGAAAATGCTTTCTCCCAGTTTTCGAGGGCGCTAAACACGATGTCAATATTATTTCACCCCTCACTCTCCCCAAATCCCCAAAACCAGCCCTCTTTCGCATTTAGAGGTACTGGGCATGCGAGCACTTTTTGGATCGGAGTTTATTATAGAAATGGGGATATTATTCTAGCCCCACATGCCCAGTATCAAGGAATATTAAAAGGGGGTTGTTCTAGCGGTGGTTGGTGGAGGGTGGGAGAGAAATGAATATTACCATCGTGTTGAGCACCGTCGAAAAGGGGGATAAACAAATTTGCATGCATGTTGATTTTTTTTGGGAATATTTTAGTATCAAGGGAAATTTTATACGGCCTACCCGAATCCTGTCCAAAGAACTGATCCGCATGCCATGATAGGGGTGGTTTTTCGAGTTTAGGGATAGTTGCTGAGGGGTGGGGACCTTAAATATATTGCCATCTTGTTTAGCGTCCTCGAAAACGGAGGAGTATTCATGTTTCGTCCTGTCACAGAACTTTTGGGGTTTTTTCAACTTTTTCATGGACTATTATTATACTGTGATATTTGATTTGCTTGAATAAAAAACCTCTTCTTTAGATTTAAAAAGTAAAAAAAAAATAGTAACTAATAACTAATGTCCTGATGAAGTATTTTCTGCATTTCTATTTAAGGAAACATCTATCATCGGACAATCTACCGATAGAACGTGTTCTTCTAAAGTGTATTTTGTAATGTATGTAGAGTAAAGGAAGAGGTATAATGCCTTCTTTAATAAATATAGGTGGACAGTGTACAAGAATTATTACAATTTTCTTCTGTTGCCGAAAAGGTTTTATTCCATGTGAGGAATTTCTCCACAAGATAACTGCATAACATAGTTTTAAGTGAAAAAGAGAAAAATAATTATTTTTCAGCACAATAAAATCAATAAAACTTTTAATTCTCTGAGAAGAAAAATAGTGCTAGCAAGCTTCAAATTAAGTTTTCTATATAATGTGACCAGCCAAGGTTATCGTTCAGATAAATCCATAGGAGTTTCACATGGGCACCCATAGTTAGATATCTGTTTGAAGATATGGTGAGCTTTTGCGTTTTCCCATGGCAGTTTTAATTTATTTGAAGTAAACCAATTTTGAGCGTGATTTCGCGAGTGAAGACAGATCTAACAAGTTGTTAATGTTTTTATCAGAACACAGAAGCGTGGTATCATCTGTCTTGGTGGGTCCACACATTGAGAACAGTTATTGGCATATAGTATGAACAATAGGGGCCCCAAAACAGAACCTTGAGGTACCCCATGCATGACATTTAGAAAATCAGAATGTTTATTATTTATGGACATATACTGTTTGCGGTTTGTTAAGTACGACTCGAAAAGTGTGAAAGGTAAACCTCTAATACTACATAATCGCAATTTTTGAATTGGTATGTCTGAGAGACACAGTCGAAGGCCTTGGAGAGATCACACAGTGAGATAACTGTGTGAAGACCTGCCTCAACTATATCACCCACGACCCTAAGAATACAGCTTGGGAGGTCGAACGCCCGGAACGAAAACCAAACTGATCAGGGCTGATGAGTGAATATCTGTCAAGATAGCTGGTCAATCTCTTTTCCAGAATCTTCTCAAATATCTTCCCAAAAAGAGACAGATATCGGGCGATAGTTATCAAGGGAAGAGTTATCTTCTTTTTTGTAGACTGGTATGACGCGAGAGAATTTGAGTACATCCGGAAAAACTTCTTGTGCGATACACACATTACAAAACGCCCTTAATGGAGCAGCAATATATTCGATGATTTTTATTATTTTTGAGTTGAGTTCATAAATATCAGGAGAGCTTGAATTTTTTAATGACCTAATTGCTGTCCTCACTTCTTCTTCGGTGACTGAATGTAGAAAAAGTGAGAAATCAGGTGCTTGTAAATTAGTCATAAAATCAGTACGAAAATTTTTGTTTAAATCAGACAGTGAATTTTTTAAGTTTCTTGCCATGGACGTGAATTGGTTGTTAAAAACGTCATAGGGGATATCAGGCTTTACAGTCTTAGCCTGAGAATTGTTATTTCAGAATTTATGATCCTTCGAGCATTTCTGTCTGTGGCTGAGAATATATAGAAATATTTACTTATGATGTAATATGCAATTTTTTATTATGTTTCTTGGTGCAAGCAAAAGTTCATGGAGATTTTAAGAAAGCTGCGGTACTGGCATGTACTATTAACATTTTCAATAGTTACTGAAATAACTTTGTATTTTATGATAACCTAATTTTAGTTTTAATTCAGTTTCTGAATAATTAAAGGCAGATAATATTTTTAAAAGTTATAAGTTAAATGTATAACTGATGGTCAAGAAGTGAGCTCACTTTACTCCCACCCAAAAGTTACGGGTTCGATCCCCTGTCGTGGCAGTGGAAAATATTGTGAGAGGAATTTTTCCATTATACACGGATATTGGGTGTGTCCCTTGTCTCTAAATGTGTAGCCCCCTCCCATACAAGGCTCTTCTACAGCCTGCCGGGATAAAGGTGGTCGTCATTACCTGTGGTGTATTTATTATATTATTAAATAGTAAATGCCCTTTTTTTTTGGATCACGGGGTAAATTGTATTACATCATTTTTATTACACAATTACTATGTATTTTTAATCCAAATCAAATTTACAGTTTCGGTTGATAATGGTTAAAAGTAAATAAGATAATGACGAATTCATATTTCTTTTTAAACGATTTTCCACGATAGCAAGTTTTCTGCCGACAAATAGGCAATCAGCCTTTAGCATCATCTGAATGCAGCCACACATATTTCCATATGAATTGTAAGTCTAGTAAGGTTTACTAGTGAACCAGTCAACTTTCCTGGGCTAGTGGAATAGTGTGGAGAAAGGTTAGCGAGCTTTGTGTCAATTCCTGCAGCTTCGCCAGCCGAAGCGGCGGGCTGTGTCGGCACCTACGACACTCGCCCAGGCCAGAAAACAGATCATTCCGATATTATCGAATATATTTTATCGGTATATTCGTTTGATCGTCTAGGGACTAGATTAATATAAATTTGAAAATTGGGCTAATGTATAATTGCTTTTTACTTATTACTATTTCTAATTACCCTATTAAATCTAAGTACAGGTAAGTCCCAGTTTTAGAGCATTTACTCCTAGAGCTGATGACAAACCTCATAGTAAGAATCCACTAATATACTTAGAAATACAAATCAACCATGTGATCGCCCACAAAATACTTTTTGGGGAAATGGTAGTAGATTAACAGTTACAAGGCCATAAATCGCTCCCTGAGATCTATATATGTGATGCCACTGTTTTTATTCGATTGCGGCAAATAAAGGAGGGCGAAGTGCTTATCAATCTCTAACACAGACGGACAGACAGATTTATTTGATCACACGTATATGTATTTGTATAAATTCACAGCATATTCATTTCTTCTTTTTATAGCTATAAAATAACCTATAATTAAAAAGAAGAAAGTGAACAGAACACCAACAACAATTAATGTTTAAACAAAGTTTACGCCATGTTACAAGAAACATCATAGCACTCACAAAAATATAAATAAAAACTCAACAGCCCTAAATATGGCATTGAAAATGGGCTTGATTAACTTTCAAGTCTGGCATGAAATTTAGAAAATAAGGATAGGTTACAAGGGGTAGAAATTACAAGTGGGAATGATTGTAATACTGGACAATACAGTAGAATCCGATAAACTTAAACATAGAAAATATAAAATGTAAGAAAAGACAGACACTTTTTTTAAAATATTTCGACGAAAATGGCGATATCCTAAAAAATCGCCACATATTGATTTTAAGCCGATTCACAACAATACTTTATCGCGTTTTTTTTTACCTACGATCCTCCCAGACACGGTTATCCCGAATACTCTTAAAAATTACAATCGATCTGTAGAAAATCTTAAAAGGTCGAATTTCACCTTTCACCTTTTTTCCAATTTTTCAAGCCTCAAATTCAACTCTTCCAAGAAATTCTTAAAACCCACAGATTTGCCTACATACTGCCAAAAACACAATTCGAGATTGTTTCATCCTATTCCGAACTGGACCAAAAAATTTGGATTTTTCAAAAAGTTTTAACCCACTTACGATTGCATTACCAGTCATTTATATAGATTGCAAATAAAATTGGCCTCAAGAAGGAGCCTTCGGGTACATCGTGTTTAATTCTTAAAGAAATAATTTTGCTCTTTTAATCTTTCCCCACAGCCTCCGTCCCTGCATATTTTAGGGGCGACGGGTTATGTTATCTCATACTAAATAATGTATTTTTGTCATCGGGTTCTAAGGATTAACTCCCTCACATTTGAACTAGGATCAATTTTGAAATTTCGCCACGGGATGCGACATGCGAATACAAAATTTGGCTTTTTGGCTTCAGAGAACTTAAAAACGCGTAAATTCAACAAAAACTCAAAATCGATTCTCTCGATAGGACTTTAAATATCGAATAATAAATCATGATTTACTTAATTTTTTCAATAAATTTTCGGTGTGACCTTTCCATGTCATTTTATAATGCAAGGTTACTCCCAGAAATGTTGTCTCTTCTGTAGGAATAATCGACTGATGATTTGCCTTAATTAGAACACCTGAGCTACGACCAACGTTCTTTGGTAAGAATGACATAAAAACTGTAGAACTAGACCATTGCTTAAACACTATTTAGAAAACTCATCTACTGATGTATTGGCTTTGTGGTCTCCAAAGAGCTACTGGACATTACAAAATTTGTATTATCAGCATAGACAATTATCGATGCATTAGGTGTTACACAAGGAAGTGCCATATCATTCGCAAACATTAAAAAGAGTAAAGGACCGAGGATAGAGCCCTGCGGTACGCCTGTTTTCACCTGCCTGATGTCAGATTTATATGTATCAATTATTATCGTTTGCTTTCTATTATTGTGACGCATTTTTCTCCACCTCGTACGATGACATGGAAAAAAGGCCACTCTTTGACACACGAGCTCCGGAGACAAGTTTTCGAATTACTCGGGCGCCAGTCCTAGTTTAAGTGATAGGACGCACTACCCTCAAGCCGAGTATGCGAGGCTGAGTAGCTCAAGTGGAGAAAGTTTACTTCAGAGGGTCAATATATGGGAAATTAGACGTTCACACACAAATACGGTAAGAATAAAGCTACAGTTCTAAATATTTATTATAATAAATCTATCAGATGTCAAGTACCGGGAGGAGCACGCGTAGCAACGAAAACCCCCAATAGTACCAGATGATTCAGGTGATCAGATTAGCAGGCTGGAGCACACAAAATATACGGTTAGCAAGAATAAACAGGGTGCAGACTAGATACGGACACCAAGCAAGACCACAATGTAACAGGTTAATAAAGTACTTGGCTAGTGTGCGTTGATTAATTTTCCTGAAAGAATAAAGTATGATTAATAACACAGATCTGTTACTTTTCAGTATTCCCAGAGTTCGGAAGATGCATGGCAACACTTACGAGTAAAAATACTGAAAAGGTAAAATATGATTAATGAACCAGATCTGTTACTTTTCAGTGTTTCCAGAGTTCCAAAGATACATGGCCAAAGTTACGAGTAACAGTAAAATTTACAGAACAAGGCAATGCTGAAAAGATCAAGGTGTGATTAATATACAGTGATTGTACTAGCCAAGTTTCCTTAGTCAGAGGTCTTACTTAATCCTTGGTCTAGGTTGGGGCACGTCTGCTCTCGGAACCGATCAGCTCGGACTGACACCTTTCTCAGGTCAACAGGAACTTTTCTAACCAGCAAACAGCTTACAGCGGGAGTGGGAGTAGGCATCAGATGAATGCGCTTCTGGTTGATGACGTAGACTGGACTTGGCCAAAATCCTACTGCTCGACTATGACAGATGGCACCTGGGTTCGCTTCTCGGAGTGGACACGTCTGATCCCGATGAGTCGCCCTGTCTGACTGACTTCTTGACTCCACAGGAACTCTTCTATCAGCGAAACCTCTTACCATGGGAGTGGGAGTAAGTGCCAGACGGATGCGCTACTAGTCGGTGACGTCGAACGGACTTGACAAAATATTTTGAAATATTTTTGTGGACTTGGATGACTGACTACACGGTATGATTTTAATTACTTACTTCAAATATGAAGGAGTGGGAGAAACAGCGGAAAACAGATTCGCGATGGATCACGGTGACGTCAGACGGACTTGAAAAAATATTTTACAATATTTTGGGACTTAGAAAAATAATGTCACTACGGATTTGTGGACTATAAAAATTTATCTTACTCTAGAGCTCTGCACATCTAACGTGGTCGATCGCTGGGAAGGCACTGACTCGGGCGTGGTTTGGCTTGCCTGAAACATAGAAACTCTTCTCGTCGCTTCCGCAACCTGGTTCCTCAGTATTTTACAATTTGGTATACCTATGCGGTGTTTCTAGAAATTAATGATTTTATTAACTTTTAAACGGCGGTACAGTGTATTTACAAATATAAATATAACAGACCAGTAACTATAAAATATTTTCAAGAAAGTAATATTTTATACATATTTCGGTAACGAAAAACGCCAGATAAGAGTCGGTCCACTAATGCGCTAGCCCACGTTACTCCCAATCTAAAAAGTTTTTTCCAAGATCAAATTGTGGCCAACTGTGTCAATAGCTCTACTGAGGTAAAAAAATAATACTATTGGTTGTTCCTTACTATTTAGCGCATTATACACATAATCGTATAATATTTCAATCGCGGTTACTGTGGATTTATTTTTCTGAATCCATGGATAAGATAAGATAAGGTTCTTTAACTATTCAGGGATGAAATTTCTTGGTATAAAAAATATTTCATTTCTATTTTTAAGAGTTCGCTCATATTTTTGGCATTTTTGCTGACATATTGCTTCCTAACGAAGTAGATTAAGTACCTAATTGCGTAAATTTTTGTATAGTACTATAATACATCTTAGAAATAACTCAAAAAAGTCTCTATTAGTGTACGGCGAAACTTATTGAGAAAAAGAACCTTGCTGCGACCAGCAAAAATGAAAGTTTTTTAAATAAGTGAATATACTAATGTAAACAAAAAACCATGAAACAAAGAAAATTTATTGGCCATAGTTTTCGTTTAATAATCTCGGAACAATTAAAATAAGTATAAATATTAGTCTATTGAATATGTTTCATCATGAATTACCGAAGATTCGATCCAATTAAAATAAATATGTTAGTGATATAATTTTTTTATAAATGGATATTTCTCCGTTTTTTAAATATGTTAAAATTATATCGTAGTTTAATGTACCCTAATTAATTTAACCCAATCAATCATATAACTTGAAATTTACTGTTTACCTTTGTCACATTGTGGATGAAAATCACATCGGCTCCATGGCCGAGTGCCGCTCCGCCATGCCAAGTTGGAGATTTTTTTATAGAGAAAATCATAGTAAGTATTAAAAGTGGTAAAATGTTTGCTTGGAGGGTAAAATGGAGCGGCATTGTATTGACGCAACATTAAGATCTGAAATCCTATCTTGAAGCCGTTACGAGGTCCCCCAAGTCGCGAAGCCCTAGGCCAGCGCCTTGCGGGCCCGTACTATAATCCGGTGCTCAAAGTGGTTTAAATTTATTCGGTGATTGATTAATGCTTTTGCACAAGCGATTGACGCATAAAAAATTCTTAAAAGTAAAGAAATACTTCTTGCTACAAGTTATGTGTAAAGAACAATAATAATTAACTCACTAGTAAGGCGGTAGGATTGTAAAACTTTTACAGAAGAAGGTGAATTTAATCAACAATGAGTGGTAATTCGTATGAAAAGAAAATGAAGAGATTTTTTTCTTATAGAAATTCTTTGATTTCTACCGATTTTGTGAAGTGAAGAACAGTATTGCTTCACATAATTGTTGCCTGATAACGTGAAACAATATGGTTAGGTTAGTTTGCGAAATCGATAGGAATTAATATTTTTTTTCATGAGAAAAATCTCTCGATTTTCTTTTGATAAGTATTTTATTTATTTGTAAACATTTCTGTTATTATTTGTTTCTGTTGCCCGATGGTGGGTAGAACGAAATTTGCGCCGGTGATTAATTACAATCGCTCCCACTACCTGATCTGGCCTGCCATTCATTCGGTCGAGTTTTGATGTGACTGAATGGTTCGTAATTCCATGAACAGCGTGGACTTATACCTTCGAGTACACCTATGCCAACCTTGTTGGCTTGATTAGCCTGATGGTCGAAAAATGATTAGTTCCAGTATATTCTGATCCTTCCATTCCCGATGACGGGCTCAATATCTCCGGGAATGAATGGCAGCCATAATATGTCATCAAGTTGGAGTTTAATAATAATTTGCCTATAAAGGAAATCATAGTAATTAAAAATGGTAAAATATTTGCTTCAAAATTAAAATGGAGCGGCATAATTGGTATTTGGTCAACCCCGCATGCCTTCGGTTTGTGGGTGAACCACATTGGTACTCACGGGCTTGGTGGAGTCCAACAGATAAAGGCAACAGTGAGATGCAGAAGATGAGAGAACTCAGGAAATCTCCTTGCAATTTTCCTCTTCTAAATGCCACCTGGTCTATAGTAACCGGATGTTATGGTGACGTGAGTTTCCCAAAGGCATCTTACTAATGGCGCTGCTATTGCAAGACATTGGAACAAGTGTAGCAGTATCTCATGAGATGTTGTGTCAAATGTCTTACAATAATCAATCCTGGCTATCTTGGCACCACGTTCCTCGGATATTTGCTGGAAGACCGGATCAACCTGTCGTAGTGTCCTAGCATACAAAATACGTATAAACATCTTGTAGCGGGAGTTCAAACAGGTGATTGGCCTATAAATTTCTCTGATCGGACAGATCTCTCTTTTTGGAAATCAGCATAGTACGTCCTTCGACAAACCTGTCTGGAATTTGGTACACTTCGTTCAACCATGAGTTGTTGATGCCATCTGGACCAGGAGCAGCGAAGTTATTGGCGTCAATAAGTGACTGTTGGATTTCCTCCATACTGATTGTCGTATACACTTCGTCTTGCTCTTCAAAGTTTTGTTACACAGAGCTTCGGAGTGTGCAATAGCTAAAGTGTTGCTAATAAATCGACGAGTCGTTTCATATATTCCCTTCCAGAATAGGCGAAAGGTATTTGCACGGAACATTGCATTTTGTTCCATATTTCGCACCCGTCTGTTCTGCTTCTTCTTGATTATCATAAGTGTTCGAATCCTATCCAAACAGTGCTGCTTGAAGTAGCCAGGTTTGTATATAATTATTTGACTAGATTTAATGAAAACATATCTTTCGTAAAATTAATAAATCTTATTCACAATCATTTAAGTTTTTTTGGTACTGTAAATTATTGAATTAAATTTGATTACAAATAGACGATAAAAAAATACCAAAGATATAAATTAAATCGGAAAATTATCTCTTAAATCGTACTTTCTTTGAAACTTTGTTCTAAATACATATTATATAGAGCCACAGCTATTGCGCTGTTCAACCAGGACAAATGTATACGCTACACTTACACTACATAACAACCATTCTTTGCGACATTATCATCTGCCGCATCTGAGACTCGAACTTAGTAGAGATAATAGCGACACGCTGTGTTATTTGCCGCATAATCGCTATTTGGCCCATTGCTACCGTCTTTGTAACACATTAAAAAGCCACCAAAAATCCATGCCCTGATCAGGTTTTAAACCTAGGACTCTTTGGGTTAAAATATAAACACTAAGACATTACATATTATTTTTCTGAATCCTGTTGAGAAAGGACACTGTTGAACGTTAATGATCAAAGAAAAACTGAATGGTCAGGTGTGAAAACAAAGCTCTCAGAAACATTGTGCTGATATCATTAAGAAACTGATAGTGCCGTATGCCTAAAAGGTAACCACGGTAGATGACGTGATAGCAAGAATCAACTAGAATAACGTACGAGTTACGAGACATCTTTCAAGACGTAGTTAATAAAAAAGACGAATAATTAAAAACATACAATAATACCGTCGCATCCATGATGTGATGCTTAAACTAGCACACATTTTTTTAAAAGATCCACGTACTCATATTGTTAACCATTCCTTATAAATAGGAATAATACCGTCTACGTGGAGAAAGTCTATAATGTAATAAGTACTAACTAAGGTACCAAGTGCAACTAATTAATCAGAACTTCAGCCATCAGTTTAATAAGGGGGTCGGCGCAGTGGGTGGCCGTTAAACTAAGTACAAAAAAGTGTGCCTGAGAACTGCTTAAAATTGGTTTCATTATCTTTATCCAGGCACGTACAAAATCAGATCGTAACAAATCAACATGGATTTGTACCAGGTAGATCCACTGAAACTAATCTAACCTGTGTTACACAATATCTTTCCGAAAAACTGGATGACAACAAACAGGTTGACATTATCTATACTGATTTTTCCAAAGCTTTTGATCGCTTAGACCACGGTATTCTGATACAGAAACTAAATAATTTCGGATTATCGTTAGCATTATTAGATTTAATCACTTCATATTTAACAAACAGGCGACAGTATGTAGAATACCGTGGTTTCAAGTCTTTTGATATTATAGCTAGCTCAGGTGTTCCTCAGGGATCGGTACTGGGACCACTACTGTTTAATATTTTTATTAACGATATTGTTATAGACCTGGATGTTTCAAGTCTATTATACGCAGATGACTTGAAAATCTATCATGTAATTGAAACTGAGGCAGATTGTGATAAGCTGCAGAATAACTTGGATAAGATAAATCATTGGTGTATATTAAATCAATTGCCTCTTAATGTATCTAAATGCAACGCGTTTACATTTTGTAGAGCCCGCACTCATGTCACCTACAATTACCATTTAAATAACCAAGAGTTACAAAGACCTGATATCATTAAAGATCTTGGTGTTACTTTTGACAGAAATCTAAGTTTCAATGAGCATATGAACTTAACTGTATCGTCAGCGTTAAAAAACTTAGGGTTCGTAATTAGGAATTGTAAGGGTTTTAATAATACGGACATTACGAAACTGTTATATTTTTCCTTTGTGCGGTCGAAACTGGAATATTGTTCACTGGTATGGTCTCCGGGATATGCTACATACATAAACAATATAGAGAACATCCAGCGTCGTCTGGTTAAGTATTTATGTTTTGTTGAAGATGGCAACTATCTTACAATCGGTTACCCACAAAGCATTATGTTAGAAAGGTTTCACATATCGAGTCTACAAAACAGAAGAATGGCACACTCCGTGGTATTCTTATATAAAATTATTCACAATATCTTTGATTGCTCATCTATTTTGGAACAACTATGTTTTCGGGTACCTCGTATAGAAAGTAGAAATTGTGAAACTTTTTATCTCGTTACCCCTCGGACTAATCTATTAAAAACTTCACCCATATATTTTATGTGTAAAAATTATAATTCGCTGCAAAATGAGCTTGATATATTTAATTGTAGCCTTGCCTCGATAAAAAATCTATTATCTGTGTAACATGAATATTAGTGTATAAAAAACTTAATACTATTTGTATGATAATTGTATCTTTTCTCTGTCTTTTTCACCTATTCTGTTTTCTATAACTCTACATTCTGTTTATTGTATTTATTATATTCTACTGATCTGTAATATTTGTACCTTATATACATTATTATTGTAATTGTTCCCACCCTGTAACTGGTTACCTGTTGGGTGGTTGTATCTAATAAATAAATAAATAAATAAATAAATAAATAAATTTGGTGAAAAGATGAAATGTTTTAATAATTTTTTAGGGAGCCGAAACTAGTTATAAACGACGTTTGACACAAAAATGTGCCTTTTTCAAATTTCGCTTTGGAATCGGAAAAAATTGGTTATGCAGAATCAGAATTTCTTCAAATAGGTTCACAGTATAATATGGATATTAGATAGAAGAAAAACTCATTTATACGAATTTTTAGTAATGCTTTTCCCTCGTCAAACAAGCTAAAATGGGTTAAGAAATACGAGAAACATATACTTTTTAATTATATCATTAACAAATTGATATAAATAAATGTTCTCATGTCTTTTTGTTATTTGACATACTCTAGAATGAATTGGTAACCAATAAATCATTACTACAAATCACTCAAATAATTAACAATAAGAGAAAATATAATTATACTAATTTGTTAATGATATAATGTAGATTAATAAGTATATTTGTCGTATTTCTTAACAAATTTAAGCTTGTCTAGTGGGGCGTAAGTATTACTAGAACTCTTTTAAACGAGATTTTCCACTATGGAATACGCATATTATACTGTGAATCTATTTGAAGAAATTTTGATGCTGCGTTAAATGCCGTTTATATCTAATTTCGGCCAAATGAAAATAATGAAACCAGCTTTAAGTGTTCCTTAGACACACTTTTTTGCACTTAGTTTAATGGCCACCTAATAATTCTTTACACATTTTAGGTAGTTCTTAAAAAATGAATTTATAAATTTTTATACTAAATCGTCCCTACCGCCAGGTCCCAAATGCAGCATAAGCTTGTTTCCTATTACGGGTCATAAAAGTTAAGGGAGATTCTCAGACACTCATTGAAAAATTTAGTAGCTCTCGTTCTAGTAGTGTTTAGTAACTTGCGTATATTTTATATTACCTTATTCAGAATGGCTTTCATATATTGATATTTAACATTTCAACAACTAACATAATGTTATAACCAATGCATCTGAAAACATGTACGAATTGAAATCACAAGAGAAAGAAAGGAATTCCAAGCGCAGGCTTGACAAAAACGGAGACAGCAATTTAAATAAACCAGTGACGCCATGACAATATAATCATCTGTTTGTTAAACTATTCACCAACAACAAAAAGTATGTTATTCGAGATACGCGCATGGATGTTGAACTAAACTCAGCTTAATTTAACAGTTATGATTCGATAGAACGTAATAATAAATGGATTCTCATTTGCTCGTAATCAAATCTATGCTACGTTCAGGTGTGTCACTGGTTTTGATAGTGTATAATATGTAAGTTTATGTGTAAAAGGGTAGGTATTTTAATACAATTTTTTTATTTACAAATATTAAAAATACAGTCGTGTACAGAGCTTTTTTCAAATTAGCTCAAGATTAAATGTGATCTCGGCGCATTCGCCATTTGTTAGAATAGATCAATTGATGCAGTTAAAAACAAATGGATTTATAAAGTAACAAAATGTTCGACTGGTTTTTATTACCAAATATTTTATCAACAAATTAAACACTTTCGTTCAATTAAATGATGGAATAATAATATTTATTCTCAATTTCTTACAAAATAAAAAGGGAATTCATAACTTAAAAAATTTAACAGTCGTACTAATGGCCACCGACTTTTTCAATCAAGTAAGATAATGAAAAGGAACTAATTTGTTACAGGTTGAATCCGTAATGGTGTTTGTGTATGTATCGTATCTTTCTTTATTTTTGAGATATATTAAAGAACCACTCAGGCAATCTGCCGATGATGCCAATATGGTTGGCGAAACGTACGTCGAGTAGAGTATTCAAATGTAGCATCTAAGTGCCTTTGTGTTTATAGAAACTACTCCGGAAGGTCAGTACATAAAAGAACCACAGTTCCAATAAATTTTTGAATAATTGCTCGTAATATATATTTGGTTGGATAACATTGTTTTGTCTCTTATTAAATATTTTAGTAATGACTAACGATTTGTGAAGGTTTTAACTTGTAAGCAGTTTGTTGAGATAAACTTTTCTAATTCTCTTATTGGTTTTAATGACCAGACCCGTTTTTGAGGTTAGTTCCACCGAGCACAGACTTTATGATAACCTTTACGAAACGCATCAGATCTGAAGATTTTATCGTCTTGAGAATTTTCTTGGTGACAGTTAGTTGTGAAGCTAGGATAGATGATCCAGATCCTGTTGGCTACGAGTAGATGTAATTTTTATAATGTAGTAAATGACTTAAATATAACGTAGACATTCTGTCTTGACAACCATATCCTTTGATCATCAGCGGACCAGTTTTTACTGCTGGCTATATCAGTTCGAAAGAGTCTAGGGGATTCTGCCTGCTAAGTTAACAATTTGTAAGCGAAATTCATTTACCAAGGTTTATTTGCATAGAATGGGCCTCGGTATTATACTGTGTATTCTAGGACTATCTATGACACCTAAAAGAGTTTTTTGTAAATACGCTTTAAGAGCTTACATATCTGTCATACATCGGTTAAATATATTTCCTATAGTTTTGATAACGAATGTTTTTACTGCATCAACAGATAGTTTTCTCCAACTTACTGCATGTTTGTGTTCAGACCCCAAAACAAAGCATAAATATTTATACACCTAAGCATTCCTCAAAAATGAGGCTTTAGAATGGGTCAAGTACGCTGCAGTGCCACTGAACCCAAACACGGAAAACGATTCTGAGTATGGAGAAACCTTGTAACGAATCATTTTTTCCGCTTCCAAAATATGCCGAGGATCTGTATTTTTTATACCCTCTATATAAATTATCCTTCTATATTTATTACTGTACTGTTTATGCTTTAAAATTTATATTATCTGCAGCAGCACCGAATAAAGATACCAAGTGTAAGTACAATTGCACTCGGGTGGTAGAAGAGCAACGTGAGGAATGTGTATAACTTTACGAATTCACCGTAAACATTTTCAGTAGACAGCCAGCAGTCCCGCGAGCCACGTGTGCGTGCCTGCCATTCTGCGTAGACCAATCGCGATGTTTTCAAGTCCCAATAAGGAAGGAAGATGATAAAGTATTTCTAAGCCGACTTGACGTCACCCGTGTGACGTCATTCTTTCGATAGGAAATAATTAAGCATTCAATAGGTAGTTCCCTCGCTTCCTTCACACGCGAAACACGTGTCCTGTTGCTTGCTCCAGTATGGAAAAATATTCAGGTAATTGAATTATTTTATTAAGTCACGAAATATTCCGAAATGTTTTCTAAGTCCGTTTGACGTCACATCGATCCACCGCGCACCTGTTACAGTAATTTCTCTCACTGTTAAGTATTCGAAGGAACTAATTAAATTCACACCGTGACGGTAGTTAGCCAGAGCGACTCACCGGCAGCAGACATATCCACTCCGAGAATCGAACCCAGGTATCTTTAACGTTATATATTTCAGAGTACCAGAATTTTGGCAAAGTCCGCACTACGTCATCAATCAGCCGCGCATCCATCTGGTGCCTACACCCGCTTGTAAGTATTTGAAGGAAGTAATTGAATTCATCCCGTATTGGCAGTCAGCCAGAGCAACTCATCGGCAGCAGACGTGGCCACTCCGAGATCCGAACCCAGCTGCCATTTATCATATTCGAGCAGTGGGATTTTGGCCAAACCCATATCACTTCATCGACTAGTAGAGCATCCATCTCGCGTCTACTCCCATTTCGATAGTAAGTTGATTCATATTACAGAAAAGGTCCTGAGAAGCCATGAAGTAGTCAGTCCGAGCTGACAGTTCCGGACAGCAGACGTGCCTGACCGTAACAACAGGAAGTAAATAAGTTACGGAGGAGTAAGTAAACTGATGTGCTAGCCAAGTATTGTATATAAATTTGCCCTGTGGCATCGCTTATTCTGTGCTAACGCTTTACCGCATATTTTGTGTTACTATTTTGCAGCTTGCTGTCCCAGTCACCTGAGTGATCTGGTACTACACTTTTCGTTGCGTCGCTTGCCCTCATCCCGGTATTTAGGACCTGTAAAGTTTGATCGAGGTAATCAATTAGAAAAGTAGAATTGTAAATAATAGGTTTAATTGAATATACTGATATTGAAAATTCTGAGTTGTACTCTTTGTGTGTGCTCGTCTAATTTGCCAAACCGACCCACTGGAGCATATTTTTCCACATAAGCTACTCAGCCTCGCGTACTCGGCTTGTGGGTAGTGTGTTCTACACTTAAACTACGACTGGCGCCCGAGCATAATCCGAAAACTCGTTTCCGGGGCTCGAGTGTCAAAGAGTGGCCCCTTTTCTCCACCTCACCGTTCGAAGTGGAGAAAAACGCCTCACAACCTGTAGAATGGCGAAAGCTGTATCAAAATTTATTTGGTGGTTTTCGAAATTAATGAGTTCATTTGGACAGATAGGCACAAAATACTACTGTTTATACTATACTGGTGCTTCAGTTGACATATCCCCCAGGCACCCGCGGATTAGTTTCTAGCTGTTCGCAGTTATCAGCATGTGGAGGAAGTTGAGCTATGACTTTGTCAAGCAAAGATAAATAATTATCGTAAATTTAATATCTTGGGTGTAGAGTGTCCAAGTGAGAGTTTGTGTATATTAATTTTTTGTGAGGTGTAACATTTTTCATAAGAATATATTTTGTTGTAACGAAGTATGTCTTATTTACTTTTAATAGTTCTAGCTACCTCTCTAGTAGAAGGTTTAAGTTAATAAATTAACTATTTGTAACTAACATGTGAACACAAATAATAACATGGTTGTTAAAACACAACATTTTATTAAGAAATAATTTTCAATCGCCGAAATGTCTGATCTCAAAAGTATGTTAATACGAATAAAAATGTCTACATTTATCAAAATTTTTGATACAAAAAACTGCATTAATTGGTTAGTTAGATATGCGAGGAGATCCGAAAATACGCAGTACTCAAGTTTATATGCCTATTGTATATCCGTGGCATGTGAGATCTCGTAGAAAAGTCTTGTGCATTCTATAAAGCATGGCAGCTTATTCTAGGCAACATATATATTATTATCTATTTCGTATCCTTATGTTTTTTAATTGAATTTTCCTCGTCGGTGTAGGACAATAAACACATAAATTTTACACTAGTGTAAAATTTCTGTGTTTATTGTCGTACACCGACGAGGAAAATTCAATTAACATATATATTTTTTGAATTAGAGCTTCCCCTCGAAATAATACGATATCAAGTCCTGCAGTCATTGACGTAGTTGGAACCTGTGATGTGGCTTTGCCTCTGATGTAATTTGCACAAATACCAAAACACTGCACTCGAATACACTACTCGACTGGAGTTTCATTAATCATGTTGGCATTAGCAGGAGATAATTAAACCTGATGTCAATTAGCGAAACGCACTTCGAGTCGTGTATTCAAGTGTTTTGGTGGTTTGTGGAAGCTAGGTCTGAGGCAATATAAAGTCTAATTTCAATTGCCCTGTGCATTATGTTAAAATGCTGTACTGGCTGCCAGAATCAAGGTAATCGATTCTATAGTGGTAACATCTAGGAGCAGGTAATTATTTTTAGCTTCAACCAGTTATATTGTATTTATATCCTGACAACAACAAAAAAAAAATTAATCTAGCAGGTAACCAATTAAAAGATTACGGCCGGCATTTGTCGTAGGCCTTTGTTGGGCCAGTGCTCGGCCTAGCCGGGGTGCCTATCGGGATGCTGGGGAGCGTCTGTGGCAGGGTAGGGCCGATGGAAAGCGGCGGCGCGGAGTTTTCAAGTCTGGGATAAGCGCGCACGCATTTCGTGATGGAGCTTGCTGCGAGGCAGATCAGGTAGGGTGCGCGAGAAGACGCGTCGTCTGTACAGTGACCGATTCGTATCGCTCGCCGTCACCTAAACTATCGTTATGGCTGTGAATCATGTTTTTTACACGTAAAACATGTTGTGGATATACTGTGGACTGTTTGTTTTGGCTGCGGCCCTCCTCCGGCCTGTGCTGGCGGCCTCTGTTACGTCTAAAAGAGGTAAGGTGCGATTTCATCTCGGCAGTGTTCAGCATCCTTACACGCTGCCATACACACGCTTCCACCGGGATAACGCGGCTATTGCCCTGCATACTGAGTGAAACGGATTTATTTTGCCTTCTTCCGGAGAAATTCTGTTTCCGACCGAGGCAGAGTTAAAATTCGCCCTGACACCTTCATCCTGATTTTTATTAAAAATATATATGTTATAAACGGAAACTATATAATTTTTAAGTTCAAGCTCTTTAAAATATGTGTAACGTGTTTTTCATTCATCCATAACTCATCAAATAAATTTTAATAAAGTTCTGGGTATTGATATTAAATGTACGAATATAAAAATATACGCAATTTAAAAATTAGTACAATTTTCTTTAAATAATTTATATTAATAAAACTTATGAAATAAAATTGCAAATTATTAAATAATTCTAAGCAGATTTTTAATTCAATACTTACACTAATATAAATACAAAAAATATTTTGGCGACGCAACTACATAATGGGTTGAAAAATAGTACAACTAGGAAAATATTCGGTTCAAGTGAAAATTGGTAATATTTCAACATTCAATCCTTAACTAATGATAACGATTTAAATATACTTTAAATTAATTATTACTTTGAATGAAAGAATATTTTATTAACCTCAGCTTTTAATTCTCTTAAATTAAATTATGTGTAGTTAATGCTTAGTTTGTATAAAACAATTTTGAATGTTTTAGAAAAAAGGGATGATATTATTATTACATTTCGGTTTCCAAATCCCTTAGCAATATTCAATATTACCAATGGCGAAATATTTATATGCTTTGTAATTTCAGTTTATACGTCGGTCGACCAAAACTAAAATCATTAATAAATATAATTCTTACGCCTTCAATACGATATACGTTAGCCAAAAGCACTGCGATTGTGTTATAATTAAATAAAATTGGATGTTTTCTTTTCGAAAAAGTTCACCTTTTATTTTAATCTGCATTAAATTACATATTATTTTTTTGACATCATGATAATAGATTTTAAAGATTACTACCAAGAATCTATCCGGTAGGTAATAAAATTTATATCAGACCCAGTGCACTATCATCATATTTAATAGTAAAAAATGTTAAAAATCAACGATATAAATTTATGATTAAAATCTATCATCAGTATGTTATTTATATATTTTTTCTTAACTTACTTGATTTATGTCGTGTAAATATACGTGTATATATATCTCTTTTATTAATATCCGTTTTTAATTCTCTTAATTAAATTCTGCTAGTCAATGCCTAGTTTATACAAAACGATTTTGAACACTTTCGAAAAAAGGAATATTATTATTACATTTCGGTTTCCAAATCCCTAAACAATAATATTCAAGACCACTAATGGCGAAATATTTATATGCTTTTTAATTTCTGTTTATACGTCGGTCGACAAAAACTAAAATCATTAATAAATGTAATTCCTAAGCCTTCAGTGTGATATACGCTAGCCAAATGCACTGCGTTTGTGTTATAGTTAAATAAAATTGGATGCCTTCTTTTCGAAAAAGTTCATCCTTTACTTTTATCTATATTAAATTATATATTATTTTTTCACACCAGAAAAATAGAAAAATAGTTTTTAAAGATTGTTACCAATAATCTATCCTGTGGGTAAGAAAATTCGTAACAGACCCAGTGCATCATCATATATAAATTTTAAAAAATGTTAAAAATCAACGAAATAAATTTATGATTAAAAGCTGGCGTCAGTATGTTATTTATATATATTTTTTTGTATCCTTTTATTAACATCCCCTTTTAATTCTCTTAATAGTTAATATTTAGTTTATATAATATACGATTTTGAATGTTTTAGAAAAAAAGGAATATTATTATTACACTTCGGTTTCTAAATCCCTAAACAATATTCAATACCACTAAATGTGAAATATCCATATGCTTTTTAATTTCTGTCTATATGTCGGTCAAATAAAATCACTAGTAACTGTAATTCCTATGCGTCCAATACAATATAAATTAATCGAAAGCACTGCGTTTGTGTTATAGTTTATTTAACTATCACACAATTGGATGTTTTCTTTTCGAAAAAGTTCATCTTTTACTTTTATTTGTTGATAGATTGGACTTTTACTTGGTGAAAATCCATGTTAAAAGTACAAAAAAACAAGTTTAATGGTTTGATTTTCACAAATTTATTTTAACTTAAAAACATAACTTAAAACATGACAATAGGGTTTTCCCAGAAAAAAAAAATTGCTGAAATACTTAACTCACGTAAAAAAATGATTTATGGCATATTTATTATCTTATTAATTTTACTAATAGTAACAAAAAAAAACTGGAAGTTTGAAAAATATTGGGTTCATTTTAAACAGCCATAAATTGGCGCGTTGTGACGTCAACACCCTGAAATCCAATCACAGAATTAACATCACAGAGGCTGTCTCTGTTCAAGATTGTTTATTAATCTTGGTCTCTGTTAATATAACATAACCTCTATTTATTGACAGCACTCAGCACTTTTCTATTTTAGGTAAATTATCAGCGGCAGTTAGAGTCTATTACAAACTAATTATATCCATAATCTCATTGGTTTTCCGGGTAGATACGTAATTCTGGCGCGTAAAAATGCCCGTTTTAAAAAGCAGTGAAATTATCAGCAAGTTGTTTTAACGATATTTCCTTAGAAATAATTCTTATTGGAAAAGTAAATTGTTGTAAATTAATAAAATGTTTTATTATATCATTTTCACGACACAAATTGTTAAAATAAAATTAGTGGGAAAACCCTATTACATGACAGTATGAAATAAAATATATATCGCATTATTAGTGCTATAAACAACGTCATTATAATATTGAAATTAGTGTCATATTACTGTCAATATGTAACGATAGTAGATAAACGTATACAGTCATCTTTAAAGTATATGGGCGGGTGTTTTACAAAAAATACTTTGATCGTTTTGTTAAAATACGTGTCAACTATAGATACAACACATAAAATTCAGTTCAAATATAGCCATTGCGGTGAAAAATTAGAACGGTATGCTAATATGAGAATAATTCGAAATTTATTCAGTCTTTCATTTTGATCTATTAACTTTTCTGAACCGGAACGGATATTCGCCAAGAAGATAACAATTTGATTGAAGGATAATTTATTATTCATTTGATTATCGACGATGTATTTTTTCCCTCAATGTTTCCGTTGACAATAAAGTCGTTAAGGATGAGCGGTGAGATCTTTCTATCACATTTCATAAATATATGACTTTCCTGAATTTAAAATAATAATTCATTATTTAAATATAATTTTACGTTGTGTTTACCACCAGATTATAATAATTAATGACAAATTTGACAGTAAATAAATTAGAGCGTACTGGAAAAAATAACACAGTAATTTATCATCTAATACCAAGAACCTAGTGACCTGTAAAATAGTGTTTTTAAGAAGAAGAAAATATGTTAGAGTAAATCAAAATACAAAAGTGAAGTAGTATTATCGATACACAAAGTATTAAGAACATTTGATTCGCTTTTTAGCGTTTGTGATACCTAAAATATATTTAGAATAATTTAGAAAACTACAAATAGATAGTAAATTTAAAGTCAACAGGAAAAATGAATCCAAAGCTTCATATTAATTACTAAATGTTTCAACAGTTTAAACAATGGAAAAACCAACTACTGTCTGAAGTTTAAAAAATTATTTTATTGCAAAATGCTTTATTTTGAATTATATTTGAGCAATTAGTAAAACACAATATGTTAAATTTTAACATATCACTAAGTGATGGTTGGTTCAGGTTTAGCTCAAACTGTTTCTCTCTACTTTTAAAGTTAAATTTAGAATGATCAGATAAAACCTTGTTGAAAATTAAACAGGGTGAGCCACGGTGGATGGAGTATTAAAAGTATATGGAGAACGGATCAACTGATTGCTTTGAAAATTTGATTACCAAGATAATTGAGTATGATCTCTCCAACTAAAATAACAATAATAATAACTAATAATAATAATAAGTTTTATTTTTAACCCAATTTTACAATATTATTTTTACAGTTATTCTTTATTGTATAAATGCACCTGATTTCACAAGGAACTCGTTTTGTGTCTTAATATTTCACTAAGATATTATTAACAATATCAATGTACATATCGTATTCGTTACTAACTAACAATTAAAAACTAAAACTAACAAATAAAATACTAATAATGAATTATTAATAATTATTATAAAATTATGGAGATTAAGTGCAATAATTTAATTAGAAGTTATGAGAATATTTGTTCAAATAAATGTAAATTATGCATGATAAATATTGGCAGCTTTTTACAGAATAATTTGTAATTATTTATTGCTTTTATGTATTCGGGAATAATATTATATATCTTTGGACCCGTGACGCCAAGAGATTTTTTGTACAAATTAGAATTTGGTCTAGGTGTAAAAAGCGCATTGCGTTCATTTTGCCTTGTATTGTGTATGTGATTTGTTGGTACTCTTAGTTCCCTATTTCTGTAGATAAATTTTGCTACATTTAGGATATATAATCCATTTAAATTGAAGACATTACTATCTAGAAAAAGTTGTTCCGTAGAATATCTTCGATTTTTCCACGGCATTATAAGTATCCATTTTTGTGTTATTTTTATATTTTTCAATTGGCTGTTATATGTCCCACCCCATATTATAATGCCGTAGGTAAGAATGGATTCTACCAACGATTTATATGTAATTTTTAAAATATTAATTGGAAGAATGTTGCGAAGTTTATAGAATACATGGCCAAGTTTTCTTGCCTTGTATTAAGATATTCTGTATGGTCATTCCACCTCATTGTCTCATTTGTTATAAGACCCAGATATTTAATGTTTGTAGTGTTCCCAATTACATTCTCGCACGTGCAGTTTATTAAGTCACATTTTTCGTGGAATTTTAAGTTGTCAATTTTCGGTTGTAGTCTTGAACTATTGCTGAAAGTAATGAACTTTGTTTTTGCATGATTGAGACTTAACAAATTATTGTTCATCCAGCATTTAATTTTATACAGTCCCTTTTCGCTTTTTTTGGTGACCTCAGACCAGTCTGTACCGTGGAGTGTTAGAGCAGTATTATCAGCATATGCGATGATATCTCCACTTATATTTAATTTCAGCATGTCACTTATGTAAAAAAGGAATAATTGCGGACCTAAAACTGTTCCTTGTGGAACACCATATGTCACATTTTCTGGACTACTTAATGTTTTATTAATTTTTACTAAGGATTTTCTATTTGATAAATAGTTTTTAACCAATCTAATGCTACTCCTTTAATTCCGTATTTCTCCATTTTTTTCAACAATAGTTCGTGTGATATACTATCGAAAGCTTTAGCTAGATCTAAAAATATGGCAATGGTTTTTTCATTTTTGTTAAGATGTTCATGTGTTTTGTTTGTAAAATGAAATAAAGCGTTTTCCGTGGAGCAGTTTTGTCTTAATCCGAATTGCTTTGGCGATATTATGTGAGACAGTGAGTGGCTATGAAGTCGAGAGACCATGCATTTTTCAAATATTTTGGCTATGTTACTAATTACCGACGTTGGTCTATAGTTGTTTGTAACAAGTTTATCGCCACCTTTAAATATAGGTGTAATAATAGCTTGTTTTAGTGAAAGTGAAATTGTCCATTTTGGAATGAGAAGTTAATCAGATGTACTAGGATATTAAGAATATTAGATTTAATATTTTTAAGTGTTTTTGGTGGTTATTTGATCTATTCCGAGAGATGAGTTTAATTTCAAATTATCAATTATGGTTGCTATTTCATTTGTAGTGACCGGTTTTGGAAATGTTTTCAATATTTGCAATTTTGGATGATATGTTTGTTGTTTCTGACGGTGAACTTGATTTTATTTTGTTAGCTAAATTTTCAACATTAGAAAAGTATTTAATAAAAATTTCAGATACTGGTTTTGCGCTTGTTTCAACTTTATTATTTTGATCATATATTTGGTAATTACTATTGCTATTATTTTCTCTCACTGAATGTTTTATTATTTGCCAGACTTTCTTTGTGTTTTTGTTTGCTTCATTTAGTTTTTTATGTAATAGTCTTTTCTAGACTTTTGTAATAATTTAGTTAATGTGTTTCTGTAGTTTTTGTACTGGTTCCACAACTGTTCATTATTTTTGTCTCTCAAACATTGTTTTTTCATTTTGTCTCTGTTTTTAATTGATATTATTAGTGCATTTGTGATCCATGGTTTAATTTCCTTGTGTATTTTAATATTTTTCTATCGAGTACGTTTATTTATGCGATATTTTAACTGTTTAATGAAGTTATTATAAGCTACATCTATATTTTCTTCCGCATATACATTATGCCACGTTTCCTCTTGTAGGATGTTATTTAGCTTACTATAATCAATATTAGCAATTTGCACAAAATCTTCCGGTTTTTGGTTGTTGGTCTTTGTATTATGTTCACTTATATTAAGTATCACACTATAGTGATCGGTAATGGCAGTTTCGTAGATAATTGAGGTGAAATTTTGTGCAACTACATGGTCAGTTCTTTTTTTTTATAAATATGTGATCTAAGCAACTTTCACAGTTTTTCGTCACTCTGGCGTTTGAGTTTATATAAGATATATAACCTTGAGAGTTTAATGTGTTTAAATAGGAGTTTACTGTTACGTTAGGGTTTTTTATATTAATAATGATATCCCCTACTATGATATTAATGTCGGTTGTACTATTAATATTTAAATAACTGTCTAGTTCATTTATGAAGTTTAATGTGTTAGATGTTGGCGTCCTGTAGATAGCAAATATATTATAATTTACGTTTTTTAGGGAAATTTTAGTTTTGAAATTGTCACCTGTGTTAATTTTTTATGTTCTATTGTTGAGTTAATTTCATTTTTAACGTATGCAACAGTTCTATCGCTGCGATTTAGCTTACTTCCATTATAATGTAATTTATAGTTTTTTATATTGTACAGGTCAACATTTTCTATAATCCATGTCTCAGTCGGTATTATAATGTCACAAGTAAAAGTTAGGGAATCTAAAAGTACCACAAATTCCTCAAAGTTTTTTTGTAAACTGCGAATGTTCATATGAATAATGTTTATTCCTGTTTTCATGTTACATAGCATTAAGTTATTTAATTCGGTTTCACTATTTATTACAAATTCATTTATCTGGTTATAATTTTCTAATTCATTAGTGTACTCATGTTCGTGTACATATTTTCGAAAGTGTGGTGTTGCCACTATACGTAAAACTGGCAACATATTTGTTATTTTAAATAGAATACCCTGTATATTTTTGCATTTTTTGTATCGTCGCCTCTTTCTGCGTAACTTTTGTCAATATATTTCTCTATACCTATCTCAAGCCGTTTTCGAGATAATAATTCTTTTCTGAATTTATTGTCAACAATTTGACTTTTACTAAATCGTGTTTTCTACTACCTACGCAGCAATCAAAAGATAGTTTTTTAGTTGCGGCTAGGCAAGGCCTGGGGGCATCTCCTTCATTAATCAAATGTTTCAAATATCATACAGGGTGAGTTAAAGAACGCTTTCTATATGCGATTTAGAAAAATGCACGAAAGTCAATTTTTTAAAATGAAATTCCCTATATATTATTACTGATTCAAAACTTCCAGACATTTTAGTATACGACGATGGACGGCGTTTGCTGTGGCAGCTCTTATTTCAGCGGGGTCCAAGTTTTTAATCTCTTTATTCACTCGACGTTTTAATTCTTCCCTGTTGTGGACTGGAGCTTTATAAAGTCTATCTTTAAGAGTACCCCAAAAATAAAAATCTAACGGGGCAAGGTCAGGGGACCTCGGAGGCCACGGTCCCAAAACGTCTAATCCAACGATCATCGAAAATGCGGTTCACCTCCATACTAATTTTGTGTGTATAATGTGGAGGAGCTTTACCGAATTAATTGACAAATTGTCAACGAAGTCTTTCACAATTATTCTAATTATATCTAAATATTTTCTGGAATTCAATTTTTCGTCGTATATGTAATATTTTATTTTGTTATCCATGTATGACTGATGGACGAGAGGTGAGCGCACTTGCCTCTCACCCAAGAGTTCCGGGTTCGATCTCCGGTCGTGGCAGTGGAAAATACTGTGAGAGGGATTTTTCCACTATACACGGGTATTGGGTGTATGTCCCTTGTCTCTAAATGTGTATCCCCCTCCCACACAAGGCTCTTCTAGAGCCTTCCGGGATGAAGGGGTTCGTCATATCCTGCGGTGTATTTATTATTATTTATTAACATACAAAACACATTATAAATATAAATAAATAACACCACAAGTAATTACGACCCTCTTTATCCCGGAAAGCTTAGAAGAGCCTTGGGTAGAAGGGACGAATTGAAACTAAATTTGACTTGAAAACCACTCTCTCTCTAATAACGTGGGGATTGTCTGTGGCCCAATGGTGACGATTTCGTGTGTTATAAATCCCTTCCCTAGAAATTTTGCATTCATCAGTCCATATAATTTTCTTTAAAAAATTGGGGTCCTCTTGCGTACGTACAAGTAACATTTCACAATATTCTATTCTCTAGATAATCCTGAGGCATGAGAAACTGGACTCTTGTAAATGTATAATTATGCATTTTATGATTTACTAGTATTTTTCTAATGGATGAATATGACAATCTTCCCCCCATGCAAAAACCCCATTGATGCAACTTTGAGTAAATGTTCGATATGGTCTCCACGTGCTTCTATGCCTTTCTAATTCTATTCATAAAAGATTTTCTTACATTGAAAAATACATTTTCCTGTCCTCGCTGTGTTTTGTATTTTGTCCCACAGTTCTTCTCTTGAGTTGATAGTATTTGCATGGACTAAGAGCTTCATATGTCCACACACATAATAATTTAAAGGATTATAATCAGGACTCCTTGGTGGCCAAGCAAACTCACTTCCTCGACAGATCCATCTGCGTGAGAAAGTCTCACCAATATAATTCCTGACTTCAATGGAGAAATGAGGGGGAGCTCCATCAGCAAGAGAAAAGAAAAAACACATAAGACTGTCCATTTCGATTTGGAGGAAGGACATATGGTCTCAATCGCTGATGATACCACACCAAACGTTAATCTTAAGTCTTGCTGAAAATGCCTTCCTTTAACGGCATGAGGATTTTCTACTTCCCAGTTAAAAACGCCTCGACGAGTAAAAGTTGCTTCGTCGGTAAGTAAAGTGTTCTTAACAAAATTTCGATCCCTGTTGTGTTTATTTAGAACAAATTGACAAAATTGTAGCCTTTGCGGATGATCCCTTCGAAGCATGGTTTGTACAGGAGTGAGATGATATGGGTAAAGAAGTGTTCCAAAGTTCCAAAAGAAGCGTTCTTTACGTAAGACTCTTAGGACAGATTGTTTACTCACCCCTGTTACCCCTGCTAATCGACTTGAGCTGACTTGAGGATTTTCATCCACAAGAACTAAAATTTCTAGTTCTTGGTCTGGAGCAATTTGTGTCGATCGTCCTATATCGTTTTTATGGCGAAATGAACCCGTTTCTCCTAAACGACGAAACAAATCTTATAGTCTGGCTCTATTCATTCTATTTGGATATTGCAATGAGTATCTCCTCGCTGCAGCACGTCCGCTAAAATTATTTTGTGCGCATCATATCCCTCATTTCCCTATTTGAAAAATTATTATGTCTAGGCATTGTAAATAAAGAAGTTAAAGAAATTAGCTCGAGGAATACAAGAACAAAATAAAATGATTAAATGACGTAAATAACAGAACTAAAACGTAACCAAAGCACAATTTTCAATAAATACAATGTTTCATTTAATTTGAATTTCTTTCAAAAAATTATTGAAATGTTTAATGGCACTTTCCTCCGAAAATGGTTGGAGTTATCAAGTTCTACGAAGTGTACCTCTTGTACGTAGAAATGATGCCCTCATCAGATTTTCTGGTCAGAAGTGCCACAACGTTTCGTCAAGAAAAAAAAAATGAAAATAATTCATCATCAGATCCAGGTCCTGCGGTGCCCTTTATGATCTAACGTGATGTAGTACATAAATTATTGTTTCTTAGAATAAAAAAAGTTCCTCTGGCAAATTTGGCGAAAATCAGTCAAGATAATGTTGAGTTATTGCAAATAAACGAAAAATAATGTGAACTTTGACACCCTGTATCTTTTTCCACGGCAACATTTTACTAAAGCATATTTCGTTAAATCCTCATATTTTGCCCAAGAAATCTACCCCTGAATTATGGCCTATTATTAATGGTCCACCCTGTATATAAAAAGAAAAAAAACCATTTAAAAGATAAAGAAAAAGGGGACAAGAAAATAATGAAAAAAAAAAGAAAAAGACAGATAAAAAATATGAAAGATTCTTATCATTTTAAGTTTAATTAGGTAAATATTGTTTGTGAAAGTTTAAAAACAGATTCTTACTACCCGTACTTATAGGATCCTCATTTAGAAACATTGGTGTTGTGCGAATGGTTAAGCAGCCACAGCCATTTATTGCTAATGTAGATAGATAAATAGATAGATATATTAGGCATAACATGATATTACAGCAAGATGGAGCACCACCACATAATGCTATAATGGTAACAAATTATTTAAATGCAGCTTATCCAGGTAGATGGATCGGAAATCATAGTGAGGGAGTTAAGTGGCCTGCCAGATCTCCGGATCTTACACCGTTGAGTTTTTTCCTTTGGCCTTATCTAAAAGAAAGAATTTACTTTACACCTCTAAATGACGTCGAAGATTTTAAAAATAGAATAAAACTTGTATTTTTTTTTCAATTTCAAGTAAAATGTTTCAATTTTTTTATACAGTACTTAAATACAATAAATATACATTTGCATAACAAATAGTGCTTTTATTGATCTATACCTAAATATAAATACGTACACGTATGATTATTTAATAATTAATTGATTTTTCTATATTTTTTAATGCCCTTTCGTCAAATTAGATGAGAATATCTCAAAAATTAATTAATTTTATCAAAGAAAGTGAAATTATTCGAAAAAATTGACTAAAAAATACAAGAAATCAATTTTTTCCACTTTCTTTCGAGTTTAAAATTTTTTCTTGTTCACCATCATAAAATGCATAAGAGAACCTATATTTTTTTTAAAAAGAACCTCATACGATGCGATGCACAAAAGTAATTGGATAATCAATTTTAAAATTTGAAGTCGATTTTTGAGACTTGTATTAGATATTTTGGCTTGAAATTTCAGCAAGTTATTGTTCACATTATAAAGTATAATTTCTGAAAATTTCATCAAATTTCACTTAAAACATCCGAAGTTATAACAAAAAAACCAAAATTTAGCAGTTTTTTCAGTTATTTTTTTTTTGAGGTTATGTGTGCAGATAAAAGTTTCATATTGTAACCGCTGACAGCCTATATCACAACGAACAGCCTCAACTTTTTTCGGTTTTCTTGGACCTACACATACCGAGATATACTCATCTGTATTTAGAAAGAATGACCAAAATGGTACATTTTTCACAAAATAGCCGATAACTTGCGATAAAATGTCCATATCGTACAGTATTCAATGTAACTAACATGCGTTACTCTTTGTGCAGAATCAAGTAAAAAAAGATAACGAATTAAGATATTAATTTTTCATTTTATCATTTTCTGTTTTGTACGATGAATATTTTCCATTACGTTGTCTGAAGATTTTACCAGTGTTCCATATTTCGTTGCAAATAAAAAGTAATGAAGGGAATATTAGAGTATTCTTATACTGCTCTTTGGTGCATTTATTTCCATCCTTCCATTACCACAAAATATCGCTCGTCCGTCGCTGTTTACGATATGAAAAATGTAAACTTGCGGCATGTTCTCAAGATGGCTTTCACATTTCGCAGTCTCACACGAGAGTGGAAACACAAAATATGAGAGAATAAGCTTTTAACAAATACGTGACGTCTATTCTTTATTGCATGAAGAGGGACTACGTTTAGGTACTTTAACAATAGATTGGATTTATAAATATGTATCAACCAAATGGATGTAATAGGTAATAAAGCTGTACATACATAATTATAATAATAATAACATGTCTTTATTTTTTCACTAAGTATACATAAAAAACAAAATATTTAAAGATGGATGGCGATATTCACGTAAGCGCTCTTCCATATAACCACCCGCGAGTAAAAATAAATTAAATAAATAAATGAATTAATAAAAATAAATAAAAATAAAAAAATATCTAAAAGTAAATAACATCGAAAAATTACATTTATATAATGCGCTTATTAATAATTAAAGTAGTGATCTGTTATCTAAAATTACCGATATTAGAGCAAAATTTTATGATAAGAGGAAATGAATTGTATAATTTTGTAGCTGTATAGCTAAACGAACGTTGAAATATGGCGGACCTAAGCTTGAGAACAGTAAATTAAGTACAATGACGTGTAAAACGCTGATGAGTGTCGAAACCTTTCTTCTATTTAAAAACTAAATAATCCACATTTAATTATTTTGAACATTAAACATGCTAAGTGATATTCGAAACGCTCTGAGAAGCTTAGTGATTTCGATTGTTTGAAATAATAACTGATGTGATCAAACTTGCGTGAGTTATGTAAAAATCATATACAAGAATTTTGTATCCTTTGAAGAGATTCCTTATCGCGATTTAAAATGGCTGGCCAGTATACAGTAAGAAATAGACGTTAATATTAGTGAATCTCAGCTTTACCTCTGTACTGAGAATGATTTCTTAAATGTTTTCTTAACCGTCCCTCAAGTTACCGAAGTAATCCCCTGGAAGATCTCAAGGATCTTGTGCCAGGTAAAGAGAGGCGAGGCCCTACAGTTTAATGTGGACTCTGGACCACTCTTCCTTATGAATATGCAAAAGTTTCAGTTTGCTAATAGATTTTTATATTAGAGTACTAACGTGTTTTACAAATCTTAAATTTGTGTCAAACCAAACACCAATATTCTTACAAGCATTGACTGAACTTAGGAGTTGATTATTTAAAACTATTTTGAAATTCGAATTATTAGTAATTTGAGTCCTGTGTTTACCAAACACTAATAATTTAGTTCAAATGTGCTTTTAGAAGGCGGAATATTAAAACATAATATTTTTAGTCGCAAACTCCTCTATAAAATCTTTATTTTACTATAAGGAACATAACTAGACTGCAACCAACAGCTACTCTCCGGGATATGTGCCCCACGGAGCGCTGAATTACAAGTTACAAGCCTGGCACGTTAAGTGTAATGATTGCATATTACCATCAAAATGCTAATGCTTCGGCTGATGTTTGTTGCAATCGAAGCATTAGCATTTTGATGGTAATATGCATTTATTACACTTAACGCGCCAGGCTTGTAACTTGTTATTCAGCGCTTGGCGGGGCACATCGCCCGGAGAGTAGCTATTGGTTGCAGTCTGGTTACGTTCCTTATAGTAAAATAAGGATTTTATAGAGGAGTTTGCGACTAAAAATATTGTTACTAATAATTTAGTTTTAACCTCATTTAAAACCAAACCATGATCAACTTAAAACATTGATATCTTATCTAGATCAGAGTTAATGTTTAATATATTAATATCTAAATCAAATATAGAGGAAGAAAAGTATAACTGTGTGTCGTCGGCATACTGATGTGACGTTTGCGAAGATCAGCTGTGTAGATAGAAAATAACAAAGGTTCCAATACAATATCCTGTGGCACCCCCATTGAAATATTAAGTGTGTTAGAGATATTATCATGTAATATCATTTTTTGATGACGATTATGGAGATAATTACGAAAGAAAGAAGTTTCTTATCACCAAAACCATAATATTTCAGTTTAGTGCACAGGCTAGCGTGATCAAGAGTGTCAAATGCCTTAATAGTCTACTGATATTAAACACGTGTTCTGATCATTATCACAAGTAATAAAATATGTCATCAGAAACTGTTTGTCTAACCATGTTAAACATAATTTTACTTTTTTCTAGGATTTCATGGAATCTACATATTGTTTTAATTTGTTTCAATTACCGTGGCCGACATTCATGTTATTATAAGCAAGCATCAGCATTAACCAAGCAAGGTCGAGGTGTTGAAATGTGCAAAATTTCACATTTTTATAAACAACGTATGAATGAATATTAGTATTAGTCAAGGTTTTGTTATTTATTTACTACCTACATTTTTACTATTTAAAGATTATATTTTTTCGTAATAAAACAGTTACAATTCCACGTTGTCTCTCACTACAACTACACTACTTAAGCCATAATTCGGATGTGAGGTTGCATCCACCCCTACAACAAACAACCAACTTAATCAGCTGATCCACATCACGCTGATTGAGACAGCAGCTTCCATAGTCTGCTGTACACATAATCCCATTCGACGAATTCGGAGTTATCTCCAGTTTTTTTCTATGAGTTTGTTCATTGGTTCTTCGACCCCTCGAGCAAAAGAAGAAGACAGACAGTGGTATCATCCGAGCCCTTCGACGTACACTGTCACAACTAAGAAGAATCCCTCACAGGCAGTCGACATGTCACAAAAAAATGGCGCATCGAAACCACATCAAATAATCCATAGAAGTATCGTCCATTGGTCCTTCGAATCTTTCAAGAACCAGAGAAGACAGACAGTCGTACTATCCGAGCCCTTCGACGTACACTGTCACAACAAGGAAGAACTCCTCCCAAACACAAAAAAATATCTCCAAGAGTGCCCAAAAGCAACGATGCCTGCAGTTTCTGAGGGTTCCAGAGGAGATGACGAACAATCGATGCGTCTTAAACGACAGACGCTTCGAATTCAACAACTGGATCAAACTATCCAAGCCATTAACCAAGAATTACTTGACAACAAACCAAAGGCACGGTATGAAGTACTGTTGTCAAAACTCACAAAGCAATGGAGTTCTATCCAAAGCCTATATGAAGACATTTTGGTCCACGAAACCAGCATCAAATCAAATATTTCACAGATAACGAATACCAGGGTATTGAGCAGCAAGTCGAAGATACAATACAAAATCTCATGACAAAGATGACCACATCCTCATCGAAGTTGATGCAAACGATGCCAACATATGACCTAGAAGATAGAGATGATCAGCAGAGACAAACCCAAATCTTAGTCGATCCCATATACGTGAGATCCGGTCCAATTGATCCCATTCTCATATATGAAGACAAACAATTAACGAAGTTTTGCGACATAGAAGAGGTCTCAGTTCAGAGAATCCTGTTCCCAGATGACACAGCATGCGAGAAGCATATCCTGAGCAAGGAGTTACTCGACGTTACACCCGAGGCTGAAGCCGAACAACCACTGGCAACCGCTGGTACCGATTGGCAATACAACCCCCCGGCTGCTCTCCACTTCGGGAGATTAAGGGAGGCAGGCGTAAAATCCATGAAGTACCATTTAAAACGTATAGTTGGTGATTCTACGCTAACATACGAAGAATTAACTACCCTGTCCCAGCAAATAGAAGTGTGCCTCAACTCAAGGCCCTTATGTCCATTAAATAATGATGTTAACTACGCTGAAGGCCTGACATCAGGACATTTCTTAATTAGAATGGGATTAGTGTCGCTACCTAATCCCATAGCGACGAACATCAATACCAATTTCTCATCAAGATGGCAATTAGTCCAAAAGATGAAGAAGGACTTCTGGCACACCTGGTCTACCGATTACTTAAACAGACTTCAACATTGGCACAAGTGGAAAACACGCCAGGAGAACCTGAAACCTGACGATCTAGTCTTCAAAGAAGCATCAACCATTGACATACCCAACGCAAACTGTCACATTACTGCCACCTGTATAACTGTCCCCAACCAACCACCACCGAGCAGAAGAACGTCCCTTCAGCTGACAGCATTATTCCTGCTGTTCAGCACGTTACTCACTACTGTTACCATTGCAGTAGTCCTAATTGTCCTACTAGGATTCGGCCGGCACATAATGCAACGTACTCGTAAACCGAGCCCACGAGCACAGAACAACCAGCCCGCTGAGATGATTGAAGTCCAACCCTTGAATTGAAGAGCACGGGAGTTCCATTTCTCGGGAGATGCCAGAATGTCTAACCATGTTAAACATAATTTTACTTTTTTCTAGGATTTCATGGAACCTACATATTGTTTTATTTTGTTTCAATTACCGTGGCCAACATTCAATCATTCATCATAAATCATTCATAAATAAGTCATACTAAAATGAGGAATAATCTCTATATGTGCGAAAGAATGGTCCCTGTCTATTTTTATTAATTTTTATTCTACAACTTACCAAACAAATGGTACGAAATACCCTCTATGTTAATAATTTCCACACTGTGTGGTAGTTCAGGATCAAAGAAAACTAAAATATCAATTAAAACCCGAGATTTTTCAGTGATAAGTATCTATCCAAAAAATTTGGAATTAAATTATAGCCGTTACTATTTTTATTTAAAAGGTCAATATTTACATCGCCTCCAAATAAAACACAATCAAAACTTGACGATAATTGTGATAAGACATTATCCAAGTCATCTCAACCTATAGCTACATTTATATAAGGGGGTCAGTGAAGTGTCCCAAACACAAATACTTCCTCTGTAATTTAACAGTAATCCATAGCTGTTCAAATGAATAATTATGGGGGTTGGGTAACTGTATTAGTTGAAACTTACATAAAATGTTATTCCCCCCCCTCTGATTAAGTTATAGCCTTTGATGGCCACAGACTCACTAGTTACACGTTCATCTAACCAAGTTTCCGTAAGACCTATAAAATCACACGACGCACCGAGAATAAATTCAGAAAACAGATCAAATTTAGCACAAAGTGACCTAATGTTTACATGCGTGAATTCTATATATGTATTTCTCGTATATCTTACTAGTAGAAGCTCCAATAATAAAATAGAAAGGTATTTCAACTAAATAGAATTAAACTATATCTATAACAAAACAAAGAATAGAGGGAAAAACAATGCCATCATAAAACCAAAGTAAGTGTATAATTTGATAATTTAAGTTTAAATAAACAGAATTGCAAAATGTTATTAAAATGTTATTATGAATTTATGGCATGATCTGCGTATTTAGTTATAATATTACAAACTGAAATGTAGCCAGTGATAAATTAAAATTACTTTCCTGAAATTGGCAAACATAAACATATTCAGTAAGGCAATGCTAAACGTTAGAACTTCCAGAAGGATACTTTCCTTGCCAGAATCATTCAAGATTTATATTTTGCAATTACGTACAGTTCTATATGCCAAATCGATCACCTATTCCCTTTTCAGTACGCTATATTTTATTAAACACTGATAAATAAGTGATAAAAAAAGAAAAGTAATGCTATTGCTACAAGTGGTTAAATTATATTTTCGGTTAAGTGATCAAAACAATTTTGTAAATTTTGGTCAGCTTTAAGATTGAAGATTGTTTCAGGGGACGGCTTGGCTCTGACTAGCCTTACTTCACTTCGACCTAAGCTAGTGATTTTCCTGGGGGCTAATTTCCCTATGTCTTAAGGCGTTAATTCCACCTGCTCCAGGTACTTTAGCCTAGTGCGGATTAATACCTTGCACTCATAAAATATAGGTTCCGCCGTTTCAGTTGTATTATCGCAATATCTGCATTTGTCGTGTACAGCTTTATCTATATTCTTCAGATGATATCTATATGGGTTATGCCCATAATTCCAAAATAAAAATAATATTCGATATGAAATATTTAATCACGTAGTAAAAATTTGTATTACAATTTCTTAAAAGTCAAAAATTCTTCCTAAATCTTTTTTTCATAATATATTATTTATCAACACTTTTCTAATACACTACATATACTTCCCTCACAAAAAAAACAAATCAATCCACCAAACAATCAATAGCAAAACTTACTTTCTTACTGTCCGACTTAGCAGGTGGATCAATAAAATTGGCTAATAAATACGCGGGATTAATCCTATCAACACTAACAGTGACCTTTCCGCGTTTACGGATTGTCATAAGTTTGTCAGAAACAACAAGGAAAGGACCTTCGTAACACGAAGTCAAAGTCGGCTTAAGCTTGTCCTTTCGTACGAAAACAAATTTGCCACATCTAACGTCAGGATTGATAAAAGTATGCCAAGTACAATTATGTTTAGAACTGGTAAATTACAAATGATTAAAGTAGTTCTGTAATTTAGTAATAAAAAAAGGTACGTCCCTGTCAATAGCCGATTTAATAAAAAAATGGCCAGGAAGGCGTAAACCAGCTATGCAGATGAATATAGTAAGTCTTCTTTTGGCATTGCCCGCAAACCTAATAGCATGCTTGACATTCGTCAGACCAGTACACGGAGTTAGCCCTGGCCATTAACGCAGTATTCAAGGTTCTGTGAAACCTTTCAACCATACCATTACTGTGGGGGTGGATAAGCAGTTGTATGCATTCTATGGAATCCTAAAAATTTTTAAAACTCGCGAAACATCATTGACTCAAACTAGACGCCCTGATCTGTAGTGACAGAGGAATTCCAAAATGACACACATAATTTTGAAACAGAGTTTTAGTGACAGTTTCGGTAGAAATGTCCGGTAACGGGTAAGTTTCTTGCCAGCGAGTGAAACGTTCAACCACAGTGAGGATGTAAGACAAACCATTCGATGAAGGCAAGGGCCCGACAAGATCGATATGGATATGTTCAAAATGACCCTTAGGTACTTCAAAATCTCTAACTGGTGTCTTGGTATGATGAGTGATCTTAGAAGTTTTGGTCCATAAAACACAATCAGTATTCATCTTGGGACAGAAATAGTTTGCGGTTACTATTTTCTTCGTGGCTCGAATACCGACATGAGTTAAATTATGGAAAATGTTAAAAACTGCGCGTAAAGATTTTATATTTGGAAAAAGACACGTCACACCAAATTTTATCTTTTTAACCTGGAATAGCAACTTATAAAAATATTTCGTTTTAGTAATATCCCCTATCTGTTTGGATAACAAAAGTAAAGTTCACAATCATCCGTTTGTGCGTCCTTCAATGTTTGCAAATTGAAACTGTCTGAATTAATAGCAGACATCTGGATGGGAGGTAAATAGGCTTGTTGTTCGAGGGAAGAAAAACCATTTGTACGTGATAGTGTATCGGCTACGATGTTTTCTTTACCTCGAACATGTCTGATACCGTTCGTGGATTGTGCGGTATATTCCAAATGCCGAGTTTGGCGAGGAGTCTTTTCGGAACGAGAAACGGGGGCTGAGGTTAACGGTTTATGATCCGTGAAACAGATAAACCTACGGCCCTCTAGCAAATGTCTGAAATATCTAACTGACGTATAAAGTGACAGCAGCTCCTTGTCAAAAGTACGCTTTTAGGTATCGTTCAACTTGCGCAAGAAGGAAGCTATAGCTGTAGCTGAATCTCCAACTGTCTACTCTAAAACCGCATCCATAGACACGTTCGCGCAGTCTACTGTCAACGATAGGGTTATATCATCAGCATCACTGGGGTGAGATAAAACTATCGCACTTACCAAAGCTTGTAAAAAACTATTAGAAGAATCAGTTGGCCAGAAATCAATTACTTTAATTTTATCATGAATCAATCGAGTTACAAGCATGTGCAAGGGAACTGCAATTTCTGCGAGGTTAAGGAAGAAACGGTGATAGCAGTTTATCATTCCTATAAGGGTGGCTTGAGGGTTGACGGTTTAGGCGCTGGAGAAATACCAATAGCAGGGATCTAATGTCCTAAGAAAGTTAAGGCGTTCACTCCAAAAATGCACTTAGAGGGTTTGACAATTATACCATAATTTTCGAGGCGGTCGAAAACAAAACGCAAATGTGATAAATGTTCATCATGATCCTTGCTAGCGACTAAAATATCATCTGGCTATGCAAAAATGAATGGCAAACTTAAAAAGTTTGACCAGCATTCCGTAAATCAAAAGGCATTCGTAGAAATTCGAATAAGCCGAAATGTGTGGTAATTGCCGCTTTATAAATGTCGGATGCAACGACAGGGATTTGGTGATATGCTCGGACAACGTTTAACTGAGCATTAAAATCGTGGATATGGGGCAACGGGTATCCATCAGGCACCGTATTGAGTTGTCTATAATCACCATAGGGACGCCAATCGTTAGGTTCTTTCTTTGCTACCATATGCACAGTAAAAGAAACCCAAGATGAGGAGGGTCTACAAATCCCTAACTCAGACGTTTGTTTGAATTTCGATCTGGCAAGACTGAACTTGACAATATCTAACCTACGTGGACGGCAAAAGGGCAAATGGCCCTTTGTTACTCTATGATGAGTAACGGAGTGTTTAGCAGGTGTATAATAATTAGGTGTATTAACCAAATGAGGGTATTCCTTTAGAAACATGGTGTACTTATTTTCCATCGAAAATAACTTAGGGAAAGAAAAAGAACCAAGCACGGCAGCACAATTCACTGGCAGTGACGTCTTGACACCTACAAAACGTTTATGTTTTAAGTCAACTAACAATTCAAAATGTGCTAAAAAATCAACGCAAATGACAGGAAATTATATGTCAGCTATATTAAAAACAAAGGAAAACTCGCGCCATAATCCTAATTATCATTTAACAATTTCTTGTCGTAAGTATTTATAATAGAACCATTAGCCGCAGTAAGAATTAAACCACAATTTTCTAAAAGGGTCTCTAGGGACGACTGACAAATCAGTGCCAGTATCAATTGAAATACGTAATTTGTTAGATTGATCGTAAACAAAGAGGTGATATTTACTGTTGAGTACAGTAGTGTTTGGTGGCAAAACACTAACATCCATTAGTTATTTGAACACAATTCTACTATTATTGCTGCTTTTAGTGAAACCCAGTCTACGAAAAAGTTTGCTGAAATTTTAGATGTAGATGGAGTGGCTGTGATTAATTAACTGAAGATCTGTCAATGTATGTGTATTATTGAAGGACATTTGTTGACGGCACCAACATCTGAAAATCAAAAAAAAAAATTATTGGGTTAATTATACCAATATGTGCTATCACTATCACAAAGAACGAGGGAATATTATGGTTTTAGTAATACACGGGATTTTTAGTGCAGAAATTCTGGGCATTAACCGTTAAACTGAAACAAATTTCACTGGAAATCCTAAAATAGCAAATAATTTCGGTAATTCAGTTTTTATTGAAACAAACTTTTACCATATTTATTGTCGGTTCCAAATAATTCCACGTTAAAAGCATTTCCCTGTTAGTTTACATTGTAGAATTAATCGCAGGCTAAAACATATTTTTATACAAAATAAACCTATTAACTTCGGTTTAAACTACAATTTATTTAATTCGTTTTTGAGTTGACACTGCCGAAGGGTTATGTATATTTTTAGTGCACCATTAAAGTAATAAAAGTCATTTGTTTGTCATTTACTCATACCAAGATATTTATATACAGAACCCTTTCGAAATACATGATAATGGGGTGTTTGCATTCCATATCAATTTACATTTTGTCATCCTCAAGTCAATGTAGACGTGTGTCAACTATCTCGATTTTATTTATTGTTGTTAAATAGTTATATAACAGAGGAAATGAATGCATTTCAGTCTTAATCGTTACTACCTCAATGTAAAGACTTGAAACCTTTTGTATTATGTTAAGTTTCGTCAATATATGAAATGCATATCTTTGAAAATTAATGCACTCACCAGTGGGAGGGGGTCACAGCCAACATTTTACACCCCCAATTCAATAACTCACAACAAAATCGGCTTAAATTGATATGATGGGGGTTTCTGAAGTTGCTGATTGGCGGACTTTAAAAATTAATAATAATAATAATAATTTATCCTTTTGATCACAAAAACATGATATTCGACTACAAATAGTAAAAAATCATCAGTTAAATACAATACATAATACAATAAAAGAAATAGTGAACTATGTCAAATAACAAACTTAAAAAAAAAAAATATGGTACGTATATATACAAGTATATACTCGTACATGCAGTATGCACATACATTTTACATATATACAGGAACACTGATATAAAATATACACATATAAATAAAAATAGCATACCTAATATATATGGAGAAATAACAAGGAAATAAAAACAATATAAGTGGATTGGTCACAAACTATTATTAGGATGATATTCATTCAGAGAATAATAACAGTTATCTATTAATCTCTTTTTGAGTTCTAATTTAAAATACTTTAGTTGTAGATTTTTATACCGATCAGGTAAATGATTGTAAGCTTTTATAGCCAGGTACTTAGGGCTTTGTTTATATTTAGCTAATCTGTGTAGATAAATTTCAAGGGTTGTGCGATTGCGAGTGTTATACATATGGTGATTATTAAGCAACTTTGTGCTTAGTTCTATTTTAGCATACACTAAGAGATTAAGTAACAAAATGCAAGGTAATGTTAATATTCCTAATTTCTTAAACAAATTTTTACAACTCTCTCATTTATTTAATCCAAAAATAAATCTTAAAGCTCTTTTTTGCAATTTAAAATCTCTGATATTATCGCTTGCAGCTCCCCAGGCAATTATCGCATAAGAAATTACGGAGTGAAAAATGTGCATAATAGTACATGACCACTACAGACCGGACAACAATATCACGTGACTGATTAATGCAATAACATACCAGGGCAACTCTTTTACAAATTTTACCAATATGCATAGTCAGGAACAGTTGTCAGATATATATAAGCCTAAAAATGTTAAATTTTGTTCTTGTCTAACAATACCATTTTTTGTTTTTATTAAAAGACTTTCCTGATAACTTTCTATTAAGTTACTGAATCTTAGAAATGTAGATTATTATTATTCAAGACCAGGTTATTCTCAGTGAACCATTCGTGGGCCTGTGAGATCTTTAGATTTGTTTCATTTATCATATGCTCTATTTTTGAATTTGATATTAAGAAAGATGAGTCATCAGCAAATAATAGAGAGCCATCAAGAGAAAAGTCATTTACGAAAATTATATACAGTAAGGGACCTAGAACGGACCCTTGCGGTACTCCGATTGGGGTTCCAAGGACATCAGACTTAGTATTATTAATTTGTACAAAATGTGCTTTGTCACATAATTAGCTTTTAAACCATTTTAATGGTTGACCTCTTACATCATACTTCTTCAGTTTATTTATAAGACGAGAATGACACCCAAGATCAAAAGCCTTACTCAGATCAAGAAGGATGGATACCTACACATTTCTTACCTGTATCTAAGCTTTCATAAAGATTATTTAATAACTGCATAATAGCCGTTGCCGTAGAGAGGCCTGTGCGAAAACCAAACAGATTACTATTGAAAAGTTTGTGTTTATCAAAGAATTTTACAATTTTTTGCGCAACATATTTTCAAATATTTTAGAAAAGAACTCAAAAGTGATATTGGTTGATAATTTTCGACATTGGCAGGCAACCTGACTTAATGGTATTATCTTAGCAACTTTTAGTTTTTCGGGGAAAATTCCTTCATTTAAAGAACAGTTTAAGATTTCAGTTAATGGTTTCAGGATTGGCATTATATACTTTTTTAATAAATTTGTGCTGATATTATCCTCACCTGAGGAAATGAAATTCTTAAGATTTTTTACTATACTCAAGACCTCAAATTCAGTAGCTGGTTCAAAAAAAAATGAGAAAGGGTTTTGTTTTATACGTATTTCCTGAGAATTATTTTAAGATATCCTAGAAAGTAATAAACTGGGTACCATTGAAATACTTATTTAAATGGTTGCCAACAATATTAGTATCATTTGTTAGAATATTGTTTACGTTTAATGCAATTTCATGCCTATTTTTATTATCATTATTATTATGTCTGATTATGTTCCACGCCATTTTTGATTTATTTTTAGTATTGGCAAGTGGGCTATTGTTATAAATTTAAAATAAAGTTTTTTTTAAAAGTTGTCTGTAGATAGACTTATACTTTTTAAAAACAATTTTATTTCTTCACCTCCATTTAAAGTTAATACATATAGTTCATTTAATTTTTTTGAAGATATTTTTAAACCGTTTGTTATCCATTTTTTTGTTGACATTTCATTGTGTTTTATAGTTTTAGTTTTTACTGAAAAATCTAATTCAAAATGATATAAAAAAGTATCACAAAATATAGCGAATTCAGTATTTGCATCACATGTTGAATTTAAAATATTATTCCAATTTTCGTTCTTAAGTAAATTACAAAAATTTCGAACACAATCAGGATTATTTAATTCTCTGTATGTTACCCGTTTTTATTATTAATATCATTTTTAATTTGAACCGAGATTATTTGGGCATTCTGGTCACTGATACCATTATTTATCACTGAACTTTCGTACAATTCTTCATTCAAATTTACACAATTATTATCTATGCAGAATTTAACTCTAGGAGGTTCCTTTATGGTAGGTGTAATACAATAAAAATTAAAAATGTCTAAAAGGTCTGTGCGGTTCTTAGAAGGCAAAAGAAAAGTTATGTTAAAATCGCCACATATTATTATATTATGGTTTTTATGATTTTTTAGCAGCATGTTTAGCGCTATATTTAGCTTCTCAAAAAAGATGGAACATTTCCATTTGAGCTTCTATATAATGTCAAAATTATAAAATATTTATTTTCTTTTACCGTGCAATTCCTGATTTGCGCCGTTTCTATTGATTTTACTGATTCCTGGTTGGGGGTAGCTCGTCTACAGGCGTCAGTGATAGGCCTCAGTAGTGGAAATAGACCGACGTTAAGTAAATGTTAAAGAAAAAGTGTCAAGTGACAATTGATTTTTAGATAAAGCATTCGTATTTATAATTTTACTACATGCTTATTTAGCAAATTACTTATTGAGTACAAGTTCGTATTTATTGTTTGTTTTTAATAATTCAGTGTCAGGTCTCGGTCTCGGGTCTCGGTCAGGTTCTTAATATTTGTTTATTACTATTGTAAAGTATATCAATTTAAAATTTGGAAAAATAATTTGGATCAATATGTAACTTACTAAAGCTGTTTTATAGTTTTCTCCCCAAATATGAATACTCCTTACGTAACGGTATGTTACCTATGTTTTATTGAAACGTGATAAAAAGAATAATATCATATATAGGTCACGTGATACGAAATAAATATGTTTTTTTTTAAATGGAACACCCTATATATTACTACATTTTCGAGAAGCCCTTTATGGGTCCTGTTTACATGATGATAAACATTCAAAAACGTGTTTACACTAGGAATCGCTCGATTCGGATGCAACGTCATGTATTCTCTTCTTGCGGCACACTTATTTTTATTATTTTTCACAAAAAGAAAAAATATTTCGATCTTTTCAGCCTCACTATAACCCACTTTGATTAAATAAATGTTGATAAAGACGGTTTGAAATGTTAAAATTGAATAAACAATAAAATAATTATTTTCGTGGCCTACCTTGTCATTTTTGTTTCGGCCATGGCTCTCACTTTTCTTATAATAAAGCAGCTCATTTGCATTTTGAATGTCAAATATGTCAAGAAGTATTTAAGATAGACCTATACAACATTATACATTTAAAATAAGGGGAAAAAGGGCTTCTGGAAAATCCATTCCATTCCATTCCATTTAAAAATACATATATTTATTTCGTAACACGTGACCTATTCATGATATTATTTTTTATCACGTTTCAATAAAATATAGGTTTATACGAAACTTTTTTTCTATTTCAATAATAACAAATAAAGGGGGACCGATAAGTAGTAAATAATCCTGTACAACTCGTAACTGACATTTTTCATACTTTCCATTTATATCGTAGAACTTATAGATCTCGAAGTATTTTAAAAAAACCGATAGAAAACACACTCTAAATAATTCAATCGTTTAAACAAACAATACTCCGATCTCACCGAAACTACAAAACTGGACTGTGAACTCGACTCGGCTCCCTTAACAGGTTAAAATAAAAAAAACAGCCCACATCAGCCCTCGTATTTTTTAAGTCCTAATTTGACTACTCTGATTAATTTATTGCAAAATACTTGCTGTGGTTTCGATAATATATATCTGATATGTTTTAGATCCACGTAGTAAATTTATTCTATTTTGTAATCGAAATTGTCTGAAAAAGATCGAGGCGATACTCTCTTGTATTATTTAATGTTCAACAATGGAACAATGTCCAAATATCCCGTCTTTCATTCCATTATCTTAAAAATCGATGTCGCTTGACTTTATAAAGGAATCTTTCAAAAAGTGCGACTGTATTCCCGTTTTATTTAGCCACTTTTTTACTCCCTATCGATATCCTTCATTTTACGGTATTGAGGGTCTCGGTGCACAACACCTGGCTATATTGAAGTCTTATATTTATTATCCTTCAAAATGGCAATTCTTCAGTCAACTTTTCCCTCCATTTTTTCTTATCTGTGCTTATTTTATGGCTTCAGAACGTGTCACCGTAAATCTTACCCGATCTAAACAACAAATACAATAAACTTTATGAGCTTTTACGTAAAATGGAGTAAATAAATCGGCAAGTACTTATTTATTTGCTAAAATAAAGTACATAAAAGACACATTATGTGTTTATGAAATATACCACATTTATAAAAATATAAAATATAGGAATTATAATATACCAAACCTATCTGCAAATCAAATGCCTTATATAAATAAGGACTCAACAAATTAAACCAAAACACCTATTTCCTCTTACGAGCGCTGAATTATATGGTAAAATTTGCATATTTTGTCTAAAAACAGTTAGCACTAAAATACAATGACTTGGAAATGCTCGAATGCTACGAGGAAGATGCGAGGCCTCCTTCATCTCAGGATGTCGCTAACTGCAGACCGGTTTCGACCTATTTTTGGGTCTCGTCAGTGCAGTGCAAGTGACACCTTCAATACTGGAGTTCACATCTCATTGAGACTGTTCAGTTCCACCGCAGTAGAGCGTAACTAGCGCCATCTCTCAATAGTCTCAAAACAATCCAAATCGAAAATAAAATTAATAATCATGACTGAATAAGCAATTCTGTAGCAGAAGGAAATTTTATAAAAATGTAAAATATAGGAATTATAATATTCGAAACTATCTGCAAATGCCTTATATAAATAAGGACTCAACAAATTAAACCAAAACAGCTAGTTCCCTTACGAGCGCTGAATTATCTGGTAAAATTTGCGTATTTTGTCCAAACACAGTTAGCACTAAAATACAATGACTTAAAAATGCTCGAATTCTACGAGGAAGATGCGAGGCCTTCTTCTTTTCAGGACCGCTTTCGACTTATTTTTGGGTCTCGTCAGTGCAGTGCGAGTGATACCTTCAATACTGGAGTTCAAATCGTTAACAGTGTCTATGAAAAGAAAGTCTAGCCATCTTCTTAGATTTACAAAAGGCCTCTGACGTAGTATCTCATATTCAGCTATTAAGCAAACTAGGCACAATAGGTATCAGAGGGAAAGTATATGATTTTTTATTTACAGACTATCTAGCCAACAGACCACAGCAAGTCAAAATAGATAATAAGAACTGGGGTTCCCCAAGGAACTATCTTAGGTCCTAGCTTATTCCTTATATGTATATATATATATATATATATATATATATATATATATATTGAGTCTTGGGATAGAACAAAACGCCACTACGGCAATTAGAAAGGTAAAAACCTGGCTAGAAACCAATCTTCTTGAGCTAAACATGACAAAACTAAATATACCTCCTTTTCCCTAACTAATGTTGGAATGTCTCATGTACTTGAACCCATTCTAATAAACGAATCTGTTAACGGCTGTGTACATAGTGCTGCCACCATAAAATATCTAGGACTAGTCTTAGACTCACATTTGAAATGGGGAAATCATATCGACTATTTAAATGAAATAATACGAAAACCGATCTATAAATTCTACAACCTAAAAAGTGTACTAAACAAAACTGTGCTAGTCACATCAGTGGCGGTTCGTGGTTAATTTTATAGGGGGGCACACATTTGACATTGTGAAATGTATCTTAAAATCAACTTACCAGAGAACTATTCACCATATTCTTTGTTCTCAAAATCATGTGCTGCATAAAAAATAAACCATAAATTGCAAATGTGTCCTCCCATTTTAGGATTTAGTACATACGCATTCACACACAAACAAAAACATTTTATTTATACATAAAATCCATTCTACGTTCCTTACTAGCTGCGAAAATGTCTATCACTTTATTGTAAACGTCAAGTCAGGAATTAATTGAATCATATTTTTTTCAATTGATAACATTGAAATTGCATTAAGCCTTTCTTGGCCCATAGTGTTCCTTAGAAAATATTTATTCTTTTTAACGTAGAAAAACCTCTTTCACATTCGCACGTCGTCATAGGTGTAGTCGTGTAGTACATATAATACTTTAAATTTTGTACGTCTCAAATAAGCCTTCCTCCTAATTAATTTTATTAATAAATATCAGAAGGGGTAAAACACCATTGGAGCACATATCATCCCTGCCATAAATAACTTTCAATTCAGTTCCTAATTTCTCTTTGTCTATTGAAGCATTATAAGCTTCTACATCCTCTGTTTTTTATTGACCTTGTCGTTATGGGCTCGTATATTTTCGAGATAAGCACTATCTAACTGTTTACGCATGTCACTTTTACGTAAAACTTCATATTCCACTAAATTATATAAATGAGTTGCACTCTTCGCATGTTTTGTTACTCTTTCCTGTAAATGTTATAAAACGTGTACTCCTTCCTGAATCCACGGTGAAGATTGCAATTTGTTGCTTAAAAGGCAAACAAAACCGAACAGCTTATTTCGCTCAGAACACCCACACATCCACGAAAACTTATCATATGTATTTTCTTTTTTAAAATATCTATTAAATTGTCTTATTTTACCCACAGTAGTTTTTTGATATTTAATTCCGGGATAGGCCTTCCTAATTTTTTTATATTAACTTTATCCTCGTAGCTCAGCGGTCTGTTACTTAAAATATAAGACACTGAATTCCTTTTTGAAATGTCGTATGTGTGCCTAAACGAAACGAAATAAATAAGAAAACACAGAACTAGCGATTCAAGCAACGAGAGCAAACATAAATATCAGCTGACTAAGCATGCAGACAGGAGACTGAAGTGAAGTGTACACAAGTGAACTGTGCCCTCATTAGAGTATAAGGCCCGTGTAGTTGCCATAGCAACGTCGTAAACAAAATCTAGCCAGATGCAGAAACACGACGCGGTCTTAATTCAATTCAATTTAAAAGAGCTTTATTGATATTTAAAAAGGTACAAAAGTTGCCTCCCCGGTGTCTGAACCGGGAACGCTTTGACGCGGTTTCGGATTGCATGATCGGACTGACCTAAACTGTGAGTTTACAAAATTTTGATACAAAAATGGTTTTCGTTCCTACGAGATTAATGATGGGAAAAATGAATTTAGAGACAAAATGTACAAAAAGAAACGAAGGAAAAACGAACCCTACAAAAATACACAAACAGAAAAGAAGAGGGCGACAGGAAAGGATTAAAAGCGAAAGGTATGAAAAACTAGTGAAAGGTAGATAGGATTAGAAAAAGGTATAATTGGTGAAACTTGGCTATAGTGGCTGCCGGAAAATTGGTAACGTTTGGTACCGTAGGGGCTGTTTGATCTGAAACTGTGCATTATGTTGTCTAATTTGCGTTGTGTCTTGTTATAGGACTATCGCCCAGTTTGAGCGGGGAGAAGTTTTGAGAAATTTCCTGGACGTAGACCGCTATCGGGGTTACGTCGTTACAGAGTTCGTAGAGGTCTCTGAGGGAGGTGTACCTGCCTGAATTTGAGATGAGGCGCATAAATTTGTATTCCAACAGTTTTTTCATTGTCGTGGTCAGTATGCTGCACCACACCGGCGCCGCGTATGTGATAGACGGCCTGACCACCATCGTGTACAACAATGTTTTATTTTGACTGTTGAGTCTGCTACCCCTGACCATGAGCGGATACAGACTCCTGAACAGAGAATAGACCGTCCGTATCGTCTCATTGATGTGTGTGTTGAACGTCAATCGCTGGTCTAGTCTGGCCCCCCAAGTACTTCACGCACCTTCTTGTTGGAATTTTTTTAACCCCTGATCAAAATCTGTGTGATGATCTTGTTCTTCGTGAAGCGACGCGTGAAGACTATCGCCTCGGACTTCCCAGCATTTACCCGAATCTTCCACTGATCATAATAAGCCATGGCACGAGCTATGTGCGCCTTCAGCAGCATGTTCGCCGCTTGCGCATTGTGCGGATGCGCGTACATGGCTGTGTCATCGGCATACTTGGCCAGCTTAGTATTCGGGAACTCTGGGAAGTCGGAGACGTACAAGTTGTACAACTTCGGTGACAGGCACGATCCTTGCGGAACGCCCGCGCGAATGTCTCGCCGAGTTGAAAGTTTGTTATTCACTCGAACCTGCAGGGATCTGCCCGTCAGTAACGAGTGAATGAGTTTCGTGATGTGCGTCGGAAAGTTATAGCTATGACGCGGTCTCCGTACACAATGTGGTGCACTTTGGGAAGTAGACATTGACAAACTTAAGTTGTAACGTAGCGATAGAGTCGGAAATAAGTTTTAAGGTTTATTATGTTGATAAAAATGTTAAAATGGATAAAAATAAATAGAAATTAACTAGCTGGCTGAATTAGCTTTGGGGGACACGTGCTCCTGTGCCCCTTAGGAGCAGCCTCCACTGAGTCACATACAACAGCTACATGTCATTTAAAGTATGGGGTTCTGCGACATCTATAGATTATTTCTTAATAAAAAAGCAGAGAAAGCTGCAGAAATATCTTTACTGAAATAAATTACTCGACGTGGCAGCTCTATACATGTATGCTGGCTGCTATGGCTTATGCATATAGTAAGAAGGCAATTCTTGGATCCATTGTTGAACATCTATATGAAACAAAAATAAATAAAAAATATATTTCCATGACATAAGAAAATGAGAAGGATTTCTGCATAGAAACTAAAAAATATCTGATAAGACAACTACTACACTACACTTCTACCCATCTTATCGAGATGTAACACAAACGCGCCACACACTACTTCTTATAATATAGTCAAACCTTCTAGAATGTTATATTTTATTATAGGTAATAAATAAAAGTGCATTCTTATCCTACCCCTTCTCAAATTGTTTATATACACGTTGTACCCACCTTATTACATATGATAACTAAAGGTCTAACTTTTTTCCTTAAAAATGTTTGTCTCACATAAAACTTAAAATACTTGACAATAATTTTCCATTAAGCACTACATCCATCCCTATATTAATTAGTTTAGTTAAGAGCCATATAAACATTTTTAGAGTAAGAAAATCTTATTTTTATTTGGTTCTGACACTACACCCTCTGCAACGAACAGCTTGCTTTTGACGACCTTGTAAAACACATATTTGCATATTAACCCCTTCGGCGACACAAAAAATTGCTGTCAATAGTATCTTAACTTCATAAAAGCCACGTTTAAGCAAAATCTCGAAGTTTGACAAAAAACTTCTCATGCCATCATGGCACCGAGACCATTTTTCTCAGAATTTGAAGAAATTGGACCTGGAAATCAGATATTACCAACAAAATTGCTGTCAAAGCTACTGTTGGAGTTTTCAGGTCATCTGGAAACAAGTATCACATGAACAGCAAAGAGCCCTATAAACATCCGATGTCAAATTTCAATTAAAATTTAATAAGAAATATGACCGCTCCGATCGTCCCCAGCCATGATCCCTACTTTCTCCCCTCCTCCTACACCTATTGGCAATTAGACAGCAAAAGAGCCAGCGAGAGACATTTTTTGCAGCGGTATCGCCATCTGTTATTTTAGACGTCTTGCTTTTTGTTACAATGTGTTACTACAATAAATATATATTTTTAAAAAGAGGGTTCTTTTGCGCGGGTATATCTTCATTAACTACGAGCGTAAAAATGTCTGTGTAGGCGTATCATGTTTTGAAGTCACGTTATAATAATATATTACAAGCGAATACCCTACGTTTACATCAATAATATATTCGAATAAAGTTGCACAAAATGACATATAGCGTGGCATTTGATCCGATACAAATAATGACGCCCCCTTAAATGATTTCTTTTTAAAGGTGTCGAGGTGTGTTATTATCACATTATTAAAGAAAGTCAATATATATCCTATTGTTGAACTAAATTCCGTTTTAATAAAATATAAATAAATTGCCAAAATCAAATTCATATTGAAAAATTTAAATAACTTTCAATTAACTTGTTTGGTTGTTATTCACTTGCAACATTTTATTTATAAAAACAGTATAAAGCATTGAAAATCATTTTTTTCTACTTCCATCTTTAAAATGGCGTTTATCGTATAATCGTATGACGCTAAATAATCCTTTAAACACGTTTTCGACAAACCGTGTCTTCGTGCATTTTAGTCACGGGCTGAACTTAGCCACGAGATATTAGTCACGGCTGAGGTTAATTCTAGATATTTTAATGGCAAAAATCAAGTTAGTTTTCCGTAATTCTTGTCATCAATCTGTCAAAATAAATCGACGCGTTGTGATAAGAGACAAGTAATTTTGTATTTTTTGGAAAAAATGAGCCTAAACGACAGTGAAAGTGAAGAAGATGTTTTCATTGGTACTCCGCCCGAAATTACTCAAGCAGCGGCATCGGCAACTGCTAGTTTGCTGCCAGAAAAATCTAAAAGTCAATACGAACGTGCATATAAACTTTTCCAAGATTGGCGTCAAGAAAACCAAACAAATTCATTTTCTGAGAATGTATTACTTGCTTATTTCCAAAATTTATCGAAAAAGATGAAGCCGTCCTCTTTGTGGGCAATCTATTAAATGCTGCGGACGACAATTAATCTAAAAAACAATGTTGATATTAGCAAGTCCCCAAATTGTGCGCATTTCTGAAGCGTAAGTCAGACGGTTACAGACCTAAAAAGTCGAAAATATTGACACCCCAGCAAATTAGAGAATTCTTATCATCTGCTCCAGACGAAGAATACCTATTTATAAAGGTAATAGTATAAAACCAAATTAAATAAAAATAAACAAAATTATAAATATTTTAGGTAGGGTTACTTTTTGGAATAATGGGAGCTTGTCGGCGGGAAGAATTGACGAAAATTCAAACAAGTGATGTTGAAGACCTTAACACGGCCCTTTTAGTTCACATTCCTGACACGAAAACAAAAATGGAACGTCAGTTTGTTATTGGAGGTAATTTCTATCATACATGCAAGAAATACATGGAACTTCGACCTCCAAACCTGACAAGTGCTACCCGATTTTTCTTAAACTACCAGCGAGGAAAATGTAGAAAACAGCCAATTGGAATTAATAAATTTGGCAGCCTCTCTAGCGTAGTAGCAAAATTCTTAAAATTACCTGACCCTGCTGCTTATACTGGTCATTGCCTAAGAAGGTCTTCAGCGACGATTGTGGTGGACTCGGGCGCGGACATCACAGCATTAAAGCGTCATGGAGGGTGGCGATCCACAGCTGTTGCAGAGAGTTATATTGACCACTCGTTAAACAATAAAATTGAGACCGCTACTAAAATCATGAACACTGTTCAAAATAATGCAATGCAAAAAAATAAAGAGAATATTGATATTGCAATTGCTCAAAGTTCAAGCATTGATAAAAATGAAAGTGGACCAAGTATTAGCTTCAATTCAAATCATGAAGCAAATTTAACACAGTTCGATGGAACGCATTTAGGAAAATCACTTAGTTTTTTTAGCAATTGCCAAAATGTTTCCAATGTAACCATTAATATACACAATAAGTAGAACAATAGTTTAGTAATTTTTTACTGTTACCATGTTATTGATACGTTAATAAATGAAATATTAAAATAACTTCCAAATTTTTTATTTAGATATTTGCTGTCGTAGAAAAAGTATAATATGCAACACGTTTTATAAACTTGTTAGTCACCCATTTTATTAAACACTCGCTCCGCTACGCGTCGCTCGCGATTAATAAAACTCGTGACTAAAATGACGTTTATAAAACTTGTTACATAATATACTATTAACTGGCTATAGTGAAGTCATTGAAGCTTTATACCTCAGAAATATTTTACTATGAACCGATTTACATGAAATTTTGGAATTAGGCTTATATTACCTTTAACTTCAAAAGTGATATTGACCCGACCTCCGTTTTTTATTTTTAAGGGGTGAAAACGACCCCTTAATGAAAAAATTGACATTTAGCCATTTTACCGCTAGAAAACGTATTTAATAATAAGGAGTGAAATCGTAAAGTGTTCTCTAACACAATTATATCATGTTTAACCCATTTCCAAACCCTAAAAAACTTTACAACCCCTGCAAACGACCCCTAAATTGAAAAAATTACAAAAAATAGTTTTGTATAACTTAAAAAGATTTAAATATAGAGTAAATATTGTTTTACGTTCTCTACCTTAATTATCATATTTTTAACCCTTTTTCAACCCTTAAAAACAACCTCTCAATTAAAAATTGTATAAAAAAATTTCTTTTGATGAACTCAAAATGATTTAAATGTTGTTCCACGTTCTCGAAAATGACTATCATATGTTTAGCTTTTCAACCCTTAAAACTACCCCTAAATTAAAACATTGAAAACATGTGTTTATACAATTAAAAATAATTTAATTATAGAGTAAGTAATCAGACACTTTTTATTGAATAAAATATAAACTATTGCACACACTTTTCATAAATCCACCCTAATATCTCAGTTATTAATAATGCGATTTTCTTCAAATTTGGGTGGTAATTATATGTTGGAATAATGAATTATTTGGCATAGTGAATATTTTTATTTTTTATTGGCGTGCGGTTTTAGGGGGTAAAATAGGGTAGGTTGGCAAAAGGATATTAGGGCTTATTTTAGACAAATTTTTCTATCATATTTGGATTCAGCATGTCCAAAAACCCCTTAATCCATATACTCAATGATCTCAAAAACGAATCGTGGCAGAAACAAAAAATTAAATAATTTATTAAAAATCGCTTTTAAAATTTTTTATAACTTTATTTAATTGCTATAGTTTGTTATAACAAACTAAAAACAACTTTTTTTTAAAATTCTGGTCCCTTCAATATAACCATCTTCCAATGATACCATACAGTTTGTGGTAAATGTTGCATCGCCACTAAACATTATGTTCTTTAAAAAAATCTGTCGTTAAGATAGTTGGTTACCTTGCTACCATAGGCATTAATCAAAGGTGCTTTGAAAAATAAGTTTTTATTTGACATTTGGCGATTCATAAGAATTGTCAACAGTCATTTAATTTAGTTAGTTATTGTTATTTAATTTATCAATCTTACTGATAATGGCAGAATATCGGAGAATAGTTCTTACAATTGAAGAAAAAGTTGAAATTATCTGCTTATTTGGTGATAATGAAAGATCTACGCGTCAGGTTGCTCGAATATTTAATCAACGTCATCTGATCGAGCACCAATGTGGCACAAAACCGTTGGTGACACCAACAAACTATTTTCAAGAACCGGAGCCATTTTCAAGACAAGACCAAGAAGATACAATTTAAATCCACGACAATATCCTGACGACAAACGCATTTTAACAGAATTTAGGAACAATCCAAATCGCAGTATAAGGGGAGTTGCGAGAATACTAAATTTAACCAAAAATAAAATATGGAGATATAGGATTAGGGAATTTTTGCATACTCTCTTAGAAGGTGATTTTGAACGGCGGTTTGATTTTTGTCTATGGTCGCAAGGTAACTATCTCAACGACAGATTTTTTTTTAAAGAACATACTGTTTAGTGACGAGGCAACATTTACGACAAATGGTGTGGCACCTAGTCAAAACTGTGAATATTGGGCAGCTGAAAATCTCAACTTTGTAATTAACTGTAAAAACTAAACAGTGAAAAAGTTAACGTCTGGTGTGGCATATTAAACGAACAAATTGTTGGCCACTTTTTCCTGGATAACCTCAACGTAGAAAATTTTCTAAATTATTTATAAAATGATTTTACATGATTTTTTTATAGAAATGCCTTTAGCACAGAGAAAATGTATACTTTCAGTTAGATAGTGCCCCCGCGCACAATTCTCTGATAGTTAGAAATTTTTTAAATGCAAATTTCCCTATGAAGTGGATAGGTAGAAGTAGCCCTTTAGAACCGTGGCCCCCTATATCGCTTGATATCACCCCTTGTGACTTTTTCTATGGGGGTACTTGAAAAATAAAGTGTGTGCTACTCGGCCGCGTAACAGACAAGAGCTTTGCCTTAGGATTAGGCAAGCGTGTCAAGAAATTACTCCTCAAACTTTAAGAAACGTGATTGAACGGTTAAGAAGGGTTGTTGAAAAGTGTATTTTGTTGGAAGGTGGTTATGTTGAAGAGACCAGAATTTAAAAAAAGTTGTTTTTAGTTTGTTATAGCAATTAAATAAAGTTATAAAAATTTTAAAAAGCGTTTTTTAAGAATATAATTAATTTTTCGTTTCTGCCACAATTCCTTTTTGAGATCATTGAGAATATGGATTAAGGGGTTTTTGGGCATGCTGAATCCAAATATGATAGAGAAATTTGTCCAAAATAAGCCCTAATATCCTTTTGCCAAAAACTACCCTATTTTACTCCCTAAAACCGCAATTCAATGAAAAATGAAAATATTTACTATACCAAATAATTCATTTTTCCAACATACAATTACCACCCAAATTTGAAGAAAATCGCATATTAATAACTGAGATATTAGGATGGATTTATGAAAAGCGGGACAAACTAAATATAAATAAAACACAGAGCCGTGTTAAGAAAATTCATTAAATTAGATTAAAAAAATGTATTTTCAAATTTTGACCAGTCGCCCTGGGACAGCCATTGAGTCCTATTAATAAAAGCAGTAGTAAATATATACGCAAATATTAGGCTGTACTATTTAAGTAGAAATAAAATGAACAAGTCACAAAGCATTAGGCATAAGAACAATAAAATCGTGTTATTGAAAGGACAATAAATATATGTTTACTTAGATATGTTTTGTTTTATTTAAATATTCACATAATATATCCTTTACACTTAACTAATTCATTCTATTGAAACACCTGAATTTATTAAAATAGACCATTAAAGAGTCGGGATTTATGACGGAATTACCGAATGTTTGCGCTTCGGACTAAACATGCCCCCTCCCAATTTCGAGGGTGCTGAATCGATTCTCGAGGTCAAACCGATTTTTAAACCTCGGCAACCTCCTCAAATTGGCCAAAAAACCACTCAGTTTTTCGACTAATTGTTATTCCCTCGAGTAGACCGGAAGGTCCTTCGAGGGATTTGACCTCAGCTACTCCTACGGAAAATTGATATATATTTTTGTGAGAAAAAAATTATATTATATTTTATAGGAGGTGTTTCTTTGAGGAAGGTGGTAAGTGACCAGGGTTGTATTGTCACGAGCCGGGGCGCTTGACTTGGAGAGGTTAAATTATAAGTAAAATAATGATGTAAAACAGAAATATACCAACATTTTATTGAAGGTAAAAATAACAAACAAGTCCATAAATAAAAATAGTTCAAATAATAAAAATATAAAATAAAAAGATCTTACCAGTCCATAATGGGGGAGACGCGTCAAGTAGATGCTCATTGACTGATTGACTACCAATGAGTAATGTGTGTATTAATCCTGGACTATTTATATGATTCCTAAATACTTCAGCAATATTCTTATAAAGGTAGACTTAAAGTTTATGTCTCAACGCGGTTACAAGCTGATATTGAAATATGAAACTTTACATCCTTTATGCTTGTTAAATAGCGAATTTATATTGTAGAAATAAAATATGAATGATAAAATTTAACTTGGAAAGAATGTAGAATTTAATTATCGATTTAGTTTTGCGACTTATTTAATTTATTATTGAATATTTGAAAATTATATTTTGTAGAGAATATGCTAAAAAGTATTTTGGTTAATTTTATAGCGCAGAATAATTATTACTACTTGACAGTATAACCACCTCCGGGGGGTTGTTTTCACCCCTCAAAGGGGTGGAAAATTGATATATGTTTTGTGACAAAAAAATTAATATTTTGTAGGAGGCGTTTATTTGAGGACGGTGGTAGGGACCAGAGTTGTGTAACCTACCCCGGGGTTGTTTTCACCCTTTAAAGGAGTGGAAAATTAATTCATAAAAACATTTTAATAAACATATTTTTTATATTATTTTTCAATTATAGATGAAAAAATTCCAAACAACCCCCGAGGGTAGTCACCGACCACCTTCCTCAAAGTGACGCCTCCTATAAAATATTAATTTTTTTCTTACAAAAACAAATATCAATTTTTCACCCCCTACAAGGGTTAGAAGTCTAGGGTAGGTGTGGCTGAGATCAAATCCTTCGAGAACTATTCATTCTACGCGAGGGAACATTAATTAGTCAAAAAATGGGAAAAATAAACGAGTTCACGGAAAAGGGGACTTTGGGGAGTGGTTATTAGTCAATTTCAGGGGGTTTCCAAGGTGGAAAAATTGGTTTGGCCCCGGGAATCGATTCAACACCCTCGAAAACGAGAGGGGACATTGTCTAGTGCGAGGCGCAAACATTCGGTACTTCGTCCGACTCCTTCAATGGATTAAAATTGTTTATTTACGTTCTTACAATTGGGGCGAGCGTAGGTGCGTCTTTACTATGTACATACTTCGGTATGCGATGTAAAGCAACGACAGGTGCAGTTAGTACTTGGATGGTGGCCATTCCAACGGAAACCGCGTTCTCGCCTCACACATCTTCCAGCGGCTTGTATATCAGTGTATGCGCGGAAGCTATACAACCTTAGGCGAGGGTTGTATAGGAGATATACCATCCTTCGGAGGGGACGTAAAGCCGTCGGTCCCTTGTCTATTAAATGTTAGGCAAGTAAAAGATCCCTACTCTTCTTAAGCGAAGAGGTTCGGCAAATTTCCTGGTTGGGGGTAGCTCGTCTACAGGCGTCGGTGTTAGGCCTCAGTAGCGGAAATAGGCCGACGTTAAATAAATGTATATATATAAAAAAAAAAAACGTTCTTATAATTAAAATAGTCCAGATCTGGCAAGACAACCCTTTTGATATTACACTTAGCCACGCTTGTCAATGTCATTTTTGCTTACAAAATTTGTACTTCATGACCTCTCCTGTCTATTCTAACTCTATGGTGTACATTCATTTCATTGTCGATACGATTTTATTCGGTTTTTCAAAAATATTATAAGTAGATACAAGTAGAAAGAAAGTGAAAATTACTGTTCCCCTTTTTTACGTTTCAGCTGTCTTCTGTGTGTTCATGTCTATTATAATAACAATTTCTATTGCACTTACCTATGTTTCAAAGCACGCTTAATTTGTGTTTACTGAAATTTCAAAACCAAACAATTATCACGCAACTATGAGTGTGCTCCAGGCTCTTATCCCATTGAAATGGAATGAAAATTGCAAGTTACAAGACCAGTTATATGAATAATATTGTTTGTGGGCTACTAAACAATGTGTGTAGTATACTGGCATGTTAGTTTGCTGTAAATTCGTTATAATACTGTAAATCTGATTGAAACATGCTACAGAATAAGCAATATGATAATAGATAATATAACATCTTTAGCGAGTTATGTTACTAAGGGCCGTTTTATCAATGCAGGGTTAACTCGTAACTAGAGGATAAATATTAAACAAAACAATAGGTATCTATTGTTTTATTTGACATTTATCCTCTAGGTAAGAATTAATTTTGCATTGATAAACCGGACCTAGTGAAATATGCAACATCTAGTTCATAGGAGTCTGTTTGCGAGCTATTGTTAATTATAAAATCAGGTGGTATGATAAATTTGAAAGAAAAAGAATTACAAAACATGTATGCAGTGTGTCTCAAACTGATGATTTATCGCATTTATATGCGACTGAGTCTGTGGACCATATTTTATCATTTTTTTTGTAAATTCAGTAATAAAAAAGATGCAGTTCAAAACATTGTTTCGTTTTCTTCAGACAAATAAATATGAGCATATTACTTCTAGTCTTGATTATCAATTAGCAATAAGAGAGTCGATTATAGATATTGTTAGAAGTTTAAAGAGTAGTGCCACGGGGGTGAAATGTTAACAATGCGTCTGCCTTTTTGTTGCAAAGCTCCGACACATTTTATTAATTATCTCATTATCTAATGATACTGTACTGGAACGTTGGAAATGTGCTTTAGTTATACTTATTCTTAAAAACGAAATGATCTCTGAACTTAACGAACTTCGAGCCATTAGATTAGATTAGATTAGATTAAATTAACAAACGAGCTGGTTGTTTAGCCTTTACCACCGCGAACTTTTCAGATCTATTGTGATGCTTCCAAGATATCTTCCTTATAGTACCTCATCCAGCTTTGTCCTTTGTACTAGACTCCATAGCTTTGATAAAGGCCCTTTTATATAGCTGTCCGCCCTTGGTTTTTCTTCTCTGAGTACTTGGAATCTCAGCCTCACCAGGCGTTCACAGTGGCACAATACGTGAACTGAGGTTTGCTCTTCCTCTTGGCAGAATCTGCATGTCGCGTCCTCTGCCAGGCCCATTAGACTCATGTGTCTATTGAGCCGGCAGTGGTCAGTTAGAAGGCCTACTATTACTCTGATGGCCTTTAAATTGCATTTGATATAGAAAATATGATTAAATATAGTTTTAAAAGAGAGACATAAATGTAAGTATTAGATTAGATTAACAAAGGAGCTGGTTATTTAGCCTTTACCACCGCGACATTTTCAGGTCTATTGTGATGCTCCCAGAATACATTCCTTATAGTACCTCATCCAACTTTGTCCCTTGTACCAGACTCCACAGCTATGATAAAGGCCCTTTTGTATGGCTGTCCGCCTTTGGTTTTTCTTCTCCGAGTACTTAGAATTTCAGTCTCGCCAGGCCTTCACAGTGGCACAATACGTGAACTGAGGTTTTCTATTCCTCTTGACAGAACATGCACGTTGCGTCTTCTGCCAGGCCCATTAGACTCATGTGTCTATTGAGCCGGCAGTGTCCAGTTAGAAGGCCTACTATTACTCTGATGGCCTTCCTATTCTGGCTTAGTAGGTCTTCCGTAAATTTGGCCGAACGTTCTTTAATTAACTCCTTGGCCTGTCTCTGTCTTGGGAGATTCCTTCACTATTCCAGAGATTTATTTTGCACCCATTCCTTAATGGTTGCTCGGATGCATGGCTTTGCCACGCCACAAAAGGGCTCGGATCCTACTGGGGCTTCAAGTGCGCCTTCCTTGGCAAATTGGTCAGCCTTTTCGTTTCCTCTGTGTCCCTCGTGTCCTGGTACCCATGCTAGGGTCACTCTGTTCTGACTTCCCAGCTCTGTACGTCAAGCAGTCCCACACAATCTTGAGTTGATTTGCATGAAACTGATTGCTTTTATTGCCGCTTGGCTATCAGAGAAAATGGCAATCGACTGGTCAACAGTACCTTGGCCTATTATCTCCCTTGCGCAACAGTGTATGGCGATGACTTCAGCCTGAAAGACCGTTGCGTATTTCCCTAGACTTATCGGGATATTGGCTTTTGACCTTGTCCCGTAAATCCCGGCTCCGACTCCTTGCTCTGTCTTGGAGCCGTCAGTGTACCAGACTGTTTGTGCTATTATGAGAGGACCGTTTTTCCAATCCTCCCTGTCTGGTATAACAGTCTGAATGTTCTTGTTGAAGTTATACCTTGGGACCATTACATCCGTGGGCATGCCTAGAATGGGATCTGTCCTCATCTCCGAGTATAACTTCTGGTACTCCGTCCCGTGTTGCTGGCTAATTGGCGTTTGGCCTTGCATTACCCTGTGCACCACTGACCGAGCTTCACCTTGTATGAATACGTGTAAGGGTGGCAGGTCCAAGAGGACCTCAAGTGCAGCCGTAGGAGCAGTTTTTATAGCCCCCGTGGCACACAAGGCAAGCACGTCTTTGTATGCCACTTAACAGCCCTATTGCTCCCGACTGCACCGTCTTAGTCCACTACACCACTGATCCATAGGTTATCATGGGTCTCACTACCCTGGTGTATAACCATAGGTTCATCTTGGGATTTAACCCCCAGTTTTTCCCACACAATTGCCTACACCTTCCCAGGGCGATTGTGGCTTTCTGTGTGACTTTTTGGATGTGAGAATTCCATGTTAATTTTTGGTCAAAACTGAGTCCTAAACTTCGAGCCATAAGCATATACTCTATTTTATCCAAAATACTAGAAAGAATTGTTACAGGTTACAGTACAGCTATATCATGTTACTGACCATATGCTAAGTACTATTGATCAATCTAAAGTTACAGCTCTTGTAATGATGGATTACTCCAAGGCTTTTGATTGCCTAGATCATAAGCTACTATTATTAGCTAAGTTAAAGTATATGGGGTATCGAATATAATACTGGAGTGGTTCAGACAATATCTTGTGTATCGAGAGCAACAGGTCCAAGTTTCAGTGAACGACGATTATATATTATCAAACTGTTTTGAACTTTGGAATGAGGTACCCCAAGGATCAATTTTCTGTCCACTGCTTTTTGTAATTTATACCGCTGATGTATCCTTAATTGTAAAGTCAAAAACTCACCTTTATGCTGATGACTTCTCACTGTATTTACCATTTTTGCCTGAAGAGCAAGAGGTTGCAATTGAACAATTAAATAATGATCTGGACAAAATATACACTTGGTATAGTCTAGTATACTTTAACTTGGCTTGTGTATGTATGAGTTAATATTTCCGTACGATTTCATTTTCTCCCATATTGTACACAAAGTCCAGAAACATTGTCTACGTGGACAATATTTCTGGATCTTTGTGTACAAGAGAAAATGAATACGTAATCAGAACATCAGTCAAGTTAAAATTAACTAAATCGCTTATATTATTCTTATTTGAGCATTGTAATATTGCTTATGGACCATGTTTATCAGCACATGATATGCATCGCATACAAGTAGTCCAAGATATATGCATGCGATTTTCTGCAAAAGTAAGAAGAAGAGAACACATTACTCCGCACTTTACTATACAGGGATGGAATAAAATTAAAGTCAGACGGGACATACACTTCTCTTGTATAACTCAAAAAATTATAACGAAGAACAAAACCGTTATATTTAAGAGGAAAAAATATTTTTGCACACTATATTCAAGAACGTAATAGAAGAAATGAGTACTCGTTGTGTGTGCCTCAATGTTGGACCACTGCTTTCAGAGGATCTGTTTCTTATTCTGCGTCGATTTACTGCCTAATCACATCAAGTTAATTAATAATCCATTTTCTTTTAAAAGTAAAATATAACGCCATTTTTCCAACTTTCTATAGTATAATCACTTAATGTTACGTCATCGCTGTCAATGATAGTTGATATCCAATATTTGTTTGAATCTTTCATATCTTGTATTCATTATTCACTTTTCTTCTATTCTTTTTATCATCTTTCTTTATCATTGATATGTGTAAATTCTAAAAATAACTTTTTGTTCAATATTTTCTTATATTTAAAAAGTATATACAGTGTGTCTCACTTTTAACCACTACATCCCAATATCTCGGCGATTTGTTGATCGATTTAGATTAAATTTTGTATACTTCTTTTGTTTCAGATTGTGATTGAAAAGTTATTTAAAAAATTGTTTTTTCGAAATTAAATACGCCTACTATGATCAATAGAAATTGGCAATAATTAGGAATTTATATTAGCGATTGAGATGGGGTTTTTGTTTTTACAGAATCTTGCTTGGCATGGCCTAAAATCAGTGTATACCAAATTTCGTTAAAATATATTTATTCCTTTACAAAAAAAAAATCATATCTAAAATTTTAATAATAATCACCTTACTATTCGAGTTATTTATTGTCGGATATTTACATAACTCGGTAGTCGTGTAATAATGACGCTAATTAAGCATTAGGACACTTTTTTTCTGTAAAGAAAATATCAAATAACTAAACTTTTATTGTTGTAAAGTCATTGTAACTTAAGCAACACTTAAAATTATTACTTAAACAAAAATATAATTTTAAAAAGTAAATATTAAATATAATCTTTCTCCACTAGTCCTCCATCAATTCTGATACATTTTTTAATTCTATTCTTATTATTTTTAACAACTTTTCTTAATCCTTCAACTGTTATTTTATTCCATGCTTCTCTAATTCTGTCACATAGTTCCGCTCTATTTCGTGGCCTATTTTTATAGATTTTATTTTTTATGGTATACCAAAAATAAAAATCCATAGGAGCGACGTCTGGTGATCTAGGTGGCCACACGCAATTAAAGGACGATTTCTTCCAATCCTAGGCAAGTTATTATTCAGCCAATTTTTAACTATTACTACATTATGAATGGAAGCCCCATCTAGTTGGAAATAGAGGTCTTGTTGTACGGCTAAGGTAAATTTTGTACGGCATCGGCATCTCGAAATTCATGTGTTAAAAAATGTAATCTCACACTATTTATCATCAAAGGAAAATGGTCCAATCAAGGTCTTATTTAAAATTCTACACGAGACATTTACTTTTTCGGAGTATCGCCGTTTACAATTTATAAGCCAGTGTAGATTTACCGTTGACCAATATCTTGAGTTTTGCGATGAGACCACGCCATTTGTTGTAAAAGTAGCCTCGTCACTGAAAATATTTTTTTCAAAAAATTTGTGTCACTTAAAAATAAACCCTGTGCCCAGAATCGATATTCCAATCTCCTCTCTGCGTCTCCTTCATACATACTGTGTAAAAACTTGGGCTTACATGGTTTTTACTTATGACGTTTAAGGCACCTCCAAATTTTATTTCTGTCTACATTCAAGTTTAGAGATAAATCTCTGAACTAACACGTGGTTCAGCATTAACAGCATATAATATAGCTTGATCCAATGGATGATCGGCAACGTTGTATTTTTTGGCTCTAAGTTTGAATACATCTCCGGTTCTATTAAATATTCTATTAACGGACGGTTTTATAAGTTCTGTTTAAACTTCAGGTGCTGGTTAAACTAGAGTTTATCATAAATGGGCGTTTTATACGTCTCGTTGATCGCCAAATCAGGTTTAACCATCAGTCGGTGGATAGGGTATAGTTTAAACTTCAGTCTGAAGATTTAATCATGTGCAGTTTGACATTTTGAGAAATATGGCTGCCACAGACCAGCTGTTCGACTGACTTGTTGAGGTTTTCAACTTATAACCTAACTTGTTAACGCAAAAACAAAAATACAAAATGGAATTATTTGATGCTTTTGAGGAGTTAATAAGACTTTATTCAATTTGTAGAAGCACCACGTCGTTTGAGAGTCTTTAGAGCAAGACTTAATCATTTTGAATATTGGGATGACTTCATTTTTAGATTATGATTGTACTAAACTAACTCATGTCATGCATGACACAAGGAGAACTTAACCTCTAATATAAAAATGCAGACACTTGGACTACCTGGATTCTGTTATTATTTTGTCTATCAGTTGCTCTGATGAACCCATGAGATAGCAGATATACCAGTACTATCTGGCGTAAAAACAAGCACCTATAAAACTTCCTACGTTTAAACTTCAAGTTAAACTTATGTTTAAGCTTCAACTTAAACTACATTTGACTTTTAGGTATAAAACCGCCCGTAATTGAACCAACCGTGGTGTAGTGAATTTGTTCTGGATGTCTCAAATTGAAGATATTTTCCGCATCTTGGATAAGAGTGCACACTGTCACCAACAATTCTTATTATTTCAATTTTATCAGTAATACTTAATTGTTGTGCAACCATGTTTAAGTTTAATTTGACATTCTATACAATTGTCAAATCCATGCCAAAGCACTCCATGTTAACAAAGATATTGATATGCCGATTTCAAAGTATTTAAAAAAATAGCTACTAATTTTCAAATATTCATTTCATAATAGTGTTTTGGATAAAAAATGTGTCCTAATGCTCAATCAGCGTCATTATTACACGACTACCAAGTTATGTAAATATCCGACAATAAATAACTCGAATAGTAAGGTGATTATTATTGGCATCTTAGATCTGATTTTCTTTGGTAAAAAAATGAATATATTTTAACGAAATTTAGTATAGAGGGATTTTAGGTCATGCCTAACAAGATTCTGTAAAAATAAAAAGTCTATCTCAATTGCTAATATAAACTCCTAATTTTTGCCAATTTCTTTTGATCATAGTAGGCGTATTTAATTTCGAAAAAAAATTTTAAATAACTTTTCAATCACAGTCTGGAACACAAGAAGTACCTATACCAAATTTGATCTAAACGATCAACAAATGGCCGAGATATATGGGTGTAGTGGTGAACAGTGAGACGTACTGTATATGTAATTTTGTTGTTGTTTTGGCATTGGACGAGCCCCGCCTCAATAAAGTCATATTATATACTTTGTGAATGTTAATCCGCATTAAGCTAAAGTATTTTGAACAGGTGGAATTAGCGCCTCAATACATAGGGAAATTCGCTCCCAGGAAAATCATAAGCTTTGAAAGAGTCTTGGAATCATGTGCAATAACTAGTCGTGGGGTAATTCACAATAGTAATTTACGTTACAAGTCTGGAAAGTGATGTGTTACGGCACGAGATACATGTTTACGGACGAGGTGTAGTCCAAGCAATGGGGGGTTTCTATTCGCAAAAGGTTGGAAAGAAATAAAATTTGGTGGGATGGTAGACATAGGTCCCCTAATAGTACACCTCAGTTTGCGACTTCGGGGGGTTGCCGCGCAAGGGGTGGGGGGATGAAAACTCTGCGACGCTTTTCGGGAAATAGCGCCGTTGTGGTAAGTAAGAAAAAAGTTCAAATGAATTATGTAGAGAACAAAATTGTGCACAATTTTGGTGTTTGCATTTTTTGTCTGCGACTGACAGTATCCGTTCTACGGGGGGTTGATTTGCAATTTTCAACATAATCAGAATTTCGTCGCGAATTAAGACGAAGATCTCTAAGAAAAAAAATATTACAGGATTGTTTGATAGCGATCTTCGTCTTAATCCGCGATGAAATTCTGATTTTGTTGAAAATTGCAACCTCAACTTTGGCGCGCCGTAGAATGGAAACTGTCGGTCGCAGATGAAAAATGCACACACATTGTACACAATTTTGTTCTCTACATATTTCATTTGAACTTTTTTCTATAGCACTTATCACAACGGCGCTATTTCCCGAAAAGCGTCATCGAATTTTGATCCCCCCACCCATTGAAAGGCAACCCTCCGAGGTCGTAAACTGAGGTGAACTATCAGGGGGCCTATGTCTACCATCCCACCAAATTTCATTTCTTTCCGATTTTTTGCGAATAAATATACAGATAGAAACCCCACATTGCTTGGACTAGTGACGTAGGAGCCGAGTCCGGAATTTCTAAACGAATACTGTAACATCACTTAACGGATGTGTAACGTACAACATTTTATTCCATACTGTGCTTTTGATGTTCAGCGTCTTAACTAAAGTCGCATCATATCTTATTTCATTCGTACTTTCGATATTCCGTGACTTAATCAAAGTCACATTACCTAAGGGTAATGACCCCTAAACAATCTACAAGGTTTGTTTTTCTACTGCACAAATATACCTAAATTATTTGTTTGTTGGTAAGAAACTGCAATCATACTGTAATTTGTTCTAGAATAAATTCTCATTTATTCTTAAAGGTATTCGTCACGATAAAATTTGTCTGATGGGGCAAATTATTAATGAACTGTTATCAGTGTCACTGTCTTAATCACGTACTAAACCTAATTTAATTTAATATACTTACTATAATCATCAACTGCAATATTCTGCGAATTTTCCATTCACTTTTAAAATTCCACGCTAGAGAAATATATTCTAAAATATCGAATTCCGTTATGATCCTTCGGTATGCAAAGTCGATTGTTACAGTCTGCATATTGTATTTTATTGTAATTCGAGATGCACTTGGGTTAAAAATATTATTCGGGCTGCATCCTACAGTACCAGACGCAAAATTTATATCTCAGTCACGTAACAATAAAATCGATCAGGTATAAGTATAGATGAATGCACAAACATGTACATCTACCATTGAACTAGGAAAATATATCGTGCTTTTTCCTTAATTTTCTTAATAAATATTCATTACCTTCATTTTGAATTTTCATTTTGGCTTCATATTATTTTAAACATGCTATTAGACAATGAGACGGTTATTCTTTGTAGATAAGAAAAATCGAGATATAAATAAAACTCTGGCACTAAACAGTATCATTATTAATAGATTGATGATTAGTAGTCTCTACCAATTTTCTGTCATTTGACGCGTAGAGTAATAAATATAAGAGAAAGCATATCTCACAAAAGTCTATATTTAGGCGACCACGTCCTTCACTATAGTCATATCATGCTAAGGCATAATAATATGCTTCAGAAAACTGTTACACATCGCGAATATCTGCGCGTTTACAATAATAAAGGTACTTTTTAAAACGTTGCTGGACGTTGTTCGTTAAATTGGGCCACAGGAAAAAGTCCAAGGTAGACAAATCGAGAGTTCTTGCGGGTTGTTCAACCAACCTTCCAGAGAATATTATATCCAAAAACTTCATAATGGGGAGGAGCATCATCTTGTTGAAATAACACGTTCCCTTCAAGATACCATTCAACGTCCTCAGTAATATAGGGTAATATCAATTGAATATAATTTTCCCAAAGATCTAGATGCATCATTCCATTTAAATGTCTAAATAAGAAAAAAGATCCAGCTATAAGATCCCCATAACTACGCCCCCAAACATTTAATTTTTAAGGGTGTTAAGTATGTACCGGTACCGGAGTGTAAAATTCTGTAAAATTATCATTTTTCCTGTAAAAATGGCCGTTAATGAGATATTCTAAAAAATACGCGGGAAGCCATACCCATAATGACACGCGTGAACAGACAGACAGCGATGACTGACACGCAAAAAGCGAAGGACCTAGCGACCTACTTTGAAAATATACATAACGTCAATGTACCCAACAATTTAGAGCACGACCGCATGGGAAATGACATTAACGAAATTATTGGCCATGGCATACAATTGACCAGACGGAAGTTTTTAAAAGTTATGGTCAAACCCTCAGAGATAGCCAAAATTGTCAAGACTCTACCGAATGGTCAAAAGATCCCCGTGTCGATCGTCACACGCCTACCTTGCACTGACGAGAGCCAACAGCTCGAAACTGCAGTCTGCAAGTGGTGTGGGACGGGTGGCACGAGAGCTCCTTTAAGTATGATCAGTCTTTCGGCTGGTGTTTGTTGCAATCGAAGCATTAGCGTTCTGTTGGCAATATGCAATTATTACACTTAACGCGTCAGACTTGTAACTTGTAATTCAGCGCTCAGCGGGGCACATAGCCCGGAGCATAGCTGTCGGTTGCAGTCTGGTTACATTCCTTATCGTAAAATAAGGATTTTATAGAGGAGTTTACGACTGAAGAATTATGTTTTAATCTAATGGATAATTGAATTTGTATATGAATTAAAATTTAAAATCGATTTTTTTCACTTTTTCCAAGTTAAATTTTTTTTTCTTGTACACCATCATAAAGTGCATAAAAACATACATTCCTTAAAAAAAGAACCTCATACGATGCGATGCACAAAAGTTATTGGCCAATCAATTTTAAAATTTGAAGTCAATTTTTGAGACTTGCATTAGATATATTGACATTATAAAGTATAATTTCTGAAAATTTCATCAAATTTTACTTGAAACATCTGAAGTTATAATCAAAAAACCAAAATCTAGCAGTTTTGTCAGTTTTTTTTTGAGGTTATGTGTGCAGATAAAAATTTCATATTGTAACCGCTAATAGCCCATATCAAAGTAAATAGCCTAAATTTTTTTCCCTTTTTTTGGATCTACACATACCGAGATATACTCATCTATATTTAGAAAGTATGACCAAAATGGTCGATTTTTCATAAAATGACCGATAACTTGCGTAGAGGCGGTTGCTAGAGGTAGAAAATGTCCATTTCATATAGTATTCGATGCAACTAACATGCTAAAAAAAAATGACATTGGGAACAATTCCTTTTTCACTAAAATTTGATGCCTGTCTGACTCCACTATATCTGTTTTTCACCGAACCGGAGCTGATCCGTCCTGCACTTAAATTCCCCCGGCGCCACGTGCCCTGAATGTTGGGCTGGCTCCAGATCAGCTCTCGGGAGGATCATGTATTTAAATATTTAATAAAGAAATAATTGATTTGATTTGAGGTATTTACAGAAACCATTTTTGGTGACTTTTGACCTCGAGTAAAATTTTTAGCAGCACTCGGATCGATGGAGACTTTTGACACTTTATTTAGAACAATAATATCAAGGTTCATACCAAAATCCACCTTTCTCGGAATTTTTCCGAAGTGCAATTTTTCTACATTACCTTTTTTATTTGCCACTGAATCACATTTTTTTAAATTTAACAGTAATGTTTCGTTTTACAGGAAGTTTAGTACGCATTAAAATTATGTGCCACAACATCCCTTTGCCATTTGAAATTTTTAAAATATAGGTCACCCCTGTGTGGGGAATAAAAATATTTGAAACAAAAAATTTTTATTGTGACTCTCATATATAGACAGAAAAAAATATTGGAACCACGAAGATATCAAGACATTCTACTCTAGAATATGATGAAAATGGATGTTTTGGAATCAGAAAATAGCTAATATATCCGAATTGGCATGTCGTCTGTGCGTCTATCAGTTTGCCAGTCGGTCAATCTGTCAGTCTGTCAGCTTCACAACCTGTCGTTAGTATCTCAATCTGTTAATCCGTTAATGCGTCGGTGTATCTGTGGGTGATACACCTTTTTCGAACATCGACTCAAAATTTTAGATTTAAATTCTAGGAGGTCCATAATAGGACATTATTGAGTATTGGTGACAACTCTGTACCAGACGTGGTTTAGGACTTTTTGCCTTTGATATAAAAATGGTTCAAATATGCACGTTTATGGTATCTTCCTTGAGAAGAAATAATTCTGCAAAATTTTTAATTTTTTATTTTTATTTTAATGCCTTGTTTATATTTACGTCCTGGCGGAATTTAGCTACAGCTACTCTTCCACTCAACCAGGACGGCGAAATGAGATGCCGTTCACCCATCCAAGTGACGGCCTCGACCAACGCTGCTTAACTTCGCTGATCGAGGTCTCAGCAAGCAAGTAAGCAAGCAAGTAAAATAGCTTTATTAGAATTGAATGGTACAGAACAGTTGCCTAACCAGGATCTGCCCCAAGGCCGATCGTGCAACCACCGCGCTGACGCGATGGCGGGTTGCATGGTCGGGCGGGATAAGTCTGGGTCGGCGAAAACAATAATTAAGAACAACTAAACCTAAACTCCTATTTTACGATGAACAAATAAGAAATAGGTAATACAATTAAAATATATCCAAAAAACAGATTTAACAAAACTTAAAAACTACGCTATATTTAGAGAACTCTCGCACAAAGCACTTTTTAATTTCGCAGTTGACGCTAGCACCTCAAATTAAAACGAGGAGCCTTCCGCGAGGTGTGTAACATCGGGCTGCGCATAGGCTGGCCTAAACTGTGACTTTAAAAATTTGGATTCCAAGAAAGTTATAATTTATTTGAAATTTTGATGGAAACGAATTTAGAAACAAAAATGTACAATCAGAAAACGAGAAAAACAAACGCGACAAAAAGGTTACAAACAGAATTAAAGAGGGGGACAGGAAAAATTTAAAGATAGGCAAAGTTATGAAATACTAGTAAAGGTGGATAGAGCAAGCGGAAGTTATAGTTGGTGAAACTTGGCTACAGACGTTGCCGAAAAATCGGTAGCGTCTGGTACGGTAAGCGGTGTTTGATCAGAAATGTGGCATTATGCTGTCTAATTTGTGTTATGTGTCTTGTTAGCGGACTATCATCTAGCTTAAACGAGTAGAAGTTTTGAGAGATACATTGGACGTAGTCCGCTATCGGGGTTATGTCGTTGCAACGGTACCTCACTTCACAAAATTTAAGAGTTGATTTTTTACATCCAGAAGATTAATTCCAGTTTTCTAAAAAATGAAAACAAGCATCATTAAAATTGCTTCGGTTTGTGGTGTGGCCCCCAAAATTGTTTGGCCCCGTCGGCAATTGCCGAACTGGCGACCGGGCCAGTCCAAACATGAGCATAGCTCTGGCCCTCATTTTATCAATATCAATCTATAAATAAAAAATATTAATCGAAAGCGAAAGATACAGATATTGCCGCCAGAAAATTTGTAGGAGAATTTGACAATTCGATTTCAAAAGTATTGATTAAACAATAGCGTAAAAATCAGCCCGTTAATAATAAAATTTCAGACCTCATTATTTTTTCATATTTACATATTTATTATATATTTAAATCGCTTTTGTAAGACAAGCGCAGTTCCAGGATTTTTACACTAACGGACTGATTTTTACACAATTGTTAATTAATACTTTCGAAATCGAATGGTCAAATTTTCCGACAAATTTTCTGGCAGGTTTTCCAGTCCTACGCCATGAAAATGTTAGATCTACAATCAACATGTTTAGCGGCTGCGTAGAACTTTGCATAACTCTACCGAGAATTTTCGCAGAGAAAAATGTTGGAAGACTCGTCAAAACGAAGCCACTCACGAAAATTCAGCTTGTTAGTAATCACTTTAACAAAGGGGCGTCGGACCCCGGACCATAAATATATTAAAAAAAAAAAAACACACAAACAGACACAGAAAATGTATTTTTATAACATTAGGCAAATTGTCAGGGACTTCGGTTTCGGGCAGTGGCTTGCGGGGATCCTTGGACTTGGGGGAGAACACCATCACTGAGCAGAATTTAACCCACTCTGGAATTTTCTCTTCTTTCGAAAATATCTCCAAATGAAACGTTGGCATGTCACCTATTCTCCCTCCCTTGGGCATGAGACGTGAAAATCAGTTGTCTTTCTGGTTACACACTAACTTTACTAATAACTACCGCTTTCGGAGGTTAATTTTCAACAAAGCTGTCTTCCGAGTCACTGCTCACCGATTGTCTTTTTTCCAATCTATTTCCTCTGGCATGATGTCCGTGTCCCCTGATGGCTTTTTATAAAATGCGTGAATTGCATTTTTTTTACTAATCAACGTCCTATTGCTGTTGACTGTAGAGTTTCATTAAACTATATTTTTTATGAAGTTGCTAAATGTAGAAATAATAATTTAATATCTTTAATTTAAATTGAATCCAAATTCCACAGCTACCTTTCCGATTCACCTAAGGGGCGAGTTCCTAGACTACCCCACAGTATCTTCTGACAAAGTTCATTAAGGTTTTAAGGATAAAATTAGTTACAATTCTTTTGAATGACCTAAGTAAATTTTCAAACTCCTTAGTGACGTTTTTTTATAGTATGTTTTTTTTATACATTTATTTAACGTTGGCCTATTTCCGCTACTGAGGCCTAACACCGACGCCTGTAGACGAGCTACCCCCAACCAGGAATTTTGCCGAACCTCTTCCCTTAAGAAGAGAAGGGATCTTTTACTTGCCTAACATTTAATAGACAAGGGACCGACGGCTTTACATCCCCTCCGAAGGATGGTATATCCCCTATGCAACCCTCGCCTAAGGTTGCATAGCTTCCGCGCATACACTGATATACAAGCCGCTGGAAGATGTGTGAGGCGAGGACGCGGTCTTCATTGGAACGGTCACCCATCCAACTACTAACCGCGTCTTACGTTGCTTTACATCGCATATCGAAGTATGTACATAGTAAAGACGCACCCACGCTCGCCCCCTTATAGTATATGTATTCAAACATAAATAACAAAAGAAAATTCAAAATCTCATTAAAAAAAAAATAATTGTAGTTTGAAAGCAGTAGTATCCGATCCACTTAATTGGTAATATGATTTGTTTATTGTGGCTTTTAATGTGCAAGTTTTCTTATGAACACGTTAATAAGAATTGAACAAAGCATAACAAATTTGTTGGCAATATTTTCACGATTAATTTCACGTTCTACAATAAAGTTGCTCATAGCTTATTGCCCTATCTTGCTTACTTTACGGTATATTTAAGAAGGATACTTTCTTAGATTAATTTTAGTAATAATTAACTCCAAATAATACCGCCTTGGTTAGTGAAAAGCGCGTCTATCGTCAGGTCACAGGTATCAACTTCGTCTCAGGTACATTTTGCAGGAACAAGGTATTATTTTCCACAATAACATAAAATCTAGTTCAGTTTTAATCAGTTGATGGTTACTACATGGTATAAAATGAAATAGTAGTAAACATTTCGTATAGAAGCTTAGTTATTTATATTCATCTTAAAGGGTGATATTCTGCAATATATCGTCCATATAAATTTACTGCCATTGAGTACTTCGGTTATGAAATAAAGAGACGATTTCGTGACTTTATTGAGTTAGATAACTATGAAACTGCATGCGTCTTACTTTGTAATACGGAGGACAGACTCATAGTTTAGTGTTGAAGATGAAAGGCATGACGGTTTCCTGAACACAAGGGAAATTAAAGTTAATATTGCAACCTAGCAATAATGCAAATTTTGCGCTAGACCTTGTTTTATGAATAAGTTATTCACTCTCTTCTTCGCCTTTAACTACACGTGACAAGTGAGTTAAAGTCTTCATAAATTAGAATATTTACATTATTTACCTTGCAAGCAGGAGCAGGTTGTATCGAACTGGAACTTGATCCCACGACAGGTGATGTAGATTTGGGGAGACTGCCAAAATATTTTCAAACTTTGGGGGATTTACTGTGCCCGTCAATTTAGCTTTGAATACCATCTTGTTTGTGAGATTAATTTAAATATGATACGTTCGAAGCGAGGCATAAACAGTGTTTACTCTTAACATAAAAATAAAGGGCTATCTATATTGACAAACGTTTCATAAAAGAGACTGGGAAAATAGCAAATAAATCTAATACACAGCTGACTTATAACTTGGGTATACAGGGTGTTCTGTAATAACGTGCCCCCCTTAAAGGGGTGTGCCAAAAAACGATTTTTAATTTCAACCTCAAAATAACGTAATCGGAAAAATACGAAATTTGGCATATCTCGGTTAATTATCAAAAGGCATCTAAAGAAATTATTTCATTCACCTAGCGTGTACAAAAAGGGGTGAAATTAACTACCCTTCTTGAATGAAATCCAAATATTATGATTCATTTAGAAACTTTTTACCTTTTGAAAAAAAATTCCATTTTCATTTTTGAGACAAAAATTAAATTACATCTGCCTAAGTGATCAATCAAAAGCGATGAGCTCAATTATATTAGTGTAAAATAATAAAAGTAAGCTGGTGTCAAATTTTAATTTGACAATATTATGTTGTTTCTTGCCTTTGAAATAAGATAATCATTCCTTACTACTTAGTACTTAATGCTAGTAGTTTTCTAACCAGATTTTAAAATGCATAGTTTTAGTAATGAGGAATATGCAGACATACATTTAATTTATGGTGAATGTAAAGGAAATGCTTCAGGGGCAAAAGAACGATATCGTCGTAAGTTCACTACTCGTACTATGCCAAATATTCGCACTTGTTCTAATATTCACTTGAAGCTAAGAGAAAGGGGGCGTTTTAAAAAAGAAGTAAAGATTGTGGTCGTCGGAGACAAATTGGAGATGCAATGGAGGCACAAATATTACATTATTTTGGTAAACATCCTGAATGTAAAACATAATATTTTTAGTCGCAAACTCCTCTATAATATTCTTACTTTACTATAAGGAACGTAACCAGACTACAACCAACAGCTACTCTCCGGGCTATGTGCCCCGCCGAGCGCTGAATTACAAGTTACAAGCCTGGCGCGTTAAGTGTAATAATTGCATATTACCATCAAACCGCTAATGCTTCGATTGCAACAAACACCAGCCGAAAGACTGATCCTACTTAATGCCAGTCGTCACACACCACTTGCAGACTGCACTTCGAGCTGTTGGCTCTCGTCAATGCAAGGTAGGCATGTGGCGACCGACACGAAGATAACTTGACTATTTAGTACATTTCAGTATCTTTGAGATAGTGACATGTAAAATAGTCAGCAGGCGCCATCTTGTGGTCCAGTGTCTGTTGCAATCGAAAAATAAATAGCCTGACTGAGTTTAACATAGTTCAAAGGTGTTTTTAGAGGGCGGAATATTAAAACATAATATTATTAGTCGCAAATTCCTCTATAAAATCCTTATTTTACTTATAAGGAACGTAACCAGACTGCAACCAACAGCTACTCTCCGGGCTATGTGCCCCGCCGAGCGCTGAATGACAAGTTACAAGCCTGGCGCGTAAAAGTAATTACATATTACCATCAAAATGCTAATGCTTCGATTGCAACAAACACCAGCCGAAAGACTGATCCTACTTAAAGGACCGAGTAAACTCTGCTAGATTTAGTTGAAATGAATTGTGAACCACAGCTAAACAAAATAAAACTCTTTTAATGGTAATGGTAATGCTTATCTTTCAAATGTTGTTAACCCAGATGTGGATAATTCAATTTTTTAAAAAAACAGTTAGATTCGTCATTGATTGTTTGAACGTTTAACTGCTTTTTTTTAAGAGGGGAAGTATCGTGGTGTATCTATTACCATTATTCATAGTTAGTTATTTATTGTTATTATTTTCATGTTAGGAAAGATACCTCTGGTATCTAGCCCCGCTTCTAATGGTATCTATGACAGAAGAACAGTACTTCAAAGATTGATATACGTACATAATTATATACAGGGTAGCATAAAAGTACGGGAACAGCAGGATAACTTGAAACATATGAATCCTAGAAAAAACTTTAAGTACAAAAGTTGCAGGAAATTTACCTGGCTATCTAACGACGACCTTGGATTTGACCTCGGTCAATACAGTCAAGGCCATTTGAAAGACAAGTAGGTTTTTTAAATTGAACCCCCTACTTTTAACCGCGGAACTGAAACGAGCGGAAAATTTTACATTCGGATGTGACTTTCGGCACTTACAAAATTGAAGGTCAACTTTAATAAATTAAAGAAGACCTTAGAGGTCAATTTTGTAAGTGCCGAAGGTTATATCCGAACGTAAAATTTTCCACTCGTTCCATTCCGGGGGTTAAAAGTAGGGGAACCTCTACTTTTAACCCCGGAAAAAAACTAACTTGATCATCAGATTATCTTGAAGATGGAATATGGATGATCATATCCAAGGTCGCCGTCAGATAGCCAGGGAAATTTCCTCCAACTTTTGTTTTTAAAGTTTTTTTCTAGGATTCGTATTTGTCAAGTCATCTTGCCGTTCCTGTACTTTTATGCCACCCTGTATATGGTACTTATTTGAATATAATAAATTATATCAAATATTCATATGAATAGTTCTTTTATTGTAATTAATAAATAATTATTTACATGTATATCACGTGTTAAAGTCCGACAGACGCATGTGCGACGCTCCCTTTGCAGTCTTCGATAAATGATCAAAAATAACCCATGGGAACTTGAAAAATATTAGGGGGCACCACGGAACTATTGACTCTGAGCCAGCAGCAATTGATTTTCTTTATGTGTTGAAAATTTTTTACATTTTGCAACTTTTGTTTCATTTGCAAGTTTATTCCATAAATGGGCTGCTATATAAGTAAATGATTTTTGAAAATAGCTGTATTATATGGTACTGTGGCAAAATTGTTTCATTAAAAAGACAACGTGTTACTATAAACTACGTCTGCATAATCAAACAGAGATAATATCATTGTATTACAAAATATCTGCTTACATTTTTGTGGTATATTATGGCTTAAAAGATATAATTTTTTTAAGCGACAATAAGACAACTTTATTTTATTTTTAACATGAGTTTCAAACTTCAGGAATGAATGAAGAGTGACGCCCAGATTTTTAGTTTCATTGACCACTGGAATTATTTCATTATTTATTTTGAAAGCGAAATTCATTGATTCAAATTTTTTATTCATTAAAATTGTTCCTATTAAGAGTACTTGTGATTTAGATGCGCTCAACTTTAGATTAGGGGCGAGCGTAGGTGCGTCTTTACTATATACATACTTCGGTATGCGATGTAAAGCAACGACAGGCGCAGTTAGTACTTAGATGGGTGACCAATCCAACGGAAACCGCGTTCTCGCCTCACACATCTTCCAGCTATATAACCTTAAGCGAGGGTTGCATAGGAGATATACCATCCTTCGGAGGGGATGTAGAGCCGTCGGTCCCTTGTCTATTAAATGTTAGGCAAGTAAAAGATCCCTACTCTTCTTAAGGGAAGAGGTTCGGCAAAATTCCTGGTTGGGGGTAGCTCGTCTACAGGCGTGGGTGTTAGGCCTCAGTAGCGGAAATAGGCCGACGTTAAATAAATGTATAAAAAAAAAATGAACAATAAATTTGCGAATCGTCTGCATATTGATGGAGTGTGGCGTTTTAGCAACATTAGATATATCCGAGGCGTAGAGTGACAACAACAGTGTTCCTAATATTGACCCTTGTGGCACACCTGCCTTTAAAGTTCTAAATTGAGATTTATCGATATTTTTATTTATAAGAACTCACTAATTACATTTTTTAAAATAGGCTGTCATGAACTGCAATGAAGTATTTGAAAATCCATAATAATGCAATTTTGATAACAGGAGTGAACGATCCAGCGTGTCAAAGGCTTTCGAAAAATCTAGCAGTACCAAACAAGTGCACCTTTCATTATCTATTTCTCTGATAACATCGTCAGCTACATGCATTAACGCTGTAGTAGTGCTATGATTTTTTTAAAACCCGGACTGACAAGTGGACAATAATTAATTTTTTTGAAGATATTCATAAATTTGGTCATGGATATGTCTCTCAATTATCTTTGATATCGCACAGAGCAAACTAATTGGCCTTAAATCTTTGAAATTTGTAGAATTATTTTTATAGCTATAGGTTTTACTGCTTCCATAGTGTGGGATATGTCCCGTATAGAAATGAATAATTTATTATATGTGGAAGGCAGAACGGCATAAAAATTTAATATCATAAATTGAAAGAACATCTCCTCCCGTGGCGTGAATTTTTATAGAGTTTATTATATTATATTAATTAACTCCTTACTACCATTTTCATGAATTAGCGTACCTTGAACACCCCGATTAAATAAATTTGTTATTTAACGTTAAGCTTACTAGATCTCAAAAAGTTAATATTTTCTGCAATTTGTACCCCTACTATTTTAAACGAATTTCACTCTGGGAGACCCTTCTTGGTCATCGACACAAAAGTGATTTCATTAGCTTTCCTATTATCGCTTGTTAAAGGAAGCCACAATAAAAGGTCTTTCTACGGTTTTTGTGATCCTGAAAGTTGTAAAGTTTGATTGCCCGATATTTTCGTTTTATTAAACAACTGTCGCAGTGGTTTGATTATCTCAGAGCTTTAAGCTTAGACCTTAACGTGAGGGCCTGACTTTCAATTATAATGAAACGATCATTCAAATTCCAGCCGTTATTGATTATAAAGCTATCACAAGAAAAATGATGGGCTTAAACAACAAACTCTAATAAGCTCAATTCTAGTATGACATAAATTTTTTTATACTTAGTATTCTAAAAGCTTCTCTTTTTTCTTAGCTAAAAGCAGTAAAATCATTTTGACATTTTTACAAGGTATTCCACGTACAAAGAAGAAGTTACAGTCATGCTATGTTAAATCAAATACTTATATAATTCTCTTTTACGAGGTGCCAATAAGATTAAGTACACAGTTAATACATTTAAGTTTGTATTGTTTAAATAAGTATCCGTAGTTGGCAACGTTCAAATGTAACTCGTAACTTCATTCGCTTTGTAATAGTCTTATTGAAAATATCTTAGTAAAATTTTGAAGATAAATTCATATACCGCAGAATCCATGTAATATTTGTTCAAAGCTAAGAGACATAGTGTATTACAGTTTCATTTTCTTGTACATATTGGTGTCTTCGTAGTGATTTTAGTGATATAACCTAGCTAAAAGCTTTTAATCGTAATTTGAAAGTAGTTATCTATTAAAACATAGTACTTGAGCACACTCAAGTTAACGACAGGTTTGGGGTTTAAGAAAATAGTTGGAAAGATTGCAATTTCAAGAATGTTGGACAAACATTTGAACATTTGAAACTAGGTTTAAGGAACATGTGGCTCATCTTAAATAAGGAAGAATTGATAGTTGGTTGGTGCCAAAGCGTATTTTGAAGGCTAAAAAAGAAGTTATCAACAGGCAAGACCAGCCGGAACATTTACTTAAGGTTATAATTAACAGGAAAAACAAAAATTAAACACGAGACAAAGTGAAATTGTAAAATGGGGTGCTGTTTAGGGGTTGAAAGTGGTTTTCGGCGAAATGTGACCTCCTAGCGGAAAATGTTCTGCATAAAAGTTGTAGATAGTAAGGAAATCTAAAACATTGACATGAATGAATTTTTCAACATAACCTCACATTTTCCGAGAAAATGGCGGAAAACCGAATTTTCGGTTTTTTATTTTCTCTCGTAAAATAATTCAATTTACATGGAATTATGTGAAATTATACCTTTTCTACATTGAATAAACATGATTTTTTTTGGAATCTGGGAAAAAAGTGGTTTTCAAAATATTTACATTTTTCGAAAAAAAAAAAAACAACAAAATCTTCCACAGAAAACTATATTGGTGCTCTTTTTGATTTAAATATTCTATCCGGGCTTATTTTAATCAAATTTCTACTTTAAAATGGTCTATATACAGGTTGTCCATTTTATCAGGGCACTCGAGAATATCTCACTTAATATCGGTCGTACAAAAAAAATATTTTTGTGAAAATTGTGCCGATACACACCTACAAAATGGTATAAAGACATTTGAAATCCATGGCCTACTTTAAAAGTTATGGCGGAAAATATCGAAAATGCGGAAAACGTCTAGGCCAAATATTTCCGTTATTTGAAGAGATACGAGAAAAATTCTAAGTCGAAAATTTTTGCAAAACAGAGTGTTTCAATGAGACTTTATCTAATTTTTTTCAAAACCGCTGTACTTTGAGATTTACTCTTCAGACTGTTAAAAAAATTATTTTGAAACGGGCGGGAAATGGCACTATTAAATAGAGTATTTTCCTCCCTTTTCAATGATATATCACATGCCATATTTATTCATTGGTACTACGTTAGCAATTATAATAACAATTTTTTAAAACTAATAAATTTTATTTTAACAAGCATTATACTTGCCGTGAAGAAGTATGATTAAATAAAACGATAAAATAATTCAATAAGTTGTTCAAATCTTTACTATAATAAAACATTAACACAATTAAGAAGAATAAAGTAAATTCAGGTAACAAAAACAAAATAATAATCAAGAAAGCAACATGAAGCAATTATGGAAAGAGTATTCGCAGTTATGCCAATGTATAGAGGTCCGATATAAAAGCGTCACAACTTGCTCAGAATGTTAAAATGTCTTTACCAATTAATTAAAGTATGATATCCATTTGTTTATATTTCATGATTTCACTATTATTTCAATTATTTTAAAATAGTTGGCTATGAGCAATCTTGACAATTTAATTTCTTGACAGATCATCTCAGTTAATACTTAAACTCTCAATCACACTCATTTAAGAACTTAGAATTTTCAAAAATGATTTTCACTTACATTGATCGTTATAATATGTTCGTAACATATTGCCTATGCAATTTTAACTCTGGATTAGCTCAAGTAGAATATAGAAACAGATTTCCACAAGCACTACAGCCGAATAAAACTCTGTTCAGAAAATTAGCTAAGAAACTGAAAAATAATGGTTCATTTTTAAAGAAGACAAGGTTGAACAGTGTTACTGATAATGTAAATAAGGTAAACCGAGTTATTAATTATGTAAGAAATAAAAATACAGAAAATTTGGAAACATCATTAAGAGAAATTCAAATTGCTTGCCATATAAATAAAACAAGTGCTAGAAAAATTTTAAAGAAAAATGGTTACCGGTGTTATAAAGCCAAGAAAGTTCACAATTTACAAGCGGGGGAAATTTTGCCTCAACATTGGATAGGTACCAATAGATTTATTCGATGGCCCCCTCGTTCTCCAGATATAACCCCAATGGATTTTTTCTAAGGGGGTATATTAACGATAAGATGTTTCGACGACACCGCAAAATGTAGAGGACCTATAAGCTCGAATTCAACAGGCATGTATTAGAGTTACCCCCGAAATGCTGAGTAATGTTTTAAATGCAGGGCCTCACCGCGCTCGATTGTGCATAAGAAATCGCGGTGGACACTTTGAACACTTGATATGATATCTTAAAAATTATTTTGAGGATTAGATAAATATTAACGTTCTGTGTGCTATATTCTTTTTATTATTAATTTGTTTTTGTTACCTGAATTTACTTTATTCTTCTTAATTGTGTTAATGTTTTATTATAGTAAAGATTTGAACAACTTATTGAATTATTTTATCGTTTTATTTAATCATACTTCTCCACGGCAAGTATAATGCTTGTTAAAAAAAAATTATTGGTTTAAAAAAAATGTTTTTATAATTACTAACATAAAATACTGTATTTAATGGCGCCATCCCCCCCCCCCTTTCCAAAATAATTTTTTTAACAGTCTGAAGAGTAAATCTCAAAATACAGCGGTTTTGAAAGAAATTAGATAAAACCTCGTTGAAACACTCTGTTTTGCAAAAAATTTTCGCCTTAGAATTTTTCTCGTATCTCTTCAAATAACGGAGATATTTGGCCTAGACTTTTCAGCATTTTCGATAATTTCCGCCATAACTCTTAAAGTAGGCCATGGATTTCAAATGTCTTTAAACCATTTTGTAAGTTATATAAATCGGTACAATTTTCGTAAAAATATTTTTTTTGTACGACCGATATTAAGTGAGATATTCTCGAGAGCCGTGATAAAATGGACAGCCTGTGTATGTTGGTGGTTTATTTTTATGAAACCGTTTAAAAATTGAGAAAAACCGAAAAACAAGTTCGAATCATGAATTTTTCATTATTTTATTTTTTAAAATTATTAATGTAAATAACGGACTAAATTTCAATGACCGAATTTACTTCAATGTAATATTACTCAAATTGAATGAGGGGCCGGGCCAAGAGAGTAACCGAGCTCATTTTGGAGTAATACCTATTCGGAAGAGATTATCTATAAAGAGAGTCTCGATATTGAAATTGAAGAGCTCGAAGATGTCGATAATCTCGAAGATCCTTCGGAGTTTGAAAGTTTTTATTGATGAAGAAGAAGAACAATCACAATGCAAAAGATCTAAAATTCATTAGAATTTTATAATTTTCCATAAATTTTTAATTTTTATAAAAAAATGACAAAACAATATTTTTCTGAAGACGAAGCGAGTCAAATTTTGTAAAAAATATCAATAAATTAATTGTTTTACTTAATGATTACTCATCCAAATTATTTTATAAAATAAATAACAAATAATAAATAACACCACAGGTAATTACGACCCCCTTTATCCCGGAAGGCTCTAGAAGAGCCTTGTGTGGGAGGGGGCTACACATTTAGACACAAGGGACACACACCCAATATCCTGTATAGTGGAAAAAATCCCTCTCACAGTATTTTCCACTGCCACGACCGGGGATCGAACCCGGAACTTTTGGGTGAGAGGCAAGTGCGCTCACCTCTCGACCACCATTCAAATATACTTCAAACAGATTACTCATCGTTATACCATTTATTTAGTGAAAAAATAATAAATTATACATTAATAAAAACGCACAATGGACCAGTGAGTCTTAACTATAGCTTACGACTTTCAGTACGGTACGGTGCATTGCCATGAAAAACTTAAGTTTAACAATGATTTCCTCTAGTTTCTTCATTTAAATTCATTCAACTTTAGTAATATTACATTGAAATACATTATGTTATTGAAATTTAATCCATTATTTACATTACTAATAAAAAAAAAATGGAAATAATAAAAAATATTGAAAAATTCGTGATTCGAAAAGTCATTTTTTGATTTTTCTCAATTTAAAGTAGATATTTCAATATAGTTAAAATGAGCCCGGCTAGAATCTTTATATAAATGTCGTAGTCTCATGGTGAAATACGTCAATTCATGAAAAGCCTAGGCAGCACATGAACTGCCGGCATATTATGTAAATTCTTAATGTATGTGCCTAGGCATTTCATGAAACGCCGTGCTCGTCTCGGCACATGATGTTTCAAGTTGTTCTACACGATCTGCCGTAAATTAGATATCGACTGTTCGTGAAGTGACCACCGTTGCCCGGCACATTGTGTTCTATGTCGTAATCATATGGTGAAATACGGCTTTTCGGAAAAAGCCTAGGCGGTTCATGAAATGCCGGCAGATAGTGTGAAATCTGTATGCTACACGATTCGCCTAGGCTGTTCATGAAGAACCTGATTTATTTAGTCAGGTAATGTTATGATTCGTGCTTTACATAATCTGCCGTGATTTAGGCCATCGGCATTTCATGAAATGACGTGATTTAGTCATATCATGAATGAGCCTAGCGATGAAGCCGGCAAATCATGTAAAGCATGAATCATAACATTAACTGACTAACCAGGCTCTCAGCCTAGGCGAATCGTGTAACATACATATTACGCACTATTTGCCGGCATTTCATGAAATACCGATGCCCTAAATCACGACGATCATGTTAAACTTCTCATAACACGAAAATACTAACATTTTAAGGTACTTCATGAAAAGCCTAGTCAGATGATATAACATGAGGTGCTTTACACTATCTGCCGGCATTTCAAGAACTGCTTAGGCTTTTCCCGAAAAGCCGTATTGCACTATGTGTCTACAACATAGACTTTTCGGGAAAAGCCTAGGCAGTTCATGAAATGCTAGCATCACGTCATTTCATGAAATGCCGATTGTCTAAATCACGGCAAATCCTGTTAAACTTCTCATTACACGAAAATACTAAAATTTTAAGGCACTTCATGAAAAGCCTACTCATATAATATAACATGAGGTGTTTCGCACAATCTGCCAGCATTTCATGAACTGCCTAGGCTTTTCCTGAAAAGCCGTATTTCACCATGTGACTACGACATAAACATAACCACCAATAAAGTTTTGATAGAAAGATTTTGGTTTCTTTTTCGATAAATGTCTTGGCACCAGCCTATAGTAATAATGTTAAAAATAATCATGGAATATATATCAATAATACTAGCATACGATTCAAACATACTGAGCCCTCAACTTACCTCAGTGCCCCTGTCTCTTGTATTTCTATTTACTACTGCGATGGATAAGTTAATATTTGATATCTCCGAATTTTTACTGAAAACTATTAATTAATAATAAGAGCTTTCAATAGCAATTCATAATAAAATTTTAATTTTCACCTCAGCACCTTCTCAAAATAGGGGAGTACCATTTCGGACGCAACCTAATAAACTTTTATTTCTTATAAATCCAGGCACATATTAATGCTTTGCCGGTTAAAAATGTGACAGGCTGTAATATAGATGAGCCGGTCCTGCTTCTCCCTCACGGACTCAAAGTTAGTTACAGACACGCACACTGTCACCCATAACTTCATCTTTTAACTTACAAACTGCCACTTTATTCACTTAAGCGCACATTTCCACTAGCTATATTTGTTTCTAACGGTTATAGAGAAATTGACGAGCGAACTACCGGGCGTTAAAGGACTATTGAAAATGCGAGGATTGCTGTGATAAAGCACTTTTATATCTTCCGAAGTAAATCAGTTGAAACCAGGCCTATCTACAATTCGCAGGTCTATTGTTTTTCAGAAATTAGTTGTGATGTAGATCACAAAATCAAATAAAGTGCGAGTGAATTTGTGAAGAATTTGACTGTTGTGGCGGTGCTCATAGCAATGGAATTTTCGAACATAGAAGAAAAGAAAGATGATGCACTAAATTTTTTATTATTAACTTGTTTCAGAATTTCAGGATAACTGAAAGAAATTCTCTTTAATTTAGATAATTATTCATTCAATAGATATTCTTAAGAAAGAATATCAATTTCATGATCAGAAATCAATTTGATGCAAGCCCGTGTAGGAAAACTTATAATTTTTAATGACCAATATTAGAATGAGAGAAAAGGCAGTGGATTCTACGGGATTATTAGTTATTTTTTGGAATAATTATAATACACACTTGTTTTACTGTTTCAGGAGTAGTAGATGTCTTATGACAGAGGGTCGGAGCAGGAGCGGGAGCGCGGTTCGGTTCATGATTGATATTAGTGATCAGATTAGGGGTGGGGGTAATTGTAGTGGCTGGTGGTAATTGAAGTGGTGGGGGGCAATTAGAGAGTACTTAAGGATTATTTAGATGCAAATAAGGCTTATTACGGATAATTTAGGTCAAAATAAGGGCAATTAAGTGTAATTAAGGGTAACTATAGTAACGGGAATAATTAAGAGTAATGAAGTGTAATTAAGTTAGCTTAATTACTCTTAATTATCCTTATTGTTACAATAATTACCTTAACTACCCGTAATTATTTTTACCCAATTACCCTTACCCTCATTTGCATTTAAATAACCCTTAAATACTCTCTAATTGCCCTCCACCCTAATTACCTCACTACTCTAATTATCCCCCCTCTCCAATCTGATCAATGATCATGATCATGAACAGAACCGCGCTCCCGCTCCTGCTTCGAGCCTCTGTCATTAGACATCCACTACTCATGAAACAGTAAACCAAGTGTGTATTATAATTATTCCATTGAATATGTTTCATCAAGAACTTCAAGATTAAATCTAATTAATTCATTTTTTATGACCATTTAGTAATTTATTCATTAGGTTTTGCTTCTGCATAACTGTTCCATCTAGATGACAAATATCAGACTCCTTCGAAATTATTTATGAGATTCCCCCGATGTTGGTGTTTTTCCTTTTCGATAGTGAAAACCGTACAGCAAGTATCAGTTTCTTTCGATGTACTTTTCTGGATAGATTTTTTTGTCGCTATTCTGCCTGCATAAAATATTGTTAATATTCAATTTATATAAATTTTTTGTACTGCTTTGCATTATTTGTTAAAATATCTTTCATAACCACTATTAACTGTGTTATAATTATTATTACCAACGCATTAACTCTGTTAGAAAATTAGAAAAGTTAATCAAATTTGTTTGTGATTAGTTCGGGTAATTTTCTGAAATTGAATATTATAGTCATTATTTGGGTTGCTTATTTGATTTTTCGTCACCTCAATGAGCAACGGAAATCACTGATACGGCATTGTGACTTTCAATAAAATAGAATTACTATTGGAACTCGAAAAATTTGTTGCAAACATTCGAAAACTCATTATTTGTTATGTGACAGATCTATACTCAGCGAATTAATTCTTGTCAGATATGCTTAAAAAATGCTTAAAATTATAAGCTTTTAATGATTCAGTAACTATCAAAATTTACAAACTTTATTTGCAAAATCTTATGCAAAGTGTTCCAAAACGTCGGTGTATATTTAAATTGCATTTGATATAGAAAATATGATTAAATATAGTTTTAAAAGAGAGACATAAATGTAAGTATTAGATTAGATTAACAAAGGAGCTGGTTATTTAGCCTTTACCACCGCGACATTTTCAGGTCTAATGTGATGCTCCCAGAATACATTCCTTATAGTACCTCATCCAACTTTGTCCCTTGTACCAGACTCCACAGCTATGATAAAGGCCCTTTTGTATGGCTGTCCGCCTTTGGTTTTTCTTCTCCGAGTACTTAGAATTTCAGTCTCGCCAGGCCTTCACAGTGGCACAATACGTGAACTGAGGTTTTCTATTCCTCTTGACAGAACATGCACGTTGCGTCTTCTGCCAGGCCCATTAGACTCATGTGTCTATTGAGCCGGCAGTGTCCAGTTAGAAGGCCTACTATTACTCTGATGGCCTTCCTATTCTGGCTTAGTAGATCTTCCGTAAATTTGGCCGAACGTTCTTTAATAAACTCCTTGGCCTGTCTCTGTCTTGGGAGATTCCTCCACCATTCCAGAGATGTATTTTGCATCCATTTCTTAATGGCTGCTCGTATGCATAGCTTTGCCACGCCACAAAAGGGCTCGGGTTCTATTGGGGCTTCAAGTGCGCCTTTCTTGGCCAGTTGGTCAGCCTTTTCGCTTCCTCTGTGTCCCTCGTGTCCTGGTACCCATGCTAGGGTCACTCTGTTCTGATTTCCCAGCTCTGTAAGGGCCGTCAAGCAGTCCCACACCAATCTTGAGTTGATTTGCATGGAACTGATTGCTTTTATTGCCGCTTGGCTATCAGAGAAAATGGCAATCGACTGGTTAACAATGCCTTGTCCTATTATCTCCCTTGCACAACAGTGTATGACGATCACTTCAGCCTGAAACACTGTTGCGTATTTCCCTAGACTTATCGGGATACTGGCTTTTGACCTTTTTCCATAAATCCCGGCTCCGACTCCTTGTTCTGTCTTTGAGCCGTCAGTGTACCAGACTGTTTGTACTTTTATGGGAGGACCGTTTTCCAGTCCTCCTTGTCTGGTACTACAGTCTGAAAGTTCTTGTTGAAGTTATACTTTGGGACCATTAGGTCCCTGGGCATGCCTAGAATGGGATCTGCCCTCATCTCCGAGTATAACTTCTGGCACTCCGTCCCGTCACTAACTGGTGTTTGGCCTTGCATTAACTTGTGCACCACTGGCCGAGCTTCACCTTGTATGAATATGTGTAATGGTGGCAGGTCCAAGAGAACCTCAAGTGCGGCCGTAGGAGCAGTTTTTATAGCCCCCGTGGCGCAAAGGCAAGCAAGCCGTTGTACGCCATTTAACAGCCTTATTGCTCCCGATTGTACCGTCTTAGTCCATCATACCACTGATCCATATGTCATCACGGGTCTCACTACCCTGGTGTATAACCACAGGTTCATTTTGGGATTTAGCCTCCAGTTTTTTCCACACATTTGCCTGCACCTTCCCAGTGCGATTGTGGCTTTCTGTGTGACTTTTTAGATGTGAGAGTTCCATGTTAATTTTTGATCAAAAATGGAATTTCCACTCCGTTGAGCCTTAGGAGCTTTAGGCCTTGCAGTGCTCTTCTCGTGTAATTGACGACTGTGGTTTTGTGGGGATTTATAGAGTCCTTCCTTATAACACAATTTGTCGACAACATATTGGGCTCGAAAGCGAAATATATATTATTTCATCAAAAAGTTGATTAACAAAATTTTAGATTTTTGAAAATTTCAAGACGAATTTTTTTAAGTTGAAACCTCTACATTAAGATGGTGTAAAAAAATCATCTGTTACTGCGGAAAAACATTGCCAAAGATGGGAAAACCAAAGCAATAATTTTTTCAAGATCGATTTTTCTGTAAATGTCACAAACTCTTCATTGTTTACTGAAATGAAGTATCGAGAGTGATGTAAAATGGTAATTTCAATGTAATATCAAATAAGGGAATTTTGATTAACCGCTTAAGGTTCGGGATGTTGAAAAACAAATTGTTTAAATAATAATTTTACATAAAAATTTGCTAAAAATGACCGTTTTTGTGCAAGATAATTTTTTTCATGCTTCATAGACAAAAACAAATTGAAAGTAATGTCATAATGTCAATAAATATTTTAAATTATTGAAATTTAAAAAATTGAATTAAGGCGGGGCAGTTCTTATGCTATATGGTCTGGAGTGCGCGCGCAGCTCATTTTTGTTCGTTCTACTAGCTCGCAATGCACTTGTCCCTGCCTTTCCACGTATCCACAACTGGCACGTACTTTGTTTAGAAAAACTACCACCAACTGAAGGATCAACTGAACAACACTGCTACAGGGCCAATTTTCTAATTCAAACTTGGCTTGGTAACAAACTTACGGCTTCGGATTGGGGATGGAAACACCATCTAACCGGAATAATGCCTAAATTGACAGAACAAGAATTAACGCTTGGAAGTTTGCTGAAAACTATCTGCTGCAGTTGTGAAACTGGTTGTGATAATAAAAGATACCGCTGTCGCAAACATGGAATAAAGTGACTCCATTTTTTGCTCCAATTGTCACGGGTTCGAAAACTATTCTAACGCTGAAACACAACCATTAGAGGAAATTAGCGATGTGAAGGAAGTTGATGACGAAGCAATAGCAAATTTTCAAATTAATATTGGACATAAAGACTTTAGTGAACTTGAGGACCTTGGCGAAGTCATTTGATGTAGTGCAGCTTTCTAAGAAAATGAGATCAAAACAAAATTTTGATTTTACATTCCTGCTTCGTAAATTGAAATAAATTTAAATGTTTGTTTTAATAAAGTTATTTTCAATTTATCTTTATCCATGAAGCACCAATGCGGTAATTTTTAGCAATATATTTATATAACATTATTGTTTAAACAATTTGTTTTTCAACAGCCCGAACCTTAAACAGTTAATCAAAGTTCTCTTATTTGATAATACATTTAAATTATTATTTTGCGTCACTCTCAACACTTCATTCCAATAAGCAATGAAGAATTCGTGACATTTACGGAAAAACCGATCTTGAAGAAATCATTGTTTTTGTTTTTCATATTTTTGACAATGTTTTTCCACAGTAACAGTATGACATTTTACACCATCTTAAAGTAGAGGCTTCAATAAAACAAATTCTGTTTTGAAATTTTCAAAAATCTAAATTTTATTAATCAACTTTTTTGATTGAAAATTAGACCCTTTTTTCAAATTAAATTCGCATAAAATCTAAAAATAAATAATTTGTGTCAAAAACATTACAGCTTATTTGAGACATAAAAATGTACATTTTCACCGAATTTCATTAAAATCCAATCATTTTTGTGGGAGATAAAAATGAAAAATCAAGAAATTGGTGTTTGGCGTTTTCCTCAATAGTTTTGAGGTTACATTAAAAAATCGTTGAAATAAACTTTGTAGATCCTTCAATTATCTACAACTTTTGCGTTTAATTTTTTTCGATAGAAGGTCCAGTTTTGCCGGAAATCGTAAAAATTCAGGTGTCACCTAAAAATACACCTTTCCCCACCACCGCTCTACTTCTGGTTATTTGTTGGGGTCCAATCCAATTTTCTCCTTTTATATGCCATTAATATTAAATTTCCGACCAATCACGCACTTATAAGAACTTTTTTTGACACTACTAAAACGCAATAGCACAAACTAGAATTAATATAACAATAATTCTAGTATAGCGTTGCAGGTTACCGGCGCATTCACCATATATTAGAATACTTTAGCTTTAATAATTGATTTTCCTCAAATTTTTGATATTTTAAATATCAGAGAATTTATAGTTTATCAGTTCCTGCTGTTGATATTTTTGATAGCTGTAGACTTGACACCTCTATAGACTTATAAAGGATAGGGTAGAAATTGTGAAATTAGGTCTTAGATTTTTTAAATTTAATGTTTTTCTCCTAGATTTATATTTTCCTGTTCAGGTGAAGGTCAAACTGTTACATTTTAAGTTGTTTATCAGATAAAACGGTGTATTTGACTCTATTTAGACTTAATTGCACAGAAGCATTATTTTTATTACAAAAAATTTAAAACGTTTAAGTGATTTGTTTCTTAGCTCAATTTATTCCAAATTTGGAAGGAAATGAAGGAAATTGGCTAGAGGAAAATTATTGCGTCGAATGTTTAATAATTTTATGATTTAATAACTTTCTCTCATGGATAATATCGTATCTCAACTTTAGAATTTTTTTTTGTTAAATTAGACGAAACTGGTTCAGAGACGTACAATTCAAGATCCGAACTAGTTGGGTAAGGTGTGTCGTCCTAAACAACCATAACGTACACAACTAACCATGAATTTCCAATATCCCATGGATAAATCCAATGGAAAGCCCCATAACGGCAATTAAAAGGAAAAATTCAAGCCACTACTACCTGAATGGCGGCCAGCTCCCAACTCAGAAGGCAGTAAATTGAGCATCTCTTGCCGTGTGATATCATTCATAAATGACGAGGGCAAGGGAAATTATCTATCATAAGCAACTGTATTACATCAAATAATATTAATATACAGACGTAAGTTAAAGGAAAACAAATTTGTTACACAGAACCACTGAAGGTGGTTTCTTGGTAGAAGTCACAATAACACTTATCAAAAAAAATTCTACAGACGTCTACAAGTTATGAGACTGCATCCCTACGGTGGTGACTTCGAGGGCTAGACGATGGTGGTGGGTTTATAGCCTCCCTCAACTGAGGAACTTTCAGCCTAGTCTGTGGAACTTTCTAACCTAGACCGTGGAATGTTCTAATCCAGTCCGTGGACCCTAAGATATACCCACTGAATTTGTAAGTCGGAAATGCACGTAAAACGTGCCGAATGAGAGCGATTGAAAACAGATATAATCCACAAAAGAATTAATTTACCTCTGACTTGTTGAGAGATACAATCCACGAAAATTCTTGTACAATGCTGCAGCTCAATTGACAGAGTCGAGTCCATCTCTCTAGCAAATATACTCCCAAAGGAATGTGGTTAGCGTGCCTTTAAATTTTTTGAATTACGTGGGCAAGGTCGGAAAAAAGATGGCGATAATAAGGTTACTCACATGTGCACACATGAATCCCGCACAGATGCGGATTAAACTCCCTCCGTAGCAAAGAAAAATTCTGATGAACAGCAACAACTTAAAACGAAGGAAATTTTACCGTTGCCGATAATCCAAAATCCATTAAGATGGCTCAAATAAAGAAGCTTTTAGGAATTATCGGCAGCGTACATGAATCTAATCCTTCTCACCTTCTATCTTTTACACCAGTTCGTTTCCATCAGCTGAAAGCACGCGACCGCCCTTTAGCGGACGGTAGCCAAATCTCGGCTCGCGACTGTTGGCGATATGTGACCCGCGAAACACAAATGTGTGAAGCGGGTCCCATATACACTAAGCTTGTAACAACATGTCCTATTTCACCATAGTGTGATCGAAAGAATAATGAATTATTATCATCATTATTAATAAAATTGTGTAGCCATATCCAAACCCACGTGATCAGAGAATAACTTAAATTAATTTCCACGTAGGTGATATTCACAATTATGTAATTATATTACCGTCTGAAAGATGTTTAAATTCTCAAATGGAACTAGATAAAAAGAGAACTTGGAGAACTTGGTGCAACTGCAAGGATATGTTTTAAGTAAGTTTAACTAAACTGAAATCTAATAACAGTTAGGAGAAGTCATTGTCTTCGATTAAAGTTCTAATTCTGAATTCAGCGCAACTTCTTTCTCAACTTTAGATGACAATTAGATGAAAGTGGGCCGGCCGTAATAAAAAAAGTAAGAGGAGCTACGGTGGAATCCCAATTGGAAGCTAACAAAAATAATATTTTACTGTTTTAGGTGTTATTTCAAATAAACCGAATTTGACGCTTCATGAAAATGCACTACGTTGTCGGTTAGTTTGTGATATTCAACTTCAAAGAAATAAGAGTTCATTTTTACTTTGTTGGATCATTACGTTTATTCGCTGCTGTCTGCAGTTTCACAGCTTACATTTGCAAACATACAACGGATTAAGCTAATACGGGAAAATGTTTTTACACATACATGGATAATGCCGCTAACTACTTCTAATGGAAGGTTTGGGATTAGCATATGGCCATAAAATTGATATTAGTATATATTTCAGAAATTCTCAACAGAGCTGTAGCCTCCAATTACACTCCCATCTGTAAATTATGTAAGCGATTAAACAATGTTTTAAAACATTCATTTTAATTATTTAAATAATATAATAACTCCTAATAAAGTAAAATTGCTTGCACTACAGAAAAAAAAAGTAATAAATCATGCTTATAATGAGTGAAATATCACATTTCTATATTTTGTTAATAGTTATCTTAAGTTTACTTTCTGTTGTTTAAATACTAGATATGATTTTAGATTTTCTGATGAATATGGTAAAATCAGTACTATCGTTTCGTACAGTATTCAAGATTTATCAATTTAACATAGTTCATTTAAATATTAGGAGCTTACAAAGAAAATTTGAGGAATTATTAATCTACTTAGAGGATTTTAAATTAAAAAATATAGATGTACTCGTATTATCAGGAACTTTTAATCTGGACAAGGTAGGTAATTTTAATATCAATGGTTATAATATATTTTATAATGAATCTAAATTTAATAAAAATGATGGTCTGGTTGTGTACGTGAAAGAAAATATACCGGTAGTTAGTGAAATTATAATTCAATGAAATTAACTTGTTGAGATTTACTTTTCAAATAGGTAATAATACTTTAGAATACTAGCAACATACAGACCCCCATCAACAAATTTAAATAAATTTTTACAGGAATTTGAAGAACATGTCCTAAACATACAAGCACAAAGTATTGAAATCTTTATAGGTGATTTGAATCTAAACATATTGGATAAATCAGATTTTCAGGTAAATAATTATTTAAATACTCCTTTCCAAAAAGGTTACTTCTCCTGTATCAACAAGCCAACTAGAGTAAGTGAAAACTGCTCTAGCGCAATAGATCATATTTTTATAAAATCAAATGAGTTTGATAAAAAACTAAATATAAAACCAATGTCTAATTTCTGTGTTGTTTATTTATTATTTATTTTAATTATATACAGTCGCTTTATCTATAAATTTAAATATAGACAAAAACATAGACAAACAACTCTCTCTTAAGCATGTATATAAAATAGAGAGAGAGAATTAAATGATCTATTAAAAGATGAGTATTGGGACGATGTAATGAATTGTATGAATGTACAAGTAGCCGATAACTTATTTATCAATAAATTAAAAGGGTATATAAAATCAACAACAAAAATAATTAAATAAAAAAATAGACAAAGAAAAACCTTGGATTACTTCTGGTATAACAAATCCTATAAGAAAAAGGGACGATATGAAAAAACAGCTCATAAAACATTTCTCGATCTCAATATAAAATATAAAAAATACCGAAATTGTATTAAAAAAATAATCAAGCAAACAAGACAATTATTATAAAACAAAAATAATAGAAGTTAACAATAATTGCAAACAAATATGGAATATAGTAAATGAGGTTTCAAATATTAAAAATAAATCCACAAAAAACATTGAAATAAGAAATAACCAAGGAAATATTATACAGCACGAACAAGAGAAGGTAAATAGCTTTAACGATTTCTTCATAAATGATGGTATCAAAATGTCAAGTACAATTTCCCCCAGTAAGCAGAAATATAAACAAAAAAAAGACAAATAAAACCATATATTTAAATCCAGTGACCGAAAATATAATAATAAATAATAACACCACAGGTAATTACGACTCCCTTTATCCCAGAAGGCTCTAAAGAGCCTTGTGTGGGAGGGGGCTACACATTTATATATAAGGGACACACACCTAATATCCGTGTATAGTGGAAAAATCCCCATCACACTATTTTCCACTACCACGACCGGGGATCGAACACGGAACTTTTGGGTGAGAGGCAAGTGCGCTCATATCTCGACCACCAATTTTACATTACTACTACTAATTAATCATATAAGTTCGTTAAAAAACAACTCAGCTCCTGGGGAAGATGGTATAACTGTAAAAGTCATTAAATACGTGCATCCATATTTATTAAAACCCTCAAAATATATAATAAACTTAATTATTTGCACAAGTGTGATACCAAAAGACTAGAAGACATCAATTGTTACACCAGTGTATACAGCAGGTGATTCGTTGAAATTAACAAATTACGGACCCATATCTGCAATAAATAACTTTGGAAAATTATTTGAAAAATGCATAATAGACAGACTTATAAGGTTTTTAGAATATAAAAATACACTTTACAGTAAACAATTTGGTTTTAGAACTAACAAAAGTACCAAGGACGCAGTTCTTGAACTAACAAATGGCATTATGTATCATTTTAATAACAATAAAAAATCTCTTGCTATATTTTTAGACCTAGCCAAGGCCTTTGACACCGTAAGCAACAAAATCTTACTAGAAAAACTCAATGATGTCGGAATTAGGAGGAGTCCGCTGCAGTTATTTGAAAACAACTTGACAAACAGAATTCAAAAAGTAAAAACAAATAACACTATAAGTAGTGATCAAGTAATTGTAGCGAGTATCCCACAATGTACTGTCTTGGGCCCGGTTCTGTTCCTGGTATATATTAACGAATTGGGAAACCTTCTTGATGATGGCAGTGTTATCTCATATGCAGTTGACACAGCTATTCTATTCCAAGCTGACATTTGGGAAAACGTTTATCAGGAGGCAGACTTGGTTTGTTGCAAACATGGCTTAGTTCTAATCTCTTGAGTCTAAATATAAGTAAAACTAAATATATAACATTTTCCTTCACGGCTGCTGATCAACCTCAAAATTGTATTAAAATACATAATTGCTTAAATGTTATAACCAACAATGCACAATGCAACTGCCCATCCATAGAAAGAACCAATGTTATAAAGTATTTAGGGGTAATGGTTGATCAACACCTAGATTGGACCGACCATCAGATCACATCTCAACAAAAATTAGAAAGCTTTATTATAAATTTTACCAGCTAAGAGATATTTTAAGTAATAAAATTATAAGAATATTATACAATACCTTAGTTGAACCAGTTTTACGCTACTGCATTGTCGTTTGGGGAGGAGTTTATATGATAATTCTTTAAAAAATGTATTAATTACTCAAAATACCATTCTAAAAATCATTTTCAAAATGGATCGTTTATATAATAAGAAGATGCTATATAAACAAACTAAAACTATAAACATCAGAGGCGTATACATTTGTTGTTATCTAAACTATCTCCCGAAAATACGAAGCTTATATGCAGCAACTATCCACACATATCAAACTAAATCAAATACTTTTAAATAGTAAAGTGTTAAAAATGTTTGTTCCTTTTTTATTTTATAATTATTAAAAGCTCTAAATTATATGAAAAAAATTGTCAAAAAAATGTATAAAAAATTATAAATATTTTATTTATTTTACAGTTAAATATGGTATATAATTTATATATGTAAGAAAATTCCAAAACTTTCTAATACATATGAATAATTTAATAATTCATACAAAAAAAAAATAGTATTTAATTTTCTTTCCCATGTGAGACCGCTGGAGACTTCATCCTCTTTAGGTTATGGTGCGTTATCGCAATCAGTTTCACTGTAATTAATGCATGCAAGTGAGCAATGCAGAATACTTTTTCTGCATCCACACGCTGTACCGCATCCAGTTTTGCAAGAGCCAAATATAATTTTTAAGATATTATTTAGTGCTGCTGGCTGTGTCATTTTTATTGGTGTTAAATAATTTTCTTTCTGCCAATACCAATGTTCGGGAAATATTTTAGAATTATTTTTCCATTGCTGAACTGAAGATAAACTCTCTTGATGTGCTGTTTATCTGCATTTTCTGTTGGAGGTAATGAACTAAGTTGTACCCTTTTATCTTTCGACACTAGTGCTACATAACGAAGTACGAGCAGCAGCTGAAACTTTTACGATTGCAAATATAAGTGAGGAAGAGCTTTTTACGCAGGTTTTCACTGCATTCTTACAGTGTATGGTGCTAAAATGGCGGAAAGTTTAAACGAATTAAGATATAAACGTTTTATAACACTAGTTTCGAAAGATAAAAGCGTACAATTTAGTTCATTACTTCCAACAGGAGATGCAGCGAAACAGCACATCAAAACACTTTATATTCAACTTCAGCATTAGAAAAATTGGGGTTGGCTTGGTTCAAATGTGCTTTTAGAGGGCGGAATATTAAAACATAATATTTTTAGTCGCAAACTCCTCTATAAAATCCTTATTTTACTATAAGGAACGTAATCAGACTGCAACCAACAGCTACTCTCCGGGCTATATGCCCCGCCGAGCGCTGAATTACAAGTTACAAGCCTGGCACGTTAAGTGTAATAATTGCATATTACCATCAAAACGCTAATGCTTCGATTGCAACAAACACAAGCCGAAAGACTGATCCTACATAATCCTAATTAATCCTAATCTAATCTAATCCTAATCCTACTTAAAGGAGCTCTCGTGTCACATGCCTACCTTGCACTGACGAGAGCCAACAGCTCGAAACTGCAGTCTGCAAGTGGTGTGTGACGACTGGCACGAGAGCTCCTTTAAGTAGGATCAGTCTTTCGGCTGGTGTTTGTTGCAATCGAAGCGTTTTGCTGGTGATATACAATTATTACACTTAACTTGTAGTTCAGCGCTCGGCGGGGCACATAGCCCGGAGAGTAGCTGTTGGGGTTGGCTTAAAGAAAATTATTTAACACCAATAAAAATGATACAATCAGCAGCACTAAATAATATGTTAAAAATTACATTTTGCTCTTGGAAAACTGGATGCGGTACAGCGTGTGGATATAGAAATAGTGGTCTGCACTGCTCACCTGCATGCATTAATGGGGAACAATCCAAGTCAGTTCCTAATATATCCAATAGATGACGCCATGCGTACTAGGTTTAATGTCATTCTTAATTTATATTATATAATATATGATACAAATTGAGAATGACATTAAACAACAATTTAAAAGTTATATTATAACTTTTAAATTGTTTAAATTTCCCGATTTCTGACAGCTTCCCAATCTCTTATTCGTAGAAATGAGTCAAATTGTTAAAAAGGGTTACGGTAGTAGAGTAGTAAAGAAGTGCTAGAGTTCATCGAAAAAAGCTGATTTGGTTGAAAGGTATATAATTACATCTATGAATTTGTTGAATTTTTTGTTTATAAATCCTCTTTTATTCTAGATTAATCAATGATGACAACATTCTAGTTAGTACACTTGAAGTAGAGCACTTTGGTACACAGCAACAAGTTTTCATTTTACATCCTAATTAACTTTGTTTATTCAAAGACATATTTTTTCATATTGACATTGACGAACAAACAACCGAGTACAACTGGTGCACTCTGGCGGATAAAATAAAAGAAAATGTTCCCCATTGCAGTAGAACGGATTGCGATAATGCGTCACAACTTGAAGAGAGATATGGGAATGAAAATTAAGTACTATTTTTTTTATGAATTATTAAATTATTCATATATTTTTTAAAAATTTAGAATTTTCTTAAATATATAAATTATATACTTATCACATTTAAATATAAATGTTTATAATTTCTTTTTTGAAAATTTTCATATATCTTAAAGCTTTTAATAATTACAAAATAAAAAAGAAACAAACATTTTAAAAAAATTATCAAAATCGAACCTGTTCCTGAGGATTAAGAAATTTTAGTGATTTTCACGTATCATTGACTCGATTGTAGAACTTGAATGTATAACTGGATATTTCTTTGTCTTTTGGTAAACACACTTAACTATATAGACTGCGACTGCATTCGAAAACGTGGGCTTTATCATACGAAATTGCAAGCAGCTACAAGATATAAGTATACCAATACTCCTGCTTTTGAATACACTTCTGTTTTTTGCAGTCTAGGGTATGAATCACGTAAACTAAGCCTAGAAAAACCTTAAAGTGGTTTATGGTGCAAGAACGACGGAGTCTGCCTAGTCATAGATTTTGATAATAATGAACTTTAGGATATTACTCCAGATCTATTATGCCTTTGTAAATGTTTGCTTTCATCTTATGCAAATATATGTTTGTTTTCTCTATTATGTACTATTTGTTCAGAACATGGTTATATAAAAAACAACAAAACATGTAGGTTTACAGATACAGTCACTATTTTAAAATAATAGTTGTATCAGTATTATGTTTGATTTTGATTTTAATTATTTTAAATCTATATGTAAATACAAGGAGATGTAAAATATTTAAGTCTAATCGAATAATAATAATAATAATATTATGTCAGCTTTAGTAAATTTTTCATGTAAAATAAAACGAAATATTGTTATAATTTTGTAATTATTTGTAAATGTAGTCCACAAAAAAGAACTAACAGGTAAACTTAGATTTCAGAAAAACATTAAACTAGAAATCAATGATACTATTATAGATAATCCGCAAGAAATATCCCAAGAATTTAATATTTTTTTTATAAATCCACCGTATGAGACAAGACGTAAACTAACTGGTTAAAATTTAACTAGAGGTGTAAATAAAACTATGATTCCTAGCAGCATATTTTTCTCATATATTACTGAGAAAGGTATATTTTTTTATTATAAAACATAAACTAAAAATATACATACAATTGGTTCCGATGGCATTTCTAGTAAACTAATTTAAAAAATCGCTGAATCAATTATTACACCTTTCTTATCTAATAAATGAATCCTTTACAGAGGAATATTTTCCTCTAGATTAAAAACATCTCTGGTATCCCCAGTCTTTAGAAAAGATGACATTAGTTATATAGCAAATTATCGACCAATATCTGTTCCACCTATAATATATGAATACTAATATATAATATCATTCGTAGTCAAAGTTTACCGATTATTTTTGTGGCGGTATCACGAATATTTCCTTACGTTTGAATAATAATAATAATAATGCAAGCGCAAGGAAACATTAATGATACCACCGTAAAAATAGTTGGTAAACTTTGACTATGAACGGTATTAGGAGGACTATCCCAAGAGTTAAACTTTTTTTTCGAATTAGTTTTCGGTGAATCAAGTCAAAAGTTACTCAGTTTTCATAGAAACCAGTAAACAAACTATTGTGAATTTGAAAAATCAAATTTAATAAGAATTATTTGCATTCTCTTTGACGAATAATAAGGAAATAAATTATTTTTGATATGGAAACTAGTTCTAAAAGGTTTAGTGACAAATCATAATGTAAAATTGATGAATATACTTTTGATTAATTTTTGAGTAAAATACTCACTGCGACCAATAGTGTAATACCCGATGGTACTTCTATGCATCCAAATACCTACTGATATGCATCGTTTCTATGGCGATTTAGCATTGTTAACATTGCTGTAAATATTACAAATGGAGAATAGTTTATGTTGTTTCACTTACTCAAATTTCTTGAAATAAATAATGTTATAAATGATAAACAGCATGGTTTTCTTTCTGGATACTCGAGACAGCGAATCACTTCTTTTAAGTTTTAGAATCAGTTGAGGTGGGCGATGACGAGCAGAGATCTTCTGTGACTTCAGTCGGACTTTTAACAGCGTTCAATATGACCCGAGGCATGACCTATTACTTAATAAATTATATTCATATGGAATAAGAGGTAAACCGTATTATTGGTTTGCTTCCTGCCTTAGTGAAAGAAACGAAATGGTTGGTGTACAGTACATTGAACAAACTAAGAAATCTTTGTATGTATATAAGTTAATAAACTAGGTGTGCCACAAGGTTCTGTCTTGGGGCCTATCACATTTATTATTTTATTGATGAACTTACTAGCATGCTTACCGAGGCTTTCATTTTATTATATGCTGATGACGCCACTCTTCTTTTTTCTGATATATCTCGTGTTGCACTTCTAAATAAAATTAATACTATTGGCGCTCATTTAAGTAATTGGTTTTGCAGCCACTTATTATTTTTAATGTTTCTAAAACAAGTTATATGACATTTGACACTCGTCAAAACAATAATACTTCCGCCCTAGATATGAATATCAATAATGTTGACATGGAGGAAAGCAACTCGTTTCTCGGTACAGTTTTTGACAATACACTTACATTGAGTAATCACTGTGGCAAGCTAACCAGTACATTGCACTCTAAGTGTTTTCAAATCAGGACCTAGAAAAGTGTTTTGGATGTATCTGGTCTATTAATATTATATTATGGACAAATTCAGTCTAGATTAATGTAAAGCATTACTACATGGGGGAGGGCTTCAATAGTGTACACGACGTTTTTATAGCACAAAAACGAATTTTACATTGTATAGCGAGTGTACCGGTAATCCATTTATGCGGCAATCTTTTAAACAATATATAATTCTTACTCTACCAAGTTTATACGTTCTAGAGTTGTTACTATATGTATACAAAAATGAAGATAAATTTGACAGAAATGAAACGATTCATTTTCATAATACACGTTACAAAAATAATTTCCATACACAAACTAAACGTTTAAATATATCCTCAAAGGTACACGATGTTTTAGATCTGAAACTATATAATCATTTACCACACTCATACAAATTTAAAGACACATATGTATTTAATAAACAAGTTAAGGGATGGATACCTTTTACAACGAATTTAAGCAACTGCGAAGTAAAATTAAAACCGAAATGTTACCTATCAAACAGATTCCAATATGTTACTTTCAATGAATATAAGTCTGTCGAATCTCTATCTCTGGAGTACCGCAAGGTTAAATTCTTGGGACACTGTTGTTCATCATATTTCTCAATGACAGCGGGTGATTTAACAAACGAGGTTAACTATTTAATGTATGCTGGTGATTTAAAGCTTTTTTCTAGAATTCATACTGTTAATGATTGTCTTCAACTACAGAAAAACTTGAACAGAATCAGTAATTGGTGCACTAAAAACAACCTTCCATTAAACTTGGAGAAATGCAATGGTTAAGTCTCTTACACGTAAGTCTTCTCCTATTTTCTACAATTATACCATAAATAAATACTTCGCCGGCCTGATACACTGCGTAACTTAGGCGTTATCTTTGACAAGATAGGCATTTAATATACATATTAACACCATAGTCTTGGAAGCCAGCAAGAGATATGAGTTTATAGTTAAAAATTCTAGTGACTTTTCAAGCACTGATACACTGAAGATGCTCTATTATTGCTACGTTAGGTCGAAACTTGAATATGCGTCACTTGTTTGGACCCCACACTATAATGTGCATGTTAACAATCAAGAATCGGTACAACGTTAATTTCTAAAATGTATGTATTTTAGATCAGAAGGTACTTATCCAGCAATTGGTTTTCTGCAAGAAGACCTCCTGGTTATGCACTCGTTAATTAGCTTGGTATCGTAAGCGAGAATGCATGTCTCAAATATTTCTTTTTAAAATTACTAACGACATCATTGACGCACCACTATTATTATCAAAACTGCCTTTTAATATTCCCAGAACAATATCCCGTCATAGTTTAGTATTTTATCTAGCTACGCCTCGTACAAATATCTTCAAGTTTTCACCTATTTTGTAATATGCAACAATCATAATGCAATCTGCGGTGATATAGACATTTTTAATTGCTCCGCAAACACTCTAAAAACCTATTACTACAGGCACTGATTTAACATGTTTATTTTTCTTTCCTATGATCTCTCATAATATGAAATGCCGAAAATAATATTTTCTGTTTTTCTTTTTTTTATATGTCTTTGATTAGTTACCAGAGCTCTGTTTTATACATTTTTTTATATGTCAATGTTATTGTTTAATCAAATATCTGTATTAGATTACTGTACCTCTCTGTCCTCTAATTGGGTCAAACACTTGTTGGACAGTATAGCAAATAAATAAATAAATAAATGTGATGTGTGCAATGTGCATACTATGTTAAAGAATATTTTGATTGTGATAACAATTGCTAGATACTTGCGTGTACCTTACTATTTTAATTATTTGTCAGTTTTAATACCCTGTATCTCTGTTCATATCAACTTTTGTACTAAAACATATTTAGCTAAATCGCAATATTTTCATATCAGAAATTCGCTGTTGCTCTATGGACCATTACTTACGGACCCTTTGTATAACTACCATCACAATATGGTGATTTCTTATGACTGTAATTTATTTTCTAGGAATTTCGGATTCAAGGGATCGAAGGCCGCATTCAAATTAAAAAAAAGAGACTACCTACTTTTCACCTTTACCAAGTCGTACATTTTTTTAACAATTTTAAGTTGCTAGTTAGAGTTGCTATGTCCGCAGATTTATTAGCTTTGTAATCAAATTGACTGTTCCTTTATTAATGCTATTCTTATACCGTCATATTCCGTTAATTTCCTTGGTCTAAAATTTTTGTCAGTTCTTTCGATATCAAAATGTTCTACTGGTTTGAAAAACTGAGTATATATTTGCGGATACATTACTTGAAATATTTTTCGTTAACTCTTCTGCAGCGCCAATGAAAAATCTTTAAATATTTCTGCTACCTCGTGCAGGTCTAGAGATACCTTATAATTTACGTTGAGTGTCGTATTTTCAGAAATGATTTTTATTTTTTTTTAAAGCTTTTATTAAACTTTCAATGCTTGTTTGTTTATTTAGGTCAAATCTAGAAATCAAAATTTCGATTAGTTCTAATTAAGCTAGAGCTTTGAAATTTTGCACATATGTATAAGTACAGTGACAATACACTTTAACATTTTCATATAAGAAAAAAACAAGATGGCGGCTTCAGGATGGTGGACGATTTTACCGTTTATGATCCGATTCGATTCAAAATCGAGATCGCCAATTATGAACTCTTGGTAAAAATTTAGAAATTCAAAATGGCGGCGCCAATATGGCGAACGACTTTTGTCATTTATGGTCCAAATCGATCAAAATCGATATTTGGGGGTTTTCGGGTTCGCCGATTACGAATTTCTAGTCAAAAATTTAGTTCAGGATGGCGACTTCAAGAGGGTGGTACCATTTAAGATCCGACTCAACTCAAAATCATTATCTGGGGGTTTTCTAGGTCGCGGATTATGAATTTTTAGTCAAAATTGAGAAATTCAAAATGGCGGCGCCAATACGGCTGACGACTTTTGTCATTTAGATCCAAATCGATCAAAATCGATGTCTGGGGGTTTTCGGGGTAGCGGATTACGAATTTCTAGTAAAAAATTTAGTTCAAGATGGCGGACTACTTTACCGTTTATGAACCGTTTCCTCTCAAAGTCTATATCTGGGGATTACAGCATATCAAAAGACTAAAAAGTACAAAATAAAATTATATAAAAAATATTTTTCAAAGAAGCATTTATTTAAGCGCTCTAAAAAGTAGAAAATAAACTTTGAAGTAAATCAAACCCATCATTTTATTACATTATATATATTTTTTTATTATATATAAGCTTCTCGCGAGCAATCTCCTTTACACAGGATCTCGCGACAAGCTTTTATATCATAAAAAAAATTATATAATGTCACAATATGAGGGGTTTGATTTACTGCAATGTTTATTTTCTACTTTTTAGAGCATTTAAATAAAACCGTTTTTTAAAAATATTTTTTTATTTTATCGCCTTATTTAGATTGACGTCCTGGCGGACTTTAGCATTAGCTATTCCACCACTCAAACAGGATACATACACAGACAATTATACAACGACCATTCCCTACGACATTACCGTCTGCCGCAGCTGAGACTCGAACTCAGGAGTGGCAGAGCACCTATCCGTTTTGTCTCTCACACAAGCTCGTCTAGTCCATTGCCACTAACTCAGTAATACATGAAAAACACCACTACACATTCATACCCTAGCCAGGATTTGAACCCGGGACTCTTTGTTTGCACGTAAGCGTTGAGCGTTAAACCACTGAGCCGGTAATTATTATTGTTCTCATTTGTACTTTTATCTATGAAATTCTAAGTTGTCTTAATTTTGTTTTCTGAATTTTTGTATGTATATAGTTTTAGGTATTTTGTATTTTCATAGACAACGATATCACCAGACGAATTTAGTGTATATAAACATATTATACACTTTGTAATAATGCTTTTGACCTTTCAATGCTTTACGCGACACGTTTCTAGACGATTCTTTCGTACTCTGAATCTCTACTATTACCGAAATTTCTTTACATTCGTTGAATATGCATATTGTAAAAAGAGAAACAATATTTTCAGTGGTACTTGTTGTTTTCTCTACGCAATTTTTTAACACCACCCCCAGTACAGAAAACGTAAAACATAATCGTATTTGTTTCCACCATGCGTACACAGTGCCAGTTTTCTCAGCTTTCGGTTATAATTTCATTATAAATTTTCCATAGACTTGAAAGTGTTTTACCTGTGTATTGTGTTGGGTCGGCAAGTCTAAAGCGTTTGTCAAAGTAGAGCTTTTAACTCTCAACGTTTATAATCTTTTTAGTACGTCGCAACGGTTCGGTGTACTAAACAGCCGTTTCACAATTAAGCTCTACTCCTGTAATCATGCTTTTTACCGGACGTCCTGTCCATATTTTTATTTGTTTCCGCGAACAATGGAGAAACGCTCGGAGGAGGTGGAACAGTCAAATACTAGTGTGTTCGGCTTTAATTTGAATATACATAAAGAACTTAATTATGAATTGTATTTGAGGCTTTTGAGTTGCTAATTTATTGTGCAGTGTAGTGGAGTCGAATTAGTTTTTGAATGGAAATGTCTCAAAAGCGGAATTTTATTTATATACAGGCTGCCCATTTTATCAGGGCACTCGAGAATATCTCACTTAATATCGGTCGTACAAAAAAAATTATTTTTACGAAAATTGTGCCGATTTATATAACCTACAAAATGGTTTAAAGACATTTGAAATCCATGGCATACTTTAAGAGTTATGGCGGAAAATATCGAAAATGCGGAAAACGTCTAGGCCAAATATCTCCGTTATTTGAAGAGATACGAGAAAAATTCGGCGAAAATTTTTTGCAGAACAAGGGTTGTGGGTATTTTTAAGATTACTGTCAGTGCCTAGTTATTATATGAAGTGACAAAGTACAACGTAAATTGTAAGTACGTTCTAGTTAAGTTCCCTGAACGATTTTCGGCTTTCTACCCAAAATAAAATCCGTGGCGCCCAACTTTCCTTAAGAGATTTTGACTTTAAGAATTATTATGTGTTAATATCGGAGTATCTAACTATTTTTTGGTATACTCCAGATTTTGTCAAGCTTGTATATTAGCTTTTGTTACAATGAAAATGCTAGATTTTTTCACATTTGCAAATAACCATTTGTTGCGGTAAAATTCTCTGCACTAGTTTAGTTATTTTTCTATAACTTAATTGCGTATTCAAATACCGTAGATCTTACAGAACTCTTGATTTGCTTTTGACCTTGATGTATTTTTTATGTGCTGTGGCCTCCAGGTCACCCATTCTTTTGTAATATAGGATTAGATTTTACATATTGGTTTTTCCTCATTAATCTAGTTTTCCCTCTCGCCCTGATATTGAGCTAGCTAGCACCTTTGAAATAGACATTTTTAAAGAAAAAGAGATTATAGTCAGAATTATAAGTAGTTTCATAGCAATGAGCTGTGGAAAGTAGTTAAAACCTTAAACGTTAGTAAAACTCGAAGTTATGATATACCGGCTTATATCAAATTAGTCTAATATCAAGTGACTGATTTCTATGTAAAAATGTTTATGCATCAATTCCTTCACCATATTTTCTCTCGATTTCATATAATAAATTACTGTAATATACGGGTCGAAGTCTCACAAGTTGTTCTTAATATGACGGAGACTAACAAAATAAGCGGTGTTTGTTAAGTCTTAGGCAAATGAAGACAAATGAGAGACATTATTACCTTAGTTTGGCGAGAGCATCTGTCACCAGTTCACTGAGAATGCTGACTCGACTACAAGACTCCGAAATGGCTTCATCGCCGCTTCCACTTTTGCTGACTTTCCAAATTGTCAAATTAACGTTATGTCACTGGTCTTCGCTTTGTGTTGCCGCATAAACCTGTTCTTATCTGGAACTAATTGTAAATATACTCTGTCATTTTTGGCCGTTCTTGAGATAATGGATTTATTTTTGTAATAGTCTTTCAGCTCATTTATAAGTAATGTATCCTCTGACTAATTCTAAACGCTTCGAATTATGGCATTTTTACTCTGATCGACATATAACAGAATACAGGATGTTTTGAAAGAAATTGTTATCAATTTTGCTGTATAATATTTATTTATTTTTTATTTATTAATCACCATTCTACAAGAACGATGTTCCCAGTTACAGGGTTGTATATATACATACACCTAGACAATTATACAACAACCATTCCCTACGACATTGCCATCTGTTCCAGCTGAGAGTCGAACTCAGGAGTGGTACAGCAACTAGACGTGTTGTCTCTCACACAACCTCGTCTAGTCCACTGCTACCAATTCGGAAACACATGGAAAACGCCACTAAACATCCATAGCGCAGCCCGGGACTCCATGATTGTAAGCCTAATACGTAAGCATTAAGCCACTGAGCCTGTGTGTATAACGAACATTAAAACAAATTCATCAACATTGGTTTAGAAGTAAAAACCTTCATTGACTCGGCTAGTATTATCTATTTCATTATCATGGAGCAATGGAGCTATTTAAATTAATGGAACAATTTAATAATAATAAGTTTAATATCTATTAATATTTGCTGCTATAAAGGCAACAATTTCGCTATAATCAATTATAAATAGGTAATAACATAAAATCCATTACTGTAATAAGCGAAAATGTATGCGGCTAGAATTTATTTAAAGTACATTTACTCACTGTATTCAGTGACCCAAATTTTATTCTCACAAACGGTGATCAATAGTTATTAAAAAAAAGAATGTCGACATAACTGCAAATACCCAAGTAATATTATTTATCGGTTTGTATAATTATCCAATAAGGAGGTAATAATAAATAATAATAAGAATATTCCTTGCACGAAGAGAAAATTACAAAATTGGAAATAAATTTTCGATACTTCGTAGAAAATAGTATATTCTGCAAGTTGTGGAATATGCCATTCCAAACCATGTTTTAGACTATACTTTTTCTGACAAGATTTTAAAATTCATACAAAAAAAGGTGCTTATTTATAAAATAATTTTATTCCAACACAGTGTTGGAATGATATTTTAATATAGTGTGTTGGAATGACAATAGTTTTATTCCAACATAGTGCGTTGGACTGACATTCTAACACAGTGTATTGGAATGACATTTATTCCAACATAATTTTACTCCCACATCCAGTGGAAGTATAGTAAAGCAAAAAAATATATTTTTTTGTTGAAATAAGCTTAAAATGTCATGAAACGTCGAGATTTTAAATTTGAGCGGAAAAAAAATTTCTGTCTGTCTGTTGGTCTGTCTGTAACTTTTTTTTTGTGCGCACGTTTACTCTGGAACCGTTTACGATATTGACTTGAAATTTGGTGCACTTATGCATTATAACGAGATCTGGAACTAGATTATATTTTGATCTAATTCCGTTGAAGGGTTCGGGGTGAATGGGGTAAATAAGTAAAGCAAGCAGATAAAAGTCGTTAATATTGCAATAGGACAATAGGAATTGCAATAGGACATCTACGAAAAGTCAAGGTCTTAACAATTTTTTTAGCATCAGCCACTCCCAGTGCCACCCCCAATACCACCCCCACACTATTATGAAATGGAGTAAAAAAAATTAAAATGTGATTTATACAAGAAGGAAACGTCTCGAAACATTTTTTTGGCGTTAACTACCCCATCTACCACCCCCATTGCCACCCCCACCCTAATATTAAAGGGAGTAAAAATTAAATTGGGATTAAGTGCGTGTAGGAGAACCAAGGGACTTTAAAATTTATTTTGGCATTAGCCATCCCTCTACCACCCCCCCATTGCCATTCCATCCTATTATTAAAGGGAGTAAAATTTTACATTGGAATTTAGTGTGTATAAGCCTTGGATACAAAAATCTGGATGTGGAAGTAGTGATTCCTTGGGCAACGGTTTTTAGTTCAGGAATGTGTACTTTTTAAAATAATGTTAGAGAAAATATTTTCCACTTTAAATAATATTAAAAACTTTCTTTGTATATTGTCACTCCAGCATGATGTTACTATAGTCTGGTATATTTTAACTTGGCGTGTGTATGTATGAGTTAATATTTCCGTACGATTTCATTTTCTCCCATATTGTACACAAAGTTAAAGCAATAGTTCAGAAACATTGTCTACGTGGACAATATTTCTGGATCTTTGTGTACAAGAGAAAATGAAATCGTACGGAAAATTAACGCATACATATACACGCCAAGTTAAAGTATACTAGACTATAATTTGTAAGATCCTACAGTCTCCATTTGTCAATGATAAATTGATAAAAGATTAATTTAGTCTCTTCCTACCTTTTCTTTGTTACAGAGACGTAACTATAGCTTTATCACCTTTATCAGCCATATAGTCAGTTAAGAGGGGTCTACTTGCTACTATTTTTTTTTATCGAAGACACCTACTTGACAATGATATTTTCTCCCCAATTACAATTAAAATTTGTTGCTTATAATTCTCTAAATGATCCTCAAAATATTTACGTTGCATGAGTTTATCACCAACATTTAAGATTTAATGACCATTTTATTAACTTCAGGTTTAGAGATAGTTCCAAAGCCAATGTGTACTTTATTATAATTAGATATTGTTGGAAAATTATAATTCCTTGAGATTTTGTAGAAATTCTATCTATATTTGTTGTCAGAATAGCATTTGGTTAAAGTATTTAAATCTAGCTAATATGTAATATTCTCAGTTCTTGGGTGTCCATATAATAAATATTCCGTATAATTTTTATACAAAATGTATTTAATATTCTACATTCGGATTCTTGCAACTACTTGATGTATGCTCTTAGAAATCCGTATGGTTAATGATAGACTAGTTTACTTAATATGTTTACCTATCAATAATATAATATACAACAAGTAGAGACGTGCTGGGCTTTTGAAATGCTTGACCTAGATAACCAAATTGCTAATTATGCTTTTCATCATCCGACGCAAATGAAAACAATGCAAATATGTACAGATAACTACAGTTCTTTAAATAAATATCAAAGTAATTTTAAATTGCTCAAAGTTTTGCAAAATATAAAAGATAGAAAAAACCGCTGCCGAAGGAATCACTACTTCCACATCCAGATTTTGTATCTGGTCTTATGGCACACTAAATCCCAATGTAATATTTTATTCCCTTTAATAATAGAGTGAGGGTGGTAAAGGGGGTGGTTACTGCAAACAAAATTAGAAGTCCTTGATTCTCGTATACACACTAAACCTCAATTAAATTTTTTATTCCCCTAAACAATAGGGTGGGGGTGGAAATGGGGGTGGCAGAGGGGGGTAACTAATGTCAAGATAAATTTTAGAGGCCCTTAGTTCAAATCAAAATTAAATTTTTTACTCCCTTTAATAATAAGGTGGGGGTGGCAATGGATGTGGTAGAGGGGGTAGCTAACGCCAAAAAATTTTTTCCAGACGTTTAGTTCTTGTATACACACTAAATCACATTTTAATTTTTTTACCCCCTTTAATAACAGGGTGAGGGTGGCAATGAGGGTGGTAGAGGGGGTAGCTAACGCCACAAAAAATTTTCTTAGACGTTTCGTTCTTGTATACACTAGATCACATCTTAATTTTTTTTACCCCCTTTAATAATAGGGTGGGGGTGGAAATGGGGGTGGTAGAGGGGGTAGCTAACGCTAAAAAAATTTTTTGTTTTTGCATATACACTAAATCACGTTTTAATTTTCTTTTGCTTCATAATTCTTTCATAATAGTGTGGGGGTGGTATTTTAGGTGATAGTGGGAGGGGGGTTGCGGCTGATGACAAACAAATTTTGAGACCTTCACTTTCCGTACATGCCCTAAATTGTAAATTTATGAACTCTTACTTGCTTGTTTTGCCTATTTACCCTTATTTACCCCATTTACCCCCGAATCCTTCAACGGAATTAGATCAAAATATAATCTAGTCCCAGATCTCGTTACAAGACATAAGTGAACCAAATTTCAAGTCAATATCATAAACGATTTCATAGTAAACGTGCACACAAAAAAACTTACAGACAAACAGACAGATCGACAGACAGGAAACGTCAGCAAAATATATTATTTCTGTGTTTATTTCGATTTATATTATTTGCAAAACATAACCTCTGACTATTCCTTTGGCGTAAACGTCGTGGGCGCAGAGGCTTTTTTCCAATAATTCTATTATTTTGTAGATTCGGTGATTTGTTTTTGAAGAGGATAATAATACATGTGGTAGAAAACCCAAATAATAGGAAAGAATATTCGCAGAATGCCACAAATAACTTTCAGACAATAATTTAAGTCTATTTAAAAAAAATAATATTTTTTTTTGCGTTACTATACTTCCACTGGACGTGGAAGTAATTAGAAATATCAGGAGTATTGTATATTGTTGGTGTGGATAAACTTATATTGGAGAGACCAAACTCTATATAAACACAAGTCTACCTAATCTGCAATGACACGGAAACTAATCTTCCTCATAAGCCACGAATCGGAATATTCCTTCGCTTTCTGATGACGTGCATAAACAGAGAAACTCGTTCCGGCATAACTCACTATACTGCAAAAGAAGACCTTCAGCCTTGCGACAGTCTTAACACCAAAATGACTGTAAGTCTAAATTAATGCTACTGAGATATCATGGATTTGTGATGACTCTCAACTAGTCTGTGAAGTTGAACATTTTATTTTGTGGAGCCGAGAACTATATTCTGAAGTATACCATTTTTATTTGTACCTATTTGCAAGTAATTATGTAGGTTACTATTAAACCAAATTACAGGGCATCATTGAAACTCATATGCGTGTATTTTTAGTCTTACAGTCCTTAATTCCGAAATCTTCGAGGACGCTCTAACCTTTGCTATGACACTGTCCTCTAACGTTTTAAACAAACACCAAAGCTTTTAGACACTACTGTCGAATATCCCATTCGACGCGCGTTTTGTCCAGTATGTTGGCATCACCTAGACATAGTTAGAATTGTTTCAAACATTGTCTAGTGATGCCAAGATGCTTGACAAAAAGCTCGTCAAGTAGATTGTTCGAGGCTAATGTTCCATTGTTTTTATATTTGCGGTGACAAGGTTGTGGATTATTTCAGGGGTCGCTTGGCTCTGAGTAGCCTTACTTCACTTTGACCTAAAAGACCTTTTCCAAGGCTTTTAACAAAGCTTGTGATTTTCCTGAGGGCTAATTTCCCTATGTAGTCAGGCGTTAATTCCGCCTGCTCCAGGTATTTTAGCCTAGTGCGAATTAATACCTTAGATTCGCAAAGTATATGTTCCTTCGTTTCAGTTGAAGTATCGCAATATCTGCATTTGTTGTCTACAGCCTTGTCCATATTCTTGAGATATTATATCTCAAGGGGCAGTGGTGTGTTAGAAAGTCTGTTATCAGCTTAGTTCGGACTTTTCAAGTTCAAGAAGCCTTGTGGCATTCTTTGCCGAACAAGTTATAAATTTTTTTCGCTTATCTTTGACCTGCAGTATTCCTCCAGTAGGACTCTTTCTGATCTTTTTCCCATTTCTGGATCTCCGCCGTTGTATCTCTTAGTCTGGCTACAAAACGGTTCAGACCCAATTTGTGGTGACTATGTCAGAGATCACATCCTCTTAAAGGAAAATAAAACCATTTTTAGAAATATTTTATTTTAAATTCGTTGTGTTCAATGTCCCGGTAACTGTTTTTGGGTGCTTGTGTTTAAACATTTCATTCCCGTCACATGTAAAATGCCAAATCCATAAAGGATGACTTTTCCCTAGGGTTGCTAGTTAAAATCGGCATGGATCAAATTCCCTCCGGCATTAAGTGAAAGCAACTTGTCACGTAGATTAATTATTTCAACAATAATCTGACCTATACCGTTCCGTAAAGAAGGGCACAAATGTTGCTTTAATCTTGCAGGAAGTATCGAATTCAACAAAGTAATAGTTATGTCATTCTGTTTGGATCTATACTTGAAATATCTTTCACAAAAATATCACCAAACCTATTGTTTAATAGTTTCTTAGATAAAAAACTTTTTTAGGTGCGAATTAGTGTGTATTTTAAAGAAAAGCAATTACTTCATTGAAATATTTAATTTTGTTGCTTTTTAGCAGTTTTACAGAAAGAAATTGGTGCAAATGTAGAAGGGATTCTCATCAAGTCTTTGTTATATACTAGTTTGCTTAAAGAGTGTAAATGAATGGCCACGCGACCAACCCTACACAGGGTGATGTTAATTTGTTTTAATCTTGACTGCTATCTGTGACTGTTATAATTTTATCAAACTTTAATCCTTAATATTTAACCGCTTAGATATATTAATAAAAAACCGCTGCCTAAGGAATCAATACTTCCACATCCAGATTTTGTATCCAAGTCTTATACACACTAAATCCCAATGTAATATTTTATTCCCTTTAATAATAGAGTGGAGGTGGGAATGGGGGTGGTAGAGGGGAAAACTAATGCCAAAATAAATTTTAGAGGCCTTTGGTTCAAATCCCAATTTAATTTTTTACTCCCTTTAATAATAGGGGGCAATGGCAATGGGGGTGGCAAAGGGTTAGCTAAAGCCAAAATTTTTTTTAGACGTTTCGTTTTTGTATACACATTAAATCACATTTTAATTTTTTTACCTCCTTTAATAATATGGCGAGGGTGGCAATGGGGGTGGTAGAGGGGGTAGTTAACGCCAAACAATTTTTTTAGACGTTTCGTTCTTATATACACACTGAATCATATTTTATTTTTTTTTAGTCCCTTAAATAATAGGGTGGGGGTGGAAATAAGGTGGTAGAGGGGGTAGCTAACGCCAAGAAATGTTTTTTAGACATTTCGTTGTTGTATACACACTAAATCGCATTTTAATGGTTTTTACCCCCTTCAATAAAGGGTTGGGATGGCAATGGGGGTGGTAGAAGAGGTAGCTAAAGCCAAAAAATTTTTTTAGACGTTTCGTTTTTGTATACACACTAAATCACATTTTAATTTTTTTTACCCTCTTTAATAATAGTGTGGGGGTGGTATTGGGGGTGATAGTGGGAGGGGAGGGGTGGCTGATGCTAATAAAAATTTTGAGACCTTAACTTTTCTTACATGGCCTAAATTGCAATTTTATGGACTCTTACTTGCTTGTTTTGTCTATTTAACCTTATTTACCCCATTTACCCCCCAACCCTTCAACGGAATTAGATCAAACTATAATCTAGTTCCAGATCTCGTTACAATACATAAGTGTACCAAATTTCAAGTCAAATCATAAACGGTTCCAGAGTAAACGTGTGCACAAAAAAAAGTTACAGACAGACAGACCGACAGACCGGCAGACCGACAAACACGAAATTTTTTTTCTCTCAAATTTAAAATCCCGACGTTTCATGACATTTTAAGCCTATTTCAACAAAAAAAAATTTTTTTGCTGCGTTACTATACTTCCACTGGACATGGAAGTAATTAATAAAAATTGTTTAAATACTACCATGTTGTGCGATGTGTTTAATTCTTTTGATATAAATCTAACCTTAACTAAACCTACTACAGCTTTTATTAATGCCAATGGTCAAACTAGCAGCAGCTGTATTGATTATGAATTCGAATTTGAGTCCAAACAGTTTCAATTGTTATTTAGTAAATCCAAACTTAGCGGATCTTTTGGCCATTTATCTTACATTAAAATCAATTTCAGTAAAGCCCAGAAAAAGAAAAGAAAATTATGAACTCCAATACTTTATTATGCAGGTCAACAAATTATAACAATTTAAGTCAACTAAATTCGATATTATTATATATCGACTGGAGTAATCCTTATCATTTCAATATCTCTGATGCTTTTAACCTTCTTCGTAGATACTATAATGTGGTATCTGAACATTCACTGTCTTGTAAGAAAGGTATCTGCGTCCTCGGGTATAAACAGTAACATGCATATAAGAAATGAAATAGTTGAACATAACATAAAAGTAAACAACTTATAATATAGTATATTATGGTATAATGGTAAATGTTAACTCTTTAGAAATCAAAACTTTATACCGCGAGGAAAAAGCAGAATATAAAATTAAAATTAAAGAAACTAAACAGAAATATTATAATGATCAAATCATAAATGCTACTATTAAACTAAAAAAAAAAAAATGTAGTATAGTAAACAATAACTTGGGGCGTAATAACAGAAATAATCGAAAACAGTCAATATTTTTGGTAATTTTTTCCACAGCTGCCTCACATAAAATTTGTGAAAATTTGTCTTTACTTCGCACCTTATCTGAATATAATATACAGTCAATGTATTTTGCTCTTGTCGTACGTATTAAAATTAGCTCCTCTTATACCTTTATTTAAAAAAGGCTGTCCTGAAGATACTTAGAATTACAGACAATTCTCTGTCCAAAATAATTGGAAAAGTTGTTCATAATAGAATTTGTAATTAGATATTTTAAACGGTACCCCAGCACTGGTTTAGGTCTAGATAATCTATTGAAACTGCCAGTTTGTATCTTATATATGTGTCTACATATAAGGATCAGGGTCATTATGTTGTCTGTTCCTCGACCTATCCAAAGCTATTGATACCATTAATAAAGATATGCTTAAAGAGAAATTGTCCCATTTAAGAATTAGAGGATATATCCAATAATGGTTAATTTTCTTTATGAGCGAGAACTCTATGATGAATAAACTGCAGAAGGCAAATTTTTATATCTAATATGGGTGTTCCGCAGGGAGCGGTTTTAGGCCCTTTATTATTCATGTTGTATGTCAATGAACTACCGAACCACATCAGCCATGGCAGAGTAACTGTGTTTGCTGTTGACACTACCATCACTGTAGCTTCTAAAAGCCTGGAAGGGCTACAACAATGTGTCAACCATAATTATTATGGAATTAAACTCTTGGTGTCAGAGAAACAAAATAATAACAAAACGCTATGTTTAAACTTTAATATCCATAAATCAATACCTCCCACTTTAAGTTGTGATGACAACCTGGATATCCCTGATTCAACTAAATTTTTTGGTACTCATCTCGATCCACATCTGACATGGTCATTGCATACTAGTCATATCTCCAATAAATTAAATTCTGCATATTTTGCAATTTTGCGAATGAAAAGTTCACTAGGTGTTTAATGGTTTGCTTAATATATATTACCATTTGACTTACAGCCATATGTCATTTAATATATTGTCCTGGGGTAGTACCAGAGATATTGAAAGAATTTGGGCACACTTGGAAAAACACAAAGGCTATTTGATGATGGGAACCTTGAAAAAAAAAACGGATATATTTTTCCCGATTTTTTTAGTTGTCATATCTTTCCCATCATATTTTTTTAATAAAATTTTTAAATGCAATTTCATAACATAATTTTTCAGAATCAATAAAATGGGTTTCTATGCCATAAATGTTATTTGAAGTATGCAATTACCGACATTGATATTGTAAAAAACTTTCATTTACGCTATTTTTATTTAAATTCTTAACATATTCGGAAATTAATATTCAAATTCTAGACAAGTATTGGTAAGACCTTGGGACCTCTTAGTTTTATTTTAGATTTTAAAATATACAAATCTGCCGATTGTGCAAGCCCAGTCGGATTATAATCGCCTTTCGTGAACACTTGTTCTCATGTACTACTGGCATTACTATGATACAAACAAAATTGCCAAATAAAGTGGAGACAATCGATTTTTCTTTCAGAAACTGTAATGCCAATTTTACGCAGAAGTATAAGATTTTTTTATTATTTGTTCAGGTGTGTTATTACCCCAGCTGACAAAAACAGTAACAGACAGAGGAGAAAAGAAAGAAAATAAACATGACAGACAATCAACAGCAACCCTATTTCACGTAACTCTATTTTCAGCAGATTTTTCACATTTTCTGTACAGTCTACTATAATTGCAATCAATAACATCCACATGAGGAAAACGTTTCATCGACGGAAATTCAGTATGTTTTTAACACATTTTTCTGTATATTTTTGTACCCGACGAATTGATTACAGTAATATTACATACACGAAGACTATTAAATTTCTTATTCATGTAGGTATACATAAAGTCAGGCTCTATTACTCTCATACTCATTTATAACCAATTGCAAGTTAACGCATTAATCATTTCAAGAAAATAGTTGAATTTTTAATTAATCAACATAATGTTTAAATGATATAAATTATTTTCTTATAATTACCATTGTTTGGTGCATAGCATTATAGTATGACTCTTCAATATGTTATAAATATAATTTCAAGGTAATTTGACCAACTATTATTGATTTTATTGTAAAATCAATATGTTCAAGAATAGAGTGGATTTAAAATAAGACGGTTTGCCGATTATCTCGTGACGTAATAGCGTAACATAAGCGCGCATTCAATATAACTCCGACAGGTTCACACATAAGTCTTGCACAACTTTGTTGGCTCCGCCCTTCCACTAACACTCGTTTATCTGCTGATTACGTTATTACGTCATAGCCAATAGAATAGCTCGAACATTTGCGGCAATATCTAACCGTTTAAACGTAGTTGAAACTTCAAGATTTTTTTTACTATAAGGCATTATTAAAAAAATGAAATAAAAAATACGGGCCAACTGTTTTTATGTGTGGATGTTATTAAAATAATAATAAAAAAATTGTCTATTTGCCCATTTGCGTTACCTGTTGCTTATAGAATACGCGATACCGATACCAACTTTTATGGTGCGTAGTCTTGTTAGAGGAAAGTACTATGCGATGGGTCCGAGTCCTAGTCCTGGTGGTCTTTTCATATGAGGGCTATTTTCCACAAATCAATATCTTTAATATCTATAAATCACTTTTACAAAATGTCAATACATTTGAACAATACATAGAATACACTACTCAACGCGCGTTTCACTAACCATGTCAAGACCATCGGGAAGTAAATAAGATGAGTTTTCAGTTTTAATCCTCTCCCGATGATGCTAACATAGTTAGCAAAACGCGCGTCGAGTACTGGATTCGAGTGAGAAGGATAAGCCTGGACCGATTCTCGTGGTCACCCGGTATACTATATCTAAATAAATAGGTCACATTAAAAAAATTAAGAACAGCGTTAATTATACCGGTTTTCAGAAAGAGGAATAGGACAACATAAAAAATTATAGACTCATATGGTTACTTAGCATTTTCTCTAAAATAATCGAAAAAGTCATAGAAAATCTCATCATAATCTTTTTAACCAAACATAATTTACTGACATGTAGTCAACATGGTTTTAGAAGTAAACATTCTACGGAAACTTCGATTACTGACCTTGTGCAATTCGTAAATGATAGTTTAGACTCATCTGATTATAAAAATATAAAATATAGGAATTACAATATTCCAACCTACCTACAAGTGCCTTATATAAATAAGGACTCAACAAATTAAACCAAAACAGCTATTCCCTCTTACGAGCGCTGAATTATATGGTAAAATTTGCGTATTTTGGCTAAACACAGTTAGCACTAAAATACAATGACTTGAAAATGCTCGAATGCTACGAGGAAGATGCGAGGCCTCCTTCATCTCAGGATGTCACTACAGTAGACCGGTTTCGACCTATTTTTGGGTCTCGTCAGTGCAGTGCAAGTGATACTTTCAATACTGGAGTTCTCATCTCATAGATACTGTTAAGTTCCACCGCAGTAGAGCGTAACTAGTGCCATCTCTCAGCAGTCTTGAAACAAGCCAAATCGAAAATAAAATTGATAATCATCACTAAATAAGCCAAAAATAGGTCGAAACCGATAGTGTCAATATTTAATATTTTACGACAACCATAATTCATGTCAGTGAATCGTAAAAATCAGTTATGCCATAATAGTAAAAATTTACTTTATAATAATTATATTTCATTAATTATTTATTACAATTTAATAAAAACCAATATCTCATAAATAAAAATACAAGTACAAAATGAACATCCAAAAAAACGAAAAACTATGTATAACAAAGTACTGCCTATTACCATACTGAACAGAAAATGTGTATATTTATTTTTCTAACTACAAATGCTCAAATTGTGCATCATGCATTCTAATACACAAACGTGCTCTACGAGACACCTCATGCATTAATTTTTGGAGCATTTTAGGAGTAATTGCCTCACATGCGTTTCTAATTCTGGTTTTGATGTCTTCAATATTTTCAGGAGTGAAATATCTTGTTTTTAATGTAACCCAAGCCGAAAGATCCAAGGGAGTAATATCTGGTGATCGAGCTGACCATAGAATGGGTCCATAGGTGCCTAACCAGCTATCTGGCATAAGTTGACTTAAATAATTTTCTTTCTGACACTGTTAATTCATAAATAAAATCTTGAAATTCGTTTTTCAGGAAATTAAGGTATCTACGAGCGGTTAATTTGCCATCAGATTGGATTGAGATGGTTTTGTAATAAATGTAGCGTATACCTGGATAGTACGTGGGATGTTAAATCAGATATTTCTGTTCTTAAAAACGAGTTGACTGCCGAAATTATGGAACTTAAGAATAAAATTAACACAAATAATGCTATAGTAGTAAACAGAGAGGAAAGAAAAAGTTGTGCAAGGGCAGTTGCGCTATTAGTGGAGAAGTTGTGGTCATCAAACCCAAGGAGAAGCAAAAAAGCAAAAAAATATGGGGTTAGTCCTGCATCTTTAGAAATAGGGATAACAGAGGTTAAAAATATCAAAGAAGGCGGTGTGCTAATTAAATATAAGAGTAAAGAAGAAGTGAAGAAAATACAGACAGTAGCAGGAGATAAATTAAGTAAAAATTATATAATTAATACACCCGATCTAAAGAAGCCATGTATAAAAATATTGGAAATTGATCAAGAAATGGATGAAGATGAACTAATAAATAGTCTAAAAAAATAGAATTTGTTTCTGAATAGATATGATGTTAATTTGAAAGTAATCACCATAAAAAAAATGAAATCCAACTAAGTACATGGCTATATTAGAGTGTGATCCTTCAACATTCAAGGAAGTACTATAGGAAAATAGGGTGTCGCTGAACTGGTCCGCATTCAGAGTGTTTGAGTACGTAAGGATTCTACGATGCTACAGATGTGGAGGTTTTAACCATAAGTCTGATCAGTGTAATAGTGATAGATGTTTGAAACGTGCGGTGAGTGGCCACAAATCTGAAAATTGTAATTCGGAACATGTAAAATGTTTCAATTGTATATATACTTGAAAAAAATTGATATTCAAAACCAAAAAATTAAATATCATGATCAAGAATATCAGTACAGAGCATTTGTAATGTGAAGCGTAAAATCAATACAATTTCAATATTTTACCAAACAACAATGTTTACGGAATAAATTAAATCAGTTTGATGTAGAGCTAAATTCTCAAAATATTAGTATCGCATGTTTTACAGATAGTTAGCTTAAACCTAATGAACTTAATGCAATTAATATCAACAGCTGTGCATTGTCCTCGTCGTTTTGTAGAAATGAATTTAAGAATGGTGGAGTTACCATTTTCCACAAAAACTCAATGATTGTATCAGAGAAATTCCTCATTTACGTTATTATGCTGTAGACAGTATGCTAAACAGTTTTGAAATTGCAGGCACTGAGGAAATTTAGATTCATTTTTCTATAAATTAGAGCTGGTCTTTAAAGAGATGGGAGCAGATGGCTCAATTCTATAGTATGTGGTGATTTGAATATTGATTTTCTGTCTAATGATTTTGCAAAATATGAGTTATCTGATCTATTTAATTCCTACAATATTAATTTTCATAGCATTGTACGAACTCGATATGCATTAAATTCGTCAACTTGTATTGACTACATGTGTTCCAATTTACCTGATAGGAATATTAAATGTGAAACAAAGCTAAACGGTCTATCAGATCATACATGTCACATTTTTCAATTTGTATCAGATTTGTCAGATGTAAGGGATGCAAGATTGTTTACCAAAAGTAATTTCAACAATTTAAAAATATATTAGGGATTGCCCATTCCACCCTTTGGTGAAGCACTCAAGGGGAAGAAAAAAAATCACAAGATGTCTTTCAATAAGTGTAGTAGATATGCAAAATATTTTGTTTTTTGGAATTTTATTTTTTGAGTAAAAAAATGAAAATAATTTTTAACGTCCTCTTTAAAGGGGCTATAATTTGAAAACGAAGAGGTATTTTGAAAAATGTTATATGAAGAACCTCAATTAATTTGGGCTAAGGAATCTACAGTTAATTTTTTCTACTTTGTTTTCGGACACCCTGTATATTTAAAACAAAACTAATTTTGTTAAATTATAATTACTTTTATACTCTGATGGAATATCTTAACATTTTATAAAATGTATTTTAAAACATTTTAATTTTATTCTTTTAATGGCTATAATCTCTGTATAAACAGCATAATATGTATTTAAGAATATTGTTATTCATATTATTTAAATGTGAGTGTATATATACTTTATTTTTGTTTTCTACTGACTTATTAAATCCGTTTCATATTTTGGCACATAGAATCAATAAAACTTACTTATATTAAAAGATTAGCTGAAGGAATTAATTTGGAACCTCAAATACCGAAAAATTAGAAAACGTCCGCAATAGCAAATACTTCTATTTGCTTAACACTGGTATATCTACAACTTCCCTAAATATTTAACTTAATGGTAGGTAAAGGTAATATTTGAAAATATTTTTACATGTTCAAACATGGAATTAAAATAGACCTAGCGTCATTTTGCATACATTTGCTTCGTTGGGTTTGTACATTGTAAACATTTACAGAGCATTTCGTAAAGTTTGGCTCTGAATTAAGTTCCTAGGGCAACGAAGTGTGCCCTCACCACATTTCTGGATATTCAAGCGGAACCCCTCTCTCCCAAAGTGATTGACCATTGGTGACTCGTGAGGAATTTTGTAAATGTTTGAAAATAAACATATTTATTTTTCTATTTCATTTATTCAATGTGTCATCCGACAAGCAAGTCAATTTGTGCATGAGAAAATACGGAACAGTTGTTGTGGATAAACAAATCAGTCGAAATTGCAGTTCAATGAGTTACCCACTTATTCACAATTGCTACAGAATTATTGAGATGGATAAATTAAAATCAATAACTAGGTTATTATAATAGTAATTATTAAATATTACCACAGTTGTATCATCAGCAAATACGGGGTATCTACCAAATTGGGACGGCGATTTTACTGGTTTTTCTCTGGTTCCTCTAGGTCATTTTTCCCGATTTTCCATGTGACATGATATAAAATAATATAAATATAATATATCATAATAAATAAATATACTATATATCATACATTGTCATTCATATTTTGAGTATATTTCGAATGACAGTATAGAGTGAAAATGAATGAATCGAGAGTAAGCGCCACGGATATATAAGTAGCGGAGCCAATGCACTGGAATCAGTTCAGTACAGTTCTGAGATGAGATAAGATGAGTAATCGGATAAGATAAAGAGTAGTAACAAGTTGTAAATTATAGTAGTGAGACTATAGTAGATAAAAAGTTATAATTAGTGTGTTATTATAAGGATTAATTATTGTTATTTGGTGATAAATAAATCAGTGGTAGGAGATAATCTGTGTTGCGATTATTGGACCCACGTTTGGCGTTGTTTACTGGAGGGTGTAAACATGTATCAATTGGTGTCAGAAGTGGGATAGCAACAGGATTTCCGGAGAATTTGTGGACGTTCCAGAGTGTTCTATTTGGAAACTACTGGACATAGTGAAGTGCTTTGAACTGGAAAGTGATATAGACATTAGACAAGACTTATTTGTGCTAGTGTGAGGAAATTTCCAGAACATTCTATTTAGAGACTAGTGTAGGTTCTGTTAACTGTAAAGTGATATAGACATTAAATAAGATCTATTTGTGACATATTGAGAAAATCTCTAGAACACTCTATTTAGAAATTAGTGCAAATATTTATGTTATTTCAATTGGACAGTGCTATAGATATTAATAAAGACCTGTTTGTGACATTTTGAGAAAATTTCTAGAACATTCTATTCCGGACTTTGTAGAAATATTTGAATTGTACCTGATATAGACCTTGAATAAGACTTATTAGTGGCGCTTCGGATGGAAACAAGAAAGAGAGAGAAATCTACCTAAAAGAAGAACAAGAAGAACTATGCCACGAAGAAGAAGAGACGTTAAGAAGAAAGAGAAGAATAGGAAAAGAGGGAACAAGAAAAGGGTAATCGAGAAGAATTAAGAAAAATTATGGAAGACCTGGAAATAAGAATTCACGAAGAAAAATAGGAAGAACTAACACGCCAGGAAGAATTGAGGAAAATAATACAGGTGTGATAAGACACTTTCCTTGCAACTACCGACGACCTTAAAAGTGAAATTAAAGAGGATATGGGCAACATAAAGGCACAAGTAAGTGAAGTTAAGGGAAAAGTTGGCGACATTGAATGAAAAGTTACTGGCGTCGAAAAAATGAGTGATGGAGGGAACGTTTGGGATGTTCACTGAAGGGTGTAAACACGTCATGTATTTAAAAACCAAAACTAACACTATGTAAATTAGTTGAGTTGAAGATAATTTTTTTAAAATTGAATACATTTGACTATGTACAAAAATTTAATTTTATGTGATTTTTTATCACCTCAATATTCAAAAACTTTACGCAATAGAAAAAAATACTTGTGTTATTGATACTCCGACTGCAGTCACTGAACACTAAATTTCTTATAATAGCTGAGCTTTTTTAATTCAAATTTTATTTTTCGTAGTCAGGCTTTTGTTTATTTTTAATTAATTATATTGACATTCAGTTTAACACAACTCCCTGTTATTTCTTAAAAAAACATTTTATAGGCAAACAAATTATTCAAATGTTCTAAATTACATTTCACAATGCTGTAAATGGATTAGTATCTGATTTATGTCTATGCTACAGGCATGGTTATAAAGTATTTCTTTTTATGCAAATTGCATATTTACCGCAGCGGATTTGTTGATTGATAAATGATGATGGATTGAGTTAATTTGTTATTTTTTCAATATTTGATCCCTTTCTGTCAATCGGGTGTATGATGTTCTGCTACTAAGTTAAACGACATTTATTTCTATAATGAAAAAGCATTAGCCATTTGATTCAACAACCTGTGAAAATGCCTTTTAGTGTGATTGGTTCGGTATGCGTAGAAGGGCAGTTAATGACGTTTTTGGATATTTACATAGAGGAACATAAATGAACGCATTTAGAACGAATATTGAAAAGTCACATAGATTTAATTTGCGAGATTTTTAAAAACTCAAGTTCTGGGTATATGTAAAATCGTACAATACCGTTTCTGCTTATTTGTTCAATTTATTAGAACAAAATAAGTTTTAAAATTTTACTGATTACTCATTAAAGAATTTTTTTCTATAATTTAGAAACCATTTATTTGCAGTTAAATGGTTCAAATGCTAAAACTACATTGATGTTGTTGTTTGAGACATTATGAAATGCAAATGTTTTTCTTCAATCTGACATAACACGCTAACACATCTTTGTAATATCTTTGTAATATCAGAACTTGAATATGCATCGCCAATATGAAGTATTAGTTATTCGGCTTATATTATAGCTTAGACGTTTTATCGTATAAGGAAGAATTTATTCACATGTTGGATACGTATTGGAATATCTCGACGCATTCCTCAACATGAAGCCGACAACTCGTAGGATCGCGTATTTAATTATATTTAATTATACTAGGGAAGACAGTTTTTCGCGTGCCTAGGATTGGACCTTGCAATCATGTCACATTTTTATTAGCACAAAACAGTAAGATTTTAACCTTGGAAAATATACTACAAATTGAAAAAATTATACGATTGTCCCCAACGCATTGCTAAACAGTATATGAAAACTGAGATAATCTGAGATTATAATGTAATGATTAGCCTCTACAGTTAGCTAGTCTTGTTGCACATTTCCCACTCGTGTCCGCTCAAGTCGGCCCATTAAAAACTAGATCTAAAAGACAGACATTGCAGATGAATATAGCCAAACTTTTTCAAACATAAGTAAAAATTTTAAAATTAAAAGATTTTCTACCGCAAATTCATTAGTTTTGTTACCTATGAATATCCATGAGGTTAAACTTATAATAAACGAGTTAAGGAATAACAATACGCCAAGATTAGATCATTTAAAGGCCGAGACAATAAAATCAATATCAAAATATCTATTAGATCCTCTAGTCTATATCATTAATAAATGTATGGAATTGGGTTACTGATTTAAATGTTTTAAAGATTCTTTGATAATATCCATATATAAAATAGGAGACAGTAAAATTGCAAGTAACTGCAGGCCTATCTCTTCAATAACTAACTTCAGTAAATATTCGAAAAAATAATAAAAGTTAGATTAGTGTCATATCTCAACAAATAAGTATAATTTACTATTTAAGAATCAATTTGGTTTAAAGAAAATGTTTCGACTATTCTACACTAGATAGAGGTATACCGTGTCAAAGACATGCAAAGGCATATTCATAGATCATGCCAAAGCATTTGACACTGTTAATTACCCTCTGCTCTTACAATCTCTCCAAGATGTTGGAGTAAGATAAGAATGTTTAAAATTGTTCAAAATTACATCTCAAACACACAATAGAGTGTAAGAGTGGGAGGTGTCTATGTTAAAGAACACGCTATAACCCCGATATACTTTTCGACGTTGTAACAAAATCCGACTTAGGAAATACTTCGTAAGAAAAGCGTGCTTCACGTAAAAACGCCGTGGAAGAGGTTTTTAATTCTTGTAAACATATTTTTGCTCTTCGGAGCATTTTTTATGCCAAATTTTCGCTAACTCTTCAAGGAGCGTTAATTTAGAAAGTGTAGCAAATGTCGCTGCACAGGGACGTAATGTCGCCCCGACCACCTAATTTTAGAAAGTATACTAAAATTAGACTTGAACTCCAAAATTTTCAAGATTAAAAACCCTTTTACGAATCCACGTTGTCAAGCACTGTAACTCTTACGAGGTATTGAATATAAGGACAAGTTAGTCCAACGACTATTCAAAGTATATCGGAAGTTATAGTGAAAATAGCTCTTAGCGACATGGGACCCCCATCATTTCCTAGCAGTCGGATTTGACGGGGAAATGATGTGTTTTGACGGGGTTTGCCCTAAACCGGTTCCTCAGTGATTCGGAGTCAAAAAAGTATCTATACCATGTACTCACACGTGCATGGGATCTGCCTTACCTGAACGTAAAAAGTTGTTATTGCATAATACAAACGAAGTAGAGACGCTTCAAGCATTTTTAAGCTCCGAGGAGCGACCAAAATTTATGTGAATTTAATAATACGTTTATAAGACAGGCAAGCAAAAGCCCACCAAAATTTCAGTTACATGCAACTTTTCTTGAGTCTTTTTGTGCATCGTTAGCTTATAAAACCGCATATTGGATGGTAGTTGGTACCGTATGAATCGTCCCGTTCCTCACCATGTGTTGTACACGGGTCAGACCATTGTTTGTTAACATTTTCTCTTGAAAGGAGTTGTTGTAAAAACATAATTTTTTAAAGATTTAATATATATATTTTGAACTTTATATTGTCTTTTAGTTGTGTTTTCTGACAAAATTCCTTTTCAGGTTTAATTTTAAGAGAGTGCAATACAGACAGTGTTAGATTTATAGTGTTACGACGTCGTCCAATTGATACCATCAGAGCAGCAGTTAAGCATAAACGACAGTAAGTATGATTTTTCCATTATTCTCCGTCTGAAACAGTCGTGTTGAACCCTAAAAATTTTGTGAACGTAATATTTATTATTTAGAATTAAGAAAAGGTTGAGGAAAAAGAAAATTAATTTTTTCTTTTTCCTATTTTTTTTCGAGCAGAAAATACGTCCTTCAGACATCCATAAAACATGGATCGTTCACATCTACAGTGACAAAATTAACAGTTGAATACGGTATACCGCAAGGTACGGTTCTAGGGCCTAAACTATTCTCTATTTATATTAATTAATTATTTAAATTAACGGACAGAATAGATACGTGGATGGAATTAAAAACATACCATTAAAAATTGATTTGACCATAAGTTATTAACAGTTAATATAGATAAAACTAACTATATACTATTTAGCTGCAACAAGATAAAGCAACCATCATTTGAATCGGTAGATATCGAGTTTGAGGGAAACATCTATAATATATTACCTGAAACTAAAGTAAAATTCCTCAGCTTGTTTATTGATAGACATCTAAGATGGGATCTACATATAGCATGTGTCATAAAAAAATTTCAAACTATATTATGTAAATTTAGACGCTTAAGTAATACCTATACAAGGTAAAACTAATTTAAAAACAGTCTACCATGCTTTATTAGAAAGTCACTTAAATTATGGTATCTTAGTTTGAGGAGCTGCTACAAATAATGTCAGACCGCTTGAAATTCTACAAAAAAGATTTATAAAATTAATGCTCAGAGAACAAAAGGCGTACCCAACAGAACTAGCCTATATTGATGCAAAAAATATTTGATATAAGACAAATTTTTTATTATAATAGTAATCGCAACTATCATACAAAAAACAACATATAATAAATCCTCATAAACAAATAGAATGAAACAGAATATTTCAAATAACCAAACTAATAACATATTGGAGGAAAAATTCATAGAGTAAGTTTTGCTATTGGATAATATATATTTGTTTTTTTTATGTTAAACTAATAACGATGATATTATGTGTAATGCATGTAATGAGTGATAACTTTTCAATTCATTAGTCCTGAAGAAGACAATAAAAATTGTTGAAACGTCGACTTTAAGAGGACATAAGGTCTGCTGTTTCTTTCTTTTTTCTTTTTATTCAATTACTCACTAAAGATCTACTGAACACTGATTTTTATTTTTAGAAAATGTAACAATATATTTTGTAAAAAAAAGCTTGTTTTATGGTTTCATTTCTGATGATACATATGTTATTTCGCTTGGACAGGTCGATTCTTGATTTTTGGAGGACAACTTTTGATGTCAAACTTGACATTGACACATCAACCCCCTAGCCCTAGCAACCCCTAACTCAAAAATTTAAATAGGGACTTCTCATTTGAAGCGTCTTTCTATTCTCTATGCGTCAACACGGTCGAAATTGTTTTTTTAAAATTTTTTGTTCGTCCCCCTGTAAACCACCCTCTGGATTAACTAAGATGAGGGTGTTGTTTGGGAGAAATCCTGAAAAATGCCACCTTTTATCTTTTGAACGCCACATTTAAATGTCAAATTTGACTTTGTCAGGTCAACACCCTAGTCCCAACAGCCCCCAACAAAAACAAAAATTGCGGTAAGGTGGTCAAGTGACCCCTCATTTTAAAAGCCTTTTGATCCTCTATTTGAGTGCACGATTGTTTTTAGGTTTGTTCGTGTTTTATTTTAAATAACTGATAATATGATTATTAATTTAAATATTAAAAAAGTATGCAATACATTTTTATTTACCTTAGGTGTTTATAAGGAATTCCCGAGACTCAGATACAGTGATTTGAAAGCCCTTTCTGCCCTGAATACTAAACGGTAAATTTTTTTTTAACTTATCGATTTGTCTTCGGGATTATTTAATTTCAAATTATGAACTCGTTCTTCGTTTGTCGTTAAAAGGAAATTCAATTATTCAATCTGCCCTTACAAAAATGGGAAAAGTGTAGAAAAAATATTGAAACATCAAAATTTAACGTTACAAATTTTTTTTATTAGTTCTTCAAATACTCAAATTGTTTCTTTTTAAGAAGCCTGTAGTACATATGTTTTTCTTAAGAGGTAGATTTCGTTCTGTTATCGTAATACGCAGATAATTTTTTACTCTACTTTTTATTACATATTTTTTTATTCTACTTTTTATTAGCTTCCTATTCCACCTAACATATCTCATTTGTTTTCAGTTTAAGCTGGTTTGTGAATTATCATTGTCATTGTGATTCAAATTGAATATTTTTGTGCAAAAATCGTTTACTCTATTGCGGAGAGGGTCGAAGTGATCGCTTTGTTTTTTGAAAATGGCGAGTGCGGAAACGTGTTGGAGATTTATTTAATCAAGAGAATTCCGAAACACGTAGAAAGAAAATACATGTTGGCATTGGTCACGAAGTTTAAAGAAACAGATTGAGTAGCCAATAAAAAAAAGACCCTCAATGAACTCCCGGTGACAAATGTGAGTTCCACGAATCCTGAAGCAGTATAAATTTCATGCGTACAAAATTTATTTAGCACGTGAGCTGAATGAGGATTACAGAGAGAATTGCGGATGTGAATTTTCTTTTCAACATTTGTTTTTCTGACGAGTGTACATTTTTCTTAAACTCTACTGCAAATCGCCATAATTGTCGGTTTTGGTCGGACGTGAATTCAACAATTTTCCACGAAGTGCATACTCAACATACACTAAAACTAAATGTTTGGGCCGGTATTTTTGGAGACCGCATGATTGGTTCCATTTTTGATGGCAATCCGACGGGCGAACATTACCTCGAAGTGTTGGAAGATCTTGTCCAACCATTGCTTTTAGATATCGTTGAAAATGCCGATCGTTATCTAGAACACCACTTGACTTTCCAACAAGATGGAGCTCCACCTCATTATGCACTAGTTATTCAGGAGTATCTGACAGAGTATTCCTGGGATATTGGATTGAACGAAGAGGTGCTCTAGAATGGCTGGCCCGCTCACCAGATTTAAGTCCTCTGGAATTTTTCTTGTGGGGTCATCTGAAAAGTAAAATTTACGTAACGGAACCAGAGTTTCTGGAAGAGTTGCGTCGACGCATTGTTGAAGAATGCAACCAAATTACGCCACAGATCCTCCAAAGTGTAAGAAAACATTTCGAACAGAATTTGTATTATTGTACGAAAGATGGTGGCGCAAAATTTGAGCCTTTGTTGAACTAATAAAAATTTCTTCTGACTTTGAATTTTGATGTTTTAATTTTTTCTACACTTTTCCCATTTTTATAAACCTAAAAACAATAATGCACTCGCATAGAGAATCAAAAGACCACCTTACCTTGACATCAAAAGTTGCCCCCCAAAATCAAGAATCGACCTGTCCGAGCGTTTTTTCAAAAAACCAGTCTAATAGTTTATTATAGTTAATATATTATTATTCTCCGACCTAACTTGCTACAAATGCACTCTATGTATGTATAGTGGTTACATAAACGTTCTATCTATCACTCGATCTATGGGAATGATATTGTCAACAATTTTGTGACCATTCTTAAGCTGCGCCTTGTGAAAATTTCTTTTTATACATTATAATATTCGCCTCTATCGTACTCAGCAAATATTGAACGGCCTTACAACTTGAAAGTGTATCGCACAAGGAAATTGATTGGTTAAGAATTCAAATCATATGTTTTTAGTTTGGCGTTAAAATTCTACTTACTACTGGGCATTGAAAAGTCGAAAGTTAGAATTGATCAGGTTTGGCTGTAGACCAAATATTTCGACTTCGATTTCAGAACCGATCTTTTCCTAGCTATTGTTATCAATTCAATATGATAAATATGATTATTTCATGCACATATTGGGATAGGTGTATTATTTCGAGTTTTAGTGATATTTAAGAAAAGTTAACAATAGCATTTACAAACGCTCATGTATACTCTGTAAAAGTAAAGCTAAATAATGCCAGATCTACTGGAACCGGAAACGCTATGATGTTATAAAATGCCATTGTTGGATATAATCCTCTTAAGTAATCAGATGCAGAACAAAAAGAAATGAATTTTCAAAAGGGATGTTTCAAAAGGAAGTATTTGTGAAAAATTTATGAGAATTGAAAATACTTAGAATAGAAACATGATAAAAACCAGCACAACTTTAAATAAGCAAATATTTTTAAATGCAGAAGGAGAGAATGCAAACAACTCAAATTTAATTATGTTTTGAGAGTACATAAAAATTGTATCAAATTCACATCTTGTACGATCAAGCGGAATGTTAATAAGATTAAATCAAACAGTCTTAGGAATACCAACAGTATTGTTTGTCTTTGTGAATAATTTATGTAGGGGAAAAGTCTGATATAAGTGGGTTTCGTAAGAAAAATATCTGTAATACAGTAAACAAATTTTAAAAAATCGCAAAGTATAGGAAAAAATTAGTACTTAATCGATTCTTGGTTCATGTGACATAAATTTATTTAATATACCGGGGTAAATAGTAATATGCAGGGTGTACCGCAATAACGTTAAAAAAATTGAACTGTAGATTCCCTGTCGAAAATTAAGACGAGTTCTTCGTATAAATTTTTTTAAAATAACCCAACTGTCCAGCTACACACCCTTAAAGGGGTGTGCCAAAAAACGGTTTCTAAGTTCAATCTCAAAATAGCGTAATCAGAAAAAGACGAAATTTGGCACATCTTGGTTACTCATCAAGATGCATCTAACGAAATCAGTTCATCCACTTAGCATGTATACAAAGGGGTAAAATTAACTACCTGTTTTTCAACTAAAAAAAAAAAAAAACTAAATATTATGATTGGTAGGTGGTAGGTGACCAGGATTGTGTAACCACCACCGGGGGTTATTTTCACCCTTAAAAGGGGTGGATATTTGATTTTTTTTTGAAAAATAAATTATTATTTTGTAGGAGGTGTTTCTTTAAGGAAGGTGGCAGGTGACCAGGGTTGTATAACCAACCCCGGGGGTTGTTTTCATCCTTCGAAGGGGTGGGAAAAAAATAATATTTTGTAGTAGGCATACCACTTTCCTCAATAAAATGCCTCCTACAAAATATTTTTTTCCCAAAAAAATGTTTTTTCCACCCCTCTGAAGGATAAAAACAACCCCTGGGGATGGTTACACAGTTCTGGTCACTTGCCACCTTCCTCACAGAGACAGACACCTCCTGTAAAATATCAATTTTTGTTCCACAAAAAAAATATCAATTTTCTAATCCCCTAGAGGGATGGAAGCCTAGTGTGGGGGTGGCTGAGGTCAAATCCCTTGAAGGACCTTCCGTTCTACTCGAGGGAATAATAGGTAGTCCAAAACCTTGGGAAAATAAACGGGTTCACGGAAAAGGGCACTTTGGGGGCGGTTTTTGACCAATTTGAAGAGGTTTCCGAGGAAAAAAAAAAGTGGGACCCCCACCATCGTGTTCAGCGACCTCAAAAACGGAGGGGGGTCTCTAGATTGGCGCTCTGGTAAAAGGTACCTCTAACGACTCCTCACCTCGGCTACATACTGACATTATTGTTATGTGGAATTGAAGAGTAGCCTGACTAATACTACATTTAGGGTGTTCACCAAAATAATGTAATATTTGTGCCTCCATTGCATCTAGTATTAGTCTCCGACGACCACAATCATAACTTCTTTTTTTTAAACATCCCCTTTCTCTTAACCTCAAGTGAATGTTAGAAAAAGTACGAACATTTGGCATAGTACCGGTAGGGAAATCATGACGATATCGTTCTTTTGCCGCTGCAGCATTTCCTTTACATTCACATATGTATGTCTACATATTCCTCATTACTAAAACTATGCATTTTAAAATCTGGTTAGAAAACTACTAGTATTAAGTACTAAGGAATGATTATCTTATCATTTCAAAGGCAAGAAACAGCGTAATATTGTCAAATTATAATTTGACACTAGCCTACTTTTAGTATTTTACACTCATCGCTTTTGATTGATCACTTAGGCAGATGTAATTTAATTTTTTTCTCAAAAATAGTCGATTTTACGAAATTTTTTCAAGAAAAAAAATTTCTAAATAAATCATGATGTTTAGTAATTTTTTTATTGAAGAAAAAGCAGGCAGAAAGATATCTACAAAATTTCAAGAAGGGTAGTTAATTTCACCCCTGTGTACACGTTAGGTGGATGAAATAATTTCGTTAGATGCTTTTTGATGAACAACCAAGATGTACCATATTTCGTATTTTTCCGATTACGTTATTTTGTGATAAAAATTAAAAACAGTTTTTTGGCACACCCCTTTAAGGGAGTGTAGCTGGACAGGAAAGGGTTATTTTGAAAAATTTTATACGAAGACCTCATCTTAATTTTCGACAGGGAATCTAGTTAAACATGTTGCACGTTATTATAGGACACCCTGTATAATAATGGAGATATAAACACAAACTATTTAATAACTTCACATAAAACTTTGTTTTTTTCTTGTAAAACTTTGTCAAGTTGTTTGCATTTCAAAATAGGAGTAGACAAAATTGTATTTTGAATTTTCATATCTTGCTTATTTCTTGAGAAAATTTTATGTTTCAGATCTTAGGAGATCGGGTTTTAAAAGTTCTAGAAATTGTTATACTTGATAATGTTCTAAATATTGATGTTTCAAAAAAAAAATACGAAAAATATGATATAGAACAAGGATACATGTGGCTATATACGAACATCTCGGACACTTGCAAAATTTTACATTATAGAAATAGGCCAGGGGGCGAGCATCTTTACTATGTACATACTTCGGTATGCGATGTAAAGCAACGACAGGCGCAGTTAGTACTTAAATTGGTGACCATTCTAACGGAAACCGCGTTCTCGCCTCACACATCTTCCAGCGGCTTGTATATCAGTGTATGCGCGGAAGCTATACAACCTTAGGCGAGGGTTGTATAGGAGATATACCATCCTTCGGAGAGGATGTAAAGCCGTCGGTCCCTTGTCTATTAAATCTTAGGCAAGTAAAAGATCCCGACTCTTCTTAAGGGAAGAGGTTCGGCAAAATTCCTGGTTGGGGGTAGCTCGTCTACAGGCGTCGGTGTTAGGCCTCAGTAGCGGAAATAGGCCGACGTTAAATAAATGTAAAAAAAAAAAAAAAAGAAATAGGCCTGCAGTTGTCTAAAAAAGTTACTCTACCGTCTTTTAGCACAGGACGTACTCTAGTTAGTGTCCAACTATCAACTATCCAACTATCATGTAGATGCACTGAAAATGGGATTAAATATTATTAAAAGTTGAGTAACAGAAATTCGAGAATAATCTCTAACTAATCAACTGGGGATTTAACCGTGACCAGGTGTCATTTCATTTCTTCACTTATATATGGCTCCGATCACTTTATTCCCAATGAATATATGATAGTATTTGATATATTTTTTTTTCTATTTGAACAAAAATACTACAAATTAAAGTAAATTGAGATATTGCAAGAAACACTAATAATTTCTCGCAAATTTAACTAACCAATAATTCCTAATAATTACAAATAGAGAGAAGGAGCACCTAAGTTGGGAATAATTTGTATTGTACTCCTGTTTATGTTCTTATATAAAGATAATGGTATATCAGAAGTAGAGTGTAATGAACTTTACTTTTTTTCCTGTGGAGGAGGTTGAATTCTGAAAACATAATACTGGTCTATTGGTGTATCAGATTGCCGAAAAAGTTTTAATATTTTTTATAACAAATTCTTGACAATGATTTGTAAACTGCTTTAATTTTTTTGTATTTTGTAATATTTTTTGTGGGATCATATTGTAATACTTTGGCCCTAGGTATGTCAGAAATCTCTGGCAAAAAGATTTTTTGTACGCAGTTTCTTCTATTTTTTCTCCGGTTATCGTTCTGGTAACGTGTCTATGCTGAATAGGTCTTTTCTCAAATTTGGTGTGAATAAAAATAATAGCTTGCATAATATATAGTTGTTTTATACTGAGCAATTTTGATTCTTCGTACAGTTTCTCTGTTGTGAATCTACCGTCTTTTTTTGTAAATATTACCTTAATAATAAAATTTTGAATTAGACAAAGTATATTTAATGTCGTATTGTATATTTCACCCCAGCTTATGATTCCGTATCGAAATATAGACTCCGCCAAAGCCTTGTATATATTAGTCAAAAAGTTATTGTTAAAAATATTTCTTAGCTGATAAAATATTGGTATCAAGGACCTAATTTTTGAAGTTATGTATTCATTATACTCTTCCCATCGCAGGAGTTGGTCAATTATAATACCTAAATATTTAAAGTGGGAGCACATTGAATTTTTATATTACATTGGCAATTTTGATTATTACTTTGGATGCATGTATTATTATGTAATGCGATATTTGTAATATTGTTTTCATCAACACCTGAAATTGAGAAAGCAACATATTTTGTTTTTTCATGATTTAACGTGAGTAAGTTTTTATCAAACCACATTCGTACGGTACTTCGATCACTGGACGCCTTTTTATTTACTATTTTCCAGGTACTGTCCCTGAATAACAATACCGTATCACCAGCATAAGCTACATATTTAGCCCTCACATCAAGGGAGAATAAATTATTGACGTATGTTAAAAATAGTATTTGTCCAAGGATAGTACCTTGGGGAACCCCCATTTTAGTTATAAGTGGCTCGCTTAAAGAATTGGAAATTTTAATCTATTGAGTCCTATTTGACAGATAGCTTTTGATTAATCTAGTGGTAAACCGCGTATACCAATCAATCAACCAATCAATAAGACTTTATTTCTTATTCTAATATAAAACAATACCTCCCCAGAACCCACACCGGGTCCGACCGTGCAACCACCGCGCTAATGTGGTGGCAGATTGCATGGCCGGGCGGAGTGGGACTGGTTCGGCTAAAAAGAAAATTAAAACAACTAAACCTAGGCTCCTTCCGTCGCAGACGGATTATAAAAGGTGTAAAAATTAGGAACATGTTTAAAGAACAAACTTAACAAAACTGAATAAAAACTACATACTACTACTTTTAATTGCGTATCTGACGCTAGCACCTCAATTTGAACGAGGCGCCTTCCGCGAGATAAGTCAATGCTGGGCTGCGCATGGCTGGCCTAAACTTTGATATTAAAAAATTTGGGTTGTATATGTTTTGATTTTCTAAAAAATTGTGAAGCGAAATGGATTTAGAGACAAAAATGTACAAAAAGAAAACAAAAAACAAACGCGACAAAAAGGTTACAAACAGAAAGTTAATTAAGTTAGTTTGTTAATTAAAATATCATAGGAGACAGTATCGAAGGCAAGGTCTAAAAATTCACCAATACATTTTTTGTTTTCGTTTATTGAGTTATTTATATAATTTACGACATCAAATATTCCTCCATACTCCTGTTTTCTCGAAAACCATATTGACTTTTTGATAACAAACTAAAACGTTCTAAATAAGCTACTAGTCTATTTTTTAATCATTTTTCAAAAATTTTAGCAATATTGATTATTAATATAATGGACCTGTAATTTTGTTTATCCAAGACATCACCTTGTTTAAAAATTAGTGTTATTACTGATTGTTTAAAATGTTGTGGGACAATTCCCATGCTAAATATTGTATTTATTATGTGCTTTAATGGGAGTAATAATATACTGGCGAATTGTTCTCAACAAACTAGCGCTCATTCCATGGAATCCCGGGCTACATTTAATTTTTAATGAGTAATATGAGCTATGATTTCTTAATCATTTACCGGTTCAAGAAATAACGACAGTGGTAGGTTTGCTAGGTTTTCCTGCAAATGATTGTATTTATTTATTTGCTCTACAACATTACAATCTACTTAGCGGAAATATGTGTTAAGTATATTAGCTATTTTATGTGCGTTTGTTATTATCAACATTATGTTTCGCAATTTTTAAGCCTAGTTTTAAAACAGTTGTTTTCAGCGTATAGTATGATTTTGTTATGTTTATTTGTATATATTTTATATTTATTTTTTAGTATTCTTATTGTTGTTTAGTTTCTTTTTCAGTTTATCTCTAAGTTTAATAGAGTTTATTATTCCTGAAGTTATCCATATTTTTTTTGTTTATGGTTTGTTGTGTGTTCTGTTGTTGCTATAATTCAACTCATTTTTTAAAAATTGATACGAATTTATTAGTCAATGTTTCGGAGTCTGATTTATTAGTAACTTCAAACCAGTTTCAATCTTTAGAATTTATATATATATTTTTTCATTTATGCTTTTGAAATGATCAGTATGTATTTCGTTCGTTATTTTTTTCTCTTTAAAGCCGATGTTCAAACCTACTGGATAGTGATCTGTGATGTTATATTCTAATATATAGGATGCAATTTTATATTCTTTATTATATAAATTATTTATGAAAATGTGATCAAGACTGCAAGTTTCTATCACTCTTGTTGGACCGTTTATGAGAGATTTAAAGCCATATGATGCGAATATTTAAGTAATCGCTTGTTATATCACTTTCAATCATTAAATTTATATTAATGTCCCCTACAAATACTTCAATGTTTTTATTATTTACGAATGGCTTAAAGTATGCGTCTAAGTCAGTGAGAAAATTATTTGTATCTATTCAGGGTAGTCTATATATATAGTATTTATAATAAAATATTGATTATTTATTGTTAATACTGATCTGGTTACTGTATGATTATGATATTTTTTGTGTATTACACTAGCTGTTATGTTTTTCTTTATATAAATAACCATGCCGTCGTTTTGATTAAATATACAATCACTACTGCCATTATTACTGACAATAAGATCATTCGGCAAATAGTAACTACTAAAGTAATTCCTGAAACCATTATCAACAGAATGCGGGTTGCTGTTAGAATTATTAAAAAAACATCTTATCGAGAATATGAGTTGGGTTTTTATTCCTTACATATCACCAAAAATATTTTAAATAGTTAATTACATTTTGCTAATTTTTTCTGTGTATACTTTATAAGCATTATTAATGTGAAATACACAATTTACACTGTTTATTCTTGTATTTCTTCTAAAGACTATTCTTTCCCGAGTTTCTCAACACTTTGATCTCATTGGTATGCATTGTGTATTATACTTTTTTAAAGCAATCTTAGATATAAACCAAGCATGTGACACATTATTACATAACGGCTTATGCTAAAACTTGAGAAATATTTAACTTTGTGCATTGCTAAAGCCATATTCTTGCCAAACAAGGCAAATATATTTTCACATCGATATCAAACACTTACACGAAATATATTTAAAGTTCGACTACAAAAAAGAATGAATATAAAAACATATATTTTCATTTTTAAACAATATTTCTCTGAAGATATTATTTCCTCAGGCATTTTGATAAAAAAGTCCACATTGTATCATTTTTTATGTTAGTATGAAACTGGAGGTTGTAAAAAGTTTGCAGACTTCGAATTGAAATCATATATGTTGAATGAATATCAATATTTTCATTAATTTAAAAACTTGCTTTACGAATACGTCATCGACAAATTACCATATATAGTCGAGACAAGAATTCAAGCGATGCACGTCACAGATCGATTCTATAAATAAGACAATACTGCTAAGAATCGTGAAGCCCCATTAGACTCTACCTATTTCTGAAAAAAGCTTAATAACTGAGTGTCAAGAATTACTCTTTGTAACGTAATTAATGATAAAAATTATGTTAGTATTAAAATTTCTTTAATGAGATCACTCATGACGTGCATCGCTTGAATTCTTGCCTCGACTATATATATAATACCTGTGCAATGAATTTTTCATAACTCAGGTGACTGAAGATCTAATAAAGGTCAAGATTTTGTAATTTAAGGAATAAACTACCTTTTACTATCTAATTAAAATGCAAAATATCTTTGACCTTACAATTAATCACGAATCAAATTATGTTCTAGAGCTATTTGTTCTAGAGATATTTTTCTATGAATATTAGACCGACAAGTTTAACATGGTACAAAAAGTTATGATATACCTAGATGAAATATACATTCTAAGATATATTTATACTTACTTGTAATTTAAACCAAATTATTACTTAAGGAACTACTCAATTTCCTGGAAGTTACATATGGTGTTTTGGCCCTGTTGCATATGCGACCCGCAACGCACATGTGTATTTTGCGGGCCGTATATCATTAACACCCGTTAGTGGATGGTCGCGCGATACATGACTTCCCTCTGTTGTCAAAAGATAGAAAGACGTTTGGAGGTGTGTATATAGTTTGTAATTCCTCAAAAATTTGATTTATTCAAGGTATCTTTGTGGATTTTGTAATTATCAACACCAAGAAAATTTCCTCCGTTTTTTGTTGTTTTGTTGAGCAGAATATTTGTTGTTGGGAGCGAATTTTAACTGCTGGTGCAGGATTTAAGTGTACAGGTGAGTTAACCTCATTATCGCTATCTTACCAGGTCTCTATCCACGTGTTTCACAAATTTACAGGATTTCCTTTGGAAGTATCTCGGTGGTTTGAAAGACGGACTAGACCCCATTCATTAAGCTGTAGCCTTCTATAAGAGTTTTGGGTGGATTTTTTCCCTCAACAGTAAGAGGTAAATTATATATTTTTTGTGGGTTATGTCTGATTTAAATTGCTCTCATGAAGTTGCCGTTTCACGTGCATTTCCTACCTTGTAAATTAAATCGGTGTATCTTTGGGGTCCACGGACGGGGCTAGAACGCACACATACAAAAAAGGTAGAAAGTTCCACGGACGGGGCTAGAACGTCCACGCACAAGAGTAGAAAGTTACACTGCTGAAGAGGCTGTAAATCAACCCCATCGTCTGGTCTATTCCTTTTTTTCCGAAGACACCACCGTAGGGCTGCAGTTTCTGCAAGTCTGGGTATTGTACCACCCTAGATAAGTGTGTTGTTTTCTTTACTAGGGACCACCTTCAATGGTTCTGCGTGGTTATATATATTTATATTTATTTTTGCATTTTAACTTGTGTATATATTTAAAGATTTTACGCATTTATTATTACTTAAGGAGGTTCTCTAATCAGACCCATTGTGGCCAAATTTATTTTAATTTATCCTCACGTTGTAAACCAAGTGTAGCTATACGAGGGGTATACATCTTTATTTATGCTGTAACCTATTAATCAGAATTAGCCACATCATTGAACATCGTCAGGTTTCATGTTAGAGAACCAGAAATTATTTGTAAATACTGTAATATAGTACGTTTCATGTTGAAAGAAAGTGTCATTATTTCATCTGCGACCACTACGAATGGAACCCTCAGCGTTTTATGTTAAGTAAGTAAACTAATAATTTATAATAGTTTATGTTAAACTTGGGCTTAACGCCCTGAGATTTCTGAGCTAGTGAAATTTTGTCGTGGGCACGTTACATCACTTATCCGGGCTAAGTAGTGTCTGCGATCTGCTACGCCTCAGCAGCTCAAGTGTTTTCTTTTTGTATTATCTTGTAACGCTTATTATCCAACGTATTTTTACGTTCTTGTAAAACGTACCAATGGTCCATTGAATAAATTTTATTTAGTATTCAACTTGCAATTATTTGGATCAAGAGCAAGGATAAACAAAAAGTTAAATTACATTTGTATACATAACTTTGCTCGAAGCAGAAAATCACATAGTTGACTTGATCTCGGTTAAGGAAAAGTAATAGCGTAGATAGCAGGGGCATGTGCTGTAGCACCATAAATGTTAAAAACGCTTGTCCTTATTATACTGTAACATTTTGCTTTGTATAAATTAACTACGACTGAAATATTATGTTTTAATATTTCTGCCCTCTAGAAGCACACTTGAACCATGCTACCTTACACATGCCTACCTTGCACTGACGAGAGTCAATAGCTCGAAACTGCAGTCTGCAAGTGGTGTGGGGCGACTGGCACGAGAGCTCCTTTAAGTAGGATCAGTCTTTCGGCTGGTGTTTATTGCAATCGATGCATTAGTCTTTTTTTGGTGATATGCGATTATTACACTTAACGCGCCTGGCTGGTAACTTGTAATTCAGCGCTCGGCGGGGCACACAGCCCGGAGAGTAGCTGTTGGTTGCAGTCTGGTTACATTCCTTATAGTAAAATAAGGATTTTATAGAGGAACTTGCGACTGAAATATTATATATATATCGTAACTCTAAGAAATCAATGTAAAAACGTTGTAGGGAAAATGTATTTGCATTCAGGTAATGTATGAAACTTGAACTTCCCTAACTCTTCATCAATAGAATTTTCCATTTTAAAACTTTTTCCCATTCATTTAAGAGCATTTTCTGATTGCGGCTCAGAAATGTCCAGAACCTGCAAAAGCTGTTTTTTGGATATTTAACTTTACGAAATACATAGGCACAAAAGTTAAAAATTTTTGTAGCGATTTATGGAATTATATTTTTTATTAAAATGTCACCTTAATGAGGCAGGGGTTAGGTTCTTAAATTATACACGCGTGGAAATTGTAGCTTTCCTTCCTCCACCAACCTTTCGAAAAGTGATTATAAGGGTCCAGTCCCAATCCCTGGGTGCAAAAGCAAAACAAAGAAATATTTATTTGATGAATGTGTCAAAGCTCTTTGCGATGTCTCTATTTATTTGCGAATACATATTTTGCTTTATATTTGCACTGTAATATTAAATTCAAGTGTTCATTTCGGAGTACAAGAATTGTTATAAAACAAAGGAAGTCTGCAATGCGCGTCTCCTTTGCCTTCAGAAATGAATTTAGCTACAAAATTTAAAGCATAAATTAAAAAATGCTAACTCCACAGAAAATATATTTAAAACTTCAAAGGAAGTTTAATCAGAGTTACTATATTTTTAATGGAGTCCCCTGATTCATCTCGCGTTTACTTTACCTCATAGCTATATTAAATGTCGGGCGAGTTGTATTATTTGCAATGATTTGCTTTAATTGTATTACTTGCTAATATTTAATTTATACACATGGAACGATGCACTTCGTTTTGTAAATATTAATCTTGTTACTTGTTGGTTTAATTGAAATTCAGTTTGTATTTAAATAAAAAATAATTAGTTATTAATATATTATTGCTATGTTGTACAAGTGCATAAATAAATAAATACGTTGAATCGTAAAGGTTACAAGATATTACAGAAAAGAAACTCACTTGGGCTGCTGTGGCGTAGCAGATCGCAGACACTACCTAGCCCAGATAAGCGATGTAACGTGCCCACGATAAAATTTCACTAGCTCAGAAAATTTCAGGGCGTTAAGCCCAAGTTAACATAAACTATTATAAATTATTAGTTTACTTACTTACACAAATCACTGAGGGTTCCATTCGCAGCGGTCGCCGACGAAATAATGACACTAGTGTGTGTGGGCGTTCGGACCCCGTTCGTAGAACTTTCTACCCCTGGTGAGTGAGTGTGGGCGTTCTAGCCCCGTCCGTGGAATCCCAAAGATATACCGATTTAATTTGCACGGTCGGAAATTCACATAAAGCGTGCCTAATGAGAACAATTTAAATCTGACAACCCACAAAAAAATATAATTTACCTCTTACTATTGAGGGAAGCAACAGCTGAATGAATGGGGTCGAGTCCGTCTTACAAACCAACGAGATACTTCCAAAGGAAAGCCTGTAAATTTACAAAACACGTGGATAGAGATGGAGTAATATGGCTGTAGTGAGGTTAACTCACCTATACACTTAAATCCCGCACCAGCAGTTAAAATTCGTTCCCAACAACAAAATATTCTACTCAACAGAATAACAAAAAATGGAGGAAATTTTATTGGTGTTGATAACTCCAAAATCCACAAGGATGCCTTGAATAACACAGGTTTTCAGGAATCACCAACCGTGTACATGCCAGCAAAACGTTTCTCTCTCTCTCTCTGAACCAGCTGGAAGACTCGCGCCGCTCGCGGACGGTAACAGAAACTCCGCTACGGATGTTTCTTTGGTGCGATTGCTATTATGCGGCCCACAAAACGCAAATGCGTATCGCGGATCGCATATGCAACAGGTCTGCAACAATCTCATTATCGTGATAAATGCTGTCAAATAAAATTCAAACAACAGCACATATCATTTACATCATTAATAACTGTTATTAAAAAATCTTTGAAAGGTGGTGTCTACGAAATGAAATAGGATATCCAGTCCAGAAATTACTGAATGAGAGTACCAAGAAATATAACACTAAAAATGTTCTTATTTTCTCTTTTGGAGTAATTACGTGGAGAGTAGAGGAACTGCTCCAACTGGACAGGAAGACCCTCAAGTTGATACATATTACGAGCATCCATCCTAGATCGTCCGTTCCTCGAGTGTACCTCCCACACCAACGGGGGGCGAGGACTTTTGAGTATCTGCATGGCAAAGTAGCGATGGGTATGGTTTGTAACAATCTTAGGAGGTCGGATCTACTCCTATAGTTAGTGAGAGATCATGAAACAGTAGGAGTTGGTTCATATTTATTTAAGGCGGCACGGAGGGCCGCAGGTAACCTCATCGATTTCGAGCGAGGAGGCGAGTTGCTGGTATACACTCAGCAACTGAGCCTCTGCCAAAACGGCTGACAGTCCAAATTAAAGCTGCCGAGCAACGGAATCTGTTGAGGCAGCATGCCGATAAAAATACGCACGGTGTTTCTATACCAACATAGAGACACTGGGTTTATCGACAAAGCTGACCTTCGCTCTCATATGGTCAGCAGGGCTAAAGTCACTAGTTCATTCGGTCGCCATTTGAATTAATCAGCTGCCTATTGGATTGCTGTTTGAATGCCTATGATTAGGCTGTTGGTGGTGTCTTATAGCTGATCTTACTGTAGTGGAGTTAGCATTGATCTTCGCGTATTCACTGATCAGAGCCGCAGTAGCTATAACAGTTCAAAATCGAACTGTACGAAGTTGTTAATTGTCTAAAGAGAATGTAAGAATATGTATATATGGTTACAAACGTTGTAAACGTGAAATAATAAAAAAAAAACAATTTAAATCTGACGTATATCATACAGAAAATTTGAAGAACAATGCAAATATTAAATATACTCGTGATCATATAAGTATAAATAAGAAATAAACTAAGAAAATTTAAATAGTTAATATTAATTGAAAAGCAGTGCATAGAGAAAATTGGTATATTTTATTAATGTGGTTAATTCACATAAATTGGATATTTTGTTGAAATTGTCACACATAACATAGACTGGAGATTTTATTAGTATGTTCTGGGATTATTGCAATAGAATGTCTGATTGATTCTTATGTTCTGTTCGTGTATTTGAAAATTAATCATGGACAATATGAATGGTGCATCCACAGTGGTGTGTAATAATTTGTAAAAGAACGTGACACTTGATAGTAATCTCCAGAGTGGTCTAAAGTTTGAATCTCAAATCTAGAGGTTAATAAATATATGCCATTGTCTTTGAAAGCTAAAAATTTCAGGTAGCGTCTTTGCACATATACTAGAAAATTTATATACGTATTATAGTTAGAGTGCCATATCAATCCATCATATTGCTGTTTAGAGCGCACTAAAGAAAAGTATAACGTATTTAAGGGCCTTTATGTCTATGAAGGTTTAGCAGTTCCATAACATGAACTTGAGCTCCTTAAATGCGGATGCAGAAGTTAACCTAATGTGTTCGTTGAAGGTGAGCTTATTATCTTCTAAATTCTTAGGTCCCGTATTAAAGTGCAACGGATAGTTCAGAAGAATTAAAGGAATAGTTACAATATACCGGATCACTTTTGGAGTTTGTTTTGATTGTATCAAACTTCTACCCGATCTATTTGTGTGGGCAATCGTTTATGTTATTCACAACTGCATATAATTTTAAGTCGTCTGCAAAGAAGAGGCTCCCTTAGTTAAGAAGCGTTGTTAGGTAATTAATAAATATAATAAATAGCAAGGGTCTCGGGTTAGATCCTTGTGGGACACCAGATGTTGCTGTATATAAATTGGAAATGAAACCATTGTAGATGACCCAAAGATTCCTATCGCCAAGGTAAGAGGTAATTAACGAAATTAAGGAGTTATTAAAGCCGTAATAGTCTAATTTATTTAGCAATATAGAGTGTACTATTTTGTCGAAACCCTTTGAGAAGTCAGTATATACTACATCCACTTGACCATGGGTATCTAGGGTATTAGATATTACTTGGGTTATTTCTACAACAATTGAGACTGTTGATTGTTTTTCAATAAAACCATGCTGTTGGGGTGAAATTAGTGACTTTACTTGTGGGAATATGTATGTATACAGATACGTCATATCAAAGAACTTTGCAAAGTTAACGATTGGTCGGTAATTCTCTATGTTGTTGGCTCTATCATTTTTCATTATCGGGCACACTCTTTCTAATTTCCAAACATATGGAAATGCACAAGATAAAAAATAAAATTAGCAATCTTAGGACACGTGAACAGTGGTTGGCATTCGGTCGTGGCTAGACGTCAATTTATTTGTTAGTTTCTTTATGCGGCCATTACATCAATTTCATTAAAACTACTGACACGTATGCATGGAAAATGTCCGCAGTTTACAATATTTCAAGCACTATCAGGACGAATATACGCTATGAAAATATAGTCCGCGAAACCATTTACTATGCCCCTGGGGTCATCACATCATGTTACGTTGTCATACATTTTGCCTGGGATTCTAGTAGAACCTTTTTTCTCTTATATGTAATAGTATTTCGAGTAATTCATTTGTTTTAACTTTCCTTAACAATTTGCATTTTTTTGTAGGTAATGAATATATCTTGCCCTATTTTAAATCTTTTCATTTATTTTAATTTTAAATTTTCCATTTTTCTTTCCACTGGAATTAAATTATGAACAATAGAATTGCACAGTAGGTAGTTATGTTTTCGAAGAATCATTTTATTAATTGGACAGTTTCATCGAATTTACTTAGGTTTGTCCTCGCAACATAATCAATTATTAGAAAAGCTAAGCCATAAAAGTCGTTTAAGGAGTGCCGTAATCGCAAGGGTTGATATATTTTTCAAAAGGTTGTGACCGTCTGGTAGTTCACGGATGCCCTTTTATTTCCTTAGTTTATAACCTGTCGCCAGACTTAATACAAATTAACAGCTTTCGTGTTAACAAAATGAAACATTACTTTCGGTATACCCCGAATTATTGATGTTGTAACCTCTAACTAAAAGCTTTCTTCGTTTATTAACTTGAGTTATGTGTCTCTCTTTTACGTTGTCTAACTTTATGAATTATTTTCTAGGACGTGAAAACTTTAATGCTCTTTTGCTTTCGGTTTCAACATCAAGTGGTCTGAGTATAAATTTAATACATTCTTTATTAGCTTTTTATCATAAAATTATTATTATACTATTATATTTTGGGAAGAACTCAACAATGGAGCATAATTTTGATCCATTTCAATCAAATATTACATTTAAATGGTATACTGATTCAATAATGTGTTTGAAATATATATATCGTGAAAACATTTAGAGAAAAGTTATAAAAATGCATTTTTAGTATTGCAAAAGTAGTAAAAACTGCAAAAAAATTTTAAATAGCAAGTTATTTGTGGAACTTGTGCTAACCAAATTTTTAAACAATTCCCTGGGCTCTCCTAAATAACGGATTTTAATATATCAAAGTGGATTTGAAAATTTGAGTTCTTTTTTATATGTCAAAAAATTTTCAACTCAGCCTCAGCAACATTTTAAAAATTTTCAAATTCATTTTTTAGATTACAAAATTATTATGCAAAAGCTAAAAGTCCGATCTTGATGAAATTTGATAGGAAGATTTATTATATTAAAAGTTTTCTTTAGCCAAGTATGAAGGTCCTACGTATAATATAAGTATTGGAAAAAAATTCCACAAACAACTTGATATTTCAAATTTTTTTGCGATTATTACTACTTTTGCAATAGTAAAAATGAATTTTGGATTCGCAACCAACAGCATTTTATTTAAAATTTGATTCCAAAACTTTTTCATTTCTATAACTTTTCTCTAAATGCAATAGTTACTGAGATATATAAAAAAGTAGGAAGAAAGAAACGGAATTTTTAGCGCATAGTGAAATTATCAATTCTAATGATTTTAAGGAGCGATTAAGTCAAAAATCTGCCATACTACCCGATTTCCCCAAGCCGAAACAAATACCGCCTGGGCTAATATGGGATGCTTTGAAATATTGTTTTGACATGTCTGTTATTTATTAGACTTTGATTCACTTATTTTCTCTGAATTAACAGACGTAGTTTTGATTTTGAGTTTATATAAAAAACTTGTATAGCAATTTTGCCACGATGGAATGTTTTCTTTTTTTTTGCTAAAAGTTAAAGAAATATCTTTTTCCAACTCTGTCGGAGGATATGGTTGTATGTCCATGTATAACCCCCTTCCGCCAAGCCTCTGGCTTGAGGGTTGTCTAATTTCTGTGGTATTTATTTATTATTATTATTTATTGCAATAATAATCCTACCTTATAGTTTGCTTAGATCTGTTAATTTATTGCAGTCCAAGTGATTTTATTTGAAGTTTATAGACATTTAAAATTTTTAACTACATTCTTATTTTACTTTATCAAATTTATGTCAGTAACATTTGTAGATTATGACATTTGTTGAATTAGAAGCTTTCAATTTATTATTTTAAAGTTATGCGTGTCGATTGACGGGGTAATTTAGATTTATGATGGTACGTTTGATTTGGGATTGTTGAAAATGAAATTTTAACGAGTGTTTTATTTTGAAAAATAAAAAATGAGAAATAAAAAAAGAGGGTTGTTAAAAAAGGGGAGCTAATGAGAATGATTATTATGAAGGATAAGAAATTTTAGATTATTATGAAGGAGATTATGAAATAAAAAATAGAAAGAAGATTTGGAAAGTAAGGAGAGGAGAACTAAGAAATATTGATTTGGAATTACGAAATTTGAATATAAATATTGAAAGCTAAGTACTCAAGCTTTTAGATTTGTTGTTTTGTAATTTTTTGATTTTTATGTGCCGGTATAAATTTGAAATACAACATTTCTTTACTTAAGGTATTCCTTAAATTGAAGATTTGTATGTTTCTAGAACCGATTCTCTAATAGACTGTGCATACTCAACTCGTACAGGAAGATCCCTTGGTAATAAAGTTTGAACTGGTGTAAAATGGAAATGTCGTAGGTTTCCTTTTTTACGTATCCTAAATTCTGAAGCATTATCCCAGTAATTGCCGATAAACGTCGACTGCTTAGTTGGGGATTATCAGCAATTCGCACTAAAATGTCCTTCTCTTGATCAACAGAAATATTTTTTGGTCGTCCCACATCATGTTTGGGCTTGAAATTTCCCGTTTCTCCCAATTGAATAAAAATATTTCTGAAGGTCTGGTGATTGGGTTGGGCTCTATTTGGATACATTTGGAAAAATCTTCGAGTAGCCGAACGACAGCAATAATTTTCTTGTGCTTAAACGCACATCATACCCCGCATCTCAAAACTTGAAAAGTTATTATGCCGTGGCATTTCAGGAGACACCCTTTTAAAATTTTACAAGCGGAATGACTGACAGTGATATCAAAAATTGAAAACAATGACACAACTCTACTATATTCAAATAATTAGTTCAGACTAGAGCTGACAGCACAACAAAAGAATTAATTTTCCTTCTGTAAATAATTATTGTATTACACATTGTCAAGAATGTAGTTATATTTATTAAATGTGTTCAATTCAATGTTACAAAAATGTAACTGTAAAACTTATTTCACGTAACCAATTCAGTTTTATTGGTAAAGATGCCGAAATTATCCATACGAATATGAAAAATAAATTAAACATTAAAATCAGATTATTGTACAGCCTTATGTTTAACTTCAATTATCTCGAAAAATAATTACTTTATCGTTATGAAGTTAGAGTACATTAGTCTCGTAAAAAACGTTTTAAAATTAAAAAATTATGCTAAAAAGACGATTTCACCAGTGGCGTAGAATTTAGAGGGTGAAATTACTCCTCTGTCCCTGTCATATGCCTCTGGTAATATTGAGAAACTATCTTTTACCTAAAATACCTAAACTTTCCGACAAATATGAAAAAGAAATATTAAACAGTAACAAAATAATTGGCAAAAATAAATTTTAAAATAAAACACCTTGTATCTCAGTAAGGAGGAACATTTTATCTAAGCGTTTTGGGTTACATCTTCTTATTTTGGGCCAAGGATTCTTCAGTTAGTTTACGTACAATTATTAACGAAACATCCTGTATAATATTGTACAGGACAGTGCTGGAATTCAATAAAATATTATACAATACAATACTTATGAATCACTACTCAATGTAAGTCCCTTAGATATAGCATTAAAAACAGACAGGGAGACAAACGGTCGGACAAATAGACTCATTGGCAGAATTGAAAAATATTAATTTTAGAAATCCAAAACGTGAAAATCGGAAAAAATTTCGTTGTAAATTTTCACGTTGACGATACTACTTCGATAAGCAAGGGAAATAAATTAAATTATTTAAATACCAGTTTCATATCAAGTTAAGGTTATACTAATTGTTTATGTTATTAAACAACCTATTACATTGGCCAAATTTTTCTAAAGGGCCATGTAATTACTTTTTCATAATATTTGGTATGCAGCATTATTAATATTTTATTAATAACGACAGACTGTTTTGTAGTCTGGATATCAATAAATCTCGTCAGCAATTAAATTCTGTTTTTCAATCCGCGTACCACGCCCTGACATTATCGATTAGTCAAATTGATAGCGAACAATCAGCGGAAAAGATGCATTATGACAGACCCTTTTCTTTTCCTTGTATCAATGCCTGTCAATCAGTTAAGAAAGCAAAAATAATGGACTAGACACACCCTGGAAATTTGCTAGTAATGAAAGTGCGAATTAAATTCAAGGATCGGTTTTAATTATTCTTTATTAATAATAATAATAATAATAGTAAACATCTTTATTTTAAGGGCGAAGTTTGCCCATACGACATTCCTCCACTTAACCCTCATTACATGAACTACATATTGTAAACACAACTGTGTAATATAATTATAATTAATAACAATATTGCGTAATATATATATAACAATAGTAATAATAAATAGGAACAATAGAGTCACGAGTTTCATTATTAATAAACTAGCTACCTGACAAATGTTACATAACAATCGATACTTATATAGTCAGGTACAGTTTTGCTGCGCAGTCAAAAAACGCAACAAAAACTTTACAAGCTAATTATTAACACCGGTGAAACACTCGACGTAAAAACCTGTAATGATCAGTGATTCAGTTTGCAGGCGAGGTAGTACGGAGAGTAACGGTATCTTAACGAAATCGTAAAGTTTTTGTTGTGTTTTTTGGCTGCCCAGCAAAACTGTACCCGACTATACAAAATAGGAATAATTATAAAAGATCGAAACGACAAAAAGATAACTATGCCAGTCAAATTTATTAAGGTCATTCAGGAAGTCGTTATCATCAAATGTTGAATAATCTCTGTATCTGTGATACTTAACAATTTTATTTTTATCTTTGAGACACTCGCAATATATTAAGTCATGATTTGAAATTCCATACGAAGGTACAACACCAGCTTTAATAATTTGAAAGGTGTTGTGTCAGGACGTCTTTATGATGATACCCCTTCTTCCCTGAGAAATGCAATATCTTTGACTTTAGTTCCTCTATTTCCTGGCCCTTACATCGGTAGTACCGTGTAACTCACCCCATCTTATGTGATGTTTTCTCCTCAATACTCCCCTGCTTACTTTGTGGGGAGTGCGCCACCACTTATTTTTCTGTGCCAGTCATAACAACTACGATTTTCTGTCCTAGTTCTAAGAAGTGAAATTCTAATCAGATTAGCCCACCAGCAGCCATTCTTTTCATTTGACTATATTTTTATAGGTGCCTTCTTCTGACTTCTCCATCGTTATCAGATAAACAAGGCGTTTATCAACTTCATTCGTGTTCCCCACCATTTCAGAATTAGTTTCGTACTTAATAAATTGCCTACTTATTCTCTTACCTTATTTACATCAACTCATATCATAAGGTCATTATCCTCCCGTTCACACACCGAGTTACATACCACGTCTAGCATCCTCTGATCATAGGTCTGTGAAGGCCATTCCTGCCCAGCCAGCTTCTTATTGATGCTAAAATTCTTAACTTTGCTAACAGCATGCTCGTGCTCATACCCTACCTATCAACGTTAAATGTTCAACGTCATCGATGTCATATATCTACTTTTCTAAATTCTCCCATTTATTTTCGCTTAACCATTCTCTAACAGGTGTTGAAAAATATTGGGTTCATTTTAAACAGCCATAAATTGGCGCGTTGTGACGTCAACACCCTGAAATCCAGTCACAGAGGTTGTCTCTGTTCAAGATTGTTTATTAATCTTGGTCTCTGTTAACATAACATAACCTCTATTTATTGACAGCACTCAGCACTTTTCTACTTTAGATAATTTATCAGCGGCACCTTTAACATATCCCTCTTCCACTTGATTCCATTTTGATTGTAGAATTAATAAAACATAAACCAGAAACTGATAAAATAATATTTTCACTCCAAACAATACAAATATAAAAATATAAATTTAACGTTTTAGGTTAGTCACCTGATGTGTAATGTCTTTGAAGGTTAAACTTAAATTACAGTACAAAATATTAACGTCCGACGCTTTCACGAATAACTTGTGCGGCATTTATCTGGATTCTGATTGGCCAATATTTACACGTCCATTGCTTTAGACCAATCACAGTACAAGCATTACAAATTGAAATTCTGAGAAGTTTTAGAGGAAAGCTTTCTTTAACACAGAGTTAGAATCTATTACAAACTAATTATATTCATAATCTCATTGGCTTTCCGGGTAGATACGTAATTCCGGCGCGTAAAAATGCCCGTTTTAAAAAGCAGTGAAATTATCAGCAAGTTGTTTTAACGATATTTTCTTAGAAATAATTCTTATTAGAAAAGTAAATTGTTGTAAATTAATAAAATGCTTTATTATATCTTTTTCACGACACAAATTGTTAAAATAAAATTAGTGGGAAAACCCTAGTAATTAATTCTACATTACTCTTTGGTCTTCCCGCAGCATCTTTAATATTCCTGTTGGGGTTAAGGTTGCTCTCCACTAGTTTCTCCAGGGTATACTTTGGGTTTATGATACATTATCAGTGTCTCCAGCAAAGTAAACACCACCGACTTCTTCTTTTTCCTGTATAGGTTTGCAATATCGTTCCCCGAAATTATCCAACTATCAAATTGCTTCCGCTTCCTGAGAATTTCTTCTGGCACAGAGTTACTTCTGCTCGTTTGACGAGTAGTCCTAGCATCAAGGTATCCTTTAACGTTTTGTCTATATTAGTCTGCTCTAAAGTATTTGGTTTCAATTTATTAGTCATAACCATTCGTTGCTCATATGACGAAAATAAACGTCTAAATTTCAGCAGATTTCCTGTGCAATGCTGGCGATGCTATCGCTTCCCCGATTAGAAAATAGGAAGATTCTACATGGCAAATTTTCATGTGAAGTTTCTTATGGGAACGTTGATTGCAAAACTCGAAGAGACACTCAGGAAATATCATGTATACTGTATAATATGAAAACCACTACAGGACATTTATCCTCTAGCCCTGTACAACACAGGCTACCGAAAATGTGTCTTACGTAAGTGAAATATTTAACGAACCAAACTGAAATGAATTTAGATCATTATCTTAGCAAAGAAAACATTGAAAAGTATTTAAATCTACATTTTAGTGCAAAAAGAAATAGTAATAGCAATATGTATGGAAAGTAATCGTAAAGAATTTTGTGTTTTTATGAAAATGTATTTCTAGGTATTGAGTTTGCCATGGCAACAAAATCTCCAGATGAAGTCGACTCAGTTTGAATGGAAAATATGCGAAAAACGTTTCCTAGAAAATATTTCAGTAAAATAAAGATGAAATTGTGACAAAGATTTAACATACCTCTGGGGTATTAAACTTATTATTATTTAATGTTTGCCTCGCGTTTCATCGCAATTCTTTTTTATAAACATAATGAGCTTCATCAATGTTGACAGTTGTTAAGTATTTCGTATAGATTCATGAAATTCGTTAAGCTAAAATTGACAATCAATAAAATAGTTATTTCATTCATAGTCGGTACAGACTAGTTCGCACTAACGCAGAAATACAAATTACATTTAAACTAAAGTTTTCTTCCACAGTATTTAAATACAAAAAGCCCTCTGGCGTATATTTTCGATGATGTAGTCATTCCCTATCAATTTTGTTAATCGATAAAGCCAGGGCGTAGCCGGAGAATGTTAACAGTATCTATTTGCATTCTGGAGTACATCGCACGACGGCCCGCCCAATGTTTGTTGTTGACTAAGTGTCAACCTACACACACCGTCCAGGGACCAGATTTAGAAGATAAACACAGGGAGTCCTCCTAGAAGTTTAATGTTGAACATAAACAGAGATATTTTAAGAAGAATGTAAATATTAAGTATTTAATGTGAGTGGTTCTCTTTTTTGTTCCTATCATCGAAGAAAATCGGCTAGGATCTGTTCCCTTTCCACCAAATATTAGGAAGTTCAAACATAATTTGCTCTGTGCCTAGTTTTATTTTCTTATGCCTACAAACTGATGGTGATTGTCGTCGTTCCCAATGCAGTGAGCCAGAGACCAACAAAAACAGGGTAAAATTTAAATTCCGTCGTCTACTCTCATAGAGAAAGAAGTTGTCTTTCTTTTTTTAGGTGTATTTTTTCTTTCGCTACTGATATCCGCACTATTTCTAATTACAAATTTTTATACTTTATCATTTTTTGATAGTTGAAAGAAACTTTAACATTTTGTATTTACAGAAGAAAAAAACAATATATTCCTTATTATCTACTGTATTTTATTTATTAGAGTAGCTTAATAGATCTAAATAATGTTCATGTTTCTATTTACATTTCAGTTATTATTGTTGTTTTATAATATTATTACTTAAATTCACTCAAAATTGTTAATCTTAATAGATCAATCGTACAATCTTTACAGGAAATAAAAGAAAACATATCTAGAAACGCGTTGGACGTTTGTTTAATTTGTGAAACCTGGCTTCATGAGTATATTACAGACGAAATCATTAGTATTGAAGGTTTCAATATGTATACACTAGATAGAAGATCCAAAGGTAGTTTGTACATAATAATATATACAGTGAAGTCCAAAACTAACGGATAAATTCATTATCTACGTAATTAACAACTGTAACATTTGAATAAAGAAATTTACCATGTATTCAAATTTCCCCATATTTCTTTATGCTTAACGCGCCCTGTATAACACATGGATGGATTTTTGTAGCTGAAATTCACTGAAGATTGCAACTGTAAATATAGTGTATAACAATTTTGTACTGTTATTGTTAATACCATACTTTAATAAGTCTTGTATATTAATCATAGTTTAGTTATATTTTATTTCATTTTATCATTTTTGTACAGTTCCCAGTTCTTCCAGGCGGCTTCATCCTAAAACATAACTTTATTTAACTACAGTTAACACTTAATGATTAAAGTGAAACTATACAGGTATATAATATGTCAATTCATACTTTCTATTATTCATAATATTTAGGTTTAAATGTTAAATAATTACTTACCTCTATGATTTATAGGTTATCCAATGGCAATTTGCAATAAATCATAACAAATCAGTTTGTGAAACCAACATTTATTATCGCAGACTTTGTTAGCAACTTAATGTAAAGCACTGACCTCTACTGGTATAGAAACTAATAGTTTAGTGTTGACAGAGTCATTTATTTGTATAGTGGTGGTACTTACATAATTCGATACCAGGTGGCGCTACCTTTTACAGAATGAATTTTTAAAGTCACAATTGGTATAAACACTAGCTATTAAAATTAGGTTTCTTTACTTTTGCGAATTTACCAAAATGGTAATTATTATGTTTCCTAACGTGCTATTTCAACTTAGTTCCTTTAAATTTATAAAGTTCTTTTCTGGTACGAAATTAATTTTCTTTATTGAATAGTGGCATAGAACAATCATTTTCTATTCGACTTTTGAGATTGGCAGACCACTTTTGAACTCATTTACGAAATATAGTAATTTTTCAAGATTACTCTTTGGGTCGTAAATTAATAGTGTGCTTATATCAGAAAGAGGTAAATCTTTTATTAATTAAAATTTTAGTAACTATTATTTCAACATATATTTTTATCGTTTTTTAAAAATATTATGTCTGTAATTTTTTAATATAGTTTCACGTTTATCAATGAGTGTAGCTAATCTATTTTTTTCTCCCTTATGGCTTCAGTTGATACCAATTTAAATATAAAGATTAATTTAAACATAATGTTACGATATTTTAGTATATCGTAAAAATTAAGCGAATTTCTCAAGTATTTTTAATAATATGAAATTTTAATACGGTTGGGGACACCTATGAGTCAGGGTATGAACTTGTGATTTTTATTTCTTTTCGAATTCGTCGGAATAAAAAGAGATTTTATAAAAAAGATGGAGTTTTTTTTTTGGTAACAACCGGCATTCTAGATAAGGCGTTTGTAAAATTAAAACCGAAGTAACGGCCGGGTGGGTGTTTAAAAAAAATATACATTTACGTAGATTACGGATAAAACACCCCAAAAAGCCAGTAAGAGGGAGTCTTTTAAGGGCTGGTTATTTGGGTCAAAGATACCCTCTTTTAACAGTTTGTTGTTTTGGATAAAAAACTTCGCTTAAGCGTGCAGACGTCTCCCGTAAGTGTTAGGGGAATCGGCACGAGGAGGTAAGCGTTTGCATTATTTTATTAAACTTGAAAATGTAGTAACAAGTTGTGTAATTGCCAAACTATGTATTATATATCGAGGTTAAGACCGGTTATCGATTTCTTTTAGACGTCTTTTTGTGTACCCGTTTATTTTGGGCTCGAATTGGAATATCAAATTGTAAAAATCACTTTTAGGATAGTCAGCAGCAGTTTGCAGAAAATCTTTGGCGGACCACTTGTCCGAGGGAGGCCGAAATAAGAACCGTTCCCATAAATGCATATTGGATCGGCTGGCAGTCACCTAAATATCCCGCTCGTAGGAAACCTCTCTGTTAAACTGGAGTGTGAGATAAGTATACAAAGTGTCTAGTTGAAAAATCTGTTACAAAAGCAAGAACAACTTGAGAATTCACCAGTATCATAAATAATAATAATTATAGTATAAGTAGGTTGTAAGGTAGCGGCTATTTTAGACAACAGTATTTCTGTATTTAAACACATATTTTAACGCGTTTTAAATATATTTAAGTTTATAATAGGGTTTTTGGACGGCCCAGTGATATTTTTTTTACGTTACTGTGTCCAAAGACTCCGACTCTTGCAAGGGTAAAGTGCACTATCTAGGAGAATATCTGTACACCACCGTATATGTATGTTGAGTAATTTTTGTTGTAATATATAGTTGTTTATACACTTAAAGGTTTCATGTTCTTATTTTATCATCATTACATTGGCAACTTGGAATTATATTTAGTGGTTTATTGTCCAAGTTTTATGAAGATTAGTTAGGGTAAAATTAATATTTAAACCACTTGGCGCCCCTGAGCATTTATTTTTCATTTTCTTTTTTTGGTGTTATTAAAAACAATCACCGATCCACGACCCTTAGTACGAGCAAGAACATTACTTGCCGAACTTAACCCTCAAAAAAATATATGTATGTTAACGTTAGTCCCTGAAAATTAACAAACAAACAGGGAATTTGGTAATAATAAAATGATTCAATTTAAATATAAAAGGATTCACTTTAAGTAAAAATTAATTTAAATAAAAATTAATTTACATAAATGAAAATTTAATTTAGAATTCATTTTAAATTTAAATTTGAAATTTAATACGAATTGAAAATCAGAATTTACCTTCATGATTCCTCCTGTCTTATATAATTATAAGAATACTTTGAGGCTTGATCATCACAATTGAGATTATGATATATGTATTTTTGGAGCACGTATTGCTAGAGTACGTAACTACTTAAATTCCCCAGTGGAATTGTTCAAATTTTATTAAAATAAAGTACCAGAAAATATTTATGCTTTGATAAGAACTACTGGTCATATGAACTGATTCCATCACCGCTAGATATAGAATAAAGGACCAAGACTGCTGGAAGCTGGAACTGCTAGGGAACTCCTCGCCAGAATCAACCAACTCCCGATTTGCGACTTGGTAATATCTATTTCATTGTTAAATCAAATTAATTTCAACGACTTGAATTTATTATATTAAAATATATTTTTCTTATACATACTTTTTATAGCAATCATCAATTTTCTCTTTTAATATACATTTATTTAAACTATTCTCATTTTAATTGAATATTTCAGATAACTCAAATTTGTCTATAGAAATTTGTTTTTTTGAAAATTTAAAGAGCAGCACTGAATATATACTATAGATGGCGCCATCTAAATATCACTAATAATTTACCTTAAATTGTTCTCTTTATATTGACAAAAATTAGACTGATTAACACAGAATATTTTCCATATAAATAAAAAATTATTTTTCCCTGCTCACGGCCCATTTAAGCTGCGGTACTATACCAGCTAGCCGTTCGCAAATATGTTGTGCTTTTGTCCTGTTTTGAGCATTCTTTTGGTCAGAACAGAAGAAAAGAGTAACACAATTTATGAGTATAATCCTAAAACACGTAAATCATTAATTCTAAAATGACATTTTTAGAGCATAATTTTTACGTCCCCTTCAACTCCCTTGAAGTAACAGCTAGCCTTTTAAAATATTTAAATGGAACGAGGGTTTGTGTGATAGCTCATTTGAAAGGGCTTTTAATTCTCTATACAACAATGTAAATTTTTTTGAATTTATCTAATTTCTTTATTGAAAAATATTACATTTTTAATGTTACTAAGTAAACAAAGGAAAACATGAAACAGTTTAAATCAAATGTTCAAACTAGGCACCCTAGCTTCTTGACAATGATGGAGGCGTTGCTGAATTGGTACACGATGCTCTTTATGTGTGATAAAACTGAATCTAATGTGAAAGTCTAAGAAATTTAAATTAAAATTGCAAATGGCAGAATCAATATGATGACCATAATAGTATTTTTCTTACAGATTTACAAAGTATAAAAACTCAACAAGTAGGCTAGATGGTGTTCCTCAGGGAGCTATTCTTGGTTCTATTCTATTTACTTTTTATATAAATGATACTGCTAGTTGTGCAAGTAACTGTAAAATATCCATGTTTGCAGATGATTCAATATTGTATCTAATTGGTAATGATTTTAACTAGATGTATATAACCATAAATAAGGAATTAGCGGTACTAAATAAACGGTTGAATAAAAATGGTTTAAATCTTAATTGTCTTAATTTAAATAAAACAAAATACACCCTAATAGGAAAAAATTGTAGGTTATGTAGTTTATATGTAACAAATTTGTATATTGAGCTTGAATAAGTTAAAGAAATTAAGTTTCTTGTTTGTTTCTGTTTGCTTAACCGCCTCTCAAGTTACCGAGGTAACCCCCTGGAAGATCTAAAGGATCTTCTGTTAGGTAAAGAGAGACGAGACCTTACAGTTTATTGTGGACTACGAACCACTCTTGGGGCAATTTTTTTATTGAAACTTGTTTTGCCTTGCGGGTATCGGACCCACTTCGCTAGGCAAATCAGTTTGCTAGACAGACGCTTTATCACACTGAGCTACCTTATAAGATATGAGAATTTAAACTTTAAAAAGCATTGTGATTATATATTAAATAAAATATCAAAAAGGGTTTATTTTATGAGAAATATAGATAACATATTTAACGAAGAGCACAAAAATCTTATTATATAAATCAATAATAGCTCCTCCACACATTGAATATTGCTCAAGCATTCTTTTCAGTTTTAACCAAAATGAAATAGACGAACTGCAAAAATTGCAAAATAAATCCACTGGACGTGGAAGTAAAATACGAGCGAAGCGAGTGTTTTTAAAAGCCATGAGTGGCTTTTTACACTTGTATCTTAAATAACTATTATCTACCTTGGTATATATTGACAGTAATATGACACTCATTTTAATGTCATAATGATGTTGTTTATAGCACTAATGCGATATACAGGGTGGACCATTAATAATAGGCCATAGTATATATATGAGGATATAACCAAATATGCTTTAGGTGTCAAATTTCAAATTATTTTTTCGTTTTTTTGCAACAACTCGACGGCCTCTTGACTGATCTTCTCCAAATTTGCTGGAGGAACTTTTTTTATTCTAAGAAACAATAATTTATATATTACATCACGTTAGGTCATAGAGGGCGCCGCAGGACCTGTATCTGATGATGCATTCTTTTCATTTTTTTTTTTTGACGAAATGTTATGGTACTTCCGACCAAAAAATCTGATCCGCGTATAAAAGGTACACTTGGTAGAACTTGATAACTCCAACCGTTTTCGAGGAAAGTGCCGTTAAACATTTCAATAACTTTTTGAAAGACAAATTCTTTAATGAAACAAAATGTATTTATTGAAAAGTATGCTTTGGTTACGTTTTAGTTCTGTCATTTACGTCACTTAATCATTTTATTTCGTTCCTGTGTTCCTCGAGGTAATTTCTTTACCTTTTTTATTTACAATGCCTAGACATAATAATTTTTCAAATGAGGGATATAATATGTGTTTACGCACAAAATAATATTAGCGAACGTGCTGCAGCAAGAAGATACTTATTGCAGTATCCAAATAGAATACAGCAAGACCATGAGATTTTCAAAGATCTGTGTCGTCGTTTGGGAGAAAGGGTTCATTTCGCCATAAAAATGATGTAGGACGAACGAAACGGATTACTCCAGATCAAGAACTAGAAATTTTAATTCGTGTGGATGAAGATCCTCAAGTCAGCTCAAGTCGTTTAGTAGCGGCAACAGGAGTGAGTAAACAATATGGCACTTTCATCGAAAACGGTTGGATTTATCAATTAGACTTTCACTAAATATTTCACTTTTATTATAAAAAAAGTAATAAAATCGGTGATTATTTTATTCTCCAACCCAACACTGACAAAAGTCATTAATTATGATATCTGGTCATTGTTGGGTTAGGTGTAACACCCCACGGCATAGTTGGCTGGTCGATGAAGCGACCGACACCACCGCCGGTTGCTAAGGAGATATTAACAAACAGATATTGTTATTAACTTAGTTATTACCAATCAATCAATCAATACTACTTTATCAATAATTAAAATTTACATCTGCCTTCCCAGAACCCACCCGGGGACCGACCGTGCAACCACCGCGTTGTTCGTGGTGGCGGATTGCAAGGTTGGGCGGAATGGGACTGGTTCGGCTTAAAGACAGTTAAAAATAGCTTAACCTAAACTCCTTCCATCGCAGATAAATAAAATTAGGTGATAAAATTGTATATATCTCAAACAGACTTAACTAGACTTACAACCTACACTTTTTTAAAATTTTGGTACTGACGCAGACACCTCAATCTAAACGAGGAGCCTTCCACGAGGTGTGAAAATGCTGGGCTGCGCGTAGGCTGGCCTAAACTTTAGTTTTAAAAAAATTTTGTTTCGAAAAATTATGATTTTTGAAAAATTTGAATGAATATGAATTTAGAGACAAAAATGTACAAAAAGAAAACGAAAAACAAACGCGACAAAAGGTTACAAACAGAAAGGAATAGACAGGAAAGATTTAAAGATACAACAGGTATGAAATATCAGTAAAGGTGGATAGGGCAAGCGGAAGTTATAGTTGATGAAGTTTGGCTACAGAGGTTGCCGGAAGATCGGTAACGTCTGGTATGGTAGGGCGTGTTTTATCCGAAATGGGGCATTATGCGTTATGTTTCTTGTTAGCGGGCTATCGCCCAGCTTGAAAGAGTAGAATTTTTGAGAGATGTCCTGGACGTAGTCCGCTATTGGGATTATGTCGTGGCAAAGTGCGTATAGATCTCTGAGGGAGGTGTACCTTCCAGAATTAGAGACGAGGCGCATAAATTTGTGTTCAATAACTTTTAGTTTTTTCATTGTCGTGACCGGTATGCTGCACCACACCGGCGCCGCATATGTGATAGACGGCCTGGCCACCATTGTGTACAACAATTTTTTATTTTGTCTATTAAGTCTGCTACCCCTGACCATAAGCGGATACAGACTCCTGGACTCCTGGAGTAGACCGTTCGTACTGTCTCATTAATGTGCGTGTTAAACGTCAGTCGTTGGTCCAGTCTGACCCCCAAGTACTTCACACACCTCTTGGCTGGAATTTTGTTTCCCCGGATCGAGATTGGTGTAATGATTTTGTTTTCGGTGAAGCGGCGCGTGAAGACTATCGCCTCCGACTTCTCAGCGTTTATCCGAATCTTCCACTGGTCGTAATATGCCGTGGCACGAGCCATGTGCGCCCTGAGTAGCATGTTCGCTGCTTGGGCATTATGTGAATGCGCATACATGGCTGTGTACTTGGCCTAAATGAAATATATTGTACATATAATATTCAATAAAAATATTTTAATTGGTAATTGGTAATTAATTGGCCAGTTTCGTATTCAGGAACTCTGGGAAATCGGAAACATACAGGTTGTATAACTTTGGTGGCAGGCACGATCCTTGCGGGACCCCCGCGCGAATGTCCCGCAGTTATTACCAATAATGCATTGGAAATGTTGAAATCAAAATAAATTCTATAAAAATGAGTTTTTCCGATGAAGATTAGCCTACAGATATCGAAGAAAGTGCATCTGAAGCAATTCTAGGCCTTGTTCCACAGAAGTATCGCGTACAGTACTTAGTATTTGAGAGATATGAGAAATGGTGCAGAAATTAAACTTGGTTCCTCATATAATCGTGTGTTTGATATTTTATCAAGGATAGTTGAAAGATAACGGACATTTTAAATAAAAATTTACTGAGGAAACAGGCAGTTAGGCAAATAATTTGGAATTAAATTTTTAACATCAAAATTTATGTATTTCTAAATGGAAAAGTTTGTCCAAGTTATCTCAGACCGACTTTTTGTTTTGTTTTCTTGAAATTTAGTTCATAATAAATGTTTTCGTATATATTGAAATTTATTGTTACTTATACTTCAATACGAGCAATATGTCCATGTCATGCACCCCGTATTATTAACAAATCTGACGTCTGTGAACACTTCTCAATATATTTTCAACGCGACTATAAACTTCAAAAGAATTAGTGGAAGTTTAATATAGAGACTATTTTAAGTAACAAAAGATTTAATTAAACGCATAACGGAACATGAAACGAAAACTGTATTATAGTATTCGAATAATGAGTTAGCGAGTTAAGGCGGATGTTGGAGGTAAAGTTCCAGTTTCCATTTTGAACAATTGGCTTTAATCTGTGATATAAGTTGGTAGGTTGGGCTGTAATTAATCTTTCGTGACTGGAAAGGGTCGGTTTTGGCTGCTTACCACGTCACCTGTCTCAGGACTAGCCACAGTACGTTCATTTCCCAATAATCTCTTGTCGAAGAGAACCTGTCACTGTCGATCAGCTCGCATAATTGCAGCTACGAACCCGTGACCCGAAATTTGCTGCAACTTTTTAATTATGTTTTTATGTATAATTAATCACTGTACTCGGTTTTATGAGTCCTTATAGTAGAGGAAATTAATACATTTTTATCTTAATCCCTAGGCGAGAAGTGTGTGTCCCTGTTATTCCTTATCGATTTCATCTAATTATTATTATTATTCACGTAAAATTGCAATTTTATGGACTCTTACTTGCCTATTTACCCTTATTTACAACATTTACCCCCGAACCTTTCAATGGAATTAGATAAAAATATAATCTAGTTCCAAATTTCGTTACAATACATAAGTGTACCACATTTCAAATCAATATCATAAACGGTTCCAGAGTAAACCTGCGTATAAAAAAGTTACAGACAGACAGACAGGACATTTTTTCGCTCAAATTTAAAATCTCGACGTTTCATGACATTTTAAGCCTATTTCAACAACATTTTTTTTTTGCGTTACTATACTTTCACTGGACGTGGAAGTAATTATGACTATAATAAACAGAATCGCGATGTTAATAGACCGAGGGAGACTCGATCAGTTAATAACGGAAACAGTAATGCGGGTGAGCAAAAATTACATCCGCAAAATTTTTAATTAATTGCAAATCAAAAACAGTAGCTTTTAATACTTCATACCGACACATGCGTGAGTTTATCTACGAGGATGTTGGATCAGAATATGAAAGGAAAAACGACAAAATATTAGGGACCTAAAATTAATACAAAAATTGATAATAATGATTATAAAGCATTAGTAGATACACGAGCGGAAATGAGTTTTATAAATAATAATATTTTCACGAAAAATCTTCAATTTTTCGGGAATAATAATCTCTAAAATTAATCTAAATAATGCAAACTTGCGGAATTAAATAGATTAATAAATGTGGATATCACTATCCAAGATTTTACTGTAAATTGTGAATTTTTATTAATGCCTAAGTTACAATTTGATGTAATTCTTGCTGCTGACATTTTGGGAAAAGTTGAGGGTTTTCTAAAATTTAAAAGTAAATGTTTAGAGATTGGTAATAAAGTGGTAGGTTTCATTGAATTTTGAGGAAATGCCAATGAAATCCACAATGCGCAGATTGATGTAGAGATACAATCTATAAAATCCAATCAAGTAATAAATTTTGAATGTCCACCAGAATATAAAAATCTATTACTTGTCAGTTTAAAGGCACATGAAAATATAATTAATTTTGAATCTCGAATTGCGAAAGAGTATGTACACAATTTACAAGTTGATGAAACCAAAGAGTGTCGATGCAAGCCCTATCCCATTCCTTTTAAATACAGCGATAAAGTGTCTTAACAGATACAAAATATGTTGGGGGACAATATTATCGAAAGCTTGAGAACAAATTTTATAAATCCATTAGTCATTCTTAATAAGAAAAACGGTGATATTAGACTGTGCTTGGATGCACGAAAATTTAATGAAATTTCAAAAAGTCAATTCGATGCACGTAAAACTATTGATGTTGGGTAAAAATACTGTATTTACAAAGTTGGGTTTTAAGAATTTTTTTGGTTAATTTTTTTAACTAAAGAATCACGCAAGTATACAGATTTCAGTGTAGAAGGAAAAATATGTCAATTTAAGGTAGTGCCTTTTGGTTTGCAATCTGCTTCTGCTGCTCTAGTGAGAGCAGTGCAATGCAATATATATATATATATATATATATATATATATATATATATATATATATATATGTATATGCAATACACACATATTACATTTGAAAATATTTATCTTAAAATATGTTTTGACAGAAACATACGATTTTAATAACCTTTGAAAATGCAGCATATTTTTGAGAACATCCAACAAATAGATTTTTCTATCAAACTTTAATCACATTTTTGTCTATTAATTGTAAACGAATTTCGCATAAGAAACATAGGAACTACCTCTCAAATTAACTTTCGTTCCCATTTTTGAATATGGAACTGATCTTTAAAGAGCCATATCACGGTGATTATTTTATTAAATTACAGGAAAGGAAACTTAAAAAAGAACTTAACTCCAGAGCAAAGTTAATTTAAAAGTTGCTTCTCTTTTTATTACATTTTAAAATTAACTGAGTTTGCAAGTATTTCGCAGTCTTTATGGAGATATTTTATTCTAAGAAATATTTCTATGAGATTTAATAATTTACTCGGATGTCATTTGCAGATTTTTATTATAACGTTGATATTTCAGTCTTCTGATTTTGAATCGGAATAAGATTTTAAATACATGTACGAAGTACTTAAACTTTGCATGTTCCGGAAATGAATTAGATATTTTGGTATAAAATGAAAAAGTCAAACGTGAAACATATTAAAATACTGACATCAATTTATTTATTGACAACTGGAGATCGGACGGTGGATCGGGAGAGACGACATACGCAGGATGTAAGTTCATATTTTTAATATCTACTGAAACCATTTGAGATGATATAAAAATGAGATGATGAAATTATTATAGGGCAGCCAAAATAGCACAAAAAAAGTCAATATAAAGTAACTTTTTCCATAAGCAAATTTATGGATGGATCCCGTCGGGGAGGTGCTCAGGAATAACCAAAAAATGTTTGTACTTCAAAGACCTTGTGCTCCAATTATTATTAACAATTTAATTTTTTTACTGCGCTTTTCAACTAAATTTTCTACAAATCTTTATTTACTGTGGGTCTTAGAAGCGCAACAATAATCTATAAAAGTGAAAAAACTGGCCAAAAATAGTTTTTTTTTCATTTTGCTGTCTAGAACCGCTGGGTGAACCGATTAGCTTCAAACTTTCAGAAAATCTGCGTTTTACTCTAACAGAAGGATCCCGGAAATTTGGTAAAAAAATATTAAACCGAGTGTGCGCAATTGAATTTGTTATTTGTTATTTTGGTAATTTTTTGTATTTGTTTAAAACCCAATTAACAAAAAAATTAATTTAAATTTTTTATCAGATCATAAAGAAAATTTTAATGCCTTTATTTTAATTAAAAAAAAAAGAGTTTATTTTGACCAATATTTTTTTCCAAATGGCCGATAAAATTCATCTTTTGTTAATTGGGTTTTAAACAAGTGCATAGAATGGCCAAAATAGATTTTAAATTTTTTTTGTATGGCATCAAAAATTTGGCGTCGAGACATTACTTTTGAAAAAAAGTGATCCGTTTTGGACTTAATGGCATAAATTTTAAATAACCAATTCAATTGCGCACACTGGGTTTCATGTTTTTGCATCAAATTTTCAGGGTGTTTTTGTTAGAGCAAAAGCAAATTTTCTGAAAGTTTGAAGCTAATCGGTTCACCCAGCGGTGCTGGGCAGCACAATAAAGAATGTATGAAGTTCAGTTCGAGCAACGAGCAGCAGTAGTCAGCTTTCACTGAGAACCTGAAGATGGTAGATGAGATTCTGCCGAAACTGAATTCAGTTCGAGCAACGAGGAGCAGCAGTAGGCAGCTTTCAGTGAGAACCTGAAGATGGCAGATGAGATTCTGCCTAAACGTCGTTCAGACAACCGTGACTCGTGGAGGAGTCGACCATCGACGCGGGAGAGCACCCGGAAGCACAATAACACTTCATTTAACACCCGCGAAAACCTAAAAAACAACATTTATATATATATATATATATATATATTAGAATCATATTTCAGCATTTGAAATTAATATAAAATTCACTTTTTGATTAAGAAAAAAGAAATGTTAAGTGTTTAAAACAGCTTTTATGGGAACTCTCTTATTTGATTAAATATGAATGAATGATTTTAAAATTTATCTATATTGTTATGTCTTTAGCCCTGCAGTAAACATCTCCAAACACAGGTTCGATGATTGCAACACGAATTTTCACTAACCACTGATTTATTAATCACTAAATTACAATAGTTAGTCCTTATAATAACACACTAATTATAACGTTAATCTACTACACATTCATTTAATTCACAGCTTGTTACTGTTCATTATCTTATATGATCACTTACTGATCTAATGCATAACTGACTCCGTGCGTTGGATGCGCTTGTTATATATCCATGGTGCTTATTTTCGATTCGTCCATTTTTATCCCGATCGTTTCGGACAACTTCTCGATCCTTTTAATCTGTCATTACAGATGTTCCTACAGTTGGCAATGGTTTATCTTGGAGAGTCTCTTTATATGAAGGTACCAACTGTCAATTGTTCCTATAATTCCTTGGAAGCATCCGGGTAAGCCAGGAATTTAAGGTCGCTCAACAGCGGTTTCAAAATCTTGTAAATTTTCTCCAGTCTTTTGAATCCTGTATACTTGGGTGAGATGTTGGTCGCCATACCTTAAGTCAAATGCAGCCTCCAATATTTTAAAATCCTGTTGCTGCGCCATCATAATTACCTGAAACAATTTTGATGCCTGGCCTCTTAACAATAAAACTAGTGCCATAGCCTTTTCTTCATTATTCTAGTTGATGGCAACGCAGCAGCCTCAAGTTGTTTCCTATATGTTGTCCATGAAGCTTGACCATCAAAGGAGGGTAGTAACCGAAGGCCTGGTGATGCTACTAGCTGGCCACCTTTCTTACTTAACTCTCGTCTAAATTATTCTACTTCTCCGAAATTTTCCTTCCATATCAGTAAATTTTTCTTCGACGCAAGTAACTTTCCCTTCAATATCGCCAACATTTTCTTTGATTTCACTTACTTCTTCAGCCTTTATGCTGCCCATATCCTCTTTAATTTCAATTTTAAGGTCTTCAGTTGTTGCGCCTGTATAATTTCCCTCAATTCTCCCTGGCGTGTAATGTCTTCCTTTCTTAATTCTTCTTGGTGTGTTATTTATTCCTGATTCTCCTCGTGTATTCTTATTTTCAGGTCTTCCATCATTTTTCTTCATTCTTTCTGGAGTTTTTTTTTCTTGTTCCTGCTGTCTTTTTTCCGTTCTTCTCTTTCCTTTTGACATTGTCTTTGTTGATTTTCTCTTTTTTTTTGACGTCGTCTTTATTGTTCTTCTTTTCTTCTTGATGTCTCTTTTCCTGATCTAATTGTCTCTTCTCCTGGTCAAACATCGGTTTTCTAACCCATCCGTGGTAATGGTAGTTCGCCAGTTGGCCCAGAGATGGCATACTGGTTGTTAATTAGACAGGGCTAGTTTTACTCTGCTACTAGGGATAGACCTCTCTTCGTAAGAGGGCGTAGGTGTGCATATAACAATATAATATAACGTTAAAAAAACTCTGCGAGATAGGGAAAATATACTTATTTTGAAGATGATGAAAACGTGATTTACAATTTCCAAAGCAAGTGCTCGTAGTCCTAAATTAGCAAATTATAATAGAATGATTCACAGTTAATATTATTTAACATAGAAAAATAGAGTAATATTACTAAGCTTTTATTTAATACCCATATATCTACTATTTAAAATCTTGTTAATAAATGAAGTTCCGTCGAATAGAGAAGGAATTTTTGTTAAATACTCTCCTTCAAGCAAATAAACAAATTTTTAAATTAAAGTAGTTTTATCAGAGTTTTTTGTTTTCAATAAATTAGAGTTGTAATGATATATCTACGATGGATGATCCTTTATGAAATGTTTCAAAATTAGACTTATAAAGCTGATAAAGTGTCAGCTCTGAATTCTTTCACAAAATTCTGACTTCTCTTTGGACAGCTGTTGCTTAGGCAACACGCAGGGGTATTTTGAGTTTGTATCAAACTATTTCAGTCTACTGCGTACATCTCCTGAGATATGCAACCTCTCCAGTCGAGCGAACTTCCAGAAGGTAAATAATATATAAGGGGTCTAGTTGCTGCAGGCCATATGAGCGTATCCTTCATTGGAACAACAACCCTTACTATATCTCTCCTCGGATAATCTCCCGAACAGAATTGGTGTGTATTAATTTCCTACAGATTTGAGACAAAGACTGAAGTTTTTATTTCAAATTATTTATTATTTTCAAATATAATTATTGGCAGGTAAATAATTTTAAAATAAGGAACTAAAACACCTTCATCATATTATAACATGCACCACAATACGTGGGGTAATAAATTTTATACTTTTTAAAAGAAAACTATGTTGGATAAAATATGAGTTAATAAAAACATAATATTTTTTTTCGTATGAAGAGGTAGCTAACCAAAAGATGTACAGTCCTCTGTTAATTCAATCAAAATAGGTTCAAGCAAAATACAGCTCCTCCTGGAGCCATAGTTGTCTGAACGACGTTTCAGTAAAATCTCATCTGCCAACTTCAGGTTCTCGCTGAAAGCTGTCTACTGCTGCTCTCATAAAATAAACAGATTCCATTCATTCAAATTCAATAGTTAAAGAATTGCACAATAATCAAAACACGATTATTGTCAACTGGCATGGCATTATCTGGAGATTATTAGTAGGAGTTTTCATTACCTTAGATTAAATGAGAACAGTGATTGTAAAATTTTATGACTATGTCGAACAAAATTTAAAGAATATCGCGCCTCTGGAGATATTAAGTTATTAGAAAAAAAACTTGTAATGTATATTTTTGATTCTAGATTAGGTTAGATATTATTATAATGTAAAACGTTATGTCCAGTAGCTATTACGTTAGACATCTCCTTAGTTTAGGAATCTGCCGTACATTTATTACCAAATAAAGTATTTTTATCATTGCTAATTAAAAAATACTTAAAAAATGAGAACTAAACATCTGAATTATAAAGAAGCGGAATTAACAATGCGTTTGGACCCAGAACTTCATGAGTAATTTCAGAGAAAGACATATATTTTAACATACTATATATTATATGTTCTGGAATAAAAATTTTTCAGGATTTATATTTTATATAGTCTTTATTTTCCAAGATATAATGTAAGTAAGTAGTTATGTTTGTTTTTATAAAGACTTTTTATTCTGGCAGAAATGTTGCTGGGAATATTTATCCAATATGGAACAGTTGTATGCCTAGAACTCGACCCTCTTCTGGCAAACACATTTGTTTAAGAGCTGAATTGGCATTTTTTTGTTTGTGATTTATTTTGGTGCCCTGTGTTTTATTACGCACATAACCAATTGCAGAGTATAAATCTTCCCTTTTTCTATATGGGAAGTTACTGAGCCTTTGTGGTACATATTTCTGCACTGAAAGGGTTGTGCTTCTAAATAGATATCTTATATTTGTATAAAGAAAATATTTATTTTAATTTAATTTATATATAAAAAAGAAATTGCAAGTGACTGTGACAGTGTTGCACTAATTTTATATTATTTCTGTTCCAGGTAAGAGAAGCTTCTATAGTGGTGCTAGGTCCTAGCATGTAACGCATACGTAAGTCAAATTTATAATTAAATAATTTAAAATTAGTTTATGGTATTAAATTTTGAGATTTAGAATTCAGAATCTCCAACTACTTACTTTTATAACTATTACCTTATGGTAAGGTACAACTTTGAATTTATCACTAGTCGACATGTGTCTAGTTCGGGGATACCATGAGTAGGTTTTAATAGATCCTTTAGCTCTGATTACGAATACAGGCGTAAAAATTGTCTAAACTGCAGTTAAATAAACGGAGGATGCTGTTTTTTACACTATTTCATAGTCGTATCTTATAACATAGACGTGTGATTAATGTGTTGAGTAAGTGAAAAAGAAAATTTGTACCTTTCAGTTGACGTAGCAAGTACAAAGAAGTTCTAACGAATAAAGAAAAGTTCCGTAAAAAGGTGGGAATTTTCATTTATGTGTATCATCCTTACTTTCACAGTGAAGCACGTGAAGCATCATGCAGGTGTTTTTCATTCTCTTTCGAAAGAAAAAAATTATAAGTTTCGGGCCACTAAATAATTATAGTTGATCAGTATATTAATTGTCAAAATGGCGGATTCAATATAGTCTGCTTACAATTAAGTTTACCAAAAACCATTTTATGACACAGTAAAATAGTACACTTGCAAACAGTAGGTATTTACGAATAGGAAAACAAATCGGGTAATATCTTTGGGAGAAAATACTAATTTCTTCTCGATCTTCGACAAAAATATTACTCGATTTTGTCACTTCTGCTTGTTCATTTTCGTCGGTTCTTATTTGAGTTATATCTTGAGTCCACAATTCGCCATCTTCATGAAGAGGATTGATGTCTGGACGTTATCAACAATTTTCTTCAATACAATGTTCGCAAATACTCGAACACCCCATTCCTGCTTTTCGGCAACCGCGCACTTTCTACAGTTAATCCTGCATGAGCTCGAAATAAGTTGGAGCAGATCAACGGGGGCAAATTTCTAATAAATCTAAACTAGTTGTTCATATTCCTTTTGACGTCATCTTCATTTTTCCAGATCCAAATCATTTCCAAACAAAGAGTGACAAAGCAATAATTTCGAGAAAAATTGATTTTAAAATTAAAAACCCTATATGTTTTTTGAAGGTTTATTCTTTTGATTATTACAATATTTTTAATTTAGTACTAAGTTAAATATTTTAGATTAATAATTTTTTATCATTGGCGTACAAAGGATAACTAAAAGAGTGTTAAGTGCATAAATTGAAATGAAAAAATATCAAGATGCACAAATTAATATTGTTTATTGAAGATAACTACAAAGTCGGTAAATTTTCAAAATATACTTGAGCTTCTACACTGCAAAAGCATTTCAGTTCCTGCAAGTTTTTGTACTTCTTAGCAGCAACAAGAATTCTATGGTCATATTTAAGATATGGGAGTTCAAATTGTCCAGGAGGTAGGTCGGGCAATACAGAAATTACGATCCGGTTCGCGAGTTTTTGCCTTATTTCGGTTTTTTCCTTGATGGCATTATTATACTTGACGTAAAAGCTCCATTGCTCCAAAAGCTCTCGATGATGCATCATTCAGGGTTTTCCTTTTTTATTATTAATTATCTAATTGGACACTTTAAAACATAATAGTTTTTTAAATGTCAGTCCATTTTAGAAAAATGTTCTGGTCTTCGCAGCTTACAACTTGGAAGGGCTGGGTTTTACGCGGGTGTAACCAACTTGTTCATTCCATTCTGAAGAAAGTTCAACCACTGATTTGCTATTGATCAACCCCATATTTCTACGCATTCCATGTAGCTGTATCCTCAAATTGGAAAGATCATTTTAACACATTGGAGTCGGCCTACTTTATGAACTACATAATGAAGCATTCGGAATAAAGTATAGTTTTTATTCTGTCCCGCAGCACGAATCGCAAAAGATCACTCATTATGAATGTAGTGAAACAAAAGCGAGGCGTCCTCGTCTGATCCTTTATATGCTGCTGTTTGTATGTAGGTGTAAAAAAGTACTTCATCAGTGGTTAATACATGGATATTGAATAGGTAAAATGACAATTGACGCTTATAGTAAACATCATTCGTAGTAATATTCGGTAATACCGAATTCTTCTGATAATCCATTGCGATAGCTTCAATATGCTTGTTTTTTGAGCTCTTTTGCGTTCCGTCTTTTTAAATTGAAGTCGGTTGTTCACATCTAACTGAGACAAGCCTGTGCAGCATCTGCCCTTTTAGTTTTATATTCATTGCAAGTGCTGACCAAAACTAATGTTGAATTTCTTTACAAAAATAGAACGATAAGACTCATATGATATTACTTTCTCTGGGTGCAAATCTTTAAACATGTTAAGCATTTTTTTTACATTAACATCGTCTGGCAGGTATGTCTTTTTAGACTTATGTAGGTTATAATGTGGTTGCTTACCTTTAAATAACTAAATGTGCGTATAAACTGCATCAGCTATCGCTTGTGGTAATCTGTTTGGTTGATCGGTATGTCGACCTCGACCATCTCGACCAACGTGTCCATTTGTAACTAGCCTTCTGAATGTTTTGAAGGCATTTCGCAGAAATTCTCCAAAGAAGAGAAGAAAGAGAGCATTGCCTTGTAGCAAACAGGTATATAAAAACACAAAAGGTTTTTTTAAGAAAGAAGAAGAAGGAATTGTAGTCTATATCTGCATCGTTTTCTTTTCTTTTTTGATGCCTTTCCACTGGCTCAAATATAATAAGTCAACCCAAATAAAGGTTTTGCTCGTTGTGCAACTTAAGTTCATTGAAATATTTAATGACCGTCTAACGGTCCCTCTCATCAATAACTTGAAAACATTTTAATTTTGAAGAATTATAACTATCACCAGTTTCATGGCTTTGCACCCTCAGTTTTTTTGAAACATCAAAAACACTTGCAAACCTCGGCCTTTTCTTTGAAACAGACATTTTCGGAGAAATCCGGCACGACAATAAAGACACACACAACTAACCTCCACGTAAAACAAGAAGTAATAGTGAAGTGTAATTTTATATATCTTCATAATGTTTTTTGTAACAATACTAATTATTACATCACAGAAAATGGCGAGAAATTGAATGTCTCAACATAACTGACTGACTTTCTTTACATGAAACATTTTTCTTCTATTTTTGAAACGCGAACACATTTTAAAAATGATAATTTACCATTACAGGATAATTTAAACACAGAAATAAATTGTCTCCACTATGTTGGTATAAAACAAGTTATACATGTGCTTGCAAATTTTCCACCGTTTATGATTAGATAAATTTTGTCCAACATTACCATTCATATATGCGAGTGTAAAATATTAACGAGCGTTTTAAGTGATAATATAACATATTGTGGTGTAGGTGTTTATAGCTTGTTGAATATTCAACAATTACAACAATTGTGACACGCCATGTGCTCCTAAATTGATGTCTGTTTTTCCAGGTGGAGTGCTTTGTGCATCGTGAACGTTTAAAAATTCATTTCGCTCGTTAAACATATTTTGCATATTACTAATTCAGAATGAGAAATGTAATAACTTTTGGGACATCTAAAGCAGAGATTTGATTGCGATGAGTCTCAAGAGATATTCTCCAAATAACTTAATCGACTGTATCTTTAGCCGTCATGTGATTATTGGATATTATTCAATAACTATCGAACTTGTGCGTAAATAATCCATCAATTACAATAAATCAGCAGTGAAGGAATTTATTTTTATAAGGAAATCCCATGTCGGAATCCCATACAGAAATTTACGCACAGAGTTAATTATTTGACAACATATTTCTGAAACTACTAAAGACATTTGAGTTCTGTAAATGTCTATTGCTAAAACATATAATTGGCTTTAGTTTTGAATACAAATAATATAATAATAATAATACTTTATTAATCCTTTTGATCACATACATGATATAGAATAAGTCATTCTACGCAAAAAAAATTTGTAAAAATACAGTCACCCACTATAAAGATAAACAAAATGTAAAAAAGCTTTTAAAATACAAACAATAATATAAAACTACAAACAAACATCAATTAAAGAATACAAACATAAAGTATAAATAAAAGCAAATAATAGTGTCGTAAGTACTTTATGTATTTTAAAACTATGTTTACAACTTTCTCTTGCTTTTAAATTGTAAATTACATGTATAAGCTTTCTTTGACAAATAAATATTCTGATTATCTCAGTTGCCATACCCCAACACATGATACTAAAACTTATATGTCCCACTTTTTATGCAATCTGGCAGATAATTAACATATAAGATAAAGAGCAAGGGCCCTAGTACTGACCCCTGGGGCACTCCACGAGAAACATTATATTCCTCTGAGAAGTGGGTACCAATCCTTACAATCATTTGATGAATTGTTAAGTATGAGTTAATCCATTCCAGAATATTTAGTAGTAGTAGATGAATAGTTTTTTAGTTTTTTAATATGTTAAGGGGTAAATGGCGTTGCGCTATAAAGAATTTTTTGGATCACAGGAACTTAGAAATGTTATCTATGTTAAAGAGAATTTAATTCAAATTAGACTTCATTATAAAGAAAAAATTTGATAATCCAAGCATTTTCGAGAAATTTGAGTTTAATATTTAATTTTTGATAAACTAAAATCGTAATAACTTTCTTATATTAAATTTTAGATGATAGTTCGTTTGAAACTTTCTTCATGGAAAGGTAATGTGATTAATGTGGCATTGAAACTTTTTACAACTTCCGATTAAACCGGAAATTACATTTATTTCAATTTTAAAACGCCCGCCCTTGTATTTTATTAAACAATATTGAATAAAAATATGTTCTACGCATTTTTTCCAGTGCAGCCATAGTAGTAACTTAGCAATAAAGGAAATAATAATGAATTTAAAAAGCTGTTTTATTTAATTTAATAAAAACAAAAGATAAGCTAACAAGAAGTAATAACTTATAAAAGTAGTAAATTATTGTCATTTTCATTTGTACTCATGGAAAATCTATTCAATAGTTCAACTTCACAAACTTTAATAGTCCATGAAGTTGAAAAAAAAACCAAAAGTTCTGTTACAGCAGACTCGAACTCAGGAGTGGTACAACTATTAGCCGTGTTGTCTCTCACACAAGAGGTTGTGATACCAACTCGGTAACACATGAAAAACACCACTAAAGATCCATACTCTTGCCAGGATTCGAACCCGGTACTCCTTGGCAGCAAGCCTAACACGTAAGCGTTGATCCATGATCCGGTATATAAGATTAATAATAAATATTTACAATAAAGAATATATCTGCAAAACTTGTGAATGTGAATCATGTATATGAATATGCTTCTATGTACGCATATATCTTTCATAACTTATGCCCATATAATAAAATCCGATCCGACAAGTGCTGGCATGCCTAGTACCTCTAAATGTGAAAATTGGGTGATTTTGGGGATTTTCTGGGTGGTTGATGAATAGTAGGGGATGAAATAGTATTGACATTGTATTTAGCACCCTCGAAAACGGAGAGAAACCATTTTCCACTATTTCGTATTTTTCCGTGGATTTAAAACATTACTCAGCATTTCGGGGGTAACTGTAATACATGCCTGTTGAATTCGAGCTTTTAGGTTCTCTATATTTTGCGGTGTCGTCGAAAACACCTTATCTTTAATATACCCCCATAGAAAAAATCCATTGGGGTTATATCTGGAGAACAAGGGGGCCATCGAATAAATCAATTGGTACCTATCGAATATTGAGGCAAGATTTCGTCTAAATAATCTAGGCATCTGGGAATTGTGGGGAGGAGCTCCATCTTGTTGAAAATATTGAAAGTTGTGCCGATTCTCTAAAGGTAGGTCATCTAAGAATTCATTAAATTCATTTCTCAAAAAGTTTAGGTACCTTTGACCACTGAGGTGACCATCATAACCCATTAAATTGGTGCCTAAAATACCTAGCCACACATTTATTGAAAAACGATTTTGAAACCCAGTTGGTCTATGCCGGTGTATATTTTCAGAAGTCCATTTGTAATGAATATTGCGATTAAAAAATCCATTATTGGAAAAATTTTCCTCGTCGGACCAAAGTATTTTACTACATATTAATGGATCGTCACGCTTATTTTCCAATAGCCACCTCCTTGGTTTGTCCCCCGCTTGTAAATTGTGAACTTTTTTGGCTTTATAACATCTGTAACCATTTTTCTTTAAAATTTTTCTAGCACTTGTTTTATTTATATGACAAGCAATTTGAATTTCTCTTAATAACTTTTCCAAATTTTCTGTATTTTTATTTCTTACATAATTAATAACTCGGTTTACCTTACTTACATTATCAGTAACACTGTTCAACCTTGTCTTCTTCTTTAAAAATGAACCATTATTTTTCAGTTTCGTAGCAAATTTTCTGAACAGAGTTTTATTCGCCTGTAGTGCTTGTGGAAATCTGTTTCTATTTTCTACTCGAGCAGAGTTAAAATTACATTGACAATATGTAACAAACTTATATGTTTGTGAGTGAAAATCATTTTTGAACATTCTAAATTCTTAAACGAGTGTGATTAAGTGAGGGTTTAAGTATTAAATGAGATGATCTGTCAGAAAATTAAATTGTCAAGTTTGTTCATAGCCAACTATTTTAAAATAAGTGAAATAATAGTGAAATCATGAAATACAAACAAATGGATATTATAATTAAATTAATTAGTAAAGACATTTTAACTTTCTGAGCAAGGAGTGACGCTTTTATGGAGGACCTCTATACATTGGCATAACTGCGAATACTTTTTCCATAATTGCTCCATGTTGCTTTCTTGACTAATATTTTGTATTTGTTACCTAAATTCTCTCTATTCTTCTTGATTGTGTTAATGATTTATTATAGCAAATATTTGAACAACTTATTGACTTATTTTATCGTTTTATTTAATCATACTTCTCCACGGCAAGTATAATGCTTGTTAAAAAAAATTATTGGTTTAAAAAAAATGTTTTTATAATTATTAACGTAGTACCAATGAATAAATATGGCATGTGATATATCGTTGAAAATGGAGGAAAATACTCTATTTAATGGCGTCATTTCCCGCCCGTTTCAAAATATATTTTTTAACAGCCTGAAGAGTAAATCTCAAAATACAGCGGTTTTGAAAAAAAAACAGATAAAACCTCGTTGATACACTCTGTTTTGCAAAAAATTTTCGCCTTAGAATTTATTTTTCTCGTATTTCTTCAAATAATGGAGATATTTGGCCTAGACTTTTTCCGCATTTTCGATATTTTACGCCATAACTCTTAAAGTATGCAATGGATTTCAAATATCTTTAAACCATTTTGTAGGTTATATAAATCGGTACAATTTTCTACAGGAATGGCAACAAATTGCATTGAAAATAATCATTTACATACAGAAGGAAAAGGTAAATATCTAAATCTTCTTGAACAATTAAAATTTAAATATCTCTTAAAAACAATTCTTTTACCACGAATGTCCAAAAACATTTCTTAAATTCCCCTATACTAGATAAAATGTTAACAATTGTTGGTTGATTTACATTATTAGGTTAGGTCTACCCGAAAAATTCGTGAAAAGTTCAAGTCATAAAGATATTAAGTCATAGATGTTTTTAGGTATATGTTTAGAATAACCACTTCTGTTATTTTAGTATACACTTTGTACGCTTGATGAAGGCCTAAAAAGCAGAAACATTTGTAGAAAATTTTAAACATAACTTTGTCAAAATTTGTCACAAGCAACCAACCACAAATTCTGTCCAGTACAATTTTTTGTCTTGTTTTTCATATTTTCGCATTTTTTAAAGTTTTGTACTTCTACGATTATTTCAATTTTAATAAATGAATTCCTGTGTTGAAGATATCTTGCAATTTGGGTTGGAAAAAAGTTCAGACATCTCAAATATATTGAAATATCAACACAAACCCAAAGTGGCCAAATAAATGTTTAATATATAGAAATATTGGTAAGAAATCGTTTGATCGGTGGGGTATTGTAACTTTAATTCTGGCTTATTTTAATCAACTGCTTTTTTTCATATGAGTTTTATAACTATTGAAAATTATCCGGTATACACATAACGCTTTTTGAGAGCGGAACCTCTATGAGAGCTAAAGTATAGGGAATATAATACTATTCATTTGAGATATTGAAAGTGGATGTCGCCAGATGTACTCAAAAACACTTTCGGTTCTTTTGAAGACCCTGATTTTTAACGAATGAACTTGAAAGTGTTAATTATCAGCTCGGTGTAGAACACCAGTGCTTTTGATCTTGTAAACTAATGAAAAAAAAAAACGAAATTTGCATACTTGCACTCACATTTTTCTTATTGGAATGTAAAATATTCCATACTAGTAATTATTTGATTAAATAGAATTCTCATCGACACGAAAACGCATGAAAAGAACAGAGCGCAACTCAAACAAAAATGCAGATAAATATGACTATTTTCAGTTTAGTAAAAGACTATTTAATCGACCATAGTTTAATTAGTTCTTGAAACAACCCCCATTACATTTTGCAGGTTTCCGCAGATATTTACATATTCCTCAAATGTATTCCGCTGAGCAAAGAGAAATCTTGCATTTTGCGCGACTTTAAATTCCGTTGTCTTTATTATAACATTGCTAATTTCAATTAAAGTTTTCCAGTAAGCCTGCCCCGTTTCACCTAAGGACCTTTAAGCTTGGTAGAACTGGTCAATAAAAATGTTGGCGTCGCTCCAGTTCCTTCAAAAGACAACGAAAGACAACTTCGGTTTTAGAATACAAATTCTCTTAGTCGATAAGTATGTGGATGTTTTTTAGATCTTAACTTTTGGAGTAAATGTGTTTAACAGCAATAAGTTAAGAGATTATTTAGATTTCACACAACGTTATCCACCAAATATGTACATGCATGAGTTGTTCAAGTATTTTTCAAAACAAGAATTTAGCTGAAAATAAGCAGTGTCCTGTACACCACTGTTAATCGATCTTCTTATGATAAAAATATATCGGTAGATATTTAATGAACCATGCATTATTCTAGTTGGCCTCTCTTTGCTGTATGGTACATTTCACAGCATCACGTAATCTATCGCGATTATTTTTCAGACATATGGCCTCAACAATGTTCTTCCCCATTAGTTATTTGGCACAAAACATATGGCTGCATAAGGTCAGCAATCAGAGGAAAAGTTATTTGGTGACATCAGCCTAACGTCTTAGTGGACGTCCTTTTTGCCGCTTAATATCTGGATTTCACATGAACATTTCTATGTTAACGATAGGATTTGGAAGAATACGATACTAATGAGTTGATTTGCTTACTAGCGGCACTAAAATTATTTGAAGAGAAAATAATAATATTCATTTAATTCATATTCGCAGTTTGTTACATGTTGGATAAACTGATTATTTATGTCTCGACTGTTCTCACTTCACTCATCCGTCAATATTTAGCAATATCAAATTTTGACATTCATGTTGATGTTGCCGATTCCCCTAATAAACCGGAAGTAGCGTTGCAATGAGTAAATCATTTCATAAAATCAAACTCATAGTCCCAATGTTTCTTCTCACATAGTTGTTTAAAGATTTGAGCGTCAGCTGCATGGGTGGCGGAATATAAAAGGAAAGCTTGAAGCGGTAAAATAATAATAAAATTAATTTTATCGTGGCTGAAATTTTTCAGAAAGATCAGAAGACCTCAATGCTCACTTACTTGTAAAGAATATTGTACAAGCTCTAGACCAAGCGGCGCCGAGGATAACCAATCAATTATCAAATAAATCTGCACATAATAAATGGTATAATGAAAATATAAAAAGTGACAGAACATAGAGATAATTTGTATAGGAAAGCTTAAATTACCAATAGGAATGATGTACAAAAATAAAAGAAATACAGCTACAAATAGACAACCAAAAGTCAATATTATGAAATGAAAATTGATGGAAACAAGGACAGTTCCAAGGGTATGTGGAAGACATTAGAATCATTAATAAGTCCAAAAACTGATACTTGGCAAAGGGATATAATTTAACGATGAAGAAATAGAAGATGACATGATAATTGCAAATAAATTTTACGCTTATTTCGTAAATAGTATAAACGATATTGTAGATAGTATTGATACTACAGTAATTATGAATCATGAAATAATCGGTAATAAATGGACACAGTTTAAAGAAATAAATTATGAACAGCTGCGAAAAATTGTGGAAAACTTATCACCAAAAGCTGGAACAGAAGAAGGCACTAGTGTAGATATACTAAAATGCGCTTTTAAAGAAATACGACATATCTTTCTTAATATTATGAATTTATCATGAAAAAACGGAGAATGTTCAAGTAACCAGAAAACTTCGACAATAACACCAAAATAGTAGTGAAGCAACAATTATACGAATACATTGAAGAAAACAATATGTTATTACAAGATCAATCAGGATTTAAAAAAGGGCATTCATGTTTAACATCACTCAACATATTGTATCCAATTGGAAAGAAAGTATAGACTCAGACTTTTCAGTGGGTGTCGTGTTAATAGGCTTTAAACGAGCTTTTGGAACCATAAATCGAGAACGAATAAAAAAGTTATAGAGTAGATGGTGTAGTGTTGGAATGGTTCCGATTGTATTTAAGTGACGGATATCAGAAAACAAAATATGGTATCAAGAAACTCGGTCGGGTTTCGCAGCTAATTTTTTCTCTCTCTGTCATGCGCAAACGAAGAGATTCATATACAGCAAGATTTTGCTTTCTGCGCCATCAACATAATCATTTAACAATGGTAATTACATATGAAATGAGTTGTTTATCGTTTCATCTTTCAAATAAATACCTGTCTTTAACTTGTCATCTTATTAGGGCATTGCTATTGATGTTTGAATTTTGAGATCTGCCATTCGTTATATTTGTATACTAGACGGGAGTACGTCTTCAAAACGGAAGTACGACGTCGATGGATACGGAAGTCGCTTAATTTAATCCTATGACAGTGACATTTATAAATAACGTGGATATAGACACAAACAAACTAGTATAAACATAACGTAAATTTTTTTGAAGAGAGTGAAGTTAGGTGCAAGAGGGCTCTCTAACCCAAAAATCAAACATTTAAGTAGGATTTTTTGCAAGCATCACCCCAGTAGAAGGTACATAACCTCAAAGAGGTTTAGAACAATTTTTAGAGAAAGGCGGTCGGTGTCCTCCGAATACAGGCCGGGATATTATCTATGGAGATTCGAAGGTGTACAAGGTCGGGTGGGGTAGCATTTTCGACTATACCGACCACGGGGAATCGATTACGATTGTTGTCGAATCGAAGCGATCACTCTCAAGGCCGTTATTCACCGTTTTATCAACGACTTGGGGAATTGAACGAACACTACCGAAGTTGCCCGAAGACACCCGAAGAACGCGAAGGCGCGGGAGGTATCATTATCGATTAAGTCGGCCATGAGGAATCGATTCCGGCCATTGCGGAATCGATCCGACCAACGGTTCCGGGAAAAAGTGTGCTGTGGCCAAACTAAAGGTCAGAAAGTAAAACGTTACTGGAGGACAACTAGGACCTCGATACATCTTTTGCACCACTTTTGACCGACCGCCCAAATGTTTACCGGGATACTTAGTAAGTCTGGGAAAAGCAGTTAAAGGCAACGCGACCTGGGGGGTCAATAAGTGCCAAGATCGCAATCAGTAAGTTCCTAGACACCATCGAGACCAGTAGTAAGGCACTCAGAAAGACATGACTGACAGTGCTAAATTTGCAAATGGGAAGGGAATGTTCTTTCTTCTTATCTGATGTAACTAGAGAAGATGAAGAATATTGTTTGAAGCAAATAGTAGAAGAATCCTATAGCATTGTATTTTACTACTACTTGTAGTGTTTTTCTTCTTCGCCTGTTAGAAATAAATTAATAAGTATGTCTATATTCAAATTTCACGGTACTTTTACATAATTTATCTTAATAGCTAATTAAACCACGTACTATTTCATAAATATATATATAATACTAGAAGCTAATTTTCTATGTGGCTTCCTCGCACATCTGTTTATCTTTTTGACTATGTACTTCATGATGAGCAACATAACTTTTGCTTAAACCAAACTGGAAGACAATAATAAAAATCGCTTTACCGTTATCGTAGTCCCTGCACCGTCTGACCACCTTTACTTCCTGATATAGACTGAAAATTCATGAAATCGTGAGAGCTCATTCTTATCCTTATTTATTTTATTTTAACAGACTAAAATTTCTCCTAAAGTGCATTGATGTTAGGGAATAAAATATGACAAAAATCACTTCACTACTACCACAGCAAAATATAGATCAGAAATTTCTAAAATCATGTAAACCTAATTTATTGTGAAATACATTTTATTAATATATAGTGATAGCCAAAATCAAAATATTGCAGGTTATAAATTGTGTAAATCATGTACTGTTAATGTTTCAACATTGTTTCCATAACAATACAACCAAAAATCTGAAGCTGGATTTCACATTTTTAATCTAACACGGGACTTGTTGGAGAAAAACTTTATTTTCCAAACGTAGGTAAATAATTGATTACTTTACGTGAATTTCTATTTTGTCTTTACTTCTAGTAGTACTACCGTAGTAGGGGTACCTTTTTCGGTGGCTGGGATACCCATTGAATTATGCAAGAAAAGCAGCAGCACAAAACACAATCCATATGTGATAGAAGAAATTAGCGCTACTCTTTTTTTCCGTGTACAGAGAATTCCAAAGAATTTTCTCATTTTCAACCCCCCAAATCCAACTCGGTCGGAAAAACCTTAAAAACCCACAGATTCGTGCACATCGACATATTTTTTTCTTTCCACCAACTTCACCCCTGTGAATCATAGACCAGCGCTGGATTATCCTTTTTCTAACTAAACCAAAATCAAATAATTTGGATCTTTCAAAAAGTATGCGATGCAATAGCACCGAACGTTTTCGTGTCCAAAATAACGTTCTAACCCCCGTATTTTCGCCACCCCAAATCTTAAATGTTCCAAATCACTCCCAAAAGTTTGCATTTGACGAGATCTACAAAGTAACACCAGAAACATCCACCTAGCATACCAATTGAATTAATACTAGATACTCCCAAATTTTGTCTGTCAAGCAGAGAATTTATTATAATACTTTAACATTTATTTTTAAAATTAAAGAAGGAATATTTCCTAAATATTTAGTAGATCGAATACAGTATATGAGGGAAAGACATAATCATGGAACTAGATAAGCGATAACTTTTATATACCATTTAGGAAAAAACTTTCACTTAAAATTATATAACGCTCTTAAAATGTTTAATGCGCTTCCTAATGACATCAAGATAATACATAATTTAAATCAGTTCTGAACACATAGTATTAATTATGTTAAATGCAATTTTCAAGTTTGTCTATAGGTTACCTATGTATGAATTCATTTAATATAAATATAGCGTGTTTGTTAGTTTAGAGATATATTGTAAAATAGCTTATATTTGCTAATACAAAAATCATTCATTCATTTATTCAATTATTATTGCCCACTTTTTATTTTGTAAATTAATTAAATGAGAAAATTGGTGTCATAACACTTTAACAGTAAATACCGTATTGAATGACCCAAAAGTAGTTTTAAAAATATTCCAGTCCATACGAATTGCTATATCCTATACAAAAAATATTCCCTGTACAAGAAGTATAAGTTATCCAGTGAATATTCATCGCGGCAAACTTAGTGAAAATATTATAAATGTAGAAAAGACAGGGGTTAATTAAGAAAGAAGGTCGCAAATTTGCAAAAGTCGAGAGGGCAGCACTGATAAACTGTACAGACACGATAACCGCATTATGACATCGCGGAAATTACCGAATTAATTAAGGTTGGGAACGAGAAATAGGAGAGCTGCAGGAGGCTGAACCACTAAAACGCTGTTATACTTTCCACTTTTTGTTGACAGGTTTTCAAGCGATGGACACATTTATTATAATGTGTACTCAGTTACAATGTAGTTATTTCCATGCTTTAGCTAAAAACCTAGACAAATAAAAACAAATGATGCTCTTCATTGACACTGGCGCACTCGCCATTTTATACGAGTAGGACAACATTTTGTTTATGGATGTAAACTTCTGGTTTTATCTTCAACATTAATTATTCATGAAGTGCGATATCACATGAGCATCATAATTTGTTTTTGCAGTGCTGTACTAACTATAAACATGTACAAACAACTATTATATAGATCGTAATCGCTTATAAATTTGAACTTAGTGTGCATTAAATTATTATAAGGAGAATGAATTTGGCGGACATTCAAATGAACATGAAAGTTTTGAGTTGCCTTAAAGTCTGTAAAAATCAATACTGAAGAAACATTGTACTTATGATTTTTTTTATGTACGTACATTTATAGGCATGAATAAAGAAGCTTTAAACATGAATTTATACAAGATTTTCGCTACAAAAAGACATAATGTGTATAGATTTTCACCATTTCCAAAATATTATTGGATAAAATCGGTAGTGGGGTGTCGCAGACTGATAAAATTAACGTATCAGTTCAAGTTGATGAAAAATTTTAATTTTTGGTGTCATATTGTAGGTTAGGGTCTGTAAAACATTTTTGGTCCGAGACTACATCAATTTATTCCCAGGGGGGTACCTAATAAGTTGGGTCAAAATTTTGAAAACATGTAAGGTATGAAATGAAAGGTAAAATTCATCTGAAGTTCAATATAACATTTGTTTTTCAAAAACACAAATTTTGGGGAGCTATGGAGCTAAAAGGGTAACAGTTTTTAAAATCCCAAAATTGTGTGTAGGGTATCAAATGAAAGGTAAAATTGAGCCAATTTTTAGTATAATATATTTTTTGAAACACAAGCTTCAGGGGGGACTAGGGGACCTACAAAGGGAGTAATATTTCTAATACTTTTTGTTTGTACAGTTAAATATTAGAAGGTATAAGCATAAAATCATAAAAAAACATACAAAAGCATATTTAATAATACCTGAAACAATAATGAAACATGAATACTGAACATATGGATCTTGTAGCTTGATGTAAGTCAACATTGTAAAAATATTTCAGTTCTGCATTTTTATTTAACTAATCAATTTTACTTTCAACTTCAAACTTCAATGATGCATTGAATAGTGTTAATATCAACATACGAGCCTTTGGCGAATCTGACGTATTCAAAGCTATCAAAAAAATTAAACCTAAAATGACGACGGGGCCAGATGGCGTTCCAGCATTTCTTATTAGGGATTGCGCTCAGATATTTTCTTATCCTTTAATGGTTTTATTTAACTTATGTATTAAGACCAGTTCATTTCCGGTCATCTGGAAGCAATCTAAACCATGTCCGGTTTATAAAAAAGGAGATAAATTTGATATAACTAATTTTAGACCTATTTCAATCATATGTAATTTCTGTAAAATCCTGGAAATACTGCTACATGACACAATTTATCCAAGTGTCAGCAATCAGATCTCGCCGTACCAGCATGGTTTCATGAAAGGACGTTCAACTACTACTAATTTATTGTCCATTACACAATACATAGCTGAAGTTTTGGATGTACAGTCGCAAACTGATGTTATATATACTGATTTTTCCAAGGCTTTCGACAGGCTTAACCATAATATTCTACTTCGTAAGTTACATGATATAGGTTTGTCATATTCACTGCTACAGTTATTTAGATCTTATCTGTCAAATCGAATACAATATGTCGCGTATAATGGAGTTAAGTCTGTCGAATTCTTGCCGTCATCAGGTGTCCCTCAGGGCTCGGTGCTAGGTCCCTTACTATTTAATATTTTTATTAATGATATAGTGGATATTTTAGATGTTTGTTGTTTGCTATATGCGGATGATTTAAAGATTTTTACAGAGATAACGAGTGTTGAAGACTGCTACCGCCTACAGCATAACCTTGACAGACTATCACAGTGGTGCCTAAACAACAAATTGCCATTAAATGCCAGTAAATGTAATGCTATGTCGTCTACGCGTAAATCAACTCCCCATGTGTTCAACTACCATCTTGACAATACCGCCATACAGAGACCTGATACTTACCGTGACTTAGGTGTAATTTTTGATCCGAAGTTAACATTCAATGCCCACATTGAAAACACAGTTGTTAATGCATTTAAAACACTTGGTTTCATAGTGCGCAGTAGCCGTGAATTTGCGAACATAAGCACTCTACAAATATTATACTGTTGTTTTGTGAGGTCTAAGCTAGAATACGCGTCCCTTGTTTGATATCCCTATTATGATATACATATTAACAATTTAGAAAATGTGCAACGAAGATTTCTAAAACTTCTGTTTTTTAAAACTAATGAAACATATCCTCCTATTGGCTACCCTCAACAACGCTTACTCGATACTTTTGGTATGGTTAGTCTTGATGATAGGAGGCAATACCTTTCGCAAGTTTTTTTATACAAGATCATTCATAATATTTTTATATACCAACGGCGCGGACTAATACCTTAAAACATTCTCCTTTTTATTTAATTTGTGGCAACTACAACAAACACTGTAGCCGCATAGATATTTTTCACTGCAGCCTTAATGACATCAAGTCATATTTTAAACATTAGTGTATCAAAGATAATATTATATATAATTTTTCATGGTTTATATGTATTACGTACTATATCTGTTATATGTTAAAATCATATTGTATATGTCTTATATTTTAACTGTATGTATTAGTTTAGTTTTAGTTATATGTATTTTTTCTGTATTTCCTGTTCTGTAATTGGGTGTTTACCTGTTGAAAAGTGTATTTTAAATAAATAAATAAATTTGCACTGGCTTCTAGTGCATTTCAATTTTTCTTTCATGCATTTACGTGACACATATTCCCTTATGCATGTGCATTTTATATGTAAGTCAAAAACCTCCTCAGGAAGAGGCAAAGTTATCGATTTAGGAACAAGCTTGCTATGTTTTCCCATCTGGCCATGACTTCTTGGGTCTGTGACAAGTGCCATCGGTTCATGAGCTGTAGTGCAAACACTTGCTTGACATGCTTCTTTTCAGACGCTGCTCAAATGCATCACTCGAGGGGGGTATTCTTTCAACATCCCTAGTCTTTTGACAGAACAGCTGCATTCGAATGCAGTTAATATTGCAGTTTTCTGTAATTGGTTGTGTTGTATAAAGACTACAGGTGAACTGCATAGCTACATCTCTCAATTTTGGTGATTTACAATATGGGGTACTTGTAGAAATTGCAAATTCTTCCATAAGGGATGAGACTCTATCCTTTCCTTACAAGTGCTGTCTGATCCAGTAAATGTGTGGAAAAACGCCATGGCATGTCGTCTCACTTAAGCTTGTTGCTACAATATTGAGGTTGATCACATTTGTTGTTTTCCCTGCTTTAAGAAAATCCAGATATCTGCCAAAGGATTTTGATTCGTAGGGCACATATAACATTATTGTTGGACTTTGCCACTTTAGCAACAGCCACTGCAAAGCTAGCTTCAATTTGAAGGTCTCTCTTATAAGAAACACTAAGACAATGTTCGTGTAACAGTTCTACCAGTTTCTTGCTCCTTGTTTAGGAATGAAATGGCAGGGCCAAAAACATTGCTAGCGGAGGTTCACACTTGAGGTTTGCTGAAAGAGAACTCATGTAAAGCATGGTAAGCTGACTGATAGAGAGAATCTCTCTAGGCTGTGGGTGCTGATTTGACCCGACAAGGAGTTGACGGAAGACGTGTTGGAATGGATAATTCGTCACAATCTTTGGGAAACGGCCCTCTGAAACTAAAAGTGCCATGTTCCAAAACTGCTTTACGCAATATTGATGCTGCTAAGAGTACACTCTGGTGTTTGATAGGCCTCAGCAATTGTCATTCGGGCCGCTTCTGAGCAGACAAGGTAAACACCATCTCCAATACCTTTCTCTTCTGTTAAATCTGAGAAATGCTCGAGCACTCTCTCTTTTAAGAGAGTTCGATTCACCATCTTTTGGATGCCATGCTCTTTCAACCTTTCTGCCATCATATCTGTTAGATCTTGAAGTGAAAAAATTGTACGCCTTCCAATAATTTCTTCATTGATGAATTGGAGCTACTCATTTTCTACCGTATCTTCCACATTTTTAGGTCTTTCTTGTTCCTTACTTGTGATCATCTGACAATATCGCTTATTGAATTCAGAGTAGCAATTTCTATGATACTTGGCTTCGATGACCACCAATTCTCCTTCTGTAAGACATGCCACAATATGATCATCTCTTAATAAAATAGCTTTTTTTTGAATTTCTTTTGCCAGGCTCAGCTTCTGGAAATAATGATCCGCTGCATGAGTTTCATTACCACAGAATAAGCACACATAACGGTAATTGCTTGTAGCATTTCGTTTTGGTACTTTTCTTGGAGAAGATAACAGTTGACGCCCTTTTGCGCGGTTAAGAGCTTAAACCTTGTATAATTGATAATATGATTTGTGCCAGGATGCACGGTGTCTACTCATACACTGTATATAATAAATCTGTTTAACGTCGGCCTATTTTCTCTACTGAGGACTATCACCGACGTCTGTAGATCGGCTACTCTCAACCAGGAACTTTGTCGACCCTCTCCTCTGTCGAAGTGTAAGATTCTTCTACTTGCCTACCATTGAGTAGACAAAGGACCGATTTTCCTATTTTTGGAACTTCTGGAAAGTGAGAATGATTTTGCATTATAACAAAAACATTATGACACTTCTTATTAGTGCAGTGTAATAATTGAAAAACAAGTAATAGAAGCTTTTCTCTAAAAAATTCTAAGGGATAGCAAAAATACAATTACGTATGTGTTCCTGTGAACGGTCCATGCTATAAGTGTCTGAAGGACGTTCCCCTATGATGGGCTCGACTTAATTCAGACATACACAAAATACAAAATTTATACTTACTTCAATTTTTGCTCAACGGTACTTCACAGATGGTATCAACTAGAACGTCGCTACACTGTCTTATTCTAAACTCAGTAAGACACAATGAAAGAAAACGGGACTTAGGTAAAAGTTTTATATTGGGTGGGTCTTTAGGCATTTTTAGTGGTACAATATAGGTATGCGAAAATATAGAAAGTTAAGAAAGATATCGGTCCATACCACACATATTGAGTATTTTGACAACCTCTACCATCCAATTGCTTACGTTGGAGCACTCGACTGACACCAAAAAATTCAACTTAAAAGTTTGAAATTTGTAACTTTGCGGGCTTCCTCGCTTGCCTGTCTTTATTACGAATTGTAAATTCACTTAGGTAACTTCGGGTACTCTGTTATAGAGCTCAGATATGCTTGAATCGTACCAGATTAGAACTTGATATTTATATGTTCAGGCAAGGCGAGTCCCATGTACACACACATGGTAAAAGAGCGACATGTATTCTGAATCACTGAAGAACCACATGTGGGCAAATACGGTGCAAAATGTGTCAGTTTCCCGTCAAAATCGACTGCTAACTTTGTGAATTGAAGGTAAAAATTTCGACATCCTTGAAACATCTCCCTTCTGAAATATCCATGAAGGGCTACTAAGCCGTCCTCATAGGCGATGTCTTGCGTGAGCTGCAGTGCTACACAACATTGGATTGCAAAAGAAGATTAGAAGAAATTAGGCATTTTTTGAACAGTTCCTAAAATGACGTCTTGTGCATCACGTCACAATTTCGATGCAGTTCCAAAAATGAACCATTGTGTACGTTGTAAAAAAATTTAGGTATAATTTCGTATAGGGATAACTATTATTGAATAAGGTAATGACGAACCGTTGTGCACCTTATTTCTTTATGGTAGTTCCAAAGAATTTGCAATAAAAACTTTCGGAATCAGATTTTATTACAGCCTCGCAAAATCCCGTCAAATGAGATTTTCCTGGGTTTTGCAGAGGTTAATATTTTGTACATATAAGTTCATTAATATTCCCACGAGCGACTTTTTCTGTCGTTTTAAAAGACACATTTAGCTACTATAAATAGTTGTAAAATGTATGTGTAGTTTATTTTAAAACAAATCTTTATATAATTTTGAAGAGATTGTCCTTAAGATACCTAGCAATTGAAGCGTTTCTTAGTATGAATAGTTAATTTCACCTTAAATAAAATGAAGCTTATTATTTAGTTTTTCAAGTTTGAACCAGACTGATAATATGGATTCCAGATGACATTTTATGCTCGTCGCAGTCTCAAATACTCTTTAAAAAATGTATTTTTTATTTAACTCATATCATTGGCAATGTATTTAGCCTCTTTGTGATAGTGATACTAATATCTGTGATAGGTGGGATTTGTTGTAATCACGTCATTTCTATTTTTTTTTCTACAGGCCATTTACGTTATTAAGTCATGTTTCTGTAAATCGTAGTATTTAGTTAATCAAATAACTATTCATAGAATTGTTTTTTCATTCCATTTTCCTGGATATATCGTTTAGACCACCACTTATGTGGTCTCTAATATTTTGAATATTCTTGTAATGTTTTACATGCATATAGTTTATACAGTAGTGGCACTTGGAAATATTGGGTCGAACCCTATAATAAGATAGAGTGAAATACAAATAGCAAAGTAATGCACGTGAAAGAGAGTGATATATTAACATTGATGCCAGCAACTCAGCAAGAATGTTAGAGTTCAGCCGGCTAAAGAGAAAAACAGTAATGGCGTAGTATATATCTGTTTCTTTTCTGATAGATAGATGATGTAAAATATTCTAATTGGAATAATGTTCTTGAATGTGTAGCCTAAATTGTTGATAAAACTCTTCATGGACCATATCCTTAGTTTTCTTTAATATAAATATTTTAATTTCTTTGCAAATATTTTACTTTTCTCATTTCAATTTTGCAACTTTATTACGAATATTATTTTGGAACAACATGAAGTCATCAAAATTTGAGAGCTCATCAGATTTTTATTTTTAGGAAATTGCTTTATTATGTCTGATGTCAAGTTTATATTAATACCACTATAAAAGTAGATATTAAGACAGTATTTCATATCTTTTTTATGGCAGTGGATCATAATAAAAAAGTATATAGCCTAAAATTCTTTTAGTTACTTCGGAGTTTTTTTTGCTCTCTAAATATAATTAAAATAACGCAATTATAACTCTATGCATCAAATTCAGGAAATGTGGAGTGTGAAAGAATTATAAGCGTGCAATTTATAATTTAATGATCCCCGGAAGTTATTTTTTGAACTACTTGCTAAAATCTTCTCGAGTATCACCATCACGTAAAGTCATTAATAATAAGGGCATATTTAAAACCTAATTTAAATTTGAGTTAATTAATGGGTTCTTCATATGAGTAATAATAGGGCTGAATTAATCTGCTTAAATGATAATTTAATACATTGCTTGTCAATAATGTGTGTAGAATTCATGAAAGGCGAAATAGAATCCCTATAAATTAAATTGCCTTATTACTTGAAAAGCTCATACGCATGATATAAGACAGACAAATAAATGATATAGAAAAAAAAAATAAAAAAATTACATCCACGCAATATTTGACTTTCATGTAATTTCTGAGATACAGGGTGATAAACTAATTTTGGTCTGAATTTATTTTGACCAGAAAGTCCTTACTAATGATCGGATTTTGTTTAAGTTTTAGACACTTTATACTGTTATAATTGTTTAAATTTGTTTTTCCTGTAAAAAAGATCACTCTGTATATATATTTTTTAACATTCAGTTGCCAATTATGAAAGCCCATACATCACTAAACAAAACCACGCAATTAGATTCTTTGACGCATTTTTATTGATTTTTTTTTACAAACGATTGAATTTGGCAAAATTGAGAATTTGAAGAAAATAACTTGATTTCCTTACATTAATTGTCCAAATAAATAAAAATGGTCAAGTTAAATTCGGTAAATAATGTTCAATATGGAAAAGAAATTTACAACCAAAGTTTTTTTTATTCCAAAGAAAGTGTAGCGTTTAAATAAGTAAGTACATTTTAAAGTAGGAACCATTAAACAGTTTTCTTTTTATTATAATTATAGTATAATTATAGTAGGCCTAGATAGTTTGCCATGTCTACGTTTGTTGTCATAAACATTATAACTAGTGCACTTTTAATGGTTAACTTAGTCTGCAAATAATCATGCTTTATAATTTTACAAATGAGGAATATGCCGATATTATTTATGTTTATGGATTGTGTGATGGTAATGGTAGACAAGCCGCAGAGGAATACCATATTCGTTTTCCTAACAGAAGAACACCAAACCATCAGACATTTTCAACTGTGTATCGCTATGCAAGGGAGCACGGCAGGTTTCCATCATCAAATGTCAAACAAAATATTGTTCAAAACGTCGAGGAGCAAGAAAATATCATTAATATTGTTCAGGAAAATCCTGAAGTAAGTACCCAATGAATAAGTGCCCAATTAGGAATTCTTCATGTGCGGGTTTAGTGAACTCTAAATAAAGAAAGATTACATCCATATCATATTGAGCAAGGGCAAAGGCTTCAACAGGGCGACAATGTAAATAGGTTAGAATTTTGCCAGTGGATTATTGATCACAGACCGGCTACATATCTAACTTTATTCACAGACGAGGCCCAATTTATATGAGATGGCGTATTTAATTCAAGAAATTCGCATAACTGGGCCGAAAACAATCCTCATGCTATAAGAGAAGCCCATTCTCAACATAAGTTCTCGGTAAATGTGTGGTGTGGTATGATTAACAGCAACCTAATTGGTCCAGATAGTCTTCTGGCAAGGCTAAATACAGAGGTGTATTTAGATTTTTACAAAATATTTTACCTGATTTTATGCAAGGTATTAATATAAGAGGACAATACTTCCAGCATGACGGAGCTCCTCCTCATTTTGGTATTGAGGTTAGAAGGCATTTGGATAATGAGTATCCAAACAGATGGATTGGATATGGGGACCTTATCCTTGGCCGGCTAGATCACCAGATTTCAACCCCATCGATTATTTTTTGGGGATATCTCAATTGAAGTCTACAGTGTCCCAATAAATAGTAGGGAACAATTAGAAACAATTAAGCGCAAATTAAGAAATCTATTAGCAATTTAAATGAACGCCAACAACAATGTATGGAAGCTGGAGGTTCTCATTTTGAAAATTTTCTCTAAGTATTTGTAATATTTTTAAATATACTTTTGTAAATATTTATTTCACCATTTTTATTTATTTGGACAATTATATACCATATACTTATATGGATTTGTTTAGCGGTGAATGGGCTTTTATAATTGGCGACTGAATGTTAAAAATATATATACAGGGGGATCTTTTTTACAGGAATCGGAAAAACAAATTAAAAAAGTCCGACCCTGCAATTAAAAAAAAATTAAATAGCAATCTATCAACTGTGATAAGTGTATAAAGTGTCTAAAATTTAAACAAAATCCGATCAATAGTAAGGACGTTCTGGCCAAAATAAATTTAGACCAAAATCAGTTTATCACCCCGTATCTGAGAAATTAAGAGCGACAGGAAAATTTCAATGTGCGTTCCTGAATACCCAAGTGGCCCTCTACCGCCACTGGAAGTATGTACAGTTCCTCATGAAACACCCTGTATATAATATGACAAAACTGGACCAGAGGAATAATAGGTAATCAAAGCACAATTTATTTTTAGTTACACGAGAGTGTAGGCGGTGTTGGCACACCACTTATTTTATTTTGTGTAGTTTCACCTTATTTAACTATCCTTTTAATATGTTGTGACGCTTTCTTCTCCGCCCCATCCGGCGACGAGGAGAAAAAGGCCACTCTTTGACACTCGACCTCCGGAAACGAGTCTTCGGTTTAAGCTCGGACACCAATCCTAGCTAAAGTGATAGGACACACTATCCTCAAGCCGAGTACGCGAGGCTGAGTAGCTCAAGTGGAGAAAGTATACTCTAATGGGTCAGTAAAACTCAGAATTTTTCAATAATATCAGTATATTCAATTTAACCTACCATATACAAATCTAGGTATATACTAATTGAATACCTCGACCAAATTTTACAGGTTCGAAATACCGAGATGAGGGCAAGCGACACAACGAAAGGGTAGTACCAGATGATTCAGGTGACAGGGAAGGCAAGCTGCAAAATAATAATACAAAAATATACGGCAAAGCATTAGCAGAGAATAAACGATGACATATGGCAATGTTCTATACAGTACTTGGCTAGTACATCACTTTACTTACTCTTCTAGGGACTTACTTCCTATGGTTACGGTCGGGCACGTCTGTTCCGGTAGAGCGATTCAATCAACTTACTATCGGAGTGGGAGTCGACGCCAGATGGATGTGTTGCTGGTCGATGACGTGGTTCGGAGCTTGGCCAAAATTCTGCAGCTCGAATATGATATACTACACTTGGGTTCGAATCTTGGAGTGGACACGTCTGCTGCCGATGAGTCGCTCGGCTGACTGCCAGCACGGGATGAATTTAATTATTTCCTTCAAATATTTCCAAGTGAGAGAAACAGCGATGTGCGATGGATTAGCGTGACGTTAAACGGATTTAGAAAATATTTCGGAACATTTCGCGATTAAAATAATTCAATTATCTGAATATTATACTCGTAGACCGGAGCAAGCAGCAGTACACGTGTTTCGTGTATGAAGGCAGCCAGGGAACTGAATTATCGGATATTTTAAGTATTCCTTTGTACCGAAAGAATGACGTCGACGGGTGACGTCAAATCGACTTAAAAATATTTTAATTACCTTGCCTGTTGCGACTTTAGAAAACTTCGCGTAAATTGATGCAGGATGGAAAATCTTACAAGACCACCTCGGGTAACTGTTGACCGGCTACTGAAATATTTGCTGTGGGTTCGCACGACTATACAGGTTCTCCCTACCTCGCTTTCTCTTTACCTGAGTGCACCTGTACTTTACAACTGGTATGTTTACTCGGCGATAAAATGATAATTCATATAAAACAGTATTAATAAATATAATTTTTCTGTGCAGATTGTGGTAACGAAAAACGCTTTGTTACAATGTTCATGTTTCTGAATTAAAAGAATACAAAGATAAGTATAATAAAGACATATTGTCGAAGAGAAATTATCAGACTAACCAATGCTAAGTTTCCATCGAACATAATTCTTAATATATGCTGGAAATGTACTAATTTATGAACACGTGCTTATCTTACACATTTATTCAAAAAGCAGGACGCCAACTGTAGTAAAACTATCGACTAATTTTAGATTTATGTTTCTTAGGAAAATTGTTCGGAAATGTGGTCACTGTAACATTGTCTCTATATAACTGAGTATAATAATATTTGTAAGGTGCAAAATCACGCTCTAATTTTATGGCGTGTAATAACTACAATTTTAAATGAAAATCACAGTATATTTTAGGTAATGTTTATGTGTAATGATGAGAATACAATACAATATACATGTGCAATGTGTATATACAGTATACAAAATATAGATTTAAGAAATGCAAATTCTATCTTAATCTGTTCCTAAACTTTAATATATCAATATAAATTTAGATTCATGTATTCTATAAATAATAATAACGATAATAGCAATAATAACTGTGGTGTATTTTTTAAATACAAATATAGATACCAAAAAAGAAAGTTTCTAAAAGTGCGACTTTATGTAATAGAAATTAATTGAAATTACTAAGTAAATCGATATTAGTTTGTCTAAAATATTATACTTAATGTTAATTTTTATCCATAATAAAATTGCAAAATTACTTGCTTTTCTTTAACTTTCTATTTAAATCTTGCATACTTTACTTAAAACACTTCCTCACATAATCAATTGATGAAATTTTGTACAGTACTAATACCGGATGTACAATACTTTATTTCATCTTTACTCTTGCAAATATCTGCACGTAGGGTCGCGGGGGTGAAAATTGTCGTCAAATCTTGTTTCCCTTATTTAATACACTTTCTGACACAATTAATTGATGAAATTTTGAATTGTTACTAAGATCAGATGATAATACAGTATTCTACCAATACTTTTACAAATATCCGCACATAGGGGGCGCGGGGGTGCAAATCGAAGGAGCGAGAAATCAAAACAAATCGTTAAGAGACGAATTTTTATTGAGCGACCTCTGGGGGGTTAATCGTCCAAAAAGTATGACTAAAAAGTAGAAAATAAAAAAATACTATTGTACGAATGTAAGAAAAGCAAGGCGCACGTCGAGGGCACTATTGAGAAAAATACGAATATGCAAGAGATATATAATTTGAACCTGAATTTTCAACGGCAATGATACTAGTGGCGCGGAAAGACGCTATAATTATACCTGTACACCAGTCAGGTGAAAAATATTTAGTAACAAATTAGGTCAATCTCAAACATTAATAACTTTGCAAAAAGTTTCGAAAAGTGCCTTAAGAAACATTTAAATAATTAAGTATCTAAACAGGAACAAAACAGTACACAAGAAGCAGTTTGGATTTAGACCAACCTTAGCAGCAGAAGATGCTATTGTTGAACTAGTGTTTAGTGGCTTATGGTTTGAATAACAATAAAAATGTCTTGATATATTTTTTGATTTAGCTAAATCTTTCGACATAATCGAATTATTAATACACAATTTTATGGTGCATACGACCACGGTAGGTTAAGTTGGCTAGGTTCGCGCACCTAGCCAACCTAACCTATCGTGGCCATATGCACCTAGCAAACCTAACCTATCGTATCGTATTAACAGGTCTCAGACAGCTTAGGGCTCAGCTTTTCTAAAGACATCCCCATGAACTACCTATGACACCTAAGCCACCCATGATACCCCCCATGAATCACCCATGACACCCCATGAACCACCATACACTTCTTCGCCGATCCTGATGGTCACATGCCATCCAGTTCATGATGTCATTGAGAATCCCCTACTGAGTGGTCCAGAACCGGTTTGCCTATCTACTCTCTAGCTGTGACCACAGACCACAGGCAGCAGACAGACATGTTTTGAAAATAACTTTTTTGGCTTCAGGGGACCTATAAATGTGTAAATTTATCGAAAACTCAAAATCGATCTTTGCACGATCACAATACTTTCCTATAAGTACTTACGTGAAAGTAAAAAGGGGTTAAAGTTTAGTACTTCTGTAACCATGACTTAAGTTTTGCATTTTAATGTTTTGTGTAACTAATAAGAGCACTATCTATAGGCGTTATACAAAATTCTGCTGTATAATGTAGAAGTTGTATAAATGCAAAAATAATAAATGTTTGTCAAGTAAAAATACCTACTACTAAAGTCCAGTATTACACTGTTTCCTATGGAAAGAAATCAATTCATTGCATTCAATCAAGGTGTACAATGTGCGTTTCCAAATCAATTGAAAATAATATTCTATGACTTGCGAAATATTAGATTAATCCCAAGGAAGGACCACAGCGCAGGGCTGTTGTGCATCGCCAGCCGTAGACTAGTTTCGAGCTTGTTAGCTCTCATCAATAGGATATAGGCGAATGCACAACAATACTTCACTGTTCCTCTAGTCATCAAATTACACACAAGAGGTGCCCGCAATTTATATATAGCTCCATCTGGTGGCGATTTATTGCAATCAATCAATATTTTGTTAAATCTTTCTATTTTTATATATTTTACATGGAGGACTTCTTACTAAGAGCTATTTTAATCAGCATTATTGCAAAATAACCATGTTAATGTTCTAATTAGTCACTTCTTTATTTGATAGACAACAAAGAGTGTCTTCTGCAGCTTGTGTTTCCTACATCTACTAAGAAATGCTAGAACCAGGGTTATAAAATTTACTATAAAATTAATTTAAATATGTGAGAAGAAATCAATAAGGAATCTTGAAACTGAGTATAAATATGCTACTGAATAATACAAAAGCTGATTTGATCGATTAATTCTGTGATGCCTAACTTTGAATATCACAGCGATTCGTTCAGTTCGATCTAATTTGAAGGGTGCCAGAAATGTTCCATTAAAATTTGGTTTCCGTGTCAAATAAATCTATCTTTGCCGCTCTGAAAGTGTAAATTTCTCCATTTTTCCCTCTAAGGAGGTATTAAAACAATGTAATCTGCCAGCAGAAGCAAACCAGTCGTGTTGCAGTGTTCTTCGAATCATGCCATTAGTTATTCTAGAAGGTTGCGACTGTAACTATCTTTCCGGTAGAGTGACATTGTTTGGCGTATTTACAGCCGCGGAGGCCGCGGCGGTGGTGAATCTGCCCCCAGGCGCTTTGCGCTATTTAGAGACTACTTGTGAATAGGGTGGCGAGGAGTAGTGAGGAAATGACAGGGGTTCGGTTCAGGAGCAGGAGCAGTGATCAGTGATCAGTGATCAGTTTAGGGGTGGGGGGCAATTAGTGTGGTGGGGGTAAATATGGTGGTGGGGGGCAATTAGTGTGGTGGGGGTAATTAGACTGGTGGGGGGTAATTAGATTAGTGAGAAGTAATTAGAGTGATGGGATGTAAGTACGGTGGTGGGAGGTAATTAGACTAATATGATGTAATTAGAGTGGTGGGAGGTAATTAGAGTGATGTGATGTAATTGTGGTGGTGGGGGGCAATTAGATTAGTAAGAAGTAATTAAAGTGGTGTGATGTAATTGTAGTGGTGGGAGGTAATTAGAGTGATGTGATGTAATTGTGGTGTGATGTAATTGTAGTAGTGGGAGGTAATTAGGGTGATGTGATGTAATTGTGGTGGTGGGGGGCAATTAGATTAGTAAGAAGTAATTAAAGTGGTGTGATGTAATTGTAGTGGTGGGAGGTAATTAGAGTGATGTGATGTAATTGTGGTGTGATGTAATTGTAGTAGTGGGAGGTAATTAGGGTGATGTGATGTAATTGTGGTGGTGGGGGGCAATTAGATTAGTAAGAAGTAATTAAAGTGGTGTGATGTAATTGTAGTGGTGGGAGGTAATTAGTGGAATGATGGGTAATTAGAGTGGTGGGAGGTAATTAGAATGGTGTGATGTAATTGTAGTGGTGGGGGGTAACTAGAGTGGCCTGATGTAATTGTAGTGGTGGGGGGCAATTAGTGGAATGATCTGTAATTAGAGTAATTGCATGATGGATAATTATTGTGGTGGGGGGTAATTAGAATGTTGTGATGTAATTGTGGTGGTGGGGGGCAATTAGATTAATAAGAAGTAATTAAAGTGACGTGATGTAATTGTAGTGGTGGGAGGTAATTAGAGTGATGTGATGTAATTGTGGTGTGATGTAATTGTAGTAGTGGGAGGTAATTAGGGTGATGTGATGTAATTGTGGTGGTGGGGGGCAATTAGATTAATAAGAAGTAATTAAAGTGGCGTGATGTAATTGTAGTGGTGGGAGGTAATTAGGGTGATGTGATGTAATTGTAGTGGTGGGAGGTAATTAGAGTGATGTGATGTAATTGTGGTGGTGGGGGGCAATTAGATTAATAAGAAGTAATTAAAGTGGCGTGATGTAATTGTAGTGGTGGGAGGTAATTGTACTGGTGTGATGTAATGGTAGTGGTGGGGGGCAATTAAAGTGGTGGGTGGTAATTAAAGTCGTGTGGTGTAATTGTAGTGGTGGGGAGTAATTGGAGTGGTATGGTAATTAGAGTGGTGGGTGGCAATTATAGTGGTGGGAGGTAATTAAAGTCGTGTGATGTAATTTTAGTGGTGGGGGGTAATTGGAGTGGTGTGATGTAATTGTAGTGGTGGGAGGTAATTAGGGTGATGTGATGTAATTGTGGTGGTGGTGGGGGGTAATTATATTAGTGAGAAGTAATTAAAGTGGCGTGATGTAATTGTGGTGGTGGGGGGCAATTAGATTAGTAAGAAGTAATTAAAGTGGTGGGAGGTAATTGTAGTGGTGTGATGTAATTATTGTGGTGGGGATGACTCAATTAAGGTGGTGTGATGTAATTATAGTGGTGGGAGGTAATTAAAGTCGTGTGATGTAATTGTAGTGGTGGGGGGTAATTGGAGTGGTGTGGTAATTAGAGTGATGGGATGCAATTAGAGTGGTGGGAGGTAATTAAAGTACTGTGGTAATTAGAGGACAATTACAGGTAATTTAAGTAAAAATAAAGGTAATTGCAGTAAAAATAATGGTGATTAAAGCAATTATGGTCAATCCATCCGTCTAGCCGTTCGTATGCAGACAGTTAAATAATTCTCTATTATGTTGTATTGTCTTATTGCACTTTGTATTTTTTTACGATGAGATAACAAACATTCATTCATGATTATATACCTAACCACTTTATTTACCTGCCTTATCCTTATGCTGATAAACAATTGCGACCTATCTGTCTTATCTTTATATCGATCAACAATTATTTTACCTGTCTTATCTTTAGGGACATCTGTCTTATCCTATGCTGATTTATGAGATGTACATTTACGACCTGCCTGTCTTATCCACCGAGATTTTTATCAGTGAATTTGTGAAAGGGGACATTTGCATTGTTATTTCAGTACATGCAGCGTACCCTCTTTATGGCTTTTGTGTACTTAACATCTTGACATCACAAGTGAGGAGAACGTGTAGCTGTTTATTTTAGTTTTTATTTTTTAGAATTGAAACACATGATTTACATTTTCTTATATTATTTATTACCTATTCTGTCACATTACTATTTTCATACTATTTATTACCTATTCTACTACATTACTAACTAATTGTCTTTTTATTTTATCTTGCACCAAAAAATCCACCTTGAACTGATCCATCCAATGCATTATAGGTCAAGTAGGCATCGTGAAGTATAAGTTCAGGGAACTTTGTTTTTCGTGTCTCAAACTCTGTTATTATGTCAACTCTATAGTGTGGTAATAATTAGAATGGTGGGAGGTAATTGTATTCTTCTGATCATGCGTGGTGAGAGTGACTACTAATATAAATAGAATGCTTCTGCATCACACAATTAAAACCTATCGTCGATAAGTCAAGAGCTAGCAAGTGAATGTTGTGCAACCATCCGATAGTAAACAATAATAAATTGACAATATATTTTCATCATCACATTTTGTGTAAGTTGATAAAAAAAATTATCCTTTCTGAATATGTATGATTAATATGTTTGTTTTATTTTATTTATTTTTTTATTTTAGTCCAACTGACAATGTGGATGCAATATTCAGCTCAACGGTGGGTACGGGCAGAAGACATTAAATCGCCCATTGAAAGGTTGTCTTGTGAACTGAGTGACTTAATCAAGGATTCGCAGCATTCATTAGTTTATGATACAAATGTCTTCTACGATATTGAAGAAACTGAACGCATTGAAAAAGATTGCAGGACGTATGCTGCTGGTGCAAATCTATGTTACAAATATTCACGAGGCTTTTTAAATTTGGACGAATTTTGTGAGCATATGATTAGAATAGAATTAAGACACTTTCTATATGACTTAGTGAAGTACTTGCCTAAGGAACTTATTGAAAAATATCAACTGGACCAGTCTGATGGTGATACGGGCAGTTAAATAATTCTCTATATTGTATTTATTGTTAGATATAAATAATTATTATATTGTCATATTGCACAATTATAGTATCTTAAAAAAATTTCTTTGTATTTTCATATATTATGGTGAGGTTAGAAATAAAACAAATATTAAAATAATGCATGTATTTCATTACCTATCTTGATTACATAACTAAGAGGTATACCTTAATAAACCTAAAGAGTTTTTATTCCAATTTTACATTTAAATCTATGATATATTTTGTAAAGAAAGTGAACATTGCAAGAGCATAATGACAATAATTATTATTAAGAAGCCAGTATACAGTACCGAACACGGTAGCTCGGGTAATACCATCACCATCTATTAGACCCTACAATAGTGTACCTAAAGTGTGTTTACTTTAAGCAGAAATCCGCCTTACCTTAAATTTACTTCATCTTATGTAGTTTCAAAACCTCATGAGCTTTGCCTTCATATGCAAAGATACATAACTTCGGCCATCGCGTCGGTCGGCTCAATTACATGAATACTGATCTCCGATTTTGTGTTGTTTTAAATATTGTTTAAAGACTATATGCATACTACTGTATTAGTATTAATCACTATAATTGAAACATATAAGTAATTTATTTTGTCAAACTTATGTAACGAGGTATATGGTAGATAACTGAGTAAATGTTTTCAAAATGTACTCATAACGGGCGCATTTCATGGGGGTTTTGAAAGTACTCTACTACATCACTAAACAAATCACGTTCAAACAAAGTTAGGAATTAGAAAAGAGTATATTTATGCCATTTAGTTTGATACCTGGTAGACGACGCATAAAGTGATAATAGTATGTGGTGTATATTGTCTTGGACTATGTTTTCAATATGTAGGGTTAGAATTACTATCCCGTCGAAGTCTAGAAAATAAATTATTAAAGGTTTTAAGTATCAACTAAATTCGTGTACATCAAGGCAATTTGATTAGTATTGAGAGCTCGTTACATTGGTACGTGTTTATTTATGCCTACGCACGCCTGTGTTATTTTACACCACCACGTACATTACTCCTTAAAATCGGAGACATTAGAAGTTTAGATTGTTGAAATGGCGAACAAAATAATGGGGTCCCATAAGCCCCTCCTATCTATTGGAAACAAAGAAAACGTATATGTTTACAAATAATTTATTTAAAAATAATGAAGTTATCTTCAACGAAGTCGCGAACGGCGTTATCGGTAAAGAGAATTTCATCTGTTATAATAATTTTATAATAGTTTTTTTACTTAACATTTACTAACATAATTTTGTACTTGACATTATTGTGCTCTAACATCAGTTTTGTAACATTCTTAGTAAATAGTTTTAAATGACCAGAGGTTTTAATTTCACTGGGTAAAACATTGTATAAGCGTAAACAATCACTAAACGTACGCTTTTTTTATAATTTTCAATAGATCCCACTGGATAATTGTGCAATTTAGCTCTTAACTAAGAAAGGCGATTAAGATAGGTGTACTCGATTTTTTGTCTATTTTATACATTAAAACGCTAGCAAAACTTTACTGATATGCTTGTGAAAAATAACAAAATAAATGAAAATTACTAAACTAGAATACAAACGTGCATAAATTTAAGTACCTCTGCTGTACTTTAGGCTAGAATTAGAAGGACAACAACCATAACAAACAATAATTACAAGGCGGCTCTCTTTACGGTCTGTAAAAAAGTTTGCATTTAACGAGTAAAGAGAATTTACTCAATAACTCCAAATCTAAAATGTTATACTTCACTTAACACCCATTTACAATTTGATTTTGTATGTACTTCTTTATATTTACTATTTAAATCCATAATTAGAGGGCAATAAGTATATATCTAACTCGCCAACAGAGGTACCTCATATTAATGGCATTTCAAAGCCGTCCATGACTACTGGTTCACTGCTGTCAATCTTAAGTATTTTTAATTTGTTAATGTATTGCATTGTACTATATTTTTATCCTTTTACCTTCGTAAAGATATGGTAGTACTTTATACCACGAAACCAGTAGCCGCCTATTATAGAGTTTGTGAGGTAAAAGACCTTTAAATTTTTCTAATTTCGAACCTATAAAAAATTGTACCTACCCGTAATTTCGTTTTAAGTTGCATTTAAACTCGCATATAATGACAGGTAACACTGTAACAGTTGGGATTCTCTGTTGTTAAATCCTAACATATGAGATCTGTTTACTGCCAGGCAGTGCCAGGCGGTAGATAGAATATCCTTGAAATCAAATAACAATGTTTACGTATCTGTTTGCGGTCAAAAATTTACTATAACAAATAATCTACGTCGACACTAGAGATTTAGCTGTAATGTAAATTCGCAACAAAACGTTACATTTATGTCAAATTTATGTAATAATACGAAAAATAAGTTAAGTAAACATTTGTTGCTCCGCATAAACGACAGCCACTTACAAAAAGCTATGTACTATGTGATGGAGTCGACGTGATCGCGCAAAACAAATAAAAATATATATCATTTACAAAACACCTTATATGCACGACTATGTTGGTAGGCAGAGTGAACTGAGAAAGACGTCTGATATACTTATAATATATGAATTGAAATGGGAAAGAAAAAAAATGGCTTTATATATCCCATCCTATCTACGGAAACCATAGAAAACGCAAGTGTTTAGAAATAATTTATTTAAAAAATGAAGTTCTACAACAAATGAAGTATGAAGTCCTAAAAAGCGTGTGTTATAATTTTAGATCAGAATAGATTTTTTATTTAGCATAAGCTATTCACAATAGTAATATAATTTTGTACCTAGTCATTATTGTGTTGTAACATCTATTGTATATAGTTTTGTAAAACGTAGGAGCGTAAACAATCACTAAAAGTTGACAATTTTTATAGTTTTCAGCTGATCTCACCGGATAATTGTGCAATTTAGCTAGGTAGACACTAGATTTTTGTCAATTCTAGATATTAAAACGTTAGCACATCAATTTCAGGAAATTTTATAGATGAATTCCTGGCAGATTTAATAAAAAGTTATTATAGCCGCTAATTAATACTAAGTCAATTAATTTAATATGGTAATTACTTTTACACAATTAATATCGATATAATATGCTAATTTATCACTCAATTAAATCCATTATTGTATATTGCATTAAAAATAGCTTCTTTTTCTGTTCTATGTACTTTCAAAATTTTTAACTGTATCGAGACTGCCAATATAGAGGTCGATGTAAGTACTATTTACAATAGGTATATGAAAGACATAGTGTCTACACTAATAGATCTTGAAAGATAAGACTCTCATGCTACCTATATAAGTAACGAATCTTGGAAATAAATAAATAACACAGAAATTAGACAACCCCCAATTCCAGAAGCCAGAGCTAGTGCGATTGCCCTATCGACCAGACCAGACAAATACATTTATATATAGAACAACGTTGATTGTGCGGCATATAAACTAATGTTAGTATTATTAGAAAAGCAATCTAAGACGACGAGACAAATATAAACTTAGTATATACCTACATAAATCTTTTTACACAAAAAGTTTACTAAAATGGGTCAGCAAAAGGTAGTTTATAACAAACCAATTTATGTGGGTTTTTGCATCTTGGAATTGTCAAAGACGGTATTGTACAACGCGATCAAAGAGAGTTTGGGGATAAGACGTCTCTTTTATACTGTGATACTGATAGTTTGATTCTAAAAATAATGACAGAAAATTTGTATGACTTTATACTAGATAACCGGGACAAATTCGATACTTCAAATTATCAAGACGGAAATATATTTGATATCCCGAAGGATCCATCAATTTCAGGAAATTTTTATAGTTCAAAGATAAGATTATATGTGGTATTAATGTCTAACTGACTCTTCAAATAGTAATTTTGTACTATATTGTTTCGGTTGGTTGAGAATAATTTTAATAAAGCGCTTTTGAATTATGTTTTAATTTATCTAAAGTCGTATCATAGGTCGATCCCCCAAATGACTATTCCATTTTTATTATTGATTCAATCAATGCCTTGAAAACGTTAATTGTGGTTTTTTGTATTAAAGATGTTTCGGATCTAATAAAATTTATGTAATAATTTGCATAATTTGTTATTCAGAAATCTATGTGTTGATGTCACTTTAAAAACTGGAAGTGGATACCTAAATACTTCATTTGGTCTGTTATCTCTATAAATTTGCCGCAATTACAAATTAATATGTTGTTGCAGTCATGCTATGTGATATTTATATTGGTTTGACCCATTGTATTCGGCGAGAAAGTGATATATTTTGTTTTTTGTATTCAAGGACAATAAGTTCGAATTTGGCCATTACCATTGCTTGTTTAATGTTTACGACTTCTAAAATCACGTAGTCATAAATTTTTATGCCATAAAATTCTTTAATTGTCTACCTTTGACAACCGGGCTCATCCATTTAAAAGTACAATGGTGTCATCTTTAGTAAATCCTTAGATGCTAATCTGTAATTTAGATACACATTTTTTTATAGACACGTATCGTTTTACCATAGAAGAACTTTAACTTATGGCTCCAAGAGGACATTAAAAAAGAGGTGAAGTACTCATGACTTTTTGATTACGTGAATATACAGATTAATAAAAATATTGATTCCACCCATGAACAAAGAATTCGGGGGAAATTACGTCATTTGCTGCCTGTAATACTGACACTAATAAATTATTATCTAATTGTGATAAATAACAATATTTACAAGAATTTTTTCTCTTCTATTATATCTAACTCAATAAATTGTCCTTCTGTTTAAGACATATCTGTATAAATATTATTTTATTTACTAGGTCTTTAGGATTTAACTCCGCCATTGCTGCGAGTAATACATCTAACTTATCGTTTTCCACAGAACTATGCTCAACATCATTTATGGCAGCCATTAACCGCCGCATGTTTTGTTCTGATTCGGTTTTAAAAAAATTGTATATCAGAGCGACCCCACGGTAAAGCCTTTGTTGTAATGGGAATAAGAAAACGTTTATCGTCGTGGTAAGACAAAGCTACTTTATTCTTCATTCCTGTATAAATATCATGCAAAACGCTGCGAAACGTGTTAATTTTTCTAAATACTACACCACCTTTTTCAACAATTTGTCTGTAATCATGTGCCGATAGCTCTTTTTGAATAACTAATCTTTTCACGCCTTTGGCTTTCTTTAGTTCTTTACCTACAGATCGTACGTGATATGCTTTTGCTCCGGTACCATAAAACTTATTATTGGATCTGCCGGGAATTCATCTTTAAAATTTCCTGAAATTGATGGATCCTTCGGGATATCAAATATATTTCCGTCTTGATAATTTGAAGTATCGAATTTGTCCCGGTTATCTAGTATAAAGTCATACAAATTTTCTGTCATTATTTTTAGAATCAAACTATCAGTATCACAGTATAAAAGAGACGTCTTATCCCCAAACTCTCTTTGATCGCGTTGTACAATACCGTCTTTGACAATTCCAAGATGCAAAAACCCACATAAATTGGTTTGTTATAAACTACCTTTTGCTGACCCATTTTAGTAAACTTTTTGTGTAAAAAGATTTATGTAGGTATATACTAAGTTTATATTTGTCTCGTCGTCTTAGATTGCTTTTCTAATAATACTAACATTAGTTTATATGCCGCACAATCAACGTTGTTCTATATATAAATGTATTTGTCTGGTCTGGTCGATAGGGCAATCGCACTAGCTCTGGCTTCTGGAATTGGGGGTTGTCTAATTTCTGTGTTATTTATTTATTTCCAAGATTCGTTACTTATATAGGTAGCATGAGAGTCTTATCTTTCAAGATCTATTAGTGTAGACACTATGTCTTTCATATACCTATTGTAAATAGTACTTACATCGACCTCTATATTGGCAGTCTCGATACAGTTAAAAATTTTGAAAGTACATAGAACAGAAAAAGAAGCTATTTTTAATGCAATATACAATAATGGATTTAATTGAGTGATAAATTAGCATATTATATCGATATTAATTGTGTAAAAGTAATTACCATATTAAATTAATTGACTTAGTATTAATTAGCGGCTATAATAACTTTTTATTAAATCTGCCAGGAATTCATCTATAAAATTTCCTGAAATTGATGTGCTAACGTTTTAATATCTAGAATTGACAAAAATCTAGTGTCTACCTAGCTAAATTGCACAATTATCCGGTGAGATCAGCTGAAAACTATAAAAATTGTCAACTTTTAGTGATTGTTTACGCTCCTACGTTTTACAAAACTATATACAATAGATGTTACAACACAATAATGACTAGGTACAAAATTATATTACTATTGTGAATAGCTTATGCTAAATAAAAAATCTATTCTGATCTAAAATTATAACACACGCTTTTTAGGACTTCATACTTCATTTGTTGTAGAACTTCATTTTTTAAATAAATTATTTCTAAACACTTGCGTTTTCTATGGTTTCCGTAGATAGGATGGGATATATAAAGCCATTTTTTTTCTTTCCCATTTCAATTCATATATTATAAGTATATCAGACGTCTTTCTCAGTTCACTCTGCCTACCAACATAGTCGTGCATATAAGGTGTTTTGTAAATGATATATATTTTTATTTGTTTTGCGCGATCACGTCGACTCCATCACATAGTACATAGCTTTTTGTAAGTGGCTGTCGTTTATGCGGAGCAACAAATGTTTACTTAACTTATTTTTCGTATTATTACATAAATTTGACATAAATGTAACGTTTTGTTGCGAATTTACATTACAGCTAAATCTCTAGTGTCGACGTAGATTATTTGTTATAGTAAATTTTTGACCGCAAACAGATACGTAAACATTGTTATTTGATTTCAAGGATATTCTATCTACCGCCTGGCACTGCCTGGCAGTAAACAGATCTCATATGTTAGGATTTAACAACAGAGAATCCCAACTGTTACAGTGTTACCTGTCATTATATGCGAGTTTAAATGCAACTTAAAACGAAATTACGGGTAGGTACAATTTTTTATAGGTTCGAAATTAGAAAAATTTAAAGGTCTTTTACCTCACAAACTCTATAATAGGCGGCTACTGGTTTCGTGGTATAAAGTACTACCATATCTTTACGAAGGTAAAAGGATAAAAATATAGTACAATGCAATACATTAACAAATTAAAAATACTTAAGATTGACAGCAGTGAACCAGTAGTCATGGACGGCTTTGAAATGCCATTAATATGAGGTACCTCTGTTGGCGAGTTAGATATATACTTATTGCCCTCTAATTATGGATTTAAATAGTAAATATAAAGAAGTACATACAAAATCAAATTGTAAATGGGTGTTAAGTGAAGTATAACATTTTAGATTTGGAGTTATTGAGTAAATTCTCTTTACTCGTTAAATGCAAACTTTTTTACAGACCGTAAAGAGAGCCGCCTTGTAATTATTGTTTGTTATGGTTGTTGTCCTTCTAATTCTAGCCTAAAGTACAGCAGAGGTACTTAAATTTATGCACGTTTGTATTCTAGTTTAGTAATTTTCATTTATTTTGTTATTTTTCACAAGCATATCAGTAAAGTTTTGCTAGCGTTTTAATGTATAAAATAGACAAAAAATCGAGTACACCTATCTTAATCGCCTTTCTTAGTTAAGAGCTAAATTGCACAATTATCCAGTGGGATCTATTGAAAATTATAAAAAAAGCGTACGTTTAGTGATTGTTTACGCTTATACAATGTTTTACCCAGTGAAATTAAAACCTCTGGTCATTTAAAACTATTTACTAAGAATGTTACAAAACTGATGTTAGAGCACAATAATGTCAAGTACAAAATTATGTTAGTAAATGTTAAGTAAAAAAACTATTATAAAATTATTATAACAGATGAAATTCTCTTTACCGATAACGCCGTTCGCGACTTCGTTGAAGATAACTTCATTATTTTTAAATAAATTATTTGTAAACATATACGTTTTCTTTGTTTCCAATAGATAGGAGGGGCTTATGGGACCCCATTATTTTGTTCGCCATTTCAACAATCTAAACTTCTAATGTCTCCGATTTTAAGGAGTAATGTACGTGGTGGTGTAAAATAACACAGGCGTGCGTAGGCATAAATAAACACGTACCAATGTAACGAGCTCTCAATACTAATCAAATTGCCTTGATGTACACGAATTTAGTTGATACTTAAAACCTTTAATAATTTATTTTCTAGACTTCGACGGGATAGTAATTCTAACCCTACATATTGAAAACATAGTCCAAGACAATATACACCACATACTATTATCACTTTATGCGTCGTCTACCAGGTATCAAACTAAATGGCATAAATATACTCTTTTCTAATTCCTAACTTTGTTTGAACGTGATTTGTTTAGTGATGTAGTAGAGTACTTTCAAAACCCCCATGAAATGCGCCCGTTATGAGTACATTTTGAAAACATTTACTCAGTTATCTACCATATACCTCGTTACATAAGTTTGACAAAATAAATTACTTATATGTTTCAATTATAGTGATTAATACTAATACAGTAGTATGCATATAGTCTTTAAACAATATTTAAAACAACACAAAATCGGAGATCAGTATTCATGTAATTGAGCCGACCGACGCGATGGCCGAAGTTATGTATCTTTGCATATGAAGGCAAAGCTCATGAGGTTTTGAAACTACATAAGATGAAGTAAATTTAAGGTAAGGCGGATTTCTGCTTAAAGTAAACACACTTTAGGTACACTATTGTAGGGTCTAATAGATGGTGATGGTATTACCCGAGCTACCGTGTTCGGTACTGTATACTGGCTTCTTAATAATAATTATTGTCATTATGCTCTTGCAATGTTCACTTTCTTTACAAAATATATCATAGATTTAAATGTAAAATTGGAATAAAAACTCTTTAGGTTTATTAAGGTATACCTCTTAGTTATGTAATCAAGATAGGTAATGAAATACATGCATTATTTTAATATTTGTTTTATTTCTAACCTCACCATAATATATGAAAATACAAAGAAATTTTTTTAAGATACTATAATTGTGCAATATGACAATATAATAATTATTTATATCTAACAATAAATACAATATAGAGAATTATTTAACTGCCCGTATCACCATCAGACTGGTCCAGTTGATATTTTTCAATAAGTTCCTTAGGCAGGTACTTCACTAAGTCATATAGAAAGTGTCTTAATTCTATTCTAATCATATGCTCACAAAATTCGTCCAAATTTAAAAAGCCTCGTGAATATTTGTAACATAGATTTGCACCAGCAGCATACGTCCTGCAATCTTTTTCAATGCGTTCAGTTTCTTCAATATCGTAGAAGACATTTGTATCATAAACTAATGAATGCTGCGAATCCTTGATTAAGTCACTCAGTTCACAAGACAACCTTTCAATGGGCGATTTAATGTCTTCTGCCCGTACCCACCGTTGAGCTGAATATTGCATCCACATTGTCAGTTGGACTAAAATAAAAAAATAAATAAAATAAAACAAACATATTAATCATACATATTCAGAAAGGATAATTTTTTTTATCAACTTACACAAAATGTGATGATGAAAATATATTGTCAATTTATTATTGTTTACTATCGGATGGTTGCACAACATTCACTTGCTAGCTCTTGACTTATCGACGATAGGTTTTAATTGTGTGATGCAGAAGCATTCTATTTATATTAGTAGTCACTCTCACCACGCATGATCAGAAGAATACAATTACCTCCCACCATTCTAATTATTACCACACTATAGAGTTGACATAATAACAGAGTTTGAGACACGAAAAACAAAGTTCCCTGAACTTATACTTCACGATGCCTACTTGACCTATAATGCATTGGATGGATCAGTTCAAGGTGGATTTTTTGGTGCAAGATAAAATAAAAAGACAATTAGTTAGTAATGTAGTAGAATAGGTAATAAATAGTATGAAAATAGTAATGTGACAGAATAGGTAATAAATAATATAAGAAAATGTAAATCATGTGTTTCAATTCTAAAAAATAAAAACTAAAATAAACAGCTACACGTTCTCCTCACTTGTGATGTCAAGATGTTAAGTACACAAAAGCCATAAAGAGGGTACGCTGCATGTACTGAAATAACAATGCAAATGTCCCCTTTCACAAATTCACTGATAAAAATCTCGGTGGATAAGACAGGCAGGTCGTAAATGTACATCTCATAAATCAGCATAGGATAAGACAGATGTCCCTAAAGATAAGACAGGTAAAATAATTGTTGATCGATATAAAGATAAGACAGATAGGTCGCAATTGTTTATCAGCATAAGGATAAGGCAGGTAAATAAAGTGGTTAGGTATATAATCATGAATGAATGTTTGTTATCTCATCGTAAAAAAATACAAAGTGCAATAAGACAATACAACATAATAGAGAATTATTTAACTGTCTGCATACGAACGGCTAGACGGATGGATTGACCATAATTGCTTTAATCACCATTATTTTTACTGCAATTACCTTTATTTTTACTTAAATTACCTGTAATTGTCCTCTAATTACCACAGTACTTTAATTACCTCCCACCACTCTAATTGCATCCCATCACTCTAATTACCACACCACTCCAATTACCCCCCACCACTACAATTACATCACACGACTTTAATTACCTCCCACCACTATAATTACATCACACCACCTTAATTGAGTCATCCCCACCACAATAATTACATCACACCACTACAATTACCTCCCACCACTTTAATTACTTCTTACTAATCTAATTGCCCCCCACCACCACAATTACATCACGCCACTTTAATTACTTCTCACTAATATAATTACCCCCCACCACCACCACAATTACATCACATCACCCTAATTACCTCCCACCACTACAATTACATCACACCACTCCAATTACCCCCCACCACTAAAATTACATCACACGACTTTAATTACCTCCCACCACTATAATTGCCACCCACCACTCTAATTACCATACCACTCCAATTACTCCCCACCACTACAATTACACCACACGACTTTAATTACCACCCACCACTTTAATTGCCCCCCACCACTACCATTACATCACACCAGTACAATTACCTCCCACCACTACAATTACATCACGCCACTTTAATTACTTCTTATTAATCTAATTGCCCCCCACCACCACAATTACATCACATCACTCTAATTACCTCCCACCACTACAATTACATCACATCACCCTAATTACCTCCCACCACTACAATTACATCACGCCACTTTAATTACTTCTTATTAATCTAATTGCCCCCCACCACCACAATTACATCACATCACCCTAATTACCTCCCACTACTACAATTACATCACACCACAATTACATCACATCACTCTAATTACCTCCCACCACTACAATTACATCACGTCACTTTAATTACTTCTTATTAATCTAATTGCCCCCCACCACCACAATTACATCACAACATTCTAATTACCCCCCACCACAATAATTATCCATCATGCAATTACTCTAATTACAGATCATTCCACTAATTGCCCCCCACCACTACAATTACATCAGGCCACTCTAGTTACCCCCCACCACTACAATTACATCACACCATTCTAATTACCTCCCACCACTCTAATTACCCATCATTCCACTAATTACCTCCCACCACTACAATTACATCACACCACTTTAATTACTTCTTACTAATCTAATTGCCCCCCACCACCACAATTACATCACATCACCCTAATTACCTCCCACTACTACAATTACATCACACCACAATTACATCACATCACTCTAATTACCTCCCACCACTACAATTACATCACACCACTTTAATTACTTCTTACTAATCTAATTGCCCCCCACCACCACAATTACATCACATCACCCTAATTACCTCCCACTACTACAATTACATCACACCACAATTACATCACATCACTCTAATTACCTCCCACCACTACAATTACATCACACCACTTTAATTACATCACATCACTCTAATTACCTCCCACCACTACAATTACATCACACCACTTTAATTACTTCTTACTAATCTAATTGCCCCCCACCACCACAATTACATCACATCACTCTAATTACCTCCCACCACTCTAATTACATCATATTAGTCTAATTACCTCCCACCACCGTACTTACATCCCATCACTCTAATTACTTCTCACTAATCTAATTACCCCCCACCAGTCTAATTACCCCCACCACACTAATTGCCCCCCACCACCATATTTACCCCCACCACACTAATTGCCCCCCACCCCTAAACTGATCACTGATCACTGATCACTGCTCCTGCTCCTGAACCGAACCCCTGTCATTTCCTCACTACTGCGAGGCTTGCATTTTACTCTTACCTGAATGTTATTCCAAGACTTTAGCGTGGGTGATGTATGTGAAAGTCGCTGTTCATTCGAATTTAATAGAATATGTCAATCAGGAACTATATTCACTTAATATGAAAATGAAATGGCACAAAAAATTTTAGAACATTAAAAAGGTCACAGATTTATGTAAAATAATGACATTTTAAAATATATCTTTACTTTGTCCTTGATATTAAATAATTATGACTATTCCCAAGTAAGCTGCGGTACTTTAAATGGACTACTAATGGTATCACATGTATATAGGAGGAAGTTAAATAATCAGCGGTACAGTTGAAGTAATCAGTTCACGGCACATAAAAAACGCAACAAAAACATTACGACCTCATTAAAATATCATCACTCTATGTGCTGTCTCGGCCGCAATTGATTCGCTTACGTTTATAGGTTTGCGTCGGGTGGTTTGATGACAGGCATGTTGCATGGCCCATGGCGATAATAATTATGCCGTAAAGTTTTTGTTGGGTTTCTTGAGTGCAGGGAAGTCCTTACTTAGACTATATCTAAGCTTCCAACTTTGTTAAATATTCTCATCAATATGTGGTGTACTCTGTAGATGATGCACCACTACATGTTACAAGAATTGTTTCAAGTTAATAATATAGACACTATTGTCTAAATGTTAATTGCGGTATTCTGTTCATATTCTTTTCTTCCTTTTTGTATTTTTCTACTTTATATCTTGTAAATTACAGAGAATCTACAAAAGTAACTGTCTTTTAGAAAAATAACTTTAAAAAAATTATATAAAAAATATTAAAAAAAAGCTTTTATTTAAATGCTCTAAAAAGTAGAAAATAAACTTTGAAGTAAATCAAACCCATCATTTTGTTACATTAAATATTTTTTTTATGATATAAATGCTTTTCGCACTTCAAAGCTTATTTTCTACTTTTTAGAGCATTTAAATAAAAGCTTTTTGTAAAAATATTTTTTAATATAATTTTATTTTTTAGTTTTTAGATATGCTGTAATCCCCAGATATCGATTTTGAGACGAATTGGATCATAAACGGTAAAGTCGTCCGCCATCTTGAAGGTGTCTGCAATCCTGAACTAAATTTTTGACTAGAAATTCGTAATCGGCGAACCCGAAAACCCCCAGATATCGATTTTGATCGATTTGGATCTAAATGACAAAAGTCGTCAGCCATATTGGCGCTGCCATTTTGAATTCATAATTGGCGATCTCGAAAACCCTCAGATATCGATTTTGAGTCGAATCGAATCATAAACGATAAAGTCGTCCGCCATCTTGAAGTCGTCATCCTGAACTGAATTTTTGACTAGAAATTCGTAATCGGCGAACCAGAAAACCCCCAGATATCGCTTTTGATCGATTTGGACCATAAATGACAAAAGTCGTCCGCCATTTTGGCGCCGCCATTTTGAATTTCTGAATTTTAACTAAGAAATCATAGTTGGCGATCTCGAAAACCCCAAGATATCGATTTTGAGTCGAATGGGATCATAAACGATAAAGTCGTCCGCCATCTCGAATCCGCCATCTTGTTTTTTTCTTATGTGAAAATGTTAAAGTGTATTTGTCACCGAACTTATACACATGTGCAAAATTTTAAAGCTCTAGCTTAATTAGAACTAATCGAAATTTTGATTGCAAGATTTGACCTAAACAAACTAACAAACAAACATTGCAAGTTTAATAAAAGCTTTTAAGAAGGAAATAAATTTTGTTTCCTAAACGTCAGTGAATTACTTTACTCTTGTTCTTTTTTATAATTTGTATTGGTCACTTAATTACAATAACTAGTTCTTACAATTACACATTAGTACACATTAATTACAAGTTTATTCTACTATAGTCACAACTTATTACTGTTCTTCTTTGATCTGTTCACTTGTTCATCTCATACCAAGCTGTTCTCCGCGTGCCGATCCACTCCCTATATATATCCACGGCCATTATTCTAGAATGTTCCAGTCTATAATTTGCGGCGTTTCTGGGTCCTTCTTGAATTTTCTATGAGGCAGTGACGTAGGCGTGCACATAACATTATACTCCTAAAAATTGACCTAGTCGGCCTTGGATTTTGTAGGAATCAAAAATTCAGTTCAACAAGCTCTACAATAAAAAAAAAACGGTGAACATCGCACACTAAATAAAAATTTTACAGGATAACTCCAAAATTTATTTATTTATTTATTTATTTATTTATTAGATACAACCACCCAACAGGTAACCAGTTACAGGGTGGGAACAATTACAATAATAATGTATATAAGGTACAAATATTACAGATCAGTAGAATATAATAAATACAATAAACAGAATGTAGAGTTATAGAAAACAGAATAGGTGAAAAAGACAGAGAAAAGATACAATTATCATACAAATAGTATTAAGCTTTTTATACACTAATATTCATGTTACACAGATAATAGATTTTTTATCGAGGCAAGGCTACAATTAAATATATCAAGCTCATTTTGCAGCGAATTATAATTTTTACACATAAAATATATGGGTGAAGTTTTTAATAGATTAGTCCGAGGGGTAACGAGATAAAAAGTTTCACGATTTCTACTTTCTATACGAGGTACCCGAAAACATAGTTGTTCCAAAATAGATGAGCAATCAAAGATATTATGAATAATTTTATATAAGAATACCACGGAGTGTGCCATTCTTCTGTTTTGTAGACTCGATATGTGAAACCTTTCTAACATAATGCTTTGTGGATAACCGATTGTAGGATAGTTGCCATCTTCAACAAAACATAAATACTTAACCAGACGACGCTGGATGTTCTCTATATTGTTTATGTATGTAGCATATCCCGGAGACCATACCAGTGAACAATATTCCAGTTTCGACCGCACAAAGGAAAAATATAACAGTTTCGTAATGTCCGTATTATTAAAACCCTTACAATTCCTAATTACGAACCCTAAGTTTTTTAACGCTGACGATACAGTTAAGTTCATATGCTCATTGAAACTTAGATTTCTGTCAAAAGTAACACCAAGATCTTTAATGATATCAGGTCTTTGTAACTCTTGGTTATTTAAATGGTAATTGTAGGTGACATGAGTGCGGGCTCTACAAAATGTAAACGCGTTGCATTTAGATACATTAAGAGGCAATTGATTTAATATACACCAATGATTTATCTTATCCAAGTTATTCTGCAGCTTATCACAATCTGCCTCAGTTTCAATTACATGATAGATTTTCAAGTCATCTGCGTATAATAGACTTGAAACATCCAGGTCTATAACAATATCGTTAATAAAAATATTAAACAGTAGTGGTCCCAGTACCGATCCCTGAGGAACACCTGAGCTAGCTATAATATCAAAAGACCTGAAACCACGGTATTCTACATACTGTCGCCTGTTTGTTAAATATGAAGTGATTAAATCTAATAATGCTAACGATAATCCGAAATTATTTAGTTTCTGTATCAGAATACCGTGGTCTAAGCGATCAAAAGCTTTGGAAAAATCAGTATAGATAATGTCAACCTGTTTGTTGTCATCCAGTTTTTCGGAAAGATATTGTGTAACACAGGTTAGATTAGTTTCAGTGGATCTACCTGGTACAAATCCATGTTGATTTGTTACGATCTGATTTTGTACGTGCCTGGATAATGACGCATTCAAAGTAAACTCAAAGGCTTTTGCAAAATTGCAAATTATTGTTATTGGCCTATAATTCTCAGCATTATATTTGTTATCTTTCTTATAAACAGGACATAAACGAGAGTATTTCCATACATCAGGGAATACCTGTAACTTCAGGGACAGATTAAAAATTATTTTAAGGGGCAGGGCGAAGACATGTGCACAGTCCTTAACTATAAATGCAGGTATATTGTCTGGACCTTTAGTAAATTTGGGTTTTATCTTCTTAAGCGATTTTAGCACGTCCGATTCCGAAAACGTCGTTATGCATAAATTATTACTGTTTACATCACCACAGGGGGGATATTTATTGCTGTTATTATTAGGATTAAGATAAGCCGATTGAAAAACGGTTCCAAAAGCATCAACAATATTTTGAGGATTTGTGTGTCGAATGTTATTATATGTAATATTATCAGGAATGGCGCTACTATTCCTTTTACTGTTTACATATGACCAAAATTTTTTTGGATCATTTTTTATATTATTTTGAATATTCAATAAATAATTTTCATATGATTGTTTTACGTCCTGCTTTATTTTCTCTCTCATGTTCCTGAATTTATTATAATCATCTTCACTTTTTGTTTGTTTATACTTTCTCCTCTGAATATTTTTTTGCTTTATATCTCTTACAATATCATTTGTGTACCAAGTTGGATATTTGGGTTGTTTGGGAATAGATTTAGGCACAAATTGATCAAAAATTTCAGTTAGTTTAGAGTAAAAAGCAGTGCAAGCCATGTTAACGTCATTTAGTTCAGTTAGAAATGACCAGTTTATCTGAAATAGATTTTCATATAATAGAGGGTAATTGGCTTTTTTAAAGTTATATATTTCCATTAAATTACATGGGAACTTTTCAGGATGAGAATTAGTAATTTTTAGTGATATTTCTAAGGGGGGATGATGTAAATCCTCTATTAATAGACACTCTAATGATCTGTTTACGTCACAATTTGCATTTGACAGTACCAAATCAAGAGTAGTCTCATTAGTATTTAGTACATTATTAAATTGTTTGAGGTCAAGGTACTCAGAAAAGTGTTGTACAGCAGCTACACGACTGCTTGGTGCAATATTTTGATTGTTATACTCTGGGACATTAAAATCTCCTATAAAATAAATATTTTCATCGTTTAAATAGTCTAGAGACTCAATACATTCAAAAAGACCTTGGTAGGATGCATACGGTAAATTTGGGGGGATATAAAGGATGAAAATGAAAATATTTTGAAAATGAAAGGTCACTTTAACACCAACGATATCTATCTAAACGGATCACACTGTATGTACCAATAAAATGTATCAATAATTAATATTCCCTTAAGTTATGACCTTAAATAAGCTGCAACTAACATTGCTCTCCCTACTGGAAGGATCAAAGAATCCAGGACGAGCAACGCCCATCTTTTGCTATAGCCTTAGAATAAAAAATATCATTAACAGAATTGAAAAGCAATTAAAACATTAACGTCGCAATTAATAATTTATATACAACTTGAATCTGTTAGTAATTTAACGGAACGCGGAAAGTTTAATTGCAATGAAATAAACGTGCAGCATGTAAATTTGGCAATAGAAACACAATCATTCGAAATTAATGTATTCCACCTGTCCTAAGAGCTTTCGCTATAAAACGAGCACCGAGCCTTGAATGGAGAGCGCATGTAGTTTACATTAAAATCTGTAGACAAATGCAGTTATAGCCTCAGGCTTTCTTGCTTCTCTTGACCCGTTTTCACGAAAATGTGGCTAAATGAAAGTTTTATATGGAGCGCCTGAGATTCATAAACCACTTTATAGCTAAATACACTTTAGGATGTCGGGGTGTACTACACTAAAACGAGCATTTTTACTGCCTGCAAAATAGTGATATTACTTATTTTGCCTGCTATGCATTGTCTTAACTTTTTATTTCAATTGCCTCGCTTATTTACAACCGTTTTTGTTCTTGATATGTTTATGTTTGCTGTAACATAAGTAGAACAACATCGGAGTGACTGAAAATATTATACAGCATTTGGCAGCACTGGAAACAAGTGAAATGAGAAACATTTTTGTGGATTGTACACAGGGGTCCGGTACAGTGCTCAAAGACAGATTTACATTTAAACCTCCCATTAATTACTAACGGGGTGAATTTTTGTGTGGGGGTAGCATATTGTACGCAGAGATAATAAAAAAGTTACATACATGTATTATAAGTTAAAGCCTTATACATGTCAAAAAATGTAATAAATGTGATGATAAGTATAGGTGTGAATTATTTAATCCAAATATTGCCGATCACAAAGCTCATATTTTATCAGTAATATATACAGACGAGCCTATTGTTAAAAATATCATCAAAATAATTAATAATAACAATATTCGTGATTTTCTATACAATTTTGACAAATTATCCTGGACAGAATTATATAATATTGATGTTGATGAATCTTTTCAATGTTTTATTGACAATCTTATTTGGTGCTACAACGTCAGCTGCCCTACAAGAAAAATTAAATTATCAAACAAGGACTGTAACAAAGGATGGTTGACAAATGAGTTAATACAGCAAAGCAATAACTTGAAGAACTTGTTTTGGTTAATAACTACTCTTGACATGACTGAGCACAAAATACTTTATAAAACTGAAAAAAAGATAAACTAAGATATAGCATAATAACTGATAAATTTAATTATAATGCCAAAAAATTGCAGAGGCTCCCAATAAAAATGAAGTTATATGGAATATAGTCAACACAAGATTGGGCAGAAATAAATATAGTAATAATTTTACAACATTGCTGAATAATGGTGAACAGATAAATGATAAAATTAGCATTTGCTAGTAACTTTTCTGTAACAGCCAAAAACAAACTGGAGCAACATTTCGGACTAAATATGTCCTTACCCTGTACTACTACTGCATATAGGGAACAATCTATGTTTTTGGACCAATTACAAATGATGAGGTTAATAAGGCTATTGATAAATTGAAGAATAAAAAATCTTTTGGGTTTGATAGTTTGACACTCATTGGTTTGACTGTATATTTATTGAAAAGTATAAAAGAGAGTATAGTTAATTACTTAACGTATATGTTTAATCTCTCACTAACACGTGGTCATTTTCCCAATGTCCTAAAACAGTCAATTGTTTTACCGCTCCACAAAAAAGTTCCTCCTGATGAAATGGAAAGTTACAGATAAATATCTGTATTGAGTGCAGTATCTAAGGTATTAGAAAGAATTGTATACGACAGAGTTGCTTTGTATTGTAAAACAAATAAAATATTGATTACAGCACAATATGGATTTCGAACAGGAAAGTCCACCGAAACAGCCTGTTTTAATTTTTTAGAATATGTATATGAATCGCTTGATACTGGTAAATATGTTGTATCTTTAATGTTCGATTTAACAAAGGCATTTGATGTAATCGATAGGTAACTGCTTAAATCTAAACTATACAGTATTGGTATAAGGGGGACAATACTGACGTGGATTTTGTCTTATATCGAAAATAGAAAGTTTAAAGTAAAACTAAATGAATGCGAGTCTGAAACTCATGATCTTGTTATCGGAGTTCCACAAGGGTCTGTGCTGGGGCTGTTACTTTTTTATTATATATCAACGATATGCCTGAAAATATAACTTCAGGTCATATGACAATATTTGCTGATGATATAACGGTTACTTTGGTAGCACAGACCCTTGAGGAGCTCCAAGAACTCGTTGACAAGACAATTGAGGAAGTTAGTACATGGGCCCAACGAGATAAACTTATAGTAAATGATAGTAAAACTGTGTTGATGAACTTTACGTTACAGAGGCCTCTGCCAGTTAATCTGTTCACATATGACAATGTTATGTTATCAAAGAATACAAAATTGCTAGGTGCTTATGTCGATTACCATCTACTTTGGGATGTACATATAAAACATGTGTGTGGACAACTAAACAAAGCATTTTTTGCCATACTGCAAATAAAAGACAGCTTAGACCGTACAAGTCTCTTAAATATCTATTATGCAATGGCATACACGCATATAATAATAATAATAATAATAATAATATGTCTTTATTCAAAGAAAGGGCGAAGTTCAGTTTGGTAAGCCTTACGCTGACCATCTGCTCATATATCATATAATATAATATATTGGGGTAGTGCCAGAGATAGGGGAAAAGTATTTATATGCCAGAAAAGAATAGTTCGACTAATATACAAATTAAATTCCATCGAAAGTTGTCGAAGTATTTTAACTTCGCCTTGTATATTTATATATAAATGTCTAACTTTTGTAAAGAAATATATGGATCTGTTTATAAAACGAAATCAATATCATAAACATGATACTAGAAATGGAGAACTATTAAGTGTACCAAAACATCGTACAACTAATTATCTTGTATAATAGCTTACCATCAAATATAAGAAATATTACCAACTATATAAAATATAAACGCGCTGTGAAAGAACTACTTGTGAGGGGAAGCTTTTACAGTATAAGTGAATTTTTAAATAGAGAATCTTAAGGTTGTATACATATATTCGCTAATTGTATTGCACATTTTATTTGTATTTCTATTGGATATTTTACTCGTATCTGTCGTATGTTGTATAATATGTTAATTGATATAGATATTTTTTATTTTATTTGTATATATATATTTTTGTACGATATTTAGTGATTTTATATTTAGTAAATTATATTAAATAATTTCGATAAATTGTACTCTATACATACATTACATGTATTTTGTGACTTACCATATATACTCCGTGTATCAAGAAATGGTTAATAAATTAATATCTAATTTATAACATATTGTATTTAGTGACAGTCACTGCTTTATAGTTTCATAGAGTTATACTTATTTTATCATCACATATAAAATGGAATGCGACTCGTCAATTCTTGATTCAAGTGTTGGGCCTCTTCTATAGACAAATGCCATAAACATAATTTTTAATAACGAACAAAATTTTACAGAATTTTTTAAACAATTTAGAGGACACCATAATTTTTTACTTTAAATATGCCAAGTCAATGTTGATATGCGCAATTTGAAGATGATACAAAAGTACAGAATGAAGTACAAATTACAAGTAAAATATCTAAGAACTAAACAGTAACAAACTAGACATAGGGACACATGCTACACGTAGAGAACAACAGGATCTTGGTCAAATTAGGAAAGGACCAGACACACGGAATTGAACAGCAAGAAAAAGAAAGAAATACCTACTATAATGAAATCACAATCATAACAGCCAATTTACCTGGCATCGCGTCGGTGCTGGTGTTGACCGTGTCAGTTACTAAATTAAAGTTAATAATAATAAATATACTTTATTATTTAAAGAATAATACTAGTAGATAAGTCTATGTAGGTTCTGGACCACTAAGTAGAGAAACACTGCGGGTTATTAATGACGTCATGAGGTGGATGGTATGAGAATTAGTGTCTGGAAGCCGCCGAATAGGTTAATTGGGCTCTATCAGGTGAGTTTGTCGACATGCATCAAAGAGAAGCCGCCGAACAGGTGTTCATTAAATCCTACAGAAGGATTTAAACTTGTACAGACATGTTTCAGATCTTCCGATATCTGTTTATCTGTTTAAAACCTGCTTAAATTTATTCAGACCGGTTTAGCATCAATTTTATGGCTGCTTAATACCAGTTTAAACTTGTACAGACCTGTTTATGCCTATTAAAGGCATGTTTAAGCTTGTTTAGACCTATTTAACATAGGTCCTATAGTACTTTAAAACTTGTTTAAACATAGAGATTACAGATCTATTTAAGATCTGTATAATACCTGTTTCCAAGTTGTTCAAGCCTATTTAACATCTTTGTTTAAGATGTAGGATCTAATTAACACCTGTTCGGCGGCTTCCAGACACTTCTTCTCCAACTGATTTGTACGGCATAGCAAAAAGTACATCCTTGTTAATATAAAAATCGAATTTCATAAAAGTCGTACGGTATCGTATCATTTTAGTACATAGAGATCACTTTTCGGAAAACGAACTTCTGTCCCATTATTGTTGTACGGAATTCTCTTTTTAAGAGTCACAGATATAAATACAGTCTAAATAAACCTAAGCCGTACAGGATCGTTTGAAAAAATGTAACCCCATGAGTTACGATTTTCACTTTTCCGCGGTTTTTCCATGTCCCACCTAAAATGTACGACGGAATAGGGCTCAAAGTGATTTATTTTTGTAGGACTACAAAAATTATCCCTTTTCAAGCAGTATGATATGACCCCCTACAAATTTAGCATGGGCTTGTGGTCTATAATATAATTGTGCTCATCGCTTTTGATTTACCACTTAGGCGGATGTAATTTAATTTTTTTCCCAAAAATGGTCGATTTTACGAAATTTTTTCAAGAGATAGTTTAGTTACTTTTTCAATTGAAAAAAAATAAATAGCAGGCAGAAAGATATTTACAAAATTTCAAGAAAGGTAATTAATTTCACCCCTTTGTGTGCGCTTTAGGTGGATGAAATAATTTCGTTATATGCCTTTTGATGAATAACCGAGATGTGCTAAATTTCGTATTTTTTCTATTACGTTATTTTGAGATAGAAATTAAAAACCGATTTTTGGCGCACTCCTTTAAGGGGATGTAGCTGGACAGGAAAGAGTTATTTTCAAAAATTTAATACGAAGAACCATCGTAATTTTCGACATGGAATCTACAATTAAATTTTTTGCACGTTATTACGGATTACCCTGCATATAAAAGGTACATTTTTTTCTTCCACTTAAGACTGCATAAAGTATCGATTTTCACTGGCTTTATCTAGTTTTTAATTAGTTGAACGGTTGAAGCACCCATTGGCCTGTTAATAGATTTTTATCGATACATTTGTGTAAGTATTTAATTCATAAATTACCTTTTGTATTTTTAACTTCAGTAGTATTCTCTTACTCAAGTTTAGCAATTCATCACTATTAATTATACAGCAGCGACCAAACGCAAACATATTTCGAGTTCCAAAGATATTTAAAGAAGTAGAAAAGAGATTGATGTTGGCAGAAATGTTTGGGTGTTCCTTGTCATCTACTATATTAACAGGAAATTTTAAACGTTATTTACATTTGCTAACGTTTCTCCAAGCAATCTAAATGTTATTTTGTTCGTGTTTGTCGTTGTATGCAAACATTGTAAGTTTTCTGTCTATGAAACACGACACATATGTTATACTTTTTCCTGGAAAATTGAGTGTTTGACAACATTAAGTCGCTTGATTGATCGATTGTGAGTCGAATATAAAAGTAGTTGCTTTAAAAAAGCACCGTGACAAGGGTTTATACTTTTTAGGACATCAGTCTTCAATGTTCTTTTGTCAGTGAGAAAACTTCCCCAACACATTTACAAATTGATCTGTTTCTAACATAAAAGAACCACCTTAAATAGGGAACATCAAATAACATTGGGTCATTTAAAGGAGGTCACCTGGTCAGAGCGGGAAATAGTACATAGTTCTATAGATACTGTCGCTCATAATATACAAGGTGTACATTGAAATATTGCCAGTCTAAAAAAAGTTCGTATAAACAAGTGCCTAAAGATTCTTCGCTTTCGAAATACGATGCTTCTCAAAAAATAACAATTTCTACTACGCAGTACATTAAAATAGGATGTGTGTGTGTGATGTCTCTGTGACTGTGTATTTGTCTGTCAGTCTGTCTGTGCGCTACGTTTTCTTCGAAAACGACTCAACGTACAAATCTAAAATTTTAGATATAAAACTTGGGAGGTTCAAGGAAGCATGCTATTGAATATTGGTGAAATCGGTGCACCAAGAAAGACTCTAGACAGAGCCAAAAAATAATTTCTCGTCTAACCTAAAAAAGTTTCAAATAAAAATTCTGTAATAAAACAAACAAGCAATAAAACAAATCCAAATGAACTGGACAATATACTGCGAATTAATTAAAATATTATTGAATCCGTGAATTGTGAAATTAAAAACGTTCTTACTCAGTTTAATAGTTTATAAATTAGCAAAGGTTTTTCTTTCAAATAATTTCCAATAATTCTAAAATGTCCAAACTTTTCAAGATATTGAAATCCAAATCCAATTTCAGCTAACCATTTGAAATCAGTCACCGTTAATAACATTTTATAAAACGCAACATAAAACTCAGCCTTATTAATATAAGTAGGGTTACGTATAGCGACATCTACTGCTATCATGTTCAAATGATAATCCCCCGATAGACGTGCGTGCGTCCCTTTATACCCTTGTACTGATGTTCTGCTTTTACTGTCTCTTCCTGTATTCTAGGACATTTTTTATTAATATAAAAGAAATGAAGTATCCTTCTTTGCCCTCAAATAACTAATTTTCATACAATTCTGTGAGTAGTTGTTTATTTTGTAATTCTATGTCTCCTCAATTTTTTATTAATTTTCCACACAATTTCATTAATAACATATATCTCAAATTAAATAAAGCAGATGCGTAGACAGTTAGAGATACTTTAAATTTTTTAATACTCGGTATAACATTCATTAAGTGCTATAGTATTTTTACTTACTTATCTTACACCTCGCCCTGTATTGCGGGTGATTAGTTTGAAATCTTTACTAGTTGAATAAAACCTCATATTTCTATATACACTTTATAGAAACCGAATTATTGTCTATATCAGCAATTCAGTGATTTGTTACGTGATTTAGAAATAAATAAAAAGTCATTCAATACATTTGGGGAATGTAGAAATCGTTCAAAGGGCTTAACGGTATTTCGAGGAGAAAGAAAAGCTATTATAGAACAAATCGACTTCAAAGAAATTCATAAATGGTCTTTTTTATACTCGATGTAAAATTTGAGAAATTTCTACAAATATACTAAAAAGAATTTTAAATATCGTTTCTGGTTTCTTTCCTTTAGGTAAATTTAACAGAAATTTGAATGACAATTTCCAATTGTAAATGAAAATGTCAGGATAAATGCCTAAGAAAACAGCGAACAATGTGTTAGGAGATGGAATTATAAAAATGATGGTTGACAAAATATTGTACTTATGTCGACATTCTTTGATAAATATTGAATTTAAATAAATAATGCATGTTCTTATTAGAAACAGCGGTGAACCTAAAATTTTAAAGGACACTGCAGATGTAAAAAATATTTCAGGCAGCTATTTTTAAAATGGCGTCTACTTTTAAGTCTCACATTAATCTTAATTTTGGTATCGAAAGGCTCTAAAGATTACTGATGTAAAGTGCGAAAAACATATACAGAGTTATGTGAACGATCCATGCTATGTGCGTTTGAGGGACGTTTTGTTATTCTTGCTAAAATGGAAAGATGTTCATCTGAAGGGTTCGATGGGACTGATTCAGACATAAAATACAAAATTTATGCTTACTCTTTGGTTTTGCTTAAATGCTGGCACTAAATGGTATTGCTTGGACGTCGTTACACTGTCTTAAAGCTGACACTCCTAATATATAACACTTTTTTAATTAACCTGACAGGGAAATTCGATTAATTTGACTCAGTAAAACACAATGGATAGGATATTTGGGTAAAGATATACAGGGTGGGGCAATAGTGCGTCGGATCTCGATATCTCGAGTTCTACGATAACACAATTTTTTTAAAAAAATTGCAAGTAAACTAGATAAAAAAGTCTATAACTGGAAATTGATTTAGAACATACAGGGCGAGAAAAGACGAAGTTACAGGACCAAGTGCCTTTTTTTTAATGGAATGCAATATACAGGGTGTCTCACCGGGAACTGAATCGATAGATATAGAGAAAAGTAAAAGAACCTCATTTGCTTCTTGTCACGTAAAAAGAACACAAGGAGAACTACGTTCTACAACTGAAATAAATTCAATAATATCATACCAAGTGTTCCGTTCTTCGCGTTACATTTTGTCAACTTCAAACCGCGAAAAATTGTTTAGGTCAAATGGAACACCCTGTATTTTTTTACGTCAAGTTGTGTAAAATTGAATTCCCTTTTTTCTGATATTAGCATTGTGGGGGTTAAAGTTACAACTTTTTGAAATATTTGCGATTTTATTAGAAATTCATGAATTGTTGTAATCATTTCATCAAAATAGCCATAATTAGAAACAATCAGTCATTATCTTATGTCAAAAAATGCCAGCACGTTTAAATTATACCAACGCAAACTTTTTAAATTTGTTTATTATTTATGGAGAATGTGATAAAGTAATATCAAGAACTTGCAGCACATTTGCTACTCGATATCCAGAAAAACGGAAACCGTCACCAAACACTGTAAAACGCATACTGGAATATTTTAAAAATTATGGCCCTGTCAAGACAAAAATGCAAAGAAGAAAGTCTATTGTTGATGACGAAAACATTGAAATAGTCATTCTGAGATATTTTGATGCATTTCCAAGGATGTCATTAAGACAAGCTGCTCTGAAATCGGGACTCTGTAAGGATTCAATTCACAGAATCTTATTAAAACATAAGTTTCACCCGTTTTCATTCCATATGGTTCAAGGATTAAAAGAAACAGATTTCCTAAGAAGACAGAATTTTTGTGAGTTTATTCTAATAAGGTCTGAGGGTCACGATTCTTATTTGGGAAATATTATATGGACAGATGAAGCAAAATTTACTAAAAATTGACTTTTTAATAGACACAATTCGCATTATTGGAGTGACTCAAATCCTCATATGTTCAGAGAGCGAAACTTTCAGGAAAGTTGGCAGTTCAATGTTTACTGTGCCATAAGAAACGGTAGAGTGGTGGCATTACAATTTTATCAGGAAAATTTAAACGGTAAATTAAATTTTCTTTTCTGCTAATATGTATAGGTAAATTTTTGTTTTTTTTTTAGGTGAAAGATATCTGAATATCTTACAAAATTTGAATAATAACTATTTAGAAAATTTACCTCTCGCCGAATATAGAAACATTTATTATCAGCACGACGCCGACGGTGCTCCCCCACATAACGCATATTTAATTAATAATTATTTACAAGAAACTTTTTATGATCAATGGATTGCCAATAATGGACCTTTCTTATGGCCTCCTCGTTCGCCCGACTTATCAGTTCTGGATTATTTCATTTGGGGAACTATTAAAAGTAAAGTTTATGAGAGTCCATTAACAACCATTGAAGATTCGAGGTTCGAGGGCGGAATTTTGAGCAATTATTAAATTAAGATGAAATCATATTTTAAATTGATCTTATCTCTGTTATTTTAGTTCATGCCATATCTTCAATTCGATTAATACGCATGTTACAGTGTTAGTGTTATTTTGCGTTTTTGTGGATATCGAGTAGCAAATGTGCTGCAAGTTCTTGATATTACTTTATCATATTCTCCATAAATAATAAACAAATTTAAAAAGTTTGCGTTGGTATAATTTAAACGTGCTGGCATTTTTTGACATTAGATAATGACTGATTGTTTCTAATCATGGCTATTTTGATGAAATGATTACAACAATTCATGAATTTCTAATAAAATCGCAAATATTTCAAAAAGCTGTAACTTTAACCCCCACAATGCTATATCAGAAAAAAGGGAATTCAATTTTACACAACTTGACGTAAACAAACACAGGGTGTTCCATTTGACCTAAACAAGTTTTCGCGGTTTGAAGTTGATAAAATGTAACGCGAAAAACGGAACACTTGGTATGATACTATTGAATTTATTTCAGTTGTAGAACATAGTTCTCCTTGTGTTCTTTTTATGTGACAAGAAACAAATGAGGATCTTTTACACGAAGAAAGCTATAACGGTTCTTGCAAACCGTTGCACCCGTCAAATTTTCTATAATATGTCAAATATCTCTGAAACGGCTAGGTTTAGATATAGGATATGCTACATATTTTCTACTCAGAATTTTATGCTCTTTTCGAAAACCCTAAAAATATAGGGTGTTCCATTTGAAATAAGCAAGTTGGTATCGACTTCAGGTATAAACAGAAGTGCCAGCTGCTTGTAATTATTTTAGTTGGATTGGCCACACCGACATTAGTAATTGTCTAAATTTTCAAAATTCTCTGATGCGTACTTTTCTCTATATCGATCGATTCAGTTCCCGGTGATACACCCTGTATATCAGAACAGGTTTTGAAGCCTCTTTCTAGACTCTATTCATTCCTATATTAGCATTGAATATCTCCCAATTACTTGGATGTAATGAATTTTTTTGTTGAAATAATGCAATCTGCAGATGGATATTTAAAAAATCACAAGTCACAGTTTATGGTTTAAGAAAAACTTATGTGAATACCAATTACGAGACTTCTAATTAGTGTTTTTGAATCATTTTCATTTCCTAAAAATGCACAGGGTGGCCAAAAAATACTTTTCAATTAAGAACATTTTAAATTGAATTATCTCAATTTTTTCAAATGGAACAACTTGCATATTTTTGACGATGTGATGTAGAAATGAAAAACGAACATTTTTTGTAAGCCGTTCACTAGCTTCGGCGCTATTGGGCTAAAAGACGTACATATATATATATATATATATATATATACAAACATTTTTAAAAAACCACTTTTTTGAGTTCCTGGGATCTCAAAACTTAAAGACTTGATGTTATCTCAATTATCGATTTTGGACCAATTTTAGTAACCTCTTATATTTTTGTTGTGGTGAGGTTAAAATGAAAAATTTATCTTCAAAAATTTTGTCGCTCGCGCCTAATCTCCCTTCAGAAACTTTTTTTTATATACATTTATTTAACGTCGGCCTATTTCTGCTACTGAGGCCTAACACTGACGCCCTTAAGAAGAGTAGGGATTTTTTACTTGACTAACATTTAATAGACAAGGAACCGACGACTTTACATCCCCTCCGAAGTTGGTATACTCCTATACAACCCTCGCCTAAGGTTTGTAATAGCTTCCGCGCATACACTGATATACAAGCTGCTGGAAGATGTGTGAGGCGAGGACGCGGTCTTCGTTGGAACGGTCACCCATCTAACTACTAACCGCGCCTTACGGTGCTTTACATCGCATGTCGAAGTATGTACATAGTAAAGACGCACCCACGCTCGCCCCTCTTCAGAAACTTTAATACGTAACTTTTTACTCATCCTCATATTTAATATTATGCCTAAGATGCAACGCCGGTTCGTAATAAAGATATTTTTTCAAAGTCGGTTTTCAAGGTAATTGCTAAATTTATTATCGTCGGAGCGACATTCATTTTATTATACTTACGTGAATTACACTCTGTGCAGTGACATCCATTACAGTGACGGAAATAACGCTCTGTGGAGCGATTTTTTATAATAGTTCTCAACAGTGAAATTTTTGTTGCAGTTGTGAAAAAAAATAAAATGTTGTTATAAATTCGAAAAACATATATCCACGGGACGGCTTTTATTGCACTTACAATAATTACGTTCGCGGATCGAATTTTTACAATAGTTTACAAACTTGAAATTTTCATTGCTGTTCCGCAAAATGAAAATAAACATTATGTATAAATTGAAAAAATTTCCACGGGACGACGTTTATTCCAGTTATAATAATTTCTCTCGCTTTTTATAATTTGCAAAAAATTGGATTTTCAGTACAGTTACGAAAAACAAAATTTTGTTAAAAAATTGAAAACTCTTATGTCCTTTTTTCTTATACTGCCGAAAATATCTTCCAACTATGTTTTTACACGTTGCACGCGGTTCATGCAAAATATTTCGTCGGACTTCGTTATAGTTACACAAAATTTGTTCGGTGAAATTTTTTTTGCTGATTTCGATATATTTTGGTAGGTTCTCTGACAGTAACACAGCACAAGTATAACTACTAAAACTATTTATATGATGTTAACTTATGTTTGAATTTGTTATGTAGTTGACACAATTGTAAAAGAAAATTTTAGTAAAAATGTATGCACCATCTAATGATCATATTATATTCTGAACCTATGTGAAAGAATTTTGATGCTTCAAGACAAATTTTCTCAAGGGTTTGGAAAAAATTTAGAAATAGTTTAGTTTTTCGGTTAAACGCTGTTTATAACTAATTTAGCCCCCCCTAAAAAACACTTCAAACATAATTTCTTGGTCTCTTTGATCCATACAAAGATAATGAAGTCACGTTTCACCGGTTCTCAGACACACTTTCTTTGCACTTAGTATAATGCCCACCATTAGACTTGTTTTTTGGAAATTTATGTAAAATGTAAAACTGGAATTCATTCATCATAACCTCGATTTAATTTGTTCCCAATAAAGTGACGAAAAGGAAAATCATAGCAATCAACACCTTCAGTTCGTATCAATATAACACCTCAACAATTATAAAACACAATTCGCTCTTTTATCCGTGTTAATTAGATTAATATTTTGAACATATTTCCAATTATACGACTAAATCATCACGTTTCCGGTCACGAGTCTGCTATTTTGATTTAATGAAACCATGCCCCTACACCGGCTCCGCTGGCATAATCACCGCGTATCTCTAATGATGTTGTTGAGCCGAAATAAATAATTATTTTAATCAATACTTTTGTGAAGTCAAACAGTACACCGCCCTAAATTACAATCAGTGAGACTGACATTCGGCTTTCATCAGGCTTATTCAAAAACAGACCGCACTAATCGAATCGAGGTTCTATTGACAAATTCACGAATCACGATAACTCAATTTCCAAGTCAACCCATATTTTGTAATGTCTTTGCCAACACTCTACAAGCTGGAATTATTCACTTACGATGTTTCCGTTTACAGCAGAAAACGAGATTATTTCAGTCAGTCAGTCAGTCAGTTTATTATAACATTATTCAGGGGAATTATGAGATAACTCTGCATATAGGGTATTATCAATCGATTTGTGAATTAGGATAATAATCATAATATAAGTTTATTAATCGAAATAATGTTTACAAGCAAATACGCTTATCGATGATGATATGAATTAATAAATAGAAAATTCCTCGAAAGTGCTGAGTATCTGTGTGTGAAAGAATTTAATTGGTATTTAAAGTAATTTAATTTAGTTTTGATGCAAACAGAAAATACTGTAAGTATTTAAATACATTCGATAATACAAAAGTATATAGACTTTACGGGAGAAGATATTGTAGAGTACAGTCCAAAATAATAATGCAAATAGATAATTATTATAACTAACTAACTAACTAACTATATTTATTACATATAAGAGGTATACATATTATGCATTTACCTACTGTTTGATTTTAAGATTATTCATAGTTTAGGGTATCGAGTCATAACTTACGATGTGTATAAGTGAAGTTTTATTTTGATGAGGTAAGTTAATATTGATAAGCATTTTTTGAATCGATAGTCTGATGCAATAACAGTCTGAGAGTTTTTTGAATCCATGATTTAATTCCTTTTTTATATTTTTTCAATGAGGTTATATTCTTTAATTCAGATGGAAGTAAGTCGTATATTTTAGAACACACATGTAAAAATAGTTTCTTTGCCCGATTGTTTTGTTAACTTTGGCTTTAACTGTTTGTTTGTTGCGAGTACTGTATGTGCGGTTTTTATATTTAGTTATTTGTTCGTTTTTAGAAAGGTTGATGAGAATTTTTTGTGAAAACAGTTGTTTAATATCCGTTTTCTTTGACAGGTTGAACAGACCGTTTGTAGGTTATGTGATTCGATTGAACACAGTGCGGCTTAGTTGAGTTATGAAGATCACATTAAAAAAATAATGGTATAGACTATAGGAATAAATACCTAATATATTCGAAAAAATTAACTGCAAAGAATGAACAATTTTTTTTTGTAATTATTTCTGATATCATAGAAGACCTGAAATTGAATTTCTTTTGTCGGATTTGAGCACTTTGTTTTTGATGAGCATTTTAATGAAAAATCATTAGGTAATTTCTGATGCCCTTACGATGTAGAAGTTATCTATGTAAATAACACTATTGAAAATATAAAACCTATAAAGACACACTTTATACCTACTGCCCTGTAGAGAAAGTTATTGGTTCATTTATATGTTTTCCAGTTAGTTGTTGTTCATATACTATAAACTGCAATATATTCAGAAATAAAGATTTACTGTACTGGCCAAAATGTCCCAATGTCAAATTTTCTACACCATTCTAAAGAGATCTAAAAAGTACAAGTCAATAAGCATAGAGATAATTTTTTTTGGAATTGGTTGGGATGGTGGCTAAAGTAAAATATTGAACCACAGCACTTAGGCCCCATAGGGCCCCTTGTATTTCCTCCCTTAGGCAGACCAACCAACCAACCTAATTTTACGAATTAGATGGTGATTCTGCTTAAGGGCATCTCCCTTACATCCGCCAAAGTAGGCCAACGTTCTCCCAAAATGGACACTATAGGTGATAATTATTTATTACTAGGTAGTGCCACTAAAATATTCCGTTATTAAGTAAGGCTTGTTTACTAAAAACTGTTTGACATGTGCCTTGAAATTAATTTTAATTTTATATTTCTTAATTATTATTTGGTGGCATATTGTAAGCCTCTATGATCATATAATATGAACTTTTTTCGTATGACGATGTAGAATGTAAAGATATAGCCAAGGTATCATTGTTTCTTGTATTCATTGTAGATGTGGTAAGATTTCTATTTGGAGAATTTGTTACTATTTTCGTAAGCAAATCAATATAGATTATATAAATACGATGAATAAATACTCATGACTTTTAATTTTATAAAAAATAATGGTTTACAATGATCATTATAATTAGCTTTACTGATTGTGCGTATCATTCTTTTTTTAAGTACAAATAATAATCTACTCACTGAATAATGAGTATTAGTCCACGGCTTAGACGACTCCGTACATTTGTTTAATAAAACAGTCGGTTGACTATGAAACAAGATTCCCAATCTGATATAATGCATAATTTGCCGAATTTAGACGGGTTGATTATACGTTGACATGTTCCGTCCAATTTGAATTTTCGTACATGTATACACCTAGCAATGTTGTATTTGTTTGTTCGATTGTTAAGCCATAACGCCATACCAGTAGACTGTAGCCAGAGAAAGTTGGAATTAATTTCTAATGGATTATATTGGTTTTGTGGCAGTTAACTGTAGTTTTCTTCATCAAATATTTTCTACGTATTATTTACTATATTATTTGTAACTATAATAGCATTATTTATATTTTGAGTTGACATTTATTGACGTGTCGACGACAAATTGGCAAACGTATGATTCATCGATAGCGACTGCTGTAAGGTTTTACTTATCGTTAAGTCATTTATTATTCAAGAATAATATTTCCATTAGGTAATTGACCGCTTATTCAAGCAACAACTTATGCTATCTGGGTAACAATATTGTAAGATTAGATATTTAAGGCAGATGAATTATTTTAAAGTATTTTTATTACATTTTTCTGTAACCGGATTTTAGTCGTCTAATTTGTTTTAATTTAAGCAAGGCGTACTTTTAGCCTTAAATAAGATATTCAATGATATTAAAATAAATATTTTTGTATCTGTGCTGGTTCTAATGATATAGAATATGTAGATATTCTAGTAGTTAAATTAAATATTATTATTAAATTTCATATTTTATACATATACATAATATATATACCACCAGCCTGTAATAATGCAGATTTCGAACTATTTTATGAATCGATAGCAGTAGTAAGGCAAAGCGGGTTCTGGCTCACTTTCTGGTCAATCGCTCCGGTTACGATGACATCATGAACTGGATGGCATGCGTCCATCAGGAGTCTTTGTGAGTTAAGACCTATTTTTATCTGTTTAAAACCTGTTCAGACCTGTTTAAGACCTATTTAAGACCTGTTTATTTTTGTACAGACCTGTTTATAGTTGTTCGAGACCTGTTTAAAACCTATTCAGGCCTGTTTAAAATCCGTTTTATATCCTGATGGACACATGCCATCCAGTTCATGACGTCATTGTAACCGGAGCGATTGACCTTGAAAGTTAGCCAGAACCTGCTTTACCTTACTACTGATAGCTTCTTTGTAATACATTTATGGACAGGATATTCTAATTTTCGGTGACATATTTACCGAAATACCTCAATTACGCATATTATAATAACCCCTCCACAAATAACTTTAACTCTCTGTTAAACTGCTTCAACTTTCTTGACTTAAAACAATGCCATTACACAACTAACAACCTAGATTGAATATCAAATTTAGTAATATGGAATAATAATTGTTCTGTTAATAAAGCCCTCAAAGTTATTCTTCCTGAAGTTCCTTGTCATCCTGCACTGCTTATTGAAATTGATAATCGCGAACCAAGTAACTTTCTTTGTTGAACCATCACAAAATACAAATGTAAAAGAGCTAACCTATATACTTTGTACGTGAAAATTTTCTCTACTAACTCATCCATATTTGATCAATGCACTACTGTTAGTGATTCACATGACAATTAATTCATTGAATTATGAAATGAAATACATATCTGTGAATAGCAAAACTGACCGCAGAGTTTTGAATGGGGGTCGGTTACCTGTCAATGTGGGCTCCCCCAACTGGCCGACCCCCCCCCTCCGCGGTGCGGGATCTGCGGGGGTGTTTGTTACACCACTGTTCTCTAAATTACTAGCCAATCATATCCAGCATGGTTTAACGGGAAAAATATCTGCAAAATAAAAATTAAGCATAAATATTTTAACACTTATAAAAAACAGATTCCACTTATGAATTCAAGAAATATAAACAACTTCGAGCATAATTGACATATCATACTTAAAGGGAAAATTCTCGAGACCGGAAACAATTACAGGAGATGGGACTCTAGACTGCAAAGACAATATAGAGCAAATAATAACAGATGACAACACAGTAATCACAAACAAAGACGAAATAGCGTCTACCTTTAACCATTGACACCGCGAGAGAGACAAAATTTATGGCCTTTTCTCCACCGAAGACAGGATAAGCCAAAAGGTGCAACTTATTTTTATGGATAGAGAACCGAATAGTTACATTCTGAACACCACCACTATCAAATACCTCGGCAGTATCTTCGATAATCACCTAAAATGGGATAACCGTATTGAATATTTAAACGGGAAGCTAAGAAAACTAATATATAAATTCTATAACCTGAAAAGTATACTAAATAGAAAGATTCTCCTAGTGACATATAACACCCTAGAGGGATCCCTAATTAGGTATGGTATTAGCGTCTGAAGCCCAGCCTACAATCCAACACTCCAGCCTCTCCAGATAACACAATATTATATACTACGGACAATTTTTAACAGAAGAAGTAGAGACAACTATAGAAATATATTCATTGATAATAAATTACTGTACTGTAAAGGGGTTGTATATACATGCGGCTATAGTTTATAGCCCCAATAAGAAGCATACATTTGGATTTCCGGCAAATCACCAAATGAAACAAGAAACAGATCTAGAAATACCTATCAAACTCCAAAATACAACAAAACAATCTGTCAGAAACAAATCAATTTCAATGAAATTAAATTATACAAGCAACTACCTGAGTATATTAAAGTCTATAATAAAAAGAAATTTAAAAGGACATGTAAAAAGTATATAACAGTCAATTATACCACACTCCGTCACCTTCACAAAACCTTCCCCGTATAACTAACCAAGTCGAAAATAAAGATAATAAAATATAATAAATTTAAATATAATTAATTATATATTCTCTATGTCTTCCTCTGCTCTAATTATTTCACCTTGTATTATATTATACCATCACTTTATAACTACAAATCTATAAATCGTCAAATGCAACGAATATCAATGTATGAACAAAATACTGCTAGACACAACACGAGATCCCCTCAGAAGTCATAACACACAATGTTAATAAATGGAATTGAAAAATTAAAACAGATATACTAAACATATAATTACAATAAATGTTCAACTTGTAAACATGTTGCAGTAATAAAATAAATAAAAAATAAAATATAAACAATATCTTGAAACTGTGGAAACAAAAACTAAAGTTAACTATACACACCTGGAAAATCGACTTGATATATTTTGCTCTAATCCATAGCAAATAAAAAAATAACCTTAGGGCTTCTAAAGCATTCACTAAAGCCTCTTTCAGTCAGTTGCGGAAGCGAATTTTTTGGTGCGGATTTTTATAAAATTTGTTTTAAAAGTCTAATTTTCTTGCAGGTGTAAAGAAATGTTCGTAAGACAATTCGTTTACTTTTAACTAGAAGTTAAATCAGCAAATTAAGTTCTCCTGGAACGCATATGTCCCTATAGCATAAATAATACGAAAGACATATCCTGCACGATGCACTTAAATACTTAGACATATGTAAAGTATTCATGAATATATATTTAAACTTTTTTATCACTCGCAATAAAACAACCACAAAAGTTTACGCGGCAGTTAAAGAAAACATAAAATTGCGGAGGCGAAACAAATAATTGATTTCCTTTGCTCCGACAGGACCGTCGAGTCATCAGTAGGGCTGAATGACATTTTCTAAGAAGAGCAATTCGCATAATGTATCTGCTGGCGGGAGCATTACCTTATATCACTTAGATTGAAAGATCCATATACTTATGCAATATTTCCCATTCCCAGTTTTATGGATACATCTTCCTTTCCCTTTGAACATGGATTTCTGAGTTGTAAAACAATCTTTTTATTATTCAGTCCGGTTTGATTCAAACAATTATTTTATTTTTAATAAACTAATAAATAATTGTTAAGTGACATGATATCTTACAATTTCATCACACGAGATTGAAGCTATGGATTTTAAAGTTAGAATAATCATTTTCTAATTTTTGTCCACATATTTGATGGTAATATGCAATTATTACACTTAACGCGCCAGACTTGTAACTTGTAATTCAGCGCTCAGTGGGGCACATAGCCCAGAGAATAGCTGTTGGCTGCAGTCTGGTTACGTTCCTTATAGTAAATAAGGATTTTATAGAGGAGTTTTCGACTAAAAATACGGTGTTTAATATTCCGCCCTCTAAAAGCACATTTGAACTTTGTCCACATATGTTCATAACATTTTAACATTCAAACATCGGTAGTCAGATTGTGCAACTAAGTTAGGTTATTTAATCAAACAAATGCATATTAGTAATATAAGTGTGTGGTAGTTAAAGATACATGTGACAAATTTAATCCTCTTTGAAGGAGCGTTTATAATAATTTGATTGTATTGTCTTTGAATTTGATGGAATTTACAAAAAAAAATGAAGGTAAGGTATTGTTGTGGATACATTTACGCCATTATATATCAACTAAAGCCAATCCTGGTTTTAATGTCTTTATCGTTGTCTCCCAACTCTAAATAAACTAAATATAGCCAGGTAAAATTTAGCAGATGTGATTCCTATTTGAAACCACACCATTTCTTAAATTAAACTAGACAAAATTTCTTACAATTTATGTCCTTCCCATTTTTTTATACAACGAACGGTGTTGGCCTACCAGTGCTGTAAAATATATTCCATCACGTATACTAGCGGAAAATTTTCACACCAATTGCGCAATGAGGTAGATTATGGCCCACTTTTATTGATGCATCCCCAGTAAGCCTAACTAATGTGCTTTAATAACGGGATTTAGTATAATTCCCCTCGTTTTGTCCCTGATGACCCGGCTTCTATGATTGTTTCATCATCAAAATAAGTAATTGTTCTATTAAATTTGCTTCTGTTTCAGTTGTTCCTGTAGGTAGTTCTAGGAATTTATCCGTTTCTTCTTTTTCGATAATGGTCTCTTCTGCATCCTAAATGTTTGCTGTAGGTGTCCTTACATGAAATAAATTGTGAAGGAATTGTAGAAGCAACAGGCAGGAATATGGGAACAGAAATTATACCGTTCTTGCTTTTTCCTAAACCTTCTGCATTTTATTCAACTCCGTACCACTGCTGGACTTGAAAATATATCCGAAAAGACTGCCGTCGAGCTGCTGGTCCTGTTAACATCAGTATTGAATCTATTTTTGAAAGATTACCTTTTACAAAACTGTCTGTAACTGTTCAGTGATATAACTTGCTTGTGACTGCAGCCATACAACGCGAGAATGAACTGATCTCCAGAGCCAACTATTGTGTGTAGGTCAGTGTTTTGATTTTTAAACATAGTTAATTGTAGATGTTTTCGAAGTGCGCTAAAAAAATTTGTTTTTCATGGTTAAAGAAGGCTGATATCGTACCGCAGCCACTGATGGCATGCTAAAAGATCTTCAGCTTCGACGATAACTATCATGGAATCAAATGCAGTTGACATGCTGATTAGCACGTCAATTATTATCAGATTATCGACGTCTTTCGTGGCTTGCTTTATCGTAAAGTTCGCAGCTTCGAACTTCGACTTAAACATTTCTATGAGATATTTTTTGTTTTTTTCGTTGATGAGAAATTTTACTTGCGATACACTATACACTTAGAATTATTTCTCATAAAAGAATGTCTGTCGATGCATGTTTTCGTGATCGTCGGAATCACTATGAGAGCACCATTGAAAAGTGTTACACAATTTTTCATCTACCCTCCTATTCCATATGTAATTCCTGGATTAGCAGCTGACTTTTAAAAACAATCAAGGACACCACATAAGTGTACTTCATAAAAATAACGAAAATTACATCAAATGACAAAAATTTTAAAAAAATTAGTAGTCTGGAATGCATCCCCCCCCCCACTGTGGAGTGGAAGAAGATGCAGCTCTCTGATTGGTCCATTCAAATTTCCCTCCAAGACATTGGCGCCGTCTAGTGATAGGTAGATTTGAGAGTAAATAATGAGGCTCCACCTAGCGGTGGGTAGATGTGACCATAGCTTCCTATTAAGAATAGGACTCCTACAGGTACACATACCTGTATCCGTCATGATGTGTGGTTAAATTTCTAGAACTCCACCTAGCGGCGAGATCTTTGGGATTCTACCTTGCGGTGGTTTGGTACTCCACTTAGCGGAGAGATTCTTGCTAAAAATGGGACTCCTACAGTTACTGATCAGGACTCCATCGAACCATCTTATCGGTGGGTAGTGCAAATGTCTGCTACAACTGAATCAGAAGAGGTCTCAATGTCACCCCTGTACCCTGTATATTATTTCATAATTAGGTATAAAAAACACAACATGATTACGTATATATTTTTAATATTTTAAAATTTAACATAATACAAAAAATTACAATACTCGTCTTAATTTATTATAATGGTATAGAAGAAAATTCCGTATAGAGATAGCTTAAGTGATTTGGAAAATATTAGTCATATCGCGATGGACTATCTGCCTCCATTATATCTTCAATACAACGAGACAATTTAATTAATCGTAACTCATAACATTCATTTATAATATATTCCAACTTTACACATATTCATATCAAAACTTTGCAAAATAAGAAAAACAAAATGTTCATAACTTTCTGTAGTAGGCCCTACTGGCATACACAGTACTAAGACATATTCTTCGTAAATATATATTTTGAGTGATAGTAAATGGTATTGGGGGGGGGGGGGTGGGGGGTTATACTACTGTCTTCAACTAAATCAACATCGCTATAATTTTTAGTATACTCCATTAATATAAGAAGTAAAACCTCGAGCAATACACCGTTTAGCACTATTTGTTTCCGTGATTGAGGCTTTTAAGGCCTTCTCAAGTAAATTGCCTTTCTTCACTTGCTTTGCTAACTCAGACAATTGAACATTTATTTTTGCACATTTCAGAGTTACATTGGTTTGTGGGTGTCTAACTCGTGTTGTTCAATTCAAACAATTGCGTCATAATTTTCGTTCCACAAAGGTATACTTTCAACACTCGTTATATAAATGCCCATTTTTGAATGTCGCTCTTGGTTTAGCTTAGTTTTATCTATATTGATTTGATACCTTCTTGACATGAAATTTATTATCTGTACAGCGCAACTTTTACGATAATCCGTATACGTAAGAAACTAATGGTGTGTAACGACGTTTAGGTTTTTGTCGTACTTGATTGTTAAGTCTATTTTCAATATTTATGAAAATTCTATCAAGATTACTGATTGTTCATTAGGAACCTCTTTGATACACTCTTTCTCATTAATATCTCATTATTTGAGGAAATTATTTTGGCCCTATTATACAATCATATTAACGTAGACTGATTTGAGTCAATTTAAATATCTTTTGATATGGGTTGGTTTTTTATAGACGCTGCGCTGGTTTCAATCGTGATTTACTCTCTTAATTAAAACATCTAAAGGGGCGAGCGTAGGTGCGTCTTTACTATGTACATACTTCGGTATGCGATGTAAAGCAACGACAGGCGCAGTTAGTACTTGGATGGTGACCATTCCAACGGAAATCGCGTTCTCGCCTCACACATCTTCCAGCGGCTTGTATATCAGTGTATGCGCGGAAGCTATACAACCTTAGGCGAGGGTTGTATAGGAGATATACCATCCTTCGGAGGGGATGTAAAGCCGTCGGTCCCTTGTCTATTAAATGTTAGGCAAGTAAAAGATCCCTACTCTTCTTAAGGGAAGAGGTTCGGCAAAATTCCTAGTTGGGGGTAGCTCGTCTACAGGCGTCGGTGTTAGGCCTCAGTAGGGGAAATAGGTCGACGTTAAATAAATGTATAAAAAAAAAACATCTAAAATCTGTACAACGAAGCGTTTCTCGTTACTGAAAGGTGCACATTATATTTATATTTGTTAATAGCATTTTATACATTATCCTTTTATTTTATTATTGTATATATGTTTATCGTACCGCCGCCGCCGTAAGCGAATTGGTTTTGGATTGGGAGCTAGTGGCAGAAATTTCTATATGATTTTATTGTGCTAGAGAAATTCAAAGTATAAAGATGTCATAATAAAAAGCCGGAAAAACAATTTCAGTCAGTATGGAGCTGCTGAGTTTCTAATTAACAATTAATTGAAAATGCAATAAAAACATGATCCTATATAATTTTATTGTGTCAGACACTTGTTTTATATATTCTAATGTTCTTTTTCAAATTTTTTCTTTTATTTTATATAATTCCGGTAGCAAATAAATTTGAATTCAAAATATTGGAGTAAACATATCAGACAGATTTTTGACCTTTCAAATGCCACGTACTTATTGCGGCCAAAAATAGGTAACAGACTGATTTTCCCATTGTAAACATGGTTCTGATCAGTGACGCATCAATCATAATATATTTTATTATTTTTATTAGTGTCGATGTCATTGTGATACCCACCAATGATTTCTTTTGAAAATAATTTATTTGACATAACTGACATAAAAATCGCTATTTACAGTACACTTTTTTGCAACTGTAGTAGTGATATTAACATTGAGTACGTTTTTGATATTTCTATAAGAAACTCAGCAATAACCAAGCTCGGTAGCTACTCTAATCGGTCAGTTATATCAATACCTTCATACCATATTATTGCCAACTTCTATGAAATCATATACCCATATTGCCGCCACCACCTCCCTAGCAATTTAGAAATTAATAAAGGTATTAATTTGTAGAAGCATCGAATGGTCATACCAGTTTTAAAGTACAGATGCACTCAGGTAAAGGGAAAGGGACGTGAGGAACTTGTACAGGCACAGTAAATATTTTAGCAGACGGTCAACAGTCCCGCAAGCTAGATGTTAAAGCCCTTTTACACGAGGCCATTAGGTAAGCCAGTCGATAAAGACAATCCAATAATGGAATGTCATCAAGTCATTACTCAAGCCATTCTTTCTAATAGAACGGTTTCTATCTTTCGGCGCCAATCAGCTTCTCCCACCACTCGCGCATTGGAATGGCTCATCTATTGGCCTACTGTGAATGTGCATTCCTAGTCCTAGCCAGTAAGTGTCCTAGACCAGTGACCAGTAAATTGCGTCTAGCGGTGTTGATGTATATTTTGTATTATTTAACGTGTTTCTGTCTGCTAGCTTAGGTGTAAACGCATTCAGAAGGTTTAATGGACTGGCATCTGTCTTGTCTTAGTGTACTGGCTTACCTAATGGCCCCATGTAAAAGATCTTTTAGTGCCTGCCCTCCTGAATAAACCGACCGCGAAATATTCTAAGTATCAAAGCAAGGTAATGAAAATCAATCTGACGTCACCCGTGCAACGTCATCCTTTCGGTAAAGGGAATAATTGAATATATCCGACAGTCAGTTCCTTGGCTGCCGTTAAACGCGAAACAGGTGCCTGTTGCTTGCTCCGATCTACAAAGAAAATTTTCTAAGTCCCAAAATCCAGGCGATTGAATTATTTTTTAAGTCGCGAAATATTCCGAAATATCTTTGCCATTTGTCGTTACGTCGATCCATAGCGCATCTATTACCGCCGTTTCTTCCACTTCTAAGTATTGGAAGGAAATAATTAAATTCATTTCGTGTTGCCAGTCAGTCAGAACAACTCATCGAAAGCAAACGTGTCCACTCTGAGATTCGAATCTAAGGTACCATTATTGTTATATATTGATTCTGAGCCGCGGAATTTTTGCAAAGTCCGTACTTCGTTATCGATCAGCCGCGCTTTCATCTGGTGCCTACACCCGCTTGTAAGTATTTGAAGGAAGAAGCCAGAGCGACTCATCGAAAGCAGACGTGTCCATTCCTAGATCCGAACCCAGATGCCATATATCATATTCGAGCAGCAGGATTTTGGCCAAGCCCGTACAACGTCATCGACCAGCAGCGCATCCATTTGGCGTCTATTCCCACTCCAATAGTAAGTTGTTTCATTTTCAGAAAAGGATCTGAAAAGCCATGCAGGTGGATTCCATTCCGATCGCTCCACCGTAGCAGACAAGACCGACCGTAGTCACAGGAAGTAAGTAAGTATCTGGAGGAGTAAGTAAACTGATGTACTAGCTAAGTACTGTATATCATTTTGTTCTGCGTCATCGCTTATTCTGTGCTAACGCTTTACCGCGTATTTTGGTTAATATTTTGCAGCTTGCTATTATCCCTGTTATTTGAGTCATCTAACATTTTGGTTGTGTCGGCCTTCATAATTGCATTTAGTAAACAAGTAAAGATTTAATTGAATATACTGATATTATTGAAAAATTCTGAGTTTTACTGTTTGTGCGTGAACGTCTAATTTCCTAGATTGGCCCACTGGAGTACCGTTTCTCCACTTGAGCTACTCAGCCTCGCGTATCCGGCTTGTTAGTAGTGTATCCTATCACTTAGACTAGGACTGGCACCCGAGCTTAAACCGAAAACTCGTTTCCGGAGCGCGAGTGTCAAAGAGTGGCCCTTTTCTTCTCGTCACCGTCAGAGGTGAGATAAACGCGTCACAACTGTAGGTCATTCTTATAGTCTACTTCTAATATAAATTTTATAGAAGGTTTATTTCTATTTATGTTTTCTAAAAAAATATCTAGTAGTCAGCTCGTCAACAATTCTCCACCAGACAACCGGTTTGTATGTAAAATTTTGAACGTGGCTCACATTCGCCATCATTTGCTGCACTAATAAATATTTATGCGTGTCCACTTGATGCTTCAAACTATTTACCACGTCGGATTATTGAATTTTTAGGTGATAAACCAAAGTATTCAAATTAGAAAATACTAATTAAAACGTGATCTCTGTTTCCGCTCAGTAGCAGAAAACTGTGATCCCAGTGACTCTCTTCTTATTTTAATTGTTGCTACTTCACAAACTTATTTAATTTATTTGTCTCCCCTATGAATTTATTTTTTATATCAAAGTTCGCTATTTAATATCATCCCTCTCACATTAGCCGTCTTGTTCCCTTTATTTCCTCTTGTATTCGCGCATTTTCACAAATCGATATATAAAATTGTCGAACTGTGTTGCCTTGTATTTGGTAACAATAATGAAAATATATGGCGTTATATGTACGACGGCCATTTGTTTTCAACCTCGAAGTTATTTATGATGGCTGGTTAAAACTTTCGTTAACAGATGAGCGTGTTTTTTCCAAGTCCACTTTTGCTAAATTTGTTCGTTAATCAAAACTAACAATAAAAAGTTTTTCGTGTTTTTGTTTAAAATATCCTGGATTTGATTTGCTATTTAAGTTCATATTATGCGTTACAAAGAAAAAATAAATTAAAATTGACTAGAATTTTTATAATCTAAACTAGTTTTGCATTCCAATTAACATCAGGAGAGAAGAGGATTTTATGAGCACTCTCAAGCCTCTCTCTAGAAGAAATGAAAAAATTCAATTCAAAGTGTTCTAAATTAAAAAGATATTTTTGATTTATATGTAATATAACACTAAAACATTTTCTATGTTGCCTGAATCGCATATATTGCCTGGTTTTGATATTTTTTGGATTGTTCTCATCTCTGAACATGAATGTATACTGTATATCTTGTTAATTTTTGTTATATACCTCATTTTTCGGAAAAATCAACCGTAGCAAATTTGGCTGTCATTGCACAGTTTATTTGTTATTCCCTGTATGATGAAGACCAAGTTGATCTAATATAACAGATATTCAGAAAACTTTTGATACAATTGATCTTAATTAAATTATTTACATCATACTTATCGTTGTTTAATCAATAAATATGTCTATTATGGTGGTTACATATCTCAAATATATATATTGCTACATTGGGAGGTCCGCAGGGATCTAATTTGGGCTCACTGCTGTTTCTAGTCTTTATTAACTACTTATCATCAGAAATTAAATTTGTTCATCTTCTGTTTGCGGATGACCTCAAAATTTATCTAGAAATAACAGTAAGAATGGAAGATTACGTGATTCTATAAAATGTAGTTGCATGGCGCACCAACAATTCATTGAAATTGAATGTATCTAAATGCAAATATTTAACTTTTCCTCCCAAATTAAACTTTGTTCGCTTTAATTATAATATAAATGGCAACATTATTGACCGTTGTAGGCAATTTAAAGATCTGAGAGTTATTCTTGATTCACAATTAAGCTTTCCGCAACACATCAACTATGTAACTCAATCAGCGTCTAAGGTACTAGGATTTTGTCAAGAAATTGGAGTTGCTTTTCTAAGATCGAAAGCATTAAAATGTTATTTTATTCACTTATTCGAAGTAAACTGAAATATACACCTCTAATTTGGTTCCCAGTTTATAATAATGGTATCCACTCCATCGAATTGATCCAGAGAAAGTGTTGAAATTTAATTTTTTAAGCGTCGCGGCTTTTATACCCCAAGAGGTATCGACAATAAAATCTTACTTGATAATCTTAATATGATTTCCCTGTATGATCGAAGAAAAGTTATTGCTATCTCACTTCTTTATAATTTATTAAATAATATTGATTGTCTAGCACTATTAAGCAGAGAAAACTTTTTAGTTCCTAGACCTGCGCCATGTTACTCAAGCATTCTATTGTTCTTTTCCACGAATGAATGTAATGTATAAATCACCAATTATTAACAGAACAGTAGAATTTTCAATACTATATCAGATCGATGTGCTGGAAATAAATGTCTATTATTATTATTATTATTTTAATAACAGTACTTGATATGCAAAGTAATCAAGTAAATATTTATCTATCTGTCTACACTTCTTGACTAGCCAACCTAATAATATGCTGGTTAACATCAAATAAATTTTCCAATGGCAATAAAATAACAATTTGCAACGGTTTTGCAATTTTTGGAACGTTTTCAAAGTAAATTGTTATATTTACTACAAAAAACTTGCTTTATGAAACTAGCTACTAGCATGAACTAGGTATTTCAACCCTACATATACAGTAAATGGCTCAATTAATCAGAAGCGGACAGAAATTATAGGTCTGAACTGTACAGGATTTTTATGGTCGTGTGTAAAATAGAAAATGAATGGGTGTAAACAAGGGAGGATCAATATGTTTCTGTTGGCTCTATCCTCCAATTTGCAACAAATTCTGCTGGAAGTATTGTGTTTTGTGTTGAACTTTGTCTATTTTTCTGTAATAACTTTAAAAATATGTACATATTTTACTGCTAAATATTGTTTTAAAAACTAAATGTAACATTCGATGTTGCATTTGATATAATATTCATCGAATTGCATAAATAAATATTATACAATACATAGAAATAAATGCTTTTACCGGTGAACATTTAGTTATATTTATAAAAATAACATTCCAACATTTACTAGACGTTAATAGTACCTCTTTTAACGCTTAAATGAAATAGGAAAATCACGCACACGTTTGAAATGAATTTAGTTCGCTTGGTAATTCCGCTCGGCATTGTGTAATATGAAATTTCAAATTAAACATTTAAATAATATGATTAATATTCACGTCCGATCCTGATCTCTCAACAAAGGCAAGAGACTAGGCTTGAAATGACAACCTAAACCGAAAATAACTTTGGAAGATAGAAGCTACGTCAACTATCAACATTTAACTTGACAACGCTGAGCGTTGTAATGTCATTCATAATTTCACGTCTCTACTTCATTATTTCTAAGTATTATAAATAAACTAGGTACAGTGACATGAAATTATGAATGACATTGGGATGATTAGCATTGTCAAATTAAGGCCACGAACGGAGTATATCTGGTTGCCTAATAATTCTTAAGAAAAATACAACTAAGGTTTCGAACTTGGTAAATAAGTCTTCTTCAAGGATAAGACACAAAAATAACACGTGATCAGCTTGATAATAAAAGATCAGGCACATAACTAAACACAGCATTTTTCTAAAAATTATAATTTTTCACAGTAAAACAATTATTAAAAGTGATGTATTTGCATTTTTTAATAATAACCACATAACGATTACTAGTTAAAAATTTTCGAGAAAATTTAGTACAGGCCGCTTTAAGGGAGTGGTAAATCCAGAGGCGTGCATAGATCGGGCAGAACCCAATTACAGGATAATGATGCGAGTTACAATAGCATTTAAGAAAAACAAAAACAATTACAGCACTACTAAATATAAGACAAGTTACTTAAGTGTTTAATACTAGATTACAATCAGTATCACAGATTTCCTTATGTTATATCATATCATATATTTATTGATATAAACGTTTAATTCTTCTAATATTATAGAATAAAATATCTAAATCAGCTTCATTATTTGATTAATTATTAATCGTATGATATATAGCTGACATTTTATATACACTAGTATTATGGTTTCTTATATAAAGTTACTGCCTGTGTCGAGCATTTATTCTCACTAAATTTTATGAAATGTCTAAGGCTTTTGATACTGTTAACCATGAGTTACTTGTGCAAAAATTAGAATACCATAGTATTAAAAGAAACGCCTTAAATTTATTAAAATCTTACCTTGGTGGCCGTCAAGTTTAATGGTAACGTATCACAATTCTCTAGAGTCGATTATGGGGTGCCACAGGGATCTGTCATTGACTCGGTGTTATTCATTATTTATATAAACGATATGTCTTTCAAGTTAGCTTGCGAAGTGGTTCCAATACTGTATGCTGATGATGCCACATTTCTACTTAGCAACGAACTATCGCAAAATTTACTCCAAAACATCACAGAATCGAATAATTTGATAGTTGACTGGTCGGAAAGTAATTATCTCACCATAAATGAGGATAGGACTAACACTTTAAATCTTTCAACAAAAAAAAGTATTACCAACAACGAACCAGTAAAACTACTTGGAGTGTACTTAGACACTACTTTAAATTTTCAGCCACACATTGAGCATCTATCTAAACGACTATTGACCGGCATATATATAATGATACAACTTAGTCACAAAACTACATTGAACTGTTTAAGAATTGCTTACTTTACTATTTTTCACAGGATAATGACGTATGGAGTAATTCTATGGGGTGGACCAAATCACTCAATAAAAAATTTTAAACTACAAAAAAAAGATGTTAGAATTGTGGCACAAGCTAAATGATGATCATTGCAAACCAATTTTTAAACACCTGAATATACTACCCCTACCATCTTGTTTTATTTATGAATATCTATGTTATATAAAAAAACTAAACGATGAGAACAAAGTGACTAAACAGGGAGACATACATTGCCATGACACTAGGAGTAAAGCTAAATTAAGACTACCCAAGTTTAGGTTATCAACATCGCAGCATAACTACTTATATTTGTCTTATAGATTTTTTAATGTGTTACCTGACGCCTTAAAAAATCCCGAAATGAGCACAAATACATTTAAACATAAGATTAAGATTATTCTTTTACAAAACTGCTTTAAACACATGATGAGTATTTTGATTACTTTGACTCACTATCAAATGTTTTATCTGTCTAAGGAGATATATACTCTATCTGTTCATTTAATATTATGTACCTGCATAAATTATATGTTATATATAATATTTTTAAATTTTCTCTTTTTTATATATGTTCCTATTCTTTTTTAAATGTTTATTTATACGCCTTACCATAATAGGTACAAAATATGCGATTTTAATTTTCTGTACTTTTTGTTATACATCAAATGTGATCTTCGTTATATACAATATTTTTTTTATTGTCTTTTCTAGTATATTAATTATTTACCTGTGTGACGGATGTAAACAGAAATTTTATTGTAAAATTTTATTGTATATATGAATAAAGTTCTATTCTATTCTATGCTATGCTTTGCTATTCTATTCTATTCTATTCTGTTCTATTCTATTCTATTCTATTCTATTCCATTCCATTCCATTCCTTTCTATTCTATTCCATTCCATTCCATTCCATTCCATTCCATTCCATTCTATTCTATTACATTCTATTCTATTCTATTCTATTCTATTCTATTCTATTCTATTCTATTCTATTCTATTCTATTCTATTCTATTCTATTCTATTCTATTCTATTCTATTCTATTCTATTCTATTCTATTCTATTCTATTCTATTCTATTCTATTCTATTCTATTCTATGACTGGAACAACATTAACATACTGTTACTTACCATCCACTACAACACTACTTACCCATCTTATTTAACTTCATAAGTAATAAACCACGATGACGAGTATCGATAGCCTTGGAGAAGTCAGTGTAGACGACGTCTACCTGTCCTCTTTCATCAAGAGCTTCACAAATGAATTGAGAGTTACAAACCAGATCTGTAATTGTTGATCGCCTTTCAATGAAACTATGTTGCTCGGATATTATATTACTTCTGACATGAAACGAGTAAATATACAAAAGAATTTCGAAAACTTTGCTGAACTTACATAATATTGTTATTGGTCTATAATTTTTTACGTCCATGTTATTAACTTTTTTATATAAGGGCACACTCGAAATTTTCCAAACATCTGGAAATATATGTGTTTTAAAAATTAAATTAAATACGATTTGCAATGGTTTGGATAGTATAATGGCACAATCCTTTAACAAGAGCGCCGGAATTAGGTCGGGACCTGCTGTCATTTTAGGTTTGATTTGTCTTAATGCTTTTGTGATTTCATTCTCACTTACTGACGTAATATGTAAAATGCCGTTAGTATTTATGTTTGTCGATGTATATTGGGTATCATAATTATATGTAATGGAATTATAAAAATTGTTAACAAAAAAGTCTGCAGATCCATCTACAATTTGCTGGGAAGAATGCAGTCTAGTCTCATTGTGAGTCATGACGGATGGACTCACTGACTGTATGTCCTTTTTTATTTGATAATACGACCAACATTATTTTGAATTTGACTTTATATTGAGTCAATTTCGGCAACATATCGTTGATGAGCTTCTTTTGGTTTTATAGTAATTGTAGATTATTTTAGTGCAATCATTACGATATTGCTTCCATGCTTTATTTTTTTGTCTAAGTGTATGGTCTTTGTCAAACCATGGTGGATAATGTTTATTGGTGGATATTTTTTTTGGTACATATATGTTTACTGAATATTTCATTTAATTTTTCATAAAAAATATTAGTTGCTTTATTTAAGCATCCGTAACTAAGTAAGAATGACCAATCGGCTAGTAGTAAATTCTGATAGAGATCATGGAAGTTTGTCTTAAAAATTAAATCCTGAGTTACTTTTCTGCTTAAATTGCCGCATACTTTTTTCAAGAAATGTTTCAATTCAGAGAGGTGGATGGTGTTCATTTACCGTTGATATGAAATCTGAGGATTTTGACACAATACATAGTACATCACTTAAAAATTAGATTTAATAATCTGTCATTTATGTTTCGTACTTTGTTATATTGTTCAAGATTAAAAAAGTTAAGGAAACTATCTAGTGATATGCTATTTGGAATGGTAATCTTAAGTAACATCTTGTTGAGCGTATTGTGTAATATTAAAATCACCTGATATTAACTTAAAAATAGCTCATACTGTATGTTATTAATGCTTCTATAACTGCAGTTACATTGGTTGAACGGTTTCAGAAACAAATCCAAAGACTCAAAACATGATTTTTAACTTATAAAAATTCTTCACCTTAAAAAATTTACAGTTACATTGGTCATCCTATTCTCAGTTATCAACGAAATAAGTTTTCAGGAACGAAGATATTTTCAGAAGTTACAATGCTGGTAAATTGTTCACTGTTAGATATGGAGTGTTAATCATTGTAGGCAAGTTGACGTTGCTCCAGTGATATTATAGTTACAACATCACTTCATAAAAAATAAAATCTAAAAATGGAGCATAACAATTTGTTCTCTTGGCGCTATTTTAGGCCGAGAAATCATGGTAGGAAGTAATAAAGCAAAAGCTTTAGGGGAGAGGGTATTAATAAACATTTATTAGCTTTTAATATAATGCAATTTTATAGGTGTATCTGGTTTGGCTGAAACTCGTACATAAATAAACAACCCTCAGGATATATATTATTCCTCTGTAGGCATAAAGAAAGATGAGATAAAGTACTAAGTGAAAATGTAAACGGAAATGTGTTTCCATGTGCTGGGATGAGGTATTTCTAGCAAAATTTCCATAAATATGCCAATTTTTACGTATAAATCGTTTACAGGGACTGGCATAAGAATTTATAGTGAGCTATCTGTTTCCTTATCTAACTTTTTGTTATACTCCGCTATTTATATTTCTTAAATAAAATTTAAATTGCCTATTTGGAACTCTGATACGTAATTTAGGACAGCTTGATGCAATTCCTATAAAAAGTATCATAAGAATATGTAAATCCTAAAGCTCTGTTGAATAATATCGCAATAAAATTATTAAATATTTTCGTTAGCATATCTGATATATTGCGAAATGATAATTTTTTCGCCCGAATGTGCTGCAGAGGACTGAGATTTGAATTTTAGTAATGGGAGGCATTACTCAGGGACAGAAGTCATCTTATTTTAGAATCTGTGATTTTAATTCTCTTATTCAACTCTTGGATAAAACAATGTTAAAAATCATCTAGAAACTATCATTTATTGGTTCAATTATAACAAAACTTAAATTATGTTACAAAATCTACTACCACAATTCTCCGCTTATATCTAGGCATTTATATATATAGGTAGTTATTTAGAATTAGGCATTCATTTAAATCATACTGCGAAACCCTTAAGCTTTTGATATGTAGCTTTAATACACAGTGATTCCTAAGTATTTTTACAAATAACTTTTTTGAAGTAATTCAAAAGTGAAACAGATATAAACTTCGAAGGTTTAAAAAGGTCTAAGTCTTGGCCTCATCTGACATTACAACCCCGGGTGGGTATTGGCCTGTTCAAGGATCAGCTTCCATTCCTCGTATTTTTTGCCTTCGTTTTCTAATTTTTGACTCGGTGTTCTAAGATTTTCTTCTACTTTGCGGTGAAACCTCGATCTGGACCCGCCCTTCTTTCGTGTTCCCTCCTGTGTATGATGCAATATTTGTTTTGAGGGTTCCTTGTCGTCTATCTTTTCCAGGTGGCCGAGCTATCTTAGCCTACTGACTCTGATAGATTGGGCAATGTGAAGATGATAGAGCTCGAAGTTATAGTACCTGTACCAAGCCCCTGTATAAAGTTATGCTCAAACCGATCCTTACCTAGGCATGCGCGTCTTGGAACACAATTTCAGATGCGCAATGTAATAGATTACAAAGGACACAGAATAAAATCCTTAGATTACTTACACAAACAAACAGGTATACTCCTATAGAAGCATTCCGTAGAGAGTACAGCATCCCTTTAATTAAGGATTATATTATAGAAACTGCACAAAAATTCTTTAAACATAAGATACATAAATCCCCGCTTACCACACATATGGTAGACATACGGGAACATCAAAATATTGAACATACACACAAGTTCATACACGAAAATCTCCCGATTTATTCGGAGAGATAACAATAATTTTAAAACTCATAATTTGGCGAAGTCATGTAGAATCTTAATAAAATGTTCTAAATGTAAATATGTAAATAAACCTTAAAAAATTGTATTTTATCAATTACTATTATCTGTTTTTAAATAAAACGAAAATGCATTTATTTTCATTTTCTTTTAGCACTCATACAATCGGTGCATTTTTATTCTTGTATATAGATTTCTTTAAGCAGGTTTTCCTTTGTTAAGTTTCCTGTAAATTATACAGCTAATTTTATATAATAGAGAGAATTTCATTTTATTTTTATTTTTCAAAAACTGTAGGTAGAAAATTGACTAATTTGTTTAAACTTTGGAGAGCAATATAATGCATTAATTTTAATTTGTTATTGTCAGGCTATTTGGCATGTTACCAGCCCCCCGTCCCGTGTATTTGCCATGTGCAAAATGTAACGCGTCGGGTTATAATATTGATTGTAAACTGAATATAATAAATGGCATAAATAAAATAACAAAAAATGACATGTACTTAGTAACAAATAAAGATTTTTAAATTGTAATTGTAATTGTACCAAGCAAGACTTGGTGTAGGCACCATAACGCCGAGATCTACCATCTTTACAAGGAATGTGATATTCCCTGCCCTTTTTTACACATCTATATACAGAGTGGGCCATTAATGCGAGGAATCAATATCTGACCTATTATAAGAAATGTGAAAAAAAAACGTTTTAAATAAAAGCTATATTACATACATTGTCGCCTATTTCTAAAATACATTGAAGAGCACAGGGTTTCTAGAGTGTTTCTATAAAGTGGGAGAGGTTCAAGGTCGAATACCCCATATACTTTTACACCATCGATTTCAGAAAAAAAATTCTGCCTTCAGTACTAGTTCTTGCTTTGCGACGTTGCCAAGATATTGCAGAAAATAGAAAATTCACGAAAAAATAGTGCATTACAAATGATATATATTTTTTCTATTAATGACAGATAAGATACCCAAATCATTTAGTAAATACAAAGTTCAAGGCCAGATATAATGTATGAAAGGAGTGAATATTTATTTTTATGTACAGGAGATTTTATACAGGGGCATCAACATGCCAATCAACAAACATCTAGAACTTCGTTTTTCAAATGGAACACCCAGTATATCTCTTCTAATTAGTTATCGTGATATTAAACCCCGAAATTGCTAGTTTTAGAGATATTTTCAATTTAATTGATAACTTCAAATTATTGCGCTTTTGCACAAGTTAGCTATGACTTTGTCATTACGTAATTATTGTAGCTTACAAAATTGAAAATAAAAACTAAGAGTAGACGATTTTAAATTATATTTTTTATTACAACTTTCAAGGCAGGAAATAACTTAATTAAAATTAATAATTAAAATATTTGAAAATAATAACAACGATAACTAGGAAAAAAAACTCATAAAACACCTACTATAACAAATGTTCAATTTTCTAAACAATAATGCATACGATTTTCAGAAGCTCGACTAACGTTACTGAACATGTTGATGTTAATGTTTTGGAATACTTCTCTAATGCGAACTTTCATATCCTCCTTTGTAGCTGGGGGTGTTTTATAACTTGATCTTTAACGTAGCCTCACATAAAAAAAATGTACATGTTTGTCAAGTCCGGTGAGCGAGGTGTCCACTACAAAGGTCCTCCTCTATCTATCCATCTTCCAAAATATTCATTATTTAAATATGTGTGGATAGATATTGTGCTGTGGACTGGTGTTCCGTCGTGTAAATACCACATTCTTTATCTGCGTGGAATGGGTAAATGATTTATTAACTGCAGCAACTGATACTCCAGAAAATTTAGGTAAATCAGGCCGCTATCTCTTCCTTTAAAGAAATAAGGGCCAATGACTGGTACTTCGCATACAATGTGGATTTTTGGTTGCATAATAATAAAAATTATCTAATAACTCTTGCATTAATTGTATATAGTACGAATGGAATTTGTTTTTCTTCAAAATTCTCTGCACGACGATCCGACTTATGTCAATTTGTTTTGATATTTTTTTATTCGAGATATGAGGATCTTTAACAGAACAGTAATTTAATTTACTTCGGTTAATGCAGTTTTGGTTGTCTCTGTTTTTTCGTATGCAATATTTCCCGTTTGGGTAAATCGCTGGAGCAAATTTTCAAAAGTTTCTTTCTATCTGGGTACCGTTGTTTATAAATTCTTGTCGCATGTAAATAATTTTTATCACCTACTCCCAGTACAAAAACCATATCTGTCAATTCTTCCGTAGAAAAATTCAATATTTTAAATACTGTATTGCACTAAAATCCCGCAGGTACGAAATTATGTGACAGTAACTGTTTGTCTTTTTTTATCACTTATTTAACGTTGGTTTATTTCCGCTACTGAGGCCTATCACCGACGCCTGTAGACGAGCTACTCTCAACCAGGAACCTCTTTCCTTAAGATGAGTAGGGATCTTTTACTTGCCTAACATTTAATAGACAAGGTACCGACAGCTTTACATCCCCTCTGAAGGATGGTATATCACCTACACAACCCTCGCCTAAGGTTGCATAGTTTCCGCGCATACACTGATATACAAGCCGCTGGAAGATATGCGAGGCGAGGACACGGACTTCCTTGTGAACACCAATAAGCTCCCTCGTTCGGTAAAAATAATATATTTCGGCAGAGCTTGGAGCCTTAGAGCTTGAAGGAGACCCTGGGAGCCTTTGATGCACTTAATCTGTAGATTCTGAGAAGGGGGGTTGCACTTGAAGATGTTGGACAGGGCCAAAAGTTAGTAAAGTAAAGTAACTTGTCCTGGAGTCTGGAGTTGCACTGACTCTAAATTTAAAAGTTATGATAGCTCACTGTATTTTGTAAAGTGTCCGGGTGGAAACCAACACCCTGTATATAAAGCTTTTGGTGCTTTAGAATAGTTAAAGTCTAACTTGAAAGTCTAAGTCACTTTATTTTTAATTTTAAATTTTTTGTAGGGTGAAATCAGAACACCCTGTGTCTAAATTAGTTTCTGATTCAGTGATTTTAAATTATTTGGAAATTTGTATTTTTTGAATTTTTTTCTAAGATACTTCTGAGTCACCCTGTATGTGGTGACTAGATGAAAAGCACTTGGTTTTAGCGGTAATGACTGTTTTGATTTATGGAAATGAAAAAAGTTCGACTGTTTAAGTTTACCAAATTTATTTCGAATGTTTGTTATAGTTCCCAAAATGGCAACTTTTCGACAATAATAATTCTGACTGGCAAAATTATCTTTTGGGTTCGTATTTTTGTCTAAAAATCACTTTTTTATTTATGCCCGGAGGCAGGTTGATTGTTTGTAAAGATTCTCGTAACTAGGTGCGGAGTTGACTTAGTGCGCGAAGGCAGAGTAGATTTGAAAAAAATATGCTTAAGATTAGGGGCACTAGGTGCGATTTAGTTTGATGCGCGAGGGCAGAATAGATTTATAAAAATTGGGCACTAGGTGAGAGAAAGAAATACAGTTTTTGACTTAGTGCCGCCAAGGAAGTTATAACAGAGAGTTTTGGAATAAAAATAAAGTTTGAAAAATAGAAAGTTTACTCGCAGTAAAAACCGATAAAACTAATTTCAGCAATTTCTCGGAAGTCACTAATTACAACATTTTAAACACTATTTTGTTCAAAGAGAAACGATTTCACTCGCGATACTTATTAGACACTTAAATCACTTCCGAAACAGAACTTGCATTCGCTCTGTACGAGGGGGCTTTTATATGGTTCAGAATGGTTGCATTTTTCGCGCCCCGCGAGTCACGCATGCCGCTTTAAAATCTGGAAAAGGCTGAAAATAGCTTCATGCGGGTGAGGATGAGTCATCGATTGCGTAATGTTGCGCAACATTGTGCAATCTTGTGAAATAATTGAAATTTCGAATTGAAACCTACATGACTGTGTAGGGCATAAAAAGACGAATTTCTTGATATATGGTTTATGCCTGAATCGATTTGAATTAAAAAGTTATTGAGGGTTTTAATGTGAATAAATCGGAGAACATATCGCATGACTACGTAGTCCACGCACGTAGTATTAAGTGGATACAATTTGGGTGCCCGTGTAGGCAGGCAGGACGAAGCTAATGGAAACAATGTATTAAGAAATGTTACAGATGTTGTATACGGGGGGCGATGAGAAAGTAAAGGGAATTCAGATCTGTTCAGATGTTGGAAAGTTCGCGGGTACTGTATACGGGAGGCGAAGAGAAAGTAAGAATAATAAGAATTGACCATGATTGCCGTATACAGGGGCGATGAGAAAGTTAAAGACAATAAAGCTTAATTAGAAATTGCGAATGGATGCGAAAGTCGTATACAGGGGGCGATGAGAAGTTATCAAAGGATTGAAAAGGTTGTGAAAGTTGTATACAGGGGATGATGAGAAAGTTCCTAAAAGAAACGTTGTCTGAAAATTGGGAAAAGCGGCGAATGTCATATACGGAGGTCAACAAGAAAGTATAACTTACGAAAAAGAAGTGGAAAATGTTAGATACGAGGAGTGATGAGAAAGTAAAGTATTTACGAAGGGAAATAAAAATATTCTGGTTTGGAGAGTGCATTGAAGGTGATCTTATGATATACGAGACTGGTTTTTTTAAGGCGGTGAAATTTTAATTTTGGATCTGTAAAATTACTGTTTGGAACTTTTTGGTGACTTTGCTGATGGAATGTGATTATTTGAAAATTATCGAGTGTCTATGAATTTTTTCAGATTTTATCTTTGGAAAAGGCGGTTTTTTGATGACACAAAAATGATCGGTACTTTTTTTTCATAGTTTGACGATGCGACGTGATAGATTAGATTGAAAAGTTATTTTTAGGATTTTTTCTGATTCATTTTCTTATAGTACAATAACACTTGAAACAGTTGCCCATCCAAGTACTAACCGCACCTAACGTTGCTTTACATCGTATATTGAAGTATGTAGTAAAGACGCATCTACGCTTAATCGTTTGTCTTATTGTAATATCATCACATTACTAACATCAGTCATAAATTCTATCTTCATTTGTTTACATCAGGAATATGAAATGTTTACTTGCGAAAAAACACAATTATTTTAAGTTATCAATTAAATTGGAAATATCCCAAAAACTTTAGCGGCTTAATATTACGATTACTAATTGAAGGGATTTAATAGCTGTACAAAATGGTGGAATAATGTACTGGATGTTCCATATGAAAAGACGAAGTTCCAGATGTTTGACGATTGACAATTTGATGACCCTGTATAAAATCTCCTAAACATAAAAATAAATATTCGCTCCTCTCAAACACTTTATGTGACTTTTTATGTCATTTGTGATGTGCTGTTTTCCACGAATTTTCATAATTTTCGTAATATTATATAACGCCGCACGTAGGTAAATTCTAATTTCTTGCCATTATATTAAAAACTATCAATTTTTCGAATAAAATAGTGATTATAAAAATTGTAGCTTATAAAGTTCGGTATAAAAAATGCCATTATATTTTTTTCTGACAACTAATCCTACTTGAATAAAACGTTCGGTAAAGTTGCAATGTCTGTAGGCCTAATCCTTAATAAATAATAATAAATAACACCACAGGTAATTACGGCCCCCTTAATCCCGGAAGGCTCTAGAAGGGCCTTGTGGGAGGGGGAGCTATACATTTAGAGACAAGGGACACACACCCAATATCCGTGTAAAGTGAAAAATTCCGCTCACATTATTTTCCACTGCCACGACCGGGAATCGAACCTGGAACTTTTGGGTGAGAAGCAAGTGCGCTTACCTCTCGACCATCAGTTATATATTACATTATCTACATTAAATTATTCGGTCTCCGTTATAGAAGTCACTTGCATAAAATGCAAAGTCTGTGAGTTTTTTACTTAATAATGACATTCATCTTTATCCAACCGATGCTGACGCTGGAAACTTTATTTTAGAATAAAAAGGATATTAAGCACTTGCAACATCTGTTTCAACAAGAACATCTCCGATACTTTATCGTATAGGTAACTAAATCATTGGTCTGAGACATTTCCATTTATGTACATATATTTAAGCTGACCTACTTTGCTACAAAGTGCCCCATATCATATTAAAACTACGGATTATAATTTATGATGTGGCAAGGAGTCTCCAAGCTATACTACATATATATAAAATAAATGCAGAGTCTAATCCACTCCATTTAGCTTAAATCGTTTATTTTTGTATTCCCCGTTGTAAGATTAAGACAATTTAAAATGCGAACAACAGTTTTCTAAAATAGTAGTAATATATTCTTTGAAAGTTCGTGAGTAGGGCCGGCGGTAGCATCTCTTCTCCACCAAGCTCATACATAACGGACCTAATTATAATTGTTGGCCTGATAGGGTCCTATATACGTTCATATTAATAATTATAGTTAGATTTAAGTAACTATTTAATAGACAAAATTACATGAAATTCTAATGATTAAGGAACTATTTAGAAATAGATTTACTAAACGCCATTTTATTGATTGTGACAATACAACTCATATAAATGTCGAATATCTCGAGCGTATTGCCGGCTCAGTGGTTCAACGCTTACGAACGACCTCACGATCCAGCTAGTTATAGACCGATTTCTCTATTCAACACACTTTCAAAGATAACAGAAAAAAATATATTAAACACATTAAACAAAATCATTGACAAGAAAAATCTTATACCGGCTAAGCAGTTTGGTTTTAGAAAGGGGCATAACACTCAACGCGCCTTATGCCGGGTGGTGCAGGACGTTTTATCGTCATATAATAAAATGCAATGCACTGTTATGTTGCTATTAGACATTCAGAAAGCCTACGATACCGTCTGGCAGAACGGGTTTATCTATAAATTTACAGAAGTCTGTCCTCTGCCGGACTACATCGTAGCGCCAATACAGAGCTTCGTCAGAGGCACATACATTGTTGTGAGACTGAACAATTCATATTGAAATAAAACGAGATTACCTACAGGCGTCCCACGAGGGGCGATATTATTTCCAATACTTTTTAACTTATATACATCAGACATTCCTCCATATCCCAACACCAACTTCCTCCTATGCGCAAATGATGCCGTTATCTATGGGCAGTCTTTCTACGCTGAGACTGCTGCCCAGAAGATACGGTATCATCTTGTAAAACTCCTAGACTTTTACGACAAATGGAAAATCAAAATCAACAAGAACAAGACAGAGATAGTGACATCAACCGCAAATTTACAAACATTAAAACAATAACAAAACTGAAAATTAACAAAACAGAAATCGTGAAACGGGACTCGGCTAAATATCTAGGGGAACACCCTAGAGTTTCGGTCCCCACATAACGGAGTTCCTAAACCCGACATACGCCACATTTAACAGACTTTATCCGCTAGTAAATAGACGCAGTAAATTGACAAATGATAACAAACTGACACTTTACAAAAGTAATACTCAGGCCAATACTGACAGATGACTGTGTGTCATGGAATTTTATTTCAGACACTTAGTGCAAACGACTACAAATTACTCAAAACAAAATACTAAGACTGCTCACGAATTCTAATAGATACAATCCGATCGTTGAATTGCATCGGACGGCTGGAGTCCTCATGACGAGGGACTTCATTATGGATACTTCACTGCGGAATCGACTCAAGCAACCACAGTGACTGTTAAACACAAAATTGTCGTGAAAGACTCAAAACCCTTCAATATCAGACCATATCCAATGTCTCCAAGTACTAAGAAAATTATGTACGATCAAATTGAGGAGATGCTGAAAGCTAGCGTCATTGAACCTAGTACTGCACAATATAGTTCACCTCCAGTAATAATTAAAAGACCCCATAAGAAACCATGTTTATGCATTGACTAGACTATCGTCACCTAAATTAAATGAGTGAAGACATAAAAAAAAATAAAATACATGAAAGTATCAAAGATTTGGGCAATTCAAAAATTTTTACTGTGTTGGACCTCAAGAGCGGATATTGGCAAATCCCGCTCGATGAAGCATCAAAAGATTTTTCGACTTTTACTACTCCTGATGGGGCAGCTTATAGATTTAATGTCATGCCTTTCGTTATACTTTCTAAATTTTGTGGTCGGGGCGACATTACGTCCCCGTGCAGCGACATTTATTACTTAGTTAATTTAATTCAATTCTTTTTCTTTAAACGTTATGTCATTTTTTGAAGTATTTTTTAATTTGCATAGTTAAACTGAACGTAATTTTTAGTGAGAGGGTTCTTTTCTTAGACGAATTTAAATAAGTGGTAGATAACGTAAACGAAATAAGTAAAGACTGGAGTGACTATGAAGAGTCACCCCTAGAAACGAAGCTAGGCGCCTCCATCATGTGTCACGAGGTGACATACGGCACCTACACCATGTGTCACGACTGCGCGACGGGGGTTAGCAGGACGTCCACGGTTATCGCCAGCATCACCCTGTAGAGGGTAAGTGCCGACGATAGCCATGGTTAAAGTCACTTTACTCGCTTGGCATGTCGAGAGGGTGAATTACGTTACTAAGTGAACACATAAATAAAACATAGTGGTAACATAACAGATTGAACATTTATTGTAACAGAATAAAATCAAACAATGAAATGAATGTAATAAAATATACTACTTACATTGTACCACATCTAGCCACCCTGAGGCATGGCCTCTGGGAGGGAGTTGCCCCACGCACCACCTAGGCCTGCTTCTCTAAAAAACCCAGACGACAACTAACTAACTCATTTAGTTTTTTCCATTTCGTTTCCCGGCACTTGCACTATCAGCATTCCTGCAACTAGCGGACCGTGTGCACCGTTGCTGAGTTTGCTGGATTTCCACGGTACATTGTAACAAGTAACTTGGTTTACTTTAAGATATCGGATTAAATTAATTTTGTAACTAAATCGTTTCCTGAGTAAAATCATATATCGGGTGGTCCAATAATTGACTAGGTACTGCGTGACACTTTCTAAAATTACACGCCTTGATGAGTTTCCAAGATTTTGGCATAAAAAATGCTCCGTAGAGCGGAAATGCGAATCCAACGGCATTTTTACGTGAAGCACGCTTTTTATGCGAAATATTTGAAAGTCAGATTTTGTTACAGTTTTGAGAAGTTCATTGAGGGTTTTGGCGTGTTCTTTAACACCTACACAGACGCTATTGAGCTTATCCCCTGGCATCGGTGATTGGCCTTGGTAGCGGAAATAGGCCGACCGACGTTAAATAAATGAGTGAAAAGAAATAATTGGTGTATGAATACATGTGTAAATACATATGTGTATAGATACTTATATCTTTTTTTATTTGGGACAGCGGATCAACAAAATCGTAGGTGCTTACAAGAAGGGTTACATTCTTCATTTCCTTCCCAATTTTCTTGACATCCAGTACTGTCATCTTCTTGCATATTGCATGCATCGTACTTGGGGAATGAACGTTAATACTGATATCGGGAATAATCTGTAGGAAATTTATGTAACTAATATCTAAATCATAAGAATCGTCTGTTTCTGCAAGTGGTACTTCAGGTTCATCCTCTGTCGTACAATTTTGACATTCGGTACCTTTACAAGAACACTGCATGCTACACCTAACTTTATGCAACTGCACCGCTTCGTACATTCGCCTTTACATGCACAGTTATGGTCCTTGAAAAAAAAAGTCCGGTACTGCCTTTTCTGAAAATTTCGGTTCCAAACGCCCGTTTCGTAATACCCATCCCCAATCAGTAGGATTAAGTTCATTTGCTGGGAAAATACACTCTTAAAGCGTGTTCTTGAATCGCCACTTTAGTTGGGGGTGACATGTTGACATTCAAATTTTTCTTTCGTGACTGTAAATTTTGCCATCGGATGGAGCTAAAATCTTCGTTGGGTGGATTTTTCTTTAGATATGCCCTACTTACTAATTTTAAAGCTAATTTACATGGTCACACGGGGAAGCTCGGGACTGATTCAATTATAGATGGAAAAAAATTTTTACACACGCAATCCTGATCACCTACCACCTTCCTCAAAGATACGTCTGTTACAAAATATTAATTCCCCCCCAAAATTTCACCCCTTTGAAGGATGAAAACAAGCCCCGGGGGTGGTTACACAACTCTGGTCATCTACCACCTTATTCAAAAAGCACCTCCTATAAAATATCAATTTTTTTTTACAAAAAAATATCAATTTCCAACCCCCTACAGGGGTGAATATCTGGGGGAGAGGTGGCTGAGGTCAAATCCCTCGAAGGGCCTTTCGTTCTATTCGAGGGAACAACAATTAGTCCAAAAACTGGGGAAAGTAAACGAGTTCACAGAAAAGGGGACTTTGGGGTTGGTTTTTGGACAATCTGAGGGAGTTTGTAATAAACCGAAGTTAAACGTTGTAATTACAGTGGTTTTGTAGTGTTTTTGAAGACAGAATTTGTTATTGTGAATAAACAATGGGAAAATATTGTGTTGTATGTAGATGCCTCTTTAAAATTGGAGTTAATCGATCTTTTCACAGGTAGGTGAAATTATATCATAAGCGTAACCTGGGGTTGGAACGACAAATAAGCAAAATTGTAAATATTCAGTGCAATAATAATATTGGAAGTATAGAAAATGTTTTTATGTTTTAAAATTGAGTAAAATAGTTAAATGAAAATAAAGTTGAAGGGCAAAATGAAAAGTTATTATTTAAAAGTGCAATATTATATTATTTGTAGAATTCCAGGGAATATTAAACGCCGAAAAATATGGGTCTGTCGCATTTTGAAACATTTGGGAAATGAAAATATCCCTGAAGATAGTGTTGTGTGCTCAGATCACTTCTCATCAGATGATTTCGCAACAAGTCCCAGTGGCCGAGTTGTTCCTAAAGAATTTGCAGTATCTGACTTACCAACTTCATCTAAGGAAAATGTACAAGTTGGGTAAGTTATCATTTAAAAAAGTAGTACATGATGGGAATAATTATAACATGTTTTTATTTTTTCTGTTAGTAACGCAGTAAAAGGAAAACTGTAATAATCATTTTGTTTATGTGACATATATCTATACCAATTTATAAGTGTAAATTTAATATTTAAATAAATCATTTAATAAAAAAAGCAATGTTATTCATATTACTTTGAAGTCAAACTAGAAGAGAAATTAATATATTAATTATACGAAATAATCACCCTCTTTAACATATACGCCACTGGCAACGAGTTCCAAAACATAAACAGAATTATCTCTATCCTTTTTTAATAATAGAATGTATGGGATAGTAGAGAAACACATCAACTCATGTGTTAATGTATAGGACATGCTTTGTCTATCCTATTCTGAAGTAATTGTTAAAAATCGTTTGAAAACGGAATTTTAGTGCTAAATTGGCACGACTAGTATAACTGTAATGCGGGGGATTATCAAATATATTGTAAACACATGATGAATGAAGCAAATAAAATAGATAGACGTATTGTGAACTTATAATTATGTAAATAAATATTTTTAATGGTTAGTGTTAGGCTTGCAACCATGGAGTCCCGGGTTCGAATCCTATCTAGGGTATGAATGTTCAGTGGTGTTTTTCATTTGTTACCGAGTTGGTGGCAGTGGACTAGACTGGGTTGTGTGAGAGAATTGCTGTACCACTCCTGAGTTCCAGTCTCAGCTGCGGCAGATGGCAATGTCGTAAGGAATTATCGTTGTATAATTCTCTATGTGTATGTGTCCTGGTTTGAATGGTGGAATAGCTAATGCTAAAATAAAAAAAAAAAATTAAAAAATACTCTGATATGTATGTAAATGAGTTGTCACGTCTAGTATAGGCCACGAGAGGTGCAAAACTTGACTTTTTCTGTGGTAAAAAATAGCACTTTTCATTTTCTGACTTTAAAAACTCTGTTAATGTTCAGATTTAAAGCGTGTATTACTTACTGTTCTATTTTTTAGATTAATAGCTATTGCGGGGATCAAATTATTTTAATAGCTTTTAAAAACTACAGGAAAATGTGGCAACACCGTAAACATTTCTTTATTCATTAGCGCGCTGCTCTTTGTTCGACACAAAGCAGGTTTTAATTGAAGTGATACAACGAAGACCAATAGTTATTATCCCCTTTACATTAATAACGACCACATTGTGACTGTCAGAACATAGCATTTTGTGGTCTCAATTTATCACACCATATGTTGTATCGACACTCAATGATGAGCGTGTAGTGGTGGCTCTCTGGATTATCGGGATGCTGTTGCCGTCAGATGGACGCAGCTGTCAAACCGAACGCCAAACGCACACTATGATTCACTCGTCCATTTTCACGTGTGTCACCATCGATATTTCCATGCCACAATACAACAATTATTATTCATTATTACTTTGGGGTTGTACTAAATCAAATATGAATTTTCAGGCTTGTCTTAATTGTCATACTACCATTTATGTTTATTTATCATAATAATCAAATAACGAGTATTTATTTATTTATAATAACCTGTTCAACAGGTAAACACCCAATTACAGAACTGGAAAGTATAAAAAAAATACATATAACTAAAACTAAACTAATACATGTAACTAAAATATAATACATACACAAAATTATAATATACAACATATGAGATATAATACGTAATACAGATAAACCATGAAAAACCATACACAACTTTGACACACTAATGTTTAATATATGACGTGATGTTATTAAGGCTGCAACAAAAAATATCTATGCGGCTACAGTGCGTGTTGTAGTTGTTAAAATTTAAATAAAAAGGAGAACTTTTAAGGTATTAGTCCGCGCTATTGGTATATAAAAAGATAATTCCTGTCTTGAAGCTAGGCTAAGGACAAGAAAGTTTAACTTTCCTACTATTTCCTGGCAATTCAAAATATTATGAATGAATGATCGTGCATAAAAAACTTGCAAAAGATATCCCCCCCTCCCTCCTGTCATCAAGACTAACCGTACCAAAAGTATCGAGAAAGTGTTTTGTTGAGGGTAACCAATAGGAGGATATGTTTCATGGGTTTTAAAAAACAGGAGTTTTAGAAATTTTCATCGCACACTTTCTAAATTGTTAATATGTATATCATAATAGGGTTACCAAATAAGGGACGCGTATTATAGCTTAGACCTCACAAAACAACAATATACTGTTTGTAGACTGCTTATGTTCGTAAATTCACGGTTACTGCGCACTATGAAACCAAGTGTTTTAAATACATTACCAACTGTGTGTTTTTTTTTTTATATATTTATTTAACGTCGGCCTATTTCCGCTACTGAGGCCTAACACCGACGCCTGTAGACGAGCTACCCCCAACCAGGAATTTTGCCGAACCTCTTCCCTTAAGAAGAGTAGGGATCTTTTACTTGCCTAACATTTAATAGACAAGAGACCGACGGCTTTACATCCCCTCCGAAGGATGGTATATCTTCTATACAACCCTCGCCTAAGGTTGTATAGCTTCCGCGCATACACTGATATACAAGCCGCTGGAAGATGTGTGAGGCGAGAACGCGGTTTCCGTTGGAATGATCACCCATCCAAGTACTAACTGCGCCTGTCGTTGCTTTACATCGCATACCGAAGTATGTACATAGTACAGACGCACCTACGCTCGCCCCAAACTGTGTTTTCAATATGGGCATTGACTGTTAACTTAGGATCAAAATTCACACCTAGATCACGGCATTTAATAGTTTGTTGTCTAGACACCACTGTGATAATCTGTAAAGGTTATGCTGTATGCGATAAGTCTTCAGTACCCGTTATCACTGTAAAGATTTTTAATTACGTGCATATAGCAGACAACAAACGTCTAGAATATCCATTATATCATTAATGAAAATATTGAATAGTAAGGGACCTAGCACCGAGCCTTAAGGGACACCTGATGACGCCAAGAATTCGACAGACTCAACTCCATTATACACAACATATTGTATTCGATTTGACACATCATCTAAATAACTATAGCAAGGAATAAGACAAGCCTATTTCATGTAACTTACGAAGTAGAATATTATGGTTAAAGCCTTAGAAAAATCGGTATATATATATATATATATATATATATATATATATATATATTGTTATTATACATGATTTGCAGGAAACAACTACTCAGCGGGCAAATACCCCGACCTGCATTGAATTATACCTTACAAATCATGAAAAATTGGTAGCCAATGTCATTTGTCAACTCCCTGACCAGACATAGACCGGTTTCGAACTTATTAGTTCTCATCAGTATGCCATAGGTCATGGAGCAGACAAATGACAGTGGCCAACCTGCTAGTCTTATACAGACTAATGTAAATGGTGTAGTGGTGAGAGGTAAGTGAATCCTCTCATGTGGTCTAATGCTACTATACACCAGACATCATGGATGTCTCCATGGTGCATAGCGACTTGCCATTTTGCAAGTACCGAGAGCGGTGACCTTCAGTCCTTGGTGGACTTAACCCATATACTGTTATTATACATGATTTGCAGGAAACAACTACTCAGCGGGCAAATACCCCGACCTGCATTGAATTATACCTTACAAATCATGAAAAATTGGTAGCCAATGTCATTTGTCAACTCCTTGACCAGACATAGACCGGTTTCGAACTTATTAGTTCTCATCAGTATGCCATAGGTCATGGAGCAGACAAATGACAGTGGCCAACCTGCTAGTCTTATACAGACTAATGTAAATGGTGTAGTGGTGAGAGGTAAGTGAATCCTCTCATGTGGTCTAATGCTACTATACACCAGACATCATGGATGTCTCCATGGTGCATAGCGACTTGCCATTTTGCATTGACATTGGCTACCAATTTTTCATGATTTGTAAGGTATAATTCAATGCAGGTCGGGGTATTTGCCCGCTGAGTAGTTGTTTCCTGCAAATCATGTATAATAACAGTATATGGGTTAAGTCCACCAAGGACTGAAGGTCACCGCTCTCGGTACTTGCAAAATGGCAAGTCGCTATGCACCATGGAGACATCCATGATGTCTGGTGTATAGTAGCATTAGACCACATGAGAGGATTCACTTACCTCTCACCACTACACCATTTACATTAGTCTGTATAAGACTAGCAGGTTGGCCACTGTCATTTGTCTGCTCCATGACCTATGGCATACTGATGAGAACTAATAAGTTCGAAACCGGTCTATGTCTGGTCAGGGAGTTGACAAATGACATTGGCTACCAATTTTTCATGATTTGTAAGGTATAATTCAATGCAGGTCGGGGTATTTGCCCGCTGAGTAGTTGTTTCCTGCAAATCATGTATAATAACAGTATATGGGTTAAGTCCACCAAGGACTGAAGGTCACCGCTCTCGGTACTTGCAAAATGGCAAGTCGCTATGCACCATGGAGACATCCATGATGTCTGGTGTATAGTAGCATTAGACCACATGAGAGGATTCACTTACCTCTCACCACTACACCATTTATATATATATATATTATATATATATATATATAAAATTTCAGCTATGTATTTTATAATGGACAATAAATTAGTAGTAGTTGAACGTCCTGTCATGAAACCATGCTAGCACGGCGAGATCTGATTGCTGACACTTGGATAAATTGTGTCATGTAGCAGTATTTCCAGGATTTTACAGAAATTACAATTGATTGAAATAGGTCTAAAATTAGTTATATCAAATTTATCTCTTTTTATATAAATCGGACATAGTTTAGATCGCTTCCAGATGACTGGAAATGAACAGGTGTTAAGGCATAAATTAAATAAAACTATTAACGGGTGATAAAATATCTGAGCGCAGTCCCTAATAAGAAATGCCGGAACGCCATTAATTATGAATATAAAATAATAATAAATTAATTACTTATAGTGCAGCCTTAACAAAAGAAAATTTTTCTGAAGTAGAAATATATTTTTGAAGAACCTTAATGGTATTAGAATTTCGTTTTATAATTTTTTTGAGCTGTTTCTTTTATTTTCATAGAGTAACTATTGATACATAACAATTATTTATGAAGTTAATGAAACTCGTTAAATTAAAAATAATGCTGTACTCTTGTACGCTTAACTTTTTATTCACGATAACAATTTGAATGTGCATTATCAATGTAGTACTTAGTTTAAATATCGAAAACTTAGCAGTGTTGATGGGATTTTCGGCAGTGATCTTGCCAACTAATCCTTTCTTTCATTCAATATTAATTAATTTCTTTGATGCCAAAAATCTCTAATTAATCCACTAATTGCAAACTCAAAACATAATAAAGGACTCCAATACTTATTTTGTTTTTAGTCCCGTCTGTACCAAACATAACCAGCTTCGTTTCAGTTTAAAATCAAACCAAAATTCAGTTAATCACATTCTAATCGTGAAATTAGCATTATCTATCAAGAATTATTAATAAATAATTAATAATCAATGTTCATTACAGTTTTGAATATTTACAACTTTGTAATATACGAAAATTGCGTTTTTTTTGTAGTTCCACAATTTTATAAATTTCATTTCAGTTTCAAAATTCATAACTTTTAATTACAGTTCTGAAAATCAAAATTTTTATTACAATTCTCTAAATGTTAATATAATTTCGAATCTTTCCAAATTTCATTGCAGTTTTGATTTTTACATTTATTGCAGTTCCCAATTTTTCATTACAGTTACGAATATCAACCGTTGTGAATATGAACGATCCATCTTTTGCGTCTGAAGGACTTTTACTATATTTATCAAAAATGAATATTAACGTTCACAAATAAGGGTTCAAAATGACTGTTCCAGATGGAGAATAATACAAAATTTATACTTACTCTTCATTTATGCTTAACTGCTTCTGTGATGGTATCAATTGGACGTCGTAACACTATAAATCTAACACAGTAAGTACTAACACTTTCTCAAAATTAAACCTGAAAGGGAATTTTGAAAAAACAAGAAAAAGACAATATAAAGTTGAAAAATATATATTAAATCTCTTTAAAAATTCATGTTTTACAACAACTTCAATAAAAATGTTTTTAAAAAACTATAGTCTGGCCCGTGTACAACACATGGTGAGGAACGGACGACTTATAATGTACCAACTACCATCCAATATGCGGTTTTTTGAGCTAACGATTACACAAAAAGATTTAAGAAAACTTCAATATTTATAGATTTTTGGTGGGCTTTTGCTTGCCTGTCTATTTACGTATTTTCAGTTCAATATCAATTTTGATCGCTCCTCGGAGCTTAAAAATGCTTGAATCGCAACGACTTTGAATTATATTTTGCAATTACAATTTCATACGTTCAGGTAAGGCGGTCCCATGCACATATGAGTACATGGTAAAGATACTTTTCTGACACCCGTTAAAACTCATCATTTTCCCGTCAAAATCGACTGCTAGGAAATGATGGGGGTGCCTTATCGCTAAAGGCTATTTTCGCTAAAACTCTCGATATACTTTGAATAAAAGCTGGATTAACTTGTCCTCATATTTAACACAACGCATGAGTTGCAGTGCTTAACAACGTGGATTCGATTTTTGTTACACTTTCTAAATTTTGGTGGTCGGGGCGACATTACGTGCCCGTGCAGCGACATTTACTATACTTTCTAAAATTACACTCCTTGATGAGTTATTGAAATTTTTGCACAAAAAACGCTCCGTAGAGCGAAAATATGATTAAAAATATAAAAACCTCTTCTAACAATATTTTTACGTGAAGCACGCTTTTCATGTGAAATGTTTCGGATTTTGTTACCGTTTCGAAAAGTACGTCGAGGGTTTTATCGTGTTCTTAACATGAATTCCGTCCAACCTCTATTTTAAAAATGTCAACGTTGCAAATGTTATAAATCATTATTTCTTTGAAAACAGGGGACTGATTTTAAACCCTCATAAAACACAGGCTACCAAAAGAAATCCAGCCCCCCAAGCTACAAACAGAAATCGAAACAAAAAATCAAATGGGCATCCGACATACTATACTTAGGCGTTCATATAGATAGTAGATCGAATTTCACCAAACACATAAAAGCAATAAAATCCAAAACCCTCGTCCGATCGTCCCGGTTATATCCCGTCATAAAAACCGCCCCTTCCCACACCGCTACTCTCCTGTACAAGTCCTATGTCCGCCCAATTATATATGCCTCCCCTGTTTGGTATCCCCTCCTTCCACAATACAACCAAAAGATATTACAAAAAATACAGAACAAACATTTCAGATAGGCTACTAAACTCCCACGTTCTACTTCATTAAACTATCTTCATAATACCACAAGTACGCTTACATTAGACGACTTCATATCATCCCGAAGTTCATTGAGAAATTCGTCCAACATCCCAAGTTCCTCCTAACCCTCCGTTTAACCACCAAATTCTCCCAAGCACCCAACCACCCCTCACATAATTATATTTACATCTCAAGGCCACCAACTAACCCATATTTTGCGTCATCCCCCACTCACCTCCGATTTCAAACCTTCTTTTAAACCTTTAAACTTTAGCAACCATTAATCCACTTAAACATACATCTACTTTGACCCCATATATAACATCCATATAAGAAAATATACTACAATATAATAATATACAACAATATTCCCCAATAATTACATATTAAATTTAAAAAAAAAACCGTCATGTGGGGTTATTAATGAAGGAGGAAAATATGCCTTGTAATGATATATCTCAGGAAAAAGCACACAACCATGTCAGAGAAATTTTAATTGTTGGATCCTGCATAATAGAGTTATTAGGGTGTGTTTAAGATCTGCAAATGTACTGCTGCCAAATAAATATGATAAGCGAAATAATCGTGTTGAAAATTAGTTCTTGAGGAAGATTATACTGAATGTGCAGCGCTAGCAAAAACCCATAGTAATTACGCAAAATTTGACTTATTAATACTTTAAGAAACTGTTAAACTCAAGTTAATGCACAGTCTACGATTTTAATTAAGTGTATTTATGAAGGATCTTCCGGAGAAAGAAGCCTGATAATTTCTTTTTATGAGGAAACTCTGTACAGTTAATGCTTGGGTTTTTCACAGAACGGAAAATTTTAAATGTAAATTTGGCACTTTGTAGCCGTCTCAGTTCTCAAATAATGTCGACTATTTACAGAGCAGGATAAATTCGAGACATACCTAAATATATGCAACTTAATAACCCGAGTCTTGCCGCTACATTCTCCTTATTTTCGGTAGAGTAAACAGAAATTAATTAAAACTTTTCCATAACAAAATATTTGTTTCCGTTCAGTTCAATTCTGCGGTGTACGTACTTTGCATTTGTTTAATGTCAACGTTATGTAACGGAAAATATTTATTTACTTTCAATTCTTTATAGTTTTATTAAGGGTGGGAACCTATAAAGCATAGTTCATTGAAATTTTAATGAACAGAAAAAGAATGAATGTTTATGTTTTTGTTATGTCTCACAGCAATTTATATGTCAATACAATTTGTAGTCGGCATAGTTTCTCTGCTTTTTCTTAATATACTCCCCCAAAAAACTGAGGATTATAACGAATTTAAACGTCTCAGATAAAAGTTTAGATCCATCTCGTTTTCTCAAACTTCAGGCCTTCCCCAAGGATCAAGTTTGGAACCCTTCTTCTTTATAATATCCATTAAAGATCTTGCCGAAAACACCAATATTCACCGTCTGCTGTACGTCGCCGATCTTAAATTGTATTATAGAAATTCTTCCGTCTAATTGTGAGAACCTTCAGAGGAATATTACATTCGACAACCGGTGCCATAAGAACAAACTACCACTAAATCTAAGCAAGTGCAAAGTCTTTCTTCCGTAAAAGATCTGCACTTTTGTTTGATTATTTACTTGACGGTCAAGTTCTCGAAAGGTCCGATTGGGTAATATTGCTTGCTAGATTGTGATATTTTGACTTAGCTTAGTTTGGTTGCGGTTGTTTGAATTGCCTCATGTTTTACTATAAGGTCGCCTGTATGTTGCCAGTATCGCCACTGATCTATGTATAAACCTATTTAAATATTTGTTCCAGGTCAACTTATAGCTACACTAAGGTATTTTACCTATCCAGACTTCTGCAACGTTACGCAACTTGAAGTACTAGGGATTTCAGTCTCCATAAAATTTTATTTCGAGTTTAAGTCGATGATTTACTCTTAACCACACTCTGAATAGGGAGAGACATATTGAGGTAGAAATATACAAAGCGTGTGCGGACTTCTATCCTTGTTGAACAACGGTAGGTAGGTCCTAGTGGTTCTTGACCAGGATTTTCAGGCTGTACATTACTGTGTTAAGTTTCATCACTTTCTAAGAAATAAGAATAAGACAAGATACAGCAGCGCCAGCATGCATCTGTGTTACTGGCTCGATGAAAACGATGCCCAGACCTTCAATAGAGACTTAATCTATCTGCTGGCAGAACACTGCTGCCTAAATAAGCGCCTTGACACACAGGGAGTTGAAGATAACTCCAAGTGTAGACGGTGTAATTTAAAAGGCAAGACTATCGCGCATGCGCTGTGTTACTGTCTAATAAAAATTCTGATGAGAATGTAGAATTTTTCAAGTGAACGACATGATGATAGTTTTTGTTGCTACTTAGAAGTTTTGTTTGTTGCTAAATTATAATGATTGTATAGTTAGCATATCCTTGCATTTCGAATTCTTCATTTGTCTCTTTAATGGAACTTCAACTACCAGGTTTGGGCTTGGAATTATATATTTGTTTCTTTAATCGTCACTACCATTTTTCTTAAGTAGTGGAGTGGAGTCGGAAAGAAGGCCGAAAATTGTAAGTATTTTGCTATGCAATCAGAGTACCCCCCCCATTTTTGAGGGTGCAGAGTATTATGATGCTGGTAGAATTTCTTTTTGGAGTTGCGCAACCCTCCAAGTGGCCAAATGCTAACCCCAAATGGGGTTTCCAATAGTAAAAGCCTCATTTTCGAGAATGCTGAACACGGTGGTGATGCTGAATGTATCTTCCGACCTCCCTCCAAACCCTCTATCATCGGCAAAATGCATGTAACGACTGTTTTGGAGGATGCTGAGCACAGTGGTGATGTTGAATGTTTTTTCCTGGCCAACTCCAACCTCCCAAACGCCTAACATACGCCCCCGAAAGGGGTGAAAAACATTTTTATCTCACCGGATTTTCACCCCTTTCGGGGGAGTTGGGGAGTTTATGAGCTGTTAGAGGGGTAGAAGGGTGTCAGAAAAAATATTGAGCACCACCACACCGTGTTCAGCATCCTCAAAAACGGAGGGTACGCTAAGCTTCATCGGTAGAAAAGATGTGATAGGCGTTTAACCCCTTTTTAGGGGTGGTTTTTGGCCGTTTGCGGGGTTATGCAACTCCAAAGAGTAATTCTACCAGCACCATCGTGCTTTGGGAATAGAGCACATCTGCGAACGTCCACTTTGACTTGTGTGTCAAATATTTTACCTAACTTGATAAACACCACTTGACTGGGTACTATTACTGGAATAAAAACCAAATACGTCGTTTATTAATGGATTTCAATTAGACCTGAAACTATGTTTTCTTAGATAAATATATGCAAATATGCAGTTTTTACTACAAATAAAAATTTTAAATTCAGCTTTGTTTTAATTATCTCCCGATGATACTAACATGATTAGCGAAATGCGCGGAATCGGTTGATGTATTCGGGCGTAGTATTCAAGTTTTTTTAGTGTTCGTGGAAACTATTTTTTGCGAATTTTCTTGAAATATTCCTAAATGCAATTGATGATTTCCTGTTATTCCAGACAACAGTGGAAGGTCAATTTTTTGCAATACATATCAAACTTTGAAGTATACATATGTATTGCATTAAAATTGATATTGCTATTAAAGCCAAAATAGTGTCACCGTTAACAATTTTATAGTATATTTATATTATACAACTATACTAAATTTAAATCTACATTTTCCTTTAAAGAATATACGTCAGTAACGAATGAGGATAAATATTCTCCAAACGTTTTTCGTCAACGAACAACAGTAATGCAATGAGTTTCCCACCCTCCTGCACTCACGTCGCCACAGATTATTGAGATGTCGTTCAATGTAAATGTAAGGCAGTTTCAATTTGGCATTAAAATTTTATTCTCACCTTTGTCATTGGTTTGTATAAGACGATATTTTCCTTCTTCTTTCCATTTTTTAGAATGCCGGAGAAAAGAATGAAATTTATCCCAGCAGGAATGGATAATCCCGCATATTTACGATTCTTTGCACAGAACACTCTAAGTAGAAATAAGTCTGCACGATACAGGTCCCTATTCAACAAAATTCATTCGTTAATTGAAAAGTTGTATTAATCTATTTGTATATCTTTTTTAACTTATTTTAACACTTACCTTATAAAACATTTTGATTATTACGTTATAATATTCCATCGTGCTATATGTACAACAATATAAAAGTTGAAATTTTTATTGGTTAAAGTTTTATTGAAACAGTACTGTTTTATTTCTCTCACATGCCAGGAATTTTGCCGAACCTTTTCTCCTTCGAAGAGTAGGGATCTTCTACTTGCCTATCATTTAATAGACAAGGGACCGACGGTTTTACACCCCCTCCGAAGGATGGTATATCTCTTACATAATCCTCGCCTAAGATTGCAGAGGCGAGGACGCGGTCTCCCTTGAACCGGTCACCCATCTAAGTACTAACCGGGAATGCCTTATGATTGGCTCGCCTAGACCTATTCGTTCTTGAGATACATATTATTCAAGAAAACAGTGTTAGTAAAACATAAAACGTGGTGGGTTTACGGGTAGCCCAGTGGCCAGGTCGAAAAAAAGGGTGCTACTGCTTTAATATTCGTTTCCACAGCACCTATATGAGGTGGAATATTCGGCGCATTTTTTTATGTGGTATCCCCAGTAGGCCTAATCCACAAGTAAGATATTTTTCAGTTGGACCTCACATTCATTGCTGTAGATATGGATGGACGGAACTCATCGATTTGATACTGTGTATTAGCTGCCGTTGCAGTGTCAGATTGTGTATCAGCGTCTTCGGGGTCCAATTCAATGTCGCGTTGGAATGAAATATTTCAAGAGATTGTGGCATCTGATGTAATGTAATCCGGCTTTCCGGCACTCACATGCTGCCCCACATCCTGCCTTACACTTGCACGATATGAATTTCAGTAACGCCTGCGGAGCAGGATCTTTCAATGTTGTTAGTGGAGTAAAGTAAATTCGGTGTTTGTCATTTTCCATCCCCATTCTTCTGCATTTTTTTGCACTCCATACCACAACTGTACTTGGTAATACGTACAAAGGGAATGTTCAAATGTACTTTTAGAGGGCGGAATATTAAAACATAATATTTTTAGTCGCAAACTTTTCTATAAAATCCTCATTTTACTATAAGGAACGTAACCAGACTGCAACCAACAGCTCTCCGGGCTATGTGCCCCGCCGAGCGCTGAATTACAAGTTACAAGCCTGGCGCGTTAAATGTAATAATTGCATATTACCATCAAAATGCTAATGCTTCGATTGCAACAAACACCAGCCGAAAGACTGATCCTATTTAAAGGAGCTCTCGTGCCAGTCGTCACACACCACTTGCAGACTGCAGTTTCGAGCTGTTGGCTCTCGTCAGTGCAAGGTAGGCATGTGACGACCGACACGAGGATCACTTGACTATTTAGTACACTTCGGTATTTTTGGGATAGCGACATGTAAAATAGTCAGCAGGCGCCATCTAGCGGTCCAGTGCCTGTTGCAATCGAAAAATAAATAGCCTGACTGGGCTTAGCATAGTTCAAATGTGCTTTAAAAATATTAAAACATAATATTTTTAGTCGTAAACTCCTCTATAAAATCCTTATTTTACTATAAGGAACGTAACCAGACTGCAACCAACAGAGAGCTCCTTTAAATAGGATCAGTTTTTTGGCTGGTGTTTGTTGCAATCGAAGCATTAGCGTTTTGATGGTAATATGCAATTATTACACTTAACGCGCCAGGCTTGTAACTTGTAATTCAGCGCTCGGCGGGGCACATAGCCCGGAGAGTAGCTGTCGGTTGCAGTCTGGTTACGTTCCTTATAGTAAAATAAGGATTTTATAGAGGAGTTTGCGACTAAAAATATTATGTTTTAATATCCCTCCCTCTAAAAGCACATTTGAACAAAGATATGCTTACCATACCCCAGCACAAAACCACTCTTTTTGAGAGGTCACTTTCTTACAATATTGCAAAAACAATTAATGAGTGCCCCACTGAATATATGTCATTAATCTTTTATCAGTTTAAAAAAATGGTTTCCAAAAAACTATTTGCTGAACAATAAATGTTTTCGAGATTAACAATTACCTTTTTTTCTTTTTCTTTTTAATAGCTGTGTATGTTTATGTGAGTACACATGGTTGTTGCTTTTTTAAAATGTAGACTTGTTAATTTCTTAAAATAGACAACTGTATAATTTATTCTATGCTATAGCACTGTTTCTAGTGTACTTTATTTTTGTGTGGAGGCACTTTTTTGTAAAAGTGTGTAGCTTCGAAGAACTAAAAATAACAGTTTTTTTGACCGATTTTAGAATTTTCGTCAAACTTGCTCTAGAGCCTAAACCGTTCATCTGGCGAAAAGCAAGAAAAGAGACATAATTTTTTGGAAATTTAATGTAGTTTATTTAGTTTCTTATACACTAAACTTCAACGCGCTCTAGCGCGTAAACCATTCGTCTGGCGATAAAACCCTTATATAATTTGTAAAAAAATTAATGAACTTTGTTTTTGTATAACACTTTTGTCTAGAAGTACATAGTTTTTAATTTATAGGCGAAAAGCTGAAAAAAGAGCATGTCTCTCATAGTTTTCTCAGAACACATTACTTTTACGACGTGGCAAAGTTGAAATTCGGAAACATAAAACCAGAAACATAAAAATGACAGAAAATAATTCTACATTTACAAGTATTTTAAATTTTATCAAATTATACACGTGTATCTATTGTAGTCATATTTGTTATTTTTTTTTTAGTAAATAGCCATACATCCGTTTTCATACACCCAATTTCAGTGTAATATAATATGTAACTCTATTCAGGTTTCGTTAGGTTTAGCTTCATATTGCAATGTTAGAACAATTGTTTGTGCTTACAGTTGGGTTAAACATCGGCTAGATTCCACCCTCAAAATAACATGTATTTGTATATCACGATACTAAGTAAAGTATGTTTATAATTGTAATTATTGTTATTATTTTTGTATTATATTAATTTGTCTTTTATTGATTGGATTAGAATATCGATATAAAATAAAATCTTTACAACATAAGTATACCACTGTATTATTATCGACATAAATTAGGAAACAACCTGATACTTTATAGTATATGATATATTTTCATTATCAACTAAAAGCAAGGGCATTGACATACACCCTACCTGCTACTAAAAAAACAACCGTCTTGAATACCGAAGTACGCACGTACTTCTATTTACTTGACTTCGATATTAATTCCAGCTACAGTGTACTGTTCTTAGCAACCAGACCATATCAAAGCATATACGGTTACTGAAATGGCTAATTATTCATGTAACCAGCCTGGAAATAAATTTAAGAATATATAATAGAATGTTTGGTTGCAGTAAATCATGTTACTTAATCAAACCCATTTGTTTCTAATTAGAATATATTTACAATGAGATTATCGCTCAGTAACCAATTATGTAAATAGAATATTATTTCAATTTCGTTGTAATTTCTGAAAAAATACCTGTTTGTGACGTTTTAAAATCGTCCCGTAATCGTTAATGTCTATGTAACAAAAATATCCTTCAGCAAATTGAGCCAAAAAATATAGACAAACAGAAGGACAACTCAGAGTAGTCCTTGAAATAATATCAAAGGGTCGAGTGCCATCTTGAAACCGTATCTTATTCTTTGAACAAAACTTGGCAGAAGTTGACCCAAGTATTCCCTTCATACAGGAAATACAGCGTGTTTAAAGCCTGACCTGAATACGACTACAAATTTTAAGTGAACTAGTTTCGTAGTTTTGACATTGACGTTTATTAGCTAGGACATGAATGATATTTCGAAATGTATTTTCTAGTGCTTGAAATCGATTAATCCGTAAACAGTGTAGCACAGGCTTTAGATGAAGAAGTTTTTTTATGTATTTACCCATATAGAGTGTCCGGAAATTCCGTCATCATACTTTAATGGGCGGCCCTTAAACAACAGAATATTCCAAATTGGGTGTCTCAAAAAATTCTTAATAAACTTACGTGTTAAAATATAAAACCACTATTGTATGTATCTCGCTTTCAAGGAAGTATAACATCATTTAAAATTTCCACATATCGGTTACCAGTTAGTTAATCCCTTCTGAAGATATTGACGCACACGGCCACGTGAACAGAATACTGTTATGTGCACGCCCTCTTACGGAAAAAAGTTTAACCTCTTAATAGAGAGAAGCTAGATATATAATGCAATTATTGAACCTGCTCTTGGGGTGTTTACTAGAGAGTGTAAACACGTAACAATACCTTTCGCTAGTATCAGTTTTGTGCGGGTATTGCTCGTCGAACTTATGATCTCTTGGAAGGTAAACTCCCAGTTGACCATTGTAGTAGGACTAAAGTATTTTCTTGTTGAGAAAACCACCCAATACCACTGCCAATAACGCCAATCTGATTAATATAATTATTTGCAAACTCCTTTCTTGGTTCTTTTTAACATCCAACTGATACAGTCAGAAAAACCTTGGTCTCACAACTGTTTTCTTGCCATCCTAACGGATGCTGCGAAATTGGTTCTCCTCTTTGACTTGAATGGCATTGGGAAATATATATTGTCTCATATATTCCGCAAGGTTATTGTCGCTCACTGTAGCTGTTTTTCCTTGCCCGTCAGAACTCAATGCCCTACACATATTATGAGCTTCTATCCACTTTCGGTTTGATTATATGCTCTGTGTTGTCGAGACTAATCTGGTCCAAGATTAGCGATAATATAACCTTTTCTGTTTCACATAGCACGTGGTAAGACAAAATTAATAAGTAAAGGTATATTTTTAAATATGACAATGGCACTGACAGTAAAACAATATTATTATGATTGATGCATTGCCAGTGAATAGAACCATGTTTACAACGGAGAAACCAGTCGATCATTTTTTCAGCAGCAATAGCACATCTGGTAATAAACAGTGAGTCACTCGAAGAGTTTAATAATTTAAAATAATTGGTTCTGAAAAGTATCTTTAGAAAAATATGGGGATTAAACCCCAGGATGACAACATGGTACTACACTGTTATAGTGAGACCTCTATTGTTTGATGGCCTGCGGTAGCTAGCTTAGCTCCAAGGACTCAAACATCCTGAGTAAATTTGCCACGATATTCCAGACCAAGATATTTGCTATCTTGGTCTGTGCATATTAGAATATCCGCAGAAGATATTCCAACAAGCATATATGATACATATGTAGTGATAGCCAAGCGGATTTCAAAGCCCTGGCATCAGTTAAGACCAAATAATGGTTGGATCAGGGCTGTAAACAGGTCCTGGGTAAACTTGGGTCATTCAGCTAGGTCAAACTTCACCGAGTACCTGGGTACAGTAATATTGAAGGTAACGAGCAGGTGAATGCTTTGGCCAGGGAGAACTCCTGGCAGCCTTTAATGGGTTCTGAGACGGCCCTAGGCCACTCTAGATCAGTTACCAAAAAATCAATCTGCCCTTGCAGAAGAGGACAGAGATACTTCATTTATGCGGGAAGCATGTCAGAATTATGGTAGTATCCTGACTGGACGCACGCTATGGTAGTAGTTGATAACCCCGACTGCAGGTTCTGTAGGGAAGTAGAGCAAACTTCTATCCTCCTCTTGATATCTTGCCCAGGTCTCATGACCTTGAAGAGCAATCACTTCGGAATTGGGTTTTCAGTGCCGGAAGAAATAAGAAATGCCTCCTAGGGAAGAATTTTAGCCTTTGGGTCGGAGTTCGGTCAGGAAGGGGAATTTCTCTGTTTGTGTAGCGCTTGCACAATAGGCCACAGGGCCTGAGTGCAGCGACTTCTCATCGCACCGCCAAGAAGAAGAAGAAGAAGATGGGAGCTCTCAGGTCTATGAGGAGATGTTGTCAAAACTTGCACTCAAAACCCAAAGCCCAAACAAAAACATTATTTATAGATGATTTTAAATATAAGGGTAAAAACATAGTGGGGCATAGCATCAAACGTGATATCAAACCAAGTACTTCGAATAAATACACATAGGTAATATTTTACCTTTATGTATCATTACATATTTTTGCTTTTAACATCTATCTTTATCTTTAATTTATCATTTATATATGCGTATTTATTCGGGGTACAAAGTCGAGGTTTGATGCCATGTTTTATGCGATGCTCCACCCTAATTTTCATAAAGCTGATGGCGAAGCTGTATCCCTAGTCATTAACAGCAAAAGATGGACAACACTTTGCAATATGCCAGACAAGAATGAGAAGACAATTAACAACTTGAAAAGTTTCTTTTAACGCCTTATTTAGATTAACATTCTGGCGGAGTTTAGCATTAGCTATTCTACCACTCAACCAGGACACATACACATAGACAATTGTATAACGACCATTCCCTACGACATTACCATCTGCTGCAGCTAAGGCTCGAACTCAAGAGTGATATAGCAACTAGCTGTATTGTCTCTCACTCAACCTCGTCTAGTCCACTGCTACCAACTCGGTAACACATCAAAAACACCATTAAACATCCATACCCTAGCCAGGATTCGAACCCAGAACTCCTTGGTTGCAAGCCTAACACGTAAGCGTTGAGCCACTGACCGGTATTGTATCCTTTTCTCTACGCGTGGAAGCATAATAATGTTATGTGCACGCCCACGCCCCTTTACGGAGAGAGGTTAAGTAACCTGGCGGCAAAGTGAAAGGAGGCCTGCCTAGTTAGCTATCGGTAATTCAGCGTAATCTCTGGGCCAACTGGCGAACTATCATTAAGATGGATGGATCGAAAAGCGGTAGAATAATCGGGAATGGCAGATTAGAAGGATTGAGAAGTTGTCCGGAACAGTCTGGACGGAAATAGAGGAATTTAAACGCTACGGATGTATAAGAAGCGGATCCAACGCACGGAGTCAGCTCAGTCCAGTTCTGAATGAGATGAGGTGATTAGATAAGATAAAGAATAGTAATAAGTTGTGAATTATAGTAGTGAGTTTATAGTAAATAGAGTTATAATTGGTGTGCTATTATAAGAACTAATTATTGTAATTTACTGATTTATAAATCAGTGGTTAGTGAAAATTCGTATTGCAGTTGTTAGACCTACGCTTGGAAATGTTTGCTAAAGGGTGTTAATAATAACAATAAGAACAAGAGACATAACAAATAAAATTAATCAAATCATCAAACTGATGCCCATCATTGAATGTGTTCTATTTGAACTTAATATTCACACGCCTCCCCCTCCCACCATACTATTTAGAGGCTATTAACAAGTCTAATTTGCAATGTTTTATTAATCCCAAGTCTATGAAATAATAAAGGATTATTTTAGCAAGCCACCCAGTACCTACCGTAGTCTTAAAAACTCATCAGAATTATTCCACCAATAATTACTCTATCAGTATGTCAGCGCGTCTGTCTTACTGTTCAATGCAATAGCTTAATACCATTATTTGGCCGACAGTCTATAAGTTCTTCTGAAAGACCTCGGTGCAGGCCAACCATCCATCGTCCCTGGCCTTACTCGATCAATAGCCTCATAGGACGTGATGCTCAATTGTCGCGCTCATAGCCCTCTTCATTTACTACTCCCACTGAAGTCACCCGTGTAACCCTATTTCAAGCCTAGAATTATGTTTTTCATTTATATTTAGCGAATGCTAAAAAATGTGCACACGGATCTCCGACCTAGTTCCAAGTAGACGTGTACGTGATGCAGGAAAAATATTCAGAACTGAGATTAGAATTTTTATGTGCTTGTTATACAAAAAAGCAGTCTGTATTTTTTATTCAAGTCTTCTTTGTAACATTGACGTTTTATTTCTTAACAATTCTATAATATATGGTACACTTAATAATAATAATAATAATAATAATGTTTATTTACAAAATATGAAAAAAGTTACATAAGTGTACAATAAGAAATAAACATAGAGACATCCACAAAAGAAACCTTGCTCGTGGACGATAGTAGCTACTGACTAATTAAAATCTAAAATTATTTGCTAAAAAAAAAAAAAATGCAGGATTTAAAATTAAACTAAAATGGTAAGAGGTAGGTAGGTTTGATTTACACAATTATTAATTAGAATACTTAGGTGAAACTTTATCTAACTTAATACATCCATATTACGATTTAAAATAATGTAATAACTTTTATTTAATAGCTTTGGATATGTACATTTTTTGCGTCTATTATCTGATGAAGGACTATTCTGGGAGTTTTGAGAATCCATGCTTTAGGACTTAGGATATAAATTAAATTAGAGTTTGTTGCTGAAATGAGAGTTTCATGGTAAATTATTTTTGTAAACAAGCGTACAGTCGGAAGTCTGGAAATGATATATTAAAAAAATTGGCACTTGTTGACTGATTGTATTTCACGCTCTAACTCCATCGAGGAAAAGTGTTTTCACTCTCCGAGCTTCTGTTCAAAATAAAATTATGACTTTTGTACAAATACTCTATGTAACTAATTAATGGAGCCTTTGACGTTTATTTACGTTTAAGCGCACTTATGAACGACCTTGATCTTAGTGGTGAGAGGTAAATGAATCCTCTCATATGGTCAATTGCTACTGTACATCATAGATGTTTCCATGTGCGTATATCAACTCGCGATTCTGCAAGTACCTAAGAGCGGCGACCTTTCAGTCCTACGTGGACTTAACCTACTGTTATAATATATGATTTGCAGGAAACAACTACTCAGCGAACAAATACCCCGACCGGCATTGAATTATACCTTACAAATCACGAAAGAACGGTAGCCAATATCATTTGCCAATTCCCTTGCCAGACATAGACCGGTTTCGATCTTATTAGTTCTCATCAATATGCCGTGGGTTATGGAACAGACAAACGATAGTGGCCAACCTGCTAGTTTTATACAAACTATAGTAAATTGAGTAGTGGTGAGAGGTAAGTGAATACTCTCATATGGTCTATTGTGTACACCATAGATGTCTCCATGGGCGTATAGCGACTTGCGATTCTGCAAGTACCTGAGAGTGGCGACCTTTCAGTCCTAGGTGGACTTAACTTACTGTTATAATATACGATTTTCAGGAAACAACTACTCAGCGGGCAAACATCCCGACCTGCATTGAATTATTTCCTACAAATCATATATTATAGCAGTAGGTTAAGTCCACCTAGGACGCCCATGGAGACATCTATGGTGTATAGTAGCAATTGACCATATGAGAGAATTCACTTACCTCTCACCACTACTCAGTTTACTATAATTTGTATAAAACTAGCAGGTTGGCCACTGTCGTTGGTCTGTTCCATGAACTATGGCATACTGTTGAGAATTAATAAGTTCAAAACCGGTCTATGTCTGGTCAGGGAATTAACAAATGATATTGGCTACCATTCTTTCATGATTTCTAAGGTATAATTCAATGCAGGTCGGGGTATTTGCCCGCTGAGTAATTGTTTTCTGCAAATCATATATTATGACCTTGATCTTGTAAGGACACTGAAATTAAATTAATATTTTTTATGTTTATTTACAAATTTTATTATTGCAGACTTCTATCCATTACTAAAAAAACACGTGATTTAGAGGTTTAATTATTTTTATTACAAAAGGCATATTTGTTTTAGAAAGTCTTCCCGGTTAAACGCTTTGTAATTTACGTCGATATAAGGTATCATTTGGGGTCAAACATGATTGAAAGACTGATTCTAACCAAAGAACTTTCACCGAATCATATGAAGTCAATAGAAAATTTTAATTTATATTACCTGAGAGATTGCAGATTTCTACTGATTCATTAATTATCTCATGTTAAAACCAACTCAGACTCATATGTCTTATGGATTCTTAATTAATTTAATTTTGTTTACTAATAATTTTGCGAATATAAAAGTTATTTGATATATCTTGACAATTTATTGAAATGGAGTGAAAATATTTTTCAGTGAATCTATGCTTAGATAATTCGTCTGATTTGCTCAGGTTTTTTCGGTAAATCAAAGAAATTCTCCATATGTTAAATATTTACAGAAATTTTACAAAATATATTATCGCTTGTCTTAGTTTAATATCACTTCTAGTTACTGCCTGGTCTTATTATTTATCAACTGTTATAATAATCGATGTGCTTTGTAATTTTCAGACCTATCAGATTCTATTTATTGTCTGTAGAATACCATAAGAGTTGAGCTAGAAGTGTTTATTATCTTTTTTACAGAGACATTCTTTACTTACTTTTAATTTAGTATTTGCAGATATATATCACAGCAAAATACGGCGTTCATATTTTCCAGTTTTTCTGTTTACTAATGCATGTATTTTAACATCGAATTCGTGAAAGTATCTTTGTTGATGAAATACAATAATTTTTTTAGCAGAAAATACTGTTTATTTAATGTATAATGGTACACATATCCCGGCGACTTCTGTTATTTTTAATCAAGTATTTTTTGTACTTTGACTTTTAATGTTAATTAAAAATAATTGATTTGCATTCATTTCAGTAAGTACAAAAAATTCGTGTAAATATTCAGCATATTGTCTGTCATAGAACCAATTTTATATAATCATGGCATATAGTGTTTCAAAAGATAAATGTTTATGGTTTTTACAAAACTTTCTAAAATATGCTTCAAAACACAAAATGGGACAATAATACCACCACAGTTACAAAGGTAGTTGATCAAATGTGTCCTATAATAAATATTAATATATCAGTAAAAGACACCCAAAGTAGATGGATAACACAAAACATTATTTCAAGTACGAAAGAAAGACATAATAAACATAAAATAGAATTCTTCACGAAGAGCGACCAGGATTGGGAAGAATATAAAAGTTTACGAAACACGAGTATAGATGATAAGACAGGAAAAAAAAATGTTAATAAGATATTAGTGAAAATAAAAACAACACAAGAGAACTTTGGAAAAATCTGAAACAATATTACCCAGTAATAGGATGCCTAGTGGAGAAACAATACAATCCGATAATGTAGAAATTGAAGAACAAGAAAGAATCGCATTAAAATTTTATTTTTAATTCTCAAAAAGCATTGATGGAATTGTTTCCAGTATAAAAAGATTCCATGACATTGAACAAACGATAAATATAATAGGCAGACATGGAATGTTTTCACTTTTAATAAAACAGAAATATCAAGAGTTGAAACAAATAGTAAAACCTTTAAAAAATACTGCTGGTGTTGAAGATGGAATTTCAGTAGAAGTTTTAAAGAATGTATTTTCAGTTATAGGTAATTGCTTCCTTGATGTCATAAATGCATCTTTTGAAATTGGTGTTTTTCCATCAACATGGAAAACTTCAGTAACTATTTCAGTACCAAAAGCTGCAAACACTATACTATGCGAGCAATTTCGACCTATAAATACTGTGCCTCCCTATGAAAACATCATAGAGATTGCTGTAAAGAATCAACTCCTGCTATACTGTGATACAAATAAATTAATTGTTACTAACCAATCTGATTTTCGTAAAGAACATTCCTGTGAAACTGTATTAATTAATATATGTGATATTTGGTTAAAGGTTATAGATAAGAGAAATATTGTTACATTGGTATTATTGGACTTTCGCAGAACATTTAAAACTGTGGATAGAAAACTTTTACCAAGAATATTAGAAAAAATGGGTATTTTCGACTTCTTTATCATTAGAAACAACACATGGGATATCCCAAGGAACAGTGCTTGGACCAATCTTATTCTTGATATATATATAAATGATATGATGAAATGTGTAAAGGATTATAAAATATGTATGTTTGACGATGATACTATGTTACATATTGTTGGTAATAGTGTAAACAATTAATTAAGAATTAAGCAACATTTATGAATGGTTAGGTGACAATAGTTTATGTCTAAATGTCAATAAATCTAAATTTATGGCAATTGGTAGTAAATATGTACTAAACAATATTGATTGGAATAGCATTACTCTAAAAATAAATCAAATTGTAATTTAACGAGTGCGTGGAATGAAATATCTTGGAGTCGCAATAGACGAAAACTTAACATTCCAGAATTACGCTACGTATATCATGAATAAAATATCATAGAGGGTACCATTGTTGTATAGAATAGATGACAGTTTAAGTATTTATACAAAAGTCATTTTATATAAAGCAATCATTGCTCCACATCTTGAATTATGCTTTTCGGTACTTTTTCTCCTAAATAAAAATTAATTTCAACAACTGCAAAAAATTTAAAATAGAGCATAGCGGATAATTCTAAAATGTAATCGATATACTCCAATAAACCCTGAATTTCTTGAGTGTATATCAAATTATTGTATATAAAGCATCAATTTTTATATTTAAAATGAAACACCAACTTTTGCCAACATAATTGTATAATAATTTGAAAAACTATATCTGAGGTACATAATTATCAAACAAGAAATAGGAATGATTTTTTCATTCATACAGTTAATAAAATTAGCAACTAGAGACCTATATTTTCAAAAGGGTTAAAAATATACAATAACCTTCCAGATTCTCTACAAAATCGCAACAGATTAATAACGCCCCTGAAAAAAAAACTTGAATATATTGTAAAAGAATTTTGAAGCATTTATAAAATATGGTTGTCGTTAGCATTTGTAGTTATTATCTTATAAGATTAATTTTATTTTTATTTTGTATGTACAGGTTGTCCATTTTATCAGGGCCCTCGAGAATATCTCACCTAATATCGGACGTACAAAAAAAAATATTTTACGCAAAGTGTGCCGATTTATATAACCTACAAAATGGTTTAAAGATATTTGAAATCCATGGCCTACTTTAAGAGTTATGGCGGAAAATATCGAAAATGCGGAAAACGTCTAGGTCAAATATCTCCGTTATTTGAAGAGATACGAAAAAAATTCTAAGGCGAAAATTGTTTGCAAGACAGAGTGTTTCAACGAGGTTTTATCTAATTTTTTTAAACCGCTGTATTTTGAGATTTTTTTTCCCAAGGCATCGATTACTAAGATCATTAGACGTCTCACTTTTCAGGCTGTTAAAAAAGTTATTTTGAAACGGGCAGGAAATGGCGCCATTAAATAGAGTATTTTCCTCCCTTTTCAACGATATATCACATGCCATATTTATTCATTGGTACTGCGTTAGTAATTATAAAAACATGTTTTTAAAACCAATAAATTTTTTTTAACAAACATTATACTTGCCGTGGAGAAGTATGATTAAATAAAACAATAAAATAATTCAATAAGGTGTTCAAATCTTTGCTATAATAAAACATTAACACAATTAAGAAGAATAAAGTAAATTCAGGTAACAAAAACAAATTAATAATAAAAAGAATATAGCACCCAGAACATTAATATTTATCTAATCCTCAAAATAATTTTTAAGATATCATATCAAGTGTTCAAAGTGTCCACCGCGATTTCTTATGCACAATCGAGCGCGGCGAGGCACTGCATTTAAAACATTACTCAGCATTTCGGAGGTAACTGTAATACATGCTTGTTGAATTCGAGCTTTTAGGTCCTCTACATTTTGCGGTGTCATCGAGAACACCTTATCTTTAATATACCCCCATAGAAAAAAATTCATTGGGATTATATCTGAAGGACGAGGGGGCCATCGAATAAATCTATTGGTACCAATCAACATTGGATGTTGAGGCAAAATTTCGTCTAAATAATCTAGGCAAATCTGGGAATTGTGGGGAGGAGCTCCATCTTGTTGAAAATATTGAAAGTTGTGTCGATTCTCTAAAGGTAGGTCATCTAAGATTTCATTAAATTCATTTCTCAAAAAGTTTAGGTACCTTTGACCACTGAGGTGGCCATCATAAAAATAAAGACATATTAAATTGGTGCCTAAAAGAGCTATCCACACGTTTATTGAAAAACGATGTTGAAACCCAGTCGGTCTATGCCAGTGTGTATTTTCAGAAGTCCATTTGTAATGAATATTGCGATTAAAAAATCCATTATTGGAAACATTTGCCTCGTTGGACCAAAGTATTTTACTACATATTAATGGATCCGAACGCTTCTTTTCCAACAGCCACCTACAAAAAGTCGTCCTTCTTGGTTTGTCCCCCGCTTGTAAATTGTGAACTTTTTGGCTTTATAACACCGGTACCCATTTTTCTTTAAAAATTTTCTAGCACTTGTTTTATTTATATGACAAGCAATTTGAATTTCACTTAATGATGTTTGCAAATTTTCTGCATTTTTATTTTTTATATAATTAATAACTCGGTTTACCTTATTTACATTATAGCTAATTTTCTGAACAGAGTTTTATTCGGCTGTAGTGCTTGTGGAAATCTATTTTTATATTCTATTTGAGCTAATTCAGAGATAAAATTGCATTGGTAATATGTAACGAACATATTATAACGATCAATGTGAGTGAAAATCATTTTTGAAAATTCTAAATTCTTAAACGAGTGTGATTGAGTGAGAGTTTAAGTATTAACTAGATGATCTGTCAAAAAATTAGATTGTCAAGTTTGTTCATAGCCAACTATTTTAAAATAATTGAAATAATAGTGAAATCATGAAATACAAACAAATGGATATTATACTTAAATTAATTGGTAAAGACATTTTAACTTTCTGAGCAAGGAGTGGCGCTTTTATGGAGGACCTCTATACATTAGCATAACTGTGAATGCTCTTTCCATAATTGCTCCATGTGCTTTCTTGATTATTATTTTGTTTTTGTTACCTGAATTTATTTTATAATTCTTAATTGTGTTAATGTTTTATTATAGCAAAGATTTGAACAACTTATTGAATTATTTTATCGTTTTATTTAATCATACTTCTCCACAGCAAGTATAATGCTTGTTAAAAAAAAATTTATTGGTTTTAAAAAAATGTTTTTATAATTACTAACGTAGTACCAATGAATAAATATGGCATATGATATATCGTTGAAAGGGGAGAAAAATACTCTATTTAATGGCGCTATTTCCCGCCCGTTTCAAAATATTTTTTTTAACAGCCTGAAGAGTATAAATCACAAAATACAGCGGTTTTGAAAAAAATTAGATAAAACTTCGTTGAAACACTCTGTTTTGCAAACAATTTTCGCCTTAGAATTTTTTTCGTATATCTTCAAATAACGGATATATTTGGATTATACATTTTCCGCATTTTCGATATTTTCCGCCATAACTCTTAAAGTAAGCCATGGGTTATATAAATCGGCACAATTTTTGTAAAAATAATTTTTTTTGTACGACCGATATTAAGTAAGACATTATCGAGTGCCCTGATAAAAGGACAGCCTGTATATTAGATATAATTGTCTTGTAAATAGCTATTCTTGCTAATAGATACGTATTATTATTAATATAATTAATTACTAGTATATTCGACAAAGTATTTCAGTTTATTCTAGTTCATAGAACTGTTATAATTCATGGAAGGTGCATGTGTATTTAATACTATTTAAACTTGCTCACAAATAAAATCTTTGTTTGCCTTCTTATTTCAATAAATATTCCTAGACACAATCGATTTGTTTATGCCTTGTTGGCTGAACAAAAATAAATTTCTCACTGTACAACCTGATTTGGCATTAAAGATTTACGTTATGAGCCAGGAAGAAAAATTCGACTGTCACATTTCCACCCCTCTGCATCGTGTATAATATGCTTCATTAAGGAAATTTCAAGGAAGGAAGCCAAACATAAAAGTCTACAATTTTGATAAATAATATGCTCCAAATTATGAATATGGAAACAGCCTTTTATTTTTTATCCACTATACGAGTTAGGGAAATAACGAGTTTAAGGTAGAGAAGAAACAGGCGCGTAAATCATCGTTGTTTATAAAGATAAAGGAATAATGTACTTTTTAACAGCATGTCAAAATATGTAATTACTTTTTAAAGTAAACAAAATACTGCTTACATAAATAGTATGTTATGCATGTTTATTTGAATGTTTTGAACGGTTTTAATATGCAGGAATAATGAATGAATGAAGTTCATTTATCTCAAGGATATTATATATCACAGTTTTAAATAAAAGATACAGATAAGTTGAGTATTACATACTTATATCTAAATAAACTATTACTAGATAAGTCCATGACTGTCCCGTGTTGGGATTTAAATATTGATTTTCAATGAAATTCAAGAGAAAAGTAGGTACAGATTGCATGATGTTCTTAACTCTTTCGAAATTAGTTTTCACGTACAAGAACCTACTAGGTTTGATCTGCATTACTCATCTGGAATAGACTATATATGTAGTAACTTTTTCAAACGCGATAATTGTAATTTTACATGTGAAGTAGTATCCAATGGAATAGTCCAAGTAAGGACTTCCTGAGACAAAAAAAACGAAACAAAAACTTTACGACATAATTATTATCGCCGCGGGCCATGGCTCTAAGTTGAAGTAAATAGATCCCAGTAAATAAAAAACGCAACAAAAACTTTATAACATAATTATATCGCCGCGGGCCATGGCGCCAAGCCTGACATCAAATAACGACCCGAGACCCGACGCACATTAAAAACCTATCTATAAAGGTAAGCGAGTCAATTTGCGAACAGCACTAAAAAAGAGTACCGGTATTTTAATGAGGTCGTAAAGTTTTTCTTCGGTTTCTTATGTCTCAGGATTTTCCTACTTGAACTATATATCAGACCACATGTCACAAATTTTAAGTTTTAATATTCCCAATTGTATATCCAGAAATTTAAATATTACTGTTAGAACTAGATTGTATAGTGATGCTAATTATCAAACTTTTAACCTCTCCACAATAAAATTGTGAGAGGTTACTAAAATTGGTTCAAAAACGAAAATTGAGATAACATCAAATCTTTACGTTTTGAGGTCCTAGGAACCCAAAAAAGTGGTTTTTGAAAAATGTCTGCGTGTGTGTATGTGTGTTAGCACGATAGCGTGGAAACTACTGAACGGATTTGAATGAAACTTTGCATGTGCGTTTCTTTAGTGCTCCAAAAGATCTGAAAAGGTTTTGGTTGAAATCGGATTATGTTTAGTGCCATTTTGACGCAACAAGTTGTTTATTTTATAATTACTTTCAATTTGCAATGGAACCATTGAAAAGCACTTAAAATTCTGATTTCAACGATATATCACACTTTCACCCTTTCGATTTGGTTTCCGAGAAAAAAATTAAAAACAAAGCAAATATGAAGCATAGATCGCATTTCGCGTGACCTGATCGATGCGCGTAGCCGTTACGTCGTGAAACTCGTCACATTACGTGTCAATTCACGTGTGAAGGTTTCTTCACTGCTCTAGAAGTAGAGCGGATTACGTTTAGTGCCGTTTTTAAATATATATACAGACAAATCGAAGAATTAAACTACAAATATTCTTCTAATATTTAGTAAAATTACTGAAATGCTAATGTTTCATTTAACAAAGACAGCCGCGAGCGATCGGATTGCAATGAGCAAATTTTGACGATTGTCATTGTCATCGCTTGTCATCCGATAACGTTGGTGTCATGTCATGTTAATAAGATTTTGGCATATTTGTAACTTTTAGTGGATTGTCACAAACTTTAAAGGTAGATGTAACAATATCAATATCATATGCTTTCTGTACCTTCATTGGTGAATTTATTATTGATTATCACTTTACCAATTTTCAGTTTGTTGCTTTACAAATCCGTAGTATTTAGGATAACTAGACTTTCTTAGTCGCCCAAGTGATGTTGTTAATATCCTAATAGCATATTATTCAACGAGCGATAATGTAGGCAATAACTCGCATAGATGATTGTAAATTCATTAAGTTGAGGGTTTTTTTAGTGCCCCAGAAGATCTGAAAAGGTTTTGGATGAGATCGGATTAAGTTTAGTACCATTTTGTCACACAATTTAATGCTCTTTTCGGCTTCAAAGATCCACCGAGTGGGGAGGTTCCAGCCGCTTCCAGTAGCTGCCGATTTTTTTTTTATACTACGTTAGCAAAGATAATTGATTTGAGGTACACAACGCAATAACTTTGGATGAAGGTTTTAAAACCTATACAATATGTCTATACAATACGTCTTATTACATAGATGTAAGTTTTCCTTTTATATACATCAATGGATGCCATAGTAAAAATACATGGATAACACGTGGACTAAAAATTTCGTCGGAAAAAATAAAGTTATTGTATAAAGTTATGGCAGAGACAAAAAATCCTGCTCATATAAACTATTATAAATCATACAAAAAATATACAAAAAAGTTATTAAAGCAGCAAAAAAAACTAAAAACTAAATAATGGAAAAATTTGACAATCAATCTAAAGCGGCCTGGTCTATTATTAATACTGAGTTAGGTAACAAAAATAATAAATCTGAATATATATAAAGGAAATTAAAATGGAAAATAAGGTAATAAAAAGTGCGGCTGACATTGTAAATCGTATGAATGAGTATTTTACAGAAATTCCTAATAAGTTAGCCAAAAACTAGCTCACAAACTGTAAAAACTATCCAACTATATTTATAGATCCTGTCACCGAGAATGAGATATTTAATATAATTGCTGATGTTAAGAAGTCAAATTCAGTTGGTATAGATTGGCCTGCGGTATAGATAAAATAAGTGCAAATATGTTAAAATATGTTGTCAACTACATTGTGGAACCGTTGGCATATTTGATAAATTGGTCACTATCTGAAGGTATATTCCCAGATATTCTTAAAGTTCAAATGTGCTTTTAGAGGGCGGAATATTAAAACATAATATTTTTAGTCGCAAACTCCTCTATAAAATCCTTATTTTACTATAAGGAACGTAACCAGACTGCAACCAACAGCTACTCTTCGGGCTGTGTGCCCCGCCGAGCGCTGAATTACAAGTTACAAGCCTGGCGCGTTAAGTGTAATTATTGCATATTACCACTAAAACGCTAATGCTTCGATTGTAACAAACACCAGCCGAAAGATTGATCCTACTTAAAGGAGCTGTCGTGCCAGTCGTCACACACCACTTGCAGACTGCAGTTTCGAGCTGTTGACTCTCGTCAGTGCAAGGTAGGCTATTTTACGTGTCGCTATCCCAAAGATACCGAAATGTACTAAATAATCAAATGATCCTCGTGTGGGTCGTCACATGCCTACCTTGCGAAAGCCCTGTATAGCTCACATATCTGAAAGGTTAGGTCATAATTTGTTTGCTAATAAAGATTTCCAGTGATGCTGGTAGAAGCATACCTGCTTCAAGCGGTTTGCTCCAATGTTGATTAGTTCAACATTCTCCAGACAGAACAAACACAGAATTCGAGTTGTCCTGACAACAAGGCAGAACATTATGTACTAAAGTGGCGTGGAAAGAACAAAGCAGGTATTTGTATGCTCTTCCTGAAGTCTACAAGGAAATGAAAGTTGTAAGAACTCAGGTTTTTGAAACGTTGAGTTTCAATAAGAATAATTTCATGTTTTCTATCTATATTTTTACAATTAATTATTTATTTAAAGAAAATGTTTTATTCGCTTTTACTTTATTTAACGTAATAAATTTAAAAAAAATTAACGGTTGTATAAAGCCGTGGGTACTAATGAACTATCACTGTGTATTCCTTGATCTGGTCCAGAACCGGGGAATTTGAATAATGTCGGTTTTCGGAATACTACTTAAATATTCCCTTTCCAATAATAAATAGGCGATCTATATTGATAATTGAAGCGTACAAGAATTTAGATTACTAGCCCATTTTGCAACTAAGATTGATAAATAAATGAATAAAGTACTTTTCAGGTAAATTAACAACATTTAAATGTATGCAAATTTGTTTTTATGAAAAGAAAACTTTTTTTCAACGTGTTATATGAACTGAATATATTTCAAAATGGGGCAGTTTAAATTTCGGCCAAAAATATGCATTTGTTAATTAACAATTGGCTAAAATGCAAAAAGTTGAATATCTTCAGTCTATTCTGACCAAAATAAACTTTTTTCAAATTAAAATAAAGGTACTAAAATTTTGTTTTGATCTGAACAATTTTTTTTCAGTGGCCGAAAAAATTAATTTTTTGTTAATTGGGTTTTAAACAAATGCAAAAAAATTGCCAAAATAGGTTAAAAAAAATTATTACGGCATCAAAAAACTGGCGTCGAGACATAACAATGATCCGTTTTGGGCTTAATGACTTGAATTTTTCATGGTATTTAGATAAATATATAAATCAAAAGATTGTCTAAAATGAGGGTCTAATCTTATTAGAAGATCAAAAAATAACGTAAAAGTTGACTTAATGACATTATAAACTTTCCCCCATGCAATAACCCCATTGCTGCAACTTAGAGTAAATGTTCGATATGTTCTCCACCTACTTCTAAGTCTTTGCTAATTCATAAAAGATTTTCTTACATTGAAAAATACATTTTCCTGTCCTCCAATAAAATTTTCTGCGTTTAGTATTTTGTCCCACAGTTCTTCTCTTGAATTGATAGTATTTACATAGACTAAGGACTTTATAGGTCCCCACACATAATAATCCAAAGGATTATAATCAGGACTCCTTGGTGGCCAAGCAAACTCACTTCCTCGAACCGATCCATCTGTGTGCGAAAATGTCATCAAGATAAATCCTGACTTCAATCTCTGTCTTGCATGAACCACATTATGTTCCGTATGTCTAGCATGAAAGCATGTAATATATCAGCAAGAGTATTTTGAAGAAAAAACAGATGACTGTCCATTTAAATTTGGTGGAAGGACAAATGGTCCCAATAATTGATCTCTGATGATAGCACACCAAACGTTAATCTTAAATTCTTGCTGAAAATGCATTTTTTTAACAGCATGAGGATTTTCTACTTCCCAATAATGGGCTTACAAAGGCTAGAATTTTGTCAATTTGTTCTAAATAAACACAACAGGGATCGACATTTTGTTAAGAACACTTTATTTACCGACGAAACAACTTTTACTCGCCGGTGTTTTTAACTGAAGAAATCTTCAGTTAAAAACACCTTGGGGGGCGCCCTTAGTTATAGTATTCTCGGATAAGTAAGAGTTATTCACAGTAGGCCCATTTATGCCTTTTATTTCGACAACCTGTGACCTGTAGTATAAAAAGGACTGTATCCAAGATTTGGCAAGGCCTGTTGTGCCATAGGATTCTAGCTTTTCAAATAATATTTAGTGATTCAACAGGTCAGAGGCCTTTGAAAAATCGAAAAATATGCCTAGAGTGCATAAACCATTATCCAGTGAGTCAAAAAATTGTATACCGCAGTGGGGGTCGACCTATTTTCTCTAAAACCGTGTTGGGATCCACTAAATAATTTAGAATTATTAAGATACGATAATAGCCTAATATACATGGCCTTCTCAAAAATTTTCGAAAATATTGATAGCAGAGAAGTAGGTCTATAATTGTCGACCTCATTTGTTTTTCCTATTTTATGTATGGGTACAACTTTGGCTGTTTTTAGTATTGTGGGGAATGTACCCTGTTTAAATGATTGATTTGTCAAATAAGTTAAAGGTGTCACTATATGTTTAGCAATGTCTTTAAATATAAAGCAGGGAAGGTTGTCTAAACCTGAGGACCTTTTTGCGGAGACAGATAATATTATGTCTAATACCTATTTTTCACCCACGTCATATAAGAAAGTGAACCCAGTGTTTTCCTTTTTATATAGGGTATATTTGAGGATACATTCGATGTGGGTAAGTTGCAAATAAAATGATCATTAAATATATTACTTAATTTTTGAGGATCTGATGTTTCTTTACCATGATGTAGGAGTGTAATTTCATTTGGCGATTTTAAATGAGAGGTTTCATTTTTTAATATGGTCCATACAGTTTCTGATGGATTTGTCGACTCACTAATAATGTTGTCATAGTACTTCTTTTTTTCCGTATTGACTAATGAGTTACGCATTTTTTTAAAGTTGTTATATAAATGTATGACATTCACGTCCTCAGTAGTTCGCTTTAGCCAATGTAACATTTTCAGTTTTTCAGAAATCTTTTTAATTTCATCAGTAACCCATTTGTTTGATTTTTTATTATTATTTTTTGTAGAGACCGGAATTTTCCGTAGTGGGAAAGCTAAGTCAAAATAGTATTTTACTATATTAGTAAACGTCTCAAAGTTAGTGTATAAATTATCAGTTTGGTAGATTTTTGTCCAATTTTCTCGGGATATTAGATTAATGAAATAATTTCTATTTTCAATGCCATAGTTTCTTTTATAGGTATATTTTGGAGTACCATTATTGGAATTAAAATTAGTTGGGTTTAGGGGCACTGATATTTGGATGGCTAGCTGATCTGAAAATCCCGTTTCAGATACCGATTTATTGGGGCGAGCGTAGGTGCGTCTTTACTATGTACATATTTCGATATGCGACGTAAAGCAACGTTAGGCGCAGTTAGTAGTTGGATGGGTGACCGTCCCAACGAAGACCGTGTCCTCGCCTCACACATCTTCCAGCGGATTGTATATCAGTGTATGTGCGGAAGCTATCCAACTTTAGGCGAGGGTTGTATAGATGATATACCATCCTTCGGAGGGGATGTAAAGCCGTCGGTCCCTTGTCTATTAAATGTTAGGCAAGTAAAAGATCCCTACTCTTCTTAAGGGAAGAGGTTCGGCAAAATTCCTTGTTGGGGGTAGCTCGTCTACAGGCGTCGGTGTTAGGCTTCAGTAGCAGAAATAGGCCGACGTTAAATAAACGTATAAAAAAATACTGAATTATTGTTAGTATCTGGTAATATGAAGTTTGTGAAAATGTTGTCAATTAAACTATTCGAGTTTTTGGAGTAGCGTGTAGGCTCATATATCATAGGCTCAAGGTTATAACCAGTTAATATATCTAAAAACTTACTTTTAAGATAATTTTCTGTGAACAGGTTAATGTTGAAATCTCCAGATAATATTAATTTTGTAGAATATTTATAGGCAGCGCTTAGTAATAGCTCCAGTTTCTCAAAGAAATCACAAATATTAGAATTTGGAGAACGATATATGGATATTATTGTAAATTTGTTATTATTAATTTTGAGGGAGCAAGCACAGTACTCAAAAGACTGTTCTGTAGGTTCTACAGGTAAACAGGTTTTTTCAAAATTAAGACTCTTATTAAGCAGAATAGCAGTTCCTCCCCCAGTCTTCTTACTTCTACAAAAGTAGCAGGCAACAATCATATCACTTATAGCTAGGGTATTGATTTCTTCACTTGATAGCCAATGTTCGCACATTATAAAAATACTAGTCATTTTTTTGTAAAAACACATCTAACTCATTTCTCTTATTTCGTGCACTCAGTATATTGAGATGGGTTATTGATAAATCTGCACTACCACGATTAGACACCGCTTGTGTGTGTTGTTGTTTGCCTAATGTTTTTTGTTAAAATTTTGTCGGTGTTGAAAGGTCTTTCTACGAAAAAAATACTCTCCAACTTCTATGTTTTTGGGCCATATTTTCTCATTCAGTAAAATATCTTTTAAATCCAAATCCACTGCGATTTTGAATGAGTTACACCCCCAATTATTTTTTGTTTGGATACATGTGAAACTTCGGTCCGTGAACTTGCTACATCTCCGTCACTTAGGTCAGTTCCCACAATTTTATTTCTTATTAGTGATACTTGCTTTGGAACATGAGGCACCATTATTTATATCTCACTAGTACATTTGCACAGCATCTGATGTTCAAAAATTTTTAAGGTCTTCTTAATTGGATCACTTAGTTTTATTCCATCAGGCACTTTCTTATTTATAATTATGTCTATTAAGTCACTTTTCTTTAGTTTATTCAGCTCCTCTACAACTAGCTCCATTTTCGCCATGTTGCCACATACAAAATAACTCATCTACACAAAGAACGCTATATGAATGGTCGATTTCATTCTATTTATCTGTGTTAAAATCTTATTTTTTCAACAAAATATTCAATATTCAAATGCCTATTCGTACTCTCATTTTTATCAACCGAACATATAATCAGTGTTTATTTTATATTTAACTCAAAATTATTGTGTGCGAAAATTATGTCACTCAAAAAATTGGAATATGTTAGTAGAAAAATTCGAAAATCATTACATTATAGGAGTTTCTTGCAAATAACAATTTTTTACGCTCCTCCGAATTTATTGATTTTTATTCTTGGCATGAAGATATTTTATTTTAAATTTTTTAATTTCTTCTCTGCCATTTCTAACTACAAACATTGAATATGACCAGCTCCTGAACTCGATGGTCATAGCATATTTGCAACGGAAATTCTGTTTTCCTATAATATTATTTGCGCATGAGCTGCATATTTACCAGATGATGGTAATTTTAAACTCGTTGTATTATGATGTTAATATCATAGATAATATGACTGTTATCTAGTACCGTATATATTGCCGTGTACACCCCTGGTCAATCTGAAATGTAAATTACACCTATACAACCCTTTCAAAAAAAAACAAACCCCTTTATTAATGTGCTGGAATTAAATTCCCACTCTAAATTATTATTAACAAAAATACTCCTAATGCCCAGAGCATGAATTCTGATCTTTAAATTTGACACTCGACATACACACAAAGAAACAAATTCGAATTCAAATCTAACAATATATTGTATTTTTATAAAAATGTAAAATATAAAATAACAATATTAACTTAATCTGTCTGATCTAACTTAAAATATAAAATATAAAAATGACAACAAATGGATAAAAGTTCAGTATTAAAATTAATAAAACTCACGAATGTTTTAAAAGGATTTCAAAATAAATTCCAAACGTCTATGTACTCTCTCCTGGCTTTCCAAAATTATTAATTGAAAAAAAAAACTCCAACTCTATTTCGTTTCCACTCCAAATTAAATTTCTATGATACCAATTTCAAAATGTTTAGACTTTTCTTCAAAATTATATTTTTGACAACTCTTGTCAAATCTCCAATTTTCAGGTTACGTTGTTACATGTTTTCAGATTCGTGGTCTAATTGAAAACACATTTTTTTCAGCTATTGTAGCTCTTTATATAGGGTCGGTTTGACGTTTAATATTGCCATAGCAACGCAAATGTTACAGTTCTAACAATACGTTTTCTGTCTACCCCTTTTAAATTGGGGTTGACATTCCTTAATAAAATGTGTGACCGAGAGTCTTACACATCTTTTGTGCTAATTTTAATCTTATTCTGTGAGTATTTATTTCCTGGTACAGCTTAGATCCTTTTTGTGTCAAAATTCGCACTCACGCACAAATTAATTTACAAATTTAAAAGTAATAGAACAATAAAAATGCAATAAACAATTAGAGATGGTTTAGAAGTAGAATTATAATAATAATAATAATAATCTCTTTATTTCCAACAGGTAAGCACCCAATTACAGGAAATACATGAAAACACATATCATTTATATATCAATAGCGAGTAAAAAAGAAAATAATATTGACACTTAAGTTATAAACAAAGTTAAACCTACTATTCAGTAATAATTATATGACTTAATATACTGCCTAGACTGTCAAAATTAATATCACATAGATGGGAGATTTTATTAAAATTATTGCACATTACATAAATTGGAGATCTCGCCATAATATTTGTCCTATAGGTCTTGACATAGAAGGTTGTGTGACGGCGGATTTCAAGTCTGGGTATGTGGAAATTGATATTATCTAACATAAAGGGACAATCAATAGTATTGTGAATTAAACTGAATAAATATTTAATGGAAATTATTTTGCGACGAGTTTCTAATGAAACGATTTTAAAACGGGTCGTTAAAATGGACGTATTAATTCCTCTCGGCGGGTAAATCCCATCCTCCTTAAACAACAAATATTTTAGGAACTTCCTTTGAACTGCCTCAATATCATTCACGTGACATGTGTACCACGGATACCATATGATGGCACCATATTCCAATCTTGAGCGAACGTATGCGTAATATAACAACATTAGGCTAGAAGTTTTGCTAAAACACTTGCAGTTTCTTAATACGAAGCCTAGCATTTTATATGAATTTGATACAGCACTATTAATATGGGCTCGAAATGTTAACTGGCTATCGAAAATAATACCCAAATCTTTGATTTCTGTACATCTGGTTATACTCTCTGAAGTTATTTTATAATCATATTATTCAGGTTTATTTTTCCGAGAAAAAGAGATAACGTAACATTTTTGAACATTAATGCACAGATGGTTCGCACTACACCAATCAAATACGACTTTAAGGTCATTCTGGATCATTCTACAATCAATTATCGTTCTTATCTCTCTATAGATTTTCAAATCATCCGCGAATATTAATTTTGAACAGCTAATGACATCATTAATATCGTTGATGTAAATAAGAAATAGAAGTGGTCCTAAATTGGAGCCTTGTGGTATTCCGGATGCATTAATGTAGTAATACGAGCTAAAACCCTCGTACTCGACAAACTGCCTACGGTTAAATAAATAAGACGTAAATAAATCAATTAAACCTGCGAAAAATCCAAAGTTATCTAATTTCATTATTAATAAATATAGATCGATTTGATCAAAGGCTTTCTGAATATCCATGTATACTGTGTCTACCTGCCCTTGCTCATCGAGAATTTCCGAGGCAAACTGAGTTATACAGGTTAAGTTTGTGATCGTAGATTTTTTATCTAAGAATCCATGTTGGTGTAGGGAAATATATGGTCTAACATTAGGATAAACGCAATTATATATTATTATTTCGAATAATTTCGCAAAATTACATAAAATAGAAATAGGCCGATAATTTTTGAGTACAGCTGGGTCACCTTTCTTTAACACGGGAGTGATTCGAGCGGTTTTCCACATATCGGGAAATGTAGCTGTTCTCAAGATTAAACTATAAATGAAAAGTAGGGGTTCTAACAAGGCACGACAACAATCTTTAACAAAAAAGCAGGGAATACCATCAATATCTGAAGTAAGTTTGTCTTTTAATTTCTTAGATGCTTTAATAATATCGTCACCATGTATGGTGTTTATACATAGAGATGAGTCGTTTTGCAAAATGTCTCCATAATTTTCAGCGAATGAGACATCCGAAATATGATGGACACTTTGGAAGTATTCACCAAAAGCTTGAACAATTAACTGAGGATCACTAATAGTGTTGTCGTTATTTACTATAACTCCTGGAATTCTGGAACGAGCTTTTTTACTGGTAATATAAGACCAAAAGTTCGATGGATCCTGAGATATATTGTTCTCTGTATCGTTTAAATTGTATGAAAAATAAGAAATTATTTGACTTATGTCAAAACCAAATACTAAAATTTGCTTTACAGTAGCAATAAAACCCAATAACTATCCATACAGATTCCCTAATTAAAATGGTTTGCATCACAAACACAATATATTATAGAATTTATTCGAATTCATTCCATTGCTTATAAAATATGAATTTGTCCCTTTCTCTTTATCTATACCAGTCCTTCTTGCTATCTACCATAAGAAAACTCAGTACAATATCCCATCAAAGGTAAGTTAAATATAATAGATAACATGCAATAAGTATAAATACTTTAAATTAAAATACTGATAAAGATAAGATAAAAACCCCCATTGAAAGTATAAACTGAAAACACTTTTCAGTGTATTGCAATCTACAGACTCGAATTCCTACAAAGAATACCAAGAGTACTCAAAGATAATAATAATTTGTGTATAATACAGAGTATTCATCTAATTCCACACACTAGAAAACATATTCCTCATGTTTGTAATTAAGTATAAGTGAATATCATAGCAATATATATAAATATATATGTTTGATTTTTGAAATTTTTTTACGAATTTACGAATTTTCGACTTTGCTATAACTCCAAAATAAAAGGTTTTCGAGCCTTGGCCCATTTGAACTTTTCATCAGGAAGGTCTGAACTACAACATATCTCAATTTCGACAATTTTTACCGAGATCGCAAATCATGTGTTTCTCCGTGCGGGGTCCTTTAGCATTATCAGAATAAATTTTCTTTTGTCATTAATCACGTCTTCTTTGATATTGAAGGTAACTTGATGTCAACCTTAGTGAAATAAACAAACTTTCCAATCTACATACCTAAACGTAGCTGAACTCAACAGCTCCGGTTACATATAATTTTCCTGAAGTAATTACCTAATTGCTGTTTTACATAAACACCATCAAGCTGATTAATGTGAGATTTGTTATGTATAAGCCGTAGTGCAATATCAAGATTAATCAAGTCTGGAACGAAATGTTTGTGCATTATGAGCCATGCTATATTGGTCCGTCACCTTGCGTTAGAAATCATCAGCGATTTTTCTCTTGAGTTTAATTTCTCAGGGGAGGCCGTTCTAGTAACCGCTACGTCTGTTGTGGTAGCCCTGGTTACCACCGACCTCGCAATAAATAGAGGGCCGATTTAGGGTGGAACATCTATTTTTAAGATCAAGGATACTGGCTGCGTATCGCGTAACGATGTTCAGCGTTTCAACATTACGCACGTTGTAAGGTTGTAAGGAAATTACATTCATAATCCTTGTCAATGATTGCTTATATATAGGTCGATATAGCATTAGGAGACTGCAGCATGGTCAGTGTCTGGGTCTGCTCTGCACCGATGAGAGCCAAAAGCTCGAAACCGGTCTGCAGATGACTCTGGACATAAAAAAAAACACTGCGGACTCCTCTGTTTTAATAATGGGTGCTTCCACCGGTATCTGCTATAAAGACTTCATTGTGTTTCTAGTAATTGGTAACTAAAATACCATTCAGAGCGCACATCCTAATAAAAATATTAGGTTCCAAGAGGAATACGACGAAACGTGCCTTATTTGTGCATTTTAACATATATCATTTCTCTAGTTGACTTTATTTGTCATATATATATAAAATAAAGTAAAGCATTCAGAAGTAAAAGAGAGAGGGGGAGGAGACAAGGGTACTTATAACACGAAAAATATATTATAAAAATGCTAGACAATTTCCTACAAAATTTCTATTTCGTTCCCAATATTAAATAATTTATTTTTTAATTCTTTTATGAACACGACATACGTATCTCCGAGTATATCTAGGTATGATAATGAATTATACTTTTTGCAGTTCATAGTTTCTTGTTGGTGCAATATAAGAAAAGTTCTATGAAAACGTATTCTTTCGTCCGGAACATTGACTATTATTTTAGTTAAGGTAGTTACATCATACAAAAGATTGTGTATAAATTTATACAAACAAATAATGTCAAAGTAAGTTCTTCTGTTATTTTGTGTCATTAAGTTATACATAGAAAGATAATCTAAATAAAGAGAGTTACTAGTGTACATCATCTGCAATATAAAATTAATATGCTTTATAAACTTTGTAGTCGATTTGATAGAAAAATGCCATTGTGAAGATGGTTTTATAAGCCTATCACGTAGTTTTTCCAATCGAAAATTTGACAATTAGTTCCAAGTTTGTTAATAGGCTAGTCACCGTAGACACAAAAATCGCGTTAAGTCGCAAAAAATTGAACTGTTCTGAATTTTTAGGGAGTTGTTAGGATAGACACTAATAGTGTAAAACCAAGTTTGTAGCTTCGAAAGACTTGTGCTAACTGCATGGTGCTCGAAAAACCTTAAAAATTTCGGACTTTTTTTAAATTTTGGCTTATAACTTCTGAAAGGTGCATCGTTCTATACACTTTTAAAATAGACAAAATTTGCTACAGTTTGAGTGATACCGTAGCTCCGTTGATCTAATAGGTCCCGAGATACACCACTTCAAAAATTGCCCATTTTTTCAAAATAGTTCTAAATTGTAGTTTTAGTCGTCTTCCGAGCAGGATATCGGCTAAAACACTGATCTTATGAGGAAAGTCATAGGGAACGAAGTTGTAGAGCAGTTGTTTTGCTTTAATTTAAGTATAAGTGGAACCCTGTAGAGCCAATAGTTCACTTGTGATCTGGGAGGAACGAAAAATTAATGAAATCGGATTTTTTACGAAATGGGGCCTGACGTATTGCAGGACTTTTGTAACGGATAAGAAATACATAACTCATTGAAAAATAGTGGTGAGGGGTAAGTGATTCTGCAAGTATCTGAGAGCGGCGACCTTTCAGTCCTATTTGCCCGCTGAGAAGTTGTTTCCTGCAAATCATATATTATAACAGTAGGTTAAGTTGCTATACGCCCATGGAGACATCTATGGTGTATAGTAGTAATTGACCATTTGAGAGGTTTCACTTACCCCTCACCACTACTCAACTTACTATAGTTTGTATAAAACTAGCAGGTTGGCCGTTATCGCTTGTCTGTTCCATGACCTATGGCATACTGATGAGAACTAATAAGTTCGAAACCGGTCTATGTCTGGTCAGGGAATTGACAAATGATATTGGTTACCATTCTTTCATGATTTTTAAGGTGTAATTCAATGCAGGTCGGGGTATTTGCCCGCTGAGTAGTTGTTTCCTGCAAATCATATATTATAACAGCAGGTCATTGAAAAATGTTTTATAGCATGCAACATAAAATTGAGTACAATTAATAGTTATCAAAATTATATCAAAATTGTATAAAAATTATTTTGATAGTTTGGGGGACTTGCGAATGTTGAACGTGAAGTGATAGCGGGACCTCAGTTGACTTCTACGACAGAAGTAGACAATACAATGTAAATAATTATTTATGAAATGCGCAATCAATTTTATAATAAATTACAACAATGGGGTAGGTATGTAATATTAGACTTACCTTTACGCATTTAGCGAGACAGTCGTGTTCTTTTGGAAGACTCAGGTTCATCAGACAACTCTTCTAGGGGCGCCGGAGACTCCTCTGTTGTTGGATTAGATCTATTACTAGATAATAGTGATAAAGGGTCGTCGACATCGTCTTCTTCATCCGACTCAGTCATGGCTAAGGGAGGAGTATTCAGGCAGGTCTTCTGCTGCATGCCAGGAATTTCAGTCAGCATGGTTAGCGGCGCTGGTTCCTTGGTTGAAGTCACCGGCGTCAGCCCATGCTGGTTTCTTGCCCACTCCCAGTTGGTGGGCTCTTTCTCTACTCCCAACCACTTCTGCACCTTGTGGCAGGTTCTGTAGGAATGTTGGGCAGCAGCCTCTTCGGTTGAGGGCAGACGAGCGAGGTGAACTTTGGTGTTGGCAGCAGATCGGACAAATATCCCGTAACGCAGGTCGTGGAGAGAGTCATCTTCTCCCCCACCATAGAGCGCCACGAGACATTTGCTGCGCTGCCAGTAGAGGCTATCTCCTCAAGAGTGGCGTTATGGTTCAGAACAAAACTAATAATTTACATTATATTAAAAATGTTTTTCAGCCAAAATTCAAGTTGTTTTAGTATAGATTTAACAAGTTTTTCATCAAAATTGCAATATTTTATTGTAATTTTTTTCTTGAATTTTCAAAATCCGGATGCAACATAAAAATTCCATGCATTCTTTTACTGAGATACATTTGTATTTGAATTTGATATAAGCATTTTTTTTTAATATTTCCATCTGAATCCATGTAATTTAAACATGATTTTTCGGTTGTTGGACTTTTAATCTTAACTACAAATTCTTTGCTAATAGCGTCAGGGGAGGCACCTATTGAGGGATTTTGTTGGCAAAGAAAGATTCCTGCTTTAAAAAGTTTTTGTCCTGTAGCAAACTCAAACTTGGTCGCGGTCGCCGTAGTGTTTATGCAGTATGACGTCACGAATCGGCGAAGTGCTTTGTATTGAAACCCAATCTTTAACATTGAATATCTAAGGATTGGATATTTTTATGAAACTGAAATTTGAACAACTTATCTAAATGATCGAATTCTATTGAATACCTTAAAGAAAAATAACGAAAAAAAAATTATCGGTACCAAGCCCATTCCGGAAAACCTTTTGGTTTATATCTGAAACTATTATTTTTAAGTTAGTTTTTAAAAATTACACAGAAACTTGTTAAATTACGTACCTGTTATTTTTCGTCTGAATACGCCTCCAGTTTTCCTTCTTTACAACTTTCTTACGAGAATTTTGGTTTCCAGTAGAAAGACTGACAAAATTCTCCATTCTTGCACTAAACTCTGTTCAATAATCAACGTTTTACTCTTGGTATTCTTTTCCACTACATATGTCATTGGAAAATGTAAAATAAATCAAATATTTTGCTGCTATTGAATATTACAGGAATTTTGTGAGCGTTGGACAAGACTTTGCGGTTAAAATAATCAGTTTTTAATAGTAAGTCTTAAACATACATAGCTCAATGAGAGCCAAAAGTGGTGAATGTGAGTTTTGCTAGAGGCTTCATATGCCACTTTTGAAGAATTATGTCATGATAAGTCATATAGTTCTTGTAGAAAAATTTCTTAAAGTAACAAGTTTATTTCCTTTTTTAAATATTTTCTAAGCTAGCTCACAGGAAACAAGTTTATGGTCGCCAATATTGTCCGTATTTAAAATAGACGATTGTGCTACATCACAATCACTGGTGATAGAAATGGGGTCAAGTAGGCTCATTGAATTATTAGTAATACTAGTAGGATCTTCAATTAATTGCAAAAAAGTATACACCTCAAATATATGACTAATTGAATTATTTAAATTCAACAAATTCACATTCATGTTACCAATACAAACATTATATTATGTGTGTACAAATTGAGATGATATTTCAACTGATTAGTAAAAATATTTAGGTTACTTGATAAGGTATTACTTTTAAGCTTTACTTTTAACCAAATATGCTCAAAATGTGCTCTAGGTATAATATCAACATCTTCAACTATTTGTGCGTTTGAATTTCTACTTACATATACTCATACACTTTTGCCTCTACCCATACTAAGTCCTGTTTATAAAATGTAAAGCTAGGAATTGAAGTTACGCCACTAAAAAGATTTTTTTAAACCAAGTTTCAGTTACTGCTGTTATATCAAAACGTTCTTATGCAGTAGTTATATGTTTACCATTATAATGTCAAAGCATTTGAATTCCATACAAGTGAGATATGAGAGTGGCTCCATGAAAAATTACGTAGTGTATAATATTACAGTCATTGTAAAATAATTATTCTATTCTTACCATGCTATAATGTCTTACTCAGCAGTAAATTTGGTTTACAAAAATCTAGATAGCATAAAACCATCGCTTAGAATTACTCTCGACTTATCAAAGGCTTCGATCTAATCGCGTAGTTCATGTAAAATTATTCGGAGGGGATTGTGGGAAAAATTCCTACATCTGACATTTGTGACAGCAGTTTGACTAATCATTCTTGTTTCTACATCTGCTTGTTACTTTTCCAAATTACAAATAATAATTAGTAAAGGCATTTTAACGTTTCAGCACATACCTGGCTCTTGGTTTTTATAATAATTAGAGATCTAAATTCATCGATAACTACGAAGATTTTTACGTACAAATAATAATCAATAGAAATATGCATGAAACCATCTTCAAACAATATAAAAACGAAGATATGATAAAACATTTTTATGTACTGTACATTAAATATGTTTTTTCTATAAAAATGCGAACAACAAGTAAAGATTTTTATCAGGTAACTGGACGGCATGCAGCTACAATAAACAATTATTTACTTCCGGTCAGCGAATGGGAAGTTTTTTACTTATCGGTTTACAAATTTCCTGATGCAGATCAACGTTTGAAAACCTTTCAATTTTAATCTGTGTTTATTAAGCTCTGTGACTGCCGAAATTTACTTCTTTTAATACCGCTAGTATGCGCAGAAGCTATACAATCTTAGGCAAGGATTGCGTAGTGGATATATCATTCTTTGGAGGGGATGTAAAGCTATCGGGTCCTTGTCTATTATATGTTAGTCAAATAAAATATCCCTACTCTTCGAAAGAGAAAAGGTTCGGCAAAATTCCTGGTTGGAGGTAGCTCGTCTACAGGTGCTGGTGATAGGCATTAGTAGGGGAAATAGGCCGATGTTAAATAAAAGCTGAAAACATAAGAATGTAGTGTATATAAAAAATAATACCGCTAACAATCATACTAACAAGCTCAAGTTAAACTTTGCAGTAGTTTCTAACTGGATGTGCTCAGAAGCCTTTTGTCCTATCCCGAAATGCTACATTCTTCTACAGTTTGAATTTCGGTCTGACCCGTTTAAACAAAACTCACAGTTTGTCGCGGGCACTCCTGGTGCCCCAAACTCTTTCCCATACTCTCTGGCATCCCCAGGGGTCATCCCTTGGTCCCGCCCTCTTCCTTTACTACATCAATGATATTCTTACCCCTAAAGACCACAGACTGACATACGCCATATACGCCGAGGACACCGCTTTAATATACAATTCTAAAAACGCAGACCTCATGACTAAACTCACACAAAGACAGGCCGACATAGTAACAAAGTATTTCAAAAACATCACAACAAAAAATAAATAATACAACCGAAACTCCAACATAGACTGGTCTAAAGAAATTACGTTGCTGGGCATCAAAATCGATCACAATTTAACTTTTAATAAACACATCAAATCTCTAAAAGGAAAAGTATTCGCACGCTCGGCTCAGCTAAGCCAAATAATTAAATTCACCCCTTCCCACACAGCCTCCATTCTTTGCAAATCCTACATCCGAGCCATCCTTATATATGAATCCCCCCGTCTGGTATCCTCACCTCTCCGACTCAAACAAAAAAAACACTACAAACACTACAAAACAGACACCTACAATGGTCCATTGACATCCCTCGTATGGTTCCCACAAACTATCTGCACAACGCGATAGGCACACCGACATTAGACGAACACATCATCTTCCAACTCATCCCATCCTTTGAAGAAAAAATAATCCACCATCCCAACCCCCTCTTAAAACACCCACAAATACCTAAATTTAGCAAATCACCTAAACATTGCTCTTTAAATTATCAATTCTTCCCGGCAATCACTTAATCCCATACTAACCGCCACCACATCGCCTCACCCACCCCCACTTCTAATTCGACACATACGCATCCTCCCCTATTATAAATCCCCACCACCGCACCTCATCCCCTAAAAATCTCCCTCACCCCAACCCACCACTATTCCTACCCTACCACACCTATCCCCGACACTTAGACAAGCAAAAGTTATCACCACCAATCTATGGCAAGCGATCCAGGGCGAGTACCATAAGTAGCATTGCTCACATTCACCTAGTGAGAATCCATTCAGTTCCCCAGCACTAGACAAGCCTCTATCTCTCGCATGTCGTTCTTTTAAACTTTCTCAAAAGTAAATTCAGAGCACGTCAGAGGCACGTCACTCTAAAATAGGACATGGTTTGATTTTGGTAAATAACCCCTTCCTATAAATATTCGGGCAAATTTCCAGCCGACGCCGATGCTCAGAGACACAAGCTGCCGAAGATTCAGATTCTGGCTAATGGGTAAGTATAACTAATCCACTTCCTTCTAGCCAGACCATGAAGCAGAAGCGTTTATGCTGAGCACCTCCTGATCTACACAGTCCATACTACCATAGCGATGATCCAGATGACAGGATGCCGCTTGGCATCCTGCGTACCGGCAGTCATTCCTATCCACAAAAACTACCCTAGGACGAGAACGGCAACAGTCACCCTCATTCGCGATGATGACGCTTCCAGGAACATACCGGCGAAGAAAGAAGACAAGATGGAGGAGCGCCAGAAGACACAGCCCAGCCGGCAGGGCCCAGCAACTAGGACCAGAGGAGGTCTACCGATATCGTTTACACCTCTCATATTTGTGAGCGGGGTGGGCGAAAAAACAGGATCACCCCTTACGAGGCCGGTCCCCGTCTATAGCGATGATCAGGGGTAAAGGCAATAGTCCTGCTCGACCTCAGTCATATGAGACCATCATCACAGCCAACAATATAGCCGCGACTCACTTGTCAATTGGCTACTGAAGTACCTATGTTAAACAGACAGTGCTATTAATTATGCTGTTATTTTTTCAAAGAACAATTTTATTTTACTTTTACGTAGCCCTTAAGTTGAAAATCATTTTTCTCAACATAGTGCTAAATTAAAGTTTTATTCTTGTTTTAAATTAAATCTTATCTGTGCCAACCTGAAACCTGAAGCGAAAATATACAGAATGTTGATTGAAAACCTACCTAACGTCAAGCGTGCTCTGGAAGAAGTACACGAACAGCCCCAAATTCAAATTAAATTTTTTATTTTATCAACTGAAAGGCCATCATCGAATATCGGCTCTATGCCCACATTTTAAACTTTTTTATGATCTGTTGAAAATCTTTCGATTGTCTCATACATACAGTTATGTACTTTTGAAAACTACGGCAAATTTTTCTAATATTATATAGTTCTTTAAATAAATACTTTATAAACAAATTGATTTAAAACCATTAAAAAATTGTCAAGCTCTCCAAATATTACTGTTTTCTTTTAATGAAGCTTGAACTTACAAAATATGATTTAATTGAAACTATTGTCAAATATGTTTCGACATCCCTAATGAAATGATTTATTTTAGATTCAGTTCCATTAATAATAAGCTGATTGAAGCGGATGTGTTGGTAGTGAGTTTATAAAATATGATGATCTCTAACGAAACTTTCGGACATTTAGGGGGACCCAAATCAAGAAGAATAGTCAACGTAAACAATGTCCTGAAACGTACTCTGACGAAGGTCGTTTAAATTCGCTTTAATCGATGTTAAAAAGTATTATTGTTTGAAAATCGTAATGAAAGCATTTGTGGGTTTAATTACTCTGGTATCTTGTCAGCAGATGGAAATAATTCCTTCATTATAGCATTTTACAAAAGGGTTTAATTTATTCAAGGATACGAGTTATGCCACCATATTAATTGTCTCCTTTTTTAATAATAGTGACTAAATGAAAAATCCCTACAGATTGGTCCAGTACAAGCAGCCTAAAAGAACAGAGAATATGGATACGGTGAAAAAGAAAATGGAGGAATAGCTTATCGTTTGTGTTGCCTTAAAGCCTACTAAAGTGATAAGCTTTCCCAAAACTATACTTTGCAACTCGAACAAAGACCAAAATAAGGAAAATTTGTTTTTGCTGTCAAAATTTCTTTAATGCAGCTACAGTATACACGACCTCAATACATAGGAAGGAGGGAAAAAGCCAGAGCCCCCTAGGTAAGATTCGAGACTGGAATATACAATTCTCAGACATATGCATAGCGTATCTGGTTGCATAAGGATCGGCACGTGTCTAGTACGAATTGGGCACGTAACAATATTTTTCTCATCCAAGTGCTCAAAAAGAGCATGGTATTGGTTTTAAAATAAATTAAAAGAAATAAAAAAATGGTGGCCAAAGAACTGAAAGCTTTTATTCCATTAATCTAATAGTTCACGTAAATTAGATATTTTAGAAGAAATAATTTATACAGAAATAATATTTGAGGTACATACTCTCGATAGGGTTCCCACCCCATTCAGGAACGGAAAGTCCTTTTTTGCAAAAAACCACCCCTAACGGAGGCTTAACACTGGTTTTTCGCTTTTATCTTGTAAACCGTTCCTTGGAAGAGAAAAACTATAGGAAATAAAAATTTGTCGTTAAATTTTGTATAAAAAATTTATTGACCTTGTAGCTTATCCCCACCTATTTCGCAGTAAGAGCGCCCAAATTGAGTGGTAGTTTGGAGTGCACAGGTAAAAATCGATCTTACACGAAGTTTCACAGCGAATATCGCGGATGATTTAACAAGAAAAATGCTCGAGAATGAATTCATAGAACGGAACTATGGTCAAATGATGAAGTTGGTAGAGTAGATCTCATAATTGAAAAACTCCGTTGCATCTTGAGCGATATTATTCAAGGAGATACAGGCAATCATGCAACAATGAGTTTACCAATGATGATTTATCAGTTTTTCTCATTTGCTGGGGACTATGATCAAATAATGAAGTTGATAGGGTGGATAACTCATAATTGAAAAATTCCCTTGCATCTTGAGCGATATTATTCAAGGAGATACAAACAAGCATCTTCTGTGGAAAACACGTGAATCTACATAGTAAGTACCACCAGCAATAACAATTCCTTTTCTCAAGACTTTCATGGTTACTGCTTGGTATGATATCAATGAAGCTTCATCTTTAAAAAGTTTGCCGGTAAGTTTATCGTGGATGTTTCTTTCAATCATGTCAGCATTTTCTGCAGTAACTTTGTTTTCACTATCCGTAGTTCCATTGATAATATTCCATAAATCACTTGAAAAAATACTAAATCTATTGTGGTCTATAAAAAATTGTATTATCTTTTTCATATCATCGAAATTCCTGGCCATCCTGGCATCAGTCAAATCAGTACGCATTGGTGAGCAAACTCATTGCACATGTTACTTCATCTTTATAAACATTTTACTTTTAAAACCAATATCATATTCCGTTTCAGCAATAACTTCCTGTAATTTGATACCACACATGATTTTCTATGATGGTGGCCAAAAAACGCATTTTGCGCGACAGTACTGATGTATATCTTTAGTATTATGATTAGGAGCGTATTACCAACCATTTACAGCAAGAATCATTTTTGTTGCATCTCTAACATTATTTCTACTGTATTAGTATGATGTAAACACAGTTTCATTTTATTGCTCTCTTAATATTTGTAAATGAGATTCCATTAAGATCAGAATTCCTCTCATTATAATTACATGTCGCAGATAAAACGGTGTAGGACATGTATTCGTAAAGTGTTTTTAGTAGTTCTAGTTTTCCACGTTGGTGTCAGAAAACACTACTACATTTGTATCATAAATATTATGTACGACCTCCTGACACTGGAACTTGGAATTGGTTGGGAGGGTGGTCAATAAAAATTATTGAACCACTGCACTTAGGCCCCATTAGGCCCTTTGTACATCCTCCCTGTAGGCAGACCCTCGCCTAGGCCTTCAACCAACCTAATCTTACGAAATAGGCGGTGATGCTGCATCTCCCTTACATCGACCAAAGTAGGCCAACATTATCCCAAAATGGATTCTCTGATTGATGAGACGACGGCAGATCAGTCACAGAGTACATGTTGAACCATTTCATCTTCATGTTCACAACCTCTGCAGATAGGTGTTTCGCATAATCTCATATTATGTAGATGTTTTCTTAACGGACAGTGTCCAGTCTGGATTCCCGTTATAAAATGTAGGTTCCTTCTGGACATTGCCAGGTAGACCATTGCTGTACTCTTGTTGGGATATTTTAGTAGTTCCCTAGCAAGCTGACAGCTGTTTGTTTCATCCCACAGCTTCTTAAATTTATTGCGGGTGTTCTCTTTAACTATTTGTATTATCGCCGTGATCGGTAATAGACTGGCAGGGCCTGGTTCAAAGATACTTAGGCCTGCTGCCTTCTTGGCCAGTCTGTCAGCTACTTTGTTACCCCTACACTGTGCATGTTCTTTCACCCCGCATATTAGTATGTTATTCATGCTGGAGACGCCCACAAGTGCTTGGTGACCTTCCCATCCTGCTCTTGTGGTAATTTTGTAACTTCTCAGCGCTAGTAATGACTCTACAATCTGTGTAGATACTGATTGTTTTGCCCATAGTCTGTCTACGGACAATCTTTTTTGCAGCTATAATTATGTCCGCTAGTTCCGTTTGTACTACACTGGTCGCCCATACATAGCCCATTTATATTGGATTTGCAAGACTTCTGGAGTATATTCCACATCCTGCCCCATCCTTCTTTATTGATCAGTCTGTGAAGATGTTGATCACACCTTCACCTGCAGCCTCGTTCCGCAGGTGACTTCTGGCCTCTCCACAGCCTACATTTGGTTGTATGTAGGCAGTATTGCTGACAGAGCTACTTCTCCTAGATGTATATCTAGTAGTGGCAGACACGGCATAACTCCATAGCTCTCGTTGGCGTTGTTCGCATAGCTCCTGTTATTCTTAGGCAGGCAACTGTCTGCAATTGGCTGAGCTTGACCTTAGCTGTAGTCTGTTTGCTCTTAGGCCACCAAACCACAACTCCATAAGTTATCATTGGTCTTACGACGGCAGTGTATATCCACATGACAACTTTGGGTTTCATTCCCCAGGCTTTTCTCCACGGTCCTGCGACACTGCTCATAAGAAATGTAAGCCTTCTTTAGTCTCCTATCTATGTAAAGATTCAATGTTAGTTTGGCATCGAACGTTACTCAAATGTATAAAAATGCTTTTTGATCCTGTTTTTATTATTTTAATAATTTCCCGAGATACAGTTGTAATGTTCAAATGAATCATTGTAAAAAAATACGTATATAATAATTAGAAAGAAAAAAGTGGGAATTGTTATGGTACCCTAGATTTTTAAACTGTTTGTATTTTTTTAAAACTAGGTATTTAAAAGTAGGAATTTTATTAATGTAAAAAAATATCTTCCTTGTTTTTAAATAATTTCAACTTTAATTCAGTCTGAACTAAAACTCATTACAGGATTTTCATCAATATATTTTTTCTATAAAGTTAGAGTAAATTTATATTTATAAGATTTTCTATCATTTACTAAAATATTTTTTTATTTTTTCAGGTGAGGTCTTACTCTAAATTCACAAGTTATGTAAGTATGTATCAAATCATGTCTTAGTAGCTATTGTTTTTGATGTTATCCCCTTTCAAAGATTATGTCATAGTCCCAGGAAAATTTTTTTAGAAGTGCTTGGATGTTATTATGACACTCATTGACAGACGCTTTAGTAATGCAATGGCCTCCATTACGCCACTGAGTGCCCAACTAAGTGGTGTAATGAACAAAATTTGCTTTCTCAAGACGTATTTGTCAAGATGTGTAATATTATGTGTATTGATGGATATGTACCATTTTTTCTATTACGAAGGGATACAAAATGAAATACAATTATACTTACGCGCTTCATATTTACAATAATCGTTCTAAAATTAATACTAATAATACTATGTAAGATTTTGTATTACTAATATTAATTAAAACACAAATCCAACATTAATTCAGATTATATTATTGGTACCATTTGGAGATCGTTAGCTTTGAATATTCATACAATAATTATTGGCCTCTAACAGGACGTTCGTTATTTATATATATTCCATTACACATCGTTTTAATTGGTAACTTTCTGGTATAATCGCCAGTGAAACAAAACTGATACGGTTGGATTTTTTAGTTAATTAGTAATTCCGTGCGCCACATCCCTTTAATTTTAACCGAGTCACGTTTTGTTGAAAAACATAATATAAAATATGATACATGCGAGTGCTTTGTTGCTATAATTGTTAAGTTTTTATAATAGTTTAGCTTCATTATATTTTTAGTACATATTTAGGTTTTAAAAAAAATGTTCCTCATATTACAAAAAATCTCATAATGTCAGAGCAACATGGCTTTATGAAGGAGCGATCAACAGCCACAGGTATGTAAAACTCAGTACATAAGTAAGATCCTTGATCATGGAAATCAGGCAGATATTATAATATTATATATATATATATATATATATGTATATATGTGTGTGTGTGTGTGTTGTTTTTAGGTTTTCGCGGATGTTAAATGAAGTGTTATTGTACTTCCGGGTGCTCTCTCGCGTCGATGTTCGACTCCTCCAGGAGTCACGGTTATTTGAACGGCGTTTCGGCAGAATCTCATCTGCCATGCCATCTTCAGGTTCTCACTGAAAGCTGCCTACTGCTGCTCCTCGTTGCTCGAACTGAACTGACGTTCTCCACGTTGTGCGGCTCCCATAGGCTGTGATCTAGGGCGCGCCTGCGCGACTGGCTACGTGTCACTGGTCCCCTACTACTTGTGGGAGGCGTAGCGGGCGGCTGAGCTAACCCGACAAGTGGCCTCGTTGAAACGTCACGCACCACGCGAGTTCTCGTCGGTGGTTGGGCATCCTCGTGTCCAATCGTTGCCGGAGAATGCCGAGGTTTTCTCTGATTGGTCAGCGTTCGGCTCTGACTCCTCGTGATAGGTCCATTTCGGACAGGTTGCTGTGTTTCTTCACTATTTGTCAATGCTTGAACGTACCTCCTCGTGATTGGTTCATCCACGGTGGATCGTCGTGTGTTTTCTGTTACGTATCTTCCTACAAGAGTGGGCTTCCAATAACTGGGTAATATCTGCGTATCATCTCGTTTATTAAGCTTTTGTGGTCTTTTTTTCGATCTCTATGGCCTCTCTGGTAATCCTTGACCTATAATGCTCGATATTAGCTACTGTTCTGGTGTTGTCGAAGTCTATTTTGTGTCCTGTGGATTTTGTATGCTGTGCCTGGGACGATGTTTTCTCCTATTTTCGTACTGCATTCATATGTTCTTCATTTCTTACACTAATACATCTATTGGTCTGTCCTATGTATGATTTATTGGAATCTTGGCACGGAATTTTGTATACTCCTTGGTTTTCCAGGGGTAGTTTTTGATTTTGGATTGCGGAGGACTGCACTGATTTTTCGGTACACAGGTACACAATACAGAAGTCGCAAGGGCCATACAGACAAAAAACGCAGGAGGAATCCGAGAAACCAGTAGCAAAAGCATATCTACCTTACGTGAAAGGGACGACAGATAAAATTGGCAAACTTCTACGTAAACATAACATAGAAGCAATATTTAAAACAGACATTAAGTAAAAATTATAAAAAAATATTATCTTTATTGTAAAAATGTGTTGTTTAAATCAGATGTTTATAAAAAAAATTTAACATGTTCTTTAAAGTGTAAATCAAAGTTGAGTATCACTTCAAGATTTCTTGAACGATAAACAATAGGCGAGGAAACATCATCAAATTTGTTATTTAAAATAGCTAATGCTAAACTTCGCGAGAATAACACGATCAAAAAAGCTCTTTTAAAAATGGCCGTGTAGTGGTAGTAATCTAAATAAGTCGATTTTTTTTTCTCGTTGTAGTCAGGGCTGTATACCGAATTCGGCTCCACTGCAGCCAGAAATGGTTTGTTCTTCCTTTCCCTCTTTGTAGATTCTGCCGGTGATTCCTGAATTGCTTGCTAGCCGAAGCAATTTTATCACCGACAGATGTGTCAGTGTTTTTGGGTCCACTATTGTGGCTCCCTTTAAAGGTGCGTGCTCTTTGAAAACATTGAGTTTAGGGGCAGTTACTGAGGTGTGGGAACCTTATAAATATCACCATCGTGTTTAATGCCCTCGAAAACGGGGGAGTACCCATATGTTTCATCCCTGTTACAAAACTTTTGGGGATTTTTCAACTTTTTCATGGACTATTAAATCCAAGTAAATGTAATGTTATGACATACAGCCATCAAGTACATATGATTATGTACTTGATGACATTTTGTTTGCAGTTGGTATTTGCAAGATACAAGCATATGCTGACGATACGTCATTATTTTACCCTTCTTCTCTATTTTTTTATTTAATCGACACCAAAATTTCTGCGTAAAGGACTGGCCTGGTATACAGACGGATCCAGAACTGACACAGGAACAGGATTTAGAATATATGGAGAAATGTCAAGAACAGGCCTTCGCTTTGCAGAACTCTATTTCAGGCAGAAATTCACGTAATACACAAATGTAAACAAGCAGTTGTATATCATTTCAGACAGTCAAGTGGCACTGAAAGGACTAACGTGCCACAAAGTGACGTCGAAATTGGTCTGGGAGTCCCTATAAAACTGATACGAGTGCTAGAACATAGTGGGGTCCTAGGAAATGAAAAAGCCAACGAAATTGCGAAACAAGGATCGGGGACAGAATTTCTTGGCCCAGAACCGGCCCTCGCAGTACCAAAGTACAGTGCAAGGAAGGGCATAACAAACTGGGTCAAAGAAGAGTATGATAGATATTAGCAGAATAGACTAAATCGTGTACAAAACTAACTCAGTAACTGCTTATGTTAAGTAGAAATCAGCTGAGGACAGTACCAAGGCTTCTCACAGAGCACGCATCTATGAAGGGGACCATTTGTTCGATCAAAACCGAGGTTTACAGTTAAATTCTCAAAAAATGTTGATGAAAATAATCATTTTGGGCATTTTAATAGAAATTATTTCTAAATTTAATTTTTGGAAACAATTTACATAAATGATTAATAAATACAACCAAAAGAATTAAATATTATGTTCTATCAAACCTCCATCAGCTCTAATCCATGCCTCAATTCGCTTTCTGCTATCGTTCATAACTTTTTGGAGGGTTACAGGCGTAATTTCAGTGCAAGCTTGAATAATTCGGCTTTCCATTTGTAGTCTATTTCGTGGCTTCGTTTTGTAGACTTCATTCTTTAGACCCCCTATAAAAAAGAGTCAAAGGGCGTGAGATCAGGTGATCTCGGAGGCCAATTAATAAAAGGGCTATTTCCTCCAATTCACCTCTGGGAAAAGTTGTCGTTTAGCCAGTTCCGTACTACCATTGCATTATGGATTGGGACTCCATCAAGTTGAAATATCACATTGTTGTATGCAATGAGGGGCAAATTCTCAATTTCTATTGAAAATTCAGTTTGAAAAAAAAATTAGAAAACGTCGCTCTTCTTCATCTCCTGCTTCTAATGTTTGTAAGTAAACAGGCTCGAAGGAACGTAATTTATTTCTACCGAAGCATCGCCAAATTATATCCTTGACTACATTTAATATTGTGAACATTCTCCTTAGGCTACACCTCGAATTGTCTATCACAAACTGTACAATTTCTGAATCTCTAACATAATCCCTCACACGTTGTCCTAGTTTGTTGCTATTTAATAAATTATTAATTCGCCAAACTTATACATGGTCTATTGGGGGTCGATCTGGATGCCGATTATTAAATTCTGTAACTGCTTCCCACGATAATTATCACCAACTAATCTAACAATTTCCACTTTTTCCGCAGTTGTAAGCATTTTAATTGAAATAAAATATGCCAGAATACAAAGAACCCGGGGCGAGCGTAGGTGCGTCTTTACTATGTACATACTTCGGTATGCGATGTAAAGCAACGACAGGCGCAGTTAGTACTTGGATGGTGACCATTCCAACGGAAACCGCGTTCTCGTCTCACACATCTTCCAGTGGCTTATATATCAGTGTATGCGCGGAAGCTATACAACCCTAGGCGAGGGTTGTATAGGAGATATACCATCCTTCGGAGGGGATGTAAAGCCGTCGGTCCCTTGTCTATTAAATGTTAGGCAAGTAAAAGATCCCTACTCTTCTTAAGGGAAGAGGTTCGGCAAAATTCCTGGTTGGGGGTAGCTCGTCTACAGGCGTCGGTGTTAGGCCTCAGTAGCGGAAATAGGCCGACGTTAAATAAATGTATGAAAAAAAAAATACAAAGAACCAGACAGAACGCTTACAGATGTACTTGACAACTAATCTGACATTTACAAAATTGTTTTAGTAGAAACAAAGGAGTCAGAGCATGCTTATGAAAATGAGAAATTTGGGTCTGGAATTTTTTTCATCAAGACCTAATTTTTTTAGAATTGAACTAAACTTTGGAGTCAGGGTTTTTAATGATTTCGAACAAGTTTAGTAAATTTTTTGATTAGAAAATGCTTACTATGATTTTTTTAATATAATTTAGCAGCGTAAATGGCCTTGCATTTACAGATGGAAAGTGATTTTGTGGTCTTAAATAGACCTCGGTAACATCTGTCTTTTGAGATCAGTTTGATTTAAATTGGACAAAAAACAAAAGAATAATTACCCTGTTACACTGTTAAGTGAGACACATTGTATATCGAAACGGTGCATGAGACATATGCAGCTATTGGAAAACATAGGTAGTGCTATAAAATTAATTTTAGGCACCGCTGATCCCCAAATCTCCGGCATTTACTCAGACATCAGTACGGTTTTTCCAAAACGCCCTGTATAAAACTACCACAGCGTGTGAGCTCTTTGTAATATTTAATTAAGCATCAAAACTGTTACATCAACATCTGCAAAATACTGGCCAGGATACTTGAGTGGGGAAATTGAGAAATGAATTCTGAAAACATTAATTTTATTTAAGGTCTATCTCCCCATAGTAAACCACTTCCATTCCCTTTAGCTATAAGCAATTCATTTCTGACTTCCAAATTTCCATTCCTCAAGAGAAGGAATTTACTGAATGTGATTAAAGTCAGACCACTATATGTGCGTGCTTCACTTTAGGCAGTTAAAACAAGGATTTCAAAAATAATTATAATCACCACAAAACATTTTACATACCGCTTCACTCATTTAAATGATTGAAATATTACATTACATGAAAACTTTCTATCCACGTAGATAGGTGAATACAAAATAGTATAACATTAGGAAATATGAATGTTAAAATATAATCTATTTTTATTTAAATGAATTGTTACTCGCAACGAAATGAAATGAAAAAACTAACACATATCTTCAAAATAATATGACCTCCTAGATCATTTGTGCAGAACATGACATTTTTACATATTTTGATGTGCTCAAAATGAATTTGATAATCAAACTACAGCAATCTCTGTTAAAATACAAGAATATTGTGAAAATAGAAAATTTTCCTATTTTACAGAAAAGTAGATTGAATTTCTTTATAAAAAATAGTTGTGCTTTTATCTGGCTTATATTCTTATTCACATCCGCTACCTGCGTTAACCTACAAACTTCAACGATTAATCCAGGAGCTCGCGTCAACAATGTGCAAGAGTTTTGGAAAGGCTGATATTTTCAGATTGAATTGTACTTTGGCCATAGAAAGCCAATGTAGACTCAACACGTCAACTACGGGGACACCTGGCGCTGGCAGACAGTAATCGAACGTGTGGAGTTCAATGCAAATGATTTGGCAAAGTTGAAATTCAACTATATTAGTTTATACAGTTAAATTTATGAAATTAACAGTCAGAGTTAATTTTCATAGAACCCATTCAGTCAGGAGTCAATAGAAGTTAGGATAACAAGCGCGCGCGGCTTGTGATAATTATATATGGGCCCGCGATTTTCTAATTTATTTTACAGCTGGATGAAATTCATTGGGATTTAAACGTCCATAAATAAATAAATCAACATTTTAAAGTTAAAAATAAGTAACTATCCAACAAAATAACAACGGAATAAGCTTTCTTATTAAAATAGCATAGTTAAGGTAGTTTCTCTGCTATAATCCGGTCCAAAGATAAATTCTAGAATATCAGTAGTCAAGTCCATTTTTGTGCAGAGACTGTACCCTATACTCAGACACTGCATAAAGAGATTTAGAAAATATATTAATAAAACATTTTTTTTGCATTTAATATTTCTAATTTTGTTTAATTTTGTTGTTCTAGTTGAGCAATTTCATCGATAAATTGTGCATACACTATAACATTTAATATTAAAAAATTGCCATGCGCAAGAATCTCCATCCAAATACTTGCCCAGCGTTGCCAGATGTTCATTAACATGTCTCTCGATTTACCGAGCAAAGCTTAAACTTGCATATTTCATAAACTTTTAATCTTTTTAACAAATCGGGCAACAACTGATTTTGTCCATTCAAAATGTTCTAAATAAATTAATGTATAGATGAGTTGTTTTTGGAAAAAAATATGTTATGATGTAAAATATGTAACTTTTAGCCAACTGGTACATTCAAATGATGCATAAAGTTCTCCTTCATTTTTTTAATTTAAGCAATTTCCTACGAGAAAGTTATTCTTTATGTGTATCCGAAATTAGATGAAATTCCATAGAAAAATGGATTTACTAAGACACTAATTTAAGTTTCAAAGTACAAATAAATAAATGCTAAACTCAACAAAACCATGTTTTAAACTTTCATAGCAAAGAAACAGTTAGTCCTCCCCTGGAAGATGCACAAATATCAAGCAATTCTATAGGAGTCGAATTGGCCTACGACGCTCAACTTATGAAAATATTTGTGATCATTTTTTGCGACGATTTAAAAGAAGCTGAACACCTTCTTTATTTCCTATTTTGTAACTGATATGCGGTCAGTTCTCTTTATGTTTTTTGCGAGATTTCTTGTATCGCTGAATTTTATGTGGTACCTACTGTAATACGAAGATCATGCTTAAGGTTAGAGGGGAGGCCTCCCGTTGCATTTTTATATTAATTGGATGGAATCTGAGGTAGGTTCTTGATTAAACATATTCAATAGAATAATTATATATATTCAAAAGAACAGTTACAATATGCACTTGGTTTATTGTTTCATTAGTTTTGTTCAGATTTCTCATATGTTTCAGCCTTGCGACCATTATCTAGACTATCATTAAGACTCTTTGATAATGGTCGCAAGGCCGAAACATATGTCAGAGAAATCTGAACAAAACTAATGAAACAATAAACCAAATGCGTATTGTAACTATTCTTTTAAACGTTTATAATTATTCTATTTTTATATTATACTAATAAATATAGAGAAAGTGCCAGAATAGCAAGGATCCAAAATTAATTCGCCTGCTTGGATGTTTCTTGCTGCTTTCTTGTTCCGTTCTAAATATGTAATGTAAAATAACTGCGTGTTATATCAAATATAAATAAAAATCATCGTCATCGCGTGGTACATCATTTAATAATCCATTTTTTATTTATTTTTCATTGAAATATGGACGTTTCAAACCCGAAGGTTTCATTCTAACTTCTATTGACTGCTGACTGAGTGGGTTCTATGAAAATTAAGTCTGAGTGTTAATTTCATGAATTTAGTTAAAACCAGTCACCCTACTCTGTGGCTCCGACCCTCACAGAGGGGAGTTGGTAATAAATACCAATAGCCACCCTCACGCCCGTGGGGTGTGTGGCTACCGGGTCCGTGAATCGTGTTCCCTGAGTAGACGCAAGGAACCGAGGATGACAGCCTTCTGCATTCTGCCGGCTAAGATCTCTGCCGGCGTATGATCTTTAGTTCTGAAAGCAGCGTCTGTCTCATTCCACCGAGGGCGCCTATAATCAGTACCACTATTTTAACAGAATGGCCCAGATAAAGCCTGCGGAGTTCGAAGAGCAAATATCGATATTTTGTCCGTTCTTCCTCCTCTTTCAAGACAATATTGCTCTCAGCGGGGACTGAGAATTCCACGATATACATTGCCATGAGTTGGTGGTCGAGAAATACTATGTGAGGCTTGTTGGTTTGTGTTTGCCTGACAGTGGGAAATGAGCAGTTCCAATAAATTAGACACTTCTCATTCCCCACAACGGACTCAATATTCCCCGGAGCGTAAGGCAGCACTGGTGTTTCGTTTATCCCATACGAGTGCCTTAGATGATAGTGAATATAGGCGAGATTGCGTACGTCGGTAAAGCCGACAGTAAGTGCATTACAGTGTCCGGCGCCCTGCGACAGGCCCTGCAGCTGACATCAGGAACCCCATACCTATGACACGACATCGATAGACGAGGGTGTTAAATACACCTTCCTGGCAAGCCATTATGAATCCCTGGTCTCTAACTTCAACCCGGCTGAACTTAAAAAGGCAAAGGTCAGCCTTTCGGATAAGCCGAGGTCTTCTATGTTTTATAGAAGACTCGGTGCAATGGCTTATCCTTATGGAGCTGCAGAAGGATATTGTGTTCTACAGCTCTAATGTGGGCTTTTAGTCGAACGGGTTCCAACTCGGTGACAGAGTCGGGGTTTACCCGCTCGACGTCGAAGATGAGACCAAGTTCATCGGCTGCTCTCCGTGCTGCCTTAAAGAGAAAAGCTCCTACCTCTGCATTTTCATGGTCTCGGACCATGCAGAGAAGGCGATCAGAGCTACTGATGACCTTACATGCTCCATCCAGAATCATCCTGCTATGGAGACTCTCCAAGCTCAAGAGTCCACGGCCTCCCCGATGTCGTGGGAGATATAACCGTGGAACGGACGATTTAGGATGCAAGCTCCTATTGAGATGCATCTTCTTGCGGGTTACTACATCGAGCTGACGCAGCTCTTCTCTAGTCCATTTCACTACTCCGAAAGAGTAGAGAAGGATCGGAACGGCAAGCATATTTGTAGCAGACACCTTGTTCTTCCCCGACAGTTCTGAAGATATTTGGAGTAGGAAAGAACAATTTATTATTATCATCATCATTATTATCATTAATCAGGTTTTCAACCCAAATATTATTGTCCGTTAAATTATTATTCCATTCTGTATTTATCAATAGATTGTGAAAACGATTTACATTATAATTTTTGAAGCTTCTAAATAGTCATTTTGTTTCGCCTAATTTTCGGTCAGATAAATAAATATAACTAGGCCATAAGAATGCTTTGAACACAACTAAACAGTATTTTATACGAAGAAAAATATTAGTCTGTATATTTCTATTCCACGATTTACATATTTTCTACAAATATAAAACCTTTTAGGTAATAAAAATATCAATATTCTAAATGTTTTTCAAGTCTTTTTGTCAGGCAATTGACATTCAGCAACGACATATATAGTGCATAAATAATTTATAGGCAGTTTGCAGGTGTAAAGACAGGTGAAGTATACATCCGAAATTCAATATTCTCGTAGTATAGTAGTAAAATTTTCCATTTTAAAGCTCTAGGACCCACGGGATATGTACAATCGATCTGTACAAGTAAAGATCACCTCCCCGGGCGAAGATTCTCCAACACGATGTTCCATTTAGATTCATCTTATCCACTTTTCTCTATCTTTTTATCTGTTAAAGAGTCGTGGGCACGGGAACGGGTTTAAAGAGCGCGCGTTCTGAATCTAATAAGGCCATCTTCCCTCATTACCTCATCCGATTGCAATATTTACTCTTCCGACGACATAAAAGAGCGAATCCATGCTTACACATCTCAATGAGTCCTTTCGGTTTGCCGTATTTATTTTATATAGCGAAATTATTGTCACATTTAACCGATTGAAACTCACCAATATATTTTTGATTAGTCGTATTCAAAAGTAATTAGTGCGAATGTTGTTTTCATATTATTAGGTCTTGAATTCTTTCACCGAATCACTATTTAATTTGCTAATTTTACTACATTGTAAAGTTAGGTCAGTGTGAGATATACATATACTGGATGTTCCGTAAGTCAGCGACATTCGAGGTGATAATAGAGCAGAGAGAAATAAGTTGAGTTGTCTATTGTATATTAGTTTCATAGCTTCTTGAGAGGCCGGTTATTTAGTAATAAAATCGAAACGTCTTACGTTTAAATTTGTTAATTCGTTCAATTACGATAAATACTTTATTTTGTCGGGAGAAAGTGTGAAGGTGGCAACTAGTTTTTGCCATATTTTCTCGCCTCAATTTCATAAAATATTGCTCCTGATAGAAACAATTCTTTAGGATCTATTTGCACTGGAGTCATTTATTCTGGTGTCCTTCATCCTGGGGTCCAAATTCTTGTAATACCTTAATCTTAGAGTTATTAGCCCTGATGTCCTCAATCCTGGAGTCATTAATCCTAGAATCTTCAGTATTGTAATTTTTAATTCTAGAGTTTTTAGCCTGTTGTCAAACCATATTTTTGATAAAATAATTGATTTTAATTTTCATCTTTATTTACTACTACACACACAACGCACATATTTTCAACGACGACAGCATCAATTCAAACTAGGAGGCCCCGCCACACTATTCCAAACTCCGGCCGCCCAGCGTTCAGAACTCCGTCCGCCACGATCTTTAGATATACCCAACAAGGTTTCGCAGCAGCATCTCACAATTAATTGCTAAGTTCGCAGAGAGATTGATTAAACATCTCAACCCACTTTTAAAAGACCCCTTAACAGCCAAATTAGCACAAGCACCTGAATACCCCTCCTTAAAGTATGTTTATAGTCCATTAAAACAAAAACACCCCTATCATACACTCCTACTTTGCGTCGCGCCGTTCTATAACTATACCCACTCCTCAATATATTTTCAACGTCTTAACAACTAACACAACCATACCTCTTGACAACTACCCTTACTATTTACACCCCCCAGATAGACAAAACACAAGAACAATATAGCGTCCGAGGCAAGCGCCCCAATGAGCGAATACCTCACGAAGCCTCAGGCGGGCCCATACTCTGCCGCAGCAGTATTTCAGTTCGCCGTCGCTACTTCCAGAACTTTAAATCAAATACGAGAGTATTCAGTCTACCTACCACAATCCAGCCTACCAGTCAGCTACAGTCCAGCCTACCAACATCTACTCGACGTACCAAAACTTTCAAAGCGACGTTTTGTCTACCGCCAGCGCATGATACAAGGCTCTGTTAGTGTTGCGGAGAAGAGTATGATCAGTAGTACAGCAATAACGGCGACTTTTAAACGAAACAGAAGTGCATAGTAGTGCGGGAACAGTAGAGTCAGTTTTAGTTCAGTAAAGTTAGGGCTTAAACAATTTTAACACATTAACATTTTTGCTAACTTTACGAACGCCGTTTGAGTTGCTTTTAGTTATTTTAGAAGAATATGGCCTTTTATTTTAATTTTAATTGCAACTCTGGGTATTAGACCCCCATAAGCCATCGTCTCAGGACGCTCGACGCTGTAAGAAGTCAGCCTGGGCTCTCCTGCCATCGTGGAAGCCAATAGAAACCATAAATACTACGTCACCTCAGACGACGTAAATACCCACATACAACTTAAGAGTCCCATCGCTACAACAGTCAAAATCTGCGTGCCAATCCCCCAACTAGGCTATTGGTGCCCTCGGACATCCCAAAACAAACTAAAAAAAAAAAAAACGTGGTTTAAACAGGGATCTCGATAACAAGCCATGGATTCCTTAATCCTTAAAGCGTTAGTCCTCATTTTCTGCGTTCTGGAGTTCTTAGGCTTGGAGTCCTTATTAATGTTCTTAGTTCTAGGATCCTTTGTCGTCAAGTTATAAGTCCTGAAGTCTTTTTTCCCGGAATCCTTGGCTTTGGATTTCTTAGTCTTGGTATCCTTAGTACTAAGTCCTTAGTTCTGAAATTCTTAGACCTAGAGTCCTTAGTTTTGGAGTCCTTAGTCCTGAAATCCATGAACCTAGAGTCTTTGGTTTTAAAATTCTTAACTGTGGAGCCCGTACTTCTGGAGTCCTTACTCTTGGAGTTGTTACTCCTGAAGTTCTTAGTTCTGGGGTCGTTAATCCTAGAATTTTTAATCATGGAGTTCTTAGTGCCTTAATTCTGGCATTCTTAGTTCTGGTGTTCTTTGTTCTGGAGTTTATAGCCTTGGAATTCGTAATTCTAGTGCCTTTAGTATTAGGATTCTTAGTCGTCGAGTTATTAGTTCCTAGTTCCCAGCTCTAGAGTTCTCAGCCCTGGAGACCTCCATTCTATAAATTTTAATCGTGTAGTTCTTAGTCTTGGAGTCCTTACTACTAGAGCCCTTAGTCCTGAAATCCCTATTTATGGAGTGTTTAGTTTTGAAATCCTTCAATGTGGAGTAGTTAGTTCTGGAACCCCTATTCCCGGAGTCATTAATCCTATAATTTTTAAGCCTGGAGTCTTTAGTCCTGGAGTCCAAAGCCCCGAAATTTTTTATCTTGGAGCCCTTGGTCCTACATTAGTTCTTTATCGCTTTGTCCAGGAGTCTTTAGGTAACATAAATATTACATCCCTTGAGCACTTCATCTGAATGCTCTACTCCAACCTAGTTTCGCCAACTATGTCGGCATCATCTGGTGGAAATTTAAACTGAGATGTGAATTAAATCTTAATTGTTTCTAGATTACGATAAAATATAGATAAAGTTGGTAGTTGACATTTTAATTGTGTATTTGAAATGCCTTTGAAACTGTACATCAATTTTAATTTAGTGCATTTCTTGTCCCTTTAATACACACAATGGCATATTTTATCGATTCTAAAATTTTTATCAATAATTAAACCACCCCAGTATCTGATTTAATTTTTTGACTTGAATTTTCGTATAGGAAACTGACCGAATTCTATGAACATTCCTACCAAAAAGCATTTAAAGAGGCTTAAATGCAAAGAATGTTTTAATGAAATGTTATATCGTCTCTTTTCAACGAAAAATGAAGCGTTAAAGTTCAATGACATGTGAGGCTTGGAACTCACCTGGAATCGGATGTTAGCAGGTTCCATTGTTCCTAAGCTTCTCCGTACGCTATAGGTAAAGAATTTTCAATCGTGATTGACTCGGCGTGTACTGCATGAGGTCCCGACAATTTTGGCCTGTCTATTTGCGTAATTCAGTCGTTATAACCCATGAGAAGGTCATCAACACACATATATTGGTCAATATAATTTGGCAGTATGTGGAAAACTACGCTTTTCTTTTATTTTTTTCATATAACGAGTAATTAATTTTATTCATTCTTCAATAATGTGTATTAGGTAATTTCAAATTAAATATAAACGGTTTTAAAGGTTTTCATTTGCTTAATACCAATATAGTATTTTTCTAAACGTGAATAGCAAACAAAAAATGAATAGTTAAAAAAAATATGCTTTCATTTCAATAATAAATAAATTAATGTTCGTCTTGGAATTGAAATGAATAATATAAATAATATAAGCGAAATTAAAGTACGCTGTGGAGAATATTAGAGATGTTTAAAACTAAATGAGGTCTGTTCTTTTGTGAAAGTCTAACTTAAAGTAACTACTAACTGTAAGTTTGTTTTTGCTTTTCTTTCCATAACTTCTGCGGAATTCACTTTTGTATAGCCACCTGCCGCTCCCAGAAACTATTCAAAGGAAAAGGAGGTATTATTTCGTTGAAAGAAACACTTTTTAATACTTCTTAATAACAAAATTTAGACCGCACATTCGTGCAAATCCTTTTATACGATTTCGGAATGCAGAATAAATGAACTTAAAAAACTTTAACTTCTTGTTCAGAAAAACTTAAATAATTAGATATAAAATTATGTGCACATTTCGTTATTTAACATGTTAACATGCGCTTTATATTGTCCGTAAATATAGCTCTTTAGTTAATATTATTTTATAATATGTAACCTTTAGAATTTTCTCCCAAATTAAAATATGGTGAAATTAGACTCTCCTCTATCGTATTTTATCATTTTTGAAAATCCGTCAACCCAATTAACAGTAAAAAAGCCATTACTCAATGTTGAGGACGATGATATCCAAAAATAAAAATGTTGACATGAGTAGATATAATAACCTAATATCATTTTTAAAAAGGCAATTTGAGGGCTATAAATTATAAATTAAAAATATAACAGTATCTCCCCAGAACCCATCCCGGGACCGACCGTGCAACCACCGCGTTAATCGCTGTAGCGGATTGCAGGATCGGGCGGAATAGGCCTGTGTTCAGTTGAACAAAAATTGATAAAACTTAACCTAAACACCTTCTGCAAAAGCAGACAAAAGAAGTTAATAAAATTCTTACATGTCTAATTACAAAAAGACTTAACACAACTAAAAATACACTTTAAAAACTGGGGCACAAACACTTTTTAAAATTTAGCAGCTGACGCAGGCACCTTAATCCAAACGAGGAGCCTTCTGCGAGATGTATGACCGCCGGGCTGCGCAAGGCTGGCCTAAACTTTAACTTTAAAAATTTTCGATACCGCAAGGTTTTGATTTTGCGAAAAATTGATGATAGGAAAACGAATTTAGAGACAAAAATGTACAAAAAGAAACCAAAAAATAACAAACGCGACATAAAAGAATACAAACAGAAAGGAAGAAGAGTAGGGAAGATTTAAAGATACGAAAGGTATGAAATATCAGTAAAGGTGGATAGAGTAAGTGGAAGTTATAGTTGGTGAAGTTTGGCTACAGAGGTTGCCGGAAAATCGGTATCGTCTGGTACGGTAAAGGATGTTTTACAAATATTCATGAAAAGTTGCCCATTTTTTACAATAATTGGAACGATCGAAGATAAAACGTAAGACGCACTTGTAAAAGCCTCTTTATTGCACTCATGGCTTTTAAAAACACTCGCCTCGCTCGTATTTTTAATCTAACCATTCGTGTAATAAAGAATGGCTTTTTACAATAGTATCTTAAATAACTATAATGTATGAAAATATGCATCAAAATTACTTATCTTTAATATTTTATTTGGGACTTTAGAATTTCAATGACATTTGCACATTTCCTTTTACTTCCTCGTCCAGTGGAAGTATAGTAACGCAGAAAAAAATATAATTTTTTGTTAAAATATGCTTAAAATGTGATGAAACGTCGAGATTTTAAATTTGAGTGAAAAAAAATCCTGTCTGTCGGTCTGTAACTTTTCTTGTGTGCACGTTTACTCTGGGACAGTTTATGATATTGACTTAAAATTTGCCACACTTATATGTTATAACGAGATCTGGAACTAGATTATATTTTGACCTAATTCCCGTGGGGGGTTCGGGGGCGTATACGGGGTAAACAAGGCTAAATAGGCAAAGCAAGCAAGTAAGAGTCCATAAAATTGCAATTTAGGGCATGTACGAAAAGTCAAGGTCTCAAAATTTCTTTTGACATCAGTCACCCCCCTATCAACCCCACAAAATTTTTGGCTTTAGCCACCCCCTCTATCACCCCCATTGTCACCCCACTCTATTGTTAAAGGGGGTAAAAAATTAAATTGACATTTAGTGTGTGTACGAGAACCAAGGATCTCTAAAAATTTATTTTGGCATTAGCTACCACCCCCATTGCCACCACCACCCTATTGTTTAAGAGAATAAAAAATTAAATCGGGATTTAGTGCGCATACGAGAACCAACGATCTCTAAATTTTTTGATATTAGCCAACCCCTCTACCACCCCCTTTGCCACCCCCATCCTATTATTAAAGGGAGTAAAATATTACATTGGAATTTAGTGTGTATAAGTCTTGGATACAAAATCTGGATGTCGAAGTAGTGATTTCTTGGGCAGCGGTTTTATTTTCTTTTTAATTTTTTTCTCTTCCTTTGCAATTTTTGTAATTTGTGCCAAATTGTTAAATTTTGAATTATAAGCCATGTTTTTTTCTATTTGTCTAGTTGTTTTTTTATTTAAAATTTCTATATCAACTCTCTATTGTTTTAAGATGCAAATATTTTTAAAGTCTTGAGGTATAAATTATACAAGCTTTGTTAAATTCTGATCGATTTCCTCACATATTAGATTTAACTGAAATCTTTACTAAACGTATTTTCTACATTGTAGTAATATATTCGTTTGTAGCTGAATTCACGTTTGTACATGGCGCGTTAATCAGTCAGTAAAGTCACCCCCCGACAACCCATTGTCCTTCGGGGCAGAACAGGATATCCGTAACTTTGCAAACCATGGGACATTCGTATTCTGGAATTTCAGACATGCCATTAAAATTAAATGAAGTATTGATTTTACATGATTAAGCAAACGAGTATAAATACAGCCCTGGATTTATTCCCCTACAAAACATGAAAATATTTTTCTTTATGTTTTCACGTCTGATTCTGAAACCTACAGCCAACTCCTCTCAACGGCGTGTTGCGATGGCAACCTCGTGATGACAAATTGAAAAATGGGCCGTTTTCAGTATCCTTATATTCAATATTGGATTCTAAGAGCGATAAACAAGGTCGCACGTAATTTATTTTTTATCTTTTAAACGTAGCAACTTGATATTTTAATTTCTCTTATTGAATCATTTAATGATATTGAAATTAAAGCAGAGTTGTTTTTAATGCACGTAATTAGGTATCGTTATATAAACACAGAGATAAAAAAATATAGAAAATAATATTAACTAGTAAGTATTTAGATGTCGATTTAATGTTACATCTCTATGGGAGAGAAGAATTGAAATCATCTTCAATAAATTTTCAGGATTTTAACATACTTTTATCTTTTAACGGATTAATAGCTAAGTCAAAATACGTATTGTCATGAGCAAGAAAATAGGACAACTATTTTTTTTCTAATGTAAATCTGCCTCTATTTAATTAATGAAATTATTACAATGACTGGTGGTCGAGAGGTGAGCGCACTTGCTTCTCACCCAAAAGTTCCGGGTTCGATCCCCGGTCATGGCAGTGGAAAATACTGTGAGAGGGATTTTTTCACTATACACGGATATTGGGTGTGTGTCCCTTGTCTCTAAATGTGTAGCCCCCTCCCACACAAGGCTCTTCTAGAGCCTTCCGGGATAAAGGGGGTCGTAATTACCTGTGGTGGTGTTAAAATTGAAAAAAAATTACAATTCTCAATCTCTCTATTTTTGTTGTAATAAATTCAATAAAAATTCATTAAAAATCGCAGTTGTTACTAGTTGGTTACCATGGAAACTAAGTGTCAATTTCCCTGCCTAGGCAGGAAAGTGCTCACTTTCCTGCCTAGGCAGGGAAAGTGACACTTTGCTGATTGATATTAGTCAGCAAAGTTAGTATTTTGCTGTTAATCGGCGAAAAAATTTATTTCCTTAACTTTTAGCAAAAAACTTATGAAAATACATATTAAATTTCCTACAAAAGACATATCTAATATTTAATTTTCTCATAAGGGGGGTGAGGGAGCAAAACGAAAACTACGAAAAATGTCCTTAAAATTGATTGGGGGGATAGTCAATGAAAATTATTGAATCACAGCACATAGGCCCCTTGTACTTCTTCCCTGTAGGCAGACTCTCGCCTAGGCCTCCAACCAAAGTATCATCAGCAGAGTAGCCAATTCTCTGATCGATGAGACGGCAGAACAGTCGCAGAGTACATGTTGAACCGTCTTATCTTCTTGTCCAGTCTAGATTCCCGCTATAAAAGATTCCTTCTGAACATTGCCAGGTAGTCCACTTTTGTTGGGATATTTTAGTAGTTCCCTAGCAAGCTGACAGCTGTTTGTTTCATCCCACAGCTTCTTGAATTCATTGTGGATGTTCTCTTTAATTATTTGTCTTATCGCCGTGATCGGTAACAAACTGACCGACTGTCTTCTTGGCCAGTCTGTCAGCTACTCTGTTGCCACTACACTGTGCATGTCCTTTCACTCAGCATACCTGAATCTTATTCGTGCTCAAGGCACCTACAAGAGCTTGGTGACATTCTCATACTACGCCTGTGGTAATTGTATAACTTCTCAGGGCCAGTATTGATTGTCTACAATCTGTGTAGATTCCGACTGTTTTGCCCGTAGTTTGTCTACGGACAATCTCTTTTGCAGCTATGGTTATGCCGGTCAGTTCTGCCTGTACTACGCTAGCACGCCCATCCATAGCCCATTTATATTGGATTTGCACACTTCTGGAATATATTATATATCTTGCCCCATCCTTATTTTTTTACCCGTTGTGAAGATGTTGATCAAACCTTCGCCAGCAGCCCCGTTTTCACTATTCGTCAGTATTATTTCGAGGTCAAAGACAAACCGGGGAGAAATGCCAATAATTATGCACACCTGCAGAAGGGGTGTCTTCCTGACAGTTTCATTCCACAGGCAACTTCTGGCCTCTCCACAGTCTACATTCGGTATATGCCAACGGATTTGAGGCGTATCATTGTTGTCAGAGCCACTTCTAGGTATATATCTAGTGGTGGCAGACACAGCATTGCCTCCATAGCTCTCGTTGGCATTATATATATATATAGTTGTTTCCTGCAAATCATGTATAATAACAGTATATAGGTTAAGTCCACCAAGGGCTGAAGGTCACCGCTCTCGGTACTTGCAAAATGGCAAGTCGCTATACACCATGGAGACATCTGTGATGTCTGGTGTATAGTAGCATTAGACCACATGAGAGGATTCACTTACCTCTCACCACTACACCATTTACATTAGTCTGTATAAGACTAGCAGGTTGGCCACTGTCATTTGTCTGCTCCATGACCTATGGCATACTGAGGAGAACTAATAAGTTCGAAACCGGTCTATGTCTGGCCAGGGAGTTGACAAATGACATTGGCTACCAATTTTTCATGATTTGTAAGGTGTAATTCAATGCAGGTCGGGGTATTTGCCCGCTGAGTAGTTGTTTCCTGCAAATCATGTATAATAACAATATATATATATATATATGAAAAATACAAGGTTCTCGGGTTGAACCGCGTCTGAGATTGTTAATGTCTCGACGTTTCGGCTCCCGTTTTGGAGCCATTTTCAAGAGAAAAAGTGAGTCAAGTAAAAATTGTCAAAGAAAATAATGCTAGGAGTTCGTGGAACTGGTTCGATTCCGGGGTCTCAATCTGCCTACTCCCCAGATCTCACCGCGATCCGTCTCTAAGGCCTCAACCTGCCTACTCCTTAGAGCGAACTCGCTGGCAGTATCGGACGAAGTGTTATTTATACGAAAGCTGTCTGTGGGTGGGAGAGTGGTGGGGGGTTGAGGATCTGTTGATGGAGGCATCAGAGCAGAACGGCTGCTATCAGGATTATGAAGTGTGGATAAATATTGTGGGGCTAGCCTGGAGATCAATGATTTCCAAGCGACTGGAAGACGATGACCGTCATCCCTTTTGTTTAGACAATTGGAACGTTTTTCAATCTCAATTGCTTCGCGGATGATTCGCGGTTTCTGGAAAAATGATGGTGCTATGGTTTTGGTGTTATCGAAATCTATATTATGGCCTGTTTGAAGGCGGTGTTGGGCAAGTGATGATGTGGGATCGGATTTTCTAACTGCAAGACGATGTTCATATATTCTATTGTTAATCCGTCTGTTGGTTTGTCCGATGTAGGCTTGGGGACAGTTTGAGCAAGGTATTTCGTATACACCGTGGGAATCATTAGGTATTTGGTCTTTTGGGGTTCTGATTAAATTGGAAATTGTTTGGTGTGTTGTGAATATGGTTTTTATGTTATTGGTTATTGGAATCGAACCAGTTCCACGAACTCCTAGCATTATTTTCTTTGATAATTTTTACTTGACTCACTTTTTCTCTTGAAAATGGCTCCAAAACGGGAGCCGAAACGTCGAGACATTAACAATTTCAGACGCGGTTCAACCCGAGAACCTAGTATTTTTCCTACCAACGACCGTGGAAGCTTCTCGGAACATATATATATATATATATATATATAGCTCCGGTTATGTTTAGGCAGGCAACTCTCTGCACTTGGTTGAGCGTGACTTTAGTTGTAGTTTTTTTCTAGTAGTTCTTAGGCCACCAAACCACAGCTCCATAGGTGTGATCTTATGATGGCAGCTTATATCCACACACTTTGGGTTTCGTTCATCAGGTTTTCCCCCACAGTCCTGCGATACTCCTCATAAGAAATAATGTAAGTCTTCTGTCTATGTAAAGATCCCTGACTCGGACCCTTTGCCTGGACCTTCCGTTGCTCAAAACTCTCCCCTTGGACCTTCCAGAGCCCAAGAAACATTGCCTGGGCCACCAACAACCAATCAGCTATTTCTTCATACATCGATACTTCACTATAAAAGTTATCTGTCTTTTGTAAACATTAAAAGCCTTCTTTCTCCTGGGCTCGACTTTCACTCATTTCATGACCCATTTACATTACTACATACAATTTCATATTCAACTTTATATTCAGTGTCATGTACGTAATATATTGTAAATATAATTAATTTGTTAATGTTTTCATCAAATATGCTTTACCATCAATCCATTCAAAACAACCTCTTTTTAATATACTTTTCGAGTTATAGGGGTGGGAATGGGCGTTTTTTACGTTTTCGTGAAAGGGCAAAAAAATTGCTGTTTTTCAGCGCGTTCTAGTTCCGAAACCGCTCTTATCAGAATATCAAAGTTGACTACTAATTTTGTTTACTTTAATTTTGTATAGAATAGTTATTTTCTAAATACCCATAATTTTTGAAAAAAGTAGGAAAATTTTGAGGTTTTTTAAGTTTTACGTTGTGAAGCCGACCTCCTATAGGGCAGCAAACTTGAAATTAGGATTCAGCACTCTAAGCAACATATAAAACCGCCGAGAAAAAACGAAAACGGCAGTTTTGAACACAGATTACCTGGATTAAACAATGAAATGTTCAATAAACAAAACAATAGATATTGGGCGCAGGAAAGTCAATATTTAATGAGGAAAGATGATTTTCAGGAAAGATTTGGAGTAAATGCGTGGGCTGGGGTTATTGGAGCAAGACCTATTTTGTTTCAAGGACCTTTGACAGTGGAGAAATATTTAGAATTTCTACAAAATGATATTGAAGAAATGTTGCTGGGCTTACCATTTGCAGTTTCAGAACAAATGTATTTTTAACAAGATGGGGCTCCTCCTCATAATGCAGTTCGAATTATGACCGATTTAGTGACCTGGTATAACGGGCAAGTAATTGCCTTGGCCTGCCCGTTCATCAGATCTAAGCATTTTACATTTTTTTGTGTATGGTTATGTGAAATAACGAGTTTTTTATACATCCCCTCAAACACTTGAAATTTTGCAAAATAGTATCCGCGAAGTTTTTCCAAGTATCTCCTAACATGTTGCGAAATGTAATGGAAACACCATTGACCGAGCCAGAAAATGTGAAAAAGAAGGGATGATGCACTTTGAACATTTACTGTATTTGTGGAAACTACGGTAGTGTCACGCCAAAGATTCCAACTATCTCCAGGACTCCAGTATTAAGGAATTCATGGCCCCAGAACTTATCTTACCTTTAGAATAATGTTTTAGAATAAGATTAAAAGTGGAATCTTCACCTTTTACAATTTGCGCAAGAAGTTTTCGATGTGAAATCATGGGGCCAGCGGAATGAAATTTATCGGATTAATTGACATTAAAGTAGATAATGAAGTTTGTAATTTGGGTGCTAAATTCTTTTTCTGCCTTTTCATTTTTTACTAGTGTTACAAAGTTAAGGAATAATTTTAATTTTATGGATATTTTAAAAAGATTTTTTTTGTCCAAACAGTTTCAGTTTCAATGAATACGTTATTTTTTAAGAGCACTACGTTCGTAAAGAAAATTATGGCGCTAGTGTTGATTGTTAAGTCAAACTGACAAACTTTGTGGACAAAATAGAAAATTAGCCAAAAATTCCTACACCTACACTGAAACTTAATTCCATAATTCCTAAACTGAAATTAATATAAACAGTGTTTTTTTTAGTTAACTACAGATAGAAGGAAAATGTAATGTTGTCATATAATTACTTCCAGAAATGGCAATAATCCTTTATAGGCATTTCCCCTACTTTGTGCGTAATGAATTAATGTCGCCCCAAGACTTAATACAATCGTATTGTCCAATTCCAAATGACTACTCGATTTATTTGCTTCATTTCACTAATTCGGATTATTTGATTCGATTTGCTCTTATATATCATATTTGACTGAAAGTCTGGTATTAAAATTAATACTCTTATATACATCCGTTTGACTGGTTCCGAATAATTATTAAAACTTGATAGCAGGCTATCCGGATAAGATCTCTCAGATGTAACTTTATTCGAGAATTCCACAACTACTTAATAATTTAAGTCACATCTGAAGATTTGTAAAAATAATAGCGAATATTTGGCTGATACTTTTCTCTCTCCAAAGTAATGAAAGTAAAAAGTCATGTATCGCGTAACGAACTTTCGTTTTTCTCTAATGGTTTACTGGAAGGGTCTTGATAACCTATATATAACTTTAATTCTCTTGAGTATGGACATTAATCGTACACTGAATCCCCGCGTGTATCAGCTAACCAGCTTTGTTATTATTTCTTTTAGAGTGAACAAATATTTTTGACATTACAAATAATGTCAATCTAAAATTAAAGCCTTGTATCTTTGTGTTAAAAGTTTGATAAGGAACTAGGTATTAGAAATAAAAAAAAAATAATTGACCTTTGTTTACATCGAAAGTGGAATTAGCTTGGTATCTCTTTTATTTGTTATCATGTATAAATAAATTACATACTGTTACTATGCATTTCTTGTAACTGGAAATAACACAAGTAGCAATAAAGGTGCCTAAGTAAAGGTCTATCTATTTATTGTAATGTGTGCCTACTTATCTTCAATGAAGTCAAAATATCAGATCAGATCTTGGGAAAATATTCTAGTTTCTTAAGAGCCCACTAATTTAATAACAAATTTGGAATACATAGAACATGGACAATTTATATTATGTTTGAAATTCTAATATTTTTTTTTTAGTTGCGTTAATGTTAATGATTTAGTTGGTTTCTCCTTCTATTAGTTGTGTTTTTATATTATTTTTATAGTTACATAGATATATAGACTTTATTAGCAACTTCTGCTCTATAAAGACAAGTTCTCATCTATTATAATATCTAGATGCTTAATTTCTTTAACTTGTTCAAGCTTATAATTAATAAATATAATAAATAAAGAGTTGTATTAATCCACGGGCGTAGAAATGGGAAAGCCGGTACGCGATGGTGGGGTAATTGTGAAATGTACAGATAAACAAGTCCTTAATACAATAAAAGATAATATAGTCGTAAAAATGGGAAAGAATTATGAGGAAGTACCAAGAAAAAGGAACCCCAATGTCATAACAGTTGGAGTTGGAGTTGGAGAAGATAAATTAAATGGGGAAAGAGAACAATTATTTAGAAAAATAATAATACAAAATAAGAGATCCCAAGAAGAGAATAATACGTTTGAATTGGTATATACAACTAAAGTAAGACGAGGGAGTTTTAACGTTGTCATCGAGACAGACCCCAAAACATTAAATTTCCTAATTTCTAAAGAACATACAGAAAATGAGGTTCATAAAGGAATTGTAAGATCTATTAATATGCGATAATTATGAGGTGTTTTAAATGTGGAGGCTATAATCATTTTTCAAGAGACTGCAAAGAAGAAATTAGTTGTTTTCTGTTCTGGTGAGCACGAAAGTAGGGAGCAAATAGCAAATACGGAGCCGTAACGAACTATTACTATCATGCATGAATGCACAGAGTTACAATAACCACAAAGACGAAATATCTGAATATACAATTAAATATCTACCGATATCTACCTTGCTCTGTATTTCTGAAACTTGTATAACAGAGGATTTCCTAGATCGTGAATTATCATTAGATCGATATATGGAGTAGTTCGTTTCACTGGGGGAGTTCAAATACATATTAAAAATGGTTTGAAATTTAGGAATGTTCAAACTTCAGACAACAAATGGATTTTTGGTTAATATCACTAAATATTACCATAGATAAAGTCACCTATTGGTTAAAAGCGGTGTACCATTCGCCTAGTGGAAATGCTCATGATTTTGTTAATGACTTTTTTAACTGGTTTGAAGGAAATTTGATGAAAAATTGTAATTATAATATATTGTAGTAGGCGATTTTAATATCAACTGGAAAGAAAATAACGCGGTGAAAAGAAATTTAAGCAATAAGTTTGAAGATATGGGCTTCAAACAGTTTGTAACTGATTACACTAGGGTGACACATGTTAGTAAAACTACAATAGATTTAGTGTTTGGTAATGTTGCAAATGTAAATGCAAAGGTGGTTCATAATTATTTAATATCTGATCATTACATTGTTCATGTTTATACGGATCACGTCGTTAACAGTTTTCAGTTCAAGCTAACAAGGGGAAAACTAGAGTTTACTGAAATACTAAGTTTATTAGTTGAAAAGGATTGGAAATATAGCAGTACAGATATAAATGCAGTAACTAATACCTTTTTGATAATTTAATAACAACTTTAGATATAATTTCACATCTAAGAAAAACCAAAATAAAATTAAATAATAAATGGGTGAATGATGAGTGTAGAGAAGCTATTAAAAATAAAAATAATGCCTATAAAAAGTACAGCTGGACTAATAATTATGAGGACTGGATAACATATAAAAAATATCGAAATATACCAACAAAAACTATAAATAACTCAAAAAAGACTTTCTATTATAACGCAGTTGATAAAACCAAGAATAATCCAAAATTAATGTGGCCTAGTCTTAAGGACATAATGGAAAGCAAGAAGCAAAAAATAGATGCCATTGTATGCGATGACACATACTACCACAGGCCAGGTGACGTTAGTAATTTTAAATAATTATTATGTTGACAGTGTCGAAGCAATTTTATCCGACATTGATAATTACGATGATGATGAAGAAACTTTTTTTATTAAACACGATACTATCTTGCACGTCTTCATTTTCTTTGTTCAAAGAGATATCAATAAATGAGTTAAAAGAAATTATTTATAGCAAAAACAAAAATGATAGTATCGATGAAATAGATTTAAAAAACCTGTAGCTAACGCCAAAAAAATGTTTTTAGACATTTCGTTCTAGTATACACTAAATCACATTTTAATTTTTTTTACCCCCTTTAATAATAAGGTGGGGGGTGGCAATGGGGTTGGTAGAGGGGGTAGCCAACGCTAAAAAATTTTTTTAGACGTTTCGTTTTTGTATATACACTAAATCATATTTTAATTTTTTTGCTCCCTTTCATAATAGTGTGGGGGTGGTATTGGGGATGATAGTGGGGGGGGGGGGGTGGCTGATGCCAAAAAAATTTGAGACCCTAACTTTTCGTATATGCAATAAATTGCAATTTTATGAGCTCTTATTTGCTTGTTTTGCCTATTTACCTTTATTTACCCCATCTACCCCCGAATCAACAGAATTAGATCAAAATACAATCTAGTTCCAGATCTCGTTACAATACATAAGTGTACCAAATTTCAAGTCAATATCGTAAATGTTTCCAGAGTAAACGTGCGCACAAAAAAAAGTTACAGACGGACAGACTGACAGACAGGAAATTTTTTTCGCTCAATTTTAAAATCTCGACGTTTCATGACATTTTAAGCCTATTTCAACAAAAACATGGAAGTGGAAGTAATTAATTAAAGAACACATTCACGTCATAGGTTTTCCGTTAATAAATTTAATCAACCTTAGTTTAGAAATAGGAGTAGTACCTGATAGATTTAAAACATTGTTACGTGCTAAATGCTGATTTATGCCTTTTAGGTAGACAGTAAGTAATTATTGAGAGGCGTATCCAGGGTTGCCGCGCTGTTAAATTTTGTAGCTGAGACTAGAATCCTTTGGCTATACAGTAGGCATCTCGCAGGTGTATTAGGGGTTGCGTCCTTTTGCCGGCTTGTAAGGTCACGAGATGAAGGAAGGAGTTTGAGTTTGGAGACGGTAGCCATTAGGTAGCAGTGCGCTTGGCGTTCTTTGTGGATTTTCCTTTTAATTGCCATTAATGGGGCTTTCCATTTGATGTTTTTCATGGGATATTGGAAATTCATGGTTGGTTGTGTACGTTATGGTTGTTTAGAACGACACACCTTACTCGACTAGTTCGGATTTTGAATTAAAGCTGTCCCACGAGGAATTACTTCCAAGTTTGATCTCTTGGATCGCCGATTTTAAGCCGCCCTACACCTTTGAGGCTTCTTCTTCTTCTTTTCCTACTTTTTTATTTTATTCAACTTTTTGTTACTTTTTGTTTTCGTAATGTTCAATCCCGAATTTTACGAATTCCCCCCACATATTTATTGAGCCTGGCATTACCCAGCTCCAGAGCAAGAGAGGCCTGGGTTTCGGTCATCTACTCTTGTTCTCCACTTGTGGACCACTAATTGGAATTTTATTGACAATCTTTTGCTTTCACTTTGGACAACGATTTGGGGTTTTGGAAAACAGGTATGGAACTGAATTGACAACTGCTGGCTTCGACATAGGACAACGATTCGTGGTCTGGATCATTTTCGATGGATGGGAATTAACAATGGCAACTTATGCGACCAATTTGGACAATGAATCGTGGTACTTCTTGGGAGGTAGCTACTCAGCTCGCCATACAGGTTTTTATACTTAGCGTATGAGTTCGGGATACATAATTTGTGATTTCACTTTTGACTATTTGAAAATTTTAAGTATTTGAGCACAGTTTTCTTTTATATGTAGTGTATGATTTGTAAATATATTATGCCTGTATTTTGGTAAATAGTTAATTTTTTTGGCTATTTAAAATATTAAGTATTTGGATAGGATTCCTTTTTTTTTATGTTAAATGTAAATAAGTAATGTCGGGTAATTCAATTCAAACCTTTTATCATTTGGGGAGGTATATTATATAAGTTATGATATATGAGTATATATAAATAAGTTCATATGCACGACTTTTATTATCTCGTGTGAACCTAATGTGAACCCTTCGTGATATCACGCACGGTAAGATTAAATTATATAACCAAGGACCGGTTCAAATATATTTATTGTTTGTGAATATATATATCTACTCCAGGTGAATACCCTTTTACTGAATAAATTAGATATCCAAATTCTAACTTTACATACTGGTTTTCTTTTAAATTCATACCACGAATAAATATAGTATTGCGTTTGGGTACCCTTGGAAAATTTGGGAGTCTTCTAGCTAGGTTGCAGTCATTTTATTAGCTAGTGGCGACTTTTATGCATATACAAGAGTAACTAATGTGCATATGGTTTATTATTTTTTTTGTGTATGAACCTTAACCTACCCCCTCACCGATTAGAGCTGAGCTAGCCCTCGGCACACCTGTTGCGAGCCTCTGCGACTCAAACGGTACTGCTTATATTCACTTCATTTCTTTTTGTTATATAAATATTACTTTTTGTTTAGTGACTAAATAGGCTCGTCATAACATCTATTATTATTCCGATTCCGAAGGTATAGTTCAAGTAATAAGTTCCCGAGACAGAAAAAACCTAACAAAAACTTTACGATATAATTATTATCGCCGCGAGCCATGGCGCTAGTTGAAATAAATAGATCTCAGTAAATAAAAAACGCAACAAAATCTTTACGACATAATTATATCGCCGCGGGCCATGGCGCCAAGCCTGACATGAAACATTCCCGACGCACATTAAAAACCTATAAAGGTAAGCGAATCAATTTGCGAACAGCACAAAAAAGAGTACCGGTATTTTAATGAGGTCGTAAAGTTTTTGTTATGTTTTTATGTCTCAGTTTATTAATACTTGAACTATACCTAACAAAAATTTAGCATACGAAATGCGCCCTATCAATATGTTACCATTCTGTGAAAAACTCTTAGAACTTGTGGTATACAATCAAATACTATAATATGTAAAGTGTAACAATTTGCTATGTACATATCAGTCAGGATTCAGGGACAAACACTCTTGCGAGACTGCGCTGCAGTGTGTAAGTAATATCTGATTGGAAAGAAGATATAAATCAAGGACTTGGCATATGTGCGGTCTTCATAGACCCAAAGAGAACCTTCAAGACAATTGATCGGCGTACATTAATCTTAAAACTAAAAAGATATGGTTTTTCTGACATAACTTTAATGTGGCTGGAAAGTTATTTAACACTTAGATGTCAAAATACAAAATATGAGGATCAATATTCTGAAAGCCGCTATCACAACAATGGAGTCCCGCAAGGTAGTATCCTTGATCCCCTATTATTTATTCTTTATATTAACGATTTAGTCTTAGTCAATTGTAAAATACACCTCTTTGCGGACGATATCTTAATCTATTTTAGCCACAAAAAATATATAACTTTGTTTACAACTATTAATGAAACTTTAAAAAGACTTACTGATAAATTTAATGCAAATAAACTAAAAATAAACTAAATCAAAATGTATATTTATAGGGTCAGATTTTGCATATACAAATTTTTGCAATTTACAAATAAAAGTCAAAATGGCGATAAGCAATTGAATTTAGAAGATGAAGTTAAATACTGAGGATTATTAATAGATAGAAATTTAAAATTTGAGAAACGTGGACTATATTTCGAAAAAAATTGGTAAAAAATAGAATACTTTTATTGCATTATTAGATACATTTCCATAAACACTAAAGTAACGTTATGTAACAGTATTATTTTACCCCATTTCACCTACTGTACATCAGTTATATATTATGTATCACAAGTAAATTGTTGCAGAATGCAGAATCTACAAAATAAAGCATAAAGCAATGCGTATTATTTTAGGAGTAAATCGATATACAAGCATTAATTTAATGTTGGAAGTATTAGGCTGGCTTGACATTAAAAATAACATGTATATTTAAACAATGATATTTGTTTACAAAATATTAAATAAAATGGTACCAGAATATTTGTCCTCAAGAATAGTGAGTGTAAGCGAAGTCCATTCTTATAATACTATAAATAGAAACAACTCTTATGTAAATAACACAACCAAAGCTCTCAGTTACAATAGTTTGTTCCATAAAGGTATTATTGAATATAATTCTTTACCCAATGACCTAAAAACTGTTAAAGAAATTGGTTTATTTAAATCAAAACTTATTGAATATGTAAAAGAGAAATTGTAAAATAATGTTTTCATTACTTAGGATCATATTAATCAATAAATTTGATGTTTTTTTAAATTAAATATTTATATAATGTTATAATACACGTACTAATGCATTAATTTTATAGTATCAGATTTTTTGTATTTGTTGTTTTATTTGTTTGTATATTTGTATTTGTATTGTATTATCTTTGGACAATGCTATTCATTATAATTATTTATCTCAATATAAACATTTGTCACATTTAAATTACATAACCTATAATTATTTCCTATTAGCATATATTTTGTTTTATTTAAATTGAAACTTAAACTATCTTCATTCAGCCATTTATTTAGTACCGCTAATTCCTTATTTATAGTTAGTTATATATATCTGGTTAAGATCATTACCAGTTATATATAATACTGTATCATCCGCAAACATGGATATTTTACAGTTACTTACTGTACAGCTACTGGAAAAAGAAACATGAATAAAATTTTAATCAATATATGTAAAAAGTTTAATAAAAATAAATAAAAATGATAAAAAAATCGGCTAAATTAAAAAAAAAGTTACTTTTTAGTTACATCACGTGAAAGTACATAAAAATAACTTCATTTTGGTAAAAAAGAAACATGCAAAAAAAAATTTGAGGATGGGTTAAGTTAAAAGGTTAATATTTACAAAACCTATCCTTCAATCTATTGTTTGCATTTGTTTATTTCGAATGTATGCACGTTAACTTAATAAAGAATTTTATTATTTTTATTAATTTCAACATAACCTCTCGCATAACTTTGTAGTTTTTTGTAGCACAGAAGAAAAACTCTCAATCAACAATAAAAGAGCTACCATCAAACGAGTGTGTGAGCAAAAATAAAAATACTGAAAACAAATTTGTTCAAAAATATAATCAGGAGTTAATTAAGACGTACTTCGACTAGGAGTCTGAAATTAAGTAAAGCCAACAAATTTAGTCGAGCTTTGATGTGTGCTGTTTGAGCTCCACACATGCTTTGATAACTGGAAAAAATATAACGCCCCTCACTGCGATGTCATTTACTTTACATTATAGGGGCTTTTACGTTGCAGTCGATTGCAGGCTTAACGCCTTTTATAAAATTATATAGTACGTTATGGCAATTTTCAGCAAAAAGACTTATAACATACAACATTATATTCTATTTGACATGCAAAGTTCTGTTCTCTTTCGCTTTCTTTGTGAACTGTAATAGGTTATTTTGAATTCCTTCGATATCCATCGAAAACGTTGAGTCCTACTTCTTGAAAAATTGTTTTGTTCTCGTAGTTGATATTCATTTCTACAAATATAGAATGAAAACGTTTCTAGTCCATATTTGAAGAATATATTTTTAAAAGGATCGGTTTTAAAAAAAGCGAATGTGAGCGTGAGCGTACTTATTTTATTTTACTGGTCTGGTATCTTAAAAAACAATGATTTTAATTAGCATTTTCAATTAAATTCTAATTAGTTTTTAAAATAACTTGATTTTGCCCAATGAGTAAAAATAGGGAATTCCATGCGCTGACAGTAAAACATCTAGTTTTATTGTCATTTGAGAATGACTGTGGTTCTTCTGATCGAAGTTTAGTTACCCAATTACACTTAACTTTTTAATCGGTTCCATTAATTATATTTTTAAATGCATGTTCAAGAGTTGGTAGAACGAAAATTTTGCTGTATACGTTTGTATTTGATCAAGTCATGACTGAGATTTTGTTCTGTATACGTTAAAAATTATTTTATTTATTTTAATTACTTTACAAAAATAAGAACAGGGGAAATATTCCTATTATGCTCAGCAACAAAATATAAAACCAAACAGCAATATATTATATTTCAAAAAATTTACAAAATATTGTCATGGTTGCGTCCAAACGGTATATAAGTCATGCGGCGTTGAATGTTCTCCAAAATATTCGAGTCACGCACTAGAGTTGGAAACCATACATACACTATGCGAATTAAAGTACTGGGACTCGATTCTCAAATGTCACCACACCGATGTCGTGGACGACAAATACCTTTTGTCTATTGAAATGAACATTTCATTATTCTCTAATGTCGTAGTAGACAATTCTTAATAGACATAATGTAGAGTGGGTATAACCCGTCGACAATCGAATGTCGTGATCGACACCATAGATAAGAAAGGATAATAATTGACGTGCTCTCTCTACTGCGCTAGGGAGAGAAGTGAAAAACGTTTCTACATCCACAGACCTACATCTGTGTTTGTGTGGTTATCTTTAACTCAGCACAGAGATTTTTTTTGGTTTTAGCTGTTTAATTATTTAGTATTTTCTACCGATTGATGAATGAAGACAGAAATTTTAAATGTGGAAAATAATGAAGCTGCACTACAAAATCAGAGAAAACCCATATGTTTTTTTTTTTAACGTCGGCCTATTTCCGCTACTGAGGCCTAACACCGACGCCTGTAGACGAGCTACCCCCAACCAGAAATTTTGCCGAACCTCTTCCCTTAAGAAGAGTAGGGATCTTTTACTTGCCTAACATTTAATAGACAAGGGACAGACGGCTTTACATCCCCTCCGAAGGATGGTATATCTCCTATACAACCCTCGCCTAAGATTGTATAGCTTCCGCGCATACACTGATATACAAGCCGCTGGAAGATGTGTGAGGCGAGAACGCGGTTTCCGTTGGAATGGTCACCATCCAAGTACTAACTGCGCCTGTCGTTGCTTTACATCGCATACCGAAGTATGTACATAGTAAAGACGCACCTACGCTCGCCCCTACATATGTATATGAGAACGGCCATCTCGCCAATGCTAACAAAACAATTTTCTGTGAAATTAATTACATTTTAAGATTTGGCTTCTTAGTTTCCTTCATTGTTTCCAATCTTTTCATCATGGTATTGAATTCAAGATAGCTGCTATTTCTTCCCATTTTTTTAGCGTCTTTAAGTGAATAATTTGTGGAGAATTTCCCCGAAATTAGAACGTCATATTCTCGACTGTTCAATAAATCTACCATCTTCTTTTGCTGTTGTGAGCAGTAGGACAATTTTTTATTATCTATATTTGAAAGAATGGAAAGGCCTAACCTCAAGGAAAAAAATAAATGTATTCCCCACAGATTTATGTAAGCGTCGGGACTCGGGCACACTCGGCATCGACACAAAACTGGGGTAAAATTATCGGAATGCGATGTTGCCACCTGCTAATCATCGAGAAACAATTGTCTACTAAAATTTGTTGTCGCAGAGCTCTCGAGAATACGTTCTTCATAAGTTACTCGACATAAGTGAGCGACAATTTGTCACAAGTGAGAATCGGGTCCCAAGGACGAACATAAGTTTCGCATAGCTTGGCTAAAGTGATAGAATTCAAGTGGACGAAAGTTTTATTTAGTCAATATACTTTTGTGTTCGTTTTCTTAACCTGCCAAGCAATGTATGCTGATGACTCCCAAGTCATCGTAATAATGGCACGATGCACGGTCTCCCTTTCGGGAAACCGCAACTGACTGTGAGAGAGGGGATTGGGTAGTTAAAGTAGAAGGCGAGATTAATACAAATATAATATATTAATAAAATAACAACAAACAGTGTCGTAGGGTAAACAGGCACAACAATTCTAACGCCGCTATTTCGGTACTACAAGTTGCACTATATTAGTATAAGCGGGTTTTTGCCTCGAGCGCCAGTTTCTGTTTAAAGTGCAGAAACACCACTTTTTTTATTACAAAAAAATAATAAAGGCCCTAGATAGAGTCAGTGAAGATGGTTTATTACCAGGGGTCGAAATGTAGGCCGTCGTTCTCAAGGAATGGACAGCTGTAAAGATTTTATATTTGTAACACTTTTACTTTTTCAGGACAGTACAGATTAGAGTAGAAACTCAAAATAAGGCACACAAAATATTTACACTTTAAAATAGAGATAAATCAAAGTAAAATATGCTATGAATTTGCAAGAACTATGTATATTTACCGAAAAATCAGAAAATAATACAGTTAAAAGAACGTTTCAAATAAATTAATACTTTTAATTAACCAAGTTTCAAGTAATAATTAGATCTAGATTTTTTTTTAAACCAGAATCTCTATAATCATAATATACCAGCATACGTAGAAAATGATAGCAAGCAGATAAATGATAATATGCAGGGCGAAATGCAAGATAAAGCAAACAGGTGGTAAATATGACTAGCAAAGTAAAGCAGTGGTTTGGCAAATGTGACATAAAATGACTTGAACTGCTCTTTGGTTATATACAGGCGGTTATTTAAATAAATAAAAAAAAATTGGCCAGAAGCAAATAATTTTACTTTTATAAAAATAACTAAATTTTTGTAACTTAACGTGGTGAACCTGGTAAAGTAATATGTAATCGTTAATTATTGCGGTACGTCTCAGGTGGAGTGTCCCACTTGCAAGGCAGTGTCCCCGATTGAGAATTTTGCGGAAAATAACCCAGTGCGATTGCTAAACTATCAAATAACAAACAGGATCAAACGTCAAGTTTTACTTTACTGAATATTAATTTGTTTTTGTTCGGCTCAGGTGGAGTGTCCCACTTGCAAGGCAGCGCCCTCGACTGAGAATTTCGTGGATTAAATTGTTGCTAGGCAAAATTAAAATACAATTTGGAATTTACAGTTTTACAAGCTTTGGCGTAACATCTCTGGAGTGTCCCATTTGCAAGACAGCGTCCCCTGAGGTTATTATTCGCAGTAAAATGTTTTCCCCGGATAATCTAGATACGATGGTTAAATTCAAAGTTGTTACTGGTTGCTGAGGGCGGAATTTATCAAACTAAAACAAAGACCAATTAAAATTATATGTATCAATACAGAAGATATTTTAAGTCCAAATTGCCAAAATAAAAATAGATATGAATTCGACACAGTGAATTCTTACCAAAATAATCGACTGGTCAGGTCAGCAGTTAAAAACCAAAGAGAGCGTTAGCAGAGGGCCTCTGCAGGTCATCCCCGTGCTAGACTAAAATTCAGCCTGTCGGACACATAATGCGCGAGCATATGTGAGTCAGGCAGTCACTAGTTGGCGGTAAAACAAAATGTTTTATAACCGGTAGCGTCAATTGTTATAAACAATAATTTCTGAACAATTTACATGGCTGGAATTGATTGCAAATAAATTATTTATGTGATTTCGGAAAAAGAACGAATTTAATAGCCCCGGTATTACTACGCCATGTTCGCAAAATCAGGGGATCATTAAGGACTTTAAGATCTAGGTATGTGCCAAGTTTCAAAACTTCCCGACCTTTGCAAGAACAATTGTATTCATTGATTGGAGTATAGTCCTGGTGTAGTTATATCATACTTATTAGAAATTTTCTCCTATATTTTACTTTTTAGTTTATTTCTATCCTTTTAATTTTCACATCTGATCACCACTCGTCCTTTTGAAATTTCTTTTATGCTTAAAACTCCGACTACTAAGCTTACTGGATTAATATTTTGTATTATTTCTTCTTTCCTTATATTACTCGTTTGATCCACTTTCGGTGTAACTATAAGGACAGGTTTAATCTTTTTTGACTATTATTTGCATATGTGCTCTTTCTTCTTTATTATCTATTATTATAAACTGTGACTTTTTTAATAATTTCTATCATTTTGTTTTTAAAATTTAAATTTTTCATTTAATTTATCTATGATGAAGTCGTTCGTAACTTCGCATTTTGAATACTGTAAACTATGATATAGTTTATTGCACATGGCCTTGCGTTTTATGATTTATTATTGTCTTTTACAATTTGTTGCCACTTTTCACAAATATCTTCTACAGACATTGTTAATTGTTTCCATGAGATAAGGGAAATACCTACCCACATTTATTGCCTACCACATGTTGTCCCTACCAAATGTTGTATTTTATATATATAACATATTTTGCATTACTTTTATGATAATGTTACTAATTTTATATAAAGATATTTTGTGTCAATGTACCTTAATTTTTAAATACGTATCTCGAGACTATCTATAGCATAATCCAGTTACCATGTTTGTTTTCTCTTATTTTGTAATTGGATTTTTGATTATTTATTTGTACCCGAAATAAATAAATTGTTCCTAATTTTACACCTAAGTAATATGAAATTGATCAATTGCTCGATTTGGATCTTAATTTATATTAAGACATTATCCATCTACTGCATTTTAAAGTTAATCAGAAAATATGAATAATGTATGTTCTGAATTATACTTTGTGTAACTTATATACTTATTTAAATTTGAAGAAAGATAATAAAATTCTAGTTCAAACATGGCAGCAATTTCATTTATTCCTTGCTATTGCAATACAAAGAACAGAAAAGCAAATATAGTTTTCATAAGAAAGAACATTTGAGGCGGTTCAAGGTTTAATGAGCCATCGTTATTTTTCATTTGTCAATTTTGGAGCGATATCTCTTTACTTATAATTATTAAGACAATACGGTTAATTGCATACATAATCATACATAATTAATTTTATATCTAAAATATTATCCAGGTATGTTTGCCGCTAATATCAGCGACATGAGTTTCGAGAGAAAATATAATTTTGTGCAGCTGTGATATATAGAAATGTTCAACAAAATTTCACATAATTCGCAACAATATGATATTAATAAAGACTTACTTATAGGTTCAAGTATTATAATCTCAAAATAATTTAGGAGGCACGGTGTGATGAAGTACAGTGATTAGGTAATTTTCCTCAAATGAGTTACATTTTGCCTGTGACGTATTCGTGAAATAGACATTAATTTGTCACTAAATAATATCGAACTGGTTCTTAATTGCGACACATTGTGGCGCGTTTTTCTCCATCTCTTCCGGTGACAAGGAGAAAAAGGGCCACTCTTTGTCACTCGAGCCCCGGAAAAGGTTTAACCCCGGCCGCCAGTCTTAGTTTAAGTAATAGGACACACTACCCACAAGCCGGATACGCGAGGCTGAGTAGCTCAAGTGGAGAAACCAGTCCAGTGGGTCAATTTGGAAAATTAGACGTTCACACATTACCAGTAAAACTCAAAATTTTTCAATAGTGTCAGTATATTCAATTAAACATACCATATACAAATCTACGGGTTTACTAATTGATGACCTCAACCAAACTTTACAGTTTCTAAATAACGGGATGACGGCAAGCGGCGTAACGATGACTCAGGCAGGGATAGCAAGCTGCAAAATAGTAACACAAAAATATGTGCTAAAGCATTAGCACAGAATAACCGACGACACAAGGCAAAGTAATATACAGTATTTGGTTAGTACATCAGTTTACTTGTTCCTCAGGGGACTTACTTACTTCCTATGGTTATGGTTGGGCACGTATGCTGCAGTGGAATTCAACTGCACGGCTCCTCAGATCTTTTTCTAGAAATGAATTATCTTACTATTGGGATGGAAGAAGACGCCAGATGGATAAGTTGCTGATATATGACACCTAGGTTCGGATTTCGGAATGGACACGTCTGCTACCGATGAGTCGCTTAGGTTGACTACTAACACGGGACGAATTCAATTATGTCCTTAGAATACTTACAAGCGGGGGTAGGCGCCAGATGGATGCGCGGCTGATCGATGACGTAGTACGGACTTTGCAGAAATTCCGCGGCTCAGAATCAATTTATGACAATAATGAATCTCGGAATGAACACGTCTGCTTTCGATGAGTCACTCTGCCTGACTGCCAACACGGGACAAATTTAATTATTTCCTTCAAATACTTACAAGTGGGAGGATCAGCGGTAACAGCGGTGGATCGATGTGACGTCAAACGGACATATTAAAAATAATTCAATCACCTGAATTTGCTTGCGGGACCGTTGACCGTCTACTAAAATATGTGCTGCTATACAAGTTCCTCACGTCGCTCTCCCTTTACCTGAGTGCATCTGTACTTTACAACTGGTATGATTACTTGGTGCTTCTACAAATTTACTTTTATTAATTTTTAAACTAATTCGCTTACGGTAGTACAATATATACAATACAATAATAAAAGGATAATATACAGGGTGGGGCAATAGTGCATCGAACCTCGATATCTCGAGTTCTACGATAGCTAGAAATTTCTTTAGAAAATGCAAGTAAACTAGATAAAAAAGCATATAGCTGTAAATTATTTTCGAACATACAGAGCGAGCCAAGACGAAATTAGAGGACCAAGTGTCTTTTTTTAAATAGAATGCTATGTATATCAGTACATTTTTTTGAAATCTCTTTCTAGGCTCTATTCATTCCTATATTAACATTGAATATCTCCAACCACTTGAATGTAATGAATTTTTTTGTTGAAATAATGCAATCTGCAGATGGATATTAAAAAAAAACCCACAATCACAATTATGAGTTTTAAGAAAAACTTATGTGAACACCAGTTACGAGATATCTAATTAATGTTTTTGAAATATTTTCATTTCCTAAAAATGTACAGGGTGGCTAAAAATTATTTTTCAATGAAGAACATTTAAAATTGAATTTTCTCAATTTTTTCAAATGGAACACCCTGTATATTTTTCGACGATGTGATGTAGAAATGAAAAACGAACAATTTTTGTAAGTACTTCCCTATGGCTCATTGCAACTATTTTTGTTTTATAAATAAATAAGTGTCAAATTCAAGAATACACTTTAAAAAAAGAGGTTCCCTCAAATAATTCATTAGAAAAATTTATAATAGGAGTTGTTGCCCGTATTGATTGACACACGTCTTTATCCAATTTTAAAATGAGGCCATTTAGTGGGACCATTTCTTCCAATCCATTGAAATGAGTAAATATTATTTAATCGGTCCTTTACTGTAATGTTTTTTTGTAAATCTTTTTGCTGTTTTCGTTATTTGACCAAAATAAAACCTCAGTCGTTTACAAAGGAGCATTTATCACACTTATCGGTTGTTACAATTTGTATTGAATTTAAAATATTTGGAATTTTACAATATGAATTTTAATAAAGCGGAACTTGTAGATATGACTTTTGTTTTGGACGAGTCAGACAGAAATTGTTTACTTGCCAATAAATTTATCACCAATGTTATCCTGAAAGAAGGACTCCTGATGTTAGCAGCTTCCAAAACCTTCTCGATAAATTTCTGGAAACTGGAAAAAAAGTGAAAGAATAAAACACGTTGAGAAGAAAATGAGTTTCTGTGGTGCTGGCAATGGTTGAAAATCCCCATGTTAGTCAAAGAGAAGTGAGCTCATTAGTAGGAATAAATAGACGGTCTGTGGGTCGAATCTTAAAAGCAAACACGCATGCATATGATATTCAAATGCACCAGGAATTATCTGATGACGATTTTCAAAATCGCCTACAATTTTGTAATTGGTCCAGAGGTGAAATGCAAAATTATGTCAACTTCTTCAATACTGTTTTATTCAATGATGAGGCAAATTTTCATAAATATGGATTTGTTAATAGGCACAATTTCCATTATTATGCTTAGGAAAATCCTCACTTTTCCATGCAAGTTGATAACCAACGCAGATGGTCTATAAACGTTTGGGGAGAAATTATTGGAGAACATATAATAGGGCCACATTTTTTAATGGTACATTGACTGGAGCTATTTATTTTCATTTTTTGGAAAACTATTTGCCACAATTATTGGTAAATCTCCCTGAAAGAATTCGAAATAGGATGCGGTTTCAGCAAGATGGTGCTGCACCACATTATTTAAATGTAGAGACCACTTAAATAATAACCTACCCTAATCAATGGATTGGAAGAAATGGATCCACTAAATGGCCTGCTAGATCCCCAGATATTACAAAAATGGATTTCTTTTTATAGGGATACGTGAAGGAAATTGTTTATAGAGACACACCAACAACAGTATAAAATATGAAGGAAAGAATAATAACTGCCTTTACATTTATCACACCGGCAGTTTTAGGAAGAGTGGAAACCTCATTTCAAAAGCGCATAGAAAAGTGTGTCAATCAAAATGGCAACATGTGGAACATTTATTACATTTTTTTATTGAGATATTTGAAGAAACCTCTATTTTAAGTTTATTTTTGAAGTTTGTAATTATTGCTCAATAAAACGAAATTGGTTGCAATTCGCCCTAGGGAAGTGTTTACAAAAAATGCAGAATCGTAATACAATATGATCTTTTGATCCATAAGACGAATGTAGTATTTTTAAAAAGTGTCAAGTTTTCGCCGCAAGGTAGGTATATAAAAATAAATTTATCATAGAAATTCAAAAATTGATTATAATTTATTATTGATTGTCCACTTGCTTTTATGTATTACGTACAGAATCACAGAAAGTTATGGATATTATTTTTGTACTGGAATAATACGTTGTTGAATTGCGGTAACAAAAATGTAAATGCCTGTACTGCCTGGGTTGTCCATTTTATTAAATTAACGCTAGAGTAGATTTTCCTTTCTCTTTTCATTTGTGTTTCCTAATAGACAAGGCCTTCGTTAGCACGCTTTTAATTGCCTTTCAGTTTAAAACAACATTTGCTTCTTCTGCTTTGTTATAAAAATTTCATCCCTCTTCTTTGTAGATAATACATCTTCATCAACTTGTAAATGGCGAGTTGGATATCTATTAATAACAAAGGGTTCTTTCTTTAAAATACACTCAAACTAAATGGTTTGGTCTGGGTATTAAAAATTTATATATTAAGAAATAATTATTTAAAAATAATCTGTGTGGCTATATTTGACGAACAAATGGTTTTAAAATATAACTAAGAGGGAAAATCTGGAGCCAGCAGAAATAGTTCAGTTGGATAAATCTCGTTTATTTATTAGGCCCCCTCTCTAATTTTACATAAGTGATTAATATTAAAAATTGTTAAGTATAACATAATATTTAGTGTTGCAAAAAAGCAAATAAATAATTTCAATTGTGGAAGCATTTTTAGCAAGTGTCATTCATTGATATTTTGATAAGTCTCATATTGTGGTATTTAGCGGAATGTATTTTGAGAACGGCGAAAGTGCAGAACAAAAATTTATGAAGCCATTCTGCTCAGTTTTTTATGTACTATTCGAATTACGTATCGAAATTTGAAAAAAAATCGTATAAAGGGTATTGTTTCTTTGAAAAACAACCAAAACAACTTTTTGTCAAGTCCGGACCTGGACACTTTCTTTGTCATATACAGGCTGTCCATTTTGTCAGGGCACTCGAGAATATCTCACTTAATATCGGTCGTACAAAAAAAAATATTTTTACGAAAATTGTGCCGATTTGTATGACCTACAAAATGGTTTAAAGACATTTGAAATCCATGGCCTACTTTAAGAGTCATGGCGGAAAATATTGAAAATGGGGAAAATGTCTAGGCCAAATATCTCCGTTATTAGAAGAGATACGAGAAAAATTTTAAGGCGAAAATTTCTTGCAAAACAGAGTGTTTCAACGAAGTTTTATCAAATTTCTTTCAAAACCGCTGTATTTTGAGATTTACTCTTCTGGCTGTTAAAAAAATTATTTTGAAACGAGCGGGAAATGGCGCCATTAAATAGAGTATTTTCCTCCCTTTTCAACGATATATCACATGCCATATTTATTCATTAGTACTACGTTAGTAATTATAAAACCATTTTTTTTAATCCAATATTTTTTTTTAACAAGCATTATACTTGCCGTGGAGAAGTATGATTAAACAAAACGATAAAATAATTCAATAAGTTCTACAAATATTTGCTATAATAAAACATTAACACAATCAAGAAGAATAAAGTAAATTCAGGTAACAAAAACAAAATAATAATCAAGAAAGCAACATGGAGCAATTATGGAAAGAGTATTCGCAGTTATGCTAATGTATAGAGGTCCTCCAAAAGCGTCACTCCTTGCTCAGAAAGTTAAAATGTCTTTACTAATTAATTTAAGTATAATATACATTTGTTTGTATTTCATGATTTCACTATTATTTCAATTATTTTAAAATAGTTGCTATGAACAAACTTGACAATTTAATTTTTTGACAGATCATCTCAGGCAATACTTAAATTCTCACTCAATCACACTCGTTTAAGAATTTAGAATTTTCAAAAATGATTTTCACTCACATTGATCGTTATAATATGTTCGTTACATATTGCCAATGCAATTTTAACTCTGGATTAACTCAAGTAGAATATAGAAACAGATTTCCACAAGCACTACAGCCGAATAAAACTCTGTTCAGAAAATTAGCTACGAAACTGAAAAATAATGGTTCATTTTTAAAGAAGAAGACAAGGTTGAACAGTGTTAATGATAATGTAAATAAGGTAAACCGAGTTATTAATTATGTAAGAAATAAAAATACAGAAAATTTGGAAACATCAATAAGAAAAATTCAAATTGCTTGTCATATTAATAAAACAAGTGCTAGAAAAATTTTAAAGAGAAATGGTTACCGGTGTTATAAAGCCAAAAAAGTTCACAATTTACAAGCGTGGAACAAACCAAGGAGGACGACTTTTTGTAGGAGGCTGTTGGAAAGAAGCGTGCCGATCCATTAATATGTAGTAAAATACTTTGGTTCGACGAGGCAAATTTTTCCAGTAATGGATTTTTTAATGGCAATATTCATTACAAATTGACTTCTGAAAATACACAGTGGCATAGACCGACTGGGTTTCAAAATCGTTTTTCAATACATGTGTGAATAGGTATTTTGGGCCCCAATTTAATAGGTCCTTATTTTTATGATGGTCACCTCAGTGGTCAAAGGTACCTAAACTTTTGATAAATAAATTTAATGAATTCTTAGATGACCTACCTTTAGAGAATCGACACAACTTTCAATATTTTCAACAAGATGGAACTCCTCTCCACAATTCCCAGATTTGCCTAGATTATTTAGACGAAATTTTGCCTCAACATTGGATAGGTACCAATGGATTTATTCGATGGCCCCCTCGTTCTCCAGATATAACCCCAATGGATTTTTTTCTATGGGGGTATATTAAGATAAGGTGTTCTCGATGACACCGCAAAATGTAGAGGACCTAAAAGCTCGAATTCAACAGGCATGTGTTACAGTTACCCCCGAAATGCTGAGTAATGTTTAAATGCAGTGCCTCGCCATTCGATTGTGCATAAGAAATCGCGGTGGACACTTTGAACACTTGATATGATATCTTAAAAATTATTTTGAGGATTAGATTAATATTAATGTTCTGTGTACTATATTCTTTTTATTATTAATTTGTTTTTGTTACCTATTTACTTTATTCGTCTTAATTTTGTTAATGTTTTATTATAGCAAAGATTTGAACAACTTATTGAATTATTTTATCGTTTTATTTAATCATACTTCTCCACAGCAAGTGCTTGTTAAAAAAAATTATTGGTTTAAAAAAAATGTTTTTATAATTACTAACGTAGTACCAATGAATAAATACGCCATGTGATATATCGCTTAAAAGGGAGGAAAATACTCTATTTAATGACGCCATTTCCCGCCTGCTTCAAAATAATTTTTTTAACAGCCTGAAGAGTAAATCTCAAAATACAGCGGTTTTGAAAAATATTAGATAAAACCTCGTTGAAACACTCTGTTTTCTCGTATCTCTTCAAATAACGGAGGTATTTGGCCTAGAAGTTTTTTCGAAGGTATTTTCGATATTTTCCACCATAACTCTTAAAGTAGGCCATGGATTTCAAATGTCTTTAAAACATTTTGTAGGTTATATAAATTGGCACAATTTTCGTAAAAATAATATTTTTTGTACGACCGATATTAAGTGAGATATTTTCGAAGGCCTTGATAAAATGGACAGCTTGTATGTATTTATTCAGGATCACTATCATAATATATTAGACAAATATTAACCAATTATTTCATTCCATTACAAAATAATGACCAAAAGAAAGTTTGGCAAAAACACATAAAATACCCTAAATTTCATCAACGGGTATCCAACCAGCTATTTCTACGGGTGTTTCTCATTACTCTCGATATCCTCTGTATCACATTTAACCATGTCGTTTTGTCGTGCAACACCCTGTATACTAGCTTGAAAGTTATTTTGTTTCCATGTTTAGTAATTTTATGAAAGTCTAGTGCTTGATAATCGACAATTTTCAATCTGTTAGAATTGTTTCAATTAAAGACTGTTCCAATCGATGCTTCTGGCACCCTTGGCGGAGGCCATTGTTGCCAACCATATCTAGGATCCAGCGCTGCTTTCCATGTTTATTCCCCCTTAATAAGAGTAATTTTTTATCTAATTGCCTAGATTTATCTCACTTCCCTAAAGGGGACTCAAACAGCATTAGAAGAGGATTGTTTTTTATTTACGACATTGAAAAACTTGAGGAATTAAAATTAATTTACCTATTCAAAGGGAAATTTCGCGGCACTATTGAAGCCCTTTATTTCCTACCGCAAATAATGCCAAAGTTTGGCAACTTTCCCTTTTAGTTATCATCTCTTCATCTTGTAATAATATACAATTAATCAAGGCAAGTATTTTGTTAATTAAATTTTAGTTATCTATTTGTCTTCAAAATCAATATCAGATTCATATTTCAAACGTTAAAGATAATATAATATAATACTTGTTTATGCTTAGGCTCGGCTAAAGTTTTAATAAGACTTTTGGCATAAAATATTGACTAGGTGGAATAATAAATTGATGTTCTATCTCCCTCTCTCTATCTCTGCCTTATTTTTCATTACTAAGTTGTATCTTTATTAATATGAACCCTAGATTTTCTTTTAAAGCAAAACAAACTATTTAACAGATGTCCATACTTCTTCAAACAATTTAAAGTTATATTTCCTACGATTTTGTGATTACTATATAAAAAAAATCATCTTAAAATTCAATCCTCACACAATTCTTCTTTAAAAACTCGGTCAGGTAGTAGTTTACAAGTATAAGTATTTATAATCTTTTTCTTTTTCAGATAGTGCATTTCTTGTATGTTAGCGTGCTGTTATTTGAACAACAATGTACATTTTGCTCGGAACTACGTTAAGTCCTATCTAGATCGTTTTATATAACGTATGAGAGTTTATCATGCTTACAAAAGCATTTTTCAAATTCAAATTGATTTATTTTATTAAGAGACAGTTGCAAATTTATAATAATAGTCGGTGGCGGTACAGTAAAATAATCAAAAATTAACCTAAATTAACATAAGTAGCAAAGAATTTGTTCCCAAGATATAATAAATAGCATTGATAGAAACATACTGCTTTCGAAATTTTAAGATAGCCAATTCAATGGAACACCCTGCATCCCATAACCGTAAACATTACTGAGTAGATTATCATAGTTTATGCAGTCGAACGCCTTGCCGAGATCGCAGAAGATGCCAACGGGGCAAGCGAATGCATCAATACATCTAATGGCTTCATAATAAATATAATATGAGGCTATTATAGTAGACATTCCAGAACGAAAACCATACTGGTTGTTAGATACTATTTTTAATTAATTTAGGAACATTACCTAACGATCTAAATATGCATATTCAAAAGCTTTTTAAAGGCTGAAAGGAATCGAAATCACTAATGCAACTCAACAATTAAAAAAATCCGCTATGACCGCTGTGACATCCCAAGCTGCACGTACTAGATGATTAGATTAATTGGATGATTTTTTTGGATAGTACTCTGTTTTTGTTTTTCTCATTAAGGCCGTATGTCTATTTTTAGCTGCTCATTAGATCATAATACATTTTTTTCTTTAAATGGAAAAAGGCCTTTAAAATCAGAGCTAGATTTTCTTATTGTATTAGATATTTATTAAAAAAATGTCTCATCCACCTAAGAACTGATTAAACTGCAAAATGTTATTTTCATTAGTTTCTTACTTTCATTATAAGCAACTGATCCATCATAATAATCTAGTTCTAATAATACTGTTATATGCACACCCACGCCCTCTCACGAAGAAAGGTCTAATCATGTTGATAAAGCGAAAGAAAACCTGCATAGTAGTTGGTTGCTGGTAATACAGCGCCATCTGTGGGCCAACTGACGAACCGCCAATTAACACCTAGAAAACTACAGAAATTTCCACCATATTCGAGACAGGTTCTGTAAGGAGATTCAAGTACATCCCACTTGTATATATATAAGAAGTGAAGTCGAGCAGACAGGACAGAGTTTTATATTAGACGAACAAGTGATCAAATGAAATAAAGAGCAGTAACAAGTTGTGATTTAAAGTAGTGAATTTATGTTATAAAGTTATTATTAGATGTTATTTTTAAAGATTGATCATTGTAATTTAGGTGATTAATAAATCAGTGGTTTGTGAAGATTCTTGTTGCAGTTTATTGAACTTGCGTACAGACTGGTTTGATTGTAAACACGTAACAATACTGTCGTATGGCCTGAAAAAATCATCAAGTACGCCAGCATATTCCTTCATTATCAATATTCATAAAACTGTTATCAATTAATTTTCAAGTCTATATAAGGTTTCATAAGACATAAAAAATAAAAAAACTAGCCAGACCTTGTCCTTATTCGAGTTAAGAGCAAATACAACTATGTTTTATTGATCTCATAAGTTATAAACCTGTAGGTAAGTCATTTATTTAAAATAGAAATCAATGTTTGAAACTAGATATTAAGACTCAGTGACTTAATGCTTACATGTTAGGCTTGATACCAGGAGGTTCCGGGTTCGAATCCTGGCTACAGTATGGATGTTTAAAGACGTTTTTAATGCATTATCGAGTTGGTAGCAGTGGACTTAGACGTGGCTGTGTGATAGACAACACGGCTGGTCGCTGTACTATTTGGTGAGTTTGAGTCTCAGCTGCGACAGATGACAATGTCGTACGGAATGCTCGTTGTGTAATTGTTTATGTGTGTGTGTCCTGGTTGAGTGGTGGAATAGCTAATGCTAAACTCCACAGGACGTTCAAATAAATAAGGCGATTAAAAATAAACAAATAAATAAAATAAATATATAATACATCAGTAACTTATTTACAGAAAATCTGGTAGAGAGTAAACGGTTAGATTATGTATACATACTCATAGATATGATTATTTAACGTTCAAAAATGTTTACACTTGTGTTAGAGAAGTATATTATATAACTGAAGACCACAGCCAAAAAAGGAGCTTTGTCACAAAATATGTTTTCGAGAAAAAGGGTTTTAAAGGCTTCAATCCAACAGATTTTTGTTAATATAGTAAAGATTTCTCCAAGATTTGGAGAATATCTAATTTTGCTACAAAAATTTGAATAATGCATGGTTTTAAGCACTGATGTGTCAATACAAAGTACAATTATGTAGTCTTAGCAAATGCATAGCATAGTATAGTAAATGGAACTTAGCTGTTGTATTAAGTTCTTTATGGATTAGTGCCACTTTAAATTCGGAGTTTTGCACTATCTTTTGCGTATATTTTTGAATACTCTGGTGATTAATCGGCACAAAAGCTTAAAGTCAATTTGGAAGTCCTCATTATAAAACATGATTAATTTGGGTTCCAATATCACCAGCATATCACGAGCAAATTATTCGATGTTATAGAAATTCTACCTCTAATGAAGGTATTGCTGTCATCCGCGCAGTTCACGTCTAACGTTTAGACATAGATCATTTAAATAAATTACGAACCGAAGAGGTCCAGGTACACTACCTTGTGGCACTTCTGTATTATTAGTTACAACATCAGAAACGTATTTTTATCCATCTATAACTGATGCGTGTTTAGCACGGTTCTTTAAGTAAGAAAAAATCAATTGACGTACAATGACTTTGACATCAATTTTATTAAGATTATGAAGTAAGCATACTTGGTAAATGCAGAATCGTTAGAAGTCCAGAAATAATTTTCCGACCATCCAAGGTGCTGGTAATATCATCAACGAAATTAGAAAGAGCAGTATCTATAGCCTTATTTTTCATAAAGCCATGATGAAATTGGTTGAAAAATTTAGTATCGTTTAAAGATATCTGGTAGAGGAACTTCCACGTTTTCTTTGTTTTAGAAACGCGGATTTAGACGTAACACGTTAGTCTTTGCGTGTCACAATGTATTTAAAATTCTGATAATTAAGTGACACAACGAATTGAAATTTTCATGATGATTGAATATGGAGACAGACCAACAAATTAAAGTCTAGTTTGTGATTTTTTTTAATGGTAAATACCCTGATTGACCTATTACACCATCAACTGTTAGTAAAATAGAAGAAGAAGAAGAGATTGTGCATTAACACTGACATTCAAAAGTCATTATACAAGCATTGCTTGATTAACTAATACAAAAATAAACATCTAATAGCTAGTAGCATGTTAACTATAAACTAACACCTTTTTTCTTTTATTTGATTTAACAAAGTCGTTCTGCAATTTCAGAAAATAAACCGTTAGATGTTTTACTGACAATGGAGAACAATTCTCACATTCCAAGACACGAAGTCGCAGTAATGCAGTCAATTAGTCTGTCGACTATTTTAAAATATTAAAAAATATAAATCGCGTCCATATAATGTGAAGAATATTTTAACTCTTTTGCTGATACTCAAAATGAAATATAAAAAGCTAGAACAACAAAAAGGTTTGCAACCTGTAAGGTATATAAGTATATTATTACCCACCCACAGGCATGATCGTAAAAGTCTTATGGACATGAATATAATTATAAAATCAACTATGGATGGATGTTTTATTTATTGTATTAATTTTTTTGTAATTAGTTGATGTCTCTTTCACCTACAATAATTGCCGTAAACTCCTTGAACAAACTGATTTATTCAGATTCATTACTTTACCTGCTTCGTGAGAAATTAAATTTTAGCGTTGCGGATGAAATTTTCTTCTACGCCCTTAAGCTACACAACGAAGGGTTTCTCAAACTGCTGTAAATTAAAAAAGCTATTATAAAGTTTTTATTTCGTGTTATATACCAAATCTCCTAAACAAATACACTCAAATTGACCAAAACAACTTTGATTAAACTCTAATTAAACTATATTAACCTCTAAAAATAAATAATCTTATTTATTAATTAATTGAAAGCCGAGGGACGCTTAGCATATTAATTGTAATCTTCTCTAAGTTTTATTCGGTTCAGTACAAAACTTTTCAAAAATGAATTTACATATTTTGATAGACTCGTTAATTCAGACGAGATGTTCTTGCTTAAAAAGTCCATTTCGTTGGAAAATTTGAATAAAAATAAAAGTACTTTCTATAGATCTCATAAAATATTAATGGGACCTTGTTGTTTCAGGTAAGGATGAATAATATTTGGCGCAGGGAATCAACAATTTCCAGAGAACTGCTACCCTCTGTATTGGTAAGTCCATTTGAGGGAAACTTCTTGACTCTTGTTTATTTTGTAAGAATCCTTTTGAATTAAGTTATCAGGATGAATATTGCTGAAGTACCTGCGACAAAGATCGGTCTAATTAATATTGACGTTCGTGTCTGAGTTATGCTCCGATTTTTTTTGTGTTAAATTACTTTGGATAACAATTTGCTGCTTTAAAGTAATGCAAATGCACTGGAACCGGCTTCCTACCGTTTATTAAACTTTGTGTATTCTGAGCTTGATCGGGGAAGATATGTAGTATCAAATCTTTGATTTATCCCGAACATTTGACACTGTAGATGTAAAACTATTAATACAAAAATTGTATAATATTGGTATTCATGGTAATTTGCTAGACTAGATTGAGTCATACATGATTAACAGAAAGATCACGGTGAAGCTGAGAAGTCATGTATCGCAATCAAAAACGTTATACTTGGGGTTCCTCAAGGGTCAGTGTTGGGCCCACTCTTATTAACGCTTTATATCAATGATTTGCCAGATTTCATCAGTAGGGGTAGCGTTACTATATTTACTGATGATACCACTATTACAGTTTCTGCTGATACGCCTGTGATATTCTCAGAAAATATCAGACTGGTTTCTGAGGAACTCAATATCTGATGCCAGAGAAATCATTTGATCCTGAATGACACTAAAAGAGTTTGCTTACACTTTCACAAACGTAGGACAATTGATAATATTAATATTCAGTTCAGTTCTCAGACCTCTACATTTTTAGGACTTTGGCTCAATATTATTTATTGCTGTGTGACTCTTGAACATACTTTTAAAATGACGTTCGTCTTATATAAATTTTTCAGTTGAATCCAGTTCCACAGGATGCAATGCGATTTGTACTTGCGTTCATTACCTACATTAATTTTTATATCCTTTTCGATGATACTTTTTAAAACATAACTCCTGATATCTTTAAAACTACAAATGGAAAAAATATTAGAACTTGGGAAGATAGTGAAGAAATTATGGATATTACGATGGTTAAAAATGTTTCTTAAAATTATTGATAATATTGTAACCTTGAGATACCTTCAGTTGAGAGGAAATTGAGCCACGTAATTTGACTTACCTGTAAGGAAGGTCAATCCTCAATAATACGAGCTGTTACATCCTTATTAGATCACCCTAGACTTGTGTTTCTAATACGACTTCGTGCGCTTGTGAATCAGTTGTCTATCTTTGTTCACCTTAGTGACTTCCCACTTTTTTGAGAAGAGTGGTGTGGTTATATTTTAGTCACTGAAAACAATTAGATCATCATCTTGGCTGCTTTACTGCCTTCAGCGCAGGGAGCTGGTGATCTAATAAGGATGCGGAAAATGGTACAATTGAGGATTAAACTTCCTTACAGGTAAGTCATTTAATATAAAATTATACTAAGCTGCTGTATCCTTATTAGATCACCCTATAAATGTTTACAGGTTTAGTGGTGTCTATTGCTATATATACAAATATGACAACTGTCATGTTGACTACATTGTCTTTTTGTTGTGTAATAGGAGTATTTTCTAACAATATGTAGTTCATGATTATGATGTTGCTTACAGTAATGATGAAGAAATTAAGAGGTTTAAAATATTTAACAATGTATTTGTAGTTTTTAAGGAGTGGGAATTTGAAACAGAGCAGAGATTCCTACCTATAGATATCTCAAATAAACGTAATGTTAGGGTACTTACAAGTAAATAACACGAAATTCTTAAAATAAATGCACAATTGAATTTTCTTTGCTTTCTCTGGAGGCAAATAAGTCGATTTTTGGTTCCCAAAATGTTTGTGATTTCACCAAATAAAGTATTTTACTTTAAGGCAATATTCTGTATCAATGTTTGTCAGTCCAAACCGCTCAACTGCAATTTTGCTTTTTTATGTAAGATAGAACAGAAGATAAACACACCATTGTCAGATGTTCCTGGCGGTCATGTTTAATTTTGGCCTCCGTGCGCCCTCATTTTCTTAACATAAGTTAAAGCTATTGTGTAATCCACTCTGATTAAAACACCACAGAGGTTTTCGGCAGACTTTAAGTCCACAAAAAATTGCTAGAACCTCCAGGTGGTTTATGTGAAGAAAACTATCTTGTGAGTTTCAAAACCCATTAGCGGCCTCATTTCTCCTAGATGTCCCCCATCTTAACGGTGATGCATCCGTATAAATTTCTATTTTATAATCGTTCGGCTTCAAATTTTTGCTAACGGCAAATTTACTAACCTCCATTGGCTTCTCTCTCTTTTTGAAATGAATTTCGCATTTTGCAGTGTCGCGTCAAAGTCCCGGCCATCCTTTTTAGTGCCACAGTTCTTTTCCTTTCAAACTGTTTAGTATAAAAATACCCGCATGGCATTGTAGAGAAAGCTGCAATTAGTGAACCTATTAATTACACAAATTCTCTTATTTTGACGATTTTTTGTTGTTTTCTCAATTTTGATTTAATTAAATTTTATTTTGATTATTAATTCTTTCATATTGGTAATTTGTACTTTTAAAGATATTTAATTGTAAGTACCTACACTATGACAATTTTTGAATAAAATTCTACCTGTTAAGGTCGTAAAAATTTAATCCCTTTCAATTTACCTTTGTTTTTGCCGCTGCCGTTGTCTCATTTATATGCGTATGCTTTTATGCCAAATATCATACCCGGTGTTATAGGGGGTTCGCCGTCACACAGCGCAAGATCACACAACAGTCGAATCACTATATATTTGTTTGATTGATTTGATTTACTACTCTCTTAATTCTCAAACAGAGTATATAATAGTTAAACTATTGTCATAATCTGGATTCCTAAAGTATTAAATAAAACATTACCATAGGGCTTTAGCTAATTTAGGAAGCACTCGCAGCAGAGAAAGAGAAAGCTAATAAATTACTTTAATTACCAGACACTCATGCACTAGCTGATATGCAAATATTAATTGGCCGGCAATAGAATAAATCTCTTGATAATCCCTAATCATCATACTGCTTAGATATTTTTTTCTAACTTTAACATGCTTCATTTTACACAATTAAAGCATATTCATTCAATTGAGAACAGATATTAACAACAGAGAAATCGAATAGGTAAATAATAGCCACCTGGAAAATCATTCTCACTCAATTCATTACAACGGAGCTCATTTTTTAGTAGGCGAATTACGTAAGGGTGAACCACAGAATTGAACTGAGGGCAGTAAGGAAATAAAAGAGGCTGCAGCAATAAAAATGAGTTCAGTGACGTCGAGGGAGGGATAACTTAACAGAAAAAACATGCAACCGTTTTTCGCAATGTAACATGTGTACATCATTTATGAATAATTCTAATAATTGATACTTTTTGAGCAAACTTTGAAATACAGTGACAAGATACTCTTTTCCTGTGGTAGAAACACTGTAAAGTTTAAGTCCTAGATGAAAACAAGTATTTTTTACTAGGGAACAACTAGTAATTAATTTAATATTGTTTCTGAGGCTCATTACAAAGAGGCAAAATAAATTTGTATTTAAATGACCCAATGAATACCGAACAAAAATACCGAGTACTAAATAAACAAACTTTCATGAAAATTTTAAAAATAAGTAAAATAAATGCAGTTATATTTAAACCTCACAATGTTTCTATCAAGTATGACTTTTTAAAAGAAAAAAATTAATTATTCTGAGGAATTTCAGTATCTTCGACAATTATCTGCGCATTTTATGAATTGGAATATCAAAATTGATCAAAAATATACAGTACATCTCAGGTAACACAGAATAACTTCAATATCGTTGTAACTATTGGCTGAATCTTGGACAATTTCCAATCCTATTCAAACCATTGTGACGAAAAACTAAACTTTTGAAAAATATTTGGCTAATTATTCAGCGATAAAATTTACTCCTACTCGATATTGTTTATTACATTATTACCTCAAATACCTAAACCTAAAATTTGGCTGTAATATGATATAGAGGGTGTTTTTTACAAAGAGCATAAAATACTAACAAAATATTTAGAGCTTATAATGATCTTTCTATAAATCTGTCCTTAATTCAGAACTAAGATGAGCAATTTTTCATGTGGATATAAAATGTTGTGTTCTTTCTTATTAACTGTCAATACCGAATCGATATTAATGATATAATGATAATTTCTGTATGGAATCAATCGATTTAATCAGCATTAATTAGGTCAGAAAGGGTACCGTGATATCGTGGTACCTAGTGTTGTCAGTATTGTAACTACCCGTTACTAAATACACGGTACTCAGCGAGATCCGAAGGAACATTTAGTTGTTGCAAAAAGTATCCGTTACTCGGGTACTCTGCCACAGCTGGCAGTTGAGATTGATGACAAGTAAAAGGTTCGATGTGTTGCTATGATATTGTGTTTTGTGTATGTGCAGGAGGTCGCAGATCACGCCACCATACGGAGTTGGCAATGTCGGTATTGGTATAGGATCTGTACTGTACCTACTCACAGATGATCAATAATAGGAATAAAACAATTTGCGACATATATAACATTTAGCTTTATGGCCTGCTAATTCAGAGAAATGTAACCAAATGGCACTTTTCTTTTTGTATGGTATTCATAATTTACAATTAATGACAACGCATGTATAACAGTGTAGTACATAGTACACCGACACCGGGTGTATAACAGTGTAGTACATAGTACACCGACACCGGGGAAAAGCTGTTGTGATAATGTATAATAAATTCGACTATGCGCAACACCATCAAAGTACTTTAGATGCAATCGTTATGCTTAGGAAGCTTAGTGGCTAAGTAAGGCCAGGCGCGCATGGATGATTTTACGATCAACCGATTAATCAATCAGGTAGTTTGAAGTATAATTTATATATGGAGCGCACATGAACGATCGCAAAATCGCCCGGTTGGAAAATCTGTATCTGGACACAGATTTTTGATCCGATCACGATCGCCCGATTTCATTAGCCCAATGTATTTTAATCTGCGCGCGCGAACGCATATGTGTTCAGTCAACCGATTCACGATATGAGGTGCATGTCTGTTGTTTTTCTACGTAGAATATGGAAATTGACACAGAAACATTAATTAGCTTGGTAGAAGTGCGACCTGAACTGTAAAATAAACAATTAAGCGGCTATAGTGACCGCAATAAAAAACAAAAACTGTAGCTTGATGATGATGAAATCCATTTTGATCGGCCGACTGCCAATCGTTCGTCCGCGCTGGGACTAATCGGCCGACTGCAAAATCGCCTATGCCCGCCGAAACCTGTGTTAAGTGAATGTAAAGTGATACAAGAATCTGATTGATACAAGAAACTATATATGTCAGATTAAATAGGAGAAATAGTAGTTTTTGCAACAAGAGTGGATATGATAGCCATATCGCACGAGAAAGAAGTTTGAGCACGACGATATTTTTAAATTTGATCATTCTCATATAATAAAAGCAACAAGTTTTAGATTTAGGTGATTCTCAACAGCTTTCTAAGTAACTTTCATTACTAAAATAGTGTCTTATTCTTCTGTATTTTCATTGTTTTTCTTTGATTCCAGTAGGATAGGAACTGATACTACAACCATTCTGTGGCCAAAAATTCTGTGGTGCAAAAAAATTGTGCCTATCTCGAGCAGTAGTTATTATTGTATTATGGTGGTTCCATCTTAAGTAAGATCTAAAGTATATCGAGTTCAGTTTTGCCCAAGCAGTTCATTCTTATACTGAGACCTGTGTGATTGTGAAAGATCCATCTTATGATGTCTGAAGGACTTTTATTACCCTTCCTAAACAGGATATTATATTGTTCACCTAAAGGGTTCGAAACGACTAAAAAATACAAAAAATCTATACTTACTGTTTCATTTGCTTAACTTCTGTCACTGATGGTAGCAATTGGACGTCGTAACACTGTCTTAAATCTAACACTGTAAATACTAACACTTTCTTAGTTAACCTGGAAGGGAATTTTGAAACACAAGATAAAGACTATATTTAAAGTTCAAAAAATATATATTGGCCTTTTTAAAAAATATGTTTTTACAAAATCTCAAGAAATATGTATGATAACAATAGTCTGGCCCGTGTACAACACATGGTGAGGAACGGAACGACTATAATATCCCCAACTACCATCCAATGTTTAGTTTATAGCAAACGATTGCACAAAAGGATTCGGTGGAAAATTCAATATTTATGAATTTGGTGGGCTTTTGCTTGCGTCTATTTACGTGTTTTTATTATTTCAATAATAATTTAGGACGCCGCTCCTCAGAGCTTAAAAATGCTTAAATCGCAACGACTTTGAATAATATCGAGGCAATTATATATTCATACGTTTAGGCAAGGCGGTCCCATACACATGTGAGGGTGTGGTAAAGATACTTTTTTGCTACCGAATCACTGAGGAACCGGTTTAGGGCAAAAACGCGGAAAACCCATCGTTTTTCCGTCAAAATGACTGCTAAAAATGAAAATACACTTTTAGCGTTTCACGCCAAATTGCCCGAAATATTTTGACTAGAGGCTTTTTTAACTCGTCCTTATATTTAACATAATGCATGAGTTGTAGTACTACACAACGTGGATTCGTAAAAACCGTTTTATTTTTTAAATTTCGTCGGTTCTCGTGATAGTTTCTAAAATTTTGTGGTCGGAGCGACATTACGCCCTTGTTTAGCGACATTTAGTATACTTTCTAAAATTACACTCCCTGGTGTGTTTTTGATATTTTTGCATAAGAAACGCTCCGTAGAGTCAGATTTGTTACAATTTCGAAAAATTCATCGAGGGTCTTGACGTGTTTTTTTAACAAGATCACTGACAAACTGCGTATTTATTATTTTTTTAGTTTATTTATTTAGATTCACGTCTTGGCTGAGTCTAGCATTAGCTATTTCCACCACTTAACTAGGACACATATAGATAGACAATTACACAACGACTGTCTCATACGACATTGCTATATGTAGCAACTGAGACTCGAACTCACGACTAACCGTGTTGTCTCTCACACAACTCCGTCTAGTTCAGTGGTACCAACACGGCAACATATCAAAAATGCCACTAATCTTCCACACCCTGGCTAGGATTTGAACCCAGGGCTCCTTCGCCTTAAACCTAATATGTAAGCATTGAGTCATTGAGTATTGGGCCCCATTTGGGTCAATATTATGTAGTTCACTAAGTTGGAGAGTTGCTCATACTGTGTGAACATGTCAGCGGGTAAAGAGAATGTTACAGTTGCAAATAATGTGTCCAGTTGTGTCTTCTTCCGCGTTACAAAATCAGTGTGTATCATCTCTAACCAGCTTTATTATGTTAATCTGTTTTTGAAGTGTCAGTGTATTTTAGGAACTCCTATTGTGATTCTTAAACGTTTATTTATAAGTTACAGATGTTGGGCTGCATTTTTTTGTCAGTATTTCCAAGCAAGCGCTTTTGAGTGCTCCGATTCTGTAGTTTCTGAATAATTTTGATATAGTTATGCCAATAATTTCGATTTATTTCTAAATGTGTTTTTAAGGAGCCTACAGTGTAATGAATATATCAACTATGATGATTTTGCCAGTTAGTATTTTCATTTACTTCAAATCGAATGTGTTCCTGAAAGACTGATACCTTTGAACCTGGAAAGAATTTTTGAAGCATTAGTACATTCCAAACGACATACAGCTCATTCAGTTTGCCTTTCTGATGAATGTAAACTTTTTTTTATAACATCCCCTATTGACGTTATTTTGGCATTTTCTCAGTGATAGATAACTTGACTTGAAAATGGGGGCATATTTCTCCAGGCGGCTAGATATTTTAATTAAACGCATCTAACGTTAGTGTTAGTTCTTGCTGTAGCTGTATAGTACAGCTCTTTTTTGGAACAGATAGTGAAATTTATTGATGTAGTTATTTCAGAGATTTCCAATTTATAAGACATGTGAATGTCGTATGTTGGAAATACCCTATCCAGCGCCATCTCTAAGAAAGGACCTACTCAAAATATCAAATAATATTATAATATTATCCCACGATAATAGTCATCAAATATTCGTTATTTAGTACTACACATGTGCATTTAAATATAGGGAGGTAAAAACGATAATCATTTAAATATTAGAGCTCTAACCAATAGAGTCAACACTAATTGCTTATAGATATTGGCACTAAACTGCGGCCAAAGATTTGAATAATTAGAAGGATTGTATTATCTATATAATTAGTGTAAGCATTCAGTTTTCTAAACAAGTTTTCGTTCGTCAGTTTAAAGACTACAACATCTATTTAATTTTATGTCTGCGATTCTGAATGCTGGCTGCTATTACCAGAGACGGTTGTTGTAGTTGTCATATAGCAATGTTTTTGAAAATGCATATATTTGATGTTATTAAAACTACTATTTTAATGAAACTTTAATAGATTTTAGGAAAATTTAGATTAATTATTAACACTGCATTTTAATGAAATATCAATGTTATTTTATATGATACCGCCAACTTCGTAGTGCCTTCTGGGTTTTTTCTTAAGGTTATAAAACGTTTACTTTAATTGCTCCCAGGAAACTGGAGCAAATAAAACATCCCTCTACGCCCAAGGGAAGACTTGTTTATCGGTTACTCGTTGACTAAAATATATTAGAATTATTTGAGAAAATAAAGTAGTGAGTCCTAGTTTCGCCGGCACTGAAATGTAGGGTGTTAAGGAAGGAAACTTGTGCAAGGTGGTGTTTGATTAAGAGGGTCGTAAATCTATTGGCATCGGCAGAAATCAGAATGTAGATTAACGGCTATTCCGGTGAATCCGCCCCTTGTATTAAACCATTTTGCAATTTATAACTGCACATCCAACGAATCATTCATGGTAGAGCCCTCTTCAAGTCCTGACCAGAGTTTGCATATAACCTTTGAAAACTTTCATAATTCAATAGATTGTTCTTCTCTATACTTTTTATCTAGATAATTCATACTATGAGGGGGATTACTTACCGATGAAATTTTATAATAAAAATAATATTAAGTTGTAGTTGACGCTTTTGAGAAATCATGGCCATTAAAAACTTTTATTAACAAATGCAATTCACTGAAATATTTTATATTATTATGCATATTCCTGAAAGGTAATTAGATCAGTATGAACTAGTAGACAGAATTAAAAAGGAACGGATTCAGGTAAAGTTATATATTGGTTATTTAGATGGAGGGAGTTTTGCCCTGCAAAAGGCGGTGTTATAATAATTTTTAAATATATTCTTAAGGTCTGGGCTGTGATAAAAATCTAAGTTTTCGACCTTGGGGGAGGGACCGCTCGCACCACCATGCCATCTTAATTAAAATATACAAAAAAATCGTTTTTAGAAAATAACTCCGCAGCGGTTGATTCAACGACAAAAATGTCTTCAACAAAGTTAAATAAGACTCAATTCCACACATTTTTTGTATATACATTTTTTTTGTAAGTCTAATATGTAACGAGTTACAGCAGCGGGAAGATGATCATTTTTCCCAAATAATAGTAAAACCCCATTTTTCTGATTTTTTCAATTGTATAGTTATATTAATTTTGTAAATTCAAAATATACTCATTTCCACACCACCTTGAAGTAGAGTAAATGGCGGTATTTTTTATTGTGGTATCCCCGATAGGCCTAATCCACAGCCTCGAGATCTTAAATGTAAATGACGATTGAGCCACGCAATTACCTTATTAGTGTTTTTCTCTTTTTGATGGTCTTGATTGGCTGATGTCCTCGATATTATCATCATTGGTGTTTCCGAAAATCCATTGTTCTTCCATTGATAAATCTTCACGATCTTCGTCCTCACTGTTAATATGAACCTCCGGTATATTTGCGCATGACTGACCACTGCAGTACCACACACCGCCGCATCCTTTTCGGCAAGTGCATGAAATGAATTTCAATAAGTTCTCGGGTGCTGGTTACTCTATCATTGTGAGTGGAGCGAGCCCATTGCTGCCACGTTTCCAGCCCCAGACTTCTGTATTTTTTGGGATGCCATACCATTTTTGGACTTGGTAGTATGTCCTGAATGTATGATACCGCGCAGCGTCCTTCATTGCTGGCAAACGAGCAAGATTTAGTTTGCTTTTTATTATAGATTTAAGGAAATGTTTGCGGCCGGCGGACTACTTTCAGGGTTTCCTCTACCATGTTGCCACAAAGCAACGAGAAGGCGTGCTTCAGCCTCTGCTATGTACTCTGGTCTTGCATCCTGATCTTTAAAGATGTTAATGGTGGTACTGAGTCCTGAGGTTTTCTGAACAAGCAAACAAAATTCACTGTAAAAAAGCGCGCGGTATCTTGCCGTACCCCTCGCTCTTTGGAGTGCAGAAAGGGCTGCTCTCTTCAAAACAAATAAAAACATGCACGAGGAAAGATCTATACCTGCTACACCTGCTCTAGGAATCTTCTGTTCCACAAACTACAAAGTAACTTCAAATGGATAAATAATCTCTGCTAACTTATATTACGCCATTGCGGCGGTAAGAATGTTTATTTGTAACAAAAAAAATCACTGTAATTTGAAATATACAGGGTGGGGCAATAGTGCGTCGAGTTCTACGACAGTTAGAATTTTTTTAAAAAACTGCAAGTAAACTAGATAAAAAAGTCTATAACTGGAAATTATTTTCGAACATACAGGACGATCCAAGACAAAATTACAGGACCAAGCGCAAGCCAAGGGCGAGCGTAGGTGCGTCTTTACTATGTACATACTTCGGTATGCGATGTAAAGCAACGACAGGCGCAGTTAGTACTTGGATGGGTGACCATTCCAACGGAAACCGCGTTCTCGCCTCACACATCTTCCAGCGGCTTGTATATCAGTGTATGCGCGGAAGCTATACAACCTTAGGCGAGGGTTGTATAGAAGATATACCATCCTTCGGAGGGGATGTAAAGCCGTCGGTCCCTTGTCTATTAAATGTTAGGCAAGTAAAAGATCCCTACTCTTCTTAAGGGAAGAGGTTCGGCAAAAATTCCTGGTTGGGGGTAGCTCGTCTACAGGCGTCGGTGTTAGGCCTCAGTAGCGGAAATAGGCCGACGTTAAATAAATGTATAAAAAAAAGCGCATTTTTTTTAAACGGAATGCTATGTATGTCAGTACATTTTTTGAAGCCTCTTTCTAGGCTCTATTCATTCCTATATTAGCATTGTATATCTCCCAACCACTTGGATGTAATGATTTTTTTTCTGAAATAATGCAATCTGCAGATAGATATTTAAAAAATCACCACAGTCACAATTATGAGATTTAAGAAAAACTTATGTGAATACCAGTTACGTGACATCTAATTAATGTTTTTGAATCATTTTCATTTCCTAAAAATGTACAGGGCGGTCAAAAATTATTTTTCAATTAAGAACATTTTAAATTGGATTCTGTAAATTTTTTCAAATGGAATACTCTGTATATTTCTTGACGATGTGATGTAGAAATGAAAAACGAACATTTTTTGTAAGTACTTCCCTATGGCTAATTGCAATCATTTTTATTTTATAAATAAATAAGTGTCAAATTCAAGAATAAACTTAAAAAAAGAGGTTCCCTCAAATAATTCATTAGAAAAATTTATAATAGGTGTTCGACGTGTTGCCCATTTTGAATGACACACGTCTTTATGCAATTTTGAAACGAGGCCATTTAGTGGGACCATTTCTTCCAATCCATTAAAATGAGTAAATAGTATTTAACCGGTCCTTTACTATAACGTTTTTTTTGTACATTTTTTTGTTGTTTCCGTTATTCGACAAGCAATAAAACCGCAGTTTGGTATAAATTGTCGTGTGCAAAGGAGCATTTATCACACTTATCGGTCGTTACAATTTGTATTGAAATTAAAATATTTGGAATATTATAATATGAAATTTAATAAAGCGGAACTTGTAGACATGACTTTTGTTTTGGGCGAGTCAGACAGAAATTGTTTATTTGTCAATAGGATTTTTCACCAACGTTATCCTGAAAGAAGGATTCCTGATGTTAGTAGCTTCCAAAACCTTCTCGATAAATTTCAGGGAACTGGAAATGTCGAATATAAAAAAAGTGAAAGAATAAAACGTGTTGTGAACGAAGAAAATGGTTTTCTGTGGTGCTGGCAACGGTTGAGAATCCCCATGTTAGTCAAAGAGAAGTGAGCTCATTAGTAGGAATAAGTAGACGGTCTGTGGGTCGAATATTAGAAACAGATAAGTTGCATGCATATCATATTCAAATGCACCAGGAATTATCTGATGACGATTTTCAAAAGCACCTACAATTTTGTAATTGGGCCAGAGGTGAAATGCAACATGATGTCAACTTCTTCAATACTATTTTATTCAGTGATGAGGCAACTTTTCCTAAAAATGGATTTGTTAATAGGCACAATTTCCATTATTATAGTTCGGAAAATCCTCACTTTTTTATACAAGTTGATAACCAACACAGATGGTCTATAAACGTTTGGGGAGAAATTATTGGAGAACATGTAATAAGGCCACATTTCTTTGATGGTATATTGACTGGAGCTATTTATCTTCATTTTTTGGAAAACTATCTACCACAGTTACTGGTAAATCTCCCTGAAAGAATTCGAAATAGGATGTGGTTTCAGCAAGATGGTTCTCCGCCGCATTATTTAAATGCAGTTAGAGATCACTTAAATAATACCTACCCTAATCAATGGATTGGAAGGAATGGACCCACCAAATAGCCTGCTAGATCCCCAGATCTTATAAAAATGCATTTCTTTTTATGGGGATACGTAAAGGAAATTGTTTATAGAGACACACCAATAAAAGTACAAAATATGAAGGAAAGAATAATAATTGCCTTTACATCTATCACACCGGCAGTTTTAGGAACAGTGGGAATCTCATTTCAAAAGCGCTTAGAGATGCGTGTCAATCAAAATGGGTAACATGTGGAACATTTATTATAATTTTTTTCTACTGTGTTATTTGAAGAAACTTCTTTTAAGTTTATTTTTGAGTTTTGTAATTATTCCTCAATGAAACGAAATTGATTGCAATTAGCCCTAGGAAAGTACTTACAAAAAATGTTCGTTTTTCATTTCTACATCACATCGTTGAATAAGATACAGGGTGTTCCGTTTGAAAAAATTGAGAAAATTCAATTTAAAATGTTCTTAATTGAAAAATAATTTTTGGCCACCCTGTACATTTTTAGGAAATAAAAATAATTCAAAGAACATTAATTAGATGTCTCGTAACTGGTATTCACATACGTTTTTCTTAAAACAAAAAAAATTGTTTATTCGATTGGGTATGACGGCGAAAAACCAGTTTAGTTTTTTAATTGGTCCGTCTAAGGAAGAAGTCACGGCGACTTGGTTACAGGGAATTATTGTTTAAGTAAAAGCGGGTAAGCTGGACTTGACAGGTGGCACTAAATTTTATTAATTTGAGAAACCAAAAGACTTACTAGTATATTCACTTTTATTTCACTACTAAAACTTTGCACTTGATAAGACGCGAGAACTAACTTAAGACACACCGGAAACTAACTTGATTTAGCCTGAGCTTGTCATGCTCGGCTTTTTATAAGGTCCGTCGGGGACGCAGCGTGCGGGGCCTGGAAATGTCCCCAGCCATTCCGTGCGCGCACAATAGCGCAATATTTCACAATATTGCATCATCAAATGTAAAAATGGAAAATTCTGATATGAAAATTGTACGATCGTCTCGGACTTGAAATGGGAAATATTTTGATATATGAATAAAGTTCGAATCGACTTTATTTCGAAAGTTATTAACGAAAATAAGTTGAAGAAATTAATTAAATTGGAAATGACCCCGTAAAGTCGTCCCGAAGGCCATGCACTTAGTGTTGAAATGATATGAAATTGTGCCGATAGGTCCGCGGTGAACGAAACGAAGTAAGTTTTGATAATAAAAAGGAACCGGATGGAAATAAGTTTTGATATTAATGGGGGAACGGTAGTACCGGTACTTTATTTAAGGATATGAATGGAGATCTATTGGATTTTGATATTAAAGATGCGAAATGAAATGAGAGTCGAATTTGAAGGGAAGATTATTCGATAAAAATTTAACGAAAGCGAACTGAAATGTCTCGATTGGAGTGCGGAAAGTAGTTTTGATGTCGATGAAGTTCATTTGGGGCTGGTATTTTTTAGGACAATATTTTGTAATGTTAGAGCCGTAAATCTGGCAATTTGGATTTATCAATTATTTCATTATCAATTTGACAATTTGAATTTAAAGATTGAATTATTTTGCAAATTTTAAGATTTTTGAAACTTTTTCTGCACGTTATATGTGGAAAGTGCTATAACATTATCCATATCGATAAATGACCGATCGGAGGAAATTATAGGTAAAGAGAGACGCATAGATCATAATACTTTAGACATTCAAAAAAGTGGCTAGCTAAATTGGTATGTGATTGCAAATCATTGTATTAGTGATAAATATACCGAACTTATGACCATTGTGCTTTTTTAATTATTCCAATATATCAAATACTTATTTCAATTATTTATGTCAGTTATATCAAAGTAAAACGTATGGATTCATTTTTAAAAAAGCCTGGTTCGTATTAAGAAGAAATAAGTTCGAATCAGCCACGCCCAGATAAAAACTATACTTTATTTGAAATAATATATGAACGTAGCTGTGTCCTGATAACATAAGAGAGGTTTTTTGTCGTGTGAGGATGGCTGAAAAAAGACAAACCTTTTGATGTTTGTTTGTTTACTGTTTCTAGAACGACCCGTCGGAAATATGTGTCGCAATACTGAAACATTGTCTCCTTAGTTCACATCTTGCAAATATACATATGTATCCAGACACATGAATCAATACATTTTTTAGGAAGGTGGGCGGAATAATAGAGTAAAATTATTCAGTGGAGAAAGATTTTATGTGAATAAAAGAATATGCTGCCTACAACAATTATTATGTGCCTTAAAGTAAATCAAGTGTGCATTTGCGTGAAATAATTTTGTCTAATGAATGCATGAACGATATAGCGAAAATCTAGAAAAAGAAATCCTGTTTAATTAATCATTTCAGTCGGTAGTATTTTTATTAAATCCATTATTAGTCAAAACTCGATTTAACTGATTTGACCTGTCAGATCCAGGTGCAATCTACGAGTGCTTATGAAACGAATGACCAAACCGTTTCCCCAGATTACGTATGAACTATACTAAATACGCTTGGAAGAGGTTGAGAACAGGCATAGTGAAATCACATGAAATCTAAGAAGTTGTCTGCAACACCTTTTAATCTGATACTGTCATTACAACTATTACCTTGCCGTCATTCGATTGTAATTCGCTAACTAATTCTACAACAATTTTTTCACTTTTATTTAACTTGATATCGCAATCATATTTAATGACCCGTTATATTATTGAAAATTACATATGGGCATACTGTCTAAACGTTAATGGTGATGAAAATCTTTTGGGGTTAGGTCCAAGTTCATGAAAGAAAACTACTTTATTAATTAGCCGACGTTTCGGTATTTTTTAATATCATCCTCAGGGCGCTGAAAGTTGTAAAATCATAAAATAGTACGCATACAACTATTCAGTACAAAAAACAACATAAATTTACATATTAAGAAAAAATATATTGAATTTTTTTTTAATTATTACTTGCTTTAAGGTCACTATCTAAAAATATTCAGAAAATATAGTTATTAAATAAATAAAATATATAAATAATAATTAGTTAAAATTTTATAAGCATACAAAAATTATCCAACATAATAAATATTAAGATAATACATTAAAACTTAGTGTATAGCTTAAAAATAAATAATGTACTGGAACATAACAGATATGGAGGGTTTAATAAACATGCAGTATATAACTAAAATTACTTATTCTTGTGAGAATAGCAGTGTCACGAATGTATTATTTCTTTAAACCATACGTATAAAACAGGGAAGGTACGAAAATCATTGTATGATAAAAAAGAAATAGTGATAAAAACGTAAACAAATACAGTACTTCAATAACTGAAAAATACAAGTTTAAATTCTCTGTCTTTACTCGAATTTACCGACTTTGGATTTTTTATATTGATCACTTCTTGAAATTTTATTTCTTCTAAATTATTTTGTCTATCTATTGGTTTAGTTTCCTCGAAATTAAATTCGTGGTCAAAATCTTTGCAATGTTCCATTAGAGGCGTGATATTTATTTTATTTTTATTTTTAACACCCCTAATGTGTTCCTTTTTTCAAGTATTAAAGTAACTACCAATTTGACCTATATATTTGACCTTTATCGCAATAATTACATGGTATTAGATAGATTACATTACACTGTAGATCTATAGGTGTTTTTGATTTTAATTTTGTGAATTTTTTTAATTGTTTTTACTTTTAAAAGCAATACTAATGTTCTCAGATGTTAACGTTTTTTTAATTTCTTCGGAAAGGTGTCGCACATACGGAATTTTATAATAATTTGTTTGCTCAGATCTAAGTGGTCGAGTTGGTAAGTTATTATTATCATTAATATGTAATACTCTATTAAATAACGAAATTGGGTAATTATTTTTGTTGAAATATTTTCTTATATGTTCTAAGTTTTTTCTTTAAATTCTGGACTATATAACTGTATCGCTCTGTATTTTAAGTTATCACAGTCACTAAAATATCCCCCAAAAAAATCAAATTGCATGAAAATTTGTTTATTCTCGTTTTCGAGGGTGCTTAACATGATGGTGATATTCATTTCCACCAACCACCCCTAGAACTACCTCCTTTTCATATTTATTAATACTGGGCATGTGGTGACTCATTGGATCGGGGTTTTTAAGGAGATTTCGACATTGTAAATGAAGTTGAGCGACGAAACATGCCATCAATTCCGGGATTGAAACTATCATTACATGACAACAATGAAATGCATCGAAAAATACAAAATAGTGGAAAATGTTTTCTCCTCGTCTTTGAAAGCACTAAACACTATGTCAATACTATTTCATGTTTTTTTTTTTTAGATATTTCAGTATTAGGGGACGGAGTAGTTTCCACTCCGGGATGGATAAGATGTTGTATGGTTAAATTTCATACACCCTGCCAGAATCCTGCCAAAAAAACCGATCCACATACCTACGACGAAAAAAAAAACGCTAAATAGGAGTGGTTATTCGAGTTTAGGGGTAGTTGCTGAAGGATGGAAACTTTCAAAATATCATCATCGTGTTCAGCGCCCTCGAAAACAGAGGAGTGTCCATGTTTCATCCCCCTTACAGAACTTTTGGGGTTCTTCAACTTCTTCATGGACTTTATATAGAACCTGTTAAAATTGACACGCGAGATGTCCAATATTCCACTGTCTATTACGTAAAATGAAATAAAGTACCTGTTTATAATATTAGTAAAATAAAGTAACTTTATAAAGAGACAAAAATACAAAATATAAGAATTACAATATTCCAACCCAGTGCATGTGCTTTATATAAATAAGAACTCAACAAATTAAACTAAAACAGCTATTCCCCTTACTCCACCCCTTAGCTGCACTTGGACTTGCAGCTTGCACTAGCACGTGCAGATAGGTTGGAATATTATAATTCCTATATTTTATACTTTTATAAAATTTCTTTCTGCTATAAAATTGCTTATTCAGTGATATTTACAAAGGAGGCGGTAGCTCAGTGTGCCAAAGCGTCTAAATAATACAATTTGCTAGAGACAAGACTACGAAGAAAATGACCTTGAAACCACGTACGGAAATCATTCCTCCTGATATTCTCAACCTGATAAAGTTTAAAAACAAAATTAAAAGGCTTTGGCAAAGAAACAAGAGGGATCTAGACCGACTTAGACTACGCGACTTACAAGTTACGATTAAAATCAGACTGACAAGCCACAGAGAAGAGACTTGAAACGACAAGATTATTTCCTTGTCGAGCCCGGACAATTCTTTGTGGTGAATGAAAACACTTACAAATGATAAACACGACGACTCCTAACAAAACAGCACATCACGACAAAATCACAGACGCTACACATACGATACAGGTCAGATATCCTTTCCCTCAAAACAAATTCCGAAAAATATTAACGTATCCCACGGAAATCAAAAAATGAATTAAAACCCTCCCAAACCAAAAAACTCCCGGAATGGATGTAATTCATAACTTATTGCTCAAAAATTTGCCGCAAAAAGCTATCGTATAATTAATGCACATCATTAATTCGATAATTGAACTCCAAAACTATCCGGGAGTTTGGAAAACTGGAATCATCATTCCACTCCTGAAATCCAATAAACTTCCTCATCTCCCTTCTAGTTACCGCCCCATTTCCCTCCTCAACACCCTCTCTAAGGTCGCAGATAAAATTATTTTAATACTGATTAATAAATTTATTAATAAAAATAAAATCTTACCACATATACAATTTGGGTTTCGAGAGGGCTATAGCACCATCCTGCTCATCGACGTAACGAAGGTTTGTGATTCTGTGTGGCTAAATGGCTTAATATATAAACTTAAATTTATTTGTAATCTTCCAGATTATTTTGTTTCTCTAATTAAAACCTACGTATTTAATAGGTACATTACAGTCAACATAAACAATCGATTTTCTAACTTAAAAAGAATGTCTGCTGGGGTTCCGCAAGGGGCCACATTGTCACCCATGCTATATAATTTATATTTGTCGGATTCACCGACTAATAACTCGACGAATATGTTACTGTATGCGGACGATACTGCGATTTATACACATTCATTTTATGCAGAAACGGCTGTACAAAAAGTCAGGTTCGATTTAAATGAATTACTTAAATATTATGAAGAATGGAAGATACAAATAAATTCAGATAAGAAATTATTGTAATGCATAGAAAGTTCACCAACATTAAAAGTTTTAAGAAACTTAAAATTAATAATGAAGGTATAGGATAAAAGAATGCGGTCAAGTATTTAGGGGTAACCCTGGATTCGAGGCTGCGTTTTGGACCCCATATAACTAGAGTAATTAATATTACGCATGCTTCCTTAAGTCGACTATATCCTTTAGTCAACAAAAGGAGCAAATTAAGTAAGGATAACAAATTATGCATTTATAAAGTTATCTTAAAACCAATCCTCACGTATATCTTGGAATACCATTTCAGATGCGCAGTGTAATAGACTTCAGAGGACACAGAATAAAATCCTTAGATTACTTACAGAATTTAATCGATATACGCCCATCGCAACGTTCCACAGAGAACACAATATACCTTAATCAAAGATTTTCTAAATGAAACTGCACAAAATTTTTTTAAGCACAAAATTCATAACTCAGAACTTACAAAAAGCATGATCGGCATTTGGGCACTCCATAATGTAATACATACAAACAAATACATATATGATAGCCTCCCTCTTTATCATGAAAGTTAACCCCTGATCAAAACTGATAATTGGCAAGATCCTGAAGGCTGATTATAATGCATTGCATTGTAAATTTAAGAAAAATGTAAATAACTTAATTGTAAATTTCTACTTCTAGCCATATTCTAAGAAAGCATCGGTGTATTTTTAAGTTTTATAAATAGTCAATTTTAAAGCAGGTTTTCACTTTACTAAGTTTCCTGCATAGCAAGTCATAATTTAGTAATACAAGTATAATGGACAGAATTTTATTTTGAAACCGACAGGTATTATAACATGAAATTAGCTTGAACACAGTAAGGAAGAGCAGCGATCCACTACATAAACAATAATTTTTAATATTCCATCTCTATTTGGCATGACATCAGCCGACGGAACCGTTTCATTGCTTAGGCAATTTTGTAACACGCCGGGATATTAACATATTGTACAATGAGTTAATGAAATAAATGAGATAAATAAAATATAAAAAAATGACATGTAAATTATAAATGAATAAAGAAATTTTTAATGGTTAATGGCTAGCAAACAGAGTTGCCTAGCGAAGTGGGTTCGATACCTAAAAGAAGAAACAATTTTTCATAAAAAAAATTGCCCCAAGAGTGGTTCGGAGTCCACAATAAACTGTAGGGCATCGTCTCTCTTTACCTAACACAAGATCCTTGAGATCTTCTAGGGGGTTACCTCGGTAACTTGAGAGGCGGTTAAGAAAACATAAAAAGATATGTTATGGCCGGCAACGTATTAACAGTATTTTATATTATTAATTTTTATTTTATTTAGGGTAATTTAAATTATAATCAAAATCATTAGAATATTACGTTTAAAATACGTTATAAAATTCGAATGTATAAATTTACCAAAAACAGAATTTGCAAACATCTAGGAGTATAAAAAATCGTCTACTAATTTCATTTACTAAAGGGCCAGGTTCAAGTTTGGGTTATAAAGATTAGGTTAGCGTAACTAATTTATTGGCTACTGATTTTTCCAGCTAGTTGTAAATAATTTATTTCCAGTTATCAGACTCATGTACCTAGGAAACATGCATGTAAACTTCAACCCAGAGTATATTTTATTTTTTTGCTCTTTTGATATTACAGTAAAATTTAACTTATTTCTATAAATTCCTTAAATAAGTCATATACCAGATAAACTTTTAACTATACGAACCATTGCATAAATCTTTAAAAATACAGATACGTACTCTGGAACATAGCAATACTTTTCTCTGTTACGCAGGTAATATCATTAAAAGCATATTATCGGGATAGAATGAAACCGCACTAATTGGAGCCTCCGGAAGAGAGTTGTGAAAGAGCAAAGAAAACAATAATATTTATGGCTCCTCCCACTTGAGCGCTTTCATCATAACAGAGATATAGAGTAATATCTCCACACTTTAAATCTCGATGGCTCTTCTACTTTGTAGTAGTAATCTTTTTCTCCTGCATTTCCTTCTTGTCACTTGCCAGGTGAAAAATATACCTGCGATATCTAAAGTTTGTTCTTTTAATCCCTGAGCTCTTATAATTTCCTGAACACATTCATTCAAATAAAAATAGTAGATCCCTTGCAAAGAGAAAATTAAATACGGTTTTTCCACGTTTCTTAGGACACAAATACAGGATGTCCGGAAAGTCAAGGGACCCAGCTTACCTGTAACTTTCTGATATTGAATGGAGCTATTTAAAACAAACACACCTTAGTCCAAATGGGCTTCCTTAAGTTATATGGCCTTAAAACATTTTTTTTTAAATTTTATAATGGGTATAGTTTATGACTAATCAAACTGAAAATTGGTTCACATATAATTTGGAAGAGTCTGAATATTATGAAGGTTTAAGTATTTCTGCATATCATAGATATGGCGCTGTCGGCATATTTTTTTACGTATTTTAAACTTTGTATCATTATTATTCTGGGTTCGAATGACTTCATATTATGATACAAATACTAATTTGATGAAAATAAAGTCTACTTGTTTCATGTCGATAAATGCACTGTTTTCAATACGATCGTACTTAAATATGTCAGCGCATGCCAATAGCTCTCAGGCAAATAGGTATTCGATAAAGTTAGCATTTATCAAATATTATTCAACAGATTAGTGACAATTATTGTTGTTGTACAAAGATATTTGCGATTTTATTTTTCTGTTGTGTAATATTTTCTTTGATATTTTATCACATCTTGAGAAGATGCCGCGACACAATTTATTTTCAAACTCTGAAATGACGGCTATGATTGCGGTTTATTGTCAAATGTAATATAATGGAGGAGCTGCAACAAGGAGGTACAATTTGATTTTAAAAAAAACTGGTACAACTCTTGTAATCGAAAATCTTAACAGTTTAGTTGTGTGCATATGTCTGTAAATAGGGCTGGCCAGGCATGTCGAGAGGGGGTGAAGAAGAGGTGATTTACCCCAGAGCTGGGTTTTTTGCAGGAGACCGGTTTTCTTAGTGTTTTTAAACTTATTAAACCTTTCCTTTTAATTTTATTCAAATGGAATTTTAAAAAATAATTAGAAAATCACTTTTTCAAAATATTTTCAAGCCTGCCGTATTATTGTTTAAAAAAATAATATTTGTTACGGATAATTCTACTAATGGTTGTAATTAAAATACTAACTGAATAATGATAATTATGTTTTTAAAATAAGAATACAAAAATACCACTTGAGATTAAAAAAAATGTAAACAATGCAAACTGAACATAAAAATACAATAAAAAAATAAAATAAATGAACTTCAACTACGTAATACAGAATTAACTAATATTTTGGCATTGCTCCATTAGCGTCTAAAACTGCCTGAAGTCTTGCAGGCACGGACAAAATCAGATTTCTTGCAAGGTCAACTTCTTGCGATAAGTTCTCCCAAGCGTCTTCAATTATCCCTTCCAATTCTTTGGCATTATTTGAATGGTTATTTAATTTTCTTATATGTTTCACCATTAGTCCCCAAACATTTTCAATTGGATTTAAATCCGGACTTTTAGATGGCTACGGTATCAACTTTGTTTTTATTAAGAAACTATTGCCTGACACGATGGGCCGTATGTATGGAGCAGTTGTTTTGTTGGAAAATAAAATTATTTTCCGGAAACACCTCTATTACTGACGGAAACATAATATTGTCTAATATTTCAATATATTTAATGGAATTCAGATGACCACCACTGTTACAACACACACCTAACCCATTTAGGCTCATCCAAACCCATACATTGACTGGAAACCTTCCTGATATTTGTGGATCGAAAGTATATTTTTCGTCGTATCTAGTGGAAGGAGGCCTATATACGCGAACATGTCCACCGTTACAGGATTTAAAAACTTTTTTGTCAGAAAAGACAACTTATTCCCAGAAGTTTTCATCATTGATTATATAGTTCAGTGCAAAAATAATCCTACCCTGCTTCTTTTCTTCTGAAAGTTTGTATTTTTTAGCCGTTGAACAACTCTTCAATTCGCTTCCTAGTTTTATTCTTCTGCAAGCAGTAGGTACCGAAGCAGGGAAATTTGTCTCTGAAATTTCATTTACTGCAGTCTGAAAAGGGTTTTCTCTTAGGTAATTTATAAGATTTTCATTTTCTTGATTATTGCTCTTTCTAGGCCTACCGGGACCAACTTTACGGGATACCGTTTGGTTAGTTTCCCATTGTTTTTTAACACTCATTATCGTGGTTTTGCTCACATTGCATTCAGCAGCAAGTCTTCTTATGGACCAACCATCTTCAATTTTAGAAACAATTCGAAGTTGTTGAATATATAGCTATTATTGGCATGCTCTAAAATACTTAAGTGCGATTGCATTGAAAACGGTGCATTTTGTCGACATGAAACAAGTAGACCTTATTTTCATCAAATTAGTTTTTGTATCATAATATGAAATTATTCGGACACAAAATGATAATATAAAGTTATGATGAAAAACCGCTGCCCAAGGAATCCACATCCAGATTTTGGATCTAAGTCTTATGCACACCAAAATCCCAATGTAATATTTTATTCCTTTTAATAATAGAGTGGGGGTAGTAGAGGGGGTGGCTAATGTAAAAAAAATTTAGAAGTCCTTGGTTCTCGTATACACACTAAATCCCAATTTATTTTTTTATTCCCTTAAACAATAGGGTGGGGGTGGAAATAGGGGTGGTAGAGGGAGTAACTAATGCCAAAATAAATTTTAGAGGCCCTTGGTTTAAATCCCAATTAAACTTTTTACTCCCTTTAATAATAAGGTGGGGGTGGCAATGGGGTGGTAGAGGGGCTAGCTAATGCCGAAAATTTTTTTTAAACGTTTCGTTCTTGTATATACACTAAATCACATTTTAATTTTTTTACCCCCTTCAATCATAGGGTGGGGATGGCAATGGGGGTGGTAGAGGGGGTAGCTAACGCCAAAAATTTTTTTTCGACGTTTCGTTCTTGTATACGCACTAAATCACATTTTATTTTTTTTACCCCCTTTAATAATTGTGTGGGGGTGATATTGGGGGTGATAGTGGGGGGGGGTGCTGATGCCAAAGAAATTTTTGAGACCTTAACTTTTCGTACATGCCCTAAATTGCAATTTTATGGGCTCTTACCTGCTTGCTTTGCCTATTTCCCCCATTTACCCTTGAACCCTTCTACGAAATTAGATCAAAATATAATCTAGTTCCAGATCAATATCATAAACGGTTCCAGAGTAAACGTGAGCACAAAAAAAGTTACAGACAGACAGACCGACAGATGGGAAATTTTTTTCGCTCAAATTTAAAATCTCGGCGTGTCATGACATTTTATGCGTATTTCAACAAAAAATATATTTTTTTGCGTTACTATACTTCCACTGGACGTGGAAGTAAATATGTCAAAAAAATTAGAGACCCTATAAAGTACAGATGGGCCACTCGAGTGGGATTCACTGATTGGTCCGTATGAAAAGTGGATGCATAATGGCGGTGGAATTGCTTTTATTTTGACAAGCACAGTGTCATTAGACTCACTGTAATAGGTTTAAATTAAAATTATAGTCTATTATGATTAACTTGAAACAATGGGGAATGATGGATGATTCGGTTAAATATCATTCTCAATTTTTATCATATATGATGCAAATTGAAAATGACATTAAATAACAATTTACATTAACAAGTTATATTATAACTTTTAATTTGTTTAAATTCCCCGAATTCTGAGAGTTTCCCAATATCTTATTCCTAGAAATGAGCCAAATTGATAAAAAGAATGAGGAACAATTCAAGCCAATTCCTAATATATCCAATAGATGACGCCATGTGTATTCGGTTTAATGTCATTCTCAACTTGTATCATATATAACCTTTAAATAGTTTGTCGGAAACAGTCATTTTTAGGAAATAAATGTCCTACTGTGTTAGAGCACTTTGGTACACAACAATAAATTTTCATTTTACATCCTAATTATTAACTTTGTTTATACAAAGATATATTTTTTCGTATTGACATTGACGGACAAACAACCGAGTACAGCTGGTGCACTCTGGCGGATAAAATAAAAGATAATGTTTCCCATTAATGGTAATGTTATTACTTACATATATTTTTCTACTTTGTCAAAACAAATATTATAACCTGCGTTACGATGTAAATACACTGATGCCACCAAAACCTAGGTGCTAGGTGGTGTTGCTGATGCACACGCGCTAGAGTCCTTATATATACACACACACACACACACACACACTGAAACCATCGCCGCCATGATGCATCCAATTGGGTAGAGTGGGGGCCGAGTGGCCAGTATCTACTTTATAGGGTCTCTAAAAAATATGCCAACAGCGCCATCTGTGATATGCAGAAATACTTATATCCTAATAATATTCGGACTCCCCTAAGTTATATGTGTGCAAATTTTCAGCTTGATTAGTCATTATTTTTTCGAAATATGCCCGTTATAAAATTTAAAAAAATGTTTTAAGGTCCTATAACTCATTAAGGAAGCATTTTTGGACTAAGGTATGTTTGGTTTAATCAGCCCTATTTGGCCTCAGAGAACTACAGTTCAGCTGGGTCCCTTTACTTTGCGGATGCCCTGTATGTAATAACTAAGGTGTTTCCTTCGAAACAAATGTTATGTAATTTCTTGCCGGGGTTGAGTATCGTTGAATAAATGTTCATCAATTTGTAATGGTTTATTTTAACAGCCAGCACAAACATTTGTATATTTCGAAGAACATTAGAATATTATGCTGTATGAAACTTTCATTTTGCTTCAAATTTATGAATCAATTCTTGGATGAACTAATAATAATTTATTGTCGCATGGAGAAGTCATAATTTCGATTAGAATTAAACATAAAGTTCTCTCTGTTTCTAACATTACCATATGCTTGCTGATTTTTTGCCACACCTTGAACGAGTCAAACATTCAACATTTTAATGAAAAAAAAAAGTTTTATACTGAAATTGTTCGTCTGTATGTAATCCATTTCTGGCTTTGTCGTCTTGGTAGGTTAACCTCAATAGCTCCCTGGCTTGCACCATAGAACTCCGGAAATGCTTTAATACTTGTTCACTTGTTCAGCCACTAAATGAAACTTAAGTTAGTCATATCCAACTATTTAATAGTAGTAATTGCTTGCCAACATTAGAGAAATGCAGGGGATGCCGTCTTTATACCTTAGTGATAATCAGTTAAATTAAAATATATTGCTGTCTTGAGAATAATTGCTTTAATTTAGCCAGTGATTATTTATAAATTAAACTGCAACTGAGTTTATTCCATGTTATGTAATGTATTTCATGTTTTAAATAAGAACCATAGCATTATTTCTGAATTCATTTAAAATTCTGTACGACATATTCCATGTTGTGGAAATAGAAATATAAAAACATTTTCTTCATGTTTACCTTTTAATATAATAATGTTGCCGAAAGGTTTTCGTAAATAAACAATGAATAAATATGTAGGGAGTTGTGCGTGTCCCCACCACTATTTTTTAGCCTAAACATACTGCACCTAATCCTTCGTATACAAATTCGTAAAAAGATATATCTACAAAGTATAATAAACCGGCAAATAGCAGTACATGGTCTGTGGAAACATGCCCAGATAATTCTGGTAGAATGTTGCTATTAATATTAATTCAGTTATTAGAGAACTGAAATCCCGACGGGAAGTATCTCAAGACAACAATTTATTTATTTATTTTTTATTCATAACTGGAAAATCTTCAATGTCTCCCTTTTACAATTTTTGAGCAAATTTGAATTGAAATTAATTAGGACATTAGCTTTTGATTTTGCTATATTATGTCAGCTAAATGCTTAAGTTTTCGGCCCCACGGATTAATGAGTCTAAACGTGTAATGAAACCAATTTTAAATGGGAAATTTGGTATCTGTATTCAGTGTAACTTTGTGTCTGAAGTAATATATTTTAATATTTATCAAACCGGACACAATTAAATTCGGTTCTTTTTATTGCGCTAGGCTCCATATATATTAATTAAACTATATATGTATTCCCCTACATATGTAAAGGAAATTCTTTGGAATTGTTTGTACGTGGAAAAAATGAGTAGCGCTAATTTTTTCTATTACATATGAAATGTGTTTTGTGCTGCGGCTTTTCTTGCATAATTCAATGGGTTTCCCAGCCAACGAGAAAGGTACCCCGACTATCGTAATACTACTGGAAGTAAAGACGAAATAGAAATTCAAATAAAGTAATCAATTATTTACCTGCGTTAGGAAAATAAAGTTTTTCTCCAGCAAGTCCCATGTAATATTCCAACTGTGAAATCCAGGTTCAGATTTTTGGTCGTATTGTTATGAAAACAATGTTGAAACATTAACTGCACATGATTTCTACAATTTATATCCTTCAATATTTTGCTTTTGGCTATCAGTATGTATTAATAAAATCTATTTCACAATAAATCAGGTTTAAAATTCTACACGATTTTAGAAGTTTCTGATCGGTAATATTTTATTCCTGACCTTATCAGTGTATACCAATAGGAAAAATAGAAAAAAACTTAGTCTGTTAAAATGAATAAGGGTAAAAATCAGCTCTACACGATTTCATAAATTTCTAATTCGTATTTTGTTGTGGTAACAGTAATGCGATTTTTGTTATATTTTATTCTCTACCATCAACGTACATTAGTAGGAGAAATTTTAGTCTGTTAAAACAAAATAAATAAAGATGAAAATGAGTTTCACGATTTTATGAATTTTTAATCTGTATCAGAAAGTAAAGGTGGTCAGAAGGTGCAAGGGACTACGATAGCGGTAAAGCGCTTTTTGTTATTGTCTTCGCGTTTGGTTTAAGCAAAGGTTATGTTGCTTATCATGAAGTATATAGTCAAAAAGATAAACATGATGGATTGTCATGGGGTGCGGGGAAGCGACATAGAAAATTAGCATGTAGTATTATACATTGGAAGTGTTGTGAGGTAGGTGGGGGTGATTTCACTTATTTTGTCATGGTATCCTCCTTAGTTGAATCCACTTGAATTTTTTGGGGATAGGAGTGTAGAAAATCGGTGAGTGCCTTACTACTGGTCTCGATGGTGTCTAAGAATTTACTGATTTCAGTCTTAGCACTTCTTGACCTCCCAGGTCGCGTTGCCTTTAACTCCTTTTCCCAGAGCCACTAACTATCCTGATCAAAATTTGGGCGATCGATCAAAAATGGCGAAGAAGGTGTATCGAGGTCCTAGTTATCCTCCAGTAACGTTTTACTTATTTCTGACCTTTAATTTGGTCACAGCACACTTTTTCCCGGAACGGTTGGTTGAATCGAAATGAAACTGGTGGCAATGGATTCTATGACCTCAAGTTACTCAGAAACGAGGAATCGCGTTGCCTTTGACTCCTTTTTCCAGTCACTAAGTATCCCGGTCAAAATTTAGGCGGTCGGTCAAAAGTGGTGCAAAAGGTGTATCGACGACCTAGTTGTCCTCCAGTAACGTTTTACTTATAACTGACCTTTAGTTTGGCCACAGCACAGTTTTTCCAGGAACCGTTGGTCGGATCGAGTCGGAAATAACTGGAATCGTTTCCTCGTGGTCGACTTAGTGATAACGATACCTCCCGCGCCTTGTGTCTTCGGGAAACTTCGGAAGCGTTCGTGAAAAGTTTGGATTTTCACTTAAAATCCTAACTTTCACACGTGTGAACTTCTCTGAAACTTGTTTGGGTTTTCAGTTCCCCAAGTCGTTGATTAAACGGTGGATAACGCCCTCGGCAATGATCGGATCGAATCAATAACTATCGTAATCGATTCCCCGTGGTCGATAACGATACCTCCTGCTCCTTCGTGGGTCTTGGGGAAGCTTCGGAAGTGTTCGTGCGAAGTTTGGACTTTCGTTTAAAACCTAGCTCCCACACATGTGACTTCCCTTGAAACTTATTTTGGCTTATCAATTGCCCAAGTCGTCGATAAAACGGTGAAAAACGTCCTCGGGAGTGATCTGATTGAATCGATAATCATTGTAATCGATTGGTCGGTATAATCGAAAATGCTACCCCACCCGACCTTGTATGCCTTCTATAAAAAGTGTTCTAAACCGCTTCGAGGTTATGTACCCACGACCGGGGGGGTGGGGGTGCTTGCAAAAAATCCTAGTTAAATGTTGATTTTTAGATTAGAGAACCCACTCGCGCCTAATTTCACTATGTCTAGCATGCCGTAATAAGATGAGAAGTTAAAGACAGGTATTTATTTGAAAGATGAAATGATAAACAATTCATTTCACATGTAATTATCAATGTTAAATGAGTATGTTCTTTTTATAAAAGAAAAGAAATATCCAGATGGCGCAGAAATCAATTTCTTGGTGTTTATGAATAATGTCCTATTTCGCTCGAAAATTGGCTGCGAAACCCGACCGGGTTTCTTGATGCACATTTCTTAAAATACATACCATATCATAATTTTATTTTTGCTTTGAACTGTAAATATTTTCAATATATTATTAAACTGTCTTTTGTGCATTATTTTGAGTATCTACTTTAATCTGCATTGTCTGAAATAATAATGGTGTTACAAACAATAAAATCATTACAGCTGTCTATTCCTGAGAGAAAGATGGCCTACGTTTCGACTCCTAGTAATAAACCGTCTTCACTGATTCTATCTGTGGCCTCTATTATACTGTTAATAGAGAAAGTGCTGTTTCTGCACTTTAAACATAAACTGGCGCTCGAGGCAAAAACCCGCTTGTACTAGTTTAAAGTGCAAGTTGCAGCACTGAAGTAGCGGCGCCGGCCGGCGTTACAAACGGGCTCTTTACTAAAAAAATTGCAATGCAGTAATATGCGAAAAAAGTTTTACTTACTAATTTATGTTATATGCTGCTTCAGCATCAATTCAGTTACTAATGAATACCCGACCTTAATATTGTTTGCAACACTACTTATAATTAATTTTTACTGTTGCTTAGGGTGTAATAATGTACCTCTCTGCTTAAATAACTTAGTTATGTAATATAAAACTTCACCACTCACGGAGATATTTTTATGATAATTTAAGACAATAAAGACTGTAAAGCTATGTAGCCAGCTTACGCTGCTGTTGTTTCTTTTTCTTTAAAAGAAATTTTCTATTTTGTTTTTGCCGATTAATTAATACTTTATTTAAATATCAATTCCCAAGAGCATTTCAACTAAAATAGAAATTTAGCTAACGATCGACGCATCGAGCAAACCTGATAGATTTAAACCAAACCACCTTCAAATAACAAATTTGAAAATTACTTATTTAACACTAACGTTCATGGACAAAATCATGAATTTAATTTTTCTGACGATTCTTTCGTTCAAACAGTTGATATAATTAAAAACTTAAAAAGCTTGGCAGTAAAGACGTGCATGATGTTAACCTCAAAATACTTAATTCTATTAAACATATATACATTTCTTTAACCAAACTTATAAATCAATGTATTAGAAATAACGCGTTTCCCCAGATTCTCAAAATATCAAAAGTTATTCCAATTCATAAAAAAAGGCGATATTAAAAATCTTGCCAATTATAGATGCCAATCTCTATAATAAATTTTTTTGCAAAAATTTTTGAGATCATATTAAAATTACAAATAACATCTCATTTTGAACATTTTAATTTGATCAATAATCATCAGTTTGGTTTCAGAGCCAAAATATCCACTACGTTAGCAATAAGTACCCTAATAGATATGTTAAATAGAGGCTTTGAGCACAGCGAAATTTTGTATACCCAGTTTTTAAACCTAAATAAGGCATTCGACTGCGCCATTCATAATATATTAATAAATAAGCTAAGTGTTTACAAATTTTCTATTAGCAACCGGAAGTTTTTAATTTCATATCTTCAAGACAGATTTCAGTTTGTTAACTATTGCAACATAAATTCCAAATCGATAAATGTGAAAATTGGTATCCCTCAGGGCTCTGTCTTGGGCCCAACTATCTTTCTCATTTTTACTAATAACCTGCCATATAAAACAGCCTCAGCAAGATCAGTTCTGGGACAGCAATCGGACAGCATACTATGCAGTAAAATTCTTTAATGCATAGCCACTCAATAACAGGAATCTGGATTATTTACGTTTTAAAACTATTATAAAAAAGTTTTTAATCGACAATACTTTCTTTTCAATAAATGAGTTTTTTGACGCAGACTTTTCTGCGTTACGTAAGAGAGTTAAACCGCGACCAAACTTTGTCACCAGACTTCCTCTTAGTAGGAGATTTCCCTGATTTCTCCCAGACTTCCATGGATTTCCTCGAGACTTCCTCAGACTGCCCCGGACTTCCTCAAGACTTCCCCGGACTTCCTCAAGACTTCCCGGACTTCCTCAAGACTACCTCGAACTTCCCCAAATTTATTTGAAATCCCCCTAATTTTTTAATACAAATGTTAGAAATATAAATATTAGTAATACTCTAAAAGTTTCTCTTTCTCTTAGTTTATAGAAAATCTCATCTGGAATAAAGAGTATTTCTATAGGTGTTTTAATCTCCCGTAAATTCAAAATTTTTATGTTTTAAAGTGTAAGACTGGGAATTGTACGATAATGAATTTCATGAATATTCTTTTTAAATGTATGCTTATTGTTAAAACAAGTTCAGTCAATATGAAGGATGAAGGCAGGTTAAGAAGTTAGGAGAGCCCAGCATACGTTCTGCGAGGTAAAACTCAATTTTCTAATTATTGTATTTATTTAAAATTTGATAAAGTTATTTTTTTGTACAGTTAAAAAAGTCAGTCATTTCCTTTGACCTGTTGAATATAGAAATTTCCTCTTATATAAATCATGTTTTTCTTATCTTAATTCATCGATATTCGTTCAAAAATGCACTTAAGGAAACAAAATTTTTTCACAAATGCATACTTTGCTTAGTTGAGGGATGAGAAAGTAAAATTTATTGTGACGTTCTTATTAAAAAACAGAAAGTCAATGAAGGTATTAAATACAGCAATAACTGAACAAATGATTTTATATACAGTAAACTAAACACAAAATATACAGGGTATTCGTTTTCAACCTGCCCCCTTGACGTATTTCCGGAATGAATTGGAATATCGTCCTGAAATTTAGACCGAATGGCTTTTCGGAGAAGACCTACATTTCTAAAACATTTTCGAACTCTTATCACTTCCGATTATACCACAAGTTGACAGCAACTTTGTTATTTTAAGTTGAACCATTTTCCTTACTTTTTTGGATTCCTTATCAAAATTAAGGGTAAGTTTGATAATATAAACTTACCTTGATTCTCAAGTGTTTTTGAGTGACCTATTACATTTTCTTAAAAATTTGTTGAGTTTGCAGCGTCTCCCTTTGTTGTGGTTGCCTTCAAACCTAATTGATGGAAATTATTGATTTTTTTACAGATTTTAATGAGTTATCAGTCTAAAAAATTTTTAGAAATCATAAATATAAAACCTAAAAAACTTCGTTTCTTTAAATGACACTCCATACATTTTCTATGCCGTTATCGAGAACATTACATTAATTGCTTAATTTTTGGTAAAAAAGGTATAGGGACTATGCAGTTAAAATGGATATCTTGTTAAAATATTTAAAAAGAAAACGTTTAATACAATTTTTTAAATTATTTAAAAAATGTTTTTATTTAATAAATTAAACACAGTACCACAAGACGCTAAACAATAACAAAAAAATTAGTACACCTAATTTGTCTGTCGAGAAAATTGTTTTGAAATGTTTGGAGTAAACGGACAATAATTCTAACAATTTCTGTAACATTTTTTTGTTATTGTTTAACTTCTTGTGGCACTATGTTAACTTAGTTAAATAAAAACATTCGTAAAATAAAAAAAGTTTTGTATTAAATCAGGTATTTTTTTTAAATTTTCTCACAATATATCATTTTTTTTCCACATTATGCTTTATACCTTTATTACTAAGAATTAAGCGATTAATGTAATGTTATAAAGAACATGGGATACCATTTAAAAAAGAACAACGTTTTTTTGTATTTTAAATTTATGATATGATAAAAAAAATTAAAATGTGATTTAGTGTATAAACAAAAACGAAACGTCTAAAAAAGTTTCTTTAGCGTTATCTACCCCCTCTACCAACCCCATTGTACATATACATATAAATATAAAAACGAAACTAAAAAAAATTTTTGGCGTTAGCTACTCCCTCTACCATTCCATTGCCACCCTCACCCTATTATTAAAGGGGGTAAAAAAATTAAAATGTGATATAGTGTGTATACAAGAACGAAACGTCTCAAAAAATTTTTTTGACGTTAGCTACCCCCTCTACCACCCCCATAGCCATCTCCATCCTATTATTGAAGGGGGTAAAAAGAAATAAGATGTGATTTAGTGTGTATACAAGAACGAAACGTCTAAAAAAAATTTTTTGGCCTTAGCTATCCCCTCTACCATCTCCGTTGCCACCCGCACCCTATTATTAAAGGGGATAAAAAAATTAAAATGTGATTTAGTGTGTATACAAAAACGAAACGTGTAAAAAAAATTTTTTGGTGTTAGCTATCCCCTCTACCACCCCATTGCCACCCCCACCCTTAGTGTGTGTACGAGAACCCCCCCTCTACCACCCCCACTCTATTATTAATAGACCAGGGCCAAACCGTTTAAAATATCGTAATAGACGATAAATTCTTAGCAGTATACGAATGGTCGGAAAATGTAGTTAATGGTGTAAATAATTAAGGAAAAATTGTCCAGACTGAGTAAAAGTTCTGGAAGGGGGGTTGGGGTGGTAATATATACGTTTATAGGGGTTGGTACTCGTTTTTTGCGATTTTCGGCTAAACTATGCATCCTATCGAAAAAAGTTGAATACAAAAGTTGTAGATAATGAAAAAATCTAAAACTTTCTAATTGATCATTATTGACCATAACCTCAAACTTATCGAGAAAATGCAAAAAACCGTTTATTCGGTTTCTAATTTATAACTATCGCAAAAATGTTTATATTTTCATGAGAATTGGTGAAAATGTTCTTTTTTGTGTTTCAAACAAGCCCAATTTTTTTCAAAACGAAATATTTAATTTTCTATGTTTTATGAAGAAAATTTAAAAAAAGACCTAATTTTCAATCGAAAAATTTGCTTAGCAAATTTTCGATTAATGAACTTTACTAGTGCTCATTTTTTTCGTTGAAATCTCAACTTTAATATAGAATTAAAATATAATATTGTTTATATACAAAAATATCGTTAAAATAGCGAAAAACCGAAAAAACTACTTTTTAAAAATCAAGTTTTCGGTGAAAATCATGAATTTCTTTTTCTTTATCGTAAATAAACGTTTACATTCATAAAAAGCGTTAATTCTCATACAATACTATGTTATACAAGTAATTTACATGTACCTAACTATACTCGGCTTTCAAAGTCTCGAAAACATTGTTTAAACTGCAATGGGAATGTTAAACAATTTTGTCTGTAAACAAGCCGAAGAAGATGTAGATTTCCTAATTATCAATACATCCCTTGAAGTAGCAAAAAACTCCGATAAAATAGTGGTAGTTATTGGTCAAGACATAGATCTTTTAGTTCTTTTAAATCAATTCAGTTCACATGAATTGAATATCTATTTCCATAAACCTGATGCAGGAAATATTAATGATACTTATTACACCTCTAATAGTTTTAAACATAAATCATATAAACATATTGTAGCATTTTTGCATTGTTTTTCTGGCTGCGATACAACTTCCAGTTTTACTGGGAAAGGAAAAAAAAACAATTATAAAATCATTATTGGCCGATAAACATTTACCTAATCTTGCAGAAATTTTTTACAATACAAATGCAGACAAACAAACGATTACCGAAAATGGATTGAAAATAATAGCTTCTATTTACAAAAGTAAAAATATATATACATCTCTACACGATTTAAGATTTGAACTCTACCGAACGGCTACTGCTAAATCCTCATTTCATTTGAAAAATTTACCTCCAACTGAAGGGGCAGCTAAGCATATTGTTACAGGGTGTATTTTCAAATACAAAGTTGGCTTGGTAATCAATTAATAACTACAGATTGAGGATGGAAACATCACGTTAATGGCATCGTATCTATATTTACAGAACAAGAATTAATTCCCGAAAATTTATTGAAAATTATCTGCTGCAGCTGCGAAACAGGATGCGCTAATAACAAATGTGGGTGTCGCAAGCATGGCTTAAAGTACACAAATTTGTGCTCAAATTGTCACGGTTCTGATAAATGTTCTAATGCCAAAAAATCGTTGTACGAAAAAAACTGTAATCTCGAGGACATCGAAGATGAAGACAGTACTTACTGTCTAATAAATAATAATAAAAATAATGTTACTGAACTGGACAATCCAGGAGAACTCCAAGAAATTGAAGATATAGAAAATGAACGTGAAGAAATTGAAAGTTTGATCGATTCTGGCGATGAAGAATTACCCACAAAGAAAAAAAGATTTCAATAAAATTATTTTACTTTAAATTTTTGTATTTTATATTCAAATATAAGACTTTGACGTGGTACTTTGTAAATACTTACGAATCACAAGAAATAATTAACAAATTTTCTCAGTTCACAGCTTTTGTGTTTTTTGAATTTTTACCTATTTAATTGCAGTTTAAATAATGTTTTCGGGACTTTCACAGCCGAGAATAGTTAGATACATGTACATTACTTGTATAACATAGTATTGTATGAGAATTAATGCTTTTTATGAATGTAAACGTTTATTTACAATAAAGAAAAAGAAATTCATGATTTTCACCGAAAACTCGATTTTTAAAAAGTAGTTTTTTCGGTTTTTCGCTTTTTTAACGATATTTTTGTATATAAACAATATTATATTTTAATTCTATATTAAAGTTGAGATTTCAACGAAAACAATGAGCACTAGTAAAGTTCATTAATCGAAAATTTGCTAACCAAATTTTTCGATTGAAAATTAGGTATTTTTTTCTTATTTTCTTCATAGACCATCGAAAATTAAATATTTCGCTTTGAAAAAATTTGGGCTTGTTTAAAACACAAAAAAAAATATTTTCACCGATTTTCATGAAAATATAAAAAAATTTGCGATAGTTATAAATTAAAAACCGAAAAAACGGTTTTTTGCATTTTTATCGATAATTTTGAAGTTATGGTCAATAATGTTTTAGATTTTTTAATTATCTACAACTTTATTCAACATTTTTCGATAGGATTCATAGTTTAGCCGCAGATCACAAAAAACGGGTATCAACCACTAAAAACGTATATATTACCGCCCCAACCCCCCCTTCCAGAACTTTTACTCAGTCTGGACGATTTTTCCTTAATTATTTACAACATTAACTACATTTTCTGACCATTCGTATACTGCTAAGAATTTTTATTGCTTTAAACAGGATTGGCCCTGGTCTATAAAGGGAATAAAATATTACATTGGAATTTAGTGTGCATAAGACTTGGATACAAAATCTGGATATGGGAATAGTGATTCCCTGGGCAGCGGTTTTTTATTTTATATTGTTGACATGTGGAAATAAATACTCTGGTGTAATACGTCAATAAACACTTACTTACATACAAATTAGAATGTACTTGCTTTGTTAACCATGAAGAAGAACAAAAAGCTGAAATATTATAAAACATGAATTAGAAGAATCAAGAATAGGTGATAATGTTTGGATTATTCTAATTCAATTTTTTAACGATTTTTATTAGTTATGTATAAGTTTTAAGATGCATATACAAATTCGTTGTTCATAAAATACAGTATTGTAAGATTCTACCAAATTTTCTTAGAAATAAATATTTTTTAATTTTATTGGATGAGATTGTAAATAAATAAGGTAATAAAGTCACCTACACAGAAAGCTTGGTATTTTAAAGTTCTTGGTGAATGGTAGCATCAGATAGAACAATCTTTCTCTCGGCACAAAAGGCAGACTGTCAGAGATAAGAATTACCAGCTTTTATTAGAAGGATATATTACTGAATCTGAACGGTTGCTTTCGAAAACTCGGAAGTTAGGTCGCAACAAATATTTTCTAATGATTTTAGCGTACGACAATAAGTAATGTCATCGAGGTAGTTGTTTCCGATAGTACTTAATATATAAAAAAACCATTGTTTAACTAATTTAATTACGATTAATCAGTGTTATTTAATACCAATGCATTCAGTTGTGTTAGAAACTAGTAGAATTACAATTCATTTTCAAACAGTATACTTAAAAGTTCTCTTATTTTTTGAGAAATTGGGTCGCCCCCTATTATTTTTCTTTTATTAAAACAGGTTTAACTTTTCTTTTACTACTTTGAAGCAGAAAACCTACACAAAGATTTGATGTTGTTGCCAATTAATCCTAGAAGGGTGAATACGTGTTAGAATTCTGGAACAGAACCGAAATACTTCAAAGATGCCGGCAAAAGGACACATATCTGCAGGGAGAGCAAGGATAAGAGTTCCACTTTAAAACCACTTCTTGCTTGTTTCGAGAACGTTACTTAATATTCGCATGAGTTTTAAAAGTATCGTTAAATTATCTCTGGGAACTCTCTCTGGGTTTTTTGTGAGTATAAATTTTTGTCGGTATTATGAAGAGATATATTAAATGATATTTATTTTTAAAAGTTCTCTACAATACATAATGTAATGATAGATGTTGATATCACTATGGTTCTGCGATTTTTGTTGTTATATTGTACGTGCCAGTAATTTCTTGAGAGAAATAAAGTTTATGTATCTGTAAGCTATGGATGCTAAATACTAAATTATTATAAAATATAAAACTGCTGCCCAAGGAATCACTACTTCCGCATCCAGATTTTGTATTCAAGTCTTGTATCCACTAAATCCTAATGTAATATTCCTTTTTTTAAGATAGATTTTTAATTTGTTTTTAATATACTGACCACAAATTATATTTAATATTTTTATTGTATTCACAGAGTCCTGAGGATGATTTAATAATAAATCAAAACGTCGACAATCATCAGAAATTGGTTTTCCATAATTATTGGCCTATTCCCGTCAACACAACCCATATGTAATATTTTATTCCCTTTAATAATAGGGTGGAGGTGGCAATGGGGGTAGCAGAGGGTGTAGCTAAGGCCAAAATTTTTTTTTGAGACGATGCATTCTTGTATACACACTAAATCACATTTTAATTTTTTTACTCCCTTTCATAATATTGTGGGGGGTGGTCTTGGGGCTGATAATGAGGGGTGGCTGATGCTAAAAAAAATTTTGAGACCTTGACTTTTCGTATATACCCTAAATTGCAATTTTATGGACTCTTACCTGCTTGCTTTGCGTATTTACCCTTATTTACTCCATTTACCACCGAACCCTTCAACGGAATTAGATCAAAATATAATCTATTTCCAGATATCGTTATCATACATAAGTATACCGAATTCCAAGTCAATCATAAACGGTTCCAGAGTAAATGTGCGCATAAAAAAAAGGATTCCGCCCTCTAAAAGCACATTTGAACTATGCTAAGCCCAGTCAGGCTATTTATTTTTCGATTGCAACATACACTGGACCGCTAGATGGCGCCTGCTGACTATTTTACATGTCGCTATTGTAAAAATACCGGGATGTACCAAATAGTCAAAGGATCCTCGTGCCGGTTGTCACATGCCTACCTTGCACTGACGAGAGCCAACAGCTCGAAACTGCAGTCTGCAAGTGGTGTGTAACGGCTGGCAGGAGAGCTCCTTTAAGTAGGATCAGTCTTTCGTCTGGTGTTTGTTGCAATCGAAGCATTAGCGTTTTGATGGTAATATGCAATTATTACACTTAACGCGGGGGGCGAGCGTAGGTGCGTCTTTACTATGTACATACTTCGGTATGCGATGTAAAGCAACGACAGGCGCAGTTAGTACTTGGATTGGTGACCATTCCAATGGAAACCGCGTTCTCGCCTCACACATCTTCCAGCGGCTTGTATATCAGTGTATGCGTGGAAGCTATACAACCTTAGGCGAGGGTTGTATAGGAGATATACCATCCTTCGGTCCCTTGTCTATTAAATGTTAGGCAAGTAAAAATCCCTACTCTTCTTAAGGGAAGAGGTTCGGCAAAATTCCTGGTTGGGGGTAGCTCGTCTACAGGCGTCGGTGTTAGGCCTCAGTAGCGGAAATAGGCCGACGCTAAATAAATGTATATAAAAAAAATACACTTAACGCGCAAAACTTGTAACTTGTAATTCAGCGCTCGGCAGGGCACATAGCCCGGAGAGTAGCTCTTGGTTGCAGTCTGGTTACGTTCCTTATAGTAAAATGAGGATTTTATAGAGGAGTTTGCGTTATTATGTTTAACTATTGACATTATTTCAAAAACTCATCAGTATATTTTACAGTCACTCAAATTAATTTAGTTTCTTTAAGAAGTGCTGTCCCATCCCAATTTAAAAGGACCTCGCAAACTTTTTATGGAAATCCGGCTCTCGTTAATGTTGCTCATTTTGTTTAAACTACTAGAGAATACACTAAAGTACTATTAGAAAAGGCTACCTCGCTGTTTTTACTTCGTCCTGTTTCAAGCACGTATGTTAGCCTATGGGTAAAATACCAATCTTTGAAGGTCTGTACCACAGAACCTTGAGGAGTTCTACCCATTGGGACTTTTGATCCGGATAATGTGTAGAATATCATAACAAAAAATGAGCATTAACGGGAGCCGGATTTTTATAAGTTTGCGCGGTTGTTTCCATAGTTACCCCCATTTATAAGGCTGCAACAAACACCGGTCGAAACTTATTTCGCTCATCTCTACTCCTTTTCTGTCCCCCTCTTCCGTTTTGTTTGTGTATTTTTGTCGCGTTGGTTTATTTTTCTTAGTTTCTTTTTGTACATTTTTGTTTCTCCATTCATTTCACATCTATCTTTTTCAGAAAGCAAACCTTTTCGAAATCAAAATTTTTAAAATCAAAGTTTAGGTCAGCCCTGCGCAGCCCCGCATTGCAATATCTCGCGGAAAGTACCTCGTTTGAGTTGCGGAAAGTACCTCGTTTGAGTTGTGGTACTTGCGTCCAGATACAAATTTTAATAGTGTTTTTTTTGTGCGCGAGTTCTTTAAATGTAAGTGTAGTTTTAAGTTTTGTTAAGCTTGTGTTTTCAAGCATGGTTCAATGTTACTACCTATTTTAATTTTATATTTTTGTAAAAAGGAGTTTAGGTTTAGTTGTTTTACTTGTCGTTTTCGCCGATCTAGACCAGTTCCGCCCGATCCTGCAATCCTCCACCGCGTCAACGCGGTGGTTGCACGATCGGTTCCGGAGTAGGTCCTGGAGAGGCAACTGTTTCTATGTTAATATGAATAAATATCTTTTGAATTGAATTGAATTGGTCGAAACACTAATTCCTACTTAAAGGAGCTCTCGTGCTAGTCGTCCCACACCACTTGCGGACTGCAGTTTTGAGCTGTTGGCTCTCATTAGTGCAAGGTAGGCTGTGACGACAAACACGAAGCAATCGAAGCATTAAGCGTTCTGCTGGTAATACGCAATTATTACATTTAACGCGCCAGGCTTGTAACTCGTGATTCAGCGTTCGGCGGGGCACATAGCGCGGAGAGTAGCTGTTGGTTACAGTGGTTACGTTCCTTAAATTAAAATAAGGACTTTATTGAGGAGTTTGTGACTGAAATATTGCGTTTTAATATTCTGTCCTCTAGAAGAATATTTCAAAGTAAAAATAGTATTTATTTCTAGTGATACGGCTAAATTACTTGAAATATAAAAAAATTGTTCTGTTTGGTTTCGTTTTGGTCTGTGTTAGGTAGCGTTATTTATTTTCTTATAATAACAGCTGACACATCGGGAAAACTTCTTAAAACATACGTCTTAATATCAGTTTTTATCATCTCCTTTATGCATGTTAAAGTAAAGATTTATGACCTATATATTTCCCGTATAAAGTTTTAAAGATGTAGTGGTAGTCCTGAAGAAGCTTATGTGTACAGTTAGCTAAAGCAACGATTTTGTTCGTATTTAAAGACCAATTTGCATAGAAATCAGTGCCGTTTAATTTACAAACTACACAAAAATACTCAAAGGCGCTCGCAAAACCCATTATCCGCTAAAGCAACGCGCAACCTTTATATAAAATTAAAACAATTTAGTGTTGACACTGACATCACTTTTAATTGGAATATTAACTTTAATGATCAATCTGCATGCAATTGACTTTATCTATGATGAAGCGTGTTCAGGTTTTAACAGGCATCTATTCTGATATTCACTGAGTGATTATGTGCATTAGCTAGCCTTCAATATGCGCGAGTTTTCACAAAAGGCCACAACATGAACCTTTGTCGCCTATTCATTATTACTACTATTAAAAGAAACCTGTGAACTCAGCATCTTCAAGCCATCTAGCGCCTATGGATGTAAATAAACACATGTCTTTATAATATTATCTGCCTCCATTTGGATTAAAAATGAGGCATTAAAAATGTAATTTTTGGGAATATTTAAATATTAAACATTCTTTGCGTGCATTGTAATATACTGTTTTAAAGAAAATAAATTGTTTTGTCCTGAACTCTGGCGATGTTTCCAGTGAAATTGAAATCAGAAGTTTCTGATGTCTTTCAGTTCAAATATCATTTGAAACGAAACATTCTAACAAAGTGAAGAATATCAATAAAAAGCTTGGTATTTCTCAAATTGTTACAAAATATAATCATTTAAATTAAAATATCGTACAACATTCCGTAGTCTGGCATATATAAACCCGAGTTTCCTCGAGGAATTTAAGACAAAAATTTAGCATGTGAACAATTTTACATGAAAATTTACGAATGAGGTGACTTATGTGCCCCTAATACTAAGAACACAACAGAAATTATCCTATATATTGCAATAATGGGCCTACCTTGCAATTTGTTTGCATGTGTTAATTCAGTGCAATCTAGGTTTATATTATTTATCTTGTATTGGTAGAAACTGAATGTTTAACCGTCATTTGATTTGAAGTTTGCAGACATTTGAAATATTTAGTTAAATTGTAATTTAGTTTTATGAAGTTTGTGCTAATGACAATAATTGTAGATTCTGACATTTGTGGAGTCTGAAGTTTTTAATTTGGTTTGAGGTTATGTCCAATGTCAATTGCAGGGGTAATGTAAATTTGTGTTGGTACGATTGTTTTAGAATTATTGAAAATGACAACATTTTAATGATAGTGTTTTATTTTTAAAAAGAAAAAAAAAGAGAGTTGTTAAAAAAGGGGAGCGAAGGAGAATGATTATTGTAATGGATGAGATATTTTTAGATTATTATGAAGGAGATTATGAGATAAAATAAATAGAAAGAAAATTTGGCAAGTAAAGAGAGGAAAACTAATAAGGATTGATTTGGAAGGTAAATTGAAAGTTGGTGATAGAAGAAATAGCAGATTGAGAAGAGAAGAAATGTATTACGAAATTTGGATATAAATAGATGGAAGAAATAGCAGATGAGAAGAAAATGAACGTACTACGAAATTTGGATATAATTATAGAAAGCTGAGTACTTTAAATTTTAAATTTATTGATTTTCTTGTAATTTTTGATTTTGTGTACCAATATAAATTTGAATTACATCGTCTTTTTACTTGGAGCATTCCTTGAATTAATGGTTTGTATGTGTTTCTAGAACCGACTCCTGTTTGAGTAGTGTTGAGAGGTAAGTGAAATCTCTCAAATGGTCAATTGCTACTATACACCATAGATGTCTCCATTCGATTCTGTAAGTCCCTGAGAGCGGCGACCTTTTAGTTCTAAGCAACTACTCAATTTACTATAGTTTGTATAAAACTAGCAGGTTGGCCACTATCTTTTGTCTGTTCCATGACCTATGGCATACTGATGAGAACTAATTAGTACGAAAGCAGTCTATGTCTGGTCAGGGAATTGACAAATGATATTGGTTACCATTCTTTCATGATTTGTAAGGTGTAATTCAACGCAGATCGAGGTATTTACCCGCTGAGTAGTTGTTTCCTGCAAATCATATATTATAACAGTAGGTTAAGTCCACCTAGGACTGAAAAGTCGCCGTTCTCAGGTACTTGCATAATTGCAAGTCGCTATACGTTCATGGAGACATCTATGGTGTATAGTAGCAATTGACCATTTGAGAGGTTTCACTTACCTCTCACTAGTATTCAATGACATTTTAGGTTATAAATTTTAATGAAAATCTCTATGGTCAACAATTTTTATCGCTTCTCAATGCCAATTCTAACATCTCTTTTATACTTTTCTCTTGGCCGCCATGGTTACGTAATTTTCAATTTATTGTCAAAACTGGTCGATTTCAATTTATGCCTTTTCACTGTAGCCGCTTGCTTTTTTCTTCAATATTCTTGTTCTTTGCCTTTTCCTCTTTCTTTTGATACCAGTCCCTGATTAAACATTTACACTTGTCTTGTACCACTCATGACTCTTTCACTTGCTACACTAAATTTACACATTTTTTTTGTCACTGTTCAGATTCATTATAATTTTCTTGAGATTTAAGAATTATAAATAGTATTTATGAAGTATTGTCATGCAATTATGTAAGTATGTGTAAGAATAGACTTTGACATTATTGTTTTAACTGAAACCTACGAAGTTACAGATTTGAATTTGTATAAACTACCGGAATATGATATATTATATAATAAAGGAGAAGTAAATCAAAATGATGGAATTATAATACATGTAAGGTCGGGTTTAAAGTATGAACATACGATTTGCGAATTTACTTACTAATATAAAATATAAAAATGCATATACAAAAATAAAAATTTTAAAATTAAACATTTTTGTTGACAATAAAAATGTATTAATTACCTCAATCTATAGGTCTCCTAATTCGTGCCCCTATTCATTCAATAGAGAACTTGAAAAATATTTATCTGAAAATAAACAAGATTTTCATGCACATGTAATCGTTGGTGATCTAAACATAAATATTGCAAGTGATGAGGACTATGTTGAGGAATATCTTAATATACTAGGAGAATATGGTTTCTCTTCCTATATAAATCATTATACACGGATTTTTAATAGACAAAAGTCAATTATTGATAATTTTTTTGTAAAAACTAAAGAGGAGAAAAATATTTTGTCAATTATATATAAAACATTAATATCCGATCATTATCCAATAATTATGCATTTAGATATTTTCACACTGAATACAACTAAGGCTAATAAAACTAATTTAAAACAAATTATCGACTACCCTAAACTAAAATTCGATTTACAAAAAGAAAACTGGGATGATATATATGAAAATAATTGTCTACATACTGCCACAGAAATTTTTATAAATAAGTTAAAATCGTATATTGAAAAGAATACAAAAACAGTACGAATAAAAAGCAAGGAGAAACAAAAAAAAAGACTGGGTAACTAAAGGTTTATTAAATTCTATAAATAAAAAAAATGAAATGTATGGAAAAGTGTTAGATAATCCAAATAACGAAACTATATTAGCAGAGTATAAAAAGTATAAAAATAAATTAGTGCAAGTAATTAAAAAAACAAAAGTAGATCATTACAGAAATCTAATAAATAAAAATAAAACATCAAGTGAACAACTTTGGCAAACAGTAAATATTTTATGTAATAAAAATCAGCCAGAAACAAATATTGAAAAAATCTGTATAAATAATAATGTAATACATGACAAACAAACTATCGTTAACGAATTTATTGGGTATTTTAGTGACGTTGGTGAAATATATGCAAAAAAGATAAAATGTGACGAAAATATAAATTTTAAAAATACAATAATAGAAAGTACAATATTCTTAAGATCAACAGATGAACAAGAAATAAAAAAATATATACTAGAATTAAAAATAAAAAAAGCACCAGGTATTGATAACATCAAGTCTGAAACATTAAAAGAAATAGCAGATCAAATATTAGCACCACTAAAGTATCTAATAAATACGTCATTAGAACATGGCATTTTTCCTGATATCTTAAAAATTGGAGCCATTAAACCCTTATACAAAAATGGAGATAAATGTAAAATAGAGAATTATAGGCCAATAACACTAATATCAAATATTGCAAAACTATTCGAAAAAATTATTAAAGAACGTATTTTAAATTTTTTAAATAAATTTAATATATTATCAGATAAACAATTTGGTTTTAGAACAGGAAAATCTACCCAGGACGCCATAGCTTATCTCACGAAATTAATATATAAAAAACTAGACGAAAGTAAACCTGCATTATGTATATTTGTTGACTTAGCAAAAGCATTTGATACGGTGTGTCACAAAAAATTATTAAAGAAAATTGAAAGCTACGGTATTAGAGGAAATGCTTTTAATCTAATAAAAAGTTACTTGTCTAATAGAATTAAGTATGTTAGAATAGCAGAAAACATTAGTAACCCAAGAAAAATAAATTATGGTGTTCCGCAAGGTACAGTTTTGGGACCTATTCTATTTATTTTATACCTCAATAATTTATTAACACTACAAACTTCTGGAAATATATTAAGCTTCGCTGACGATACAGTCATTTTTTATTCTGCTGACACGTGGGAGGAACTAAAATCAAAAGCTAAAAGAGATTTAAAAAATATAAAAAACTGGTTTGATTTTAATACTTTAACACTAAATTGCAAAAAAACAAAATATCTGCCTTTTACCTCATATTCCAACAAATTACCCAAAATGGGAAACTTATATATAAACACCAGTACTTATATAGAAGAATCGGATTCATCTAAATATCTTGGCATAATTATAGATAAGCATCTAAAGTGGGATCTGCAAGTTAAAAATATTATAAATAAAACAAGGTATCTATTAGCCAGATTTAAATATCTCAAGCAATTTTTAAAAATATGCCAACTAAAAATCATGTATCGCTCTCTGGTTGAGTCACAGCTTGGATACGGTATTATAGGATGGGGAGAAATAAGTAAAAATCACTTAAAAAATTTGGAAGTCATACAAAAGAGATTTATAAAAATCATATTTAACAAAAAAAGTACTTACCCTTCAAACTTATTATTCTTGGAAAGCAAATTATTGGATATAAGACAACTTTATAGTTTATCTTCACCAGTATATATTCAAAAAAACAAGCATATAATAATTTATAACACTCATAGTTATAATACACGAAAAAAAAAAGAAATTACTAAAAAAATTAAATATGAAAAAAGAATAGGACAGAGATGCTATACTTACTTGGGCCCATCACTGTATATTTTACCCACCGAAATAAAAAACATTAATAAGTTACATATATTTAAAACTAAATTAAAACAATGGTTGTTAATGTATGATAGAGAAGCCCTCCATGACATATTAAATAAATAATATCATATCCGGTACGTTCAGATACTACTATTATACTGTAATATGTAATATGTGTATATAGGAATATAAATGTATAATGTTAATATATGTATATGTTTATATATCAATTACTTCTCAAATACTGCAGCTACGTACTTATATTGATGTATTAACAGCTTATCTCACAAACAAGTATTTGTTGAATACTTCAGTGATAACCAAGAAATGTTTATTTTATTTTATTTATTTACATTTTATTTGAAATCGTGTTTGCATAAGTATATCTTACACAAAAATTGCTATTGTAAAAATTATTGAAAATTATGGAAAAATAAACATTATTATTATTAACTACAATTGGTCTGTTCAAATAATAGCTCCAAGGGGGTTGAAGGGGAAGGTATCAAATTATGCTCAAAAAATGTCACTTTTAGTATTAAAAATTGACGTGCTTTAGGATTTTACTCATAAATTATTAGTTACCTAGATAATGAATTTACGGTACTTATGGACCTCACTGTATATCTTTTTTCTCTTTCTTACATTTGACATTTGCAATATCTTTTAGCTTTTGCTCAATGAATTATTTATATTGTATATTTAATTTATAAGATGTGGCTTAAGGCAATCTCAGGCAGTCAGACTAATTCTTACGATCATTATGTATCACCGAAACTGAAAATAAACTTACAATATTATTATTAACGCCATTATGCATTGTGGAATTTTTATTAACTTGACGAGCATATTATCACATTTGAAAAATTTATCGGGTCATTATTTTTGCTTAGGGCTAAGACAACAATAAAATCAGAGTATCAAAGCTTGGGCGTCAGTTTTAATTGGATTATTAACTCCAACGATCAGTTTGCATGCAATTGACTTTATCTGCTATAATGCCTGTGCAGATTTTGAACCGTATCTACTACGATATTCACTGGGTGATTACAGGCGTTAGTTAGCTTGCCATATGCGCCATCCTGCATCTCGCAAAAGACCCGAACAATGCGCTTTCGTCGCCCGTTCATTGTTACCATCACTAATGTACGTTTCATGTGTCTTCGTCTGAGAAGCGCGTTGGTAAATATTCCATATTGTAAGCAAACTAGAGCGGAAACGTTAGTTTTACATATATGATAGTCAGCGTGTAGTTAGTTTGCAATCATCCACAGTTGCTGCCGCATGACTTTATGAGTTCCTTAATTAAGTAGCACCCAGATGGTTGAGTAGACCAAAGGCTGCTCTTTTACATGCATAAAACGAAATATAAAATAATACATTGTGAGGTAGCTTCCGGAAATTCTGTAATATAAGTAATAAACTGTTAGTATTATTATACAAGCTATGTAGAGCAAAATACTGAAATAGAAATAGATTTATTGCTTATTAAGCAGTAAATAATCATCTACAATAATTTTGTTTAGTACATGTCAGAACACACAAGCAAGCTACAAGCAATATTGGATAAGTATGACAATAATGAGAAAGAAACATGTAAATGACCGGCTCAATGACTCAACGCTTACGTGACAAGGAGTCCCGGGTTCGAATCCTGGCTAGGGTATGGATGTTTAGTGGTGTTTTCATGTATTACAGAGTTGGTAGCAGTGGACTAGATGGAAGTTGTGTGAGAGACAACACGGCTAGTTGGTGTATCACTTTTGAGTTCGAGTCTCTGATGGTAATGTCGTAGGGAATGGTCGTTGTATAATTGTATAATAGTATGTGTATCTGTCTTGATTGAGTGGTGGAATATCTAGTGCTATTGCTTTAATCTAAATAAGGCGATAAAATAAAAAAAAATAAAAAACAAAATATCTTTTATAAATTTTAATTGGATATATTGTGATTTAGATATCACACAACGCAAAGCTCTGAGAATATGCTTAGGCGCGATGTAATCCACGCCAAATGAAGTTTTCCGACTTTAATCACTTGAGCCCTCGCTTAGAATACAAAGAGAGTTCTTAATCAGTGGATTACTGCTCAAACTTAATCTTTACAAACCTCCTTTACTTCAAAAAATTTCTGTCTCCAACACTTTCGATCTAACTAACAGATCCCTCTGCGCCAATGTACATTAATGAACAGTTAGTAGAGACTATCGAAAAAATAGCTGTAAATGATATCAATTAAGGGTTTATGTGAGTCAAACCTAGTGTTACCATTCCCGTCTACAACGAAAATTCAATTTTTAGTGAGAAAATACTTCTAATCTCCTTGACCACTTTATTGATCTAGCAATGATTTACACTGATGACGCAAAATCCAAAGACGGTGATGAATGCGCTTTCTTCATTCCTTTTGAACAAGAAGAAATTACGTTCAAACTTGACATAAACCTTTATTTTTACCTTGGAGGCAATTGCCATTTACAAAGCTTCGAGCTATATCAAGGAAACAAAGTCAGGAAATAATAATTCTATCTAACTACCTTTTGATTCTTTCACCTGACAAATATACTCTTTTTCTTGAGTCTTTTTCATACAAAACAAACCCATATATTTTAAAAATAAAAGATGCTGTTTACAGTATTACACAATCTGTTAAATTCATCACATTTGTTTGGGTCAAAGCCCATATAGGCTTAATACATAATGAACACGCCGTTATTTTGGCCAAAGACGCCACCATTAATGGGATTCTATTAAGCCATATACTATGGCTAACTAATTGCTCTAATCTGTATAAGTTTCAATTGACAGATAAATGGATTCACTCTGGGTACAATACATTTTAAATAACTCGACAAAGTATTGTAAAATACAGCCAACTATCCCATTATAGTTCTGGCATGACAGTTTAAACATTCCACTAACCCTGTTTTCCCGCCCATTTGTACAAAATTGGCGTAGTTACATGGCAATTTTGTGATCTATATGGAGTTATGGGCCATCTCGATCACGTTTTCTTTGCTTGCGGTAAGCACAAGACCGCTACGGATTCATTTTTTAAAATATCTTCTCATGCTGCAAATATTATGGTTCCGTTCAACGTAGTCAATTTACTTGCTATCATATCAAACTTAATGTTCTAATAGACCCCTGGACAAGAAGCGTGTTTCTCTGTATTTCCCTTCATTTGACTGGCTATATGGTCTCGAACCCAAAGTCTTGCTACTGCTGCAGTGCGATTTTCTTTCAGTTCCTCATGATTTTCTTGATCTCGGATGATTTTCTATGATTTCTCCTGATTTTATTTTGATTTTCTCTAAATTTCTTTCGGCTTTCTTTGATTTCTTCTAGGTACATTAATTACATCTTTTGAAATATAAACCCAAAAAATACAAAGATCCAGCACATACACATTCGATTGTGGGTAATACATATAGAATGGAATAGATGATTTTTTAGTGCTTTTATGAAACTTGGTAAAGATGGTTTGGATTGAATCACTTCTAGCAGTTCGCATTTGTTCGTGGGGTTTGTTAAATAAAGAATATATTATTTTATTTTGGTATATTTGTAATTTGTTGATTAACTGTTGTATAGTCTTTCCTCAAAATACAGTTAATTATGTAAGGTGTGAATTTATGTGAGCATTATAAATCAAATATTTTGTTTTTAAATTGAATTTAAACGAATTTTGTTTTAAAGTATAATTCATTGAGGAAAGCTTGCATTAATGTACATAAAAAATAAAACCGGTCCAAGAACTGACCCTTGGGGAACACCATCTCTAACGCATTGATAGTTCATTGTTTATTGATGTAAATTGTTTCCAAATAATTTTGAATTAGTTTGAGGGTATTGTGTTGTACACCAAGTGTAGATATTTTGTCTAGCAATATTGTTTTGTTAACTATATCAAATGCTTTGCATAAGTCTAAAAATACTGCTAGCATAGTGTTATTCATGTTCATTTCGTTATACATTTCTTCCAATGTTGGTCAGAGCTGTCTGGGTGGTTTTTTATTTAGAAAATCATTTTGCTCTTCTCTAATATAGTTTATGTCTTGTAAGTATTTCACTGACGTTTGCTTCAAAACAACCTCAAATATTTTAGGGAATATTGATATTGGCCGATAATTATTTGGTATGTTTTTTGGGCCCTTCTTGTGTGTAGGCCGCCACGTTTACTATTTAAGGCAGTCTGAAAATATTCCTCTATTCATATTTCTATTGATAATTAAACATATAATGGGAGTTAGTACGTTTTTTATCTTTTTAATAGGTGCGCTTTTATTTTATCACATCCGGGTGCTGCATTAATTTTTAGATTTGCAATAATATTTCCTATTTCTTCTGGATACACTTTTTAAGATTGATGTTTTCGCAATGTAATTTATGTGTATTTATCGCTTCTCTTTTGTATTGTACTTTTACTTCCACGTCCAATGGAAATATAATAATGCAAAAAAAATATTTTTTTATTGAACTAGGCTTAAAATGTTATGAAACGTCGAGATTTTAAATTTGAGCAAAAAAAATCTGGTCTATCTATCGGTGTGTCTGTCTGTAACTTTTTTTTTGTGCACACGTTTACTCTGGGACCGTTTATGAAACTGACTTGAAATTTGGTAAACTTATGTATTATAACGAGATCTAGAACTAGATTATATTTTGATCTCATTCCGTTGCAGGGTTCGGGCGTAAGGCAAAGCAAGCAGATAAGAGTCCATAAAATTGCAATTTGGGGCATGTACGAAAAGTCAAGCTCTCAAATTTTTTTTTTGGCATTAGCCACCCCCCCCCACTATCACCCCCCCCCACTATCACCCCCAAAACCACCCACACATTATTATGAAAGGGAGCAAAAAAATAAAATGTGATTTAGTGTGTATACAAGAACGAAACGTCTCAAAAAATTTTTTTGGCGTTAGCGACCCCCTCTACCACCCCCACCCTATTATTAAAGTGAATAAAAAATTAAATTGGGCTTTGGATGCATATATATACATACAATCTTGTATGTATAAGACTACTGTTATACTTTTCGTTTCTTTACAATATTGAATGTTTTTGAGAACTGTTATCTAGTGATGTCGCAGAAATTATGTATTTTATACGACGTCAAAACACAAATTTAATTGTCCTTAGGATGTTTATAATATTAAACGAAACGTCGACAAATTAAAAATTGTGTTTGTTGACAAAACGTTGATTCCAACACCCACCAAACTCGTCAAACAGTTAACAATTTATTATGTTTTTAAATAATTCAATAATTACTGAGTTATTACTGACTAAAATAATCCTCTAAATACTCTCAGAGTATGGCGGCCGCTATTTTGCTCTAGGCTATGTTTTCCACTGCCCTCTCCACTGCATGCCTCATGTGTGCCTCATGTGTGTCTATCCCTGATGACGCGCGACGGCTTCATCCACTATTTACATGCAAAATGTTCTCCGTACTTTTCATCGTGGATAAACCAGGAAATTAAAAATTTATTAGCTAAAACCTATTAAAAGTTGTCGTTAAAAGATGTCAAACTAGAATATTTTGTATGTTAAACAAGTTTACGTGGGTTTAACATTTTATGCCCATCCCATATAAGTTTATTATTTAATTTATCGATGTAGTAGCTGTAGTGGTAACGATTTTAAAAATTAATTTGATCAGTTATGTGTATGTTTTTCAATTTAATAATCGAATAAAAGGATAATCTTGATTATTAGCACAATTTGAGCTTCAAAAAGTTAATGTGAAGTCAATTTTAATTATTTATTTTGTGTTATACATTAAGAGATATCGATTAAATTTGGGATATGACGTTTTCGACTAATCAGTTTTATAGTTCCCCATGGCGTTTCGATGGGAGTTGAACGAATTTGCATTGCATTAAAATAAATTGTCGATTGTAACCATAACAGGAAGGTTATTGGCAGATTAAAAGTTAATTATCGCCAAATAGAATTTGTTAGATTGCAAAATGTTTTAACTGTTGCAGAATTGATTGATGCCCTTTTAATCTAATTGTGTAATTTTTTGACCACATATATATTTTTTTCATCATACTTTGGTCTTTTGAGTGATTTAGAGTATCGTAAATTATATAATAGGCTGCCAGCCGAGATGCAGACCTGCGTTAGTTACTACCAACAAGTTTTTTGTTGAGATTTTTCCTGTGTCAGTATCAAAATTAAATTCAGCTCGTGCTTTCATTTATTAGTTTCTATGTTTTGAGTATATCAGCCTTTATTTGCATTTTTAACTTTGATATGTTTTTTAATTTATTTTAGTAATAAAAGGAATTAGGTTAGGATTTTATTTATTTATTCGCCATACTATAACATAAAGAGGAGGGTGGCGCAATCTATAATTTTCCTTTATAACATTATACATAATTTTATTAAATGTGAAGACATTCACAACAGTATTTTTTACGCTGTACCTCGGCTTAACTCAAGACATTGTGAAACTTTTTTAATACGTACTCCAAGAACCAACATCTTAATTCAATCCCCCCTTCTTTCAAATGTTTTCTAATTACAATAATGTCAATACTATAATAAATATTTTCAACACAAACATTCACAGTATTAAACAATTATAATTATATAATGCTAGGTGTTTATCATTATATACTTCGTTTGTTTGTTCCATAGATACTTGTCATGTAATTTATAATTTCATGTTTGTTTGAGTTTGTTCTTATTTACCTGTTTCTTTTATCTTTTTTGTATTATATCTGCTTTTGTTCTAACCTTATCCTGTAAATGGACCTCGGTCTGTTGGATATTGTAACTCAATATATAAATAAATAAATACCAGGCCTACCCCACCCAATCCTGCAACAACCATCATAATTCGTGTGGCACATGGCGGTTGCATGATCCTTACCGAGACAGTTTCTGGGAAGGATTTATGTACCTTTTTGAATGTTAATGAAACTATTTTGATTGATTGATGGGTTTCCAGAGCTTTACAAAACTTGATTTATTTATTATATCCACGTCCAGTGGAAGTATAGTAACGCAAAAAAAAATTATATTTTTTTGTTGAAATAGGCTTAAAATGTCATGAAACGTCGAGATTTTAAATTTGGACGCAAAAAAATTTCCTGTCTGTGGGTCTGTCTGTTTGTAACTTTTTTGTGCGCATATTTACTCTGGGACCGTTTATGATATTGACTTGAAATTTGGTACACTTATGTATTGTAACGAGATCTGGAACTAGATTATATTTTGATCTAATTCCATTGAAGGGTTCGGGGGTAAATGGGGTAAATAAGGGTAAATAGGCAAGTAAACAAGTAAGAGTCCATAAAATTGCAATTTAGGGCATGCACGAAAAGTTAAGGTCTCAAAATTTGTTTTGGCATCAGTCCCTCCCCCCCCTAACATCCCCAATACCACCCCCACACTATTATGAAAGGGAGCCAAAACAATTAAAATGTGATTTAGTGTATATACAAAAACGGAACATCTAAAAAATTTTTTTAGCTTAATTTACCTTTTACCTTTAGCTTACCTTACCTTAGCTTTTTTAGCTTACTTTTTAGCTTTACCACTCCCATTGCCACCCCCACCCTATTATTAAAGGACGTATTAAAAATTAAAATGTGATGTAGTATGTATACAAGAACGAAACGTCTAAGAAATATTTTTTGGCGTTAGCTACCCCTTCTACCACCCCCAGTCTATTATTAAAGGGAATAAAATATTAAAGGGAGTAAAAAATTAAATTGGGATTTGAACCAAGGGCCTCTAAAATTTATTTTGGCATTAGTTACCCCCTACCGCCCCCATTTCCACCCCCACCCTATTGTTTAAGGGAATAAAAAATTAAATTGAGATTTAGTGTGTATACGAGAACCAACGACTTCTAATTTTTTTTTTACATTAGCCACCCCCTCTACCACCCCCATTCTATTATTAAAGGGAATAAAATATTACATTGGGATTTAGTGTGCATAAGACTTGGATACAAAATCTGGATGTGGAAGTAGTGATTCCTTGGGCAGCGGGTTTTTTTTAGACACAAATAAAAGAATACTTGTATACGTTTTTATGTACGGTTAATAACTTTTTAAATTTTTTTTTAAATATATTTAAACAATTTAAACAATAACACCACAGGTAATTACGACTCCCTTTATCCCGGAAGGCTCTAGAAGATCTTTTGTGGGAGGGGGCTACACATTTAGAGACAAGGGACACCCCAATATCCGTGTATAGTGGAGAAATCCCTCTCACAATATTTTCCACTGCCACGACCGGGGATCGAACCCGGAACTTTTGGGTGAGAGGCAAGTGCGCTTACTTCTCGACCATCAGTCAATAATATGTTGAGATAATAGGGATACAACAGTATTGTTTTTCTATTATAATATAATAATAATAAGCTTTATTGATGTTTTATACACGTATTATTTACATACGTCAGAATTTGTATGTGAAAAATAAAACAGATACGAATACAATGATTGTATTCGTGGATTTAGAAGTTAATAATTAATTCTAAGACAGACAGAGCTAGGTTTTGTTATCAAATAATGCAATACATTTAAATTAAATTTAAAATTTTTCCTTTGCAATGCGCAGAGAGGGCGCTGCGAAGCGAAATTTTTTTTGGTGTCTGGAACTAGATTCATACTATTAAGAGGTAATTTATTAATAATTTTGATTATATATAAAATTTTGTCGTAACTTCTTACATAAACTTCTTTCCTCGTTCGTTCAGTATACAAGCTGTCCCAATAGTGCATCAAAGTTCATTATCGGCATTATTAGAAGACTTTGGAAAATCGTTTTGTTATGAAAGTGGTCAATAGTGTGGAAAAGCGCACATCTTAAAAATATTTTGAAATATACAGGGTGACTTGCTGCTACAGCGGAGGTCATTTTTTTAATGGAACACCCTATACATTTTTACATTTATGAATTCAGCGTAAAATTAGTTACCTTTCCAACGACCTTCAGATTTTTTGTTTTTGACGTGGCGTTGCCGAGTTATTTGAAAAAATATGAAAATTTTAGTCGGAACAAGGTTTAACAAATTAATTCGCAGTGTGTGTATTATACTATTAATTAAGATGATTTATTTTCAAAGTGAATTTTCTCAATTTCAAATGGATCATTCTCTGTATATTATTGTATTTTTGAATTGGCATGTAATTTCTCTATGATTTCTGTGAATAATATCCTATACCTAAAATCGATATTTCCAGAGATACTTTTACTTTTTCATTAAAAACCGTTAAATTATAATGCTTTTCTTTCAAACTGATCTTGTAGCCATGATTGTGATATAAAGTGAGCATAATTGAAATTATTATTTCTTTTTTGTCGGTGCGTCTTGGTTGCCTCAATAGTATTCTTTCACAATTTAAATAAACCACATTTGAGTATATCTTAAAAATTTATAAATAATCGTTTAATATTACAAAACATTGTCATAGATAATAGGAACAGAAAATACGGTATTAAGCAATACAAAAATTGGCACTATCTAAAAAATTCAAAGTTATTTTGAAACTAATTTAAATAATACCGCGTTCTCGCTTCACATATCTTCTAGCGGCTTTTATATGCGCGGAAGCTATACAACCTTAGGCGAGGGTTGTATAGGCGATATACCATCCTTCGGAGGGGATGTAAAGCCGTCGGTCTCTTGTCTATTAAATGTTAAGCAAGTAAGAGATCCCTTATTCTTCTTAAGGTTCGGCAAAAATTTCTGGTTGTGGGTAGCTCGTCTACAGGCGTCTGTGTTAGGCCTCAGTAGCGGAAATAGGCCGACGTTAAATAAATGTATAAAAAAATACCTAGTGATTATAGGAACTGTTCAAAGTCGCCTCCCGGTACGTCTATGTATTTCTGTAAACGATTTTCGAATGATCTACTGACATTTCTTAAAATATCTACAGCAATTTCCTGAAAAACTTCCCTTATTCTTTAATTTTCTTTTGTAGTTATAGGAGCTTTGTACACTTGCCCCTTAACATAGCCCCATAAAAAAAATCTATTTTGGTAAGATTAGGGCTTCTGGTAGGCCAACGATGGGTCTGTTATAGTATATTTTTTCATTCCCTTTAGATAAATACAAACCGCAAAATGTCAAAATTAACCAAAAATTCAATCATTCGTTACAAAAGGACAAACCCCAATAAAAAAGTCACCTTCAATTTCATTTCAAGCAAAAAACACAACTACGTTACCAAAAACCTGAAAAAACTCAAGAAACATCGATAATTCCAAAATAACCTAAAACAATAAAAAAACACTTTACACTATTCCATTCGTCAATTCTACAACATAATTTTTCCAAAACACTCACCTAAAAAATACTTTGGTTTATTCTCACTGCAGCGTATAGCTTCCTCTTCAAAAGCTTCCACGAATAGGTTGGCTACCACAGGTGAAAGTGGTGATCCCATGGTACGGTCATCATATGGCCACATGGAGAATTATCTTTATCTGTTTTCTTCGACAGTTTGAATAAACAGCATCCAAGTATCCTTTGATTTTATTGAATACATACAAAAAAATCTTGACAATAACGAATATATTGCAGGTATATATTTTGATTTAACCAGAGCTTTTGATAGCCTCAACATAGACTTCACCTTAGATAAACTCTATGCACTTGGTCTTCGAGGTAATATTTTATCGCTAATTAAATCATATCTGGAACATCGAAAAATGCGTGTGAAAATAAATGAAAATAAATCGGATATTTATGAATTTGATTTGGGTGTACCTCAGGGTTTGGTCCTGGGACCCCTCATATTTCTATTATATGTTAATGATTTACCACCTCATCTAAGTGCTAAGTGCAAGGTTCTATTCGCAGATGATGCGTCTATAGCCGTTGCTTCTGATACGGTAAGTGAATTGTCAACAAGTGTACAACGTATCATAGAGGAATTTAGCACGTGGTGTCACACCAACGCTTTGATATTAAATACCGAGAAAACCGTCTGTATGGAGTTTACCAGCAAAAGAAAAATTCCCCACATAAAATAATTGTGGATGGTTCAGTTTTCACATTTACCACCGTAACTAAATTTTTAGGTATCTTTATCGATTCAAATTTAAGCTGAAGCACACACACTGACTACATATGTAAAAAACTAAATTGTGCCTATTATGCGATCTTGCAGCTCAAAAATACTCTTGATACACCGAGTATATTAAATGTTTATTATGCCTTGGTTTATTGTCATCTATCGCACAATTTTGGGGTAACTCCAGTAACACCGAGAGAATATTGATTGCACAAAAAAGAATTATGAGATTAATTTTCGACATAATACCCAGAGACTCATGTAAGCCGTTCTTCGTAAAATATAACATCCTGACATTTCCCTCAATTTATATATATCGCTGTTTATTACATATGAAATTTAATTCAAACTCCTACCAACAAAATAGTGACTTGCATAATTATAATACTCGTCATGGTAACATGATCAGGCTTGATCAGCATAAATCTAATGCATTTGAAAAATCATGTTCTTATGCTGGAACTAAATTTTTTAATCATGTACCAGAAAATTTCAAGGTTATATTATGTACTCATAAATAAAAAATAAAAAATTAAAGAATATCTTATTGAAAAATGTTGTTACACCATAAATGAGTTTCTTATATTAGATGTTATTATTTTAGCCTAGTCACATAATATTGTTAGATATAGTTATAGTCACACTTTTTAACAATTATATTTTAAATTTTTGTACCGTCATGTATGTATTGTAAGATTTTAAAATGTATCTGACCATTCCTATACTGTGAAAACAGTCTTATTGGAAAATAAATATTTATTATTATTATTATTATTATATCAAATTTACAATGAAGACTGAGCAAGATGGAGATTTACCTTTCTTAGATGTATTAGTGAAAAGGTCACACAATGGCAAGCTGGCCCACGGCGTCTACAGAAAGAAAACGCACACCGATCGTTACCTACATGCGACATCTCATCACCATCCACAACAGTAGACAGCGTTAATTAGAACCTTGTTCCACAGAGCCAACACAATATGCGACGACGATAACAAACCCGAGGAACTACAGAATGTCCAACAAGCTTTAGAGAAGAATGAATACAGTCAAAGCAATATACAACGAATAGTAAATAACCAGAGGAGAACTACAGAAGAAGAATAGCAACAACTAACAAAGTATGCATACCTACTCTACGTCGCGGGAGTCACAGATAGGTTGAAGAAGATTTTATTCAAAAAGAAAATAGGTGTACGGTTTCGAAGAGTGAAGAAAATACAGCAGATGCTTCCCTCAATCAAAGACCCCGTCCCCAAACTGTTATCAAAAGGTGTTTACCAGTTGAAGTGCACATGTGGTAAGAGCTACATCGGACAAACAGGATGGAGTATCCAGTGCAGAATCCAAGAACACCAGAGAAATACCAGACTAGGATACACGGATAGGTTGGCGATAGCAGAGCATGTCCATATTAACGAGAACCATAAAATCAGCTACGAGGACGTCAATATATTAGACAGGAATACGCGCTATTATCCGCGAATCATTAGGGAATCACTGGAAATTATGAAAAACGTGAACAACTTTAACAGAGAAGATGGGTATCGACTTAGTAACACGTGGAGATTGGTATTGCCAAGTACCAGCACCGTAGTAAGTCATGGTCAACCAAACACGATGAATGACCAGTGAAGGGAACCAAGCACGACCAATGACCAGTGAAGCGAAGCGGCGCCTAGGTATATAACGAGGAGTGTAACAAATTCAGTCTTTAGAATCCTTTTGAAGACGCTGACAGGATGATCAGCGAAACGTCAAATCAAGTTCGACGACCACGGCAAGACCCGGAAGAAACTACTTCATTAGATAACGGCCGTGAAAACCTGCATTCTACAGCTTGAAATTAGTAAGATAATAATGAAAATACTTAGTAATTTTATGACGTTCTAAATTAAATATTTTAATATTAGTAGGCTTCGAAATTGAATTTTAAGTTTGACAGTTAAACAAAAATTTTTAGTGCATTCCAATTAAAAGTGTCAAAATTCAAGCAGTGCTTGAGCGACATTATCCATTAGAAATGGCTCCATATACTAATGAAGTTAAATATGATTTTAATATATGGGAAATGTAGAAAAAATTCCAGGCAAGCAAAATGCGTGTTTCATTTGAGATATCTGAGCAGATCTACACCAGATAAGAAAACATTTATTATGATGTTTAAATTTTTTAGAAACTACTCATAAAACAAATCAATGAAATATCTCGGTTCTAAGGGCTGAATCAAATATAAACTATAAGGCTTTTTTAGTTATTCTGCACAAGCCTTAATTATGTAAGATGGAATTTTATCAACGCTTGAAAGTTTCTTGGGTGATAATTTTTTAACAACCCTTTCAAACTCATTTTATGAAATTGTAGTTATGCGCAATGATTCTACCACAATGGGTTTATCTTGAACCTTAACTGAAATCGTACAGTAGAAACAGACTCGAAAATATTTGACTCTTTACTACATGAAACTTCTCTATATTGCTATTGTCAGCCCATTTAATATTAGTTTTAGAGTTATTTTCTAAAGTTCTATATTATGTATTATTTTTATTTAATTTGTAACTAATTTAAATAGATATGTTTAATTACTTGCTAATCCGTAGAAACTATACTTAACTTTCTCTTTTATATCTAATCTTTTATTTAATACTTTACCTAATTGCCCTAGAAAATCATACTAAATAAATATTTCGGAACCTTTTTTCTTGTTTACAGAAAATATTTCCTAGGAGTCTTCTAGCGCGATCCTTACATTTATTATCATATAAATTGATTCATAGAATTTATTATTAAATTCGTGAGCTTATCAATGTGTTAATCTCTACATTTTATAAGTAATGTAAAACCTTTGAACGTATGACTGGTGGTCGAAATGTAAGCGCACTTGCCTCTCACCCAAAAGTTCCGGGTTCGATCCCCGGTCGTGGCAGTGGTAAATACTGTGAGAGGGATTTTTCCACTATACACGGATATTGGGTGTGTGTCCCTTGTCTCTAAATGTGTAGCCCCCTCACACACAAGGCTCTTCTAGAGCCTTCCAGGATAAAGGGGGTCGTCATTACCTGTGGTGTTATTTATTATTATTTATTATATAATTTTTCTGAAACGTTAGTCGGGTATATTATTGGTATTAATATACTATTATGTCACAAACTGTTCCGTTTTTGTCAGAAATCATCAATTGTTATAATAGCGTTAGACATAATAACAAAGGATACAATAACAGTATTGTTTACTCCAGACAAACTATCGATTCGGCTATATTGGTGACTTAAATAGACCTCATACACGCATACATAATTTTTAATAATCCTTATTTTGTACTAGATTGTAATAAGGAATTATAGATTTATTACTAAGGTAAATACTCGTGTTATGCCTATACATGGTAAGCTTGTGAAGCAATACCTTTCTTAGTTATGAGTATATGCAAATTAAAATATTTAAAATCATGTGGGTCACGTTTCCAAAACTTAATTTACCTAAAACTCCTTACAACAGCTTTAAATAGGGTTGAAAGTCACAATTTCGTTTATTACTTGTTACAGACAAATTTGTCGTAACCAAAGGTATTTATGAAAATGAAATAAAAATTGAAGGCTATTGTCTCGAAATCTCTTACACAGATAGCGTCCATACCGGAATAGTTATTTTATATCTGAAAAAAGAATTATGAAATATATGGGCGCTTGTAATTACATTCCAAATAAATGCTGTTAATTATACCCCCACCCCCCCAACAACACTTCCAATGTATAATACTACAAGCTAATTTTATATGTAGCTTCCCTGCACCCCCTGACATCCATCATGTTATCTTTATGCTTAATGATGAGCAACATAACCTTTGCTTAAACCAAACTGGAAGACAATAACAAAAAGCGCTTTACCGTTATCGTAGTCCCTTTAACCTTCTGATCACCTTTACTTTCTGATACAGATTAAATCATGTAAAGCTCATTTTTCTCCTTATTTATTTTATTTTAACAGACTAAAATTTCTCCCATCAATGTGCATTGATGGTAGAGAATAAAATATAATAAAAGTCGCTTTACCGTTACCGAGACTGTTACCATAACAAAATACAGATTGGAAATTTATGAAATCTTGTAGAGCTGATTTTTATCCTTATTCATTCTAACAAACTAAGTTTTTTTTTCTATTTTCCATATTAATATACCCTCATAGATGTAAGGAATAAAATATTACCGATCAGAAATTTCTAAAATCAGTATGAGTATTTTAAACCTGATTTATTGTGAAATACATTTTTTTAATACATAATGATAGCCAAGACTAAATATTGGTAGTTATAAATTGTTGAAATCATGTACAGGTAATGTTTCAACATTGTTTTCATAACAATACATCAAAAAATCTGAAGCTGAATTTCACAGTTGGAATCTAACACGGGACTTGTTGGAGAAAAACTTTATTTGCCAAACGTAGGTAAATAATTGATTACTTTACTTGAATTACTCAAGTTACTCGAAAATGAAGGGTCGCGTTGCCTTCAACTCCCTGACTTTCAGTCACTAAGTATCCAGGTCAAAATTTGGGCAGTCGGTCAAAAGTGGTGCAAAAGGTGTATCCAGATCCTAGTTGTCTTTTAGTAATATTTTACTTATTTATAACCTTCAGTTTGGCCACAGCACACTTTTTCCCGAAACCGTTGGTCGGATCGGTTCGGCAATGATCGGGATCGATTCCTCGTAGCCGACTTAGTCGATAACGATACCTCCCGTGCCTTTATGTGTCTTGGGGTGTCTTCGAGAAACTTCGGAAGTGTTCGTGCAAAGTTTGTGGACTTCCTTGAAACTTGTTTCGGTTTTTCAATTCCCCAAGCCGTTGATAAAACGGTAAATAACGCCCTCGGAAGTGATCGGATCGATTCGATAACCATCGGAATCGTTCCCGTGGTCGGTCTTGTCGAAAATTCTACCCCACCCGACCTTGTACGCCTTCGGGTCTCCGTAGATAATATCAGGGAGGATTAAATTAAGCGACTTGCGTATTCGTCGACGTCATACTTCCATTTTTGAAGACGTACTTCCATCTAGTACACAAATATAACTGGAATGACAGATCTTAAAATTCAAACATCAATAGCAATGCCGTAATAAGACGAGAAGTTAAAGACAGGTATATTTGAAAGATGAAACGATGAACAATTCATTTCACATGTAATAACCAATGTTAAATGATTATGTTCTTTTTATGAAAAAAAAAGAAATATTCAGAAGGCGCAGAAAGCAATATCTTGCTGTATATGAATAAGGTCCTGTTTCATTCGAAAATTAACTGCGAAACCCGACCGGGTTTCTTGATATGTATGTATTTAAGATAAGCTAGTAATAGTTAAATGGACTTCTGTTGGCTATTGATATATTGTTATGATTCAATTGTAGCTTTTTATAGCTAATAAAGATGCATTATTATTATAAAAAAAAATAAACGCAATGTTTAGACCTATTAAGGATACCGTGATTTAGCTGTCTTGAAGGGATGAAATTGTAAAATTAATTTATATGGCACCTACACCCTATTGTATATGTACATAAAGTTAGCGAAACACGTTTGGCTAATCGAGTCGGGCATAGGCGAATAATTTGCTGATTTTTGTCGCTAATTAGTTGTGCTAATGACGGTTTTGTCATTTTGAATTCAAAAAAATTAGGTGCTTCGCTAACTTTATATAAAATTAGAGGAACATATTTGCAAAAATTGTTTGTTTTCAAAAAATGATACGTGAATATTGATAATTGATTTTGTTGCTAATTAATTGTGCTAATGATGATTTTGTCGTTTTGAATTAGAAAACACACATTGGCTTGGCGGGTCGTGAACTTATAATCAATAAAGCGGGTTATGTGGTCCTTTGGAATAATTTGGCACTGTTTATACTTCTTTTTCACCGGTTATTACATTTTGCAATTACTTGCCAAGCATTTGATAGTTCTCCATGATTGCTACCTATGGCAAAACCAGCATTTTCCGTACTTCTATATTTAATATGTCTTTTGAATCTAGTTATAGGTTGAGATTTTGTTTGTCCAATAAACTTCAAATTATAATACTTATAACTGATTTCGTTTAATTCCGTAATTTTATCTTCTGCATCGCCCAATTTTTTATTATTATCTGCTGAATGAACAGTCAAATCAATGTTTTTTAAAAACTTTTTAATTTTATAAATTTGTACTTCCATTTAAAACAGAAACTTTATAAGTTTCAGTTGGTTTGAATAATTTTAAAAAAGCAGTTAGTTTATAAAGCCAAACAATACACCAATCCAGGTATGGTAATATAATATTATTTCTAGTTTATAGTTGGATGCCAGTATAAGTAATTCGCCCTTTTAAATACACTACAAACTAGGAGATATATAACAAATATCGAACATTAATGTCTGATTTTATTATATTTTAAACAGTTTATGTTGTATTTAAAAGGGCCTGAAAAAACGCATTATTTATACTGACATTCACCTCATGATTAAATAAAATGCTTTCAGCAATAAAATGTCTAAAAACACATAAAGTGTAACGTTTATGCCCCGAAGCGTTAATAACCTAAAAACCCAATATCACGGCTTAATAATCTTTAAGATTCATGCGGCGTATTGCGGTTTCCTCAGGGATCACCGCCGACATTTCCAGCACCACATTCACAAATTTCCTAAACTGTCACATTCGCAATGCATTACTTAGAACGCAAATGTCGAGACAATAATAAAAACGTGAAGCCCTGTTAAGGGGATAGCAAAAAGAGAGACTTTTACGTATGGATACAGAAATGTGATGTATTTTCAGTATTTAATAATGGACAAGTAATATACAGGTGAAAAATAAATAAATCAATAGCACAAGCTTGATAAAAATTCCATTTTCTCATGTATACAGCATGTTGCAAAAATATATGACAAATTTTTGGAAGCCTCTTTGTCTCAGAATAAGACTATATTAGTACAATAAAATTAATCTATCGTTTGGATTTAATTTCTCAGGGGATAATTTTAAGATCAATCGATGGGGAAAAATGTCAGGAATAAGATGTTAAAATGTTTAAGACTTGGGTGTTATAGCAATTTTGTAAATAAATAAAAACTATCAACAAATTGGCCTCACTCGACTTTAACATGGTACAACGGCCATAAAATGCTTCTAATAATTAAATATATATATATATATATATATATATATATATATATATATATATATATATATATATATATATATATATATTGCTATGATATTCACTTATACTTAATTACAAACATGAGGAATATGTTTTCTAGTGTGTGGAATTAGTTGAATACTCTGTATTATACACAAATTATTATTATCTTTGAGTACTCTTGGTATTCTTTGTAGGAATTCGAGTTTGTAGATCGCAATACACTGAAAAGTGTTTTCAGTTTATACTTTCAATGGGGGTTTTTAGTTTTAAAAACTTATCTTTAAAGGGACAAATTCATATTTTATAAGCAATGGAATGAATTCGAATACATTCTATAGTATATTGTGTTTGTGATGCAAACCATTTTAAATAGGGAATCTGTATGGATAGTTATTGGGTTTTGTTGCTTTTTTAAAGCAAATTTTAATATTTGGTTTTGACATAAGTCAAATAATTTCCTATTTTTCATACAATTTCTTAATTTAGCCAATATAAGCAATTAGAGATTATATAAACTGTTTAAGAAGAGTTGAACTATGATATGAATAGTTTTTACACATCTGGGTATCTGTATCGGACAGTCATAAAACTGAGATTACTCAAAATCATCGTTAGTGATCATAATTTTACTTCTAAATCATCTCTAATTGTTTATTGCATTTATATTGTTCTATTACTTTTAAATTTGTAAGCTGTACCAGGAAATAAATACTCACAGAATAAGATTAAAATTAGCACAAAAGATGTGTAAGACTCTCGGTCACACATTTTATTAAGGAATATCAACCCCAATTTAAAAGGGATAGACAGAACACGTATTGTTAGAACTGTAACATTTGAGTTGCTATGGCAATATTAAACGTCAAACCGACCCTATATAAAGAGCTGCAATAGCTGAAAAAAATGTTTTTTCAATTAGATCACGAATCTGAAAACATGTAACAACGTAACCTGAAAATTGGAGATTTGACAAGAGTTGTCAAAAATATAATTTTGAAGAAAAGTCTAAACATTTTGGAAACGAAATAGAGTTGGAGTTTTTTTTAATTAATAATTTTGGAAAGCCAGGAGAGAGTACATAGAATTTGGAATATCCTTTTAAAACATTCGTGAGTTTTATTAATTTTAATACTGAACTTTTATCCATTTGTTGTCATTTTTATATTTTATATTTTAAGTTAGATCAGGCAGATTAAGTTAATATTGTTGTTTTATATTTTACATTTTTATAAAAATACAATATATTGTTAGATTTGAATTCGAATTTGTTTCTTTGTGTGTATGTCGAGTGTCAAATTTGAAGATCAGAATTCATGCTCTGAGCATTAGGAGTATTTTTGTTAATAATAATTTAGAGTGGCAATTTAATTCTAGCACATAAATAACGGTTTTTTTTTATAGGGTTGTACAGGTGTAATTTGCATTTCAGATTTAAAAGGGGTGTACATATATGAAAAATACTAGGTTCTCGGGTTGAATCGCATCTGAGATTTTTAATGTCTCGACGTTTCGGCTCCCGCTTTAGAGTCATTTTCAAGAGAAAAAGTGGGTCAAGAAAAAATTGTCAAAGAAAATAATGCTAGGAGTTCGTGGAACTGGTTCGATTCCGGGGTATCAATCTGCCCACTCCCCAGATCTCACCACGATCCGTCTCTAAGGTCTCAATCTGCCTACTCCTTAGAGCGAACTCGCTGGCAGTATCGGACGAAGTGTTATTTATACGAAAGCTGTCTATGGGTGGGAGAGTGGTGGGGGGTTGAGGGTTTGTTGATGGAGGTATCGGAGTAGAACGGCTGCTATCAGGATTATGAGGTGTGGATGAAGATTGTAGGGCTAGCCTGGAGATCAATGATTTCCAAGCGACTGGAAGACGATGACCGTCATCCCTTTTGTTTAGACAATTGGGACGTTTTTCAATCTCAATTGCTTCGCGGATGATTCGCGGTTTCTGGAAAAATGATGGTGCTATGGTTTTGGTGTTATCGAAGTCTATATTATGGTCTGTTAGGAGGCGGTGTTGGGCAAGTGATGATGTGGGATCGGATTTTCTAACTGCAAGACGATGTTCATATATTCTATTGTTAATCCGTCTATTGGTTTGTCCAATGTAGGTTTGGGGACAGTTTGAGCAAGGTATTTCGCATACACCGTGGGAAACATTAGGTATTTGGTCTTTTGGGGTTCTGATTAAATTGGAAATTGTTTGGTGTGTTGTGAATATGGTTTTTATGTTATTGGATTTCAGGACTTTTGAAATTTTGTCTGTGACACCTTTGATGTAGGGTAGGAAAGCTTTTTGCTGAGGAGTTTCTGTCTGTTGAATTTGGGAAGGACTTTGTGCTTTGTGTATGGATCGCGTTATATGTCCTTTGTCGTAACCGTTTTGTAGAAGTGCTTCTTCTAATGTTTGTACTTCGGATTGTCTGTTGTGATTGTCTGTTAGTCTGAGGGATCTAGTTACAAGAGTGTTGACAACGGAATTTATTTGTGATGGATGATGGTGTTGTCAAGCCGATAAAACATATTGGATGAGCGGATCTGTTCACAATCTTTCGAATGAAATGTAAAACTGTGGGTTAAATGTATCTACGTTGTGGGCACGTTAAAGATCCCTACCCCACGACAAACTGTGGGGGTTCGGCGAAATTTCCAGGTTAGGGGTCCCAGTGCCTACACAGACATTGATGAGCTTAGCCCCTGGCCGTCGGTGATTGGCCTTGGTAGCAGAAATATCCCGACGTTAAATAAATGATTTAAAAAAAATATTGTTTATGTTTGATATTAACTCGTGATATTCGGTAATTTATGGTCTTTTCAATATTTTATTATTATTATTTATTTCACACATATTACTTTAGCGTTTCTGTTGAAACGTCGGTAACACAAAGATAGTACTTTACTAAATTGAGTTGGTAACATCTATCTTGGTATCTCAATATCATCGTTACGTTAGTAAATACAAATAACCTAAAATTTCACCGTTATAATTGTTTTCTATGATAACTATCCTTAAACTAGTTAGTCTTGAACAAGGTAATCTCAGAATTCACTGGAAAAAAACTTTGTAAAATTATAAATACTGTTAAATATGAATAATAGCAATAGATAATACGGGAGGCTTAAATTAATACAGGATTACTAATAAACTAAACATAATATTTTTAGTCGCAAACTCCTCTATAAATCCTTATTTTACTATAAGGAACCTAACCAGACTGCAACCAACAGCTACTCTCCGGGCTATGTGCCCCGCCGAGCGCTGAATTACAAGTTACAAGCCTGGCGCGTTAAGTGTAATAATTGCATATTACCATCAAAACGCTAATGCTAAATGCGACTAAAAATATTATGTTTAATATTCCGCCCTCTAAAAGCACATTTGAATTATACTAATAAACTGTTAGTGATATCAGAATTATGCTATATTTGTGTGTTATTGATATAAATATGAAAAATCGTAGCATGAACTTATAGCAAAATTAATTTATAATAAACACATTTATATAAAATTTTTCAATATTTACTATAATAACAGCGTTAGATAAAAAAAAAAGAAAATGAGCAATTTCGGATTTTACAGCATAATTTCCTAACGTTCGGGACAGTATCATTATTCTTCTCCTTGTAAAATGATCGTATTTTTATCTAGTTGTTAGGATAAAAGAAAGGTATACCAATGTTCTGGTAACTCTTACCAGTACAATAATTCAAACCGTAACGGGCGCATAAAGTAACAGCCCCTTTTTCTGGCTGTTAGCACTTTACCAAAGTAAATAGCTACTACTTCTCTCGGCAGTACGATGCGCCATGATCCGCTATACCATATATATAAATACTGTATAGTTTTGACATAAAAATTGCTTTCGAACTGTTATGTCTTAAAAATTAACCATATTATAATTGTTTGTTTATTTTTTTTTTAATACATTTATTTAACGTCGGCCTATTTCCGCTACTGAGGCCTAACACCGACGCCTGTAGACGAGCTACCCCCAACCAGGAATTTTGCCGAACCTCTTCCCTTAAGAAGAGTAGGGATCTTTTACTTGCCTAACATTTAATAGACAAGGGACTGACGGCTTTACAACCCCGCTCCGAAGGATGGTATATCTCCTATAGAACCCTCGCCTAAGGTTGTATAGCTTCCGCGCATACACTGATATACAAGCCGCTGGAAGATGCGTGAGGCGAGGACGCGGTTTCCGTTGGAATGGTCACCCATCCAAGTACTAACTGCGCCTGTCGTTGCTTTACATCGCATACCGAAATATGTACATAGTAAAGACGCACCTACGCTCGCCCCAATTGTTTGTTTATAAAATATGTATTTATAAAGCACTGATTATAGAGGGCGAACAAAACGATAAATCTCTTTATATTTTCTGCATAAAGTTTAGCAAATGACAATGTTTAGCTAAGGCTAGTCTTACATTTAATCTTGACCTAAACCTAAGGCTATAAAATTGAAACTTACACTTATAAATATAAAATAATATAATAATTCATGTACAGTTAATGTTTCAACATTGTTTTCATAACAGTACAACCAAAAATATGAAGCTGGATTTTACAATTGGAATCTAACACGGGACTTGTTGGAGATAAACTTTATTTTCCAAACGTAGGTAAATAATTGATTACTTTACTTGGATTTCTATTTTGTCTTCTAGTAGTACTACCGTAGTAGGGGTACCTTTTCGCCGGCTGGGATATCCATTAAATTATGTAAGAAAAGCAGCAGCACAAAACACATTCCATATGTAATAGAAAAAATTAACGCTACTCATTTTTCCACGTACAAACAATTCCAAAGAGTTTAATCTATATAGGGGAATACATATATAGTGTAACATATGTACAGTCTAGCTTAATAATGCTAGGTACTTTCGATAACTTCTGTCCTTTCTGTCATTATATGAACCTTAATGCCAGAATAGGAAAGAAAATATCGGAAGTACCAGGCATTACTGCATGGGAAAAATAAACTAGTGCAGCACTTTAGAATCGAGAGTGCGTAAGTATCGACTATCGACAACGAAGATTCGATGTGGAACACTATATCGAGGCGACAACACTTCAATACCGACATGCAACATTAGCGAAATACATTGTTTTAGTTCCGAAATCAACAGTAAAGTACTCTTATGTGACATTTTTGTCGGCACTGCAGCACTGTTTTGTCGGCAATGTTTCGACTCGACAGTGTTTCAGCAGCAAATGCCAACTGGATTTTTTCAGCAGGACCACTACATTTATGCCCGCTTCACAGGCATAAAAAGTTGAGCCTTTTGTGCCTCTGAAGAAAAACGTAACGTATCTGTTCGTTGCTAGGAATTTTGAACCTGATCCGAGTCATAGCGTCGTCGGCCTGAAATCCGACACCTTCAGTCCAGGTCTATCAATGCACGTGTTACAAGAAATATAAATATACGCATGTGACCCATACTCATAAATGTGGGTCAATTAAAAGTATATAAATAGAATTTATTACAAATAAAAATAATGCTTGAATCCAGTCAACAAGTACAGGCGCTAATTTTTTCTATTACATATGGAATGTGTTTTGTGCTGCTGCTTTTCTTGCATAATTCGATGGCTATCCCAGCTAGCGAAAAAGGTACCTCTACTACGGTGGTAGTACTACTTGAAGTAAAGACAGAATAGAAATTCAAGTAAAGTAATCAATTATTTACCTACGTTTGGAAAATAAAGTATCCAAGTCTTATACACACTAAATCCCAATGTAATATTTTATTCCCTTTAATAAAAGAGTGGGGGTGGTATAGGGGGTGGCTAATGTAAAAAAAATGTTAGAAGCCCTTGGTTCTCGTATACACACTAAATCCCAATTTAATTTTTTATTATTTAGTCTGGTCGATAGCCGCGTGAGTTAAGGCGCGAGGTGGTAATCGCGATTAATTCCACGGGTGTCGCGCCACCGGGTTCGAATCCTGGTTTCGGCACTGTCGGTTGTATATTCTCGTTTTTCAATGTGTAACCCCCTCCCGCACAAGCCTCTGGCTTCTGGAATTGGGGGGTTGTATAATTTCTGAGTGGTATTTATTTATTCCCTTAAACATTAGGGTGGGGGAGGCAATGGGGGTGATAGAGGGGGGTAGCTGACACCTAAATTTCGTTCTTATATATACACTAAATCACATTTTAATTTTTTTTACTTCGTTTCATAATAATGTGGGGGTGGTATTGGGGGTGACAGTGAGAGGGGGGTGGCTGATGCAAAAATTTTTTTAAGACCTTGACTTTTCGTACGTGCCATAAATTGCAAATTTTTTACCTGCTTGTTTTACCTATTTACCCTTATTTACCCCATTTATCTCCGAACCCTTCAACGGAATTAGATCAAAATGTAATCTAGTTCCAGATCTCGTTATAATACATAAGTGTACCAAATTTCAAGTCAATATCATAAACGGTTGCATAGTAAACGTGCGCACAAAATAAGTTACACACAGACAGACCGACCGACAGACAGACAGGAATTTTTTTCGCTCAAATTTCATATCTCGACGTTTCTATATTTAATTACTTTGGTTGTTGTGACTCAAATAATAACTTGTTTTATATTTATGACCATAATTTATATAATTTTATTGCAAATCTCGCTGACCCAATGTTTTATAACAAAATCTCTCGTATGCATACTAAACAGCTTGCAATAGTGCAATAGAAAATTCACAAAAGGACTGAAGCTTGTTTGATATGCAACAGCACTCCATCAAAGATTATCTGTGGTTTGGTAGCCACAGAGGGTAGGGATTAAACAGGCCTGTAGACCTATCGAATCCGCCCGCTGGTAAACAACTAATTGTCAGTTGAGGAGGGTAATCCTCGATAGAGTACATATACGCAATCTTTCAGTCGAGCCCGCAATTGGCCAACGTCGTATTTTCCAACATTACACATTGTATTAACATGAGTTTTATTAATGGTGTAAGTTATTAAGCATTTATCTGAATACCAAAAAACTAACGAGAAAAACCATTAAATTTATGAAAAGGGATATCGAGGTAATGATGGCGGTGCTGTTTAATTTTTTCAAGTTGGTGGGAACGACGGTGATAAATTGTTATGATATTGTCTATTTGACATGTCTAGTTTTAACGGCGGTTAAGATGTAAAGGATATTATTAACCAGGTTAAAAGCGGCTGGTTGTAAAAATCAGTTGTCCAGCCGATTTTTATAAAGCAAGCAATAATCAGTTCAGACTGTAAACAATAAATACTTATTAATAATTCATCAGAACATTGAACATTCCTCTATATACCGGCTGTTAGAAAAGTATGGGAACGGTGGAAAATCTCGAACAGTTTGCGTCAAATCGAAAAATAAAAAAATACGTGTCATAAATTTTTCAAAAAACTATCTACTGATACGAAAATGACCTTCCCACCCACCACCCTGTGGGTGGGGCGAGGGGCAACTTTAAAATTTTAAATGGAAACCCCTATTTTTTTATTGCGGAATCGGATTCTACGGCAAAAAATACGTAAATTTTATTCCGGACATTTTTTTCGATTCTTGCATGGTGTCCCTGTAATTGCAAAAAATGGAAAGAAAACATTACTGTTTCAAGAGTAGCCTCTTGTGCCCATAAAAAACGTCCAATTCAAAAACTGAAAAACACGTATTTGTTATTTTTATGAAATCTATCCAATGACATTGAATTCGACTTTCCCAACCCTAACGCAGTGGGTGAGGCGGGGGGGCAACTTTGAAATTTGTAATGAAAATCACTATTTTTTATAGCGGATTCGGATTCTACGGCCAAAAATACGTGAATTTTATATCGGGCATTTTTTCGATTCTCGCAAGGTGTCGCTGCAACCGCAAAAAATTGAATGGAAACATGAAAGTTTGGAACGCATACTTAAAAAAATACGAAAAATAAAACTACTGATCTCAGAGTGAATGATTTCCCGAGCTGTTTTGAGAACGGTAAATTTTACACGGTCGTGCAAAATTACAACTATTAACATTCTGTAAATTTATTAGCAGCTAGTAATTTTCAATTTACATTTTTTACAGGGCAATAAAAACCTCGATTAAAAAAAACTAACAGTGGTTTTACCTCTTAATTCAGCCACTTCAGACAAGTTCTTGATCCCAGCCAGTGAAGGCAAGGAGGTAACTCAGCCATTTAAGGCAAGGTGAGGATTTCGGCCAGTTGAGGCAATTAGTTTACAGCTTAACTGCTACACTAGCAGGTTTTAATTTCAAGATTAAAGCATGTGTTCAAAATGTTGCCCACTGACTGAAAAATTTTTAATAGCACTTCTTATTATTTGAGGTGGTATTTCTGCAAAAATGTTTATTATGCGTTGCCTCAGCTCTTCCAAATCACGAGGCTTAGTGAAATAAACCTTACCCTTCACGTAGCCCCAAACAAAATAATCAAGTGGCGCGAGGTCGGGAAATCTTGCTGGCCATTCAATAGTTCCTCTTCGACCTATCCATCGATTTTCGAAAGTACCATTCAAATAGTCCCTAACAATATCCCGATAGTGTGGAGGAGCCCCATCTTGCTGGAACCTTACATTATCGAACTCATCACCAGCAATCTCTTGTATTGCGGGAACTATTTGATTTGTCAACATTTCTTTCTAGGTATTTTTCTCCATTTAAATTTCCATCCATGAAAAACGGTCCTATGATTCGATCCTTGAAGACTCCTGCCCAAACATTTCATTTTTGTGGACACTGCACGTGTGTTTCAAGCATCCAGTGAGGGTTTTCGCCACTCCAATATCTGAAATTATGGTGATTAACTTTTCCACTGAGTTCGAAAGTTGCTTCATCTGAGAAGTTGTCTTCTCTTGTGTAGAGATGACAAAAAATTTGGGATTTGGTTACTCCTTTCCATCATTAATTCACTAAATTCAAGTCGCCGATCAAAATCATCTTCATTTAACTCTTGGTGAAGGTGAATTTTGTAAGGATGAAATTTCAAAAGTTTCAACTTCTTGTGAACTGAAAATGCACTCATATCAAGCTGTTGACTGGCTTTTCTGACTGATAACTTTCGATTTTCAACAAATACCTGGGCCACTTCCATTTGTCCAGCTTCCGATGTTTCAGATTTTGGTCTTCCAGATTTTGGGCGATTTTTATTTTTCCTTGTGTCTAGGAATCGTTTGATGGTACGGGACACAGTAGATCTGGTAACTCCCACTTGATCTACACGGAAAGTTTCGTTAAATGAAATCATAACTTCATCATAGGACCTTTCTTCATCGCCCCACCCTCGCATCATTAAAAGAGAAACTCTCTCTTCCTCTGTTAAAGTAGCCATTATGCAGAAAAAAACGCGAGTACTAATGAAAAATGAAATAACTTTTTCCGTACAAAAGTGCGCTCCTGCCTCTACAAAAGTTGGAAGGAACTGAACGTTCTCGTAGAAATTTCACAAAACAATTACTGTTATTAAGAACACTTTAAAAAAAATCATAAAAGCCAAGATATCACAGATATTGTTTTTTAAACTGAATGTTTTTTTGTCAACACGAGTAGCTAGAGTTTGTAAATATTTACAAACTTTTGAACGCTTAAGGTTTATTTCAATTTTGTGCGATTGCAGCGACACCTTGCGAGAATCGAAAAAAATGCCCGATATAAAATTCACGTATTTTTGGCCGTAGAACCCGAATCCTCTATAAAAAATAGGGATTTTCATTACAAATTTCAAAGTTTCCCCCCGCCCCACCCACTGGGTTAGGGGTGGGAGAGTCGAATCCAATGTCATTAGATAGATTTCGTAAAAATAACAAATACGTGTTTTTCAGTTTTTGAATTGGACGTTTTTTTAAGGGCACAAGACGCTACTCTTGAAATAGTAATGTTTTCTTTCCATTTTTTGCGATTACAGCGACACCATGCAAGAACCGAAAAAAATATCCGGAATAAAATTTACGTATTTTTTGCCGTAGAATCAATCAGATTTTCCATTTGAAATTTTAAAGTTTCCCCTCGCCCCACCCACAGGGTGGTGGGTGGTGAGGTCATTTTGGTAGTGGATAGTTTTTTGAAAAATTTTTGACGTATTTTTTTATTTTTCGATTTGATGCAAGATTTTCCACCGTTCCCATACTTTTCTAACACCCGGTATGTATTACTATTATTTGTATTATTGCTAGAAGCAAAATAGTGAAATTTATATACCAAAATCAAATAAGATTTGATTTAATTTGCAATTAAAATATCATAATCACTCTGCCACATGCTTAAGAATTTATAACTCGCACACTGTTCATTGGTTATTGGGATCGGTTTCAGGATACCGCCAATCGATTACGAAAATCCTCCAAATAAGTTTTTATTTTATGTATTATTGGATCAGGAAGAAATATCATAAGCGTCAAGGTTTTCGATCGTTTCCCCGGCAGTCACGTTGCAAAACCAACATGTCAATCTGAAACTATGTTAAGGCTTGTGATCTGGGAGTGATAGAAAATGTGATTTCTCCTGTCGCTACCATTACTGGAGCTCGATTCCATTAAAGCCTACATCTCGGAAATTGTTTTCAGATGTCACGGCGCACTGGCAAACTTAAATTATACCTGCCCGAGATATTATGACAAATATACCTAAAAATAAATGAGTCGTGGTGTCGTGGAGGACAAATTGCTTTTAATGTTACACAAAGAAGTAATCGAAAATAGATGAGCTACTTCTTACGCGAACTTAAATGCTCAGAAACACTTTATTGGAGATATCGGTTTACATAGCACACAACATCATTTTAATTTGGTAACTTACGTAAAGATGATTTATTACACTCTTTCCCCGGAACGAATTATATGGAAAAAGTGTAAATGCGTGTGAAAAGTATTCGATTTCGCAAAGAACGGTATTATCTTAGAAAGCAAAAATTTAAGAAAATGTATAATTTTGTACTTATATAATACTCGCCAAGATGTGCATATTTTTGGCGAAATAATATCAATTTTATATAAATAAATGATATACGAGGTGTCCCAAATTACCCGCATTCCCTTTTAGGTGGTGATTCTACATACAAGAATAGTAAGAAAATTCTCTATTTTTTTTTCAAGAAATATTCCTTAGGGAGCTACGACCTTCTGAAGATGACGTTCAAATGTAAGCTTTTAATGGTTATCTCGAAATACTTTGAGAAACTATTGGGTCATTTTTATCAAATCTCAGATATAAAACAACATGTTGATTTTTGGGGGCGTATATCGTTCCCCAAATAACAGATCTTTGGATTTAGTAAATTACTTGGATGATCCTTTAAACGTTGACGAAATCTGTAAATAGGAAACTATCACAAAGTGAGATATAAATATCGATTATGAAAAATATACGACCAACTCAAGAAACAATCAATGATAAATATACAAGCAGCTGGATTTAAATAAATCGCAACGGAAGACCATCAAATCAAAAAATGATTATAATATAGATTTGGTGAAAACAACAATACCTCAGAAAACTGCACCTGCCGCACCTGTTCTATGCTCTGCCAAATAATACAAAAGAAGCTCCAACGTTAACATTATTTAATAGAAAAATAATATCCCATTTACATAGTGATTAGCTAAGAAATCCTAGAAAAATATACATTATATTGTTAATACATTATTGTAAATTGTAAGTAACTATATTTGATAAATAAGTTATTATTAACATTTTTATTATTATTTATTCATTATTTGATAGAATTATGAGGTATGATAGGTAGACCGGATCAAATTACAAGTTATGCGACAAATTAGATGTGATGATTTTTCAATCCTCGCAGTTTTTTACAAATAAACTATTTTTTTAAATCATCAACTGCCAATACCAACTTAGGTTCTCATATGTCAATATATTATGCAATATTTTATTTTTGCAATACTCTGTCTCCAGATTTTCATTTGTCATATGCTTCGTGATATTTATATTTACTGATTACCTATTGTTGCGTGTTTATAATCTCCAGTAAACACCTCCTATGTAGGTCCAATAATTTGCAAAAGGAATCTTCACAAACCACTGATTTATTAATCACTTAATTTTACAATAACTAATCCTTAAAATAACATAACTAATTATACTTTAATCTAACATAAATTCTCTACTTTAAATCACAACTTAATAGCGTTTCTTATTTCATCTTATCACTTGCTTGTCTAATATAAAACGGTGGCGTAGGCGTGCAACACTGCCCCCTCCTTAAGCCTGAACGTCCCGGTCAGGTAATTCAGAGTCCCCAACATGCTTCGCCAATCTGTCCAGGTGCACGACTTTCATGTTGGACTTCTTACTTCGTTGAATTCGATAGTCATTAACCCGGATGATGACAGAATACGGCCCTTCATGAGGTGGGTGAAGCTTCGGAGATCTTCCCTTCTTTTGCTATGGGTTACATACCCAAACTAGATCTTTCTCCTTGAATCCTGCTGACGTCCTCTTCCGGTCATAACGAGCCTTCATTCTGTCACTAGCTATGGTAACTTGGTTTCGAACTTACTCTTGGACATTCCTCAACCGAGCAGTTGTTCGAGTCTTATGAATGCCCAACATTTCACAAATTTTCTGAAATATTCCTGACTCAGAGTTTCTCCCTTGATCGGAATGTAGTTTCAGGGGTACACCAAATATCTACAAGGTTATTCACCAGAACTCGAGCAACAGTAACTGCTTCCTAATTTGGAATGGCATAGGCTCCGATATTCTATTGCTTCATTTGGCCTCTACTCCTTGTCTGTGGCTCTTTGGTGGCTGCACAAACCTTGCATTTGCGACACCAAACCTCCACATCTTGATGGCTATTTATCCAATAAAATTGTTCCCTTACTTTAGTCAAGATCTTATTAATGACTAAATGCTCCCCGGCGATTCGATCATGTATTTCCTGAAATACTTTCGGGACACGGCACCTGGGTATCACCAGCCGCATGGTAGCTTCCTTCCCATTTGGGCATTCCCATACTCTCTTTAACAGACCCTCCTTGAGGGAGTCCCATTGCGCCCATAATGCTTTAAGCTCGACACTCTTGTCTGAAGCATCCTTCCATTCTGGTCACGTCCCTTTTTCTTTTGCCTTTAATATAGAACCAATTACGCTGTCATTCAGTTGTTCCTCCCTTAGAATATCTTTTGTCCAATCTATCTAAACTGTGTTCACTGTTACCATGCCCTGTGCTTTTTCAACCCGATAACAGTGCTTGCAGTCATCTTTGCACGGTCTTCTTGATAGAGCATCTGCATTTTTATGAGATTTTCCAGATTGGTGTTCGGTTCTGAGGCCATACTGCTGCAATCTGTCTATCCAACGAGCCAGTTGACCTTCTGGGATTTTCAACTGCAATAGCCATTTTAATGCAGCATGGTCTGTCATGATTTTGAAGTGTTGTCTGTAAACATACTGGTGAAAATGGTCCACGGATTTAACAATTGCCAATAGCTCCTTCCTTATAATTTCTCTCCGGTTTGGACAACATCTTACTGAAATACTCATTACCTTTTCCTCTCCATTTTGGATATGAGGTAGTGCACATCCAACTGCGGAATTGCTAGCGTCCGTGTCAAGAATGTACAGGCCCTTTTGTTGGGGATATGCTAGCACTCGACTACTGCATAACGCTGCCTTCAGCTTCTTCCATGATGCTTCGCACTCCGATGTCCACTGATATTTAACATTTTCCTCCTTTAGCTGGTACAGTGGCCTCGGTATATCTGCAAATCCTTCCACAAAACGTCTACAGTAAGTGCAGAGACCAAGGAAGCTGCGTAATTATGAACAATTGAAGGTCTTGGCCAATCTCGTACCGCAGAATTTTTGTCTGGGTCTGTCTCCATTCCCTCTGAAGATACAACATGGCCAAGGAATTTAACTTCTTTCTGGAACAGGAGAGAATATGGTGGATGGAAAGATATTTCCTGTTTAGCAAATAAATTAAATTCGTTAAAGATCTGTTGACTGTGAAATAGAAGACAGAGAAACTGAGATAACGATCGCACAATATCAACAATACAAAGGTTCCTTAAATTAAAAATATAGTGGTTTGTTACAATTATTGAAGAATGGCTTTCCATACAAGTTTTATAATTACTAAAAATAAGTGATGATAATAATAATAATGATTGTTCACGCCTTATTTCTACTTATTAACTAGACATAATATTTTTAGGCAATGTACTATTTGTTGTTACAATGAATGAATGATTATATAGTTGGCGAATAATGTGTTGATAGTTAGATATATATGACAGATGTCCTGTATTTTGCAAGGGTAATAAATTGCAATTATTATTGTAAAAACCGCAGTATTATTACCGCATACAACCAAAAGATACAAAATTCAATTAAACATATGGTCCTTCGAGCCGATATACCAGTGCAAGCCAAGAAAATATAGTCAAAACACGAAAATTTGCAAATCTTGAAAACGCTTGTCAGAAACGCAAACAGAACGACGAATAGCAGCCTACGTTCTTAGCAGCTAGCAGTTACATACGAAGAATTGTGTAGCGGCTACATACGAAGAATTGTGTAAAGCTCAACGACTGGGTCTGGATAGTGTTAAGGCTAGTAAACTCATCATCAAACTGTAAGTTTGTTCCCAAAAACAAAATAATTCTTTTCATATTTCCAAAAGTTAAACAATTAGCTTCATATTTTGATAGCTTAACCAAGCATATTTGATTAATATAATAGCGATTATTTTAAATATGAGTCCTGCAAATTTAAAAAAGCTAATAAAAACGCGTGATATGCTAAAACAACGCCAAACTCGCTTTAAATGTCACTTGGATGCATTTTTGCACCCTACCGAGGACATACCACTTAATCAAGTGGAAAACGCTGATATATTAGAATTAGAAATGAGGTTAGATACGTTTCAAACTACATTTCAAGAGTTTGAAGATGTGCAAGCTTCAATCGAAGATCAAACAGAAAATGTAGAGGAGAATTGCCAGGAAAGAGAAACATTTGAAAAAATGTATTTTTCATTAACTGCTAAATGCAAACAGTTTATTCAAAATTATTATAAAGCTATAAACCCACCGGCTCTCGAAGCAGCGCATAGTACAAATAAGCCTGGCCACTCTGATAACGATGCTGTACCCCGTATGCAAAATATAAAATTGCCTGAAATTAAATTACCAAAATTTTCTGGAGCTTATGAAAATTGGCTAGAGTTTAGGGATACCTTTGACTCTTTAATTAATGTGAGTCCTTCTTTAACTGAGATTCAAAAATATCATTACTTGCGTGCAGCATTAGAAGGTGGTGCATCACAGGTAATACGCTCGTTGGAATTTTCGGCTTCTAATTATTCTGTAGCATGGGATACTTTATTAAACAGGTACAACAATGAAAATGTACTTGTACATAATCATGTTAAGGCAATTTTTGATATTCCAACTTTAAGTCATGAATCTTATTCAGAGCTAAGAAAAATGCTAGACATTCTTTCAAAACATCTCAGATCTTTGCAAACTCTTAAGCAGCCCATCGCGCATTGGGATACTCTTTTGATTTATATTTTAACTAATAAATTGGACAAAGCCACAGCGCGCGAATGGGAGGAGAGTAAGGTAAATGTTCCTTTCAAAAATAATACAAATATATTACCTACTTTAGATGACTTTAAAAGGTTTATAAAAATTAAAGCAGATTTGTTGGAAACTTTAAATTTAACCTCTGAAGTAAAACATAACAAAAAACAATACTATCGAGAATCTCGTACTACACATGCGTCTTATCAAGCCAATACATCTAATGCAAAAACATCATGCACTGTTTGCAAAGGTGAACATTATATCCAAATGTGTCCAGAATTTTTAAAACTTTCAATTAATGACAGAATTGAAAGGGCAAGAAAATTGAGGTTATGTCTAAATTGCCTGCGTGGTAATCATTTATCAAAGTATTGCTTTGCTGGACATTGTAAAAGGTGCAAAAGTAAACACAATACACTGCTTCATTTTGACGATAAAACATGCCCTAACGAAAGTAAAGCCGGTTGTAGCAATCCTAATGTACATGCAAATTCCAGTAGTGTTACTCAAGCCGTTCTTAATGAATGTAGTCAATCTCTTAATTATTCTGTAAATAATCAAGGAGAACATTCGACTATTTTATTGTCTACCGCATTAGTACAAGTAATGGATCAAATGGGGTGTCCACATATCTGTAGAGCTTTACTAGATTGTGCATCGCAATCACACTTTATTACTGAAGACTTATGCATGAGGTTAGGCTTAGAGAAAACCGCAATTAACCTTACAGTTATAGGAATCAATCAAGTGACGTCATACATAAACAAACAATGCAATGCTTCAATTGAGTCGATGTATAATTCCTTTAAAACTACTATTTCTTGTTTAGTTTTGCCTAAAATTAATGAACGTATGCCTAGCCAACCTATAAACATTTTGTCCCTTAATATTCCGAGTAATCTCAAACTTGCTGATCCTGATTTTTATAAATGCAACAAAATTGATATTCTCTTAGGGGCAGGAATATTTTATAACCTTTTATGTGTAGGACAAGTACATTTGGGTGCAAATCTTCCAATTATGCAAAAAACAGTTCTTGGTTGGGTTGTGTCAGGCCCAATTAGAACAAATAATGTTTCCAATCAAACCCATTGTAATCTTGTTTCCAATTCAGACTTGCAAGATAATTTGAAGAAATTTTGGGAAATCGATGAACTTTCTATTGAAACTCCCCTGTCTACCGATGAAAGGATGTGTGAGGATATTTTCCTGCAAACTACAAAGCGTGATGAAAACGGGCGATTTATTGTTCAAATTCCTTTAAAGCATTCACCATCCTCCCTAGGAGATTCACAACAAATTGCTCTAAGTCGCTTACATTCTATAGAATCTAGACTAGGCAAAAATGCCCATTTAAAACAAATGTATGTGGATTTTATGAATGAATATCTTAACCTTGGTCATATGTCCAGAGCTTCAAATTTTGATCAGTCTGATCACTCTTATTTCTTACCACACCACGGTGTTCTTAACGAACAAAGTCAAACAACAAAACTCAGAGTAGTGTTTGATGCCTCAGCTCGTTCAGAGTCGGGTATATCTTTAAACAACTTGCAATATATAGGTAGAACTATTCAGGACGATTTGATTTCCATTCTATTGAGATTCAGACAACATTATGTAGTCATTTGTGCTGATTTGATAAAAATGTACCGACAGATATTGGTCGATCCGCAGCAGAGATCATTGCAAAAAATTCTTTGGCGACAACATCCATTCCAGGAGGTGCTTACCTATCAACTTAATACAGTTACATATGGTACAGCTTCAGCCCCTTGGTTAGCTGTAAGGTGTCTTAAACAGTTATCTGTAGAGAATGCAAATTCTTATCCTAAAGCGTCAAATACTATAGAACATGATTTTTATATGGACGATTTACTGTCTGGCTGTGAGACTGAGGAAGAGGCTATGCAACTATGTGATGAAATCTCTGTAATTCTCAAATCTGGATGTTTCCTTATGCAAAAGTGGGCGTCCAATAGTAGCAAAGTCTTACAACATGTAAAGGCTGCAAATCCTTCAGCAATTTTAAAACTTGGTGAAAACGGAAGTACAAAAACTTTAGGACTATACTGGTCTAGTTCCTCTGATACTCTGATGTATACCATTGGCTCACCAAGCTACAAATCCATCACAAAAGGATCTGTGCTTTCTGATATTGCACAAATTTTCGATCCGTTTGGTTTACTGGGCCCTTGTATAATTATTGGAAAAATCATGCTGCAAGAATTATGGATGGTGAAACTGAGTTGGGATGAAGCGTTGCCGTCCAATTTAAACACGAAATGGCGGAAATTCAGGCAACAACTCTTAGAATTAAATACATTGCAAATTCCTAGACTTGTATTATGTTCAGAAATAAAACGAGTAGAAATTCATGGGTTTGCTGATACATCCTTGGTTGCATATGGTTCTTGTATTTATATCCGCAGTATAAGTCAATCTGATTTAATTCAAGTGAGCTTATTATGTTCCAAAACAAGAGTCGCTCCACTAAAGTCTCTTACCATACCAAGACTAGAGTTATGTGCGGCATTATTGCTTGCCCAATTAGTTAAAAAAGTGAAAAACTCAATGAATATATGTTTTGACGACTGTTTTCTCTGGAGTGATTCAACTGTATGTCTTTGTTGGATAAAAACTCAGCCAAATCTTCTGCAAACCTTTCTACAAAATAGGGTGGCTCAAATTCAAACCATTACAAATCCAGATGAATGGAACCATGTACGAACAAGTGACAATCCCGCGGATTTACTTTCAAGAGGTGTGTATCCTAATGATCTTCCAACAACCACAATTTGGTGGTCTGGCCCTACTTGGTTGAGCAAGCCTCAAAACGAATGGCCTCAGTCCACTTTTCATTTTCAAGGTGAGCTACCCGAGCTTAAAAAACAAAGTGTGTCTTTGCCTTTAATGAGACAAATGGAATCATTTCCAATGCATCACTTTTCTAGTTTGGCTCGGCTACAAAGAGTAACAGCAATGTGCGTAAGATTTATCTTTAACTGCAAGCAACAAAAATGTAATAGAAAGTTAGGCCCTCTAAGTGCAACCGAACTAAACAAAGCACTAATTCGTCTCGTAAAGATTTCCCAAAACGAAAGTTTTCCTGACGAGTTGTCGACACTTACTGGAAATAAGCCATTGCATAAGAAGTCATCACTACTTAGTCTAAACCCTTTTATAGATTCTAATGGTATTTTAAGAGTGGGAGGCAGATTACAAATGTCATCTTATGAATATGAGAAAAAATATCCAGCACTTCTCTCTAATAAACATCATTTTACAACACTTGTCTTTTTACATGAACACTTCCGTCTATATCATATTGGTCCACAACAATTACTTTACGCAGTGCGGGAACGCTATTGGCCTCTTTCAGGTAGAAATCTGGCTAGAAAAATCGTACATTCCTGCATAAGATGTTACCGAATTAATCCTGTGTCGAAGGCTCCAATTATGGGCGTATTACCTAAACCTAGGGTTTGTCCTGCACCAGCATTTACCACAACAGGTATTGACTACGCTGGGCCAATTTTGGTAAAGGATAAGAAAGGCCGGGGAGCTAAAACGTCTAAAGCATATATCAGTCTATTTGTTTGCTTCACTACAAAATCAGTGCATATCGAACTAGTAAGCGACCTAACCAAAGATTCCTTTATTGCAGCATTTAGACGTTTTACTTCACGCCGAGGCAAACCATCTGACGTGTATACAGATAACGGTACCAATTTTGTAGGGGCAAAGGCAGAATTGACAGAGTTAGCTAGTTTCATAATGCAAAATGAAACCGAATTACAAGAATCTTTGACAAATACGGGAGTAAATTGGCATTTTATTCCTGCCTTTTCTCCTCACATGGGTGGAATTTGGGAAACCGGTATCAAAGCAGCTAAAGGACATTTAAAGAGAGTTTTGGCAAATGCACTGCTAACTTTCGAAGAATTGTACACGATTTTAACCGAGATAGAAGCTATTCTTAATTCGAGACCAATTACACCGATTTCTTCCGATCCCAACGATTACTCTGCATTAACTCCCTCACATTTTTTAATCGGGAGACCAATTAGTTCCTTACCAGACCCAGATCTGAAAGACATTGCAATACCAAGACTTTCCCGATATCAACTACTGCAACAAATACAGCAACATTTCTGGGACAGATGGTCTAGGGAATTTATAGCCGAACTGCAATCACGAACAAAATGGAAGGTCAGTCAGACGTCTTTAGAAGTTGGCTCTTTAGTGGTGTTAAAGGATGACCATCTGCCCCCTCTAAAGTGGCATCTAGGAAGAGTTCTATCCCTACACCGAGGTCCAGATGGCATCGCTCGAGTGGCAAACGTACAAACAACCAGTGGTGTAGTGCGTCGATCCTTTTCAAAAATTTGTAAATTGCCAGTCGATTGTGAAAAGTGAAATAAATATTTGACTTTCAAGATACTGTAATAACCAGAGATGAGACCGTTGCACATGATAACAATTTATATATATTTATACGATTTATTGTTAGAATCTATCAATGTTATGTTTATTTTTGAAAGTTGACCCTTTCAAGGCGGGGGGCATGTTCACGCCTTATTTCTACTTATTAACTAGACATAATATTTTTAGGCAATGTACTATTTGTTGTTACAATGAATGAATGATTATATAGTTGGCGAATAATGTGTTGATAGTTAGATATATATGACAGATGTCCTGTATTTTGCAAGGGTAATAAATTGCAATTATTATTGTAAAAACCGCAGTATTATTACCGCATACAACCAAAAGATACAAAATTCAATTAAACAATGATATTTATTTTACTATGCTGGATACGAACAATGTACATATGGTAAGTCAGGTATAACAATCACAATTTAAAATTCTATAACATATCGAATAGAAATTTTCAGAATTTTTATTAGTCTGCCTGCCTGTCTGTATGCTTGTTCCAGCATAATTCGACCTTATAGATTTGTGAGATTTTGTACACGTGTAGATATATTTCCAACTGTAGTAGAATACTTTATGTATATATGGAATGTAATGAAGGAGTGGGGAAAATTGGTAGGGGACGGTGAGGGAAACTGAAAAAAATGGACGCAAGTAGATTACGAAAAAGTGGTAAATATAGTGGCAAAGTGGGTAAAAGCAAACGAAGACGGCGGGAAGATGACGGACGTGGTGTGATAGTGCAGTAATAGTAAGGGAAATGGTGTGATTGCCATTCAAGTGTAGTCGCGGGTACAATTCAGTTATAAACAGATCTTTTAGTATTGGCTTTCTGCAACGTGGCTGCTATTGGTTACAGTATTCTTATATCTTCTTTGTGGGAGATGACAAGATGATAAGAAAGAACTTTTGTTTCTTTTTAAACATTAATGTCTACTACTTCTATAATTTTGAATTTTTATATTTTGAGTTTCTACTGAAAAGTAAAATATTTAAACTTATTTGACAGTAAGCTAAAATTGTTTATTTCATGTTTAAGAAACGCAAGGAAAAATTACTTTTAAATATTTACGTAAGCTAGGTTTTCATTTGGAACTGACTTAACGAAATAGGGAGAATGTCAGGTTTCAATTAGATAGATTAGCCACACATTATGCATTTAATGAGATTTTCTAGAGAAAATGTATTGGAACAAGTGGGCCGGGTAATTGGTTTAATAGATTACCAAATCCCTCTATTTGCTTATATGGGGTTTTTCAGTAAATTAAGGATGTTCTAACAATAATACTGAGAGCTTGCTTGTACTTATAATTCAAATACATGCGCAAATAGCATATTTCCCTTGATCTGCAATGTCTAATACCGCAAATATCGTAGAAAAAAAATTGTTATCCCGTTAGATATTGAAATTCAATTAAATTTCAAAATATCCGGTTTTGTAAAAAAAATTAAAAGCAATAAATTCTAACGTACCGAAGTCCCTGTTAGCTTGAGGAAAAACTGTTGTATTTGAAAACTTTCTGCCAGTAAATATAAAAATTATTAAATATTTTAGTAAAAAAAAGTACACCTAGGAGACGTTGCAACTCTTAGTAAGTGTCTATTAAAAAAAAATACAAATACGTATATAATTAAATATGTAACGAATATACTTAAAAATATAACTTGTACCAAGGTGTATTGAAGTCTTTAAAAGTTGTCTAGGTACCTCAACATGAATGGCCCGTAGCTCTGTTTAAGTAGACAACCACACGCTGTATCCTGGACCCAAAGACTGCGGGCTTCCTCGTGTGAGGGCTATTTTTTACAAATAAATATCTTCTGTGTCTGAAAATCATTTTCAGAAAAGTGAACACAGCTTGAACACTACACTCGAGTACACTACTTGACGCATATCTCACTAATCACACCTTAGCATCATCAAGAGATGATTAAAACTGAAAAATGCTGCGTAACATACTAATAATTGTTTCTTCAAATTTACAAATGTAGCAGGTAATTGACTTATGTTCAGGAACTGCACAGAGCTTCCAATGGAGTAACGAAGGTATACTGTTTCTTACTTCTCAAAATTCAACAAAACCATAATAAATAAGCCTTTCCAAAATTAGCGCCAGACACAACATAAACTCTAGGGCATACTAATATTAACCATTAAATGCATTAATTAACTGAGCAAACCCTACGGGAGAATAAGCTTTACATATAAAATATTTGATTTCAACGTTGACTCCATATTTCCAAATAACAGTTTTAAGTAAACATCAGTTATTAAATCAAATATAAACACGGCTGAATAATTAGCTCTGATGTCGCTGAAAGTATTCCATACCAATAAGCTAATGAAGCTTTGATTATTATCCAATAATTATATCGCAGTCGTCCCTTCCATTCCAAGATAATAATGTGGCTTATGTAGTTATTAATGCCATTGTTTACATCTCCCACGAACCGACGGACAATTTCTAATATTACTTGCACTTTCGCTATTTGCATAGAATACGCTGCTTGTACACAGGATCTACCGCAGAACATACCACGGTTAGCGTTCCTGGGATTTCGTCGCGTAACGCTAGTTCACAATTTAATTGTTTGCCAATTTTATCAAGGCGGTATTCCCGCATTTACTGGCAGAATTAGCAGAGAATCAAGTTTACATAGGATTTCATTTGTGAGGTGTTTTCTAAACATAAATCTGTTGGATATCCAGTCGACCAAATTATTGAAGAAACGTTTGATATTTTAAATAGTCCTATTCCACTGATCTAGGGAATTGACCCTTCTTCGCGTTCGGTTATATACTGATAGATAATAGTATATTTTATACTTAATAGAGAAAGGCCGGAATGTGACTTTTTCCACGAGATATACGTACTATTTTTCCGCAAATCGTTTAAAAAACGAAATAAATTAATATTTTGTTTAATTTTGAGAAAAATTGAGAATTGAGGGTATGGAAAAATCGTGACACGAAGTGGAGCGACTTTTCCTACGTCCTTAATTCGAGCAAAATTTTCATGGAAAACAGGTTTCAATCACTCAAAAAAATAATTACCCGAGTAGAAAATCAATCTCATGTATATTACGGAACAATAATATATGACGTAACTGGTTATTTAAAGTATAAAAAATAACAATCTATAACAAATAGAAACTTTTTCAAATGTTTTTCTAACATCAAACATATTTATTGTATCTATAGTCCAGGAGTCGAACGAACTACTGAATGTATGCGCCTGGTAGACAATGCCAAAATGGAAATGGCCAAAAGCCACCCCCAAAATCCCCTTTTCCGTGAACTCGTTTATTTTTCGCAGTTTTTCGACTAATTGATGTTCCCTCGAGTAGAATGGAAGGTCCCTCGAGGGATTTGACCTCAGCCACCTCTATTCCAGACTTTCACACCTGTAGGGGATTGGAAAATTGATATTTTTTTGTGAGAAAAAAAATGATATTTTACAGGAGGTGTTTCTGTGAGGAAGGTGCCAGGTGACCAGGGTTATGTAACCATCCCCGGAGGTTGTTTTCACCCTTAAAAGGGATGTAGAAATTTTTTTTTTTGAAGAAAATAATATTTTGCAAGAGGCGTTAGGAAGGTGGTAGGTGACCAGGATTGTGTAACCACCACCGGGGGTTGTTTTCACCCTTCAGGGGGTGGATATTTGATTCTTTTTGAAAAGAAATTATTATTTTGTAGGAGGTGTTTCTTTTGATATTTTACAGGTGGTGTTTTTCTGAATAAGGTAGTAGGTAACCAGGGTTGTGTAACCACCCCCGAGGTTTGTTTTCATCCTTCAAAGGGATGGATTTTTTGGGAGAGGAGGGGAATTAATGTGTAATCAACTCTGGAGGTTGGCTTCGCCATTCAATCTATAATTGAATCAATTCCGAGCGTTATTAAAGTGGTTGCCAAATAATGTACTTTGACTAGCCTGCCATATTATTTTTTCAAGATTAAAACTTTGAAAATATGCAAATCGTGTGTACGGCTACGGTGTTTTTGCGTACTTCTTATAACATTTGTTTCAGTAGCGAAAAGTAACGAGTTCCGATTTTTTCAATACATTTGATAACATAACGCTCTTCATAGTGGGAAACATTTGCATAATAAACATTATCATCTGTCCCGCAATTTTGACAGTACAAATTTGCAATCATGAAGGAAAATGGAGGTGAACCGACTTGTCTCATCTGCTCGGAGAAAGGTGAATGGTCTAAAGGAGCAGTCCATCCAGTATAGCTCTCTGAAATACAGGGGCGTAGATTTCATCTCATGAGCACGGTCCGAGGGGATCAGATGATGCAAGCGTCCAAACTTCCATCTCCAATGCTCCTACAAAATATATTAAAACAATTTAATGAACATGTTTTTTGTACTGTTTTTCAATTGTAGACACGGAAAAAATTTAGAAAAAAGAGAAGAAAATATTTGTAGCATAACTAGAAAACGTATCAATACTTTTTTTTTCCGGCGGGGGTCCTACGGCTCCTCCGCATCCCGCATCTCTGTCTCCATAATAGTTTATTCTGTGTATCCTCTTCTGTCAAGTTCCTTTCAGTCATACTCCTCTTAATACTTTGACACCATCTAGCTCGGAGTCTTCCTCATTTCCTTCTTCTATTGGATATGTAATTGAACACTCTCTTGGGGATTCTCTCATTATCCATTCTCTTCATATGTCCGTACCAGACAAGTTATCTTTGTTCAATTACTTGGGTTATTTTTCCTTTTTTGTTCGTTCTCTCTCTTATTTCCTCATTGCTAATGTGTTCTAATCGGGATACCCTGGATGCTCATCTGAGAAAGTCCATTTCAGTGGCTTCGATCCTTTTCCGGTTTCTCTCCGTGTTTGTCCAACATTCTAACCCATAGATTGTGATTGGCTCTACTATCGATTTGTAGATATTGATTTTAGTTCTTAATCCGATTTTAGTGGGCCAGAGAAGGGGTTTAGTTTGCGAATTGCTGTTCTCCCTGAATTCACACGATGTGCTATGTCTTCATCGCACGTTCCACCTTCGCTGAAAATACTTCCCAAATGCTTGTACGTATCGCTATTTTTAACGGTAATATTATCTGATACTTGGAGATCAGATGGTTGGACTCCTGACACCAAGTATTCGGTTTTTTTTCTATGTATGCTTAATCCCACTTATTGAATTCCTCTACTAATTTCCTGGTCATGTAATAAATGTCTTCCTCGTCGCTAGCAATTACTACTTGATCGTCCGCAAATAAGAGAGTGTATGAGCATTCATCATCTATTTGAATTCCCATGCCACTGCATTTGTTCTTCCAATTCTCTAGTGCGGTTTGTATATATATTTTGAATAGGGTGGGCGACAAACAGCACCCCTGTTTAAGTCCTTTGTCAATTCTAAACTCCTGAGAAATTTCTTTTCCGACCTTTACCCTTGCTCTGACGTTTTTGTAAATACTATACACTCTTCAAATGTATATAGGGTTCATTTCTCTATTAGTTAGGGTTTCAAATAGTTGGGTTAGTGGGACATTGTCATATGCCTTCTCTAAGTCTATGAGTACTAAATGGATTTCTAGATTTCTATCGGATCGTTTCTCCATTAACTGTCGCATAGAAAATATATTGTCGATACACGATCTTCCCGCTCGGAACCCGCTCTGCTCTTCGCTGTCGTTTATTTCCTCTTCAATTCTACTTTTTAGAATTCGGCCGTACAACCTTCCTATTGCGCTGGTTACGCTAATACCTTTATAGTTATTGCAGTCTTGTTTATTACCCTTTTTGTAAATGCAACTAATTAGAAAGATATTAAAGTCTTATGGTACTTCTTCTCCTAGCAGCAACAATTTGTTGAAAATTATCGCCGATATTTCCCACAAAATACTTGGCCCATATTTCACCAATTCAAAAGGAATGTTTCCTGGCCCCGCCGATTTGTTATTTTTCATTCCCTTAACCACCATTTCTACTTCCCTTGGAGAGATCGGTTACACATTTTCGTATCCATCTATATTTCGTTCTTGATATATTGTTCGTTTATATTTAACTCTGTTTTCTGTTAGCAGTTCTCGATAGTGTTCTCTCCACTGGTTCATACTGATTATGGGAATGTTGGCTCTTTCGGATCTGTTTGATCGTTTACTCTTTATTGTTTTCCAAGCCTCTCTAACTTTTGTGCCTTCCAGGTAACTTTTGACATTTTCTGTCCCACATTTCTTGATTTGCTTTGGCCACCTTTCTTTTAACTTCTCTATTGCTTCTTACGTAACCCTTTCTGTCTTCCGCGTCCTGCGTACTCAGCCATCTGTTATATAGCCGCTTTTTATCCGTCACCATCCGCTCAATTTCATCGGCCCACCATTCTGGATTTTCCTTCTTTACTGTGTCTAATATTCCTATAGCCTCTTCCGCTGCATCGTGCATCCTATCTCTAACTTCACTATATAGGCCTTCCGCAGTGTATTCGTTGATGTTCTGAAATTGTTCTAGTTTGTGCACTAATCTTATTTTATATAGGAATTTTGCCTAGTCTTGTTGTAAACTTTCCAAGTTGTATTTAATTGTCTCTAGAGTTTCATTCTTTCCTTCTTCGCTCTTCTATGCATGGCGTCTTTTAAACTCAAAATGATGCATACCAGTCCAGATGCCCCGGTGAGAAGCCGCAAAATCGCGCGGAGGGGATGAAACCACCCCTTCCAATGAATAATTGTATTTTATCGATGCTGTGCGAAAATCTCGTTTACTTGGAATCCTTTAAAAAATATGTATGTGTAGATACATATGTATATAAATATTTACGTATACATTTTAATAATATATATATATATATATACATCCATGCCAATACATCAATGTTATTACCTTTTCTCATCGTGCAGAAAAAAAAATTATCGCACAGCATCGATAAAATACAATTTTTCGTCGGAAGGAGTGGTTTCATACCCCCCTCACCCGGGTTTCTGGACTGGTATGCATCATTTTCAGGATATTTCTGGGAAAAAAAACCCTGAAAAGAAATCAGTCCCGCATTGCAAATAGTGGAAAACGCGTTCCGGGTGTGGTTTTTAGCCAATAGGGGTTAAATCATAGGGTTAGGGGAGCTGGGACCCCGCGCAATCGATTCAGTGCCAAAAATTACGTAGGGGAACATATATCGTGGTACTGTATTAAAACTGGACTGATTTTCCTCTTTCGGACCTGACCGATGATGAATTTTTCATTCCAAGAACTCTCCAGGAACTGGTAGATGCAGTCAATACTGCGTCATTATATTTGCTACGACAAAAGAGAGAAAAAAAACGAGTGTGCATAATGTTGCAATGGCATAATTCTTAGAGACCTCCCAGCTAGACACTGTTTTATTTTGTCGAATAAAAACAGAAAAAATACGTATAAAAAATATGGGCGGAAAATTGTACATAATTTTATAATAATTGTTAAATATTTCATTTGTGCATTTAATAAGCGCATTGAACACGCGTCCAGATTTTATGTATTTGTGTTCAGCAATTTGTATTAAATAAATAATAAAAAGGTGTTCGCGTCTATTTTCCATTTAAAGGGTGTTTCCAAAATGATGAATCCATGTAATGCAGATAATAAATGAACAGTTAAGCACCTTTTTAATTGAACCATTATATATAAATAAAGAGTATATTTGTAATTTGCTCCATTACATGTTTTTTCTTTCCATTAATTCCTAAACCTATCCAAACATTCGCCGTATTCCAAAAATAAAATGAAAGCATTGCCTATTCAGTTCAATATCTACTCGTTATGAATTATTAAAACCGCTGCCCAAGTAATCACTATTTCCACATCCAGATTTTTGTATCTAAGTCTTATATACACTAAATCCCAATGTAATATTTTACTTCCTTTAATAATATGGTGGGGGTGGCAATGGGCGATGGTAGAGGGGGTGGCTAATGCCAAAATAAATTTTAAAGGCTCTTGGTTCTCGTGCACACACTAAATCCCAGTTTATTTTTTACTTCCTTTAATAATAGGGTGGGGGTCGCAATGGGGGTGGTAGAGAGGGTAGCTAGCGTAAAAAAAAATTTTTGAGACGTTTCGTTCTTGTATACACACTAAATCACATTTTAATTTTTTTTTACTCCCTTTCATAATAGTGTGGGGGTTGTATTAGGGTGATAGTAGGGGATGGCTGATGCCAAAAAATTTGAAACCTTGACTTTTTGTAGGTGTCCTAAATTGCAACTTTATGGACTCTTACGTGATTGCTTTACCTATTTACCCTTATTTACCCCATTTACCCCATTTACCCCATTTACTCCCGAACCCTTCAACGGAATTAGATCAAAATATAATCTAGTTCTAGATCTCATTATAGTACATAAGTGTACCAAATTTCAAGTCAATATCATAAATGGTTCCGGAGTAAACGTGCACACAAAAAAGTTACAGACCGACAGAATGATAGACCGACGGACTGACAGACAGAAAATTTTTTTCACTTAAATTTAAAATCTCGACGTTTCATAACATTTTAAGTCAACAAAAAAAAAATATTTTTTCTACTCCCTACATAGAAAATACTATTTTGCTCCCTCATTTCAGGAAGCAAAGTAGTACTTTTCCTCCTTCGGGAGGAAAATACTTTGGCTCCCTCCGGAAGCAAACAAGTAGAAACTTTAAATAGCTGTAATTGTTTATATCCAGCAGATTTCCTTTTTAAAAAAGCTACCAATTTAGGAAACTTAATGTCGATATTTTCGTTAATTTGGAGTGTAGATCGCAACATGCTGTATTTGCTCCATAATGTTGAAGCACCACTTCATCACATATTTTTCTTATTTGCCTAGTCTCCATCTGGTAGCTGGTACTCTTTTTCATATTTTTCACGAGATTTTTAACGGTAATAGATTTAACGAAACCACGTTTGCTTCTTCCAGAATATCTTGAGGAACTTCATCTTCACATTCGGAATACATTATTATAAACTTTTTGGAAGTTTGTTTATTTTGTAAACAAGAAGTAACCTTAGCAACGTTCCATGTACTTTGATTTTGAACAATATTTACTTATCTAAATACCTATTATGACATTTTCACATATTTGGTTTTTTGATTGTCATGCATAAGAAAATATAATAAAATATATGTAAAACCAATGTAAAACACTGTAAATAGTCGTAGAAAAAATCATATGTATTACACAGGAGCAAAGTGCCATTTCCTCCCTTGGATATTGATGCCCTCCGCTTCGCGTCGGGCGTCAAACTATCCGCGGGAGGAAATTATGCACTTTTCTCCCTTGTCATACAAATAGCTATTTTTTGCGTTACTGTACTTCCACTGGACGTGGAAGTAAAATCAGTAGCCAACTTTGTTGTCACTTTGTACTAACACAATTAGCTTGTTTTAGTATTTTTTACTACTGTTCTCTGGATCTACTTACTATCAAAAGTATAGAGCTGTATGCATAAGTTATATTTCTCATAGTAATGTTTCTTAATCACAACCCTTGTAGACAATGTAGAGAAATAAATATTTATTTATCTATCTATTAGGGAGTATAAACCTTTGTGCAATTCTGTGGTAACTTGAGATATCTGATACAACATTACAGTGTCACATTATAAATACGAAGAAAACCCTGCTCTTCATTTGTAGGCAAGCAAGCACTTTGCATGTATTTGGCGTGATAATGGATGTCTAAGCTCTGTGGTTTTATAAGCTTTCAACATTTTAGTAAGGTTCCATCGAAAAATTAAATATTCTCATTCTCCAGCCAGTATGTTTGTTCAGGGTTATCTGGATATGAAATCTACAGTCGCTTTTTGTCTTTGCTCTGCCTCCATTAAGTTATTCAGCCTGTGGTGGCATTGTTCAATACAAGCCGAACAAAATGGAAATAAATTTTGTTTTTCTAACGTACAGATTTATTTTCTAATAGTATTATAAATTTTGTTATCATAAAGTTAGCTCTTTTCGAATGTAAAATATATATCATATATTCTGCGTGAATATATGTTAAAAGAAATACAGAGAAGTAGCATGGACTATTGTTAAGAGTCGAATGGCCTCAACGGGTAACCTCTTAGGGTAAAGGAGACGGTGGGGATAGTTATGGCAGTGGTTATATTAGTAAAATTAATGTTAGATTGCATACCCATACTATACAGGGTTGGGAAAATGTATCGGAACATCTGATTTTTCGCTAAACTATAATTTCGAATTAAAAAAAACAGAAGTTTTTGTAGTATTTTTATTCTATTCAGTGACGTACTTTGATTTCCAATATCCACCCTATTTTTGGAGATATGATGTCATTGGTAGGTTTTTTAATGAATGACCTGTATATCTTCAGAAAGAGATGGCTGTTTACATCTTAAAACACATTGACAGTCCTACGACCCATATGTGGTTCATAAACGTACTTACTTACAGGTCCACGAACCACATAAGGATCGTAAATGTATGTAGTTTTTTTTTTTTTTTTTTTTTTTTTTTTTTTTTTTTTTTTTTTTTTTGGCTTTGGGTCATGAACCATGCAGCCAGTTACTAATAGTTTAATAATTCCTAAAAATAAACCTAGCACAAATCAACGAGATTGAATATGAAAAAACGAGGGGAATTGACGGGGACACACACTTCTCATCCAGGGGTCGATCAGGACATTTTTATAGTTCAGACAGCACAAGGGAGACCTCGGAAAGTAGGGGAAACTAACATGAGGAAAGACACCAGGTATACGAGATTAACCTATAGCTTAATTTCAGTTTCATTTATGAAGTTTATAATACTGTTGTATATTTTCTTTGAACCAATTGACAGTAGACTTAGTAAATTATAAGGAGCGAGAATATTGCAATCTTGGACAATTCTTTGTATTAGCGTAGTAGTGGCAGATTTGTATTTTGCGCAACCAAAGAACACGTGATCAAGGTCTCCTATCACGTTGCATTCTTCACAATTGCTTGAGGTAAAAACTCCAATTTTAAATAAATGAGCAGGGTAGCATGCATGGCCAAGCTTTAATCGTATCAGCGTTGTGATATACTTTCTTGAACAGGAATATTCATCGTGCCAATAATGTCTGGGAATATCCGTGTGTATTAAGGTGTATCTAGTAGGATTTGTGAAACAGAATTGTTTCCACATAACGGACCATTTAAGCCTGTTATTTAATTTCAATACAGTTTGTCTGTCACTTGCACATAACTGCTCGTTCAAAAGATGTCCGGAATTAGCACTTTCCTTGGCCAGAATGTCAACTTGTTCATTATGCTGCAATCCAATATGAGCTTTCACCCAAACAAAAACAACGTCCCTTCCTGATGATTTAATTCGAGCAGTTAAATGTTTAATTTTAAAAAGGTATGGGTTGGTCTTGTATGAAAAAATCAAAGTTCTTTTAATACTCATGAGAACAGAGAGCGAGTCTGACAAAATTAAGGAAATATTAGACGTGGATGTTTCAACATATTTTAAAGCTTGATAGATTGATATAGCTTCTGCTGTAAAAATAGAGCAATGGGAGTTTAATTTAAACTTGGATTCAATTTCTTGAGATGGTACAATAAACGCTCCACCGGTGCCTGATGTAGATTTGGAGGCATCTGTATAAACAAGTTCTGCATTCTCAAATTGACTTACTACGCTTTGTAAAATGTTGAAACTGATGAGAGGGTTTTCACAGTAATTTGGAGTAATAATGGAAATGTCATTAGTTAGACCGAAGTAGTTGATTTTGTTTATATAAGTACTATCAATCATCTGGATCCTTTCGCTATGTTCTCTAAATGCTGAACAAAGAGGAGGGGACGTTTTTTTAATCCAATACTTGTTGGTTAAATCAAAGGTATTTAACTGTGCTATTTTGGATAACAAAGCTGTGGAGTAGAATACTTGTTTCAAAATAAATCTTTCACTTAACATTTCTCTTCTTAACGAAAGGGGGGGTTCTAAAGCTTCTACATGTAACGCATCAACTGGAGAAGACTTCATTGCACCAAGACAAATTCTAATAGCTTTATTCTGTATAATATCTAAACTTTTCAATGTAGATTTACTCGCAGATCCATATATTGTACAGCCATAATCAACTATAGATCTTATGTAAGATCTATAGAGAACCAATGCCGTTTTAACATCCGCACCCCACCAAGTTTTGGTTGCCATTTTTAGAAAATTGATACCTTTGTTGCACTTTGTAACTATTGACTCTATGAATGGTTTCCATGTCAATTTCTTATCAAAAATTATCCCCAAATATTTAACCTGTGTCTTAAAAGGAAATAAATGTATGTAGTTGGTATAGCTAGAATTTACTGTGGACGTGTGGGTGAGCATAAACCTTTATAAATAGGACTTCAGAGGAAAAAGAGTCTAAATTTCAGTAAAACATTTATGTGGATAGCTCAAAAGATAACAAAGTTATGATACTCTAAATTTTATTAAAAGAAATTATGTTTATCCGCAAAATATGCTATGCAAAACGCTTGATTGCATTGACGACAAATGGTGTTGACCTTTTTAGTTTGTTTTGATGCCTCTACAGATGATAACTGTTGTTATCTCAATTTACTATAGCAGCCATGACAGCGTTTTATATAAACTTTTTTGTCGTCACCTCTTGATAATTCTTCCAGCTTATGAATACCTTTATCATTCTTTGTCTTTGTCATTTGATTTGTTCCCGAATTCTTATCAATATTTAGGAAGCTGTTTATAAGTGACTGTCTTAATTGCCAAAGTGTTAACTGATCCTTTTTAGGACGTTAAAGGGTTCGGGGGTAATTGCAATTTAGGGCATGTACGAAAAGTCAAGGTCTCAAAACTTCTTTTGGCATCAACCACCCCCCACCTCCACTGTCTCCCCCAATATCACCCCCACACTATTATGAATGGGAGTAAAAAAATTAAAATCTGATTTAGTGCGTACACAAGAACGAAACGTCTCAAAAAATTCTTCTGGCGCTAGCTACCTCCTCTACCACTCCCATTGCCACCCCCACCCTATTATTAAAGGGAGTAAAAAACTAAATTGAGATTTAGTGTGTGTACGAGAACCAAGGGCCTTTAAAATTTATTTTGGCACTAGTTACCCCTTCCACCACCCACATTACCAGCCCCACCCTATTGTTTAAGGGAATAAAAAAATTAATTGGGATTTAGTGAATATACGAGAACCAAGGGCTTCTATATTTTTACATTTACCACCCCCTCTATCACCCCCACTCTATTATTAAAGGAATAAAATATTACATTAGGATTTAGTGTGTATAAGACTTGGCTACAAAATCTGGATGTGGAAGTAGTGATTCCTTGGGCAGCGGTATTTCAATAAATGCACTTTGTTTCATTAAATTTGAATTTGTCTTTCAAAAAATTATTTAAATGTTTAACCGCACTTTCCTCGAAACGGTTGGAGTTATCAAGATCTAAATAGTGTACCTTTTATACGTAAAAATGACGCTCTCATTAGATTTTCTGGTCAGAAGTACCACAACGTTTCGTCAAAAAAATATGACAAAAATTCATCATCAGATACAGGGGTCCTGCGGAGCCCTCTATGATCTAACGTGATGTAATACAGAAATTACTGTTTCTTAGAATAAAAAAGTTCCTCTAGCAAATTTGGCAAAGATCAGTCAAGAGGCTGTTGAGTTATTGCAAAAAAAATACGAAAAAATAATTTGAACTTTGACACCCTGTATCTTTTCCACAGCAACATTTTACTAAAGCATATTTGGTTATATCATATGTTGGCTCAAAGAATCTACCCCTGAATCAATAATAGGCCATAGGGCCTATTATTAATGATCCACCCTGTATATTTCCATTAATTCTTTTAGAGACTTATTTATATCAATGCCCTGACGGAGTCTAGCTGCATCTATTTTATCAATCAGGATACATGCACACGGAAAAATATACAACAACCATTTCCTACGTCATTGACATCTATCGTAATTGAGGCTCAATTTCAACAGATATATTGGCGACTGACCGTGTTGTCTCTATTATAACAGCATTTTAGAGACTACTGATACCATTTCAGTAACACATTAAAAACCCAAAAAATTTATCTATTTTATATATTGCCCGCATATTTTTATGTATATAAAACAATAGATATTTGTGACATATTTAATTTTAACCGTATCTGAAGTAAAAGAAAAATGAAGACACCAGGATAAAAGTTCAAAGGAATTTTCAATGCTTTTTGCAAATAGAGAGCTCAAATTAAGTAGATCATACCAACCTGAGAACACTAGACTGAATAAACCAGATGGTTATTCGGTATTTTTAAAAATGTTTATGAATCTCTTTGTAAAATATTTGTGGTCCTGCAAAAATTGTTTACAGTTTGTACCGAAAGGGTTTACCTCTTTGCGTATATGAAAAGCGATGCAAGGCGAATTAAATTCATTCGTAATTCTTCAGCTTCTCCAAAATCCATAGAGTTGGTACACTCTTTCCCTTTCATTTATATAACTGGATGATTGCTTTTGATCTTGCGTCAGTTGTGTGTGACGCTAAATATTGACAAAGAAAATGAATGAAATGAAGTACTTTATTGATAAAACTTTTCCAATCAATAATAAATTGTAATTTTAATTTGGAAACAAGCAACTAATTTAGTTGATTTATTTACAACTAATACAAATTTAACATTTAATTGAATCCTCTTGTATTGGAAATTTTTTGTTATTATTGTTACGTGTTTACAACTTGTAGTAAACACTTCCAAGCATAGGTTCAATACTTGCAACAAAATCTCACTGACTACTGATTTATTAATCACTAAATTACAACAATTTGTCCTTGTAATAACACATTAATTATAGCTTTAATCTAATATAGATTAACTACTTTAAATACAACTTGTTACGTTCGTTAACTTACCTGTTCACTTGCTCATCTAATACATAACTGACTGACTCATTCAGAACTGTAGTAAACTAACTTCAGAGCGTTGGCTCTACTACTTATATACCGTGGCGCTTATCTCGAATAATCCAGTCTGTCATTGGAAACATTTCTACTAATTTCTTCCAGTGTATTATATGAAGCAATGCTACCCTGGGTCGACTGGTGAACTATTGTTTACTAGTTGCCCATTAGGCAGGCGTCCTCTTATTCTGTCTACTATCAGGGATTAAGCCTCTCTCCGTAAGAGGGCCTGGGCGTGCACATAACATTATATTATTTTATGAACTAAAAATTAACTTGTTTTCTTCCATCTCTACAGGATTTACAATTCTGAGAGAATGCAGTTTTGATATCTTATATGATGAAGATAATGACACTTTTCAAAAACTAAGTTTAGTATAAATTTTATCGCCAGAATGGCGTGGTTATCCTAACACCATTAAAAGAACCAGTCAAGAGACAATTGTACCAGTTAGAGACTACAATTTGAGGTTTACTGGTCGTAAAGGTAATATGCTTTTTGCTACGTTAATATAATGCATCGAGAAGAAATACAGGTTGTTTAATGATCCAGTAGACCTCCTTGAGGGGGACAATTGGTATAACCTAGTTAAGAGAAACTCATTGTGGAAACTACATCAGCGTTGTGTAAACCTCATCATATTAAATCCCTCTTTATTACAGATCTATGATAGAAACCGCTAAAATAATAACAATTCATATGTGTTTCCAGTGTCCATATCATATCAAATATTCAAATCCCCTTCAACACTAGAACTAACCAATGATATTATTAGTTGAATTGGTGAGGGAACAATTAATTGCACGTTGTCACAGTAACTACTGACCTTTGTATTATCTTATCTATATACTTGGTTATATAATCCGGTTGCAGCCAATTTTAAATATAAAGATGAATTTTACCAACTTTCATTCTGGCCTAAAGTTAGTTATAGAAGATTAGACTTTAAGCTCTACTATGACAGATATCAAATAAAAGACGTTATCTAGGATACAGTTGAAATGCAGTCAAATTCTTTTTTAGAACAAAAAATTGACGTCAAAATTAAACAACGATGTGTCCTTCAGTTTTCCACAACAAACAAATTGTATTAAAAGATTTTGAACAAGAGGATAGTACGATAAATTTACTGCATCTCAATATACAAGAAATTTTAGGGAAAGGTCCAGATTTAGATTTGTTGCTTGATATGTATCAAGTGGATATAATATACATAACTAACATTTGTTAAAATCACACGAATTTCATTTCCGTTAAGTGACTATATACTAATTAATAACTTTTGTCGTGGAGATTTTCAACATGGAGGTGTATGTGTTTTTTCTAGGGAAAATGAAACTTTTACCATATTAACTATGCCTAGAAAAACATTTCAGAATAACTATTGCAGATGTTCTAAAGGGTGGAGCTATATTATATATTGTAACGGTATACAGGACACCAAATGGTAATATGAAAATATTTATAGACAAAGTGTATGAACTAATGTATTGTATATACAAGAGTAATAGTTACTATATAGTATGTGGTGATATGAACATAAATTTTCTGGCGCACTCCAGTGAATCAAAAGACATTATAATCTCTTTAATGAATTTGACGTTCATAATCACATTATTGTGAGAGTGAGGTTATATTTAAAAGAGATTTTTCGAATAGTAATCTGATTACATATAGAAATTTAATAACATGTGAAAACAAGTTGAAAATGTATAAATCTATTGGTTTCGATAACTTTAATATTTTTTACTTAGTATTCATGTTTTATTTTAACAATGCCTTCCCCTATAAAAATATACAAATTAATAGAAATTAAAAACCTCATAAACTCAAAAGATACATCAGACACTTTGGCTATGTTTAAAAATATGTAAAGATACAAATAATGCTCTGGTAAAAGATATATATATAACAAACTAAGAATTACATATAGAGAACAGGTAAAACAGGTAAATTTTAATAACAATAGAATTAGTCACGCCGATAATATTATGAAAGAGAGCTGGAAAATAATAAATGAAATGAAGGGAAATTCAAAAAAAATTCAACTCGCTTCGCATAAATCTTAATGGCGAAGAAATTATAGACAAAACTAAATTAGCCAACTATTTCAATAACTTTTTCTTGGATATAGAAAGTTCTAAGCCTGATACTGATAATATTAAGTCAGGTCCTAATTCCGAAAGCATTCTCTACTTATATTCCACTACACCCAATGGGGTAGTAACATCCATTATGAAAACGACTCCAAAGTCAGCTACAGGAATTAATGGTAGTACTCTAAGAGTGGTTAGTGACTTAAAAAGTATACCATTATCGTATGTGATTAATGAATCGTTTTACGAAGGAAAACATCCAGATGCATTAAAAGTATTTAAATCAGTACCAGTTTTCAAAAATAAGGGATATAAAGATGACATAAAAAATTATAGAAATGTTTGCTTGCAAAGTCAACTAGCCAAATTGTTTGATATTTGCTATATTATACAAGGCTAACCCAATTTATAGAAGTATTGTAGAGGAAAACCATAAATGAATAAATGAAAACAATCGCAGACGTGGTGTGGTGGGTAGTGGCGATGCATCATCACGTCTTACGTCTTCTATGTCGCGTGCATTAAAATGAGAGAGAAGGTTAACCATGTGTTTTGCAGGGTCTGCCTTCTTAGCGTCTCACCTCGCACCTCCTTCTCAATTATAGGTTTCTCGCACTATACATAATCTATTAAATAATTCACAACATGGTTTTAGGTCTAAGAAATCTACAGTAACAGCGATTGCAGAACTTTGCAGCAGTATATATGAATGCCTCAATAGTAAGCAATTTCCAGTCGCTCTTTACTTTGACATATCCCCGGCTTTCGATATGGTTGACCACGATTTGTTCCTGGAAAAATTATTTCGCATAAGAGGTGTTGCCTATGATTGGGTAGCATCATACTTACCAGGGCGAACATAAATTTAAATCAGAATCGAAGAATGTTACTATTGGGATTCCTCAAGGTTCAACTCTGGGTCCCTTATTTTTCATTATTTTCATTGGTGATACATTACATTCGTACAATTCTTCACAGAAAACAATAATCTATGCAGACGATACTAATCAATTGGTAACAGGGAATAACTTAATACAATCAGTCGCAACAGCTAATACATCTGCAAAGGAATTTTGTCGATGATGCCAGTATAATGGATTGAGTGTAAATGTAAATAAAACATTCTTTATGGAATTTCAACCAAAGAGCAGTAAAGGTGATACTAGTCACAATACTATTGAACAAGTGAACTCTATAAAATTTTTAGAGATTTTGATTGATCAAAAAATGACTTGGGAGTAACATATAGATCATATTTCTTTAAAACTAAGTACCCATGTGTTTTGTAATAAGGCAGCTGCGAACTACAGTATCTTTGTCTGTTCTTAAACTGGCCTATTATGGGCTTGTACAATCTGTTTTAAGCTATGGCTTAATTTTCTGGGGGCGTTTAGCTCACTTTCATAAAGTAGTAAAAAAAATTGAAAATGTTGCCTGGTAAATTGGAAAATTCTGGAAAAACTGAAAGTGTTTTTTGTGACAGGACAACGTTTGTCGGGTCAGCTAGTTTATAATAAATATAACAAGAGTAAAACATATTACTATGAAACTTTGTTGCACATTCAAAATTTTGCTGAAAATTGTTAATGGATACTATCTATTATAAATTGATGGGTGTTCCTTTCTTTGTATCTCATTTGGTATTTATCATCATTATTTTAAACACTCTGAAACAAATGTCTAAATATGAGTCTATTTGATGCATACACCTTGAGTGAATTTACTGACTTATTTCGTAGAAATCCATTGAACATATTAAATAAATTGACGACAAAATGTGTGATCTAGGCGTTTATATCGACCACTTCGACAAAATCAATAATAATAAATATTGTTGAGAATAGTTCCCATAGATTGAATTACCTTTTTTTTTTTGTTACAGGTAAGCCTACCGTTTGATTGTAGAGTACTGGTAGATGAGTAAGTAAAATTTAACTTTTGTACTGTAAAGATAACGGAAAAATTTAATTCTCTTCTATTCTGTAAATGTAACTAGAGCTTTGATGGCCATTTTTATAAACAATAATTTGATACAGTCATGAGATATCCATAATTAAAGGTATTAGATATAAAATCACGAACAAAATGTAATCGAATTTGCTAATCACGTTATGGATAACTTTGGGTGTCCCGTAATACCAGCCGTGTTTTGGAGCTGAAAAGTGTCGAGGGCTGTAATTTGTTACACATGCGGCATTTTGAATGTTTAAGGTTACAAGCAAGCCTCTCAGAGCCCACGGTCCATTTTTTAAAAATGGCGGCAGATAAATGCACTAAATAGCAATATTTTCCGAAAAACTTTACTCTATAGCATTTTTTCAAGTAAGGTCTCGTTTCATATGTTTTTGGGGTTACTGATTTCGAAATATCTTGTTTTTAGTACGTGAGGTCGAAAATAATGACAGAGAGAATAAATTAATATACTAGTTTTCATATAAGAATGGTGGAACAGCACTTTTATTCCATACCAATGCCAATAAATACTAACTGTGCATTGAGCATTAATCCGAGTGGCACATCTATATGTACCACTATACACTACACTATAGATGTGTCGCAACTACATTTACACAGACCAATTCCATTCCAACCAATTCAAAATAGCTTTATTAAATATAATAAAACAATTACCGCCCCAGAACCCGTCCCGGGGCCGGCCGTGCAACCGCCGCACTGATCGCATTGGCCGATTGCAAGACCGGGCGGACCGGGTCTGGCTTGGTTAAAAGAAAACAATTTTAAAACTTAACCTAAGCACCTTTTGCAACAAGCAAATTAAAATAGATAGTAACCTTCAATATAAAACAAACAAACACATATTTTTACAAACTGGCGCACTGTATCACTTTTGAAATTTTGCAGTTGACGCAGTTATAATTTATTTGACATTTTAATGGAAACGAATTTAAAAACAAAAATGCACAAAAAGAAAAATAGAAAAAACAAACACGACAAAATATATACAAACAGAAAGGAAGAAGGGGGATTGGAAAGATTTAAAGATAGACAAAGGTATGAAATAATAGTAAAGATGAATAGGGTAAGCGAAAGTTATGGTTGGTGAAGCTTGGCTATAGACGTTGCCGGAAAATCGGTAACGTCTGGTATGGTAAGGGGTGTTTAATCCGAAATGGGGCATTATGCTGTCTGATTTGCGTTATGTGTCTTGTTAGCGGACTATCGTCCAGCTTGAACGAATAGGAGTGTTGAGAGATGCGTTGGACGTAGTCCACTATCGGGGTTATGTCGTTGCAACGTGCATAGAGACCTCTGAGGGAGGTGTACCTTCCAGAATTCGATATGAGAGCATGAATTTGTGCTCAAACACTTCTAGTTTTCTCATTGTCGTGGCCGTATGCTGCACCACACCGGAGCCGCGTGTGTGCAGGACGGCCTGACCACCATTGCGTACAACAATTTTTTATTTTGTCTGTTGAGTCTGCTACCCCTGACCATGAGCGTTTACGAACTCCTGGACAGGAAGTAAACCATCCGTGTTGTCTCGTTTATATAGGTATTGAACGGCTATAATAATGCGGTCATAAATTTTTTGTTGCGTTTTTTGAGTGTCCAGTAAATGTGTACTCGACTATTGTTGAAACGTTAGGAAATTACTTGACTTTAGAGTATGCAAAGGGAAGATTATTAGATAAGGAAGCAAAACGTCAATCAAGAAGTAGTAGAGTTTTGTAAAATTCAACAGCATTCGCCGGAAAGTCATTAGGGTGTCCGGAAACAAAGTTGAAAAAAATTAACTGTAGAGTTTTTAGAGTATATTATGGAATAATATATTAAATAAAAATAATAATATTAAAGAAGTGAAACAATTTAAAAATTTATTAGGGCTTGCCCATTACACTCCTTGGTGAAACACCCCTTGATGAAACACTGAAGGGGATGAAAAAACTCTTTGCTGATGCCTTTCAATAATTGTAGTAGATATGCCAAATATTTTGTTTTTTGGAATTTTAAATTCTTTCACTTCTTTAATATTATTATTTATATTTAATGTATTATTCCATTAATAAGTATAATATTTGTCAATTTGATTTAAAAAATGTGTACGTTTATTATTGAATAAAAGTTGTTAATGAATATTTAGATTATTTGATTATAGCAGCCTACTAAAACTTAAAAACATTATTGGTTTCTAGGTATACGGGAAGTGGGTAAAAATTCCGACATTTTTAGTACTCATATTTAGAGAGCCTTTAAGGATGCATCCTTCAAATTTGTTTTAAAAATGCTGCTAGCCTTAAATTGTGTATAAAAATGTAGTTAGTTCCTTTATACATTTCTTGTATAAATCGAACAGACTGATCCAAATAAGCAGAGAACGTGAGTTAAATAAATAATAAAAGGTATTAAAGGAATAAACAACAGGTAAAATCAATCGCTAATCTTGTTAATTGTTTGGAATAAATAGTAACATCCAAATTCATATTCTTACTAGTCCTGTTTAATTTTTATTTATCATTTTAATTGCAGATTATAGAGTCCATTAGGCCTAACGGCAAAGGTTCGCTCCTGCCAGTGATAAGATCGATTCTGGCTCCAAACCAAAAGGCGCTAGATCGCCCGACAACTGGCTTTATAATAGAGAAATTTCAACCAGGCAAACAAGATTGTGTCGGTCTATATGACGAAGTCGTTTAACTTAATTTAAATTAAAAGCTTCCGAGCTGTACATCTAGGCTTCTCGTAGCTGTAAAATTAGTCGAGTGCAAAGTAAACAGTATCCCAATTAATGAAGTGATACCGTCTACAAGCAGCATTTCTTGCACTTTGTCCGCTCTAAACCAGGAGATAATCTAAATGAAAGTAAGCAACTGAGTCAAGGAAGGAGAAAATATAATACAGATAATAAAAAGTATCGATCCATGTATACCTCGCGTTGGAGCAGTAAATAATGAAGAGAAAAGGTTTTTTGTGCAAATGTTACATATTAGAATTATGTTGTGTCAGCGTGACATTCTTATAAATATTTAATATGTATATAGGGTGTCTCACATTCCCAATCTTGTGCCTCAAACCCTATTAGTAGGGAGCTCGCACCACAAAATTAGTCTGAAAATTGAAGTCTGTGGGGGTTTTGATAGTAAAATATGCAACCAGTTTTATTTGATAGCTTATAATTAACTGTGCTTATGTGTACAATTGGGCAAAAATTGGCCTGGAAGGAAGGGCGTTATTCAAAATTTTCGAGATATTGATACTGAACGATTGTTACAAGTAAAGTAAATATTTTGGCACCAAAATTATCGAAAAGTCTGTAGCCGTTGCTCTAAAAAAAATAATTAATAAAAGAAAAAACATTGACGCTTATGGCAATTTAAAACTTTTAACGTCTGTATCTCGCTTCGAGAACCGTAACAAATTGCAATATTTCGAAAACGAGCACTTAAATCGAAAAATACCTCTCTACCAATATTGTCGACTAGAGTTTCCTGCTTACAATGGTATAATTTTTATAATTTTTGAACGTAAGATAGCTTAGGAAAATTAATAAATGTAAAACAATTCGTGAATTTATTTACATCGCGGCAGCTGCTGCGCCGACGAGCTACCGTCCGCATCCCGCGCGCTGCAGTTGCCTATGTTCTAAGTAGACTAAATAATAATTATTCTTCTGCGTTCGTATATTAATCATATTAATGCCCATATATAGTTAAGTATATGCCTAAGGTGTTAGAGATTTTATCAGTTCTAAATAAATTCTTTCGTGTTAAAAACCAACATTTTGGGTTTGACTTGTAGTTGTTATTCTATTGTTAGTTTAATCATACAAAGAATAATTTCAGTTTGTGTTCAGGTAAGTCGAATTTTCCGCAATAAAAAAATTAAGTTAAAAATATAAAATAGGCATCATTTTAGTGCGGTCTGCCATAAATAATTAAAAATGGATCGAAGTGGAAGCTCAACATTCGAAACTGAGATGGAATCAACATTTCGTGTATTACAAACAGAAAATATTTTAACGTGTAGAAAATCTCCCGGTAGCTTAGAAAAGGGCTCTGAGAAAACGTTAATAAGTCTGAGATAAACGCTACAAATTAGAGATAGTATCTGTAAATCTAGCAACATCCAATTGCGTTAAAATATTGCTAACATTTAAAATGGGAACAAAACATTATTAATTTGGCCCAAATCATGTTACTATCGCTACATTAGCAAAAAAAAGTACTGAAGTGCTGCGCCGAAATTTTGAAAATAAAACTCCATCGGAGGAATGTACAGTTTACGGAACCGATCCTTCAGATTCAGTACGAGAAGGAGTATTTAATGTAAATAAGTATGTATTTTGTCAAAATGACGGAAGTATATCACAAGTTCTGCCTACTAACATCGAAAGTAAGATAAAAATGATGACCCGAAACGACAGGTCTTTTATGAAACGCATTGATGAAAAATCTTGGAGGATATTAAAAAAGGGTATAGATCCACAGGTTTTCTCTAACGGCAATGCAGCACATACAGATCGCATTTAAATATTGTTTTATAAAGAATTGAATACTGGGTTTGTGAAACAAAAGGGATATTCTGTTTCGTCAATATATGCTAGATATCGGAGGAAATTTATCAATAAAACAATTAATTAACAAATTAAAGATACATGTGGGGGCGAGCGTAGGTGCGTCTTTACTATGTACATACTTCGGTATGCGATGTAAAGCAACGACAGGCGCGGTTAGTACTTGGATTGGTGACCAACGGAAACCGCGTTCTCGCCTCACACATCTTCCAGCGGCTTGTATATCAGTGTATGCGCGGAAGCTATACAACCTTAGGCGAGGGTTGTATAGGAGATATACCATCCTTCGGAGGGGATGTAAAGCCGTCGGTCCCTTGTCTATTAAATGTTAGGCAAGTAAAAGATCCCTACTCTTCTTAAGGGAAGAGGTTCGGCAAAAATTCCTGGTTGGGGGTAGCTCGTCTACAGGCGTCGGTGTTAGGCCTCAGTAGCGGAAATAGGCCGACGTTAAATAAATGTATATAAAAAAATATATAAAAAGATACATGTCACTGATGACCTTCAAATTATCAAGCCTACAAGGCTAGTAGATCAGACATTGTATTGTCCTCGAAATGTTCATGAAAAGATGAAATTCTCAATTTGTATATAGAGATTTCCTTCCAAGGAAGATGATAATTCAATATTTATAGGATTTTTCGAATATTCTGTTCTGTATGATATTGTTAATAATATTAAGTTGGCTATGAACAACATTCCGGAGTTTGAAACATTCAGAAATTTGGACTTAACTAATTTCAGGAAATATATTCCCGAGGGTTTCATTTGCCTCACCTCCCTTTTAATTTCCTCTGAAAATCATAAAGCTACCTATATGCAAATTTATCACTTTGTAAAAGGATAATCTTTGCACATTCTCAAAACAAAATATTTCCCCTCATTAGTTATTAGACAATGGCTCTTATTATTTTACGCACCTAATACCTATATTTTGAATGAATGGATTTAATTATACTTGTAAATTATTTTTGGTTTTTTGATGAAAAGTCATCCTCCATAAGAACTACTGCTTATTCTTTGGATTAAGATTTAAAATGCAGGGTAATCGGAAATTAAAAAATTATAAAATTTTACTAAGAGTATGTACCTTTCTGCATAATGAATATAATCAAATCTAATGTTGTTTATCTTACCTCATAATTTTGTTAAAAATCGTGCCACCTTTTTTAATACTCTGAGCAGGTAACTTACACTTGTATGTCTGACTTGTGTAAATACTTCTGTATAATGCATCAATAAATTTCTTACACAACACGATCATGTAATACTTACTGTTATGGATTTAGGTTTAACAGATTTACCTATGAGCAGCCTTCACAGCTCTTGGCTTCAAATTAGGAATTATTTTCTAGACCTATGAACAGCTTTTAGGATCTTTGCCTCCAAATTTGGTATTATTCTCTAGCTTTAACAGTTTTAGCTAGATGTTGTGCATTTAGGTTTAACAGTTTTACCTAAGCACCTCCTTTAAACTTATTGTTTTAACTTCTAGGGGCACAATGTCACAATTTTCTTACCACCTTTTCCTTTTTTAACTTCTCATTATCATTGTCACTATTAATTCCATTTCTTTTTGGCATTTTTACAAGCCATTACTTTCTACACAGTGCGTGTCATTTCTCGACAAAGCACAACAGTGTTATGATTGGTCTACTGAGAGTCGGCCAGTACCGGTAAGGATGGGGTATGAAATCTTATGATTCGCCTTTAAAATGTGCTCGACAAAGCCAAGACGATGATACTACATGTGTTATCTAATTGGACGAATACAGCGAAATGTAATTATAGACGATATCCAGAACAAAAGCTCTAGTAATTTTGTCAAACGCTTATATTTAGGGCCCAAGTCCATGTTGCATAAGGAGGTCTTATTTACTTTGGAAGACACAACCACCATTTAAAATCGAAGTACAAATATCTCTGTACACAGCAAATGTGCCACAATAAATTTATTTCGATGCTGGAACTAGGACAAGTTGATTCGTTTTTAATCCCACTATAAACAGACTGATAAAAGCTTTAAATCACCTCAAATTAAAATAGATAATTCTGGTTGTGGAACAACAATTTTAAAGTTGAACTAATTCCATTTCGAGGGTATCCGATTAGTTGGGACTTAATTTTAATTCACACCAGACAAATAACTGATCCAAACATGTGCCAAATAAGCAACACTGACAAGAGATTAAAGTTATCTCTATACATATATATCCAAGCTGAAATATAACTGAAACGATGGCAATGTCACGCTCATTACGACCAGAGCTGTTTTCGTTGGATTATCAAAATATACACAGAAAATCGTCGCCGAAGTGATATATTATACCATTAAATTGTAATCGTTTTAATGTGCCTGGATTTAGTAAACTATAGTTTGGTTAAAATGTTCTAAAGTACTTTTCCACCACGTATTATTATTATGTTAGTATAAACTTATCTTTATTGGTTTATTAAACTACATATTTTCAAAACGTTCATGTATGTTAAATATCCAGGTTTTTCATGAATATTTAGTTGGAACATCTATCAAAGTTTTCTCATAAATAAGTGTTGTATATTAATGCATTGTTTCTAAGTAGATAATTGGCAGAACTACAGGATGTGCCAATAGTGCGTCAAAGTACGGTACCGGCCTTATTAGAAGACTCTGGAAAATATTTTTTATGGAAGTGGTATAGTTCAAAAGCGCACATTTTAAAATTATTTTGAAGTATACAGGGTGACTCTTTACAGCGGAGCATCTTCGAGATCACATGGAACACCCTATATATTTTTACATTCATGAATTCAGCATTAAATTACATTTCCAAATACCTCCAGATTTCTTGTTTTTGACGTGGCGTAGTCGAGTTATTCGAAAAAAACATGAAAATTTTGGTCTGAACAAGGTTTAACAAATTAATTTGCTGTGTGTATTACTATTAATTAAGAAAATTTATTTTGCAACTATGTAGAACCAGCAAATATTGATTATAATTATACAGGGTGTAGTTTATATTAGCGCTAACTCAGGATATCTCAAAGTGAATTTTCTCAATTTTTTCAAATGGAACACTCTGTATATTATTGTATTTTTGAATTGGCACGTTAATTCTCTACGATTTTTGTTAATTATATCCTATACCTAAAATCGATATTTCCAGAGATATTGTTACATGCCACTTTCAGGCCATGTAATTGGCTTTTAAATATTCCGCAATTTATGTGAATACTAAATAGGAATTTAGGTTGGTCCGCCCCTGGCTGTTATCTAGCGAAGGTGCGAACCGTAGCTGGATGAATTCCTGTCGGTAGGTAAGGTGGGAGTTTCCGGTTGTTGAAGGCAGAGGCCAGGCGAGAGAGTCTGAAGGTAACGGGAAAGGAAGATGGTCGTCTAAGGTTCCATTGGAAAATTATTTTATTTTATTTATCATCCGGGTGGATTTAAGTGTTTTCCATCAACAAATCGACTTTTTCTGTTGTGAAACATTGGAATTTTTGAATGGTATACGTATTTTTATGGAAACTTGAACCCCTGAGGGGATATAGTTGGAACGCCGAGTCGCCGTTTTTTTTCCTGTAAGTAGCACGTTTTCGAACGTTTTCATTTCAAACTATGACCTAGTTGTCTTTATTATTCAGTCTCTCCGCACCTCAGTAATCGAAGGCCATTTAGCAGCAAGTTTAGAAGGACCTGAGGCTATTTTTACAATTTGGGAAAGAAACCCTCTGGCAAGAGGTAAGGTTATGTTCGCTTATGTTACATTTCACTATTTTCTTGGGTGAGTAGTTGCTCATGATGATGTATTGTTTTAGGGTTTTTTTTTACCTCCGAAACTTTTTATGCCGAAGTTTCCCCAAGAGTTTTTGTAGAACGTTTTTTTTGCCCACCACTAGTTTTTTTTCCAAGGGCATTCCACAACATTAGCTAATCCTTATCCTGTGGCTGTGAAGAGCTGTGGATGGTGAGACTTCTTGTAGCTGGGTAAAGTGTCCTCGACTTCTGGGGTCTGGGACTTCATTCGTGCCTCAGCCTTCGGAACCTTCTTGGCTAGGGCAAGTAACATCCGCCCAGAAAGGTATGTGTTGTGTATGTGTCTGTACCAACATTATGGAACCAGTGGACTGGGTTGTCGCTGCCAAATTTTGAGCAAACTGCTATTTAGTTTTTTATATTGAGTACCTAACGAGCACTCCTTACTTACCTCTTTGTTTATTGTAAACAATTTGGTTATATATATATATATATATATATATATATATATATATATATATATATATATATATATGTATATATATGTTTTGTTCCTATTAATGTACTTCAGTAGTGATTATATTTTATGATATATGTGTATCGATTACCATTGACTACTAGTTAGTCAAATTTGTTATAGTCACATTTGCTTTAAGCTCTTGCTACATTGTTCGTTGCATACCTATAGACACATTTAGATATTGTTTTTTTTGTACATTAAATTTTATACTATTAAGTAGTTACATTTTTCTTTAAAACCCCCTTGTTGCAACCCACGCCTATTTGCTATTCGACTAGCCAGGCAGTGTCAGCTCCCACGCATCGTCAGGAGGGCACTTTAAAAAAAAAATTTGTAGCCTAAAAAAGGGGTAACAGCAAAACGCCCTTTGAACCCCTTAATCAGGGGCTTGTATCATTTTTCTTAAATCATTGTTGCATAGATAGTGAGTCAACGGTTACAATATTTTTACTTTTTGATTAAAAACCATGAAATTATAATACTTTTCAATGATCCAGTAGACATGATTTTAACATAAAGTGAGAATAATTGAAAGTTATCTTATTGACGTTTAATTATTAACTATTCTGACAAAGTGTTTACACTTATTTTTAAGTTATAAATTAGTTTAAAATTCGCACTTTCCAATAATAAATTTTTTGAGAGAAGAAATGGTCGATAATATGGTTTATGTTCTGGGTGCGACTGATAACAATTGATTGCTATCAACTCGAATTTATAAGGAGCGACATCCGGAAAAAGACAGCTCTCTAAAAAATCATTGACGGAACGGATTCATGGAACGATTTGGCAATACTAGGAAAGTGAAAAATAATAAAAAGTAATATAAGAAACGATACAGATCCTCATCATAGTATAAGAGAATTGGCAAGAGAAATCGATATAAGCCGATCTTCAGTCCTTCGAATCCCACAAAAAAACCAAATTTCATCCCTACCACGTTCAACTAATGCAGGAACTTATTTATTATTTTATTTATTTCAACTTTACGTGCCTCGACTGCATATGGCCATTGGCACATAGATACAAAAGTATGTACAAAGGTAGTAACTTTAAAGGGTTTATATAAGATGGTGCATTTTGATATCATGTAAGTAGTTAATTATGTTACTGAAGTCTTCTTTGAGGTTTCCTTTAAGAGCGCTCCGGATATAAGCGGAAAGACGGTGCAATTTACTCTCATATAAATAATTATTTTAAAAAACGGCTTTCACTAAAAGACATTAAAAACACATTGCAATGTGGGACGATGAGAGAGAAAAAAGTATATATAAAAAAATATTTTTTTTTCTTCTATTTTCGATTTGCAAAAATAATTCTTGTCATCCCACATAGGTATTATTAAAATAAACATTTTCCCTTTTGTAGAACTAAAATAAAATTAGCCCTAATGTCCTCAAATGCACCGAGAAATTTAAAGATTAGGTATCATAAATTTGTCCAATGTCATATTCTATTACATCTCTAACACTCTCTTTCCAAGCACACCGTACATTAGGGTGCGTCATTTCATTTTGTTGACGTGAAGTCATTTACAATTAAAATTGGAAGCATGGATGACTAATACACTCCGAACAACTCTTAAGGTTGTTGCGTTGACGGGCTTCGGTATCCTAATTTATAAATTATAATATAACAAGGTCTTTGAGAGTTCCAACACACTTATTACAGTTTTAGAGCGCACACATACCAAGTTTCGAATAACAGTGTCACTGACTTCGTTAATCCCTGTGGCTGATCCAATCCAAATTTGCAACACTTCATTCCAGCTAATCTTATTGCTCCTTGATAGGCAGGTTGACTCCGACTGTATCTGCTCAATTGGTGAATTCGTGGCAGAACCATAACTGGGTGGCATTGGTATTAAGGATATCTCTTCATGGGATGTTTTATTCGAGGTAGAAAGAAGGTAGAAGGAATTGTATGCTCCTTCATAGGCAAAGGCATTGGAATAGATGGCTAAAAATTTCTGCATTTGCAGAAGGAAAAGTTGCCAAATGATAAAGCCCTTATTGTTTCTGCCCTGGGATGTGTAGCAGAGGTAGTTTTGCAAAGAACAAAACGGTCTGCCGTGAACAGGCTCCTCCAGGAGTCACGACTCGGTTTCGTCTGTGAGAGGCTGTCATACTTCTAACGCATTGAAGCAGCTTCTTCGTGATAGCTCGGAGATGACTATACAACTTTTCCCTTTAAAGGATATCCTTGTAGCCGTTATTGGACGTCGTTTGGTTGTTCAGCGGAGGGGGAGGGTGGTTGTTTTGTCCACAAGTGACTTCCGTGTGCGCTTCGCAGTGTGGTCTTTTGAAGTGAGTGAAATAAAATGTGACGAATGTGATGCCGTATACATAGGTCAGAGTGGCCGTAGCATAGATGTGAGAATAAGAGAACACAAACAGTCTATTTTATTTAATAAAAAATCAACTGGTTTCGTCGAACATTGCATTGAGCAAAATCACATTTTTAACGGTAGTATTGTTAAACTTTTGCATAATGCAAACAAAGGAAAAATTCTAGACATGCTTGAAATTTTAGAAATTAAGAAGGCCCTAAGAAACCATAAGAACGTTATAAATACACAAACAGAATTTACAAACAATCCTGTACTAGACACAGTAATAAAATTAAGTTCGTAGTTCCGGCCTGTATTGTTGAATTTTAAGAAATTGCAAATCAAGTTATTTTCCCCCTCTAGGTGGTTAGAGGATTCGTAAGATATATACTGTGAACCACCACTTTCAGTTCAGTTTTTAAGACTCTTTGATAATGGACGCAAGGCCGAAACATATGTCAGAGTAATCTGAGAAAAAACTAATGAAACAATAAACGAAGTGCGTATTGTAACTATTCCTTTGAATATTTATAATTATTCTATTGAATATGTTTCATCAAGAACCTACCGCAGACTCCATCCAATTAATTAGTTATTTCATTAAATTAGGTTCAAAATAACGTTGAACTTTTAAAATACTGCCAATTTTTGTATTACCTAATAACGTATATTCTGTTCCTATTATTTATGTCAACTTTTTTGTAACATTAAATGATTATTTATAAATTTTTAAGATAGACCCAAAAGTGATTTAACTAAACTGTGAAAAAATACTGCTGAGGCAACCAAGACGCACCCAGAAAGAAATTTAATACTACTTTCAATTATTCACACTTTATGTCAAAATCATGGCTACTAGATCAGTTCAAAATGAAAAGTATTATAATTTAACGGTTTTTTATGTTAAATAAAAATATCGATTTTAGGTGTTGGATATTATTAACAAAAATCGTAGATAATTAACGTGCCAATTGAAAAATACAATAATATACAGAGTGTTCCATTTGAAAAAATTTGAGAAAATTCACTTTGAAATTTACCTGAATTAGGGCTAGTATAAAGTACACCCTGTATAATTATAATCAATATTTGGTGGTTTTCTCGTTGTAGTTGCATCCCTTGTCTACATAGTTGCAAAATAAACCTCCTTAATTAATAGCAATACGAATTAATTTATTAAACCTTGTTCAGACCAAAATTTTCATATTTTTTTCGAATAACTCGGCAACGCCACTTCAAAAACAAAAAATTTGGGGGTCGTTGGAAAGGTAATTTTACGCTGAATTCATAAATGTAAAAATATATAGGGTGTTCCATCAAAAAAATTACCTCGAAGATCCTCCACTGTAGTGAGTCACCCTGTATATTTCAAAATACTTTTAAAATGTGCGCCTTTTGATACTATACCAAATTCTTAAAAAAATATTTTCCAAAGTCTTCTAATAAGGCCGATATAGGGCTTTGACCTACTATTGGAACACCCTGTATATTAGCAAAAATGAAAACCAATAAAGAGAAGTTTGTTCTAGTCAGTCCATACCTTCAATGTTGAAATTGTTTTTGTTTTATATAATTTTTGGTGATATATTTTATAATATTTTGATGATTACCATTTTGATGAATATATCCTGCCTGTTTTCTTCTACAATATTTTTTATCTCTGTGATATAATCGACGGAGGGTAAGTTGTCCCTTTTCATCAGTCGTTCTTTTCTCGTTGTTAATAATTTGTTCTATATCTCTTTGCTTCTAACGGGTTTTCTCTAGAAATTGTTGGCCGTTCTTGACTTTATTGGACAGTGTCGTAAAAGCCTACAGTCATGCCATAAAATAGAAATAAAATGTCATTAATTCCTATAAAATATGTAATGGTCTGTCCCTGGTGATTTTTTTCGAATGACTAAGTTGTTTTAATTCCGTTGTAGTGTACTACCAAAATTTAATTTACGACTACCGATTTCGATGTTTTCAAGCTTAATGCCATAAATTATTTTGTTTACTGGAAAATCTGTCTCGGAGCAAGTTAAAGAAATAATTAATATACTTTTCAAGCGTTGGAAACGTTGAGCAATGGTAGCGGAGGTGCAAAATGAAAATGAGTAATATTAAATCGGGGTGGAGAGGAGCTTTGAAAATAACAAGATTCGTAAAAATAATAAAAATGTTTCCTCAAGAGATCTGATTTTAATAAAGGAGCCTTGGCTATGTTAAATAAAAACTCTTAACAAATTGTGCAAACTTTTAGCTCTAAAATCAACATTGTTATACTAATGCGATGAATGCTTCTCTGTGCTGGACGTATACTCGTAGCTTTATGGAGATTCAAACTTAATAGTATTATACCTTGAATTTTAAAATTATTATTAGCCTTGCCACTTTTTTATTATTTCAGGCTATTGATGAATTGCGAAAATTGTCTTATAAAAAATGAGACAATACAATATTCAAGAAATGACGACTTGACAAATTAAGTTGCTCACTTCTAATAAAATTGTTAATTTTTTTACAATAAAATAGATGATGGAGTAGTAATATCATCTGAATTACTATTTATGTAACGAAAAGTTCCTCAGGGCTCCATGTTGAGGCCGTTACTGTTTATGTAACTCTGTAACCTTGGATGAAAAAGGGGCATTGCCCTGCAGAAATTGGATACTTTTTATGCTCGAATATGTTTTAAAGTTTGAATTCCTAATAAAAATCCATGTTTGCTATGTTAGTCACTACAGATTGTGCCGCCATCTTAAAATATGGCACTTAAAACAATAGCTATTATCAATTTTATGGAAGATATAACTTTTATCTGAAAATTTTTTCGAACTTATATCTAAAATATATAGAGCTGCATACTGTGAAATGAAGTAGATTGTTAAAAATAATCTACAGAACCATATTATCTAGTATCGGAAAAGTGTTAGAAAAAATATTAAAAATTAGAATAGTTGATTATCTGGAAAAGTTTAAATTAATTTCTGAGAATCAATTTGGCTTTCAAAAAAGAAAATCAACAAACGATGCTATATCAGTACTCACTTCATTAATGTATAAAACTGTAGATAATAGAACGCCAGCATTATGAATATTTTTAGATTTAAAAAAAGCGTTCGACACTGTCTGCCACAAGAGGTTGCTTGAACAGTTAGAACGATTGGGCTTTAGGGGGACAAGTTACCGTCTGTTTGAAAATTACTCACAGGAAAGAAATCTGTATGTTAAAATAAATGGAGAGCTCAGTGATTCGGGAGCTGTAACATATGGCGTGCCACAGGGTACAGTTCTCGGACCTATTATCTTCATAATTTACATGAACGATTTGCTTTCTATAAACATTACAGGAAATGTCCTATCGTTTGCTGATGATACAGCAATTTTCCTTGAAGACACCACTTGGGAACACCTAAAAGAAAAAGCTGAAAGTGAATTAACATTTATTAAAAACTGGTTTGACAATAAGAAGTTGACTATTAATTATTCTAAAACTTACTTTTTACCTATTAGTTCATATCAAAATCAATTACCAAATTTCTCAGAACTTAATATTCTTTCCAGACTAGCTCAAACTAAAATAAAATCGGTTAGTAATATAAAATATCTAGGAATCTACTTAGATAACCATCTCAGGTGGGATGTGCACGTAAAGAATACCCATAAAAAACTAAGGGGTTTATTGCACAAATTTAAAGTATTGCGAGATATACTAAAACTAAAAGAAACAATAATAGTATATAAGTCTCTAGTGGAATCTATATTAAGATATGGTATCATAGGATGGGGAGGAGTTAGAAAGAGTATTCTAAAACCGTTACAAAGAAAATCAAATAATAAAAATAATTTGTAGTAAAAATATAAGATATGCTACAGACATGTTGTACAATGAATGTAAATTATTTGACATAAGGCAATTATACTCTAGTGTGGTACTCCTAAATCAATTTAAAAATAAAAATCAAATGCTATTTGTAAGTCATGATTACCACACAAGAAGTAATGAAAATGAAAATCAAATTACATTAAAGTAAAAAAAAACTATAGGGCAAAGATATTTTAAATAGTACTGTTCGAAAATTTATAAATTACAAGGTATAAACTAAAATAATCCTTAAGAAATTTTTTAATTTTTAATAAGTTGCTCACAATATGTATATTTTATTTTATAATTGAAAATTTAAATCTAGCTTTAGATACAGTCATAATTAAATCACATTTTAGATTATAAATAATAAAGCTGCATTTAAAGGTGCGCACACAAGTTTTGCAATCAAATCTTAAGCGCACATTTTTGTAGTTATTTTTCTTTTGTAAAATTTTCTCTGAATAATAAAGTTATTATTATATTATTATTATATTATTATATTCACAGAAATGTTTTCCTAAAGTTGAAACTATTCCGATTCCTTGCGGGGCAAGGCTACCTTGCTACTGAGCTAATAATCTATGTGAACATTTACAGGATCTACGATCAGAACTGTGCAATGTTATATGATATAGAATGGAATAGAATAGAATAGAATAGAATAGAATAAATTTATTTCGTACAAGAGACAGTATATATAAATAAAATTGTATTGTACATCTCAGTAATTGAGAGTTTATCAGTCAAACACCTCTGTATCCAATGTGGCAGCTCAATATTGTCCAATGAAAACATATAGCTAATATAAAATACAAAAGTGTTATATAAAATTAAAATATTACATATATTGTAAAAATTCCATTTAAAACTAATCACACAATAAAAACATTACATTGCACATTATTTAACATGTAGAAGGTGTAATCTACATTAAACAAATGATGCCTCATTTACCTCAGTCAGATTATATGGTTTTAATTGTATTAATATATTTTTAATTGTTCTCTTAAAGTGCTGTAGAGTATTTATTTCTTTTATATGTTAAGGTAAAAGGTTGTACCATTTTAAACACATTTAATAACAGCCCTTTTCTAGCTTATTACTTGTATGTAATGGATAACGAAAATTATTTCTATGCCTAGTATTATATTGGTAGTTTGTCATGGCTTCCCTAAATGTGTCTTTATTTTTGTATACAAAGCAGAGACTTTCATATACATAAACTCCAGATACAGTTAAGATATTCTATCTTCTGAATAGACCTCGGCATGATTTAAGTACACCATACCCTGCTATTATCCTGATAACCCTTTTTTGGATTATAAAGACGAACTAATAGAATAACTAAATGATTAACTTTACCAGTAAAAATATTACAGTTCTGAAATATTTCTCAAGTGTTATTTTTACAACATCCATAGTTTTGAATTTTTCTTAATTATGATTTTAAAGTAACAGGCATCTTCACTTTCTATATGATCACGACACTCGCTGTTGGTACAAGCCATCCCTCTATCTGAAAATTTAATGGTTGAACATATATTTTTGAAACACTTTTATATTCTTGAGATCGCTAATTATTAATTCGAAATCAAAATTAAAAATTTTAAATGATTGCTCCAATTTGAGGTGAAAATGGGATGTCATTTATTTAAAAGCGGGTACTATAAATGGACTAAACTTGAGTATTTAAAAACTATTATATTAATGAAAAACGTAATTTGAGATTTTTTTTGTTTTCTGCCATATCATAAAAATATTTGAAAGTTTAATAGGGTTTTCCCAGAAAAAAAAAATTGCTGAAATACTTAACTCACGTAAAAAAAATATTTATTGCATATTTATTATCTTATTAATTTTACTAATAGTAACAAAAAAAAACTTGAAGTTTGAAAAATATTGGGTTTATTTTAAACAGCCATAAATTGGCGCGTTGTGACGTCAACACCCTGAAATCCAATCACAGAGGTTGTCTCTGTTCAAAATTATTTATTAATCTTGGTCTCTGTTAACATGTCATAACCTCTATTTATTGACAGCACTCAGCACTTTTCTACTTTAGGTAAATTATCAGCGGCATGGGGGCGAGCGTAGGTGCGTCTTTACTATGTACATACTTCGGTATGCGATGTAAAGCAACGACAGGCGCGGATAGTACTTGGATTGGTGACCATTCCAACGGAAACCGCGTTCTCGCCTCACACATCTTCCAGCGGCTTGTATATCAGTGTATGCGCGGAAGCTATACAACCTTAGGCGAGGGTTGTATAGGAGATATACCATCCTTCGGAGGGGATGTAAAGCCGTCGGTCCCTTGTCTATTAAATGTTAGGCAAGTAAAAGATCCCTACTCTTCATAAGGGAAGAGGTTCGGCAAAATTCCTGGTTGGGGGTAGCTCGTCTACAGGCGTCGGTGTTAGGCCTCAGTAGCGGAAATAGGCCGACGTTAAATAAATGTATAAAAAAAAAAAAATCAGCGGCATCTTTAACATATCCCTCTTCCACTTGATTCCATTTTTATTGTAGAATTAAAAAAACATAAACCAGAAACTGATAAAATAATATTTTCTCTCCAAACAATACAAACATAAAAATATAAATTTAACGTTTTAGGTTAGTCATCAGATGTGTAATGTCAATGAAGGTTAAACCTATACTACAGTACAATATATTAACGTCCGACGCTTTCACGAATAACTTATGCGGCATTTATCTGGATTCTGATTGGCCAATATTTACACGTCCACTGCTTTAGACCAATCACAGTACAAGCATTACATATTGAAATTCTGAGAAGTTTTAGAGGAAAGCTTTCTTTAACACACAGTTAGAATCTATTACAAACTAATTATATCCATAATTTCATTGGTTTTCCGGGTAGATACGTAATTCTGGCTCGTAAAAATGCCCGTTTTAAAAAACAGTGAAATTACCAGCAAGTTGTTTTAACGATATTTTCTTAGAAATAATTCTTATTAGAAAAGTAAATTGCTGTAAATTAATAAAATGTTTTATTATATCATTTTCACGACACAAATTGTTAAAATAAAATTAGTGGGAAAACCATATTATCTATAATTTAGTATTTTTTTCAGGAAATGCCTTAATTTCTGAAATATTCAAACCAAATACCATGCCTTATAAAAGTTTGGATGCCATGTTTGAACTTCTACGTCTCTGAAACTATGTAGAATTATAATAAGAAAACTAACTTTCAGTTTAGAAGCAATCTTTTGTTTTTTATAAATTTTCCATTATTCGACGGAAATCGTTTTGAGCTAAATGTTTTCCAATGCTAAAATCGCAAAAGGTTTTTATTATTTAAAACTGTCAATTGATATAAAAAATCTGGATAATCTTTTTTCTAACAATTTGTAAAATTGTTTTACTGTTTAAAAACAAATATTAAATGTTAAAGCAAAACGCTCATTGTCTTAAAAATGCCCTGAAAGCAGGGCATTACAGCCCGAAATATTCTTAAATAATTTAGTACCTTAAATCTTGCTAAATTACGTAAAATTGTTTTTAAAAATCACAATACATTTCCTGAGGATGAAATTGATTAAATTAATAAAACATACATTTGAAGTCATTGGTTATCCATTATTACATATTATAACACATCGTTGAATAACGGAGAATTTCCAAAAATGCTGAAAACATCATTAATAACGCCTGTAACAAAAACTCGGGGAACAAAATTAGCGGAAGAGCATAGATACATAGAAATACATTACCTTCTCTTACGGAATTTATAAACAATAACAAATTACTACACAAAAACCAATCCGGATTTAAAGAGAACAAAGCCTTCTCGAAATAACTAATGGTTTTAAATATTCCATATATTATTATTATTTATTATTAGCCGTTACTCGAGTCCGAGTATAGAAATGTTACAGTCGATAAATTGCGTACAATAAAAAACAAGTAAAAGGTGTAGTCTATTGTAATTCCCATTCATCTACGGTGCACACGACTATGGCTATAGAGGCCAATTCGTGAGAGCACATGCCGACCGCAATCAGGACAAACATAGACCTGGTTAGGTCTTGGATTCGGCCTTCTTGCAGCAACATTTCCTTGATAGCTGGCCACAACCCCTCGCCATTCGGTTCTGTCCGCTGCAAGTTGTTCCCATTGCTCGTCTGCAATACCGCAGGATTTTAGATTTTCATGGAGAGCGTCTTTGAACCTCTTTCGTTGACCGCCACGCTTTCTTCTACCGCTTAGCAATTCACCATAAAGTGCACATTTAGGAAGGCGGTTATCATGCATACGATGAACGTGACCTGCCCATCTTAGGCGTGCTCTTGAAATAAGCACATCAATTGGAAGGCTGTTTGCTCTCCTGAGTACTTCCACGTTTGATATGTGATGGAACCAACGGATTTTCATCATACTTCTGAGGTGTCTTTGCTGAAAACGTTCTAATTCTTTCACATGACGACAGTAAGTGACCCAGCTTTCACATCCATATAGCAGTGTTGGAATGACAACTGCTCTGTAGACAGCCATTTTCGTTGACAAAGCAAGGTCGTGGTTGTCAAATACTCTCTCTCTAAGTCCCCAGAATGCTCTAGATGCAGCGTTAATTCTATTGCGAATCTCGCTGTCCATGTTTGCTTTGTCATTAACAACGTTGCCTAAGTAATTGAACTGATCCACCACTTCAAGAGAATTTCCGTTAAGTGTAATGTCTATTTGGTTCACTTGATGAGGAGTTGACATAATCTTAGTCTTTCCAATGTTGATTTTAAGTCCCATAGAATCATAGCTTTGGGCATACACATCTAAAAGTTCTTGAAGCTCTTCCGGCGTAGAGGCTAAAAGTGCACAGTCATCCGCATACTGGAAATCACAAATGAATCGTGTGCGTGTCTTCGTGAAAGCTCTAAAGCGCCCTATGTTAAAGAGACCGCCATCAAAACGGTATCTGAGACCTATTCCTCTGACTGTCAGTTTGTTGTCAACAATAATTGTTAGAGCAGTGGTAAACAAATTAAAGAGTAGGGGTGCCAGGACACATCCCTGCCTAACTCCAGTGAGAGTTTGGAAAGGTTCGGTTGCCTCATTATTATACATAACCTGGGCGTTGTTGTTTGTATGTAGACTGCGACATACTTCCACAAATTTTCTAGGGATACCTAAGCGGAACATAATTTTCCAGAGCACTTCCCTGTCCACCGAGTCAAACGCCTTGGTTAAATCAATGAAGGCCATGTGAATTTCTCCTTGATGTTCGAGTGCTTTTTCTTGAAGCTGTTTAAGTGTGAAGATTAAATCCGATGTGCCTCGGTTTGGTCTAAAGCCACTCTGTGTTTCAGGAAGTAACTTTTCCATAACAGGTGTTAGCCTATTTGCCATCGCTTTAGTGAGTATCTTCCCTCCAACAGCCAGGAGAGCTATACCCCTGTAATTTCCACAGTCCGTAGCGCTCCCTTTGTTTTTGAAGAGGTTGATTAAAAGTGTATCACGAAACTCCTGCGGGGCTTGACCACTTTCCCACACAACATCAAACAGTTTTTTGAGGTAGGGTATGAGCTCTGACGACACAGCTTTAAAGATCTCAGCTGGGAGTGAGTCGGCGCCGGGAGATTTGTTATTTTTTAGCTGCCCAATGGCGGTTAAGATCTCTTCCGTTGTTAGTGGTTTATCTAAGTCTTCGAAGGTGTCATATTGAGGGATAAGATTTATAATATCGTGATCGGCTTGACTTTGCTGGTTAAGAATGCTAGAGTAGTGTTCTTTCCATCGGGCTCTTATTTCCTGGTCTTCTTTGAGGAGATTTCCATTTAAATCTTTAATAGGGCACATATTTTTCCGACTGGGGCCGTACACTACTTTTACTCCTTGAAAGAAATTCCTGTAGTCGTGTGAATCGGCGTACCTTTGAATTTCTCTGGCCTTGCTTGCCCACCACTCGTTCTTTATTCTTCTGATTTCGCGTTGCGTTTCATACTTAGATTGGGTAAAAGCTTCTGCTTTTGATGAGTCGTTGGGGTGGTTGATAGCGTTTTGGAAGGCAGTATGTTTGTGGTCAAGAAGTTCTTGTATAAAAGCTTCATTATCATTGAACCAGTCCTCCTGTTTTTTACTTACTGCAGTGCCAAGAATTTCCTCACTCGCACTTTTTAAACTGTCTTTAATTTGTGTCCAGGTCCATATAAAGGTGACGTTGTAGCAACTGTTCTTTTCTTATTTAAAAAGAGCTTTCGATTTATCAACAGCTTCTACTAAAGAAACTTTACCAGTACTGGTCCTACCTATATGGGCAGAGGTAACAAACTAAAATAAATAACATTGTCTGAAAAAAAAATTTGAATAATAACGGTGTTCCACAAGGTAGCGTATTAGGACCTATGCTCTTCATGTTATTTATTAATGATATATTCCTAATCGATTCAGTGGAGTGTAAGACACCTTTTGCTGGCGATACTATAATATATTTATCTGGAGATGAAGTTACTAAAAAAATAGCTGCTAGCAGCATACTAGAAATAATCAATGAATGTTTTACGACGAATAGACTAGTGACAGACACCAAAAAGTCCAAATATATGATAATAAGTTTCAACAAACATTTAAAGCAAAATATTAATAGTACATCTGTAAATTAGACCGGAGAATCTCTTGAAAAGGTTGTAACTATGAGATATCTAGGGATTATCATTTATAACAAACTAACATTTATTGATCATATAAACTACAAACGTAAAAAATAGCAAAAGAGCTTGGATTTGCCTATCGTGATAGTAGGCATTTAACCATGTATATTAGGTAAATGATTATACACAATAATAAAACCCCATTTCAAGTGTTGTTCAAGTATATTATACAATGTGTCCACAGCAAAGCAGTATTATAGGTGTAAATGGCAACTTTTTTTGGATTACAAGCACAATTTTTTATCTTCTGCTCTTGCTTCGCTCAGGAACTATTTTTAGTATGTTGGACTTTAAAAATGTATAGAGGGCGCTGGTAACAGCTTAACAATAAAAATCGCATCAGGTAAAATGCCTTTTCTGTGCGAAATATTGAAAAATTTTATTAGAAAAACTTGCTCAGAATTAAAAAATATGACGCTGTACCAAATTACAGAACTAAATACTTTTCTTTTATTTATAAAATTTATTGTTTGAAGAGGGATATGCAATGGAAACAAAAATAAACGTGAATTTAAGAACAGAGTTGAGATGTGTGCTGAAAATGGAGGAACATAGGTAGAATGAATAAATTTAAATTATCATTACATTTATAATATTAAAAGCAATTAAACGCAAAAAGAAATTGTAACAAAAACTTTACGAGCTCATTATTAAAGCTAACGAACCGTCGGTATGGTGTCATCAAACAAACAAGCCCACGTACATTAAAAATCTATAAAGGTAAGTGATTCAATTTGCCGGCGTAATAGTACAAATAGGAACGGCATTTTAATAGACCCTATATGCGGAAGGGAATTTTAAACGATCTGTCCCGCCGTCCAGATCTGCTAGATCGCATCGTTTATTTTCGCCAAATATCAAGTCGTTGAGGGGACGGGCAGTTCAGTTAATAGTAAATCCTCTTTAAATTCCGATGCCTCCGATGGAGCTGAACTAGCGTTCAGATATTTTAGACGTGCTTAAAATCCAGAAAGGATTTCTTATCAGTAAAGATGAACAGGGTTTATGTATCTGGCAAATTTGTGAAAATGAAAAGAAGAAAAATTGGACAAAGTGGATGAAAACGTGGATCCAGGAAAAAAATAGAAATATGCGTTTAATTCGAGAAAGGCAAATGGGCAAGATGACTTACAAAACTTATTTACGAGACTAGCTCAAATTTTTCAAAAAATTAACCAAATCGTCATAAGCTTCTCCATTCTTATTTCTATTTACGTAAGAACCGTCTTTAATTTTCCACAAACATGTTTTTCCTTATATAAATCTATAAAATCTGTTAATAATTTTTTTGTCTGTTCCATGTTTCAATGACACCTTTACTATTCGAACGGAATTGATATCCCTGTTTATGTGAACTGACAGGACTGATCTGCAACGATCTGTCCTGCCACACATCGGCTGTTTTACCGATCAAATCTGTTGCACATCACTAACTTAAACATCGATCGAAATATCGACAGATATGGTCCGTTTAAAAAAATTGTTTAAAATTCCCTTTCGTGTATGGTGGCCTGTTAGTTGAGGTCCTAAAGTTTTTATTGCGTTTTTTATTTGCAAGGAATCTTTGAACAATACCATACACTGGACTGGTTTTCGGTTAAAGACAACATAAAATACAGGATTCTGATATTTTTGTACAAATTTTACAATAATTTACTGCCATCATGTTTGCCAGCAAATATACAACAGCGTAGCGATATACACAGTTGTAACACAAGGCAAAGAAATCACATAAATATTATTTTTTCTAACCTAATGAAAACAAAATCCTCTATATACGACAAAGGACCGGCTGAATTCGATAAATTACCCAAAAGCTAAACATGTCTTTCTATTTAAAAAAATATCTATACAAATTCATGTATAAATAATATTATTATATTTCATTCACTAGGCTAATTGTTATGCTTTAGATAACTAAATTGTCTTATAATAAGTAAACAAGGATTCTAAATATCATAATGAATATACATATATTATTAAGTTTAATTGGCAGTTTTCTGTGGCATGTAATAACTTTTGTGTTAAATAAAGATTGTTTTATTATTATTACTGTAAATTTTATATAAAAAAATCATATTAAGTTTTTCTGATTTTCTGTACTATAATCCCTAAATCTCTATGTATATATTATATACCATTTACATATAATAATATAAAATTGGTAAATTTAGTAAGAATGTGTTATTTTTTAAGAACAGTTTCATGTCAGAATCTTGTCATGTACGTAGGCAGCCCGGGTTCAATTCCGAGTCAATTTGCTGCGGACCGCTCAAGGCATATTTCAAAGGGAATGCAAACTCCAGATGCCGTGTGATGGCAATATACAACATATACGTTTCAGGATGCCACCCCTCGGCACAGTTGGGGCATCGCAAATTTCTACAGGTCGAGGGTTGGGAGTGATTATAAAAACTCTGATGAACTTTTATCCTGGTATCAGTGTCAGAGAAAAGCTGACGATAAATAGAGATTAAAAGAAACGGTCCTATATATTTGTACGTAACGTTAGACATCGCTTTTATATTTTACGAAAACTTGCAATTATTTTTAGAAAACACAACGTATTTTAGAAAAATATGCATTCTAAAGGTTTTGGTTTCATATAAAATATGTGCTGTGGTATTATTGTTTGAAAATAAAATTCTGTGTCGAAAAACAAATTAATTGTTGAATGTTCATTTATGTTCATATTGTACAGCAGGTGCATTGCGTCCATTGTATTTTCGTTTGTAAAAAATGTAATCGGTATAGTTACGAATCAGCAATTTCGTTGGTGGAATGGAAGAGGAATAATGACACGTTTTTATACAGGATGCGTGGATATAACCTGTGCTGAGTGCAGGGTTTTAAGAAATAATACTGCCATTAAATGGACGTGTACAGCTACAGCTGCAATTGATCTGGATATTAGTGAACTTAAGAAAATCATTCTAGACTTCGAGGTGAAATTCGTAAGTCAAATGGCCACGTAGTGAAATCTGAAGGGGACACAAATTTCTGTGAAATAGTGAACGACATAAAAAGAAGTGAAAACAATTTCATTATTTTCAAACTGCCTGACGAGCACTTGGATAAAGATTTGAATAATGTCATGGAAATTATTAACGTATATCACGTAATACTGATTTAACTGGTATCAAAATTTCTAGATTGGGAAAGAAATTGGACAATTCGAAGGTAAAGCCAGTTAAAGTAATTTTTAATGCTCATGACGATGTTGGCGAAGTTTTGAGAAATGCTTATAAATTAAAAAACCTAAATAAATATAAGGGTAACCTGCTTGAGTTTTGATCTTACTCTCAGGCAAATTCTAAATAAATTATTCAAAAAAGAACTGAGGATGGATTCTTATAGCTGATACAATTGCAATTCATCAACTACTTAATTTAATTAAGATATTTATGTCCTACTAGAAAATAATAGTATAAAAAAATATAAAATAACAAAAAAAATAGTTATTTATGCAACAAGTGTGTAAAGTGATACAGTGCGACAATCACATAAGTGATAAAGGACACTTTACAGACGATTTGCATACATATTTTTTCTACTACCGCAGTGGTTATCCAAAAATATATGAATAAATTGAAATACAAACATTCTACTTTACGCACTAGTGTGTAAAGTAAAATAATAAGATAGCAAGGTTAGTTGTTGAATAATGTTGCATTCTAACTAGATATACTTGTTATCTAAAAAAATTAACACATCACTTCTTAACAAAATTTGTTGCTTTAATAAATAAATTTTCTAAAAAAGTATATTTACAAAAAAAATCAAAATATAACCCATCTGTTTCTCAAAGGATGATATCAGACATTCTTGAACCTCTCCGTTATATCTCATCTTAATGTTCTAATAAATAATATGAAGTTAACTTGAAAAATGTTAAAAAGTAGGCATTACGTTTAACTGTCAAATTTACTTAATCATATAAAAATCACAATATCGCATTGACCAACTTAATTTTAAGTGAATGAAATTCTTAAAAATTTACATGAAACTTCAAAATTATAAATAATTCAAGCACGACTGTTACAGAACACAGAAAATAGATATATTTTATAATAATATACCCAGTGATAATAAATAAATAAATAAATGGACTACATAAAATTAAATAACTAATTTATTGTATTTAAAATAAGATGTGATTATTACAGATGCTCCGATAGGCATTTTTTTTACTTTTTTACTTTACGCACTACACAGCGTGCGTAAAGTGTGTACTTTACACACGCTAGTAGAAAAACATATTTCAGTCTTAGATAAAGGCAATCATATTAATAAATTTATAGAAATTAGATATTTATTTGCTTTCATTACATCATTATTTTAACAATTTTAGTGTGTATCTACTCGTATAAGTTATTATATCTATTTTATTTACATTGACCTGTATAGTATACGCACAGATTTTTTTCTCAGGGAACTTCTATATGGTTATTTGTATGTATTATATTTATTTTATTTACATTGAATTAAAATGCTTATAAACATAATTTTCTAACCTATCAATAGACAATTTTCGAAAATATGTCAAAGTTCGAATTATTGGAATGGTTATTTTTCAATAAATAACAGTAATTATTCCAACATCCATAAACCACTTGATTTTACTGCTCTGTCAACTCTTATAATATTAACGTGAATGTTTAATAAAATCAATAAGCAATTATTCAATAAAATATAATATTGTTGGATACAACTTTTGATAATTCATGCTTGAATCATTTATACTTGTACGTGTGATTGGACAAATTGAAAACGTCACCGTGTAGGTATAAGGGTGAGTGTAATAATACACAATTGCTGGTCAACTGTACGTGTCGCTGCTTTTCAAATAAATTGAGGGTGTACAAATGGCAAATTATCGCCATTTTTCAACATTTTTAAGCTGTGGATCTAAACATTGTATATTTCTGTTCATTTTTTCATGACGCGATTATTTCAATTTGTTAGTATATCATTCATTTTTAAACTTTGAGTAAGTATCACACATTTTTATTTGTATGTGGTGCATTATAAAATTGTACAATTCTATTGTCGAAAACTTTGGGAATTTCTACTAACCTATGTGTTTGTTTGTAGTTTATTACAATTACTATACTTTCCCAATAATTATTTTTCAATATTTTTATTATTATCATGAATGTGCCATTTATTATGAATAATGTAATGGCTCCTTATTTGTTAAATTTTATTTTTTGCCGCGATATACGGTCACGTATTACTATTAAATTTTTTGTATCCTTTTTCACCCGCTTCTTCATTTTTCTGTCCATTCTAGAACTGGAGAGAAGAAAATTTATAGGAAATGCTACTAGTATTGACTAGAACAGTAACCTCTTCCAGTGATTATAACTTATTACATATTTTCGAGCAAGGTGTCCCGGTCGGTGGATCGTTGCTTGTCATACATCAGTTTTACCACATAAACTCTAAATCCAGCCAAGTTTTGCTTTCCGCCACATCATTTCTTGCATTTAGTAACTGCCAGGCTATTACATACATCATATCCGAATTATTTCAACGCAAAAATGCAATTAGGCATTTCTGCACAAACCCAGCATTAACAGGTCAGTAAAAAATACAACAGTTTTGTAGAGACGATTTCAAAATATTGGAATCCCCTTAGCTCCGTTTTCATCCAGCACAATCTTCGAGATTCATTCATTACTGGCTTGGTAATAATAGTAACAGTAGTAATAAAATGTCTTTGTTTAAAGAAAAGTATGCAATTACAAAGCCTTCTTCAAATTAGGTAACATTCAGCCAAAAGGTTTCACAACTTTTCCCTTGCGAGGAAAAACAAAAGTAAGGAGAACATAACATACAGCTCTTATAAGTAGACAGAAAATATCCATATACTTATAAATACATAGAAACATTGCTATTTAGGCATTAACCCTATCGAAGGGAAGGAAGATGAAGTTTAACTTTTCCTGGAAACTTTTTTAGAGGTAGAGATTTGATATTATTCGCAAAATATTATTAATTGTTTCCGCATTATAAGAGAATACTTATAGTTAAGTGACATTTTAGTGATAATAATAATATAACAAAATATGTAAGTCAACGCAAAGTGGATAATTTATTACAAAAAGAATAAATGTGTAGTAAAGTAAAAATACCTATTAGTAAAGTCCAGTATTCCACTGTTTCCTATGAAAGGAAATCGATTCATTGCCACCAATCAAGATGCACAATGTGCTTTTCCAAAAGAATTGAAAATAATGTCCTATAATTTAAGACATACTACGTCTTCAATCGGAACACGCAAAATAAAATCTTGTTGCAATAAGCCCCCAGATGCTGGATTTATCCTAAAGAAAATTCTACAGTGCGGTGCTGTAGAGCTGCCGTGCATCGCCAGGCGTAGACTAGTTTCGAACTTGTTAGCTCTCATCAGTACGACATAGGCGAATGCATAACACTTCTCTGTTCCTGTGGTCATAAACTTACAGACATGAGGTGTCCGCAACTTGTCGATAGGTTCATCTGGTAGCGACTTATTGCAATCAAAGTTGTTGAAAAACTTGGACTAAGTTATATTTAACAAGATATAAACGTGGGACTATTAACGTCATTACTAATATTAATCATAGTAGTTCATCCTCCACAAAGAAATATGTTATAGTAACGCACGTAGGTGACTGAAATTAATGAATTACACATGTTTAGTTGCAATTTGCTTACAGTATCTTGTATCATTTTGGAAATGGTCTCTATAATAACAGTAAAAGTTAATAATTTATGATGGGGGTTTATGAGGCTAAATAATTAAATAAAGAAATAAGTTATTGCCTTATACCTCAAAGAGAAACAACAATGCAGCTACGGACACGTGCTTCGGAGTTATTGCTCCTCATCAGCATAGTGTAGCTTTAGTGAATATCTTATAATCGAGCAAAACCAACAAAGGTAGGAAAGTATAGTGCACAGTACTCCATTTGTACTTTCATACTTCATGTACCACATTTAGGGCCTCAAATGAGAGCAATCAGTTCGAGGAGCTCTATGTGTACTGCTCTATTTCCACCTGGCAAACATTAAGTAAAAGATGATGGGGGTTTATGAGTCTAAATAATTAAATAAAGAAATAAGTTATTGTCTTATACCTCAAAGAGAAACAACAATGCAGCTATGGACACGTATTTCGGAGTTATTGCTCCTCATCAGCGTAGCATAGCTTAGCGAACATCTTATAATCGAGCAAAACCAACAAAGGTAGGAAAGTATAGTGCACAGTACTCCATTTGTACTTTCATACTTCATGTACCACATTTAGGGCCTCAAATGAGAGCAATCAGTTCGAGGAGCTCTATGTGTACTGCTCTATTTCCACCTGGCAAACATTAAGCAAAAGATGATGGGGGTTTATGAGGCTAAATAATTAAATAAAGAAATAAGTTATTGCCTTATACCTCAAAGAGAAACAACAATGCAGCTACGGACACGTGTTTCGGAGTTATTGCTCCTCATCAGCGTAGCGTAGCTTAGTGAATATCTTAGCAAGTGTCCGTAGCTGCATTGTTGTTTCTCTTTATATAAGGCAATAACTTATTTCTTTATTTAATAATTTATGTTTAGCTTAACTCTTTGTTTATGAAAAATTATGAACTTGAAAAAAAATTTCACCAGGATTTTATTTTCTGGTCGTCGATTCTGCTTCTTCACGATTAGTTCATATTACAGGTATTTGTATAGTTATCGGTCACGTGAAACATATTTATTTTTTTAAAGTATGCACATAAAGATTTTTGCAACTAATTTATTTCTAGTTTCATACGAAATACGCATACTGTTTTCCCTTCCAGTAGACAAAGGTCTACACCTACACGTTAGAGTAATGATTGCGCTTGACCATGTAAGTGATAACAATAAAGAATTTATTAGGTTCCTTAAGTGGGGTACAAAGTCACAGAGAGCAGGGAAAAGAATGTTAATAGGCTAAAATTAGGCCCATGTTTTTCTTATTTGCCCCCATTAGTTCTTAACACGAGGACATTAACACCTCAACACATTTAGGAATTTGCTAGATAAGTCAAATTAGCGAAGCAGTTTTTAACGACGTCGTTTATTGAATAAATAAATAAATAAATAAATCAACACACTTGTTTATGATGATGTAAATTTTAATTTTTTAAATATTGTAATAAACGGATCATAAGTATCTAAGAACATAATATATATTCATGCAATTTTAGTCTTCCATATTGTGTTTTTCTTGCAGTAACTCATTTATCATGATATGTAATGCATAATTTAACACAATAGGCGAATAATCGCATATTTCATAGAACAGTAGACATAATGTCTGTCGATAGATGAGGGCCTGCAGAGTTTTTGCTCTTTATGGAAGGAATGTAATACATAATAATATTAATTTAGTATTATCTTGAATTTTGTTCCATTTTTTGATTTTTAAGATGATTAGTTTTACTTGAAGTTACAAACATATTTTTATTGCCTAAATAGGTGAACATCAAAAACGCCTGAATATTTATTGATAACTTTAATTTCTTGGGGGGAAATAGTAAAGTAATATATTACATCGGTGACAGACTTTCGAATAACACCACAAAGGAAATTTTTTTAAGTTAATGATAGAATTGACGGGATGAACAAATCCAATAAGATTACATGAATATTTGGATACAGTTTTGTTCCTGACAACTTAACAATGAAAAATTTCGTAATTTCAACTGGATACCGCTTCTGGTTAAGCAGGAATAAATATGTAAATATGATGTTTAAAAAAAATAATCAAAGGAAAATACAAGAAAATGAAGAGCACTTTGATTGTCGTAAATTTGATTCTCTATAAGAGAGATCTCTTGTCATTTTTTCGTATCTTATATAGTTTATGTATTATAAACAATAACAGAATAAATTTCTTTTTCCAAACTAGATTATCTTTTGAAATGTACAAGATCCGAGATCACAGCCCTAGCAGATAGACCAAGCGGGTTCTGGCGCAATCAGTAGAGAAACACTTCCGGTTCTCAATGACGTCATGAACTCATGAACTGGATAAACAGGTCTTAAACAGCTATAAACAGATCTTAAACAGCTATAAACAAGTCTTAAACAGCCCCGATGGATTATCAGCTAAAATGCTACAACTTGCTTTACCATGGATATCAGCCACACTAACACATATTATTAATATGTCGTTCGAATTAGGTATTCTACCTCCTCAATGGAAACTATCTTGTATTAAGCCCATACCAAAAAAAAAAAAAAAATCCAGAACAACTTAAAGATCTGCGCCCTATTAGTCTGCTCTCGGTTCCTCTAAAAATTACAGAATCGGCTATATATGAACAACCATGATACAAAGAATTAAAGATATGACATTGCGCATGTGGGCGGAGCCAAGTCGACAGTTGCTTTCGTCACGCGGTGATAAACAGTAGAGAATAGTCTATTCTCTATTGTGGTGATAATTTTCTTTTTGGATTATTTTAGTGTTCTTGCAATAACCTTTAGTTATAAAAATGCGTTGTGCATTGGCATTATGTAAAAGTGACAATATGTGTAAACATTTTGACAAAGAGATTATGTTTTTTCGGTTTCCAACTGACCCAAATTTGCAAAAAGTTTGGATTAATGTTTGCAAACGCAAGGATACAATTAATGTGAAATATGCTAGGGTTTGTTCAAAACATTTCTCAGAAGATAGTTATGAAAGGAATTTAAGGCACGAGCTTTTGGGTTATACAACAAAAAATCGCCGTCTTTTAAAAGCTGACGCAGTTCCATCAATGAATTTAACAAATAGCCCAACAATGACACCCCAAAGTGGTAGCAGTAAAGAACGTTTATCAAAGAGAAATCAATCAAAATTAGTGAATGAAATCCTTTTAACCGAGTAAGTTACCGATAATAACACCTTAATATAATATGATATAATTTTGTGTGTTTAATATTGTTTCTAATTTTTTACTGTTATAACGTTAATCGTTGCATGAGATATTCGAAAATATAGGTAGTTAATAGTGAAAAACGTAAATAGTTAATTACTTACACCGGTTCTTTTTATTCATAGAGAATGTCAAAGTGAATGTATTGATGGTCATAGTAGAGGTGATGGTAATAAACATTATGATGGTGATCTAAATGTAGCCACTAACACCGAAGACAATTTGACAGTTGTCCTCCCAGGAAACAATTTTAGTTTGCCTGTTAAGGAGGAGATTGGGTATGTACACTTTTTCTTTAAATGTTTTCCGTTAAAATATAGGTACACAACGATACCAACCCACAGTTTTTTCTTTACGTTACTTTTGTTTTTATTTTTTAGCACTATGACAGACAGTGATGGCAAAGATGAAATTATAGCAAAATTAAAAGAAGAAATTGAATATTTAAAAAGTGACAATAAGGCATTTGAACAGATATTTACTCCAAATCAATTAAAAAAATAAAAAAATCCCAAGAAACGAGTAACATGGACAGTAGATGACATAGCAAGAGCTATTGTTATACATTCTGCAGGTGCTCGGGCATATAGACTACTGTTGAAAAAAGGATATCCACTGCCAGCAACATCTACCCTTCGAACGTGGTGCAAAAAAGTTAAATTAGAACCAGGACTTTTAAAACAGGTTAGATTCCATTGAAAATATGTAATAATTATAAAATATAAGTACCTACTTGAAGTCTAATTTTGATTAGAATATATGATTATTACCACAAATTTATTTATTTCTTTAGGTTTTAATGGTTGTCAAAATGACTGATCTAACAGATTTACAGAAACTTTGTGTCCTCTCATTTGATGAAATGAAAGTACGTAGCGTATATTTGTATGACAAGGTTAATGATGAGACTCTAAAACCCTATTCTTATGTACAAGTAGCTGTTTTGAGAGGACTTTTTGGAAATTGGAAGCAACCAATATTTTTCGAGTATGATTGCAAAATGACGAAAAATAAATTATTTAATATAATACGGTTCGCTGAAAAAGCTGGTTTTCCAGTTTTAGCTATGGTTAGTGATCTAGGTGGAGGCAATAGAGGCCTGCGCACTGAATTAAATATTAGTACTTCCCAAAGTTGGTTTCTAAACCCCTATCTGTGATGCCCCAGATCCTTTAATGACCGAACTCGACGAACTATCCTATGATGGTCTAGAAAATTTGGCCGGTTTTATCTGCCACAAAATGAAAAAGGATGAACCATCAGCAACGTGCTCTAGTACTAGCCAAGAGACTTTCACATGGGTTGATCACCTGTCTGAAGGAGGTTTAAAAAAACCCACCGAACAATTGATGGGTCAATTACATCAGTTAGAACAAATTTTCAATACAGTTAACTCGGATAGCATATTTGTATGTAAAGGATATTTATCCAATTTGCTAAATCTCTCCTCACATATTGATTGTGGAAATAAAATTAAAAAATTATTTCTTCGATCAAGAATGTATTTTAGAATGAGAACACACAATAAAGCTTTGCAAGACAAATCATTATCAAAAAAAAGAAAAATGTCAAAAGTTACATTATAATTTTGTTGCTGTATTCATTTTTAGATATATTTTTCTAATGTATTTTTTATTTTTAGACCATGTTTAGGAGTTTAGATACCTGCTATTATTATTATTACTTATTAATATAATATATTTTTAAAACTATAATTTAATGTTTTCTCTTTTACCTTAACTCATTAATAACAAATGAATACGTGTTTTATTCGTGGACCTAGCCAATATTATATATATAGACAAAGCCTATTAAAACGTATTTATGCGGAGATAAAGCTCATTTATAAAAAACGATGCTTACTAAAATCACTAAGAATCTCTATTTATTCAAAATTCTGCTCGAAAATTGAAACCAATATTCAGAAATCTAAAAATTTGTGGCAAAATTCCAATTAGTTCAGGCAAATCCTATGTAATTTAAAATCCCGATATCACCGCGTGACGTCATTGCGCCAACCGGACCGAGTTTGGCGCACTATCAATCATATCTTTAATTCTTTGTATCATGATGAACAACTATCTGAATATGTTTATCAACACTCAATAATTCCTTCTAACCAGTCTGGATTCCGAAAAGGTTTTAGTACTTCTACTTTACTAAGTAATATAACTGACGATATCTTGCGAGCCATTGATACCACGCAAGTCACCTCCCTGACATTACTTGATATGACAAAGGCTTTTGACTCTCTAGATATTAATTGCTTGATTGCAAAACTAAGCTATTATGGCGTATCTGGAAGTACATTCTTCTGGTTTCAAAATTATCTCCACGGCAGACAACAGTGTTAATACAGGAAACTCGATACTAACATCACATTATAGATCAGTTAAATCTGGTGTTCCACAGGGATCTATCCTTGGACCACTTCTTTTTAATATTTTTATTGCGGATGTAGCAAGGCTCCCACTTAATTCAAAATTATACATGTACGCGGATGATATTCAGCTAATACATAGTTTCTCCTCTACAGAAGCTCAAATGGCTGAATTTTACATAAATAATAATTTACGTCTTATATACGAATGGACAATCCAAAATACTCTTATGCTAAATGCTAACAAAAGCCAAAATATTGATTTTGGAACATCTCAGCAGCTATTGAATCTTAGAGAACTGAATATTCAAGTAAATAATGAGATCATTGCATCAACCAACAACGTTAAAAATCTGGGTGTTAATTTTGATCCTTTTTATTGTTTAAAACAGTTATACTCATTCAAAAAATATCTAAACACAAATACTAAAATATTGCTTTCTGAAACTATGGTTCTATCGCACTTAAATTACGCAGATACTGTGTACGGTCCCTGTCTCTCACAGGAAGACAAATTCCGTTTGCAAAAAATTCAAAATTGCTGTGTACGATATTTTACAACTGTGCCTCAATTTGGTCATATAACTCCACATTTACGTGCTTTCAACTTATTAAATATGTGTGAAAGGAGATTAACACACATTGTAGGATTCGTATTAAACATTTTCAAAACAGAAAAACCAAATTATCTATTTAATAAAATACATAGGCGTTCTGAAATCCACCATAGGGATCTAAGATACGTTGAAAATAAAGTTTGTATTCCCGCTCACAAAAATGCATCTTTTCGGTCTGCCTTCCTTTTCATTCATAGTAGCATATATTATTAATAACCTGCCAGCTTAATATCACAGCATATCAGTGGCAACTGTAAAATATAAGTTAAAAGAAGACACTATCCTATCAAGATTAGAAAACTTTAATGTACAATTGTTCTAAATTAAATATTTTTTTACATGTATAAATATTTCTGTACTCAGGAAGTGTTGTAAAGCAACATTGTTGATACACTTCCTTTTGGAAAAATGTATGTACCTGTACTGCTTTTTTTCAATAAACGTATTGTATTGTATTGTATAAATAGGTCTCAAACAGATCCAAACAGGTATTAAATCGCAAAGACTCCTGATGAACACACGCCATTCAGTTCATGACGTCATTGAGAACCGGCAGTGCTCCTCTCCTGAGTGCGGCAGAACTCGCTTTGCCTATCTACTGACCTTGAAGCTTTCATATAGATAATCATAAATTAAACATAAAATATCTTATGATATTTTTTCTCTAACCAGCATACTTTCAAAGTTACAGTATGGGGATCGAGAAGACAAATGTAGAAGAAAATGATCTGAAACCTACGAGTTGCATAGTCAACTTGACGTCGTTTTTTTTGTACGCTCGTTATAATATCTAGACTTCCATGTTCTGATTGTAGCTCTAGAAAATATTAAATTTAATGATATATGACATTCTGTAATATGCCACATGTTCTTTGTTATACATTTATTTGACAAGATGCTTTGTCAAACATACTATATTAAAGATTTTTGCGTTTTTTATTGTTTGCTACGAGGAATCAAATTGACCCGGGCATTTTACACCCAAGTGATATTTGAGTTCGTAGTAATATAAAGGAGTGAGAGATAAAAGCGTATATTTTACAGAAATAGATGTATGGTCGATAACTATTTTGGTGACTGAGTCATGATATTGTATTGTGATTATTAGTTATTGTAATAAATAAAGTAAATTATTTATTAGCGTATTTAATATAAAAAGCTTCCTAATACTGTCAAATTAGGACTTTAATGTGACTTGTCTGGTCAGGGCATTTTTACCGTCCAGCTTTGCAGTTTCGATGAGGTCGGCGTATTGGTTATTCAAGCAATTAAATTTTCTAGAGCGGTTCTTAAACATATCTCGAAATCTACATAAAGAATTGAAATATTGTAAAATGGTGTATTTTTAAACAAATTACAATTTTTAAGACAATAGGCAAATTCCAATGAAATTTAGGGAAAATGTAGGTTTTGCAAAGCACAATTTTCAATTAAAATTTTAAATTAGAGTAACCATTGAAACAGCTGAAATTCGCAATTGTTGCTAGAATTTTACACCCTTGTTTGCATTTCAAAAAAATTTAACTTTGACACTCAAATAGACTTCAAACATATAATATTCTTACACAATACAATAACGTAGGAACAACCGTTTTCTGTCAAAAATCAATTTAAAACAGTTGTTGCTGGGTCATTTATACAGAAAGGCAGGAAGAGGGTGTTCGTAAAAGTATATTAAGTTATTAAAAAAGATATATTTTATAATAAATATAGAAGTAGTTCAACCAAATTGAATTAGCATAATTACAATTACTTTTTTAGGTTCTATACCGCACATGTTGAGTATGGGGAACTCTGGAACGTACTTTCCAATCACTATTCAAGGAATAGTTGCAGTAGTATGAAAATGCATTTGGACGTATTTTATTTGGCTTTGTAAAGATCCTAGGAGCGAATTTGCAGTTTGATTGAAATTCTGTTCACTAGAACTGAGGCATTTGGAAATACATGCAATGATCACCAGATACCTCCATTAGACTTCTTTCTGTGGGCTCACTTAAAAAACAGAATTTATTCTACTCCACCTGTTTCATTGGATGATTTAAGTCAACGAATTATAAATGAATGTTGTTAAATCACCCCAGAAATGCTTCAAAATGTGCGAGAACGTTTTCGGTAGAATCTGTATTATTTTATGGAAGCTGGAAGTTGGCAGTTCGAACATGTTTCTGAAGTGATCACTTCACAGATTTTTCTCATATATTTATCTTTGTTTTTTCGAAAACGGTACATGTTAATTCCCAAAATACACACCACTGTGTAGAGAATTCAAGGGGCTTTCCAATTATGTACAGCCACCCTATATATTTCTTATTAGTCAAGTGGAAAATAACACAATTTAACTTGAAGAGTCTGTACAAATGATATTACGTAAACATTCTATTAGTATATTTCTGTCGTACATGGAAGGAATTATTTGAACTTTCAATGTTGTCTGAAACTTTTATTTACAGTGGCAATTGAATTGACACAAATGGTAAATGTGTATCCAAGGAAAAATCTTCAGTTGAAATATGAAATATTAATTGTATAAATATTTGAGTTATCAAAATGAACATATCATACCATAACAAATTAGGTTTAAAATACAGCCAGTTAATCGCAGTGATTAATGATACGGCATGCCGATTAAGTCAGTCAGACATCTTGCGTGTCGTATTAAGAGAAATAAAAGTAATAAAACTTTGACACCAAGTTTAAAAGTGTTCAGTAGCAAAGAAAAACTCGGTGTTGGTGGTGATTTATTCGCCTTATTTAACAAGTCTGACAAATCCAAGAGTTTAAACGGGTTGAAGATTTTTTTATGCCAAAGTTGGAAGTTGGAGCCGATGTAGTAGTTTTTAAATAACCTACAGTACACCCTATGCTGCTTGATTATTCCATTTATTTAAATTTTAGATTTTGTGCATAAATTTGATTGTATATTTTGAATTGATTTTAGAATATATATTTTTTTATCGGCTAAAATCAACCCTAATTGCAATTACCTACTTAACGTAATATAGCTATTTGTACATTAAACTTAGTAATAGTATATTATTGAACGAGCGGTAATGTAGGTAATAACTCACGCAGATGAAGTTTGCAGCACGGGCCGCAGGCTACATATATAATAAAAATAGTGGTACGGACGAAATTACAACTAAAATCCTAAAAATAGCATTTGAGGTAACTGGCAACAGAGTAATAGATATAATAAACTGCACATTAGAAACAGGTTCAGTGTCGCAAAATTGGAAAAAATCTACAGTGATTTCGTTGGAAAAGAAAGCTATACAATATTGTATAATGAATATCGTCCACTAAATATGGTGCCGTCTTATGGAAAATTATTAGAATTAATTGTAAAAGATCAGTTATTAGAGTTTATAGAAAACAGTGACATATTAACGAAACACCAAGCCGGTTTTAGATAACTAAATTTTCGTGAGATTGCAATCCAGTCAGTATTAGTGAATTGGAAAGAAACCTTATGTAATACACATTATGTTAGTGCAATATTCTTAGATTTCAAGAGGGCTTTCGAAACCATAAACGAGCATTGTTGTTGGCGAAATTAGAGAAAATGAGTATAAAAGACAGTTTGGAAGTGCTTTGGTTCATATCTAATAGGAAGATATCAGGGTATTCGTAATATACAGCATGGTGTTCCACAGGGGTCGGCACTGGGACCAATTCTGTTTATAGTGTATATAAATGATAGTGTTAATGTTGTAAAAAACTGTGATATACATATGTTTGCTGATGATACCTTGTTATATGTTGTACGACAGTCTATTATACTAAATATTTTTTAATTTATACATAAGTTATTAAATAACATGATCTCTCAAATGAAGTTAAAAATAGCCTAAACTCAAATGTGTTCAAAAAATTTTATAGGTTATGCGATAGAAAAATGGCCAGTACGAAATAAAATATATTGTGATTATTTATATTCATATAGTAAGTGTTAATTAAACTTTAATACTTGTGGTTTTGTATGTATGCTCCTATGCGTCCTTTACATTAACTAGGTATTGTTTTTATTTTTTCTCTGTATTTTATGGCAATTTATGCTAATAAAGTATATTGTTATCCTTTTTTTTTAGATGATTTTTATTTTAATTTGTTTCTTCTAATTTACAAACTTTATAATACCGATTAGTATCTATGGTTTATATTTAACAAATTTATTATTTTTTTAATAATAGTTTGTATATTTCAAATTGTAATTTTTTATTTATAGCCGTTGTTGTGCTATGTTCTTTAGATAGTATTCCTTTAAACTAATGATTTGATTTGATTTAATTGTTAAGTATATGATTTTTTTCTTTTAAAAATCAACAAATTTGTCATTTTGACTAAATTTTCGCTATACATTATAGAAATATACAAATTTGATATATCATCTTTACTTAATATATCTATCAATGAAAATTTATATTCAGCAAAATTTAAAAAATTGTCCAAATATCTACTTTCCTTTATGTAGAACTATTTATACATAAAACATAAAATGTGTACTATTTGTTTTGATTGTAAAATACAAATATATTTTGTTAGACATTAATACGCTTAAATTTCTTGCACTTTTCAAATAGAATCCAATTTATAAAAACAAGCAGGCAGCGGGCTGCTTTGCGGACACAGCCGTTGTTATTTAAGTAGAATACGTCTTGCGGTGGCGTTTTGTATAATGTGGATAAATAAATGAAACTACAGTAGCTCATTGTAACGAATGTTTATTAACAAATGCTAAAGAATGTGAATATTCCAAAATCCAACTTGTCCAGTCCATTTGGATTATGATTATGACGTTGGTTCAATACCCAGTATAGCATGTATTGTTAAATTTAGACTGAATTCAGTCACATCCCGATGATGCCGACATGACCGGCGAAATGCTTCTTCTGACTAAGAATGAACTTCACCATGTTTATGCACTTTTTTCAACTTTTCTCATTTACTTGGCATATGTAAAGTGTATCTTATAAAATGCCGTTAAGAGTAATAATTGCTCAATGCACAGGTTGGTACTCAGTTTATTATATATTAACTTCTATTAAGTACCTCACCAAGATTGAGCTTATTTGTTGGGTTATGGATTTGATTTAGCCATAAATTCGGTGAATAAATTAAATCACTAAACTATCCATAAAAATGGCTCGTTGATTTTATTTGATAGTATAATCGATAGGTTTCAAAGTGTCGTCTAACTAAACCAAGTGCATCCTACTTTATTATAACGACATGTCGTTAATATAATGTGCGCTAATGAATCTTCTGGCGCCTGTGATACCAAAACAAGGTGGTCTAATTCATCATCGGTTGAAAACTAGTACATTGCGCTTGACAGTTCTTGCTTGTATTAATAGATTAATTCTGATTAATTTTCCGCTTAAAAGTCTAGAGTCTTAAATGGCGTTAAAAATCAGAAAAAAGTTTGCTGATATATTAGTAATTTTTACAAGTAAAAATTTGAAAGGCAGAATTATAATTAACAAATATATTACATATGTAGATAGACAGTCTATATATCACCACTATATGTACATAATTCAAAGTTTACAGCAAGTCAAAAACCGCAGCATATAAGCAGCTATATTTTTTTATTTTATTTTATTCTTACATACACTACCCGACAGGTCAAAGGACCCAATTACTGAAAAAGGAGCAAAGATTACAAGAATAGAAGGACATGGATATAGCTATACTTAATTAATGTACATACATACAGACAATTTAACACTCAACTAAGATATATAATAACTAAGATATTATACAATAACTAAGGTATTATATAATAACTAAGATGATTAATAGGTTTAATATAATCTAATACAGGATTTACAAAACACATAACAATTACTGAATTATTGAATAATGATGAATTATTGGTAATATAAGCATACTTTTAGGGAAGCAACGTTTTAGTTGAAAATATCGATACGATCATGAATGTCATTATAAGTAGAACACTTGGTTTGATGTGGGGAAGTTTTTTATATTTGTTCTGGGCGTGATCAGGTTAATAGATCTGTCTGGCGTGATCCAGTTCTGTGAGCGTGAAAGGCCAGCATATTCATTATAATAATGCTGTTGGTGATAATGTATCAATCTATAAAGAAATGTAAGTTAAGAGAATTTACGGCGATCTTCTAACGATACCACCGAGAATCTCGATAATAGTTCCGAATGGGGGTAACCAATAGGTGGATATACCCCATCAACTTTAAATCATGAGCATTTTAAGAACCTTTGTTGAATGTTTTCTAAGTTATCTATATGCGTCTTATAATAAGGAGACCATATCCATGACGCATACTCCAGGTTAGGCCTCACAATAGGGAAATAAAGTAGTTTAAGACCAGTGGCATTACTGAAATGAAGAGTATTTCTAATAAGAAAACCTAGCATCTTATAAAAATTTTCAATTATTCCATTAATATGGTGAGTGAACTTTTCATCAAATACTACATCTAAATCAGTTATTGTATCTGGTCTAGAAAGTATGCTGTTTTCAAGCGAGTAATCATATTTTATAACATTTTTCTTCGTTGTTATTGATAATATATTAAACTTTAGTGGATTGAAGAGCAATTTGTTTTTTACACGCCAATTATTTATTAAATCTAATGTATGTCGCATAATTAAACAGTCTTCGATGAATGTAATTCATAAAATATTTTAAGATCGTTAGCAAACAAAAGACAGTTTAGGGTAATGTCAGTAACAATGCCGTTGATAAACATAATGAACAATAGTGGGCCCAAATTAGACCCCTGTGGGACACCAGAGTTCGGTAAAACAGAGACCGACTTGTGGCGACAATATAAAACATATTGAAAGGTTGTCAATAAAATCCCAGTTAAGAGTCCACAAGTGGAGAACAAGAATCGGTGACCGGAACCCAACCCAGACCTCTCTTGCTCCAGAAATGGGTAATGCCAAGCTCAATATATATGTGGGGGAATTCGTAAAACTTGGAAGGAGTATTACCAAAACAACAAAAAGTAACGTAAACGCAAAAAAAACCTTAAAAAATTTCATAAGTAAAAAAAAAAAATGAATATGATCTTTATTCCCTACTCAAAGGGGTAGGGCGGCGTAAATCGCCGATCCAAGAGATCAAACTTGGAAGTAATTTCTCGTGGGGCGGCTTTCTATAATTACCACACAAAATGCGTTAGGAAGACATGTGCTTGCTTCACAAAAAAAAATACTTACAATTCAAGAATCCGAACTAGTCGAGTAAGGTGTGTCGTCCTAAATAATCATAACGTATACAACCAACCATAAATTTCCAATATCCCATGGATAAATCAAATGGAAAGCCCTATAACGGCAATTAAAAGGAAAAATTCACGAAAAACGCCAAGCGCACTACTACCTGAATGGCGGCCAGCTCCCAACTCCTATCTTTTCTGTCGTGATCTTACAAGTCAACAAAATCTAACCACGCAACCCCTAATACACCTCACAGTACCTACTGCCTACCTAAAATGATTGAAACTACATCGTTCTCAAGCCAACAAAATCTAACAACACGGCAACCCTCAATACACCTCTTAATAAATACTTACTGTCTATCTAAAAGGAATAAAACAACTTTTGACACGTAACAATATTGCGTTCTGTTGTTAAGGTAGGATGAAAAGTAATTAACATGGTCAGCTGAAAATCCAAATATCTGTAATTTTTTAAAATACTATGGTTCAGCTTGTAGAAGGCCTTCGAGAAGTATGTCTAGATTATGTCAACCTGTATTACAAAATATAATACAAAGTTTGTGAATAGGCAAATACAAATTCCATGCCATATATCTCGCTCAATATCTAATGTAGAAGAAAAAAGTTTCAGTAAAAGTTATCCCAATTTTTGCGAGATTTACTTCAGTAAAAAGAAATTCGAACCACATGGCCTACTTTCTGATAGCTGGCACAAAAACCTGAAAAGTAGAAAATCTACAAACGTCTGTATCTTCCTTGTTTGAGGAGATATGAACAAAATTAAAGGGATGAAAGTTGAGGCAAAGACTATAAGAATAATAATGTCTCAAAAATTCGAAAAACGCAGTAGCTTTTGACATGCGCTCTTATGCAGATATAAAAAGAACAAATCTCAAGGTAGGCCATAACACCATTAAATCAGTTTTGTTCCCTTTTACCAACGATTGAGTGCCAAAATTTAAAATGTTATAAAACCATAATAGTAAAAATTCACTTTTTAATAATTATAAATCAGTAATTATTTATTATTCGTAGAAAATCTTTCTTGATAATCAGTCTCTCTGCACCAATATGTATTTTCCTCTGTCCCCATATAATGAATATTTCTTTCCATCGATTATTAGAATCGCCCTTCCAGAGAATTTTGCTGCATGTCAGCGAGTCATTCCTTTTCTTATTTAACAACCATCTACAAAATCTTACTCTCCTCGGCATATCTCCCTCACTTAAATGTTGAATTTTCTTCATTTTGAATCATCGTAATCCATTGTTTTTTATTATTTGTCTGGCCTCAAAAAGATTTCTTCATTTTGGTTAACACAATTCAATACCTAGATACATAGAAGTTCAACGCGTTCGCCTTTATTTGAGGTTATTATCAGTCTCTGAGTTTTCTCCCTTGGGGTAATGTTATTATTGTTTAGGAAGTCTGACTTGTCATTAGTACTGCTGACGCTTAAGCAAATAGGATTTGTGGAGTGAGAGAGGTCAAGAGGAAATTTTAATAATCGGCGGTATTTTGTGCATATCATTGCAGGCAATGTCAATCGACATCATTTATTTCGGAGGATTTGCAGGTTTTCACTGATTTCTGACAAGAAAACTAACTAAAGATAATGGTACAGCTAACATAAATCTAGAAATAAGTTAATATACATAAGTAAATAATTTTAAAGTATGACGCTTGCTTAATCTTAAAGTAGCTAAACTTAATATCAGCAGTAACAGGTTTACTTGGGTTACACACTCAAGTGTCGACAAGGTCCCAGTGCCGTTGGTGACTTACATTTTTTTACTCTCGCTCCTACCGTACGGTGTCGTATTTTGTGATTGATTTTCAAATTTATTCTATTACTAAACAATGGTTTTATGATAAATGGATAATTTAAGTACTTATTAAAAATATACTTTGTAACTTATAGAACTACATTGATATTGATTGATATACTATGTAATTTAAAATGGAAATATTAATTCAAAATAATAATTAATATAAAACTGTTAAACCACATGCATTAATGCATGCCATTAGTAGCAATATTGATTCATATGTTTGCAACAAATTGAAAATATGAAACTGAAAGCAATTAGTACCCATAGAAATTGATAACGGTTTACCTCCCTGAAACCAGAAAATGTTTTTTAATGAATCAGAATTTTATACGGTTATTAAGCTAGAAACTAAAATATACAATCTATAATTTATTACGTCTTAATTTTGATTTTTTTATTTTTATTTGCTTATATTAGCATTGCTATTTAAATACAAAAAAAGTAATGTAAGAACAATTAAGAAATAGTAGTATAGTAATATATCAGAAAACATACATTTTTAACAAAAACCATTATATTTGGAGATTCTTTTATATAAGTGGGCAGAACATTGAAGAGACGAAGTCCATAGTGGCATATGGATCCCCAAAAAAAGATTTTGTGATAAATTCAATACTTAGTTATTTTTCGATGTTATATTATAATTATCTATATCACCAGCCGTAAGACTGATCCTACTTAAAGGAGCTTCGGCTGGTATTTGTTGCAATCGAAGCATTAGCGTTTTGATGGTAATATGCAATTATTACACTTAACGCGCCAGGCTTGTAACTTATAATTCAGCGCTCGACGGGGTACATAGCCCGGAAAGTATCTGTTGGTTGCAGTTTAATTACGTTCCTTATAGTAAAATAAGGATTTTATAGAGGAGTTTGCGCCTAAAAATATTATGTTTTAATATTCCGCCATCTAAAAGCATATTTGTTTTATTTCTGCATAACCAATAATGCAAAATATCGAGTTTGTTATTAAGGATATTGGTTATATCGTCAAAATTTCTACCAGATACAGTAATTACAGTGTCATCAGCAAGCAAATTTACATATGAATTTTTGAAAATACAACGAACATATATGACGAATAGAAGAGGTGCCAAAACACTCTCTTGGGGACGTCGTGTGAACTAGGAATTTTGCTTGGCATGTTGTTCACGACTCTTGTCTTGTGCTATCTATCATTTAAATAGTCTTCTAGCCATTTCAAAACAGTACTTTCAGTACCGTATCTATAAATTTTTTTTATTAAAAGTCATCTATCAATGATTTCAAAAGCCCGCTTTCAATCCACAAACATACTGAGAACTACATTATCCTCACTTATTTCCATTTGGCGCACACAGAGCCGTTTTACACGAGCGGTTTTCTCAAAAGCCAGATTGACCTACAAAAAAATTTTATTCTCTTCAACATGTCCACGCAACCGATCACTATAATTTCCAATATCTTGTCCACAACCGGCAATAAATTAATTGGGCGGCATTGTTCGGGTTCCGTAAAGGATGTTACTTTTGAAATCGGTATTATTGTACTAATTTTTAACAGTGCTGGTATATGTCCCGATTCTAACCTAACGATCTATTAACAATATTTAATACAGGGTAACCAGTTACACAAAGCAAGTCTTTCAAGAAAGTTTTCTTCCAGTGTGTTTGATTGCCTATCAAAAATATTTTTTTCTACCTCAAAATGTCCTGTCTTCGTCTTGCTAGTTAATTCTTTAATGGTATGCCACACACTTTTGTTATCATCTATACATTCATCAATATTCCTTTCACAATACTTTACTCTTTCCTGCCTTATTACAGTTGTCACCCGATTTCTTTTTGATTTATATTCTTCCCAATAATAATCTGATCTTGTTAACTGGTATTTGTTATAAGCTTCGTCTCTTTCCTTTTGTGCCTGTTTCACGTTTTTGTTTATCCAAAGTGTAATTTTCATAAAAATTTTCTTCTCAGGGCATATTTTATTTATAGATGAATAATACTCTCTATATAACATGTTTACGTTAGTACAAGTGTAATTCCAGCTTTTCTCAGTTAGATATGCAATTATTTTATCAATAAACACCACAGAAATTAGAAATTATTCCTTCCTATATATTCCTATAGTTCCCTTTATTAAGGTTTCTTACGTATAGTCTCAGTCAACGCATCCCTGCAATATACAATTTTACGACATAATTATTATCGCCGCGGGCCATGCGGCACGCTTGTCATCGAACAACCCGACGAGAGTCAATTGCGGTCGAGACAACACAAAGAGTGATGGTATTTTAATGAGATCGTAAAGTTTTTGTTGCGTTTTTTATTTGCAGGGATGCGTTGACTTACACTATACATATATTTTTTCTTTCAATATCCTTGAGCATCAGTTCCACTCCCAGAGTTTGATGAGCTGATTCTGTTATGCATCTCATTTTAAATCAGAACATCCATGTTCTGGCTTCGCATTTCGGGCTTCATTTTGAAACCATTTAAGATATCAAGAAGTAAAAAATGTATTAGTTTTCATCATTAACACAGGGTGTCCAGAAATTCCGTCGCTATACTTTAACGGCCGATTGGGTACAAACAAATATTAAAAAGAAGCTCCGCTGAACATAAGTACAAAAATGCTTCCTAATGAAGCTGGCGCCCTTTGAAGATGGCACGCATAAAGTAGAATTTATTTAGTAAGGAAAGGTTTGCGGTTGAACTTAGTCATAGGAACTATTTTATAGTCCATTCTCCAATTTCTCCAATTTTAAAAAACCTCCAGAACACTAAAACACTGCCCTAATATAACAGATTTTTCGAGGTTGGCTTTCTGGAAAATTGTTGTTAAAAAATATGGCGGATCAGAGATGGCGACGCACGACCTTTTTAAATAAATTCTATCTCCATTATTTCTTAACGGATTTAAAAACAAAAAACAAAAAACAAAAAAGCAAGTACTCATTTTAAGTTCACCTTTTATAAAAAAAAAATAGTATAGTCCAAGTAAGGACTTCCCGAGACATAAAAAACGCAACGAAAACTTTACGACCTCATTAAAATACCATTAGTCTTTGTGCTGTCTCGACCGCAATTGGCTCGCTTACCTTTATAGGTTTTTAATATGCGTCGGGTCATTTGCAGTAGCGGTTATGGATATAATTAATAGCAACAGCTCTAAAATTTTCAAAAAAAATTACTTCTAACAGATGAATTATTATCTATTACAGTCGTTATGCATAATGTAGTATTATCAACTATATATTTAAACAAAAACACAAATAATTATTGTTTTTACAATGTTTTAAATTAAATATTTATAATTCAATAATACAAAGATCGGTATAACAAAAATAAAAAATTTCAAGCGAAATATAATTAATACCATCAATATATATTTGTTACAAATTTGTTGCTACCTATTGTTAGCAACCTAGCATTGAAAAACCCATTGATTACAGAAAGAAAAGTTTTATTTTGATTGATGGCATGGCACTGGTTCAATCCATGAACAAAGCACATGAGATAAAATTTGGTAGAGACTTTGCATAAGCGTTTTTAAAAAAAGTAGAAAATGATTATTCTGCTTATATCAATATTTATATTGTGTTCGATGTTTATAAAGAAAACTCATTAAAAAACCCAATGAGAGAAAAAAGATCAAGAGGCAAAACACATATAACAGGATAACTGATAATACATTGAACAAAAACGTAAGTTTCAAAGATTCTTATCAAGTATTAAAACAAAAGATGAGCTAGCAAAATATCTTGGTCAAAAAATTATGTAAGGAACATAATTTCAATTCAAATAGAAATATTGAAAAAGTCGTGTCATATGGAAATAAAACATATTCGAAGTCTTCTGATATTCCCCCTGAAATTCTAGCAGAAAATGGCCATGAGGAAGCTGATACTTTGCTTGTGCATTATACAATAATTTTTGGAGAAAAATACGGTAACAGCATCAGTTTAACTGTGTAGACAGTTCCGATACAGACGTTCTTATTATTTTATCAAATTATTATGTGGAGCAACAAGAAGAACGATTGAACTGGAACATAATCATTGCTATTTTTGGCCGGGTTATTACAGAAGCTATTCTTTGATTCCATGCATTTACTGGAATCGATATAACTGGAAAATTTTTCAGGAAAAGCAACGAAATGTATTTTAGGATATTTTTAGGCTTAAATGAAGATGACATTATTTTACAGTCAGTCGTTTTCTTTACTGGGTTCGGAGGAAACACCAAATGATGAAATGAACAGGAATTTTGAAAGATTTGTTTGTATACCTTACAAATCTACAACTATTTCGTCTGTCAATGAATTACGATGAAAATTATATTCTATAAAAGGACAACAAGGAGAGAATTTGCCACTTATGCTTAATGCTCCTGAGCAGCATAATTATAGGTAAATATATTAATTTAATCGAATACTGCGCTAATAGTAATGTTGGGCTCTTATATAGGGCACATTTTATAGCGAGGTTATGGAAGTCAAGTCATACCAATATTCAGAAACTTGCCAATCCAGACTTATGTGGATGGAAAAATATGGAAGGAAGCTTATATGCGGCAATTCCAATTACAAAACCACCTGCTCCTGAAAGCCTATTGTTTTTAATAAAATGTGGCTGTAAAAAGAAATGTTCCAATATTAAACCACTGCCTATATCTGACATAATTGATGATTTCGATTTCGATACGCAACTTTATATATCTGGGGGGTGAATTGTGTAAAATATATATATTTTACGTAAAAACAAAATGGCTTATGTAAGAATATAATTATAAGTCTAGGAAAAAATGTCAATCTGGCTGACAGCTACAAGGGCTCTCATATAAGACATTGCTGAAAATTTTATATTCATAAAGTATTGTTTTTATCTAAAATACAAAAAGTACACAGATTTTACTAAGCTAAAAGTGAACCTAAATAGAGAGGACTGGTCGGAGTTTTATTCTAGTCAAGACGTAAACAGTGTAACAGAAATACTTTTAAATAAATTAAAAAAAAAAATTGAATCTTGCACAAAAACAATTAAACTAAAAAATAACGAAATAAAAAGAAGCCCATGGATAACTTCTGCAATAATGAAGCCTATGTTAATAGGCTGGTATTAACCAGACATACTCTGGAAAAACAATTAAGATAAATGCCAAACAATGTCGAATTAAAAGAGAGGTATAGAATATATCGAAACAAACTAAATTTATTAATAAAAAATACTAAAATCCAACACTATAAGGCTCTTATAGAAAAACATAAATACACAGCCAAAGGCCTATGGTTATGTATTAAAAAAATTTCAGGCGGCAATAAAAAACAAACATAATAAAACATTATATTAGATGGTGGAGAAATAATAATAGACAAACAAAAAATAGCCAGCTCCTTTGTGATACATTACAGTGGCGTAGGCAAAAATCTCGCTAACAAAATTAAGCCACAAAATACTAAACACAATTCAATCAAAAATAATGTCAATTCGATATTTCTAGTCCCTACTTCCGAAAACGAAATTAAAGACGTCATAATGCAACTAAAACCAGGTAAGGCACCAGGAGATGATAAAATTACGGCAGAAGTTTTAAAAGAAGTAAAGGATCATATAGCAGGACCATTATCTTATCTAATCAACTTAAGTTTAGAAAGCGGAATATTTCCCACATCTTTAAAATTGGTGTGCTAAAGCCCATTCATAAAGGCGGGGACAGGACAAAAATAATAAATTACAGGCCGATATCACTAATTTCATCTGTGGCTAAAATATTTGAGAAAATAATAAAAAAGAGGATTGACAGCTACTTAAATAAATACAATATTCTGTCAAACATGCAGTTCGGTTTCAGAAACAACCTTTCCACCAACGATGCCATTGGTTATCTATCAAACGAAATCTATAAATCCCTTGATGACAGCGAGCCAGTTCTATGTGTTTTTGTCGATCTAGCGAAGGCATTCGATACTGTTAGTCATAACCTATTACTAAAAAAACTAAAGAATTACGGATTCAGAAATAATGGTGAAATAATATGGTGTCCCTCAAGGAACAATACTTGGCCCAATCCTCTTTACTTTATATATAAACGACTTGCTACAATTACATAGTGAGGGTAAGATTCTTAGTTTTGCTGATGATACGGCGATAATATACAAGTCTAATGACTGGACCAACTTAAAACATACTGCTGAAAGAGACCTAAAGAACATCAAGAATTTGTTTGATAATAACCTGCTAACGATAAATTACAATAAGACCGAATATCTGCCTTTCACTTCGAACCTAAACAACCTACCTAATCTGGGCCCTCTAGTCATTAACCTAAGACTTAATAACACTATAAATATCAATCAGGGAGACTCAGTAAAATACCTAGGTATAATAATAGATAAGCATTTAAGATGGAACCTACAAATAAACAATTTAATAAAAAAATTAAGAACACTCTTGCCAAAATTTAAATACCTTAAGCAGTTCCTAAATGTACCACAGCTTGAAATATTGTACTACTCACTGGTCCAAACCCAGCTCTCCTACGGCATAATTGGATGAGGCGGAGTAAAAAACTGCTATTTGAAAAATTTGAACACAATTCAAAAATGGTTCCTAAAGATAATTTACGGGAAAAGCAAAACCTACTCCACAAACGAACTCTTCACACTATCCAAAAAAATGGACATCAGGCAACTGTTTTGCCAGAGAGTTCTCCTAGATCTGTTTAAAAACAAGAACAGAATAAAATATAATACCCACATATATACCGCAAGGACAAAAAATACCGTAACAACTAAAATAAAAATTAATAAAATAGTGGGAGAGAGAAATTATATTAACATAAGCCTAAAATTAATAGATAAAGTACCACCGGATATAAAAAATATACCGTACTTCTTAAAATATAAGAAAAAAGTAAAGTCTTAGATCCTCGAGACACCAAGATCAGTGCTTCATGAAATAATGAAATAACTGACTTATTCAAAGATTAACATGGATACCAAAAAAAGGGGGGGGAGGGGGAGAGAAAGGAAGGAGGGTGGAGAGAAAAGGGGGTGGGAAGGAAAATCTATCCCTATTATTTTTATCACTTTATTAGAATTCCACAGGTAACTAACACCTCCCTACACAATTTTCAAATTGCCTGGCCCACGCTCAAATACTTTGTATTTTAGTGGGATTCAAGGTTTTGTTTACTAGTGAACTGCGTATTGTATTGTATTGTATTTACTGTTATATATTATAGTGTTTTGTATGTAATTATTCATAATTTTGAGTAAATAAAACTTATTATTATTATTATTATTTAATATCTAATAAATAATGTTTATTTTTTTCTCAAACTTTTTTTAAGAAATGATTCGTTGCCAAGCTAAGGAAAATTTTTTCAAACTTAGCATATTTAATAACCACCTGTCTTGAAACGTTAAGAACTGTTGTTTTTAAATTACTATTGTCCATAACAGCTACTGAACTGTGGTAGGTTCTTTCGACCGAAAAGCAACATGCGCAATTGTGCAAGGCTTTTGACGTTTAAAACTATTATTATTTAAATTGAAAGCAAAAGTGGGGACATAGTTAAAATCAGCATAAAGTTCTTTACAACTTATATTTGAAGAGTTTTTCATGTACTCTAATGGATTTTTCGCTAAAAAATTAATTTCGATATTTTTATTTGTCTAAGAAATCTACAAAATATCATGACTTTATAAATAAATAATATAAAAGGTGTTCTTAAAATGAGTACTTGCTTTTTTTGTTTTTAAAGTCCGTTAAGAAATAACGGCGATAGAATTCATTCAAAAAAGTCGTGCGCCGCCATCTTTGATTTGCACTATTTTTTTTACAGCAATTGTCCAGAATGCCAACCTCGACAAACTTGTTATATTAGGGCACTACCTTCGTGCTCTGGAGGTTTTTTGAAATTGGCAAAGCATCCAAGCGATTGTCATGAGAATGGGCTATTAAATATTTTTGTATTCAATCGCCCGTTAAAGTATGGGAACATAATTTCGGGACACCCTGTATACTCTATAAATTTTTTAAGTTTCATTTATACTAAGCCAGTAGTTTTTCAGCTAAAACGGAACAAAGACAGAGACAAAAAAATTTTCAATGCAGTTCAGTACCCTATTTATGTTGAAATTACAAACACCCCAACTCTATTCATATGTGTAGATAAATAAAATTATACAGTATACATTTCCTTAGTTTTATGCGGAATAAATTCCGAATGTACTATAAAATCAAAATTAAACCAGGACAATAAGAGCTACTCGAGAAAGTAACTTTCCATTCAACACTACACCGTTGATATAGGACTTAAATAGTAAAGATAACAATGGATCCTGTCTTGAATATAGCTACAATGTAAACATTATTAAGCGTTAAGATTGTAGCTACGTTCAACCAAAAGGAACTATAACTTTGGTTATATTATTGTTGCAACATCTTTAAGACGACTCAAAAAGATAATCTTCAAGATACAAAGCATGTACCGGTGATGCTAATCATTGTTTAAGAACGTTTTTTTGTGTACAAACTACAGAAATCCTACTAAAAAAATTTGTTTTGACTTTCAATCTATATCGATCATTTCATAGAAAGTTGACTTCCCTAGTTTTATATATTCCGATATGTTGCCGTTGTCGTAATATTTAACAGGTAGATGACAAAAAACTGCATATAGTTTTATTGTTATTTGTGGGCTCATATGGCTATGCTATGTTTAGGATAATTAGATGATTTCTTTTTTGTTCCAGAATATTGTTTGGTATCTAATTTGAAACTCATATTCATTTTTACATACTTATTTATTGGCATATTTTTCATATGAATTGAACTACTGCTAATTTCGTATTCGATGAACAAGTAACATCCACTGGGCATAAGACGGCGTCTTTCTAGCACGTTAGAAGATGATATTAGTATTATATGGTAAAATTGCAACGCTTACAAGATAACGCTAGAAACAATTCAAAATCAGTACAAAAACGACTTAGAAAATATGCATCGTCTTCCAAAATAAAGAATATAACCAAATCATTGACACTGTTAATGAATTGCGGTATTAAGAGTGTGGTATAAACAGTTATAGATGCATAGAACGAGATGTGCAAGAAGCGAGAAGAGAATATTAGATATTAGGCTTCCCAAGTGCACTGAAGTAACACCAAGGTACTTATCTTTTATACAAATATCACATCTCTTCTCTGAAGATGTAAAACCCGGGAAATGACAACTATAACAGGCAACAACAGGTCCTCGTTAATAATAGTTGCTGAAAGATGCGTAATAGTGTATCTACTGGGCATCCTTTAATCATACGTCATTAATACAGATTTTTGGAGAAGGAAAAAGAAATTGTACATGAACATAATAATAAAATGTAAATATCAACCAGGTTAGTCACCATAGCTAAAAAGTAATCACTCGTGAAGTGTATTTATCACAATTGTGTGAAATATTGTGTAATATTCATGTAGTACTAATATAGTATCAACCAGACTCATCATAGTGACAATAATAACGAGTTTACAAAAAAAATTTGAAAATGGTCTTGTGTTAACCTGAAAGTTACTGATTTTGACAAGTTTTCAATTTGGTTTTAATGTTATAATGATTATCATTATTACTTCAACATCACAATACAGAAAGAGACTGAAAAAGCTTAATTTAAATTCAAGAATTCCTCAGCTTAGGTGAAATTGATAATACAGACCACTGACTCAAACCGAAGTTCTTTTAAGATATTAAACGACCATTCTATAGAGGCATACGTCGATAGATAAGTTATGAGGTTATCATAGTAAAATTCTATGTTTGTTATGAAGGTTCAATCTGTTTTTCAAGTTCATTTGTGAAGAGCTGACATAGGGTTTGTAGTTAACTTCAGCGCCCTCTAGCGCAAGTAGATCACTGATGGGTGTTTAGTGGTAGTTTGACGCAGGTTTAATAGGTATCTAATGAACGCTTAAAGCTATACCAATCTGAAGGAAAACTGCATAGAGTTGTTTACAGCTTTATAGGTCCATGAACTATCCATTTATCCATTAAACAACCCTCAGCTACCTCCGTCGGTGGTCTACTTGGCGCTAGAGAGTGGTAAAGTTAGCTGCGGATAGCCAGAGCCCAACAATGATCTTGGAAAGCAAAGTGATGCTCCATATTATTGTATGACTGATGGTCGAGAGGTGAGCGCACTTGCCTCTCACCCGAAAGTTCCGGGTTCGATCCCCGGTCGTGGCAGTGGAAAATACTGTGAGAGGGATTTTTCCACTATACACGGATATTGGGTGTGTGTCCCTTGTCTCAGCCCCCTCCCACACAAGGCTCTTCTAGAGCCTTCCGGGATAAAGGGGGTTGTCATTACCTGTGGTGTATTAGTATAAAGGCACATGGGATTTAGGTCTGAGAGCACTATACCTTATCTTCTGGAATATGTGATGAAGCATTTAGCAACTATGAGACCAGACTGGTAGCTGGTTTTCAATTTAAGTCAATTTCCTTCCAACACAGTTTTATTTTCTTAGAGAGCATATTCAGTATTTTTTGCTGACAAAACTAAGTTAAAATCTATATTCGACGCTGAATTTAATAAACAACATCCGTAATTTTTATTTCAGCAAGAAAAAAGTTTATCCGATCTAACGGCATTAGCTCTGAATTCTGACCGTACAGTAATCTAAATGAGAATTCCTTTTAAGAGCCACTTTGTTTTTATGGAATGCGAGTATGTAAGTGGATTGCAAACAGAAATAATGGGTATATTTGAAAGACATCTGGAAACCGCATATACGGATGCCTATGTATATAAAGGCATCCTGACCATACTAAAGGCTGATGGTCGGTGGTGCAAGTAATCTTACCGTCCATTCCTCACCCCCAGATCTATTCAAGTCGGCTCCTTGATTAAGTGATGCTCTTAAACCGATGGCCTAGTTTACATGATACACCAATTTCCAGTTATAGCTAGGATTTTCGGCATCGATAGAAAATTTACTCCTCAATGAATAAACATCCACAGAGAAATTACTGGGGAATTTATTATATGAAATGTTCTAGACACGTAATATAAATAAACGGTATTGTTGCGATTTAGACTGAGGTTGTCTGAGGTTATATTATTTTTCATTGTAGAAGTTAATCGCATTCAATATCTTGAAGGTGAACGATCGTAAACTACACATCACATAGGTTCAAAGATCTGCAACTTTTTGAATCAATAAATATTGACAGGTATTTAAACGTAACATGCTTTTATGTGAGGAAAAATACTAACAAGTTTTATAAACAGTAGTAAAATACTTTTTTGTTTCAGAAAATTAATAAAGGGGGCGAGGGTAGGTGCGTCTTTACTGAGCATATCTGTCGATATGCGATGTAAAGGAATGTCAGGCGCGGTCAGTACTTAGATGGGTGATTTTATAGTACGTCCCATATATGACGCACGGAAAAGTTTTAAAAATCTTGAAATTTGCAAAGTAATTCAATCTTTCATTTCAAATGATCAAAATACGATAAAAAAAAGTAATCTCACACTTAAAATAATCAAAAAACTACAATTTTCACCAACAAATTCTGAACAAACTTCACAATATCTTAAAATGTTTAAGTTACTAATTTTACAGCTCCAACATTACAAAATATCGTTCTAAAAAATACCGGGTCCAAATGAACCTCATCGATATCAAAACTACTTTCCGCACCCTAATCAAAACCTTTCAATGCTTCCGTTAATTTTCTATCGAATAATCTTCTCATTTCATTTTGCGTCTTTAATATCGAAATGCAATCAGTTTCCATTCGTATTCTTCATTAAAGAACTTATTTCCATTCGGTTCCCTTTTGTAATCAAAACCTATTTGACTTCGTTCACCGCAGGCCCATCGGCACAATTCCATATCATATTCAACTCTAACTGCAAGACCTTCGGGTCGACTTTACGGGGTCATTCGAAATTTCATTAATTTCTTCAACTTATTTACGTTAATAACTTCCGAACTGAAGTCGATTTGATCTTTATTCTTATATGAAAAAATTCCCCATTTAAATAGCAAGACGGTCATATAATGTTCGTGTCAGATTTTTCATCTTTTCATCAATCGTGCCCACACAGAGTGGCCGGGGACATTTTCTAGCCATTTTCAGATCTCTGCACGCAACGTCCCAGGCGGACCATAGGAAATGCCGAGCATGACGAGCTCAGGCTAAGTACGATCTAGTTTTGGTATCTACAAAGTTAGTTCTCAGGTCCTATCAAGTTTTAGGAGTGAATTAAAAATGAATATACTAGTAACTCTTTCAGTTCCTAAAATTAATAAAATTTAGTGCCGTCTGTCTTGTCCAGATTATCCGCTTTAACTTAAACGATAATTCCCTGTAACTAAGCCGTCGTGACTGCTTCCTTGGCTAACCCAAATAAAAAATCTCAACAAATCTTCGGCCACTGCATCCCATAAAACAAATCCACGTTAAACCAAACCTTCTGTCTTCGCGCAAAATAAAACAAAGTTAATTTTTTCAGAAATAAAATAATTTTTTTCCCACGTCGGAATTTCCGTTGCCGAAAAATTAACTTTTTACAACTGTTTTTAGAATTAATATTTTACGTTTAAAAAGTTTACAGAACTCTGTTCATTTAATTCAAATAAATATTTTTATGTCCGACCGCGTTATAAAGAACTGTTTATGATATAGTTTTGCGGGTATAAAGTACATCTTTATTGTACTAGTAAAATAAAGTTACTTTGATACTTGATAAATAAATAGCTATAATTTCGTTTTAAACCCAAGTATGTTATTTAAAGAAGAGATATACAGGGTGAAGCTTTAGATCCTTTCACAGACATTAAACAATAAAACTTTAAAATTAAAGTGCTAAAACAGACTCAGATACTTAAAATACAAGTGAAGACTAACTTCTGGGATTTATACAGGGTGTAGTCTGGACTCTGTCCGACATCTTAGGAGCAACCCCCTCCCCCCGAACCTCTTCAAAAATAAAATTAAGTGCACAAAAAACCTCAAGATTTTCTATTAAGTTCTAAAGCTCTCCAATCTCATCTAATTTTTTTTATTTTCAACAACCAGCGAGGCTTTTACGCGTTCAGTGACCGTTTCAAGGGACACCGCGTCCTCGCTTCACATCTTCCAGCGGCTTGTGTATCAGTGTATGTGCGGAAGCTATGCAATCTTAGGCGAGGATTGTGTAGAGGATATCCCGTCCTTCGGAGGGGATGTAAAGCCGTCGATCCCTTGTCTATTCTACTCTTCGAAAGAGACGGTAAATAAATGTAAAAAAAATTAATAAATATTACGTAAATGGATTCAAACAAGTCTCGGGTTTAACGAAAACAGTGAGCTGTTGTTGTCACCTGGTATCTTATAGTAAATGTTGTATTTGAGCCTAGAGAGATGGAATTATATTTCCATTTAAACGTTCTAATAGTGTCTAATGCACAATTTGTCTTATACCTTTACATATTCTTAATTGCTCGTATTTTTTTTGTTATATTTATTTATCGCCAACGAAAACTAATACTAATATAAAATGTTATAGTTGCGTAAGGAATCTTTTATAAATTCGTAACTCCTTTTTCTGGCAATTGCTCATTGTTTTGGATCGGTTTAAATTATATTCGTATATTATCCAAATGTTTGTTTTATAACTGTATATAGTTACCAACTAGTTGTAAAGAAAAGCAGAAATAGTAAATTTCAGAGTAAGCCATATAATAAATTAAGAGCAGTTATTATTCAGTGAGACGTAGTGTGAAACCTCGCCCAAATCCAAAGCATAGCTCTGAACACGAGATTATTATAACGAACTCAATTCGAACACATTTTTAAATAAATTAACAGTAAGAAGTTAGTAGCGCGTTTTTGGATTATGTTACCAGTAATTAACTTGACTTTGAACTTTGGAAAGTTCATCTTTCTATTATTTTCTGAATGAAAGCGAAAGGGAGTTATTACCAATTAAAACTTGTAATAATAAAACTTTTTAATTAAATTGACTTGTCGATCTTCTCAGTTTATATCCTTTGTTTTCGACGCTTTTATTTTTGTTTATTAGAATCAATTATTAATAAAACAATTGATAATGTAATTATTTATATTTTGTGATCTAAGCAGGGCATTTGAGTGCGTTAACCATAATTTTCTTATATCAAAATTGTTCGATTATGGAATGAAGATTAGATTTGTTGGGAGCAATATGTTAATTTACAACACAATATACAAAATTGCGTATGAAGGGTTAATTCAGAGTGTTTAAATTTAACTATATGTGTTCCCCAGGGGCCTATATTAGGACCTGTGTTGTTTCTTGTATACATAAGTGATATGAACTCAATGCCGTCACTCGCAAGTTTTACATCACGAAATTTCTCTTATAATTTGCAATTCTACGAACCACGTTTTGCAAAATAAAACACCAGTTTTTCAAGTAGTAGAGTAATTAACATAAATACTAAATTGTATCACGTTTATCGGCATAAACAGCAATCGTCTGTATTGTCACGATAACTTTTACAGAGGACTATTTGTTTATAGATAGCTTTTCTGATATTAGGGACATGATAGTTGCCAGGAGGATGACCTTAAAGTATTTTTTTTTATACATTTATTTAACGTCGGCCTATTTCCGCTACTGAGGCCTAACACTGACGCCTGTAGACGAGCTACCCCCAACCAGGATTTTTGCCGAACCTCTTCTCTTAAGAAGAGTAGGGATCTTTTACTTGCCTAACATTTAATAGACAAGGGACAGACGGCATTACATCCCCTCCGAAGGATGGTATATCTCCTATACAACCCTCGCCTAAGGTTGTATAGCTTCCGCGCATACACTGATATACAAGCCGCTGGAAGATGTGTGAGGCGAGAACGCGGTTTCCGTTGGAATGGTCACCCATCCAAGTACTAACTTCGCCTGTCGTTGCTTTACATCGCATACCGAAGTATGTACATAGTAAAGACGCACCTACGCTCGCCCCATCTTAAAGTATTCATAACATTATAGTGGCAAGCAGTAATAGGGGCGGATAACTTATTTGATTGAGAATCGACTTCCGTTGTAACTACTTTCAAATGGCCTTTAGGCAATAGTTATTAGTGTTAGTAACATTTTCACTTGCTGCAGAACTAAATGTTCTGGCTGTCACCTGTTGAATCAACTATGAAGTAAATTTCATCAACTAATTCCCAATATAATAATAAATTTCACGCTATGCATCATTGTATTCAACAGTGTGGCTCTTAAGAATAATGATATCTATTTACAAAGGTAAACTTGGTCTCAAACAACCCATAATTCCTTAAAAATAGTATACTAAAGTTCAGTAATTTAACACACTTCTTATAAATAAAATGTTTATCTTCTTTTCCTGCTATATGTTTCTTAAATATATAAACACTAGAAAAAAGAATATCTCTAATATCTGAGGCTTTAACCTACTGCCTACTGAGCTTTTAGTTTTAGTAGTAGTAATAATGTTCCAGACGGAACCGTGAAGTGGCAGCCACAACTCTTAACAGCCACTTTGAACTAGTTGCAATTTTGTCGATATTTATAGTGTGATGTATTACGACCTAAAGTCAGGACAAGCAAACGAGGCCCCAGATCTTACGAATCCTTGTAGTGAGAGCGAACAATAAAAATAACAAGTAAAAAGAACACAATTTATTATAAAAATCAGCAAAGTATAGTACAAAAATTGAAAGGTAAAATCTTACAATAAAATAAATATCATATGAACTATGAAAATCTAGCTGTACCAAATCGAAATCCGGCCTTACCAACATCGCCCAGAATGATACTTCTAAACGATACTGGCTAATTAAATCCGAATAAATTGAAATCTCAATTAAAATAATCGAAGATATTAACTGAACATATGTGTGAAATCTAGTTTTTGATCCGGTACCAAACCGAGTAGCAACCACGTGCTTTTTAAATTAAATTAATCACTTAACACACACACACACTTAATCACATTTTAACCCACAAACACAAGAGGATATGAGTTCAACTGACAGTTCAATAATTCGGCTGTCAGGGCACCAACTTGAGAAATTTTAAAAACTAAATCGATTACATTCGAGCACTACTGCTATCTGCATACTATTAATATATATATACAATTTATGTACTAATTATAATAATAGTTTACGTTTAATATTTTATGGTATACCCATGTATTCAACAAATTGTTATATTTTCCACGAGAGCCATATGTTGGCGGAAAGCTTAAAATTAGGTGGTAATTTGGATATGGAATTAGAGCGTGGTGCCATCTGTCGGTGAAAGTGTAATTTAGTGATAATGGGTGAATTAATGGACTAAGATCTGGTATTAATAATTTTTGAAAATTAGCGAAAGATGGCATATCACAGATGTTACAGTCCCATGTCGTATTTTGTAGTATATGTAAATTTAATGCTTCGTATTTGCAGTTCCCGTCACTAACATTTAGTAGTCAAGTGTAATTGATTAAAATTATTTTATCCAAACTGCGCCATGTTTATGAACAAAACTTACCATGCCATTATTAACAAATATGAACCTTCACGTCATATCTTCAAGAAATTAATTTATGTTAATTTTGCGCCAAATGTCGGAACTAAGGAAATAAACAAAGTTGTGAAGGAATGATATATAAGTATAACATGAATGATATATAAGAATAACAGTAAGACAAAGCATGCAACATTAAAAGCGCGATAAAATTTGGCGAAAGTCGCAGCTACCGTTCGTCGGCATTGCCGCCACATAACCACGCTATTGGCACGTAGCCGAGTAAGTTGCAGGAAGGTCGCCGATACGTCGTGGTCACCGAACAATTATTACCCATTTTGGTAGTACGCAGGTGTGAGAATGTTCCTAGCGTAGCTGTCATTAACGGCAAAACACTTTAAAGTTCCTACGATAGTAACTGCTATGTTCGAGAAACTTAATGTGCTAGTGGAGGTAGCTGCAATATCCAATGCATTGTAGTTCTGTCAAACTGCTGCAAACAAATAAAAAATACTGCAAAGGTGTGACAAATATTATATACTAATTTAAACTATTCGTTTTTTTCTAAGTAAACGAGAGTGAAAATATTAATGGTAATCGTTACTTTTGGCGCACACTATAGACATTGTCAACAGAAAAGAACAGAATAATGGTCAGATTTTTATTTTCACAAGACTGGAATCGAATCACCTTCCAATTATGGAATAAATATACATCACGCTATGTTTTGTAAACAGAAAGTGGAATGATTGCTGTTAACATGTGCTAATTTACCAAAAGCGATGCGACTTTATTTCTACAAAAATAATTTTACTAACGTTGAATAAGTACGGACAATTAGCACCTATTATTTTGTTCAGGGGAGAGAGATTATAGGGACTGAATTTAATATAAACCACCAAGCCGCGGAAACCCTACGGACCGCTTAAATGCATATACATTTGTCAGTTGGGTCACTCACTTGGTCCATGATAGGTGGTGACTATTATCGTTCTCGAAAAATAGCAGCGGTCAAGGAGATATTCGATACGTATGCAAATTTCGCCTTGTTCTTACTATTCATTGCATTTTAGTTTCCAATTTCAAACGCAAAAAATTAAAGACAATAGATAAAAATAAAACCGTTCTAGTTAATTTTATTATTAGAGTTATTTTTTATATAAAATATATATCAGAATAAAATCTATTGTTAATGATGCAAATTATTATTATGTTTGTATGTGTATTATGTGACCAGCATGGTAGCTCAGTCGTCTGTAGCGCGTTATGTAGCAAATTTGCTTTGACGTGACTCTGCTGTGTTCTGGATTCGATTCTCGGCACCGACACTGACAATTTCTAAATACTCACTCTAGTGCTTCTTCTAAATCCAGGCATTAAGTTGGTCTTTCGATGGAAGCTTGTCCAGGACCAGTGTTCTTTTTTATTTTATTATTATTTTTTTTTAGGTATTTTGTTTATACTTTCTCGTGTGTATGTTATTATGAACCCATTTATAACTATATATACACTTGTATATATACATACTGTAACATTTCCGCTACAGCTTAACAGTAATTGTTAGCTATCGCAAAGCCTATAACGTTTTCTCTCACAGCTCAGCGGTAACCAATAACTGTCGTACCCAGATAACTAACAGTGGAGTAAATCCAGGATTCAAATAAGTCAAGGACGATAATATCAACTCAACAATATTTATTAATAGATAAAACAAATGATAACATGAAATGGTGATGTCTATTTATAGACGTAAATTAAATGGATTTATAGACAGTTCCTAATTCGGAAACGTCGGATTGCGATGAACGGTTATATATATATATATATATATATAGCGTTCATTAACAATATATTTGTAGTTGTTTATCAACTGTAACATATGACGCTTTGACAATTGAACTTTGACAACTATTATGACATCTGTCACTTTAACAGTTGCTATGACAACTTTTAAAACTCCTGTCACTTTGACAGTTACTATGACGTAAGTCACTTTTGACAAATTTTATGACATCTGTCACTTTCACAACTAATATGACATCTGTCACTTTGACAACTAATATGATATCTGTGACTTTGACAGTTACTATGACATGTGTCGCTTTTGCTTCCATAGACGTGGTCACACTCAACAGTTGGGACTCAATTTCACGTGCAGCGCAAGCATACGATAAAGGGCGTTATCTGTAGTTTCAGGCATGAGGTCAAACTCCCCGCACACCGAAGAGACTAGCCGTGCGTTTCTCGGCCATAGTCATGACTTTAGTTATCGCAACTTAATACCCAGCAAGCGTCGCTCACAGAATCTCTATACCACCTGTCGGGTTGTTGACCCGACGTTGACGCACACAAAACATCAAAAGATTGTAGGATCTCTTGAAATACATTTCCCCTCTCTTTTCGAGGGTGAGAAAAACGATGGTGATGCTTTCGAGTTCTGAATCCCTTGCGTACTACCCCTATCAAGGAAAAACCACCCCAATTTCCGACTCTCGGTCTTGGGCTTGCGAGGGGTCGTCGGATCGGTTTTTTTTTTGGGAAATAATAATAAATTCAGTTAATTTACACTAGATTGCTCTGACCCCCGGGGGTTGAACCTACCCCCGCCCCTAATAGCAATATCCCCAAAAAATAAGAAAATACGAACTCGACAAAGTTTTTGATGGGTATTCGACGGCAGGGATCACGATGGTGGTGTTATTTCTCACCCTACCCTCCTGCAACCTGCAACTACCCCCAACCAGTAATAAACCTCACGCAGGTAGCAATATTAGAATGCAAATTTATGTATACAGATGTAAACTTTACAGTAACGCGTATTCATAGACCTCGTTCTACTAATATTTTTGTAAATGATATTGACGCCTATATAAAATCTACAAGCAATAGTAATTTTGTGATTGGTGATATATATAAACATAGGAGGTTTATCGCATGGCACTGTATTAACCTACATAAGTATGCTGGAACAAAATGGCCTTCGTTCGCAAATAAGTCTACCTACAAAGGAAAATGAAACAACTTCTTCAATAATTGATCATATTTTTGTAAAAATAAAAACAAAACTAAAAATATTCTTTCCTATTATTTGGGTTTTTTACCACATGTATTATTGTCCTCTTCAAAAAAAAATCACCGAATCTACAGAATAATAGAATTATTGTGCTACGAGTTTCACGCACATAAACAAATAGATACGTTGGATCTTAATGATTATCAGATATTACGTAACGAAATCACTTGGGCTACTGTAGCGTAGCAGATACCGTAGGCACTGACTTACCCGGAAAGTGATGTACGTGCCTACGATAAAATTTCTCTAGCTCAGACTATCTCAGGGCGTTAAGCCCAAGCTTACGTAAACTATGATAAATTATTAGTTTACTTACTTAACATATCACTGAGTTTTTCCATATGTAGTGGTCGCAGACGAAATAATGACACTTTCTTTAAAAATGAAATGCACTATATTAAGCAATTTACAAAATCGGTTCTCTAGAATATGACCTGGCGATGTTCACAGTTGTGGCCAATATTTCACGATTAATAAGTTATAACATTCATAAAATGCCTCGTGTAGCTACACATCGGTTTACAATATGATCATGAATTGCTCATAAATACTGTCACAAAGGTCTCATTTAAAGAACCTCCTTAAATATATGTAAATGCATGCATAAAATCTCTAAATATGTACAAGTTAAAAATATGCAAAAGTATGAATTGAAAATCCAGTCGAATCACTGAAGGTGGTCCCCGGTAAGTAAAAATAATAAACACAACACTTATTCAGGGTGGTACGATACCGAGTCCGGACGTGGAAGAACTGAAGCCCTACAGAGATGCCTTCGGGACACAAGAAATGGACCCAAGGATGGGGTTGATCGTAGCCTCACCAGCCCTGAAACCTTCCACTGTGTGGATGCCCCGTCCGTGGAACTCTCACTGACGTGTGTAGAAGCCCCGTCCGTAGAACCCTAAAGATATCACGATTTAATTCACAGTCAGAAATGCACGTGAAGCGTGCTTAATGTGAGAAATTCTGACATAACCTAAAAATGAAAAATAATTTACCTCACTGATGAGGGAACAGTCCACCAAAAGCCACAGTCTGATGAATGGGGTTGAGTCCGCCTTTCAGGTTGACACGGTATTTCCAAAGGAAAGCCTGCAAATTTGCGAAACACGTGGGTAGAGAACGGGCAAGATGGCGTGAAGAGGTTAGCTTACCTTGTGTAATTTAATATCCTGCTTCCGCAGATAAAATTTACTCACAACCACAAAATATTTCCGCTAAACGGAACAACAACAGATTGAGCAAATTTTCTTGAGTTGGTAATTCTAAAATCCACCCGGATGCCTTGGATAAACAAGATTCACAGAATTAACAACTAGCACCACTAGCTCCCATGCCAACAAAAATGGCTGCTTCCGTTTTCCCTGTTGATCACGTGTCACAAATGTGTCGCCCTCCCATGGAGAATAGCGAAATGTGTTACGGACGTGTAGCAGTTGTTATAATGCGGCCCACAAAACGCTAAAGCGTATGGTGGGTCGCATACGCTAGAGGTCCGCAACAATTGGAAAAAAGCCTCTGCGCCCGTGACGTTTACGCCAAAGGAATAGTCAAGAGGTTATGTTTTGCAAATAATACAAATCGGAATAAATACAGAAATAATGTATTTTGCTGACGTTTCGGAAAGTAATCTCTTTCCGTTTTCAAAGCTTTTTATTCGAGAACTCTTATTTTGCTGTGTATGTCAAATACACAGCTTTAAGATTCTGTTTATGTTATTTCCATAGATACTTACTACTTACACAGAAGATAGAACTGATGATATTTTCTTTTAGATAATGTTGGGTTTGTTAAATTCTTCTTTTAACATTGGTAGCCAGGTTGTACAAATATCTACAGAACAATTCGATACGCACTCGTCTTCAAACACCAGCCGAAAGACTGATCCTACTTAAAGGAACTCTCGTGCCAGTCGTTACGCACCACTTGCAGACTACAGTTTCGAGCTGTTGGCTCTTGTCAGTGCAAGGTAGGCATGTGACGACCGACACGAGGATCAATTGACTATTTAGTATATTTCGGTATCTTTGGGATAGCGACATGTAAAATAGTCATCAGGCGCCATCTAGTGGTCCTGTGTCTGTTGCAATCGAAAAATAAATAGCCTGACTGGGCTTAGCATAGTTTAAATGTGCTTTTAAAGGGCGAAATATTAAAACATAATATTTTTAGTCGCAAACTCCTCTATAAAATCCTTATTTTACTATAAGGAGAGCTCCTTTAAGTGGAATCAGTCTTTCGGCTGGTGTTTGTTGCAATCGAAGCATTAACGTTTTGATGGTAATATGCAATTATTACACTTAACGCGCCAGGCTTGTAACTTGTAATTCAGCGCTCGGCAGGGCACATAGCCTGGAGAGTAGTTGTTAGTTGCAGTCTGGTTACGTTCCTTATAGTAAAATAAGGATTTTATAGAGGAGTTTGCGACTAAAAATATTATGTTTTAATATTTCGCCCTCTAAAAGCACATTTGAATATCGATATTGTTATATGTAACTATAAGTATGAACAATAATGACGTTAATACTGCTAGGCACAACACGAGGTTTCCCCAAGTGTCATAACTCATACATTTAGCATATATATAGTTATCATAAAATAATAAGTATCAGTTATATATCATTTGAAATAATGTAAAATTGTAAACAAATATTACAGTAATAAATAAATAGTTTTCATTGAATGCACTGTATAAATAATGTAGCCTTTCGCGTGCAAGATGAAGAATTGGTTTTATTTTCGACCTTCCTGTGAAAAATAATTTGATAACGTATGACAATTCAAAAGTAAATGTATTGTATTGGTAGCAGGAAAACATATTTTTCTTTTTCTCCACGCAAAATTGCGAGTTTGTGTAGAATAATAAAAGAAAATTAAACAGAAACATCTTTGTTGTTGCGTTTCAGAAATGTTTGGGAAGTTATATTGATATTGTACTATAAGATGATAAACAAGCCTGAAGGGAACAACGCAGGTCATACATCAAAAATTAATCCTTTGTAAAATTTCCTTTGGAATAGAGTCGACTTCCCAATTGACACTTAATACAGCAACAAAATTAATCACTGTCTGGCAATTCATCAAAACAGTAGCGAAACCCATTTTCAAGTGGCGCTTAGAAATATTCTGTGCTGCTTTCCTCCGTTATTTATTGCAAGTTTTATCACAGCAGACAGTGTTGCAAATGTATTTCTGCACGGAGCACCTGTGTATAGTGAACGACAAAGCCGACGTTACTTATTTGATTAAAGTCTAAAGTTCCCCGTGGATTTATCGGGCTTGCGAACTCCTCAAAGCGTTCGGGCTTAATTGCTTTTGGAATGCGAAGCCCTGATCATTTTTAGATCCCACTAAACTTAAGGTGAAGGCGCGGTTGAGACCTTAGATAATCACTGAGGTGAGCGCACACGCCGCAAAATGGACGCGGTAACGCGCATGTTGATTTCTTCAGTTTATGAACGCCCTCGCGTACTAATTGTGCCCGACGAATGTGAATAAATTCGAAATTTTAAGAAGTTTACATTTTCCGAGAGAACAGACGCTAAGAAGGCGGTAATAAATATAAAGGGCATTAGCTTTTTGATGGAGGAAGGAAATGTAATTTAAGAAAGATCCAATATAAATATACTGAATTTTAAAATTGGATTTCAAAAAGAAAGCCTTTTAAATACATTAGTATACTCCGTATATTCATTCAAGGCATATTTGAGGCACTATTAAATATCAAATGATCTCTTTATAAAACTGATTCATTTTAAGGAATTGTATTTCATTTTTTATTAGTATTACAGAAAAGGTCACATAAGCATCAGATTTAAAATGTGATATTTATAGATTTATAGATTTTTACAAGAAAAACTGTTGCTCGTGCATAAAATAAATAGATAGATGTTTAAGTAAGTACATTATACACACAGATACATTTGTAGTAGTCGTAGAAATACGTCTTTTACATTTTTTCGATAGGAATCAAAATAAACGAGTTGTGTCCGAAAAATTGATTTTTCCTATCTTTACATGTAAATTACCCCCCCCCCCCCCACCTCGTGAAAAGTTCGACCTGAAAACTTTCCGGATGATAGAGGGTGTCCGACTTCATAACATCACAAAAAGAAAATCGAAAAAAACGAGTCCGTTTGCAAATCCAGATCGACCCCACTAATTATTTTATTGTGGTAAGGTTAAAATTATTGCTTTTCCTGATTTTCCTCGTTTCCAATTTAGGTAAGTTATTGTTACACCAATATGTTACTTTATTATCATTCTTATTTATTAATATAAAGTCTTTTATGATGTCTGGTCGAGAGCCGCGTGGGTTAAGGCGCGAGGTGGCCTATCGAGATTAGTCACACGGGTGTCGCGCCACCGGGTTCGAATCCTGGCTCCGGCACTGTCGGTGGAAATGGTTGTATGTCCGCGTTTTTTCAATGTGTAACCCCCTTCCGCACAAGCCTTTGGCTTATGGAATTGCGGGTTGTCTAACTTCTGTGGTGTTTAATTGTTGCGAGGTCAATATTTCTTAGAAGAACTAAAAGTTATTTCCCGTGTTGCAATATTTGTGATATATGTACAGGGTGATTTATGTAAACATGCGGAAAATAAAATGGTATACAAGTCTGTTATGTGATCCGAGGTAATTTATTATATTTTTTTGCATTAAAACCTGCAAAGATACGCTTCTGAACGGTTGAGTTATGCTATCTCTACGCGTTCACACACGTGTCGCTTGTTTGTTTAGCAGGTAATATCAGCTCTCTTAGTTGTCTAAGGTCAATGCGCCACGCGTTCACTGTTCAGTTCAGTGACTCTTCGACTTCCGTTTAGAGCATTTCCCATTTTTGTTAAATTTTAAACTTTATTAGCAAATATCGATTATGCCAGAGTTCACGTCGCAAGAGTACTGCGACATGATATCAACCCTATGGTGCAATGAATGAAAGTATTGCAGGGGCTGTACGAAAATACGGGAGAAAATTTCCCCATAGGCGCAAACCTAATGAGAGAAAAAATTTAAGTGCAGTGCAACGAGTTCGTGACACCGGGTTTTGTTTACCAGGCGACAGATAACGTGTAGTAAATCGTCCTGTTGAAGTAGACGAAGAAGTTCTAGAATTACTAGAACAAGACCCTTCCATAAGTACCCTATACGTGAGAATCGTTTTTACCCATACCACATAAGAAAGGAAGTGATTTCGTTGCACCGTATTACGTCAGATTGGTTAGTCATAGGCGGCGCACTTCTACAAAAAAATAAGGTAATTTTTTTCCAATTTTTTTTATTTCTTAATTTTTTCAACTCCTTTTGGTAGGGACAACCCACTGAATAATTTTCGGCATGTTTAGGTAAATCACCCTGTATACATTTAAAATTAATCCTGAGCTGAAAGTAATAATAGCAGATGAACCCCTCGAATAACTGTGAACGCGCTACTGTCATGGCACTGTGAAGGTGGCAGTTTGCACAACCCTATCTCCTCGTTTATCACAACCTCTTCACTAAGGATGATCTTATAGATCCGCTCCTCGTCAGAATAACAAACCCTCTCATTTCTAGTTCAAGCTCCCTGGACCCATGCCACTTCGATGTATCCTCAATGCGCTCTTAGATCTCAACTTTGCAAGCTTTGATAGTATGTTCAGCCCCTAGTTTCAACTGGCTTGGAATAAAGTTCTTTGATCAGAAAATAGTAAAATAATATCAATAAATATACACATGTGTGCGTTCAAAATAATATATCTGCCCCTATCAGGTTAAATAAGATCATTTTGTGGAAGGTAAGTCATGGGATATTTCATCAGAAATAGTGTTTGACTAATGAGTTGCGGTTTTCATTACATGTTAGACAAAATATACGCTATATATTTTTCCATATATATTGATCTCAGGGAATATATGATTGGTACGTTTTCTATCGGTGATTCTCTGACAAGCGCCAAACATCTTAGATTCCTACAACAGCAAATTATTAATATGACCGATAAAATTTTATCTTTTATCTCATAACTCTAAGTAAGAGTATCAATTTTTATCCCAGAATCCTCTCTCAAAATTTTAAAAAAATTGTCGTGGCTCTTCTGTGCTTTTTAATACTAATCTGAAAAGACTACTTTACTTTGTAGCACTTTTAAAGATTGCGTCTAAACATTTTAAAGATATATCCATAAAATTTGGTACTAGAGAATTTCTGAGACTCTATCTCTCTATCAAACTTAACTATTTAAAAATTTAGTTTTTTAATTGAGTGAGAACTCAATGTGAAAATTTTCAGTGACAACATATTTTTCAATTTCATTTTATTTTTTAAAAAACTGCTAATTGTTTGGATATACTGTGGTAAACGATTAAACACTTTTATTCCCATGTATAGGGATAACTTTCTATTAAATAACACCACAAAAATTAGACAACCCCAATTCCAGAAGCCAGGGCTTGTGCGAAAGGGGGTTACACATTGAAAAAATGCGGACATACAACCATTTCTTCCGACAGTGCCGGAGCCAGGATTCAAACCCGGTGGTGCGATGTGCGTGTGATTAATCGCGATTGCCACCTCGCGCCTTAACCCACTCGGCTATCGACCAGCTGATTGATATCATAGTTGTTGTAAAACGGAAAGAGATACGTTTCTTTATTTCTAGTGTTATACTTATGGATGTCCAATCATGTTAGATTACTTTTCCTTCTAAAAATTGACAGTGCCAAATGATATAAAATGTAGTCCACGAAGTTTTGGTCAGTCGATATCTCGAAAACTATTCGAATCGCATTCCACTGTTTAAAATCACGAAATTTCAAAACTGTAAAATGTCTGAAGATTCCAAGAGTTTTTCACCAATATTCACATATAGCCCTAGAAACTTAGTATTATAGACAGAATCAATATTTCCTATATTTGTAGTTAACGTGACTTGCGGCATATTTTTGCTAGGCTAAATAGATGTGAATCATTAAACATAATATTTTTAGTCGCAAACTCCTCTATAAATCCTTATTTTACTATAAGGAAAGTAACCAGACTGCAACCAAAGTTACAAATCTGGCGCGTTAATAATAATAATAATTGCATATTACCATCAAAACGCTAATGCTTCGATTGCAACAAACACCAGCCGAAAGACTGATTCTACTTAAAGGAGCTCCCTTGCCAGTCGTCACACACCACTTGCAGACTGCAGTTTCGAGCTGTTGGCTTTCGTCAGTGCAAGGTAGGTATGCGACGACCGACATGAGAATCCTTTGACTATAGTACATCCCGGTATTTTCACAATAGCGACATGTAAAACAGCCAGCAGGCGCCATCTAGCGGTCCAGTGTCTGTTGTAATCGAAAAATAAATAGCCTGACTTGGCTTAGCATAGTTCAAATGTGCTTTTAGAGGGCGGAATATTAAACATAATATTTTTAGTCGCAAACTCCTCTATAAATCCTTATTTTACTATAAGGAAAGTAACCAGACTGCAACCAAAGTTACAAATCTGGCGCGTTAAGTGTAATAATTGCATATTACCATCAAAACGCTAATGCTTCGATTGCAACAAACACCAGCCGAAAGACTGATCCTACTTAAAGGAGCTCCCTTGCCAGTCGTCACACACCACTTGCAGACTGCAGTTTCGAGCTGTTGGCTCTCGTCAGTGCAAGGTAGGTATGCGACGACCGACATGAGAATCCTTTGACTATAGTACATCCCGGTATTTTCACAATAGCGACATGTAAAACAGCCAGCAGGCGCCATCTAGCGGTCCAGTGTCTGTTGTAATCGAAAAATAAATAGCCTGACTTGGCTTAGCATAGTTCAAATGTGCTTTTAGAGGGCGGAATATTAAACATAATATTTTTAGTCGCAAACTCCTCTATAAATCCTTATTTTACTATAAGGAAAGTAACCAGACTGCAACCAAAGTTACAAATCTGGCGCGTTAAGTGAAATAATTGCATAGCATTTTGATGGTAATATGCAATTATTACACTTAACGCGCCAGATTTGTAACTTTGGTTGCAGTCTGGTTACTTTCCTTATAGTAAAATAAGGATTTATAGAGGAGTTTGCGACTAAAAATATTATGTTTAATATTCCGTCCTCTAAAAGCACATTTGAAAAATGTGAATCAGTTTGATATATCGGTTATGAACATTCGACATAGCGTCGACGTCTTTTTCTTGCAGTATAATGCTCGTATCATCTCCATACAATGAAAACTTTAGACGGGAATTATATACTAGGTTATTAATGTAAACTGAAACATTACAGGCCCCAGAATGAAGCCTTGGGTTAACCCACAATTAATACTTCCCAGAAAAGAATGGTATTTTTTTAATTTCAACTAAGATCTGACGATTTTCTAGTTATATTTTAAACCAGTCGTCCGTTATATTTCTAATTCAATAGTACTCAAATTTACTAAACAGTGTCGAGTGGTCTAAAGAACCAAACGCTTTGGAGAGATCACAGAATAATCCTAGAGGTAGTTGCTTATTTTCTAGTGCATTGCTATTATTTCTACTATATTATTGTTATTTTTAGTCCAATCATGTCGCGAAGAAAGAGAGTACGTCTCTGAGGTACGTTTGATCAAATTAAGATTACGAGTGCTGAAACTTGATTCAAACAGAAATTAAAAACACGTGAAACTTAATTATTTCAGTTTGAATAAGTTTTCTTTCAGGGAGCAGTAGTAGTTAATAATAATAAATTTATGGAAATTTATACGCACAAAGTGGCGCCAATTGTAAATTATATGAGTTTATTGTGTGGCGTGGCACATAAAGGCAATGAATAAATATTTATGCAGCAAGTACTGTGAAAATAGTGTTATCTGCATGCTCACGCTCTCTTACGGAGAGATGTTTAGTCCCTAGTAGCAGAGTGAAAGGAGGCTTGTCTAATTAACTACCAGTAAGGCGTTAGTAGAGTTGGCCGGAGATGGCGGATAGGCTAGAACCATCCAGAATGACAGTCTGGAAAAGCCTGGAGTGAAATGGAATGAATCGAGAATAGGCGCCACGGATATATAAGTAGCGAAGCCAATGCGCAGGGGAGAGTTCAGTACAACTTAAATGGTTAAATGGTCACAAAATTTATTTGAGGAAAATTTGTTCATTTACTATTCTGTGAGCATGAAGAATCATTTAAAAAATTTAAATCTTGATATGGAGCTAAAACCATTGTACCAAGTCTTTATGTACAAGCGAATAATAAAAATACAAATTTATCTTAGACCTTCTAATACTAATCTTGTCAATTTAAATTCGTTTCTGAATATAAAAATTTTGAGACTGAAAATCGCCTTGGCTATCCATCTAGCGTGGTGGAAGGTGCCCGGGAGCTGAAAATTAGTCCCCTTGATGGCTAGCTTCCTAAAAATATGACAACTAATACTAAAAGCTTCCTATACCCTTCCCTTATGTACTGTAGTTTCAACTGTTCAATGGAAACTGGAGAAGAATTCGTTGACGACAATTTTTTTGAATGCCAGTCATGATAAATTCATTTTCTGTTCCAGTTGCATACTTAGTAGTGTTTAGTAATCAACCCAGGTCTATTGAAACTGTTTAAACAAACCTACATTAGGTCCAGATGTTGTAGCAATACACAATTCAAACACAGATATTAATAATAATTTAAAAATGTGGTGTCTGCAATGTAAGTATATAGGTATTTCTCTAACTTTTGTTCTAAAATAACACACGCCGTGGTATCAAACCACAGAGCCTCGACTGAATCTAAAAGCTGATTTTCCTCAAGCAAGTTATCATTTCTTCCCCTGTTACAGAAGTCAGTAGTGGCACGCCCAAATGTTGCTCTCTACAGTTGACTGTTACAATTACTGGAAGTCGATCAGCTTTTTCGTTCCCAATTAATACTGGAAGCAGTTTTCCATCCAAATGAACGACAACATTCCTCAAATGTAAATTTAGAAATTCAGTTTTCAATATGAAAGCACGCTTTGCCCTAGTTTTTGACGACACCGCCAAATCGAGGATGGGTTTATTACGTATCGTGCTTTTTTGATATTATTTGATGGCAGGATATGTTATTTTAATGCATATCGTTTTGTGTTGCAAAAGAAAATAATTAACGAAACATGCGTATTTATATTTCAAAGAATTTAATGAATTTAACTAGAAATACCAATATTCAAACCACGGGCACGGGTAACGGTTGTTCAAATCAGGTAATTTTTCACTGGCGTTATTCAAGTCAAATAATTATTTAAAATGTTATTTTTATGCATGTTCTTTTGTCTTGCAAAAAAATAATTAACGAATCATGCATATTTATATTTTACAGAATTTAAAGAATTTAACTAGAAATGCCAATATTCGCACCCTTTGGGGCACGGGTAAGGGTTGTTGAAATCTGGTAATTTTTCACTGGCCTTAGTTTCAAATCAAATAAAAAAAGAATATATGATAAGACCGTCGTTGGAAAATAAGAACCACCCTGCTATATATAGCAATAGTAAATTACAGAGTCTATTACCAATATTTGGAATATGTGAGAGTGTATGTTTACAAACATTTAATATCAGCAAAAACCTACCTATGATAGTAAATTAAAATATAAATTTGTTACTAAAAAGTATGGCGTTCTGTGAGTCTTGAGAGATTGCAAAATTTATATTCAGCAATAAGTATAGCCTTACGTTTACCACTAATAACTATTGTTTGGTCTAAGTTTGACAATTTTAATCACTACAAGCTCTTAAGAATCCTACAACTACCGCAAAACTAGGTATTAGAACAAAACTTGCTCAGGTATTTTCCAGCAAACACATATATTCATGTATAAATTGAACCATAAATAATAAACTTTATATACCATTCAGTACGAAATATAACTTTGACAAGTAGTTACCAAGTAATAAGTAATATGTAAGTATTTGTATTTTCATGAACCAGATTTACTTAATATAGACATTCAGGTAAAATGTAAAAAGTCTCTCCACACACATAGAATTATGTCACCATGTACTTCTACTTGAAACTAAGAGTTTCTAGATATCTTCATGTTATAAAGCAATAATTAACTATCTTTATTAACTCTATAACAACAACCGTAAATAGCTGTTTATTCGCTAGTAAAATAAAAAGTTTTTTCTACGACTGCTTTTAAAAGTGCTACTAACTACGAATTACACTTGAAAATTATTGATTTCACATAGCGTGTGATAAATCTTTAACGTACGCTAACGTATGTGAAAACGCTTTCACGTGTGAAATCGCTTTCACGTATGAAAACTGCTATTTTGAACATGTAAATTATATATGACCTAAGTATAATAGCGTGCAAATAATTAATATGATATTAGAATTAACTTCATATTAAAATCAAAAAAATATTAACAGTATGTTGTATATATATACTAAAATGTGTTGCATTTGTTCACATGAATTCACAACTGTTTTGTAAAAATAACGACCAGCACAGTTACAGTACTAGACATGCCAGCCAGCCAAGCATACCTTTCCATCACACTAGCAAGTTTGAAAGATCACCAGAGTACTCCTCTATAAAAATATATAAGATACCTGACGAACTAAAAATTATTAGAAATAAACTTCATTTAAAAAAAATCTTAAGAGTTACCTGGCTGCACATGCTTTCTACAGTCTTGAAGAATTTTTCCATTCCTAATTTTAAGTATGTGTGTATGCAAACGTATTTTGTGTCCTGTTTTTAACTATATAACTGTTATGTACTTACATATACTAAAACTCTGTAATTTATTTATTCATACATTCACACACTTTCATGTCTTGTCCTATAAAACAATTTTTATATTTTTTATCATATTTTAACTCTTAGTATAGCATTTTATACTATGTAATCATTGTTTACACCATTGTTTGACTTGTTTTATATCATGTTTATGATCAATAAAACCAATAAATAAAAAATAATAAAAAATAAAAATTTATTAAAAACAGATTTAACAAAGAAAGAGAAAGTTCTTTATAATAAAATAATACTACATAAGTAATCAATTAAAGAAATTGTTCAAAGTAGCTACCATTATTTTCAATGCAAAACTCATAGCGTCTTCTTAAGTTTAGGAAAATATTGCAAATAGCGTTATTATGGTTTCTGTTTAAGTTGTTAATTTCTTCTTTTGCTTTAATGGCCTGAAGATTGTGGTTATGATTAAAATTGACTTTGCCTTTTAAAAACCCCCATAAAAAGCTATCTAATGGCGTCAAATCAGGACTATTCGATGGCCGTCGAATGGTCCCAGTGTTGCCTATTCAAATGGGATATTGATTATTTAAATGTTCCCGAACTTCCAAATTCTAATGCAGAGTCGCTCCGTCCCGATGCCAAAATATTCTAGACAATATGTCCATAGGGAGTCCTTGCATTAGACGATCTACCTCTGGTAAAATTATTTCGAATTATGTTTGTCGTGTCAAAATAACGTCATAAAATATGGCCCAACTACTTTGTTTTGAAATATTCAACACTAAACGTGGATTGATTTTCTACCTGATTTTTTTATTTGTCTTTGGCTTTTATTATTGAAGGAACGTCTGTTTTTTCTATTAAAAACTCCCGCCGTGGAAAAACTTGACTTATCTGTCCGCATAATTTCTTTAAAAATATCAGGATTGTCATCTAATTCATAGAGCATGATCTGACAAAACCCAAATCTTCTACGTTTTTGGTCTTGGACGGGTAATATTTTCTAAGGCTTATATTGATGCTTTTTCTTTGAATGTTGGAATAACTTTTTCCATTTCACGACAAGCATTTAATAAACTATTAACTGAATTCTCTAAAACGAATATTAAAATAAGATATTGCTCTATTTTTATAATAAATTAATTTTTGTACCTTCAAAATATAACAATATATCTAGATCTTCTTCCTCGTTTGCTGTAACGTTACGTCGTTTTCTTGCAAAAAGTAAGGGTCCTATTTACATGGCGATAAACATTCAAAAACGTGTTTACACTTGGAATCGCTCGATTCGGATACGTCATGTATTCTCTCCTTGCTGCACACTTATTTTTAATATTTTTCACATACAGGGAAAATTTTTCGACCTCTTCAGCCTCACTATAACTCATTATGATTAAATAAATATTAACGGTTTGAAATGTCAAAATTGAATAAAAAATAAAATAATTATTTTCGTGGCCTACTTTGTTATTTTGGTTTTACTTGTGTTTTGACATACATGGCTCACTCTTCTTGCAACAAAGCAGCTCATTTGCATTTTGAATGTCAAATATGTCAAGAAGTATTTAAGATGTACAATGAATAAGCTATAAAAAACAAAAAGCCAGTACGTGCAGGATGTAGCAGTTAATGTGTTATTCTGAATTTTCTGTTAAGTTTGAAAACCAAATTTTACCAATATTTATATCCACTCTCTTGCATATGAATTTGGCTAGATATATTAGTTAACATAAATTATTTATTAGATTAAAACAAAATTTAGCCCAAAACCGTACCTTAGCGAACTCCTATGGTTGCCAACTTTTCATCGCTTATTTTATTCTCAATTTTTACAATTTGTGTTATGTCCTTTAAGTAACTAGCGAGTATCTTCAACACTGTGCCCCTAATTCCAGTATTTTCTAATTTTTATAATAATTTTTTTATGGCACGCAGTGTCGAAATGCTTCGCCAGATTCATGAAAACATTTTTTTATTTTCTTGTATATAGTTGTTAATTATATCGATATGTTTATAAATCGCATCTGTAGTAGAGTAAATGCTTCTGAAACTATACCATTTCATCTTTATCTAGGAGTTTTCCAAAGCGCTTTTTCAGTGCTCTTTCAAATATTTTCGTCGAATTATTTATTACAGAATGGGCCTATAATTAGCTTTTCCATTACGGTATAAGTGAACGCTACAATAGAAACCTTGAAGTGATCTGGAACTCATTAAGTTGTAAATATTGTATCAATATATTATTGTATTAATAATATGTCTGGTCGATAGTCGAGTGGGTTAAGGCGCGAGGTGGCAATCGCGATTAATCACACGGACATCGCACCACCGGGTTCGAATCCTGGCTCCGGCACTGTCGGAGGAAATGGTTATATGTCCACGTTTTTTTAATGTGTAACCCCCTTCCGCACAAGCTCTAGCTTCTGGTATTGTGGGTTGTCTAATTTCTGTGGTGTTTATTTATTTATTTATTATTGGTTTTATTAGAAAACTGCGACAGTGCTTTATTAATTTGGCCTGTATTTGATCCATGCCGGTGGCGCTATCATTTTTCAAACTATTTATAAATGTTATCTCATTCTCATCAACTGATCTTGAAAATAAACTATTAAGCACGATTGGTACATTAGGTATGACGTTTGGAGCAGGAATTGAGTTTACGACTTCGTTAAAATACCATTATTCACTGTACTATTCCGCTCGCAAATTGAATCATTTACCTTTATAGGTTTTTACGTCGGCTTGTTTGACGATACCATACCGTATGGCTTACCGGTGTTAATTAATGAGCTCGTAAAGTTTTCGTTGCATTTTTTATCTGCCCAGTAAAATTTAAGACCACTATGTAATTTTCTAATTATATTTCTAAATAAACTGAAAAAGATATAATTTTTGTCGCTTTGTACATGGAAGTTGAATTTTTCAGCGGCACAGTTATTTTCCATCCTTCTTTTTTCTAAAATAAAAAAGTTTTCCTCTTCGGTTATAATTGATCCACATTGGAATTGCTTTCAATAATTTCATCCTTCCTTTAAATGAAAATGTTTACAAAATATCTAGTAATTGACTTATCGTAACACAAGCAAATTATAAAAAATGATTAATAGGTTGAACTCTAATGCAAGCGTGAGTAATGTTCCGACGTGTCTGAATGCAAACAATTTGTCATAATACAGAAGAGCAATATTTTCATGTTTGCCCTCTCTATCAACCCCGCTTCTGGTGAGCAAGAATAAAATAGAACGCTGTTTTTAATGTATTGACTGATATGGAATTGAGTTGGATATCATGTTGTAATGAATACGATACGATAACTTTATAATTTATGACGGTTTGGTCTATTTACAAACTGATATATGTTCTTTGAGGACCAATAGAATCGAATTGTATTACGGCCTGCCTTGTTGTGTTGGAATCGTGAAAATAGATTATTTCTATATTTGAAAGAATAACCATAAAACCGATAAGAATATGAATTTTGCAATCAGATACCTGTTTAGAGGGTAATTTGAAATATAAATTAATATTTTAAACTGCAGTAAGAAATGCCCAGGTGGCGCAGAAAGCAATATCTTGCTGTATATGAAGCCCGGTCTCGTTTCGCTTTCGTATGTGAGGGAGAGAAAATTAGCTGCAAAACCCCACTGGTTTTCTTAATTAATTTGCAATTTTGATTTCAGAATATCACAAATAATGTTTCAGCGAACATCTTCTACTTCTGTCTTACAAGATTGATACTGACCCATAAATTTCGCACACTCCACTGCATGCAGGTCTAGCTGCGAAAAAGTAGTCGGTTTCCCATTACCTAAAAAGGAGAATCCATTTCTTAGTAATCTTAGACCAATTAGAGTGCCCTACCGACAAGCTCAAAATTGTTAGGAAAAATGATACAAGTTCAAATTGTCAAGTATTTAAAAGATTATAATATAATACCAAAGTATCAATCTAGTTTCAGAAAAGGCCATAGTTGTACCACAGCTCTTCTTAAAATCACAAACGACATCGTAGAAGTATTTGATAATAACAAATGTATAACTATGGTATTTTTAGACATGTCCAAGGCTTTCGATTCAATCAACTTTGAATTACTATCGGCACTATAAAAAAATGTTTCCACCCCTTCGAAGGGTGAAAACAACCCCCGGAGGTAGTTACACAATCCTGGTCACCTGCCACCTTCCTTAAAGAAACGCCTCCTACAAATTTCTTTAAAAAAAAAATCATTAAATTTCTACCCCTTTAAAGGGTCAAAACAACCCTCGGTGGTGGTTACACAATTCTCGTCACCTACCACCTTCCTCAAAGAAACGCCTACTACAAAATATTATTTCTTTCCCACCCCCTTTGGAGGGTGAAAACAACACTCGGGGTTGGTTATACAATCCTGGTCACCTGCCACATTCCTTAAAGAAACACCTCCTACAAAATAATAATTTCTTTAAAAAAAAATCAAATATCCACCCACCTACAGGGTGAAAATAACCCCCAGTGGTGGTTACACAATCCTGGTCACCTACCACCTTCCTCAAAGAAACACCTACAAAATATAATTTTTTTCTGAATTTTTTTTTTCAATTTTCCAACCCCCTACAGGAGTGGAAGCCTGGTGTAGGGGTGGCTGAGGTCAAATCCCTCGAGGCCTTTCCGTTTTACTCGAGGGAATAACAGTTAGTCGAAATACTGGGGAAAATAAACGGGTTCACGGAAAAGAGCACATTGGGGGTGATTTTTGGCCAATTTGAGGGGGTTGCCGAGGTGGAAAAATTGGTTTGACCCCGGGAATCGATTCAGCAACCTCGAAAACGGGGGAAACTAGACGTCCGAATTGCAAACATTTGTCAATTTCATCAGAAATCTGGACTCTTTAAATGGACTACTGATGATCTAAATATTTTCGTGTCATTCAATTTATGAAGAGTTTGAAACAGCAAAACGACTTATAAACTCTGATCTTGTAAATGTAAACGATTCGGCCAGTAACAACTCACTGTTGATTAACGCCAATATAGCCAAAGTTTTAGTAAAAATAATGTTGATACTTCAAGCCACAGCCCTAGCATTGATTGCATAGATCTCACGTGGTACGACGAGGTGAAATATCTTGGTATACGTTTTGACAAAAGTCTTAATTTTAATTGTCACCTAAATAAAATCTGTCAAAAATCATATTTATCCCTAAAGGACATATATGAGTATCGTGATTTGTTGACATAGTCAGTAAAACTAACTCTCGTCGAATCATTGGCTCTATCAACATCTAACTGCATGGATTGTGGGTACGGACCATTTTTAACAGCTTTCAATAAGTATCGTATCAAAAAAAATCAAAATTCTTGCACTTGGTTTGTTTGACGATTAAATAGCATATAACCTCGCATCTAGGTGGTGCAAATATCGTAAGTATGAGTGAAAGGAGATTTGTGCATATGAGTGGTCTAATTAACACAGTTATGAACACTAATTGTTAGGGATATTTAAGTGACATATTAAGTAGACATGGTGATATATAGACTTAAATAATGAAAATAATTTAAGTATACCTATGCGCAAAACAGAAGCTTTTAAGAGCTCTTTCTCCTACCAAGCAGCTCAGATATACCGGGTGGCCACAAGTCAATGTACGCCCCCAATATTTTGGTTGTTTTTGTATTTAAAAATTTGGTTTTTAGTACACATGAATTAGACAGTTATGGCTACTTTTATACTAACAAAAATGAAAATATCACTTCCGGTTAAACCGGAAGTGACATGAACTTTTTCTCTTAAATAGAATGACTATATTTTCTTTATGGTTTCTCATTAATAAATTTCTAAGTGCAACAGTTTTTCAGATGTAAAAAATTCCAAAAAATAAGTGAGATACAAAATTTTTTAAAATTTTTTCAAAATGGCCGCGCCAGATGAATGCGGTGTAAGAAAATTACTAAGTAGGCTATGGAAATTATTAGTAAGGTTGTAGACTTGTCTGTAAAGAAGAAAATATTTGTTTGAATTACTGATAAGTACCAGTATTTTTAGTTTTTTTTTAAATGGAATTTAATTTTCATTTTCATTTCCGTAGGGGTCCTACAGAATTTTTTTTAATGCTGTGCTATTTTTTTTTATTAATCAGAAATAATGATTCATAAACTATATTTTTTCGCCATTAATCATTTCTTAACGATGTCCTTCGTAATAATAGAAGTATTTTTAAAAAGTAAGCACCAACAAATCATTTTAATAAGGTACCTATCTATATTTAAATCCAAAATTGCAGGTAGCCATGAAAATGACAGACACGCGCAACAATTAAATTATTCTTGACTTACTCACTAATTTTCTGAAGCAAGTGTATTAAAGTTGTTATAAACAAGAAAATTAATATAAAATGGCTAAAAAATATTCAGGAGATGAAAAAGTTGACATGTTCATTATTTATGGAGAGACTCGACGTAATGCAACTAGAGCACAAACTCTGTATGGACAGAGATATCCAGAAAGAAGGCAACCTCCGAGAAACTATTTCGCCCGTTTAGAGCGTCAATTTAGAACTGAACCTAATATAGAAATTGAAGAAAGATTTATTGTGGATGAAGAAACGGAAATTAATGTATTAGCTTTAGTGCATGTTGACCCAACAATTTCGGTAAGACAAGTAATTGAATATGAATTACCAGTTTCCAAAGAATCAGCCATGAAAATTTTAAGAAAACACGGCTATCGTTCTTATAAATATCAATTGCATCAATTTTTGTATGAGAATTATTATCAACGAAGAATAACATTTTATAATTGGTTACAGTTACGCCAATTAAGAAATGAGATTTTTATAAAAAACATTTTTTTCACTGATGAATCGAGATTTACAAACCTTGGGTTATTTAATCGAAACAACACTCGATATTCGGTAATTCAAAATCCTCACATTATGAGACAGGGGCGGTTTCAGGAGCGGTTTGGCTTCAATGTTTGGTTAGTCGTACCGGGCGACCATATCATAGATCCAATAATTTTTGACAGAACTCTAACTGGACCAAGATATCTAGAATTTCTCCAAAATATAATAGTTCCACAGATTAATCTAATTCCTAATATCAATATTGACGAGGTTTACTTCCAACAAGACGGGGCTGGACTACACAATGTTATTATCGTTAGGGATTACTTAATTCAATTATTTCCAGATCGTTGGATTGGGACCCATGGTCCAGTCAGATGGCCTGCAAGGTCGCATGACTTAACCCCACTCGATTTTTTTATTTGGGCGCATTTGAAAAATATAATCCACATGACTGTTCTAACCACAAGGCAAGATTTGGAAGAAAGAGTTCGACACGAAATTGCACAAATAACGCCTCAACAATTACAGAATGTTAGACGTGCAACGATAAGTCGCGCTACTCTGTGTATTAATCATAACGGTGAACAGTTTGAACAATTTTTATAATGGTTTATTATAATTTAGGTTTTAGATAGTTTTGTTATTATTTATTCATGGTTGTAACGTTTTATTAAAATTATTTCTTCTTTAATTTGTGTTTATTTTTTAAAAAGACTTCTATTATTACGAAGGATATCGTTAAGAAATGATTAATGGCGAAGAAATTATAGTTCATGAATCATTATTTCTGATTAATAAAAAAATAGCACAGTTCCATTAAAAAAAATTCCATAGGACCCCTACGGAAATGGAAATGAAAATTGAATTCCGTTTTTTGAAACCTAAAAATACTGGTACCTATCAGTAACGCAGACAACTATTTTTTTCTTTACAGACAAGTCTACAACCTTACTAATAATTTCCATAGCCTACTTAGTAATTTTCTTACATCGCATTCATCTGACGCGGCCATTCTGAAAAAATTAAAAAATTGTTTGTATCTCACTTATTTTTTGGAATTTTTTACCTCTGAAAAAACTGGTGCATTTAGAAATTTATGCTTAAGGAGAAACCATCAAAAACATATAGTCATTTCATTTAAGAAGAAAAGTTGATATTTTCATTCCTGTTAGTCTAAAAGTAGCCCGTTATTGTCTAATTTATGTGTACCAAAAGAAAAATGTTTAAATACAAAAACATCCAAAATTTTGGGGGCGTACGTTGACTCGTGGCCATCCGGTATAACATATTATAATTATTACTTTTATTTCTGACAATATGTGTGTTTTGATATATATTTACATTAGCCTCATTTTAATTATGCAGTTTTTTAATTAAATTAATATTACTATATACGTAAATAGTACACATGAAAATATGCTTAGCAGTACTGTGTATCTTTTCTAACTGCGACAATTTATATTTACTTTGTTGCAATATAGACTATTATTTATTTATTTATATAAAGCATTTAATATCTTTTGTAACCAGGACTGCTATGTTACTAATTTAAATAAGCAAGACGAAATAAAATTTCGGATAGACAATGAGATATTTTTTAATTATTTTAGCAACATACGAACAATTTATAAATAGCCTTTTTTATAGAAATTTTTAGTTTATGTTTCCAAAACAATTTAAACATAACGTTTGTTCCTTGTGAGGAAAATGACGTAGTTTAATTCTTTCTGGATGTTTCGCACCAAATACAAGAACATTTTAATTTCTCGAGAGAGAAGTAGACCCTTATTTTCCAATTTGTTACCCTGCCTCTAATTAACTATTATGCTCCTTTTAACTTTTTGGAATAAGAAAACCTGCATTTTTCATTTCAGCTCATATCGGAAATGTTTTTTACATATTTAATTGAGATGTTTTATTCATTTTTTACACCTTCATCCAAATGAATTATTCATTTCATTTTGGTTTTATTATTCTCCAAAATAAACGAGTTCTAGATTCCCCAATTCACTTTCTTCTTATACTTTATAAAACAGAGCCGGTGAAAACTTATTTCAATAACTGATAATTAAAAATCATTTGCTAATAAAAACTGTTACAGCGACAGCGTTGTTGTAAATCCTTCACGGGCGAAGTATTACTGAAAAGGTTTCTTAATATTTGCTTGTTTCTACTTAGAAATAATTTAATTTATCCTGACAGAAATTAATTATGAAACTTCAAGAAAGAAATGAGAGTTGACGGCAATACATTTAATTATAATTATTTCAAGTGAGCACTGCTTTTAGATGTTTCTAAATAATATATTGGTCCATGTTTACGCCCCTTAGCAAACACCTCAAGACGTGGGTTCAATAAATTGCAACACAAAACTCATTATCGTTATAGATGGCGTTACAGCTCTTCGTGGGCCCGCCTTCTCCATTCTCCCACTTCAACTACATTCAGACATTCTTCCACATTATCTTGGTATCTAAGTTTTGGTCGTCCTCGCCTTCTTCGAACTGGTTTGTTTAGTATGGTTTTTCTAGTAGAGTGGCTGTCTTCTCTCCATATCACTACCCTACCCATTTTAAGCGCCTTATTTTGATGGCTTCGACGATATCTAGCTTGTTGAAGAGCAAAATGATATGGTTTCTTCCACAGACCGTTTTCGTTGACTCTCTCATAAATCAATCTGAAAACTTTTCCATCAAAAATTCTTAGCAGCCCTTTGTCTCGCTTTATTCTCTCGCTCTTTTATCGCATGTTACGAAACTGTATGTGAGTACTGTGCGTATTTTTTGCAAAGTTTGTACTTTGATGATCTTGATACATATCTTGAACGTAATTGAGGGGTTAGGCCAAAATAGCAGCAGTTAGCCATGTATATTCTTCTCCTTATCTCTTTGGACAAAAGTCCTGATTGTGAACAATCAAGAACCCAATTAATCCCACTCAGTAATTACTTATCTCAATTTTATATCAAAATAAATAAACAAATTGGCCATTTACGCGATCGACAAAGTTAGGACCCAATTTACGTTATGTGTGTAGTAACCTTTTATATTTACCCAAATTCTTGATGTAAAGCTTGACATCAAGGTTTCTTACCTGATATTACTTACTTAGAAAATTAATCATCCTTCTAATTCAAATACCTTGTAAGTTTGAATACAGGGTTGTTTAGTTGAGAAACCTAGTCAATCATTTATTTTATTCATTTTCTATTTTATTACTCAAGACTGTACTGTGAATTTAAGGACGAGTTTGTTTAGATATTCTTTGATTGAAATTAAATAAATCATTATCATTTATTTAGTTTATTACCTTATTGAAATGAAATGCAGTAATTATTATAATACAAGGGACAACAGTCACAGAAATCATTTTATTTTATAACAACTGTTGCAGCAAATAGCCAAATATGAAGTTAAAAAATCCAAATTCGATTCTCTAAACATATATAGGGAAGTTTACGTTGGTGCAGTAATGACCATACTGCATATGTTTCAGTATAGGTTATGCAATTAACAAAAACCATGTTATATTTTAGAATTTCTGTGATGTTCTTTGATGGAAATTAGAGATGCGGTAATGGTCGGTAAAGTGATTGTTATTGTTTTAGAATACAGTTGAAGCAATCGCTAATATAATAATATTAATTGTACTGTAAATGAAAATTTACACTCACGAAAACTTCTTAGAATGCTGGGGAAATCTCCCTAAAGTAATTAAATAGAAGAGCAACCAGAAATTTGCGAGCGATTATCAACCATGCACAGACGCGAATTAGCGAAAGGTCGAAGTTTGCGTTTGTTGCGTGGCCTATGTCAATTTAAAAATTGTATATAATAACTAGTATTTTATTTATATTTAGCACGATCTGTATAGTATTTTGATTCAGTTTTTGTAAGTGAAACTGTTTTCAACTATCAGAATTTTCTTTGTATAACTACTAAATCATTTCACATTGTTTTATGTACATATTTTTATATTTTAGGAACTCAGTCATGTTTTCTAATACTATTATGTATCTCTGTTCTATTACAGCATCTCAGGAAACAATTGTCGATTTCAAGTCTACAATATATTTATTTACATTCATATACCTATATTTCAATTTTGAGTGAAGCGAGGTACCGTCATCGGTTTAAGCGCTGAGACCTCAATCGGCGAAGTTAAGCAGCGTTGGCCGAGTCCGTCACTTGGATGGGTGAACGGCATCTCATTTCGCCGTCCTGGTTGAGTGGAAGAGTAGCTATAGCTAAACTCCGCCAGGACGTAAATATAAACAAGGCATTAAAAAAAATGTATATTCTTCTTTACCATGAAAGTACATGTGGTTATTTTTCTTACCTTCCTCATTAACCTGTTATATACTATATGCAACAAGATGTAATATATTTGCTGAATTCTTACACAACGGTTTGTATACGTTTTACTATTTATTACGACAGTTCGTTTCCTTCACCTTAACGATACTCAATCCCGGAATCTAGGATCCTGGTATAAATTTGTTAATTTTTTTGTATTAATTAGTCTTTGTTTGTTGATATTATTAAATAACTTAAAATTTCATATTGCACATTATATAAATCGATTTATTTATTCATGGAATATATTTTATAATTCATTTTACCCAATCTTTTTATTTCTCTTATCAACAATTTCAGTCTAATCTATAGGAGACTGGTTATTCGAGAAAAAGAGACAACTCTACTGATTTTCACTATAGATGGTGCCCAATTAACATAAATTTCTCTTTGTCTCCTTTCCTCGAACTAAACAAAAATCTGTCATGTATGCTGTACATTCGAAAAGGATAAGTTTCTCCACTCTTACGAATACTCCGGATCTACGACTCTTTGCTCCAGCTTAAACCAGCTAGTCGTCCGCATATGTTGCACTATACATCAAATTTAGGTAATTTATTGTAGATAAAATTTGGTAATAATCAAACAACCTAATGGTTACAGTAGGAAAATATTTCTAGTGTACTTTGAAGATAAAGCATCCTTACAAAATCTTACGTGAGATATGGTTGATACGGGAGCCACCTATTTGTGTTATTAAACTACAGGATGTTTGACTGGTTACTGATAAAGTGCTTCGTCTTTGCATAACTCTCAATACATTCATTTATCGACAGTAAATCGTAATTCTCCAAACGTAAACTTCCCCAATAAAGTATTTAGAATGTGAACTTTTACTTAGTTATATTATTATTATTGAAAACAATAACTGAGTAAATTGAAATACAATTTTATCCTACTTTCTTGTTAAAAATCGAATATCTCATAAAAATCTAACGTTTTTTTAGTACCACAAATACGCGAAATACCCATTTCTCATTCGAAACCAAATGTAAATGCAATTTTTTAATAATAACACAGATTCTGAAACAGATTTACCTGAAGCAATATAAACCTCTAGGTGGTTCTCCGGGACTCTATCGGCGCTTTCGTCTATGCATGCGTAAGTTGACATTTTATTGTTGAAGTGGTCGGCAGCGTCGCGCGTTGCCTTGAATATTGAAATGGAGTCGAAATAAATACGTTCATTATCGATTACGACGGCAATTTTGGGTGATGATAATAATAAACCCGAAGAGTAGTCTCTAATGTGCGAAAATGACTGATTATTTCCAGTTGGTACAAAGATTCGATATGTGGAAATACCTTGGATACCAAATAGTTTGGTCATAAGCTCGGAGAGGAAGCACTCGACAGGCATGTAGTTGGGAGACATAGCGGGTTGGTCTTGTTATGCTGAAGAAAATTTTTAAACGCTACTTAAATTTTGTATTCATCTAAAATTCTGCCTCGATATTTTAAAACATTCGAAAGGCTGCTGTAATTTTTAATTTAATTTAATTTTTTTTAGGATGTAATATAATGATCGATTAATAGTCGTTATCTAATAATGTTTACATACATTTGAAATGAACTTTTTTTCTAATAGAAGCCGACCTAGTATAGGGCGTTTCAGGATGTATGCTGCTGACTGTTCAAAAATCATCTTTCGTATGAAGAAATAAGTTTCTAATTTTCCCTCATGGATTTTCATCAAGTAACGGCCTAATCTATACATCATTCATTTTGTGCATAAGATAGATTAGTCAACAGTTAGTGAAGGGTCACTTGAAAATTCCTTTACCTGTATCACTACTTCTTTGAAGGATTGAGCCGAGGATTCCCTAATCAAGGAGATCATTAAAAGGGAACGCGTTTTTTAAAGGCCCGGTATAAGGTCAATCTGCGTTTCCTAGATTTCGATGATTATCCCTGACATCGTAGGTGGCTTGTGTCATGGTCAATGTGAGGAATTCTTTCAGATAAACCAAATAGGAAGAACAGTCCTAGGATTTTCTAGTATGATTTGTGTTGTCTCGTTAATATTACGTATATTTACAATTCACCAAATTTGCTTTTTTTATGGTTGATTTATTAAAACTATAAAGCAAAAAGTGAAATAAACTATTGCATATATGAACAAAAAATTAAAGAATGAAAAAATATTTATACTATAACAAACAATACAAAGTGTTTTATGTAGATTTTATCACGAATTGTTTCATATTATACGTTCGCTACCACGGTATTTTTAAAACTTGCACAATATATTAATATACATATTATAACGGATTTTATTGCTGCATGAGCCAGCATCGAATCCATAAAAAGCTCCCGACCAACACCAATAAATTAAATAAAAAGTAGAAAGTTTTGCACTGTAACAATGCTATAGCTTGACAAAAAAATAATAATTCCTTCAAAACCCTTTTAACTCTTGCGTTTTTCCGGTGTAAAACTAATTAATAGTCATGAATTTCAAACTTTTAATTAACTTTTTGTAGAAAGTTAAAATGTATAACTTCTCAGTACTTGCCTTTTAGTATACAGTAATTTTATATTTAAAGATGAGCACACAATAATTCAAATATTAAACAAACTCTACCCTGCCGTAGAAAATGAGAGGAAAGTTTCAGCTGTACTTATAAATAAATTATAATCTGCTCGATATAATTTATATTCCAGTCAAATTACGGTTTTTACGAGAAAACATAATTTTTAAATTTTGACAATAACCTTGCGAATATGGGTCAAAAATGTTTTCACCTCTTTATGACGAAAACCACCCGTAAAATAGTATTGACGATAGTTGTTTTAACCTCACCACAATTAAATTATGAGCGGTTACTAAAATTGGTCCAAAATCGAAAACTGAGATAACATTAAATCTTTATGTTTTGAGATCTCAAGAATGCAAAAAAGTGGTTTTTGAAAAATGTCTGTGTGTGCGTGTGTGTGAGATTGTGTGTATGTGTATGTGTGTTACCACGATAACGCCGAAACTACTGAACGGATTTGGATAAAACTTTGCATGAGAGTTTCTTTAGTGCTCCAGAGGATCTGAAATGGTTGGTTGAGATCGGATTACGTTTAATGCCGTTTTGGCAAAAAAAATTTTTTTTTTATAATTACTTAGAATTTGCAATTGAACCATTGAAAAGTAGTTAAAATTCCGATTTCAAAGATATAACACACTTGCACCCCTTTCGAATTAGTTTCCGTAAAAAAAAAATGAAATACAGCAAATGCGAATCACAAGATCGCTTTTCGCATGACACGGTCGATACGCGGAGCCGTTGCGCTGTGAAACTCGTCATGTCACGTGCATTCCTATTCAACATGTATAAAACTTTACTATCGCATTTTTGAATTGGAACACACAATTTAGTGTTCTTTGCGGCTTCAAAGATCCACTTGGTGGGGAGGTTCCAGCCGCTTCCAGTAGCTGCCGATTTTTAATTTAAAAATTACTTTTTCTTCAAACGTCATAAAACATGACTTGAAATAAAAATATTTTTGTGTTATTGGTAACTAATTCAAACAGCTTAAGATTTTGTGATGTTAGACAGAATGGGAAAAAAATGCAAAATGCATTGCAAGAAGATAATGGTTAACAATGAAATTATAAGAAATAAAAAAATAAAAGAAAATTGGTTTTCTTACAGGAAAATGCAAAGAAAAATGAAACAAAAAAAGTCATAATATATGCAGTTATGCAGTGTTTCTAATATTTTCTCGACAGGAGTTTAACCAAGGGATACCCATTAGAAATAACGCTTTCTGCTGAATTCCGACATTTCTTATCAGGGACTGCGCTCAAATATTTTCTTATCCGTTAATGGTTTTATTTAACTTATGCCTTAACACCTATTCATTTCCGGTTATCTCGAAGCGATCTATGTCCGATTAGTAAAAAAGGAGATAAATTTGATATAATTAATTTTAGATTCATTTCAATCATTTGTAATTTCTATAAAATTCTAGAAATACTATATTTATACAAGCGTCAGCATCTCGTCGTACCAGCATGGTTTCATGAAGGGACGTTCAACTACTACTAATTTGTCCACTACACAATACATAGTTGAAATTTTGGATATACAGACGCAAACTGATGTTATATACCGGGTGTAACAGGATCATGGTATACTCCCCCTTCTCTCTTTTAGTTTTGAAGATAATTGATTGAAATTTAGATATACTACATACATAATAAGCGGCACTTTTTGACATACATTTAATTTTTATTCACTTCCTTTTTCGCCGGAAGTGACACTAACTTTAGATTTTTTAATGGAACACTCTGTATATTATTGCATTTTTGAATTCTGCATAATTTTCTGATTCCAACGATGCCAAATAAGTGACATTTCAAACATAATTTTTATTATAATATAATTTTTAGTTTTCCATTTAAGTGTGCCATGATGGTTCCGATTTGTTCTAAATGACCCGTGTAGTGCTACAAAAATCGAAATCCCGTTAAAAACACTAAATTACGTGCAAATAAAATTCACCAAAATTGTTTTTGGGGCAAAATTAAATTTGTTCAAATGGAACCATATCGGTGCCGTGGTATAATTTTTTAGTACTATTAATAAGAAATTTATTCATATGTCGTATTAAAATGTGCGATAAATACAAACAAAATTACAGCTAAAAGAAAATAAGAAAATACAATTTTATTCTAATTACCTTGTTACACATAAGGTGGTTTTGGACCCAAACAAATAAATCAAGGGGCGTTAAATCAGGTGACCTTGGAGGCCGCCTTACAGTACCATCCGTCGAAATTACGTTTTCTCCGAATCTCCGTTGAAAGTAATCAATTACTATCCTTGAATTATGGGGAGTATCGCCATCTTGTTGGAATTACACATTCCCTGTCCTAAATCTAAAGGTAACTCATCCTCGTCCTCAATCTCATCTTCCAGGAATCTCGAGTATCTGGCACCAGTCAGAGGTCCTTCAAATATTATTGGACCGATGATTCTACTACCAATTATTCCAAACCAAACATTGAAACCGTACCGCACTTGAAAGTTACCCTCCCGTAAAAAAAAATTATTTTCTTGTGACCAATTTTGTCGGTTAAATAATCCCAAATTTGTAAACCTAGACTGGTCCGAAAATAAAATCAGTCCCAAAAAATCATTGTTTGGCTGTACGTTATTATACAAAATCCAATTGCAATATTCCCATCCTAAGTTCTTAATCACTTTCGTACAAATGCTGGTGCAATTGGTATTTAAAAGATTTATAGTGGTATTTGTGTAAAATTCGGCTTACTGTTTGGTGAGTGATGTCCAATTCAAACCCAATTTGCCTTAAAGAAACAGTCTTATCAACTATTCGAGCCAAAACATTAATTTCCGTTCCTTCGTCAAAAATGAAGTTTTTTTCGGTTTGGTTTTCAACACGTTTAAAATAACTTTTCGCTGGACATTGACTATTAGGATATCGTTGGGCATAAAGGTCGGTAGCCGCAACTGTATTTCTTTTACATTCCCCGTAAATAATTAACATGTCCACTTTTTCACCTCTTGTATAAATTTGCGGCATTTTGAACACAATTAACAAGAATTTTAAACAATTTTTAGAGGCACAATAAAACACCGTTAAACCAACAAATGGTTGACAAGCTAAATATTTCATTGTTTTCAAAGCCACCTTAGTTACTTCTTAACATTAGAACAACATTGTATTTTCTTATTTTCTTTTAGCTGTAATTTTGTTTGTATTTAGCGCATATTTTAATGCGATATATGAATAAATTCCTTATTAATATTACTAATAAATGGTACCACGGTACCAATATGGTTGCATTTGAAAAAATTGAGTTTTGCTCCAAAAACAATTTTGGTGAATTTTATTTGCTCATAAATCAAGTGTTTTTAACGGGATTTCAATTTTTGTAGCATTACACGGATTATTTAGAATAAATCACACACTTAAATGGAAAACTAAAAATGATATTATAAAAAAAATTGATATTTGAAATGTCACTTATTTGGCATCGATGGATTCGAAAAATTATGCAGAATTTAAAAATGCAATAATATACAGGGTGTTCCGTTTAAAAACCGAAAGTTAGTGTCCGGTTTCTCCGGAAGTGAAAAAAATCAATTGTATATCAAAAAGTGCCGCTTATTATGTATGTAGTTTATCCTAAATTTCAATTAATTATCTTCAAAACTAAAGGAGGATATACCATGATCCTGTTACACCCGGTATAGTGATTTCTTTAAGGCTTTCGACAGGCTTAACCATAATATTCTACTTCGCGCAAGTTACATCATGCTGAGCGCCCTCGATTACGAAGAAAAGCAAATTTTGCATTTTGATGTTTTTGGGGATATTTTAGCATTAGGGGAGAAGGTAGTTTCAACCTGTGGGGTGGAAAAGATGTTGTATGGTCAAATTTCATACGGCCTACCCGAAGCCTGCCCCAAAAACCGATACGCATACCTTCGATAGAAATAAAACCGAAATGGTTTTTCGGTTTTAGGGGTGTTGCGAGGGATGAGAACCTTAAATATATCACCATAGTGTTCAGCGCTCTCTAAAACAGGGGAGTACCAATGTTTCATCCCTATCACAAGACTTTTGTGTTTTAGCCCTTTTTTGCAACTTCTTCAGGGAGTATGGTACAAATTCATAAGATTTAAATATAGGTGTGATTGCAGATTGCTTCTATCTATAAGAATCAGGTATTTATAAAACGCAAATATATTGTATGAATATTCTGTTAACTATATTAATAACTAGTGAGATAATTAATTTAGATATATGTCTCTCTCTCGTCGGGCTGGTTGGTATGTGGTAGCTCCTAGAGCCCAAACATACCTCTTGATGCATTTTGCACAAATTTTGTATACATTTTCAATTATGAAAAAGTGGCCCTTAAAGAATTTGATAATTTTTTTTTAACATCGGATTTATATATAAATAAGTCAATATGATTAGATTGCACAACATTTCCAGTTCTAATTAGGGTATTTTTTTTTTTAATACATTTATTTAACGTCGGCCTATTTCCGCTACTGAGGCCTATCACCGACACCTGTAGACGAGCTACCCCCAACCAGGAATTTTGCCGAACCTCTTCCCTTAAGAAGAGTAGGGATCTTTTATTGCCTAACATTTAATAGACAAGGGACCGACGGCTTTACATACCCTCCGAAGGATGGTATATCCCCTCTACAACCCTCGCCTAAGGTTGTATAGCTTCCGCGCATACACTGATATACAAGCCGCTGGAAGATGTGTGAGGCGAGGACGCAGTATCCAACTACTAACTGCGCCTGACGTTGCTTTACATCGCATATCAAAGTATGTACATAATGAAGACGCACCTACGCTCGCCCTCTCTAATTAGGGTATAAGACTACATTTATTTTATCAGTTTAATATTTTATCCCATAATTATTTTAATAAAATAGTTAACATTAAGAAATAAATTATTTGTTATTAATCACGAACTGTTACACACATATGCTTAAATAAGGGTAAATATAAACTTCGTTCATGTTCAAATATCGTCGAAATTCTCTTATTTGAGTTAGACCCTTTTAAATGTCATTTTCAGAGAACGAATTCCTTTGCCGAAGTTTATTAAAGCTAATAATGTGTACATTCTTCGCATACAAATTTAAATCAAGTTTAATGCAAATATGTTTTATTGCTATTGTAAAGACTATATCTCGTTCCACAGTCTTTATGGAGCCACTCTCATTACTTGCTAATGCGAAATCTATTATTTTTGTAAGTGTATACTTAATTAGCGAGTAAAATTTAGTTCCATTCTATTCAGAAATTTAAATTTTTTAAATTTAGAAAGGTATTTTTAATTGAAATGTGATAATAGGAGCGTACTGCTAAATTTTAGCTTCCATTTAAACATTAATATTTTCATGAACCATGTTTTATTGAATATTTTTCCATTATTATGTGCACAAAGCTAACGGATTATTAATTCTCGGAATTTTACAATATCATTTTTGTCCAAATATAAAAGCAAGCAATATTTTAACCGGATAATACAGTATTTTATAAATGTTTCTCAATTTATCGACATAGACGAAAGTATATTTAATCTTTATTTAAAATTGCAAGAAATATATTCGTTTGAACAAAATACAAAATCAATATTTCATTGACGAGTTTCCTAATTTTACTGCCATTGTAATTAATAAATAATTTAAAAAAATTAAAAACAAGCACAAGCATTTATTACAATGGACTAAAAGTATAGAAGTAATTTTGCAACGGATACCTACTTAAATGTAAAAAGCGTGAGGCGCTCAACTCAACGAATGCAAAATTAATTTACATACAAAGTTACATACATGATGAAGGTGATACACGTCGAGTTAATAAAATTTGAACTGAGCATTTTCTGCACACTTTTTTGTACACTTTATTTTAAAGAGAAATTTATTCATAGATATACGCGGTGACCCAATGAAAACTTGACATGGGGCTTTGGGTAAAAGTAGCGTAGATATAAAGAAACGTTCAGATGTGGGTCAATTTTATTTTGGTGGGGAATTTTGGAAATTGGAATTGGTTGGGAAAGTGGCTAAAGAAAAATATTGAATCACAGTACTTAGGCCCCATTGGACCCCTTGTACTTCCTCCTTATAAGAAGACCCTCACCTAGGCCTCCAACTATCTTGCGAAGTAGATGATGATGCTGCCTAGAGGAATCTCCCTTACATCGACCAAAATAGGCCAACGTTCTCCCAAAATTAATTCTTTGATTGATGAGGCCAAAGTACATGTTGGACCGTCTCATCTTCTTGTTCACAACCTCTACAGAGTGGTGTTTCGCTTAATCTCATATTGTGTAGATGTTTTCTTAACGGACAGTGTCCAGTCTGTATACCCATTATGAACGTAGGTTCCTTCTGGACATTGCCAGATAGTCCATTGCTGTACTCTTGTTGGGATATTTAAGTAGTTCTCTAGCAAGCTGACAGCTGCTTGTTTCATCCCACAGCTTCTTGAATTCGTTGTGGGTGTTGTCTTTAATTACTTGTGTTATCGTCGTAATTGGCAACAGGCTGACCGGGCCTGGTTCAAAGATATTTAGGCCTGCTGCCTTCTTGATCAGTCTGTCGGCTTGCATGTCCTTTCACCCAGCATGCCGACACGTTATCCATACTGGAGGCACCCACAAGTTCTTGGTGACATTCCCATACTGCTTTTGTGGTAATTTTATAACCTATCAGGGCTAGTAATTATTGTGTACAATCTATGTAGATCTTGATTGTTTTGCCCGTAGTTTGTCTACGGACAATATTTTGCGGTTATGGTTATGCCCGCCAGATTCGTCTGTACCACGCTGGCCTCTCCCATCTATAGCCCATTTATATTGGATTTGCAGACTTCTGGAGTATATTACACATCCTGCCCCACCTTTTTTTTTATCCGTCTGTGAAGATGTTGATCATACCTTCTCCGGCAGCCTGTTCTCACTATTCGTCTGTATTATGTAGGGTCTGTCAAAGACAAACCGGGGAGAAATGCCGTCAATATATCTCTGGTATTGGAAGACACAGCATTACCTCCATAACCCTCGTTGGCGTTGTTCGCACAGCTCCGGTTAAGCTTAGGCAGGCAACTCTCTGCACTTGGCTGAGTTTGATCTTAATTGTAATTTATTTACTCTTAGACCACAGGTTTCATTCCACAGGTTTTTCTCAGGGTCCTGCGACACGGCTCATAAGGACAGTGTCATAGGAATCTTCCATCTAAGTGAAGATATCATGTTAGTTTGACATCCAAGTTACCCCAACGTATTCCGCTTCTGATGCGAAAGTTACTGTTGTATCCAGGAGGGAGAGTGCCTTCAGTGCTTCTAGTTTCTTTTTCCGTGTGAAGAGAACCATCCCTGTCTTTCTAGGATTGACAGACAAGGGAGTGTTCTCTACACCATTTTTCAAATATTTTTAGGGCCCCCTGCATTTTTTCACAAAGAACACCTTCGAATTTTATGCTAAGCATTATTGTTAAATCATCTGCGTAGACAATTGTGTGGGATCCTTCTGAATTGAGGCGGCACAAAAGGCTATCAATAGCGAGATTCCGTAGCAGTGGTGATATTACACCTCCCTGCGGACAGCCTCTCTCAACCATTCCTCATACAGAAGTATCTCCCACAATAATTTGTACAGCTCTCCTCAAGATCATATTCGATATTCAGCTTCCCATTATCGTAGGGACGTTCTTCTCTACAAGGGTAGCTTTAATTTTTGGAAAGGTGGGTCTGTCAAACGCGCCTTCTATGTCTATCATGACGCGTAGGGTGGACTCTTTATTGTCCAAGGATCTCTCAATCCGAATCGCGACTGCGAAAAGGGCTGTGTCGGTAGATCTTCCCAAGGTGTATGCGTGTTGGTTAGGATGTAAAAGGTTGTGTTTCATTACAACATCGCTTATGTATCGTTCACATAGCTTCTCCATCGCCTTGAGCAGGAACGAGGTTATACTGACAGGTTTATACGCTTTGGGGGTGAACACAAGTTTTACTTCTCTCTACATTACTGGAATATAAAGGTGTGCTAAGCATGCCTTAAATACTCCAACCAGGTGCGGCACTAATTCATCCAGTCCCCATTGCAGTAGAGCGGATTAGATACCGTCAATCTCTGTCGACTTAAAAAGAGAGAAGCTGTGTATCGTCCATTTTATTCTGTCCTCACTCACTATTTGGTTGGCTAGCCGGTGGTTCTTGTACTATCACTCTTTTTAATATAAGCTAGTACTCTGAGTAACCTTCGATTTCCTCACCATTCCTTGGTTCTCGACGTACATCTTTGTCTTTGTCTGACTATATTCTTATTTTGTTAGGGAAAAAAATGGTTTTCCGAGTTTCAACATCGTCACTTCAATCCCCGAGCAGCGGGGTGAACAACCCCTAAAATTTAAAAAGAGGAAGGAGGTGCGAGTCGTATATCACCGGAAAGTTCTTAAGGTTTATAGACAATTGTATGCAGTTTTTGGAATTTATATTTACCGTTTTCGATTAAACCTCCAGTTTTCATGAAATAATAAAAATTCTGCTGAAAACTTTCTCGCACATTTTGAAGTATTTCTGATATTTTGCTTTAATTAGGTATATTTCTTGGGGGAATTACAGAAGTATAAGAGATATAGCATATATTTATATTATGCTAAAAGAACTTTTAGATCATAACTCTGAATATATTGTACCGAACTTTGAGAACGTAATTTATTATACGAGTAACTTTAACTAGGAATAACCTTTAAATTTATTTTATGAAAGATCAAGCTTTATAATACGATTTTAAGTATATTACATTTCCAGCTTCAATTATATTCGTTGCAACAGACTTTGAGAACTTACATAATGCCAATAATAATAAACCGTCTAAATTGAAATAATTTTATGTCTGAGATTTATCCGATTGTTATGTAACTATTGTTTAATTTTAATTTATTTTGTTCTAATATAAAATTTTAAATGAAGACTGAAAACTTTGTTTAATTTGTTAATAATACAAATCAGTTTCTAAAGTTGTTTTTAAATTAGAGAACTAGCAGATGTGTGGGTACCGCGTAATTTCAAAAAGTGTCTATAGCACGTCCGATAGCTTAAATAATTTGAACACATTGTAAATGGGAGAAGATGTTAGTGCATTTGTTCGAATACCCGGGCAGTCTGTCTGACTTATTAATAGTTTGTATAGGAACAACACAGAAAAGTAGAGCCTATGTGTTGTTAAGTCATTTAGATTAAATCTGGCTAATAAGTCAGATTGTAGCATGCCCCTGGGAGGATAAATTCCGTCAGCTTTGAATGAAAAATATTTAACGTGCCTTCTCTGAACCCGCTCCAAATTAAAGGTATATTTTATTGCGTATTCCAGACAATACCACCGTACTCCAGTTCTAACCGTACAAAAGCATTAAACAGGAGAGAAAGTGTGGGAATATCTTTAAAGCGCCTTGAGTTTTGCATCTAGATCTCTCTAGGCATTATCAGTTATGGGATCTATATGGGCAATAAAGGTTAGTTTTGGGTCAAAGATAACTTGAAAGTCTTTGAATTGAGTGCATCTAGTAACAATTTCATTGCCTAATCTATAGAAAAATTTATCGAGTTGTTATTTCTCCTCGTTAAGGTCGTCGCATTCTATTTTGATATGCAAAGGTAGCCTATTATTTACATACCATGAATTTACTTTTGAGAGATCACACTGATGTATGATCCAGCGTATTTGCGATGAAATATCCAATACTTGCCAAGTTAGTAATTGTAGATCTACCTGCCTGTTGACTGTAGGAGAGTTGAGATTATATTGTATATGACAATTTCAAAGAGTTTGCCAAAATTACACAAAATAACTATAGGTCTGTAATTTTCAATATCAGGCTCTTCACCTTTTTAGAAACAGGACATATTTTTAATTTGATAATTTTTGTAAAGCATATTGTAGTAATTAATTATACACCAGAAAAGTTCATAAATCAAGAATTAATATGGAATCCTAACCTTGTAAACCATTATAAAATTAATCAATCAAGCACTCTTCCTTCAGTTGAAATAATCAGGTTATTAGTAAATTACTTAAATACTATATGTGTTTATTTTTTTTCAGGTATGTACAAGTTTCGTGAAATGAATAAGATTGAAATAAATTGTCAAAAGGGTGAGTAAAGACTATTTTTCCATAATACGTTGTTCTTTGTTTGGTTTATTTAATATGTGAGTAATATAATTCTCAAATTAGCTAATTTCTCGGGCATGCTCTAGAACAAGAATTTTGAACAATAAATAATTTTCACACAATCCTGTGATGTCCATATCTATAAGGAACTTTGCAACAAGTCAAGAATGTCAATGATACATCCAACCTGAAGAGTATTTTATTGCCACAAGGTTCAATTTCAGAGCCAGTTTTGTACTTACTTTACATACACGACATGCTACAATACATCAAGCACAAGCATAAGTTTACTTGTATCGTGTATATTAATGGTATTTTTAATAAGGTGCCACTTTCTTGCTATGACTATTTTCACTGAAATTTTTCGCCGGCTTACTTTTTGAATTAAATAAATATAAACTCTATATTAATTATTCAGATAAAAAAAACTACATCTGGTTTCCAAAATCAAATTTATGCAATAGAAAATTTGGGATAACAAGTTAAACATATATACAATATTTCCAGTGAAAACGCAGAAATTTATTGCAACATGCAGTGATTTTTAGATGGTTGGAACACTCTTTATATGTTCGATGAAATACGGTTATTATTTAATAAGGTATATTATATTTTGCATATTGGAATATGGAGATGCATTTGCAACTAATTGTTTGTTATGCAAAATCAAGTAATGTTATTGCAAGTCTCAATAAGATTGAATTGTGTAAGGAAACTTCTAATACTTTAAGAACATTACCACATTATTAAATCACTCGTATAGAAAAATAGGTATATTATTAGTGGGAATCATATCCGTATAAAAAAGTATATCCTACCTGTTTTATAAAAAATGTATGGCAATGTGACATACGATGGGGCCTATACTCCTATCAACGTGTGTGTCTAGTAAAAGGAATTTAACAAGTGGACTGTATAACTAATTATGAATAAACAATTATGAGTAATTAAAGAGCCGAAAACTTACCAATGAACACTGCATGGAAACTGGCGATTTCTTTGTCGCGCAAAGGAGAGGCGAGAAGGGAGAGTAGAATTTCGGACACATTAGATCACTTATCGCCGTTACCCCAGCAACTCAACATATAACAAAAATATCTTTCTATCAACATAGATATCGCGATTTCTTCTTCACGTCACCCAAAGTAACAAAAGAATGACTACTAAATAAAATGCGTGTGTGCGTGAGACACATCATGTAAAATATTCCGAACCTAATGACCCGTGCTCCGTCTCCAACAGTTTCTCTCGTCCTATGGCCTTGACAACGCTTAACAAGAAACGCCAAAAAAGACTATTCACTTGCAACTAACTGCCTTTTTAAGGCGCGTAACCATCCAATAATAATTTTGGAACATTTTTTTCCTGCGCTGTCTGCCAAAATCAAAATCGGTTGTACTGCAACTAAAATAAGCTTATTGTCTCTCCCCGTTTCTATATTATTTTGATGATAGATTAATCCCAAATATTCTTATTGCTCAAAAGTCTTGTTGTATCTTGCCTTCTCTGACTGCGTAGCTATGAAGCAAATAAGTATGCTTAAGTCTCACCCAGGAGACTTGACTTAGAACTAATTTTTTTTTGTTGAATAAAAATTAATCCATTATACTCGAATATGGGTACTGTATTGCTTACATCTGAATGTGTGCGACAGTATATTACATACTTCCTATATAATAAATGCGAAACAGTACGATCAAGCATGTTACTGTTCTCAGTTTATCTTCGTATTGGAAGGCACTAAATTCATTTTGTACATGGTTGTGAAAGCCTTACCATGTGGGTGCCCCAATATAATCCATCAGTCGCTTCCTTGACCTAGTGTGTTATACATGCAATCTCCATTGGCCTCGGTTCTGATCCAAAGTATAATTGATGAGGATATATCATCAGCTTTTTCATCTCTTGTAACCCACTGTGTCTTAACACCCGCAAATCAGTTCAACTGTCTTCACAAACTAAACTTTTTTCTTAGAATTTGGCCACATATGTCTGATTTTGTTTCTATTTAATTTGACTGTGTGCCAAGTCAGCCCTTTGGCGACGAATTACACTTTTTTTCATTCCTTGTCAATTTGGTATTGCCTACTCAGAATATTTGTAGAAGTATGTCGGAATCCGTGTCAATGAAAGGGTCTGCTATAGTTTATCTCATTATCTCTTGACCCAAGAGTAAACCGTGGCGCATCAACTGTCCATAGTTTTGCAGCCGAAGGAGTCCCATCGTCCTCTCTGTATGTGCAATGAGGGAAGGTTTAGCTGGCTGGCTCCGAACTAGGCCTCAGGAAGGTTTTATAATTTAATTACGAATAAATATGGGTTGAAGTGAATTAGTAATTTTGGAGTCAATTATCAGTCAAAGATACCAGCCTTTTTTCTTCGCCTAGTAAGTTTCTTCTCCTGGACAGACGATGGCTTTTAGGGACTAATCTTGAACACTATTTTCTCTCCAACCAAGTCTATTTAGACATAGATATTTAGGACTTTCTGTGCGCTTACGTACTATTGAATTTATCCATTATTGTGATGACTATATGAAGTGAGGCACGGTCATCGGTTTATGCGCCGAGATCTCTATCAGCGAAGTTAAGTAGCGTTGGTCGTGTCCGTCACTTGGATGTGCGATGTTGTGGTATGTTATAGTATATACTCCGTATCTTTAAAAAATTAACTCGAAAAAATAACAAAATTTTCCAAATAAATCAACCTTTCGGCACGCTCTGTCAAACTATAAAAAAAAGTGTCCGTATATTTTAGATTACTAAAAAACTATAATTTTTCCAAATAATTTCTAAAAGAATTCACTACTACCTGATAATTCCCAAAGATACCTAAACTATCGTCGAAACATTCAAATTATTCAATTTGAGCATTTTACAGCTCAAACTTCTCGAAATGTTAACTTTAAAGTTATAGCCTCCGTATATTATCAAACCACTCATAAGACTCTTCGCATATCCCGTATCAAAATTCAGTTCATTTAAATAAAATTTTTACAAAGCATTTATTCATCAATCTAAATATCTATTCGGTATTGCGTCTTAAATAATAAACTATAATGTAATTTTTCACACGTTCTTCTACAGCTCTTCATCAATATTTACTTCCGCTTCTTAAGTATTCATGTATCTGCACAATCATTTTATATAAAACTTACACTCCACAGCACTTATAATTTATATTCTATCAAAATCTATTTCCTTTTAGATCGTGCCATCCGCGGCACTTGGTATGACCTTAGTTACGAGGGTGAGTCGAAAATTGATGCAATAAATTCATATAATTTACCAAATATCTTCCAAAGCAAAACAGATACAGAGTTCATTCAAAAAACAAAAGATTTTTAATTTCAAGCCTTACACAACAGTATAATTTTCAATATAAATTTCAATCAACTTGAGTTATTACGCAGTTAGTGTACGCACTGACTGACCTTGGAAATTATCCAGACTTAGACCAAGCCCGCAAGGAGTACGGGGACCTTTTCAGACAACAAAACAACGATTGTGCTTGACTCGATGGGGCACGAAAAACGCAACAATAACGATGGTATAAAAGACCGAGCGCTGCGACTCTCAAGCAAGTCAATTCCGATCCGCGTTCTCAACCAGTCTCTAGTTCTTCCTTTGTAACTCAAAATAAAAAAATATCTAATCTCTCCTGCCCTCGTGCATCTAATTTATAAGGGATTATTTTAAACTATTAACCGGCACCTTCGCCCAAAAGTGATTTTTTTAAAATTTACAAATCTACATATCGAGTTAATGTTTCTTTCTTAAGACAAAACTTTCGCTATTGAAAAGTTGCCGTTTTGAAATCTATTTTAACTTAATTTTAAGTGTTTTAAACTCTGTGCAGTGTTACCTGAACAAATATTTTAATTTCGTTGTAAAGCAGTGTGTTATTTGGGTAATAATATACATAAATACCCTGCCCAACTTAACAAAAAGTTTTATTTCGAACTTTTGATTAAAAATAAATGTTCCGGTGACATATACAGGGTGAAGACTTCACCCTTGCGCAAAAAATATTAAATTTCTCTGAAATATAAAGCAACACTCTTCAATACAAAATAAGTACACGAATGCCCTCTAGGGTCTCTACTCAAGCTCTCCGACTGAATCAATTTTTATTTTCCTATCTTGAGTTCTGAATTCGTGTTCAAATACCTTTCACTCATCACAAACAGAAAAAACTTCAAAAATCTTAAAATTTTCAAAATAATTCATTATTCACGCACACAGTCAACTAAAAAAAGTCATTCAGACACTAAAATTTGCAAAAACCATAATTTTAGTCAACAAAATGTGGAAAAATTCACATAGCACAGACAATTCACAATTAGTCCAAATTCATCAACAATACCATTCCAACATTCATATTAATCGAATCAAAAAACTACTGCCCTAAAAAATACAGCCCCCTCGCTAACTCGATTTACATCACATCCACTTTCCACACCCCTAGTCACAACGTTATGGCTCTCTTCTACAAATTTTTATAGATCATTTTCCTTTCAATTTCAACTTCCCATTTAAGTTTCAATTCATACGTCAATGTACATTTCATTCACTTTCTTGATGTGACAGTTGCATTCATCAAAACTTCTTTCCATTTCGCATGTTCCGATTGACATCAAAACTTATTTCCATTTCGTATGTTCCGCTTGCTGGCTCATTAATATCAAAATTTACTTCCAATTCATTTCAATGCATACCTATAGGAACATTCTCATATGAGATCAACATAGCTTAAAAGACCTTCGAAATCCTTTACGGGACCATTTCCAATATTAATTCTTTCGACGGTTATTACGAATATCTTCTAAACCCGAATTGATTCAAATTTCAGTTGTACATCAAAAGTGCCTCTTTTTCTGTTCAATTTCATCTTATAACTTTTCGTCCCGAATATTTAATTTTTCATAACGCATGATGCAATGTTGCTCAATCGAGCCCAAATGACTAGCGGGGGACATCTTTCCAGACCTTTCCTGACTTCTACACGCTGCGTCTCAACGAACCATATAAAAGGCCGAGCCTGACGAGCTCTGGATAAGTCAGTTTCCTGTGTACCTCAATTGCTGCGCAACTGAAGTTACACAAAACCCAAGTGTTTAAATATTGCTTCATCCGACGCTTACATTAAAAAAACCGAGCTGCGCCGTGCTACTTCTTTGGCCGAACCAAGTAAAAAAGTATTGAACTCAACAAATTTGCCTCGGCACATGAAATAAAAGTGATTTTTCCCGAAACAAATTTTTAATCTATAATTTTTCTGTCAATTATTCGCGACGATATTATTTTTATTTTTAAGTCGGAATTTCTATTGTCGACAAGTTACTTTTCATTACTCTGTTAAATTTAACTCTTTTATTAATATTACGCTTTACGTACTTCTTATATCTAAATAAATTCTTTCATTCGTTTTAAATCAAAGAGTTATTATTCCAAGGAGAATATATATACTGAGTGTAGTTTTTGACCCTGTCAAGACATTAAAAACATTCAGTGCAAAAACAAACTCTTAAACTAAATAAGCAGTGAACAATCTTATGAAGAAAATCATATACAGGATATATTGACCCTGACCAGCAAATTTGGAGCAACCCACCCAAACCTCTCAAATTTAAAAACAAAGTTCGCATACGGTCTCAGGAGTCTCAATCTAAGCTTCCCAGCCCAAAACCTTTTATTTTTTTCAACCAAATGAGGCTTGTTTGTGTTCAGTGACCAGTATCTCATTTCGCCGTCCTGGTTGAGTGGTAGAGTAGCTGTCTAAACTCCGCCAGGACGTAAATATAAATAAGGCACTAAAATAAAATAAATAAAAATAAAAAATATATCTTATACAACAATACTAATGAATTTTTAATTAATATGTGAAATGTGATATTTCTTTAACAAAATTGTCATGTGTCATATTTATATCTAACTATTTATTTATTTACATTTTTTAAATTGTATCTTATTTACTTGTATATGTTGTTTGCAATGTTATGTTTTTTAAAAATCCACTAGTTTCTGACGTTTATTTCTGATAAAATATCCTAATTTATATATTTTATACGACTGACTAGATTTAGGTGACATTATAATTTTCTTATATCCAGTGCTTTGGTGCCACATCAAATTTAAATATCACTTTAACCTAGATCCTCCTTTAATTTTTGCTCAACGTTTTTAATTATAAATTATCCCTAGATGTTTTTAAAGAATGACTTCATCATTATAAGATAATAAAATGCTTCTTATCTAGTATTTATATTGCAGGAGATAGTCTGTATTTTATGGCCTGGGAGGAGTAATTGCTTGCATAACACTTCGAAAGTAAGTGTAAATTTATGTTGAGAGATTTTCAGCATTCGTTTAAGCTCAGAAGACTTATTACCTAATTTCACCACAGCAACTTATCACTGATATTGAAGCCGGAATTATAATTTAACCAAAAGTACTCTGTTTGTATGGGGCTTCAAATGTCTAAGTTAAGAATTACAAGACTAACTCTTTTTGAAATCATTCTGTTATTTTATTTTATACAGAAAATATTCTGGATTGCTCTCATCTGGATTAGCTAGAGAGCTTCATTAATTAAAGGTACGTATATTTATATTAAAAGAAATAGACTACTATAGTTGCCTGAGTTCATCACATAAAAAACTTTCGAAAAACGCAGTTGGCCTTGACATACACTCTTGTGCAAATACGAAAAAAACAAATCTCAAAGTAGACCATGACTCCATTAATTCCGTTTATTTTTTCTCTTTCCAACGATATAAAATATGTCACGAAAATTTTAACTGATTGTGTCAATATTTAATATTTTACGAAAACCACAATTCATATCATTGAATCGTAAAAATCAGCTATGCCATAATAGTAAAAATTACCTTTATATTATTCAGTAATTATTTATTACAATTTAGTACAAACAAACAAATATTTCATAAATAATGAAAATACAAGTACAAAAGGAACGTCCAGAAAAACGAAAAACTATGTATAACAGTACTACCTACTACCATACTGAAATGAAAATGTGTGTATCTATTTTTCTAACTTAAATGCTCAAATTGTGCACCATGCATTCTAGTACACAAACGTGCTCTATGAGACACCTCACGCATTAAATTTTGGAGCATTTTAGGAGTAATTGCCTCGCATGCATTTCTAATTCTGGTTTTGATGTCCTCAATATTTTCAGGGGCAGTTTCAAATACCTAGTTTTTAATGTAAGTCCACACAAAAAAATCCAAGGTAGTAATATCTGGTGATCGAGCTGACCATAGAATGGGTCCATAGGCGTCTATCTAGCTATCTGGTAAAACTTGATTTAAATAATTTGTACATAGATGGAGCCCCATCTTGTTGAAAATATGAATAATTTAATCTTTCTGCCACTGTTAATTCATAAAGAAAATCTTAAAATTCGTTTTGCAGGAAATTAAGGTATCTACGAGCGGTTAATTTGCCATCATAAAAATAAGGTCCAATTACTTTAGTCCCTAAATGATCCACCCAAACATTTATAGAAAATCTTTCTTGGAAATTAGTCTCCCTGCACCAATGTATATTTTATCGTGACCACTTTCAACGCATATTTCTATTGAAAAATCCATTATTAGGAAAATTTTATTCGTCCGACCAAAGAATTTTACTACATATCAGTGGGTCATTCCTTTTTTTATTTAACAACCATCTACAAAATCTTACTCTCCTCGGCTTATCACCCTCATTTAAATGTTAAACTTTCTTCATTGTGTAGCATCGAAATCCGTTTCTTTTTAAATATTTTTCTTGCACTCTCTTTTTTTATACGATAGTTTATCTGAATTTGTCTCAAATAGGTTTAATTATTTTAGTTAACATAATTAAATATTCTATTCACTTTTCTTACACTATTCGCACCATGTTCTCGCCTTACTAATTTTTTGAACTAACTTCCTAAACATAGTTCAATTTGGCTGCAGATCATCAGGAATCTATCTCCGTAAACCGTGACTGCCATCTCAGCGTCAAAATTGCACTGACAATAAATGAATTTGTTATTATTGGTGTACACCATAATTACTGATATAAATCTTGTCTTAGAACTCGATAACGCAACATACAACAGTGAGAATCTATCAAATTTGTTAATAACTGTATACATTATTTTTCACTAATCATAGCATAGCTGATTTTTACGATTCAATTATATGAATTGTGGTTTTCGTAAAATATTAAATATTGACAGTATCAGTTAAAATTTTTGTGACATGTTTTATACCGTTGGAAAGAGAAAAATAAACGGAACTAATGACCCACTTTGAGGGTTGAGAGAAGAGCGTATGTCAAAGCCAATTTTTTTTGAATTTTCTATACATATTATTCTTATTGTCTCTGCCGTCAACTTTTACCCCTTTAATTTTATTCGTATCTCCTCAAATAAGGAAGCTATAACCGTTTGTGGTTTTCCTATATTTCAGGTTTTTGTAATATATTCCACAAATTCCACAATTTGCTAGAGAAACTTTTTTATCCTAAGAAACAATAATGTATGTATTACATCACTTTAGATCATAGAGGGCGCCGCAGGACCTGTATCTGATGATGAATTTTTTTCATATTTTTTTTGACGACCAGAAAATCTGCTTTCCACGTATAAAAGGTACACAGCGTAAACTCTTTCTCACTTTTTTATGCACTAATGGATTATTTTCATGGTATTGAGATAAATACATAAATCAACAGATTGTCTGAAATAAGTATCTAATCTTATTAGAAGATCAAAAAGTAACGTAAAAGTTGACTTAATGACATTATAAACTTCCCCCCCATGCAAAAACCCCATTGCTGCAACTTAGCGTAAATGTTCGATATCATCTCGACCTACTTCCATGCCTTTTCTAATTCTATTTATAAAAGATTTTCTTACATTAAAAAATACATTTTCCTGTCCTAATAAAATCCGCTGTGTTTTGTATTTTGTCCCACAGTTCTTCTCTTGAGTTGATAATATTTGCATAGACTAAGGACTTCATATGTCCCCACACGTAATAATCCAAAGGATTATAATCGGGACTCCTTGGTGGCCAAGCAAACTCACTTCCTCGACCGATCCATCTGCGTGGGAAAGTCTCATCATATCTCATAATTCCTGACTTCAATGGAGAAATGAGGGGGAGCTCCATCTTGCCACATTCTGTTCCGTATGTCTAGCATGAAAGCATGTAATATATCAGCAAGACTATTTTGAAGAAAAAACAGATAAGACTGTCCATTTAAATTTTGAGGAAGGACAAATGGTTCCAATAATTGATCGGCGATGACACCACACCAAACGTTAATCTTAAATTCTTGCTGAAAATGCCTTTCTTTAACGGTATGAGGATTTTCTACTTCCCAGTAATAGGTATTTCTTCAGTTAAAAATGCCTCGATGAGTAAAAGTTACTTCGTCAGTAAATAAAGTATTCTTAACAAAATTTCGAACCCCGTTGTGTTTATTTAGAACAAATTGACAAAATTGTAGCCTTTGTGGAAGACTCCTTCGAAGTAAGTTTTGTACAGGAGTGAGTAGAAGCGTTCTTTACGTAAGGCTCTTAAGACACGTTGTTTACTCACCCCTGCTGCCGCTGCTAAACGACTTGAGCAGATCTGAGGACCTTCATCCACACGAACTAAAATTTGTAGTTCTTGATCTGGAGTAACTCGTTTCGTCTTACATCGTTTTTATGGCGAAATGAAACCGTTTCTCCCAAAACGAAACAGATCTTTGAAAATCTTATGGTCTGGCTGTATTCTATTTGGATATTGTAATGAGTATCTCCTCGCTGTAGCACGTCCGCTAAAATTATTTTATGCGTAAACACATATGAGGAGGGTTCATGCAAAAGCAGACATGTCCATTTTTAAACCAAATCAACTTTTTCTCACAAATATACTTCCTGGTATGGTTTCTAGGGTTGGCCTTAATCAGATTCGCGCAAAACCAGACAGATTCTACATTATTTGCCATTTCCAAATGAAATCTAACACTAATCAAAACAAGACAAATCTCAATCTATGCTTTTCTTAAGTTTACAGATTGATTTAAAAATAAGACATATCCTCATACAATTTTAATCGGTTTATGTTTCCTGTTGCGCCAACTAGATTGCTCTAGTAATACGCTGTTCGATGATAAGTTAGTAAATGGAACAGGTGTTTTTGTCTAGATTTTAATAAGTGTTTTATGTGGCATAGTACTAGTAATAATGGATACTACAGTTGGCACTATCAACAATGCATACACTCAATGGAAAATTCTTCCCTTATTGAAGTTTTTAAAATATATTTTGAAAGAAGCTACCGAGCATTTGCAGGACCGAGTTGAAATGGAAGAAGATGAGACTCTTGATGAGACCTGTAATTGCCTTGAGGATGAGAAATAAATAAATAAATAAATAAATAAATATAACACCACAGGTAATTACGACCCCCTTTATCCCGGAAGGCTCTAGAAGAGCCTTGTGTGGGAGGGGGCTACACATTTAAAGACAAGGGACACACACCCAATATCCGTGTATAGTGGAAAAATCCCTCTCACAGTATTTTCCACTGCCACGACCGGGGATCGAACAAGTGCGCTCACCTCTCGACCACCAGTCATACTACAAGAATTGCATATTTAAATAATATACAGGGTTACTGGTAATTCGATACATTCCTTTGGAGATGTGATGGAGCATGATCTAAGAAGTAAATTTAGCCCTAACATATATTATGCAAAACTCAATAGTTTTTGAGATATTTAATTTTTTTTGTTTTTCTCAAAAAGTAGATCTTAATGTCCTAAAAGTTAATTTTCGAAAAATCTATTTGACGTTTTTAATTTTTTTTTTACTGGATTACTTGTCCAATATTATAGATATCCGTTTGGAATGAAAAATATCTGGAAACATTTCGATCATGTGAACATCTGAAATAAAAACATTAAAATTTTTTTTTTTAAATCAGCTATGAAATTTACCTATTAGGTTTTTTCAAAAAAATATTAACGTAACACGCGTATAAATTATTATAAAAACTGCCTTATTTCAATAGCTATCTAACAAGGTACAAATGTTCAATGTACCCTAGTTCTAAGAAAATACTAGTAAAAATAACACAAGTTGTACGGATTTTATTTTTAGATAAACAGTAAAAAACATTTTAAAAGTAGAGTTTAATTCTTCATTAATTTCAAAGTTGTACTTTATTTTTATATGTCTTGCTCAAAATGGGAGCCCCTATTCCGTATACACACACGGCAGCGTCTTCTTATTTCCGTCCTTATTACTCTGGTTGTCAGATTATGCCTTATGTGTTGGGCAGCATCGACTATCCTTTGCCTAAGGTTTTCTATAGTATTGACTGGTGTGGCATAGACCATCTCCTTCATATGGCCCCATATGTAATAATCAAGGGGTGTTAAGTCAGGGCTTCGCGCTGGCCAAGGTATTGGGCCCGCTCTTCCAATCCAACGGTTAGGGAAACGTTGATCAAGTAACTGTCGTACTGTCAGCCGATAATGTGCTGGACAACCGTCGTTCTGAAACATCATTCACTGTCTGACGGCGAGAGGAACATCTTCTAAAATCACCGCCAGATCATTTCTTAAAAAATTTTCATAGATTTCCCCGTTTAAATTTTGAGGAAGAAAGTGTGGCCCTATTAAATAGTGGCCAATGACTCCCATCCACACATTAATAGAGAACTTCATTTGGAAACTAGTTTCACGTGTTAACTTGGGATTTTTCTCTGCCCAATAATGTAGGTTGTAGAAATTTGTTATACCCTCGCGATTAAATTTCGACTCGTCCGTCCATAAAATACTTGTTAAAAAATTTGCACTTTCTGCATCTGAATTTAACATAAAGCGGCAGAATTCTACTCTCCTTCCAGGATCACCTTCCTCCAAGCCTTGGTATAGTGGTAAGGATGACATCCAACTCTACGTATCGTAGACCAGACTTTCCATTGTGACGCTCCGGTTAGTCTTGCGACTTTATTAGTTGAAATAGTTGGGTCTTCCTCAAAATACCTCAATATTTCTTACACATCATCTGGTTCATAAACGGGAGGAGCACCAGCGTCACTTCTTCTACATTTCACGGAGCCAGTTTCAGCGATATTTCGATATGCCGTACTGAATACACGTGCATTTGGTAAGCGGCGGTTAGGGTACCAAAGACCATATTCTCGGCGAGCTTCAGCAGCGTTGCCGCCACAGTATCCATAGACAAACAAGATATCAGCGTATTCTGCGTTGGCATACGCGGCCATGGCACAGAAAATACAATAACAACAACTAATAACAACAACTACGAGCAAAATCAAAATATTCGATAACTAATTTAACAAGACCAACAAACTTAAGGGACACGGAGATAAGAATGTCAGTTAATGACGTCAAAGTCAAGGACTGACTGACTTAAATGAAAATGAACGATTAGTCGTTTAATAAATTCCGCCACCAGCATTATCTTTACTAATTTTTTATTAGAACTATCAAGGGTACATTAAATATTTCTACCTAGTTAGATAGCTATTGAAATAATGAAGTTTTTATAATAATTTGTACGCGTGCTACATTAATATTTTTTTGAAAAAACCTAATAGGTAAATTTCATAACTGATTTAAAAAAAAAAAATTTACAAGTTTATTTTAAATGTTCTCATGATCGAAATGTTTCCGGATATTTTTCATTCCAAACGGATATCTATAATATTGGACAAGTAATCCAGTAAAAAAAAATTTAAAAATGTCAAGTCGATTTTTCGGAAATTAACTTTTAAGACATTAAGATCTACTTTTTTGAGAAAAACAAAAAAATTGAAATATCTCAAAAACTATTGAGTTTTGCATAATGTATGTTAGGGCTAGATTTACTCCTTAGCTCATGCCCCATCACATCTCCAAAGGAATGTATCGAATTACCAGTAACCCTGTATATCACATTTTGTATTTCTTTGGAGTTTCGTTCATACAGTTTCTAAAATATATATTTTTTAATATTATTTTATTCTACTGTATCCAAACAAATCTAGACATCTCCACCATGTGTTCAAACTAAACAAGACATATCCGTTGTGTTCATGCAAAAGTAAACATATCTATCTTTTTGTCAAATATCTCCTAGAAACAATGTGTTTTTGAAAATATTTTTCTTAACTAAATTGGTGGAATTCTTTTATACCGATCTATTTAAACTGTTTGTTTCTAAATCAAGCGACTTTTGGCAAGACAGTTTTTGTTGTTTTTCTCGAATTTGTAATAAATGGACGTGACGTGTCTGCTTTTGCATAAACCCTCCTCATATCATATCCCTCATTTCTCTATTTGAAAAATTATTATGTCTATTCATTGTAAATAAAGAGGTTAAAGAAATTAGTTAGAGGAACACAAGAACCAAATAAAATAATTGAATGACGTAAATGACAAAACTAAAATGTAACCAAAGCATACTTTTCAATAAATACACTTCGTTTCATTAAATTTGAATTTGTCATTAAAAAAATTATTGAGATATTTAACGGCACTTTCGAAAACGGTTGGAGTTATCAAGTTCTACCAAGTGTACATTTTATACGTGGAAATGACGCCCTTATCAGATTTTCTGGTCAGAAGTACCATAAAGTTTCGTCAAAAAAAATATGAAAAAAATTCATCATCAGACACAGGTGCTGCTGCGCCCTCTATGATATAACGTGATGTAATGCATAAATTATTATTTCTTAGAATAAAAAAAGTTCCTCTAGCAAATTTGGCGAAGATCAGTCAAGAGGCTGTTGAGTTATTGCAAAAAATCGAAAAAATAATTTGAACTTTGACACCCTATATCTTTTTCCACAGCAACATTTTACTAAAGCATATTTGGTTATATCCTCATATTTTGGCCCTAAACTGTGGCCTATTATTAACGGTCCGCCCTGTATAATAATCATTTCACTTATTTTTCTCGTATACTTAAATAATTGAGTTTTTCTTATATAAATTTTTTGACCTACGTTGATCCATTATAACCAATTTTCTAGTATATCTGTAAAAAAGCCTTTGTCGATTTTACTTTCAACTTAGGATGCATCTATGTTACATAATATGACAAGTCACTAGAATTCCCCACATACTGAACAGTTTACGTTACAAAAATGGCAATAAAAAATATATAAGCCAACAAAGCACATTTCTAGTAGTTTCTTGTGGTATTTTTTTCTTTTTGTGAATTGAGTCTCACACTCTAGGTGGTCCACGGTATGAGATAAGTAGACGGAAGAATGACAGATCTTTATGTGCGGACAAATATGTGGCAATTGCAAAGATATTCTGTACACTGCATTTTTTAAATTATATTCCGAGTTAAAAATGGAGAAAGAATTTCAAATGCTGACTATTTGTATTGTTGGGGATATTTTATATTTATTTTGTCCGGGCGTATATGCGAGGGTTGAAAGCCTTTTTGCCGGAGTTAAAATTACGATTAATTATTATAAATCAACGGTTCCAGCTCAATATTAACATATTTAGTGTTGGTTGTTCAATAAATTCATGTTTGTTTTGGAAACAACGAATGTTATAAAAGATGTCGACGTTCAGTTACTAGGAATAAAATTTACGATCAATTATTGCCTTTAAAAGTGTAACCTGCCAGCAATTTCGATCTATCTGTGTTAACTTTACAATATAATAAAAACGTAACGTGAAAGTTTCCTTGAGATAAAAATAGCAGAATAAATGTTGTGGTAAAACATAGCTAAATCAGTATGCAGATGTAAAACTGATTGGATAATTTTTCACTTCGAGAAACCGTAAAAGTTGTTAGAAATTGTAGAAGATGAACGACTTTGATCGGTGGAAAGACTTTACCAGAGTTTTATTGATGTGTGTGCGTGATATATTTTTATTTTGCAGATAAGGAGGTAGAAGAAAAAATATAGTTAATAGTTTTTCTTGAGATTTGAGCCTTGTATTTTATCGTGCAAATTCTTTAATAGCAATATTAAATAAATTCGAAGGAAACTGATAAACTTTTTAATAAATCAGTAAATACTTTGTGCTCAGTATATAAGTCAAAGTAGTGGATAAAATCTCAGATTTACGGCCACAAATACGATATTTCAAAAAAGAAAAAAAAAGAGGTGAACGACTAGTACTTGGATGATATTAATTATATAAATGAATAAAAAGAACGGTATTATATGCACACTCAATAACAGTTGAGAATAAGATTAATTTTGACAATGTGAAAGCCTCGTGCAACGAAGTAAATGTTATTATGAACATCGTATTTAAAAGGTTGATGTAAGGGTACTTAAGAGAAAGTCAAGTTATGTATAAGTTGCGTATAAGTATGAATATAGACATCAACTTGGATTTTCACTAACAATTAACCGAATGACAAAAAATTCGATTAACAGGGGTGCGTTTCTCCCTCAAAACATAAAAGAGAATTTGTCCCGGAAAATAAAACAACAATAAAATGAGAGGCTATGGTTATGGTTAAAGGTTTAAAATGTAAATGTATAGTGTTGTTTATTGCATACCTTGTAGCGCATTTGATAAACAGTACATAGGACAGATGGATATATATATGGATATTTCCCAAAAACTGTTTATCTTTACATAAAAGCATTAAGCAACAGATAAAACACCGGGAAAACATAATTTAATTACGGGACCAAAACAGACATTATTAGCAGACAGAGTACGGCAAGCAGACACGTCCATTCCTCTGTAGGTAATGCGATACTTGAGACTGGGCTTCGCCCCCCAGAATGGCCCCCCTTAGAGCTCCGGCTCCCGTGTTTAGGGTTCCGCCTCCTCGCTGTCAAAAATGGTATACGTGCTGTCAAAATGCCTATGGCTCCCGTAACTATCTTCACGACCCTAGATCTTTGCTCCCGAGCCCCATAGGTGATCCTAACCTCACAAAAACAAATGGTATAACCCCAGAACGATTGGAGATGTAATATTAATAATAACCATAATAATCGCCCTTATCGATTCATAAAAAATAAAAACTTCCGGTTTCAACTGCCGTTGGTTCAAAACATGCGATGTGGGGTATCAAATGAATCGTCTCGACGTCTAGAATAGGAATTGTACTGTATTTTCGTTCTATGAGTAAAAATGGCACTTAGAGGTTAATAATTTGAATTTCAAGTAAAAATCATGCCCCCGAGTTCGAAACAAGTCGCAATCTGCTATAAAATAACGTGAGTTTTTCTCTATAATATAATATCAATGCTTGAATCGCGAGTTGCCTATCAAAATTTCGACGCAAGCCGAAAAAAACCTTCCTGCTGAATTCAATTATTATGGTGTCTGTTATGGCCCTGTATAAAAAATTTAAAAAATGCGTCTTACTAGTGGGCTACAGCAGACACAAAAGCAGACACCCTGTATATAATTACCATATCTCTTAATTAGTTTACCCAAATATAAAGGAGTATTCTGACAGGCCAGAGTAGACACAACACAGCACCGGTTAAAGGAAACGCGTGTGCGTTTGGCACAATTCGACAGATTTTAAAACAGACACCAGCGTCTGCAGTGGCCTGGCAGGCAAAATCGTGAAGACACCAGTGTCTGATTTAGCGCTGAATGTGTTATAGTGAATACGACCAGAATTGAAACCGTATAAAAACTAAAAGCCAGCAAAAACAGCCGGCATCTCTTTATTGTTTTTCTTAGGACAAGCATTTCTGTTTACCTTCGAAACAGATGCCGACTGTTTTTGCTGGCTTTTAGTTTTTATACGGTTTCAATTCTGGTCGTATTCACTCACTATAAGAGAAAGTCAAGTTATGCATAAGTTGCACATACGCAAGGATATAGACATCTATTTGGATTTACAGTAACAATTAACTGAATGATAACAAAATTCGATAAACAGTGGTAAGTTTCTGCCGCAAAACATAAAAGAGAATTTGTCACGCAACATAATAACATAAAGGAATAATAACAATGAGAATAATATAAAAGTTTGAAATGTGCATGTAATTTGCTGTTTACTGCATGCCTTGTGGTGCATCTGATAAACAGTATATAGGACAGAGTGTATTTCCCAAAAACTGCTTATATTCACATAAAATTGTTAAGGAACAGATAAAACACCGGGTGGAATTGTCAGTTAATTTTATCTTACAATTAGCTGATTTATAGGAAGTCCTCAACAAAATTTCATTTATTGGTATAGCCCATTATTAACTTGCATTATTGTAAATTGTGATGAAAACCAAGTACCTAATTGTCTATATTTCTTTATTAGCTTTATGAAGTCTGTTTACATACATGTCTACACGTACAAAACCTCAATTTTTCGTAAGTAACGTCAACCTATTAAATGGTTTTTTTGTTTGTTTCCGTGGCGGAAGCTGTGGGGTACACCACGGTTGTGTGAAAGGCAACACGGTTAGTTGCTGCTATCTCTCCTGAGTTCGAGGCCCAGTCGCGGTAAATGGAAATATAATAGGGAATGGTCATTGTATAATGGTATATTTTTCCCATATTTTTTCTATTAAAAAATCGAAAACTAGAGTGAGAAATAAGTCACACGTGTTTCCTCTTTATTTATTAATTTTTCGATTCAATTGAAAAAAAATTCTAATTCAAATAGGATGTCGAATACAGCTATTTTAGGGGTATTTCATTATCTGCAGCTGTATGTTTCATTGATTTGACAAGTGACTGTGGTTGTTGACATTTTTTTTCTTTATCAGAGAGAACATTGTTAGTAGTTGAAATAGAAGGTTTAAGTTTGAGTTTATTTACGTTCTTATAATTTAAAATAGTCCAGATCTGGCAAGGCAACTATTTTGATACTACACTTAGCCACGCCTACTAGTGTCGTTTCTGCATACAAAATTTATATTTCATGACCACTGCAGTCTATTCTAACTCTATGGCAGCTACCGAGCTTGGTTGCTGCTGAATTTCTTATAGTAACATCAAAAACTCAAATGTCACTACTACAGTTGCAAAAAAAGTCTTCTGTAAATAGAGATTTTTATGTCAGTTATGACAATATTAAATTGTTTTGACACGGAATCATTGGTCGGTATCACAATGACATGGACACTAATAAAAATGATAAATATGTTAAGAGTGATGTGTCACCGGTGAGAACCATCTTTTCAATGGGAAAATCAATCGGTTACTTATTCACGGCCGCAATAGTACGTGGAATTTGGAAGGTCAAAAATCTGATTGAAACTTATTTACTTCCGGATATATTTACTCCAATGTATTGAAAGGCTACAGAACAAAAGAAAATGATTGTAAAAACATTAGAATATTTAAAACAAGTAGCTGACACAATAAAACTATAAGGAGCATGTTTTTTATCGCATTTTTAATTAACTGTTAATTAAAAACTCAGCAACGCCATACTGACTGTTCAGTTTCTTATCATGACGTTTTTACACTTTGCAACTTCACTCACACAATAAAATCATATAAAAATTTCTGCCACTATATCTTTTCAGTTTTATTACGCTTCAAAGCCTACAAAAACTTATCGTATAACTCTTAAATTTCATTACTCTTTAGGTCACATAAAATCACATAAACACACAAAATTAATAATTAATGAACGTAACAACTTTGATTGCCTTAAGCCTTCAGTAGAGGGATTTAATACTCTTAACATACATGTAACAAACTTATTAATATTCCAAGACGACTTAAGGATCTTGACATGCGAGTTTCTTAAATTAAAAATAAATTATTCATAGCTGGCTCATGGTTAACAAAAATGTTTAGTACTTGTTTGATAATTTAAAATTTTCCGATGTGCATGTTATTATTATTAATTAAAGTATTATTATTATTATTTTATGCCTATGGATAGAGAATATTTTGAAATATTTGAACACAACCATACCACAAATAGATAACCTCAAAGTTCAAAACTAAGGCTGTCTGAAATGAGGCTATACAAAAAACGTAGGCATATATTATTTACTACACTTCAACGTTGGTACTGTCAGAGTTAGAGATCGATTCCTTTACACTACAGTTAGCGTGATAGTGCGAGTGATACACAAAATACTCTCAGCTGCCGTGTTGATGTTCTTTTTAAATAGGTATTTAATAAGATTTTTCTCGAGTTATATTATATACGTATCAAGAAACTATGTCAGGTTTCGCAGCTAATTTTCTCTCTTTCCCATGCGAAAGCGAATCGAAACCGGGGTTTATATACAGCAAGATGTTGCTTTTGGCGTCATCTGGATATTTCGTTTCTTTTATAAAAGAACATAATCATTTAATATTGATAATTACATATGAAATGAGTTCTGTTGTTTATCATTTCATCTTTCAACTAAATACCTGTCTCTAACGTCTCATCTTATTGCGGCATTGTTATTGATGTTTGAATTTTGAGATCTGTCAAAATAATATGAAGTATTAGTCACAATTGCGCAGTTTTAGTTTCGGATTTTTGGCTCAATCCAACACCAAAATAAAACTTTAACATTAAAAATATCCAAAATAACAAATTTGTAATTATCTGGTGTAAAAATCGGAAATGTTTAATCGCAAAAACACATTGAGTGTCGTGTCGAATACGTGCCGGATAGGTTGTGAATTAGATGTTTTCTAAGTATTACACATATTGTTTTATAGATTTTTAGCTAACCGTCGGTAGAGTTTACGTTTGCACCGGACATTTACGTGTACATTCGGATTTCATTTTTTCATTGTCAATATGGATAAAGAATTTGTGTGCACAGAATTAACGAAAGCAGATGTCAAAATTATCAAAGAAGGTCAGTGGCTTTCACTTTTTTTTTTCGTATATTTTATGTACAAATGCTCATTACGAAATACAAATTACAAATTATGTGGAAAATTATAATGCGATTCAACCTATCCCACCTGGAAAAGACGATAATAATATACAACTTTTGCATCGTCTAAATTATTGGGAGTTATTATGATGATCGCACTGTTTGTATATATGATTCCTTACGTAATAAAGCTAATATTTTACATCAGGAACAAAAACTCTTTCTACAGAAAATATATTAAAATTTCATGATTCTTTTACATAACCTATCCTAATAGCTAATTGTGAAAGCACGTACTGTGTAAATTCAGCCCCCTCCCCCACCCCACAACACTGCCAATGTATAGTTCTAGCCAATTTTCTATTGTGGCTTCCCGACACCCCCTGACCATCCATCATGTTTATCTTTTTGACTATATACTTAATGATGAGCAACATAAACTTAGCCTAAACCCAACTGAAAGATTTTAACAAACCAAGTCTTTTGCTATTTTTCCTATTAATATGCACTGATTGATGGTAAGGAATAAAATATTACCGATCATAAATTTCTAAAATCGTGAAGAGCTTATTTAAAACCTGATTTACTGTGAAATACATTTTTTTATTACATAATGATAGCCAAAAGCAAAATATTGCAAGTGGTCGAGAGGTAAGCGCACTTGCCTCTTACCTAAAAGTTCTGGGTTCGATTCCCGGTCGTGGCAGTGGAAAATACTGTGAAGGAGATTTGTTCACTATATACTGATATTGGGTGTTTGTCCCTTGTCTTTAAATGTATAGCCCCCACACAAGGTTCTTCTAGACCCTTCAGAGATAAAGGGGGTCGTAATTACCCGTGGTGTTATTTATTATATTTATTATTATAAATTGTTGAAATCATATACAGTTAATGTTTCAACATTGTTTTCATAACAATACAACCAAAAATCTGAAGCTGGATTCCGCATTTGGAATCTAACACGGGACACTTGTTGGCGAAAAATTTTATTTTCCAAATGTAGGTAAGTAATTAATTACTTTACTTGAATTTCTATTTTGTCTAGTAGTATTACCGTAGCAGGGGTCCCTTTTTTGCTGGCTGGGATACCCATTGAATTATACAAGAAAAGCAGCAGCACAAAACACATTCCATATGTAATAGAAAAAAATGGCGCTACTCATTTTCCCTGTACTTGTTGATTGGTTTCAAATACACTGAGTAAGAATTATGACAACTTGTATATATTATTTTATAATTTTCTATAATTTTTTTAGCAGGATATGGTTCTTTCTTCTTTATAAATATCGAAACGGAACTATAACCCCTATTTTAATATTTCAGTTTAATTACGTATATCCCGTTAAAAATGCTTATGAAGGACACTTTTTTATTATCAAAGGTACAGTTATTGTTTTGAATGCCCAGCAGCGCCCATCTGATTGGTCGTTATCCCGGTAAACGGCTTAACCCTCCTTTTAAATTTAACGTTTATGTTTTGAAACAGGGACTATGACCTGTTGTAAAAAGTAATAAACGATCTAAAGCGAAGTATATAAAAAGTTTGCGCTTTCATAATGGCAACCGCACAGGAAAGAGTTCAGTACGAATTCCAGCTAACGGAGATTGAAAACGGAGAAGATGTTTTGCAAGAGGGATACAAATTTCATTATTGTTTATATCAGGAAACGAATAACTCCGCTTATATCCTTACAAATACAATATATACTTAATTTGCTTTATAAAAATTTACAAAACATAATGGTCGGATGATTTCTTTAATGAAGATCTAAGTTTATCTAAGTCTAACTGGACAAAACAAATTCATAAGTCATGTCGTGGTAAAATCACAAAATATGGAGTGTATAATCGAAAACATATTCATGTATGTACAAGGTATGTACATGTGTGCCGACAAGAGGGCAGTACATTTTACGGAGAATGTTACTTCTTGCCCTGTTTTCGAGGTGTTAACAAAGGTAAAACCTTCATCGCGTTGGTCTGAATATGCTAAAGGCTTGGCTTTCTGTAAAAGATGATGTGGAAATATACAGGATCAACGGCGTATTTGAAGCGTAACTCTATTGGATTCCGAGCTAATAAATCAACAATTTCAATAAGGAGAATATTTACATGTCTCTTAAGGAGACACCAGAAATGCAATATTTCATGAAAAAGATAGAGACATTACGAAGGCATAGAGGGGCCATAATAATTTTTACTAGTTTCAACCAAAATTCACTTTGACTGTTGCAATTACTTCCACGTCCAGTGGAAGTATAGTGACGCAAAAAAAATTATTATTTTTTTTGTTGAAATAGGCTTAAAATGTCATGAAACGTCGACATTTTAAATTCGTCTGTCGGTCTGTTTGTAACTTTTTTTTGTGCGCACGTTTACTCTGGAACCGTTTGTGATATTGACATGAAATTTGGTACACTTATGTATTGTAATGAGATCTGGAACTAGATTATATTTTGATCTAATTCCGTTGAAGGGGTCAGGGGTAAATAAGGATAAATAGGCAAAACACGCAAGTAAGAGTCCATAAAACTGCAATTTAGGGCATGTACGAAAAGTTAAGGTCTCAGCCAACCCCCCCCCCCCCACTATCACCTCCAATACCACCCCTACACTGTTATGAAAGGGAGTTAAAAAAAATAAAATGTGATTTAGTGTATATACAAAAACGAAACGTCTGAACAAATTTTTCTTGACGTTACCCATTGCCACCCCCACCCTATTATTCAAGGGTGTAAAAAAAAATAAAATATGATTTAGTGTGTATACAAAACGAAACGTCTAAAAAAATTTTTTTGGCGTTAGCTAACCCCTCTACCAGCTCACCCTATTACTAAAAGGGGTAAAACAATAAAATGTGATTTAGTGCGTATACAAAAACGAAATAATTAGAGGGAAGGAGTAATTAGAGTGGTGGGAGGTAATTAACGTGGTGGGGGGATCAAGAACAGCTATTCCTTCAAGGTCAACAGGTTCCGTTACGTAGGCGGTCAAGTCAAGCGGTGGAGGGATCCAGAGCTAAAAATTTCTTCAGGGTCGAGTGACGTAATAAAATTGGCACTGGTCAAGGTCAAATGTAACGACAGGGTCGAGGTCAAATGATCAACGTCGTATAAGGTTAAGTGGTGCAAGGTAATTTATATATAAGGCTGCGAAGATGCATGGGAGTGGTAGGGTTAACTTGATATCTATCCAGTTAGTCTATCTGTCCGATCGTCCCTCGTCCAGGGCCCCATGATTATAGTTTCATCATGATGTTGGGTATCAAATGAATCGTCGCGGTGTATAGAATAATGATTTAATCAAATTTTGTGTACCAAGGTTAAAAAACGACACATGAAACCATATATTTCAATTTAAAGCGCAAACCTCTGTTTACCAGAACAAAATACACCAAAATCGACAGTAAAATTACAACTTCCGGTTTTACTTCCGGCCTTCCAAAATGTGTGATATTGGATATCAAACTAATCGTCTTGGTGCATAGAATGACAATTTATTAAAATTTTCTTTCAGGTTAAGAAAATGAGATTTGGAGCAAGATATTTTGCTATAACAATATGGTATCATATCTGATTACGCCATTCGATCTTCAAGACATTCCGGTTCGGGGTCCCCTCACCACTTGATCGTTAACGGACCATCCTCTGTGCGAATGCTTGTTGACCTTGAAGGAATACCGGTTCTGAATCTCCCCCCACCACGCTAATTACCTTCCATCAATCTAATCCACACTAATTACCCCCTCCCCTCTAATTATCTCCTACCCCCTAATTATCCAACTGCCGCTCCTGGACCCGCCCCCTATGACGTCTCAGGAAAGCTGTTGAGGAGCACCAGCTCCGGTTTAAATATCGTACTATTATCTAGGTCGAAGTTACAATTCTAGGTCGAAACTACAATTGTAGATCGAAACTAAAATCGATTAGTTAAAATTGCAACAATCGAAGTAAGTTTAGGTATCTAAATTCGAAATTTCATTTAAGCTTATTAATTTTTTACTCTGATTGTTGCAATTTTTGGCACTGCTAGGGCCTGCCTGTGTACAAAAGAGGTATACCTTTTTATTCAAAATTATACATCAAAGTGTCACTTATTCCACAGTCGTAGAAAAAATATTTTTAAGCGAAAAATGCAATTTTTTAAAAATTTATCTTGTAACACAAAAATTTAAAAATTTGATATGGAAGCCAAGATCTTTCATCTATTTACTTTTAAACAGAGTGCATAAGAAACCTCCAGAAACCGTAAATATCTATTTTCTAAAATAAAATTGCTTATATCTCTGTTATTTCTCAACCGACTTTAAATTTCAATAAATTAGGAATATAGAATTTAAATCTATGATAGAATATCAAAAAGAAAATTAGGGTTACGTCGCTTTCAATAAGGCACAGTATCAAAAAAACTATCAAAATATACATAAATATATATTAATACGATACAAACATTCTCATAATTTCAAATCGATAGCCTTAAAATTAAGAAATAAAACTAGAGATATACATGACTCGTGGATCACCCCGTATAGTAAAAAACATAAACATTTTCATATCTGACAATATACCTAGCTATTATCATTTCCAGAAGCCAAATCTATCCTTAATATCCATTTACATTCTAAGCAAGTTATATAATTCGCACCTGACTGGCAATTTAGGCATATAGCAAACAATAACCTAATTAGAAGGGAAATCCAAATTTGCTAATACAGGAATGAATTTATTAGGGCGGGGTATTAATGAATTCTTCTTCATTAGCCCGACTGGGAATAGCTTTTCACTTTAGTACTGCGTGATTAAAGGAATACCTTTACCACCTGCAAGTAATAAATGTTGCCATTGTCTTTTAACAGCGAGGCGTTAATGAAGATTTCGCCAGCCACTCCTTATCTTTTAAGTAGGAAGTTCTTTTGCCAATAAGAATGTAATTTAAAAAGCGACATATTCAAGAACAAGCACGATATTTATAGTTACAGTTTTATATTCCAAATAATAATGGCAGCAGTAATCCAAAGGAGTTAAGGATTTTTTGAGACCGTGGGAGAATTTTAAAACGCCTCGGAATTTTTAACGTTCACCATATCGAAGAAAAGCTAAAGACTAAGTATACATATTACATATACTTTAGGTCAAACAAATTAACGGAAACGGCGTCTTGTTATCTGTTGAATATGTCTACACAATGCTGGATAAAAATCAAAGTAATGAGATTACTATTTAACTTATCAAAAGCATTTGATACTGTTGATAAGATCGTGCCAAAACAAAAAATGCATCGGGTAGATTTAAGAGAAAATATTTTGTCATGGATAAAAAGTTATATAGAGGGTAGAACATTTACAATGAGATTAAGTGGATCGGAGCTGCACGATATATCAATGGAAATTCCTCAGTGTTCTGTTCTGGGGCCGTTGTTATTTCCGTTTAACGTTAATGACCTCCTCAATCATCCTTCCCATGATTATCTAACGATGTTTGCTGTCGATCTTACAGTAACCTTATCAGCAAATACACCTGAGAAAGTTCAAGAATAAGTTACAGATACCACAACTCCCACGTATTATGCAATTTATTGATAATATTAACGTATCGAGCAGCAGTGGCAGCACTAAACTCTTCGGTACTTATTTAGATAGCAAGCTGACGTGAAATTCACAATATCGAATATGTCTCCAGCCAAGTGAATAACATTATTCAACGAACTTGTAATAGCTATTTACACGAGAGTTTTATATATTATTATTATATATTATTTATTTAACAAATTATTAATAAAAAATAAATCTAGTGCTTATCAATACAAAAGTTAACGGTAAAATTAGAACAACTTATAAAATAGCTTAGCGAATATATCTTATCATCGAGCAAAATCAACAAATCTCGGAAAGTACTGTGCGCAGTACTCCATTTGTATTTTCATACTGCATGTGCCACATTTAGGGCCTTAAATGAGAGCAATCAGTACGAGGAGCTCTGTGTACTGCTCTATTTCCACCTGGCAAACACTAAGTAAATGATGATGGGGATTTATGAGGCTAAACAATTAAATAAACATATACGTTATTGCCTTATACCTCAAAGAGAAACAACACTGCAGCTACGGACACGTGTTTCGGAGTTATTGCTCTTCATCAGCGTAGCGTAGCTTAGCGAATATATCTTATAATCGAGCAAAACCAACAAAGGTCGGAAAGTACAGTGCAATAATTATAATAATTCATCAATGCCCTGTGGAACGAAAAATAAAATGGCACTGGATAACAGTATAAGATATAAGTAATTAAATTTTATATGCCGGAGAGGAATCTCTGGTAGGAAATTGGAAACCACCTCTACGAAGAGCTCTGGCGTTTTTCACAATTTTAGTTATTTGACATTTTTCGATATCAGCAATGTCACTTGTTTCGGAGAAAAAGGAAAATGTTATGGATTTTTCGATTCGGTTCCATGAAATTTATTCTCACGACGACTTCATTATCTTCCTCACTGTCTTCAATATATATTACCTGCCCGAGGTAATATTTTTAACCTTTCTTTATTTTGAACTGGACTTCGACAAAATCATTTAGCCTAACGGAACGAGAACAACTATCCTCCATATTATCATTCCCTAGACTATCATCATTTTCTTCAACGTCATCATTCTCTGAAATATCATTTTCTGATTGAAGTTCCTGTAATTCGTCTTTACACACATCATCGGTATCCTCATTATCAGATTTTATAAGTGGCATCTTCGATTTTTTTACTTTAATTCTTTGGAAGCAGGTTTGGAAGTGGAAGGTGTTGCAGTGATAAGCACCTCTAAATCGACAGAAGACATACTTTTACTTGCGACTACTTGAACCTGAATTTTTCTTGATGTCTTCGGTTTTTGAATTTCTCGAACTTCTTGTAACATTTCATGTATTCTATCGGTCAAAGCATGATTTGTGTGCAAACTCGACTCTTGCTTACGGCAACCTTTTCAAAATCTGATTTCAATCCAAGGGCACAATACCAGTACCCCGAAATCCGGATTTGATATTCTCACTATTATTTACTGCAATGTTTTCCAGGCATTTTTTGAACAGAGACGGAAACGATGGTTTTGGGACAGATCCTTTCTTTGTTCCTTCCAATCATTGAGACATTTTCGCCAACTTTTTTCATTGGGCCGAAGACAGTCACATCCAATGATTGGGTCAAGTGCGAGAGTTTGAAAGAAGGAAAATAAACCTAATGTTATTATTTTCACATTCTTGTATCACTTTAACAGATAAATGAGTTGAGATATTGTGCCCTATCCTCACTTTTGACACTGGCAATCTTCTGAAATGTGGCAAAGCCAAGTAGAGGAATCAATCCTCAAATAAAACACCATCAAATCATCCTCTCTTATTTCTAGTATATCTACAGGAGGGAACAGTTGGCCTGCAGCCGCTGCAGCAAACATAACGGATGTAGCTGCTTTAGATGAATCGAGTATTTTTTCCGAATGCTTTACTTATCACCTAACGACCACCTTCTTTCTGCCTGGATCGTCAACGAAATTTGTTTCATCGTAGTTGATCATATTGACAACTCCCAACAAGTTATCTCTTAAATTGTCATTGATTGTTTTGGGTCCAATGGCAGCTCGCGTTCTTTTTATGTTTTCGGCCATTCGAACACTTAGGGGAGTCACCGGAGAAAAAGAGATAGCCACCCTTCACAGTTAAGTTATTCACAAACTTTGTCGATTTTTGACCCAGTCGGTCGAGATATTCTTTTACTAGATATATTATGTCCATACCTTCTAAAGGATACCCCAAATGCGCTGCACATAAGATAACATCCTTAATACCATTTTCTTCTATAGCCGTGAGTTGCTGCTGCCCTCCAATAGTTTTCAAACTTTTTCCAATTTTTAGATGTCAGTGGAGGGTGGTTTTGGGAATCCCGTATACTTCAGCGGCTTTACTTAAACACATCCGTCTATTTCAATCAAATTTCATGGATCATAATTGTGAAACTGGCGTGCACCCAGAGGTCTTTTGTAAGTTCGCGGCATTTTCTGAATCGCCCCTGAAAAGGGGGAAACAATAAAATATATTATAGTCCCAAAAGCATGGATATGTTGCAAAACTCCAAATATAACTCTAATACTAGATATAATATGCTATACAAAAAAAAAATATTCTCACATTCTGAAGCTACAATAAATAACTTACCCAGTACAGAATAGTTCGCTCAAAAAATATGTACTCTTTTCACCTCAAAACTTTAGCGCAAAATTGCACACCAACATGACAAGTGGTTGTCATTATATTAACAATGAGTTACAGTGCCAACATTTCTCTATAAATGCCGGTACTCAGTTTACCTCAGGAACTTGTTGTACTGTCGTGAGCAGAAAAAAATAGAACAATTTTTTTTTCTAATGTAAATCAGTCTCTATTTGAATATGTAATGAATAGCCGAAATAGGATACTTTTAATTTATTTTTTATTTTAATGCTGTAGTTATTGTTATAGTAAATGATGGATGGTTAATGAGACAAATTGCACTGCATTATAACATTAACAAAAATTTAGTATGTAACATTTTAAGAAAGTGGAGAAGAAACGGTATGATTAGTAGAAATCCTGGATCAAAGGACAAAGGATATCCTACTTAACAAGAAACTAACTATTAATATTTCGTTATTGCACCATTTCTATTTATAACTTCTATAAGTCTGTTTGGCATAGAATTAAATAACCTTATACAATAATCATTAGTAATAATATTTTCCCATGCATTATTTACTATTTCCCGTAATTCTTCGGCATTCCGTGGTCTCACATTTCGTTTTTGCATACTTCTTACGAGTAGTCTCCATACTTATTCCACAGGGTTAAGATTTGGATTATGACTGGGCCAGTTAAGAACATTGATGTTGTTATCTTGAAACCAGTTAGTTACAGTATGAGCAGTATGAACGGAACAATTGTCTTGTTGAAATATGAACTCATTATTAGGAAATAATGTGACACAGAAGGGAGAATAATATTGTCTAAAATCCGAATATACGTTTCGCTATTAAATCATTTCCCAATATGCCACAAAACACCAGGACCACGTGCCGATATCCAAGCCCACATATTGACGGAAAATTTACCACTTTTATCATTGTTAGATATATATTTCTCATCGAATCGAGTATTCGGAGGGCGGTAAACACGAATACGACCGCTGTGTGTTGACTGGAAAGTTTTTTCGTCTGTAAAGATTACATTGTTCCAAAAATTTATATCATGCGCTAAAAATTCAAGTGCAAATCCTACTCGAGCTTCTTTATGTTCAGCTTTAAGTAAGTATTCCTGTGCTGCTGCATGACAGCGTAGCTCCGATTCTCTTACATTCAATTTTTGTCAATATTATAACGCAGTGCAATTTGTCTCATTGACCATCCATCTTCTGCTTTAGCAATAACTCCAGATTTAACTAAATCGCTTATATGAGGCATATTAGTTTTTTGCACACTTGCAATAAATTATGACAACTAACTGACAATGTCACAAAAATTAAAGTTAGATGTACACAACTAGATTTTAACAAAATACCGTTATAAGACTTTTTTTGCTCACGACCGTACCAACGTAAGAGCGGTAAATTTCAATGAACGCAAAGCTATTCCGAATCACCCCCCAATTCCTAAGCGAAATTCAAATCTGAGTTATGATGTAGACCCCTTTACCGGCAAAAAGAAGTCTCCACTTTGGAGGCTCCTACCTCATTAATTTTTGGAGCAGGACAATAGATAAGAAAACGGATTTTAGACAATTCGATTCTTTACAAATTCGTTTGACTACAATTCTTTAGTCTAGGGGCAACGGTTCAAGCTAATTCTTTTGGAAGTTTTCATTTTATGGAGCTAGCTTCAGCGGTTACCAAGATATTTTCGAAAAACCGAAAAAACAACTTCGTTTCGTTTAGTTATAAACAAATTAACTGTTGACATGCAAAGAGAATTCAAATATAAACATTCTTGTTCTTACATATGAAATTAACCTAATAAATGTATAGTATAGTAGTAGTATATGAAACCGAGTTATAATTAATTGGTGAGGTATCAGTCACGCCTGTGTTATTATTATATATTGACTACGCTGATACATTTTATTTTGCGTGCTGGCCTTATGTTCTAATCTTTTTATCAACTTTATTTTTCAAGTGAAATTCCAGATGACAGTACGCATTTAAAATTAATTTTATCGTAACTAATTCCATAAACAGCACCCTCAGATTCACACAGAAGTATTCCAGTATTGTGGGAATACGGAAACCCTTATTTAATTTTAGTAATAGGGTAAATGTTTCCTCTCTTGAAAATTTCATAATAACGGCAAAATAAAAAGCTACAACACGGTTTTCCTTTTTACGCTGAATCAGATTATGCTCATCGAGTCTAGGCCAAGTCGACGCCAATGGAATATCAATAAATTTACAGATTTAAATAAAATTCTCCTGACATGTATTCACAACAACGCCTTGAATAATTTGCTTAATTTTACTGTTTACAATTTCAAATTCTGGAGTAGATCTAATTTTGTTTCATTTTAAGCTGCGCCTACAAGCCTTCAACTCGTGTTGATCGAATCAAAGAAACCCCTGTGTCTCACTTTAATTCTTGACTATGATAAACAATGACTGACAGGGAAAAATTGAACCAGATTGTGATTTCTATTCTGTACGTGCTAGTAACATTTGCGGTACAAAAAAAGAAACTAGTTCGAGTGATTGAAACCTCTTAGGTTATATACATGGTCAATTTGGAATTCAAGGGAATATTTTAATCCGCGATTCCATATAACTTATAACTAGTTAATCTGTTGCATTTTAATTTTTAAATAAGCATAAAATCTTGACCTCCGAACAATAAATCTAGCACTGATATTCACCCAAACAAATAGTATTTCCAATAAAGTTGTTCAAAAGTAGCGCTAAATTATTCAAAAATATAAAAGTATGTCAAGAAACCCGGCCGGGTTTCGCAGCTACTTTTCTGTTTCTCCCAAGCGAATGCAAAAGGAGACCGGGCTTCATATGCAGCAAGACGTTGCTTTCTGCGCCATCTGGATATTTATTTTCTTTTGTAAAAAAAAATAATCATTTAACATTGGTAATTATATGCGAAATGGGTTGTTTATCGTTTCATCTTTCAAATATATACCTCTCTTTAACTTGTCATCTTATTACGGCATTGCTATTGATGTTTGAGTTTTGAGATCTGTCATTCCGGTTATAAAAGTGACGTCGGTCGACGGATACGGAAGTTAAGTCGTTTAATTTAAATAGTGGATAAACAAATATAAGTGAATATTTCTCTTCTTTTATATATAAAAAAAAACATAATCATTTAACATTGGCAATTACATGCGAAATCGATTATCTATCGTTTCATCTTTCAAATAAATACTTGTCTTTAACTCATCATTTTATTACGGTATTGCTATTGGTGGTTGAATTTTGAGATCTGTCAAAAGAATACGAAGTATTAATCACCTATACTAATAATCGTAATTTGGTTGTAAAAGTGTTAAGACAGGAAAAATAAAATTATTATGAAAATAAAATAGATAATTTAAAGCATAATCCAAAATTAATATGGCGGACGCTGAAAAATATAATAAAACCAAAAGACAATCATAATATATCGTTTCTTATAATAGGAGGAGTTGAAAAAAATGAGCATTTAGAAAAAGAACTTAATACATATTTTATTTCTAGTGTTGATCTAATTGTAGATAGGTTAAAAAATCATAGCTATTACTCTAATAGATATGCCTTATTTGAGAAACAGAGCATTGCAGCCAGATATATATTTTAAAAAATTTAATATTATAAATCTCACTAAATTGCGTAAAATTGTTTTTAAACAGCAAAATAAATTTTCTGATGATGAAATTGACTTTAAATTAATAAAAAATACGTTTGTTGTCATTGGTTATCCATTATTATATATTATTAATAAATCGCTAAATAGCAGGACATTTCCAGACATATTGAAAACATCATAAATAAATAAATAAATAATGCATTTATTTCCAACAGGTAAATACCCAATTACAGGAAACATAGAATTGTTACAGAGAACATGAGAATATAAATTACAAAAATGTGAGAAAATATTCAAATACAGAGTAAGCCTAAAATTATGGAAACTAGTATACATAAAAAAAATATGAGAAAAACATTAAAATATACAAGTGAGCAGAACATTCTGAAATAATAAAAATAGAATTCCAAATAATATGATGAACTGGACCCTAATATTGTACATTCCATGCATTGGAGATAACAAAAATCTAAATAGGTGGCTTTTAAAATGCACTAAGCCGTACATGAAGCAGTAAAGGTATATAAATAAAAAAATACGGTAAAAAATATAGTATCAGGGTAGGTGTACATATATAATGAGTTGCTTCTTAGATATAGGTCAATTATACTATTTAAACTGTCTTGATTAATATCACAAAGACCGGAAATTAAATTGAATGTGAACCTTACACATATTAAACATTGGTGATTTACACATAAAGTTGGTACGACTAAAGGGGGTATAAAAATAATCAATATCACGAGAATGCAATCGAGCAACCAAAAAGCAAAGCTTATTAACAAGGGATGAACAATCGAATCTAATAACTCCTGTAGCAAAAGATTCAGGTACAACATTAGCGGAGAAGCATAGACCCATAAATACATTGCCTTCACTGGAAAAATTTTTAGAAGTAGTAGTTCATGACCAGCTCACTGAATTTATAAGCAATAACAAATTATTACATGAAAACCAATAAGATTTAGAGAAAATCATTCGTGTGAAACAGCTTTACAAAAAATAATCAATGATTTCAAATATTGCATAGATAAAGGTCAAGTTGTGATACCCGTCTTCCTATTTTATATTTTGGGATTATTGACACGGCGTACGAATGATTTATGTCGTATCTATATGGAAGGAGTCAGGAAACCAAAATAAATAAAATTAAATCTGAAAAACTTTTTAATAATAATGGAGTTCTACAAAGTAGTGTACTAGGGCCTATGATTTTCACGCTATTTATTAATGATTTACTTGTAATCAACTCAGGAGAGAATAAAATGCATCTCTTTGCAGACGATACTATAATATATTTATCTGGAACAAATGTGAAGCAAGTTATCAAAAAAATTAACATGACACTGGAATTAATTAATTAATGGTTTACAACGAACGGATTAATGGTAAACGCCAAAAAATCCAAATATATGATAATAGGTTCCAACAGATAATTAAATCAAAACTTTGATAATATGTGTGTAAAATACAAGGGAGAGAATCTTGAAAAGGTAATAACTATCAGATATTTACGGATAATCATATATAACAGATTAACATTTAACGATCATATAAACTACATATTCAAAAAAACTGGGATTCGCCTATCGTATTAGTAAACATTTAACTTCAAATACAAGGAAAACTATTTATAACATAATAATGAAACCACACTTCGAGTACTGCTTAAGTATATTATATATGTGACATGACACAAATTAAACCGCAATTACTTCGAAATAGATGTATGCGTTTTATTTTAAAATGTAATGAATATGCTAATATAAATAAAATGCAATGTACACTTAACTGGTTTTCAGTAAATGACAATATAAAATACAGGACATTAATATTCTTATACAAACTTCACAATAAACTGCTACCAACTTATTTGTCAACAAATGTATAACATCATAAGGATATTCATAATTACAATACACGGCAAAGAAATCATATAAATGTTAATTACTCAAATTTAATGAAAACAAAATCCTCCATATACGACAAGGGAACGGCCGAATTTAACAAATCACCGGAATTTATAAAGCAAGCTAAGAATGCCTTTCTGTTTAAAAAATATTTATATAAATTCATGTATAAATAACTTAGTTCTATTTTGCTCATTAGGCTTGTAGGTATGTTATAAATTATTAGATTGTACTACAATAAGTAAGTAACAAATGTTCTAAAATAAATAATATAAAGGAAATATTTGTAATAAATATTGTTAAATGTAATTAAATGTACTCTACTACAAATGTATGTTACACCTCTGTAATAGCTGTTGGTGCTAAATAAAGATTGTTGTTATTATTATTACATTTGTTTAGTTTTGGTTTAGGATTTTTGGCTCAATCAGACAAAATACGAATTGTGTTAACTTAAAAGGTAACCAAAGTAACAAATTTGTAATGATCTGATGTAAAAATGGAAATGTTTAATCGCGAAAACACATTGAGTGTCGTGTCGGATACGTGCGCGATAGGTTTTGAAATAGATATTTTCTAAGTATTACACATATTATTTTATTGATTTTTAGGGGACCGTCGGTAGAGTAAACGTTTGCACCAGACATTTACGTAAGTGCGTGAGTGTATAGGTTCAGTTCTTTTTACATTCGGATTTCTTTTTCATTGTCAATATTGATAAAGAATTTGTGTGCAGAGAATTAACAAATGTCAAAATTATCAAAGAATGTCAGTGGCTCGAACTTTTCTTTTTTTTTTCGTACATGTTACGCACAAATGCTCGCTACAAAATACGAATTACAAATTATGCGGAAAATTATCTCTAAATGTCTAAATCATTGGACGTGCAGTTATTATGATGGTCGCAGTATTTATTATCTATGGTTCCTTACATAATAAAGTTAATCTTTTACATCCGAAACAAAAACTTTTTCTGCAGAAATTATATTTTTAGTTAGAGATTAGTGAAACTACTGTTCGATTTCCACTTGTACAACGCAGAAAAATGGTTCTCATTGTGGAGTATTTCCAATAGCTTTTGCTGTTTCTTTAGCATTTGAAAATGTTATATATGAAATGCTTGAAGCAAATGGTAGAAGTTCCAATGGTAATACACTTTAATACTTCTTGCAGTGCTTTTCTTTTTCGCCTGTTAAAATAAAATAAATAAGGGTAAAAATGAGCTTTACACGATTTCATGAATTTTTACATGATTTACTGTATCAGAAAGTAAAGGTGGTCACAATGTGCAGTTTGGTTTAAGCAAAGGTTATGTTGTTCATCATGAAGTATATAGTCAAAAAGGTAAACATGATGGATGGTCAGGAGGTGCGGGGAAGCCACATAGAAAATTAGCTTGTAGTATACAATGGCAGTGTTGTGCTGTGGGGGGGTTTGTAAATCCTTGAGACAATTATTCTAGAATTTGTTCAGCATGGAGACAGGTATTTTATGCACGTGCTTCTGATATTCGACATATCGATGATTCTGTGATGTTTAAATTCCATGAACTACCTTTTATCGCCTATACAGGTGTGACTTCAATATCCAATTATATATCAAAAATGCAACATTGTCTGCTGTTAATCTCCAAAACCCCTGATTTTTACTATTATGTAACGCATCTCGAAGAAGGTTCCATACCAGCGCTTCCTGGCATGCCTAAATTATTAAAAGTATATAATACATCACGAAAAGTTGGGTAAGGTGGCTGTTAACTTACTTTTCTTATTTTTTCATTTCTAACTGCAGGCAATTAGATTTCAGGTTAGTTATGCTTGAATCATTTTTTGGCCAATGTATTAGGCAAATAAAATATATAAGGATAAAAATGAGCTTTCACGACTTCATGAGTTTTTAATCTGTATCAGAAAGTAAAGGTGGTCAGGAGGTGCAGGAGACTACGATAACGGTAAAAGCGCTGTTTGTTATTGTCTTCGAGTTTGGTTTAATTTGGGTTAAATTTATCGTAAAACGATGCACGCAATAAAAACATAAATCTCAAAATTTAGGCTTCAAAATTTGTATTTGGGCGTTATTTTGCATTATAAACAACTTTGTTTTATAGACATTTTATCCCAAATAATAAAAAGAGGCAATTTTGATGTTTCCTTAATTCATTAACACCTGGTACATCGCATCTAATATTTATTTATATGATAAACTAATTTTTTCGACAAGCAGAATTTTTTTTATAAAGAATGACTTTGTGACGTAAAATCAATAATAGAGATGTTTTTCCTCTTGTCAACTAAATTCGGGGGCATGCTGTATATGAGTCGTAAAAAGTATAAGACTACAACTTCTATTACTTCTTTTTTCGCTGACCTTAACCTACAGCAACTACCGATGTTGCGATCCTGAAGTGGGTATTAATTTTTTCTTTGTCAGTTTTCACAAGCAATTTAAAATCGTAGTTACGAACTTTATCTACACGCTCAGATTCAGGAACACCATAAATTATTAAATTATTACATCGACCTGTTCAACTTGGTCAATTCCGTTTTCAAGTGATTTTACTTTTTTTTGTATGTTTTGAATTGATACTGAACAATATATAGTAATTTTTCAGATTATTGAATTTGAACATCACTTAATTCTTCTTAATTTTCTCCGACTCTTGTTTTACCGTTCTCTATTAAATTTGAGAAGACAGCTTACAAATCTATCACGTCCACTCCAAATAAATAATCAAAAATAGCCGTCGTATTTGCACGTACATGTAAAACGGGAGGTAGTAAAGTATTTTCGTAACTGTTTATCGATAAATAAAATTCATATCTCGTCTCCACTGGTTTAGTTATTGCCTCAAGAAAAACATAATTTTATGATCATTTTCGATATTGCCTCGGATACGATTACACAAATCTGTTGAATATATTTGAGGCTACGTGAAACTCATATTAAAATTTTAGGGATGAATCCAAACCGCAATAAAAGCTGCACCTAAAAATAATTTATTTCTGTTTTATCTTCTACGTTTTACATCAATTCGGACCCATTTTAAGTAAATTGTTTTGTTATTATGATTCTATATCATTTGCAGTATATATGGTGTTCAAAAATACATGTTTTATATTTATTGATAAATTGTTAATGTGGCTTAGATGTATCGACATGAATTTCTAACTAATAATAATTATATAAATGTGCCAGTTTCATTAACTGATTCTTAAGAAACGGATTTAACTAAAAATTACTACTTGAGTTATCATCAGCGTTCGATTGCATAATGTAGACGTGCAGCTTTAAGTTGTCAGATCAGAAGTAATATGAATGAATCTACTAAGTCATACAACTCAAAATACAAATTGATGATCATAGTTCAAATGTGCTTTTAGAGGGCGGAATATTAAAACATAATATTTTTAGTCGCAAACTCCTCTATAAAATCCTTATTTTACTATAAGGAACGTAACCAGACTGCAACCAACAGCTACTCTCCAGGCTATGTGCCCCGCCGAGCACTGGATTGCAAGTTACAAGCCTGGCGCGTTAAGTGTAATAATTGCATATTACCCTCAAAACACTAATGCTTCGATTGCAACAAACACCAGCCGAAAGACTGATCCTACTTAAAGGAGCTCTCGTGCGAGTCGTCCCACACCTTGCATTGACGAGAGCCAACAGCTCGAAACTGCAGTCTGCAAGTGATGTGTGACGACTGGCAGCGTTCCCCCATAAAAGTGAGTATTCGATCGATGGAAGTTTTGTCTCTTCATATGTCGCAAAATGTCTGTCAAAGTATGTAAAATATGTAGATATAGGTCAAATAATCACATAAGGTGTAGTGAGACTTTTTTTTTTCTCCACACATTCTGCATATCAGATTGCCGATATAGTTGGTTAGGTATTTATTTATTCTGCAACGTTCGAAATATTTCAGCTGTTTCTGTTCGGAAATAGTAATTCGTTGACTTTTATTTGGAAGTGTCACCAAGGATTTCAACATTCCTACAAATTTGTTGAAATAACAATGTCCTCCCCCTGGAACAGTTTTATATTCCTTTATCTCCAGCCTATGTCTATCAGCATCATTATTCATTGTTGTGGTGGAAGTGTCATCACGTTGGTCTTTGCTGGTTCCTTAGTTTTCTCAATGCTACCCTCTTTCTGGACTTGTGCTACAGAATTGGGAAGGCATAAGTTGTATTAATACCAGAACTATTTTGTATAATCAGTGCACCATTCTTGCCTGTAATTCTCAGACCTTACTTACCACGATTCTATAGCCCAAAAATATACTTGATTTTGGAGGTTAGCATGACATGAGCTGAAATATTCAGTTCGGTATCTAAAGTCACAAATATTTCACATTTTTGCTGCCTTGTAGTAATTTCTCTGAAGATGTAATTTCTTCAGGTTCAGCAATATCTATTTCTATTTTGTGAATGTCATCTCAGTGGCCTTTCCTGTATAGTTCTGCATCATATTATCTATTAATAACGTATCTATCAAATATTGCCCATAGTTGCAAAGTTATTTTGTATACTGCTAAGATCTCCATTAGATCTGAGCAGGAAGCCAATTAAAATATGTAGTGCTACTACACCGAAACCTTTTGTGCTTTATTAGTCAATTAGTTTTTAATTACAAAAAACAACAAATTGTATTCACTCTATATAAAAACAGCGAAGCACTATTATTAATCTCAATATAAATTTTCAAAACTCAATTACATGTCTCGTTCTTATATTGTACAATTTCTTGGCAGTATTACGGACAAGCACATTGATGGAACGATAAAAGTCACTTGTTCAAAGTTTAGAAAAGGTTGTTTTGCTTCGTACTTTTAATATCGTCTCTGCCCTTTTATTTATTTAAGAGAAATTTTCAGATGAAACTATAAGTGAAGTGCCTGATGATAAAATTTTTCATATAAAATTTTATTTCTGAAGTCAGAATTAGAATTTAACAAATATAAAAATGCGACATCGCTGCTTTAAAGTAGTTTACAACTTTTATAAATTAATTTTAACATCATAGCAAAAATTTTGTATTTACTCAACTTTCGCTATTTAATTTTTATTTCACCTTTTCTAATTACTGCCTATATTTGTTTAAGTAATTGATTGTATTTTCAACTGACATTGAATTCACTAAGTTTTTTATCTATATTTTTTTAATATAAACATTTGACATTGCCTTATTAATAGCAGGTTTGGTGGATCGATCAATGAACAAGTGGATAACTAGATAAAACTTGTCAAGCTTTTTTATCAAGTACTCGATACCAATTGGCGTAAAATATAAAAAATTATATATAAAGTTAAAAACAGAGCTCACTGCAAAAAGAAAATATGATTACTATCAAAACCTCAATATTTTCACTCAGTTTCTATCGCCCCTATTTTCAAAGGAACCTATCAAATGTTGGCAGGGTACTTGCCTAATACATTGGCCAAAAAATGATTCAAGCATAACTAACCTGAAATCTAATTGCCTGCAGTTAGAAATGAAAAAATAAGAAAAGTAAGTTAACAGCCACCTTACCCAACTTTTCGTGATGTATTATATACTTTTAATAATTTAGGCATGCCAGGAAGCGCTGGTATGGAACCTTCTTCGAGATGCGTTACATAATAGTAAAAATCAGGGGTTTTGGAGATTAACAGCAGAAAATGCAACATTGTCTGCTGTTAATCTCCAAAACCCCTGATTTTTACTATTATGTAACGCATCTCGAAGAAGGTTCCATACCAGCGCTTCCTGGCATGCCTAAATTATTAAAAGTATATAATACATCACGAAAAGTTGGGTAAGGTGGCTGTTAACTTACTTTTCTTATTTTTTCATTTCTAACTGCAGGCAATTAGATTTCAGGTTAGTTATGCTTGAATCATTTTTTGGCCAATGTATTAGGCAAGTACCCTGCCAACATTTGATAGGTTCCTTTGAAAATAGGGGCGATAGAAACTGAGTGAAAATATTTAGGTTTTGATAGTAATCATATTTTCTTTTTGCAGTGAGCTCTGTTTTTAACTTTGTATATAATTTTTCATATTTTACGCCAATTGGTATCGATTACTTGATAACCAGCTTGACAAGTTTTATCTAGTTATCCACACTTGTTCATTGATCTATCCACCAAACCTGCTATTAATAAGGCAATGTCAAATGTTTATATTAAAAAAATATAGATAAAAAACTTAGTGAATTCAATGTCAATTGAAAATACAATCAATTATTTAAACAAATATAGGCAGTAATTAGAAAAGATGAAATAAAAATTAAATAGCGAAAGTTGAGTAAATACAAAATTTTTGCTATGACGTTAAAATTAATTTATAAAAGTTGTAAACTACTTTAAAGCAGCGATGTCGCATTGTTATATTTGTTAAATTCTAATTCTGACTTCAGAAATAAAATTTTATATAAAAAATTTTATTATCAGGCACTTCACTTATAGTTTCATCTGAAAATTTCTCTTAAATAAATAAAGGGGCAGAGACGATATTAAAAGTACGAAGCAAGACAACCTTTTCTAAACTTTGAACAAGTGACTTTTATCGTTCCATCAATGTGCTTGCCCGTAATACTGCCAAGAAATTGTACAATATAAGAACGAGACATGTAATTGAGTTTTGAAAACTTATATTGAGATTAATAATAGTGCTTCGCTGTTTTTATACAGAGTGAATACAATTTGTTCTTTTTTGTAATTAAAAACTAATTGACTAATAAAGCACAAAAGGTTTCAGTGTAGTAGCACTACATATTTTAATTGGCTTCCTGCTCAGATCTAATGGAGATCTTAGCAGTATACAAAATAACTTTGCAACTATGGGCAATATTTGATAGATACGTTATTAATAGATAATATGATGCAGAACTATATAGGAAAGGCCACTGAGATGACATTCACAAAACAAAAATAGATATTGCTGAACCTGAAGAAATTACATCTTCAGAGAAATTACTACAAGGCAACAAAAATGTGAAATATTTGTGACTTTAGATACCGAACTGAATATTTCAGCTCATGTCACGCTAACCTCCAAAATCAAGCATATTTTTTGATCTATAGAATCTTGGTAAGTAAGGTCTGAGAATTACAGTCAAGAATGGTGTACTGATTATGCAAAATAGTTTTGGTATTAATACAACTTATGCCTTCCCAATTCAGTAGCACAAGTCCAGAAAGAGGGAAGCATTGAGAAAGCTAAGGAACTAGCAAAGACCAACGTGATGACACTTCTACCTCATAACAATGGATAATGATAGCTAGACATAGGCTGGGGATAAAGGAATATAGAACTCTCCCAAGGGGAGGACATTGTTATTTCAACAAATTTGTAGGAATGTTGAAGTCCCTCAAGTTCATTGGTGAAACTTCCAAATAAAAGTCAATGAATTACTAGTTCCGAACAGAAACTGCTGAAATATTTCGAACGTTGCAGAATAAATAAATACCTAACCAACTATATCAGCAATCTGATATGCAGAATGTGTGGAGAAGAAAAATGTCTCATTACACCTTATGTGATTATTTGACCTATATCTACATAGTTTACATACTTTGACAGACCTTTTGTGACATATGAAGAGACAGGCAAAACTTCCATCGACCGAATATTCACTTTTATGTGGGAACGCTTTATATATATATAAGGATACTAAGCCAGTTTAAGTATCGATACAGCTAGATGGTCTACAACATCACAATGCATATGAAAAAGAAATATTAGGCATTACTAATTTTTTTTTTATACATTTATTTAACGTCGGCCTATTTCCGCTACTGAGGCCTAACACCGACGCCTGTAGACGAGCTACCCCCAACCAGGAATTTTGCCGAACCTCTTCCCTTAAGAAGAGTAGGGATCTTTTATTTGCCTAACATTTAATAGACAAGGGACCGACGGCTTTACATCCCTTCCGAAGGATGGTATATCTTCTATACAACCCTCGCCTAAGGTTGTATAGCTTCCGCGCATACACTGATATACAAGCCGCTGGAAGACGTGTGAGGCGAGGACGCGGTTTCCATTGGAATGGTCACCCATCCAACTACTAACTGCGCCTATCGTTGCTTTACATCGCATACCGTAGTATGTACATGTAAAGACGCACCTACGCTCGCCGTCATTACTAATTTGAAACATAATATTTTTAGTCGCAAACTCCTCTATAAAATCCTTATTTTACCAACCAACAGCTACTCTCCGGGCTATGTGCCCCACCGAGCGCTGAATTACAAGTTACAAGCCTGGCGCGTTGAGTGTAATAATTGCATATTACCATCAAAACGCTAATGCTTCGATTGAAACAAACACCAGCCGAAAGATTGATCCTGCTTAAAGGAGCTCTCATGCCAGTCGTCACACATCACTTGCAGACTGCAGTTTCGAGCTGTTGGCTCTCGTCAATGCAAGGTGTGGGACGACTGGCACGAGAGCTCCTTTAAGTAGGATCAGTCTTTCGGCTGGTGTTTGTTGCAATCGAAGCATTAGTGTTTTGAGGGTAATATGCAATTATTACACTTAACGCGCCAGGCTTGTAACTTGTAATCCAGTGCTCGGCGGGGCACATAGCCTGGAGAGTAGCTGTTGGTTGCAGTCTGGTTACGTTCCTTATAGTAAAATAAGGATTTTATAGAGGAGTTTGCGACTAAAAATATTATGTTTTAATATTCCGCCCTCTAAAAGCACATTTGAACTATGATCATCAATTTGTATTTTGAGTTGTATGACTTAGTAGATTCATTCATATTACTTCTGATCTGACAACTTAAAGCTGCACGTCTACATTATGCAATCGAACGCTGATGATAACTCAAGTAGTAATTTTTAGTTAAATCCGTTTCTTAAGAATCAGTTAATGAAACTGGCACATTTATATAATTATTATTAGTTAGAAATTCATGTCGATACATCTAAGCCACATTAACAATTTATCAATAAATATAAAACATGTATTTTTGAACACCATATATACTGCAAATGATATAGAATCATAATAACAAAACAATTTACTTAAAATGGGTCCGAATTGATGTAAAACGTAGAAGATAAAACAGAAATAAATTATTTTTAGGTGCAGCTTTTATTGCGGTTTGGATTCATCCCTAAAATTTTAATATGAGTTTCACGTAGCCTCAAATATATTCAACAGATTTGTGTAATCGTATCCGAGGCAATATCGAAAATGATCATAAAATTATGTTTTTCTTGAGGCAATAACTAAACCAGTGGAGACGAGATATGAATTTTATTTATCGATAAACAGTTACGAAAATACTTTACTACCTCCCGTTTTACATGTACGTGCAAATACGACGGCTATTTTTGATTATTTATTTGGAGTGGACGTGATAGCTTTGTAAACTGTCTTCTCAAATTTAATAGAGAGTGGTAAAACAAGAGTCGGAGAAAATTAAGAAGAATTAAGTGATGTTCAAATTCAATAATCTGAAAAATTACTATATATTGTTCAGTATCAATTCAAAACATACAAAAAAAAGTAAAATCACTTGAAAACGGAACTGACCAAGTTGAACAGGTCGATGTAATAATTTAATAATTTATGGTGTTCCTGAATCTGAGCGTGTAGATAAAGTTCGTAACTACGATTTTAAATTGCTTGTGAAAACTGACAAAGAAACAAAGAAAAAATTAGTACCCACTTCAGGATCGCAAAATCGGAAGTTGCTGTAGGTTAAGGTCAGCGAAAAAAGAAGTAATAGAAGTTGTAGTCTTATACTTTTTACGACTCATATACAGCATGCCCCCGAATTTAGTTGACAAGAGGAAAAACATCTCTATTATTGATTTTACGTCGCAAAGTCACTCTTTATAAAAAAAATTCTGCTTGTCGAAAAAATTAGTTTATCATATAAAAATATTAGATGCGATGTACCAGGTGTTAATGAATTAAGGAAACATCAAAATTGCCTCTTTTTATTATTTGGGATAAAATGTCTATAAAACAAAGTTGTTTATAATGCAAAATAACGCCCAAATACAAATTTTGAAGCCTAAATTTTGAGATTTATGTTTTTATTGCGTGCATCGTTTTACGATAAATTTAACCCAAATTAAACCAAACTCGAAGACAATAACAAACAGCGCTTTTACCGTTATCGTAGTCTCCTGCACCTCCTGACCACCTTTCTGATACAGATTAAAAACTCACGAAGTCGTGAAAGCTCATTTTTATCCTTATATATTTTATTTTAACAGACTAAAATTTCTCCTATTAATGTGCATTGATGGTAGATAATAAAATATATATATTAATATATATATATATTAATATATATGTTGGAACATTTTCAGCACATTGGAAAGGTCAGCGAAAAAAGAAGTAATAGAAGTTGTAGTCTTATACTTTTTACGACTCATATACAGCATGCCCCCGAATTTAGTTGACAAGAGGAAAAACATCTCTATTATTGATTTTACGTCGCAAAGTCACTCTTTATAAAAAAAATTCTGCTTGTCGAAAAAATTAGTTTATCATATAAAAATATTAGATGCGATGTACCAGGTGTTAATGAATTAAGGAAACATCAAAATTGCCTCTTTTTATTATTTGGGATAAAATGTCTATAAAACAAAGTTGTTTATAATGCAAAATAACGCCCAAATACAAATTTTGAAGCCTAAATTTTGAGATTTATGTTTTTATTGCGTGCATCGTTTTACGATAAATTTAACCCAAATTAAACCAAACTCGAAGACAATAACAAACAGCGCTTTTACCGTTATCGTAGTCTCCTGCACCTCCTGACCACCTTTCTGATACAGATTAAAAACTCACGAAGTCGTGAAAGCTCATTTTTATCCTTATATATTTTATTTTAACAGACTAAAATTTCTCCTATTAATGTGCATTGATGGTAGATAATAAAATATAACAAAAATCGCTTTATTGTTACCATAACAAAAGACAGATTAGAAATGTATGAAATCGTGTAGAGCTGATTTTTACCCTTATTCACTTTATCAGACTAAGTTTTTTCTCTATTTTTTCTATTAATATACACTTATAGATTTGAAAGAATAAAATATTACCGATCAGAAATTTCTAAAATCGTGTAGAGCTTATTTTAAACCTGATTTATTATGAAATACATTAATACTTAATGATATCCAAAAGCAAAATATTGCAGGTTATAAATTGTTGAAATCATGTACAGTTAATGTTTCAACATTGTTTATTTCATTGGATTTCACAGGTGGACTTGTTGGATAAAAACTTTATTTTCCAAATGAAGGTATATCATTGATTACTTTACTTGAATTTCTATTTTATCTTTACTTCTTGTAGTACTACCGTAGTAGGGGTACCTTTTTCGCTGGCTGGGATATCCATTGAATTATGCAAGAAAAGCAGCAGCACAAAACACATTCCATATCAAGTAATAGATAAAATTAGCGCTACTCATTTCCACGTACAAACACATATATAGTGTAGTACATCAACAATCAACAGTCTAGCGCAATAATGCCTGGTACTTTCGATAACTTCCGTCCTTTTCTATCATTATATGAACCTTAATGCTAGAAGAGGAAAGAAAATGTTGAAAGTATCAGGCATTACTCCACGGGAAAAAATAAACTAGTGCAGCACTTTCGAATCGAGAGTGCGTTAAGTATCCACTATCGAAACTGAAAATTCGATGTGGAACACTATATCGAGGCGACAGCATTTCACTACCGACACGCATATCACCGATACTCATCAATGTGGGTCAATTAAAAATATATAAATAGAATTTATTACAAGTAAAAATAATGCTTTAATCTAGTCAACAAGTATAGTGAAAACATGCGTAAAGCTAATTTTTTCTATTACATATGGAATGTGTTTTGTGCTGCTGCTTTTCTTACATAATTCAATGGGTATCCAAGCTAGCCAAAAACATACCCCTACTATGGGAGTACTACTAGAAGTAAAGACAAAATAGAAATTCAAATAAAGTTTGGAAAATAAAGTTTTTCTCCAACAAGTCCCGTGTTAGATTCCGACTGTGAAATCCAGCTTCAGATTTTTGGTTGTTTGTTATGAATACAATATTGAAACATTAACTGTACATGATTTCAACAACTTATAACCTGCAATATTTTGCTTTTGGCTATCATTATGTATTAATAAAATGTATTTCACAATAAATCAGGTTTAAAATAAGCTCTACACGATTTTAGAAATTTTTGATCGGTAATATTTTATTCCTTACCATCTGTCGGCGTACATTAATAGTAAAACTAGAAAAAACTCAGTCTGTTAAATGTCAGAAGGTGCAAGGGACTACGATAATGGTAAAGTGCCTTTTGTTATTATCTTCCAGTTTGGTTTAAGTAAAGGTTATGTTGCTCATTATGATGTATATTGTCAGGGAGGTACAGGGGGTGCGGGGAAGCCACATAAAAAATTAGCTTGTAGTATTATACATTGGAAGTGTTGTGGGGGGATTTCATTTATTTTTTCATTATGAGTACGTATTTTCACAATTAGCTATTAAGATAGATTATGCAAAAAACCGTGAAATTTGAATATAGACATGCATATTAATTTATTTCTAATAGGCAAAGAAGAAAAGCTCTGCTAGTAGTAGTAGTAAAGTACAATGCCAGAGGATACTTCTACCATTTGCTTCAAACAATACTCTTCGTCTTCACTAGTTGCATCAGATAAGAAGAAAGAACATTCCCTTCCCATTTGCAAACTTAGGACTGTCAGTCATGTCTTTCTGACAGGTCCTAGTTATCCTGTAACGTTTTACTTATTTCTGACCTTCAGTTTGATCACATCACACTTTTGGACAACGCGATTTACGTTAAATCTTAGACCATCCAATGTCCGCTACGACAGTCTAACTGACTGTCATTACGTTACTGAAAACTCTGCTTATGTTATTGAGAAGAAAATCCCATCTGTATTTTATGGGTGTCGTGATAAACTTTGGGAGTCCTAACCACGTTACCGAATTCAGGTGCAAACTCAATATGGTAAAGTGAAACAACTAATATCGTGTGCTTCGTCTATATGTTGGAACATTTTCAGCACATTGGAAGGTATGTGAAATAACAGCGTCAGATTTAGAATTTGAAATTTTCATTTGTCAGGAAGTTTCTGGACACCCTATTTCTATTAAACTAAGGCTAGTGTTATATCACGTGGTAATCGTTTAGATGATCAATAATCATTCGATATTATTTCAAATATGAAATAGGTCAATTTTCACTAGTTGTGATTCTATTTACATTCATATTTTTGTATTTGTAGATAGTAAATTCGTAATGTATACCTTCGTCATAGTTTTAGGTACCTACTTAAATTGCATTATATTTGGGAAGGGTTGGGGATCAGCTACGCTGAACTTTTGCCCTTTGTATAATTACAACATAATAAACTATTCTTAGATATAATCTCACAGGAATTAGATGGATGGGAAACTTCAAAGGTTGTCGCTGATTTAAGCAAAATGATGTGGTAGGGCTACGATTCCTTCAAATTATCAATTGTTAATTTAAATTGTTGCATTGTGAATGCATGGAATAATAATTAGCAGTGAGCATATTAAAATATCTATTGTTCCATTACAACGTAGCGAATATCAATTTAATAACTAATGCTAATAATTGAAATCTGGATCTTGTTTTTTGTAATAAAAAATGTGAGATTTTGCATGATAGCACTTCCATAGTATGGGAAGATGTGGCCCATCCTGCTCTATTTGTTAATATTGAATTAAATGAGTTGCATCATAAGGATTCTTCAACCAATACTACTTAAAAGACATATAACTTTCATTTATAATTCATTAACAGAGACAGACTGGGAGATCATTCTGGTGCAAATGTTGCCTGGATGAATTTTATAACAAATTATACAGTATCTATACCCTGCTTGGTTTACTCTGGACATTATAAACTATATAAAATTAAAAAGTAAACATAGAACGATTTTTTTTAAGGCACCAGGTATTACAAACCACGCAGCCAGGCACATAGAACGAAATATAAATAATTCAACTCTCATTGTGAACTCAGTGAGTTTCATCGTTTGAGAAAAATTATCTTAATAATGATTAATGGTGCATATAAAGAATATTTAAAAAACGTCCAAGACTCAATTATTTATAATCCTAACACCTATTGGAAATTTTTTCATGTTAAGAAGCAAAACTCCAGAATTCCAGGTAGTATGATACATAATAACACCTCTTATGACAGCCTTCATTTTAGTAGCGTTTACCTACCTCAAAATAATGATTAAATTGTTGCCCTTAAATATTGATTCGAATATTACACGTGCATCCAACTTCACTTCAGACGATGTTGTTAAAGTCTTAAAAAAACTAAAAAACAAATTTACTTTTGGACCTGATGGAATATCTTTTTTTCTAAAGGATAGTGTATATGTTTTTGCCAAACCTCTTTCCATTTTGTATGGTTTAGCGTTGAAGACTGCCAAATTTCCAGATGTGTAGAAAATGGCTAAAGTCTGTCCCATTTTTAAAACTGACGATAAATCTATAGTTAGCAGTTATAACTTCTTTCATTTCTGTGCAATTTTGCAAAGGCTTGTGAAATGTTATTGCGGGATAATATCCTGCTACACGTGAAGAACTCTATTACTCAATTTCAGCCTGGCTTGATGGAAAAAAGATCTGCACTATCTAACCTATGTTAGTTACAAATTTATTGCTGAGAATATAGATAACTTTATCTACACAGATCTACACAGACTTTTCTAAAGCCCTTGACCGCCTAGACCATCCAACTTTATTGAAAAAATTAACCTTGTTCAGCATTAATGATTCCATTATTTTATTACTTAAGTCTTACCTTTACCACCGTAAACAGTACGTTTGTTATAATGGATACAGGTCTTCTTAGTTCATTATTAGCTCAGGTGTTCGTGAGGGGTCGAATTTGAGACCACTACTATTTTTACTTTTTATCAATGATTTAGCTGAGGAATTAACGTGTGGCGGATTACTTTTTGCCGATGATCTTAAAATTTATTGTAATATCTCAAGCATGGATGATTGTGACCGACTTCAAAGTGTACCTAATTTAATATTCCTAATTAATTTAATTAACTGTTAATCAATTAATTAATAATTAATAATTAATAATTAATAATTAATAATTAATAATTAATAATTAATAATTAATAATTAATAATTAATAATTAATAATTAATAATTAATAATTAATAATTAATAATTAATAATTAATAATTAATAATTAATAATTAATAATTAATAATTAATAATTAATAATTAATAATTAATAATTAATAATTAATAATTAATAATTAATAATTAATAATTAATAATTAATAATTAATAATTAATAATTAAATATAAAATTATTAAATATTTAATTAATAATTATAATCAATTAATTTAATTAATTAATTAAATTAATTATTGGTAAATCTCCCTGAAAATTTCGAAATAGGATGTGGTTTCAGTAAGACGCCACAGACCCACCAAGACCACATTATTTAAATGCAGTTAGAGACCACTTAAATTATACCTACTCTAATCAATGGATTGGAAGAAATGAACCCACTAAATGGCCTGCTAGATCTTCAGATCTTGCAAAAATGGATTTCTTTTTATGGGGATACGTGAAGGAAATTGTTTATATAGACACACCAAAAACAGTACAAAATATGAAGGAGAGAATAATAACTGCCTATATATCTATCACACCGGCAGTTTTAGGAACAGTGGGAACCTCATTTCAAAAGCACTTAGCGATGTGTGTCAATTAAAATGGGCAACATGTGAAACATTTATTATAATTTGTTTCTACTGAGTTATTTGAAGAAACCTCTTTTTTTAGTTTATTTTTGAATTTTGTAATTATCGCTCAATAAAACGAATTGGTTGCAATTAGCTCTTACTTACAAAAAATGTTCGTTTTTCATTTCTACATCACATCGTCGAAAAATATATAGGGTGTTCCTTTTGAAAAAAATGAGAAAATTCAATTTAAAATGTTCTTAATTGAACAATAATTTTTGGCCACCTTGTACATTATTAGGAAATGAAAATTATTCAAAAATTTTAATTAGATGTCTCGTAACTGGTGTTCACATAAGTTTTTCTTAATACCCATAATTGTGACTGTGGTGATTTTTTAAATAACCATCTGCAGATTGCATTATTTCAACAAAATAATTCATTACAACCAAGTGGTTGGGAGATATTCAATGCTAATATAGGAATGAATAGAGCCTAGAAAGAGGCTTCAAAAAATGTATTGATATGTATAGCATTCCAATTTAAAAAAAGGCACTTGGTCCTGTAATTTCATCTTCGCAATGTTTGAAAATAATTTCCAGTTATTGATCTTTTTATCTAGTTTTGTTTTTTAAAAAATTTCTAGCTATCTAACTTCTAGAACACGAGACATCGAGGTCCGACGCACTATTGTGTTGGGTTTTTGTTATTTTGAACCTAGTTAGTAGTCAAATTAATGTGTATGTGTATTTTGCATGTTATTTTTCTGAGTTTCCCTATTATTAGATTGTAAAAATCTCTTGAGCGAGTAAATAAATATTTTTTTTTTATTAGGCGTTACTCGAGTCCGAGTATAAAAATGTTACAGTAGATAGATTGTGTACAATAAAAAACAAGTAAAAGGTGTAGTCTATTGTAATTCCCATTCATCTACGGTGCACACGACTATGGCTATAGAGGCCAATTCGGGAGAGCACATGTCGACCGCAGTCAGGACAAACATAGACCTGGTTAGGTCTTGGATTCGGCCTTCTTGCAGCAACATTTCCTTGATAGCTGGCCACAACCCCTCGCCATTCGGTTCTGTCCGCTGCAAGTTGTTCCCATTGCTCGTCTGCAATACCGCAGGATTTTAGATTTTCATGGAGAGCGTCTTTGAACCTCTTTCGTTGACGGCCACGCCTTCTTTTACCGCTTAGCAATTCACCATAAAGTGTACATTTAGGAAGGCGGTTATCATGCATACGATGAACGTGACCTGCCCATCTTAGGCGTGCTCTTGAAATAAGCACCTCAATTGGAAGGTGAGGCGTCTTTGCTGAAAACGTTCTAATTCTTTCACATGACGACGGTAAGTGACCCAGCTTTCACATCCATATAGCAGTGTTGGAATAACAACTGCTCTGTAGACAGCCATTTTCGTTGACAAAGCAAGGTCGTGGTTGTCAAATACTCTCTCTCTAAGTCCCCAGAGTGCTCTAGATGCAGCGTTAATTCTATTGCGAATCTCGCTGTCAATGTTTGCTTTGTCATTAACAACGTTGCCTAAATAATTGAACTGATCCACCACTTCAAGAGAATTTCCGTTAAGTGTAATGTCTATTTGGTTCACTTGATGAGGAGTTGACATAATCTTAGTCTTTCCAATGTTGATTTTAAGTCCCAAGGAATCATAGCTCTGGGCATACACATCTAAAAGTTCTTGAAGCTCTTCCGGCGTAGAGGCTAAAAGTGCACAGTCATCCGCATATTGGAGATCACAAATGAATCGTGTGCGTGTCTTCGTGAAAGCTCTAAAGCACCCTATGTTAAAGAGACCACCATCAAAACGGTATCTGAGACCTATTCCTCTGACTGTCAGTTTGTTGTCAACAATAATTGTTAGAGCAGTGGTAAACAAATTAAAAAGTAGGGGTGCCAGGACACATCCCTGCCTAACTCCAGTGAGGGTTTGGAAAGGTTCGGTTGGCTCATTATTATACATAACCTGGGCGTTGTTGTTTGTATGTAGACTGCGACATACTTCCACAAATTTTCTAGGGATACCTAAGCGGAACATAATTTTCCAGAGCACTTCCCTGTCCACCGAGTCAAACGCCTTGGTTAAATCAATGAAGGCCATGTGAATTTCTCCTTGATGTTCGAGTGCTTTTTCTTGAAGCTGTTTAAGTGTGAAGATTAAATCCGATGTGCTTCGGTTTGGTCTAAAGCCACTCTGTGTTTCAGGAGGTAACTTTTCCATAACAGGTGTTAGCCTATTTGCCATCGCTTTAGTGAGTATCTTCCCTCCAACAGCCAAGAGAGCTATACCCCTGTAATTTCCACAGTCCGCAGCGCTCCCTTTGTTTTTGAAGAGGTCGATTAAAAGTGTATCACGAAACTCCTGCGGAGCTTGACCACTTTCCCACACGACATCAAACAGTTTTTTGAGGTAGGGTATGAGCTCTGACGACACAGCTTTAAAGATCTCAGCTGGGAGTGAGTCGACGACGGGAGATTTGTTATTTTTCAGCTGCCCAATGGCGGTTAAGATCTCTTCCGTCGTTAGTGGTGTATCTAAGTCTTCGAAGGTGTCATATTGAGGGATAAGATTTATAATATCGTGATCGGCTTGACTTTGCTGGTTAAGAATGTTAGAGTAGTGTTCTTTCCATCGGGGTTAAGTGTAAGAATAGCTAGATATACTAGCTAAACTTCGCCCTTTACTCAAGTTACTGTGTATGTTATACCTGTATCTTAGTGTAATAAAGACGTTTATTATTATTATTATTTCCTGGTCTTCTTTGAGGAGATTTCCATTTAAATCTTTAATAGGGCACATATTTTTCCGACTGGGGCCGTACACTGCTTTTACTCCTTGAAAGAAATTCCTGTAGTCGTGCGAATCGGCGTACCATTGAATTTCTCTGGCCTTGCTTGCCCACCACTCGTTCTTTATTCTTCTGATTTCGCGTTGCGTTTCATACTTAGATTGGGTAAAAGCTTCTGCTTTTGATGAGTCATTGGGGTGGTTGATAGCGTTTTGGAAGGCAATATGTTTGCGGTCAAGAAGTTCTTGTATAAAAGCTTCATTATCATTGAACCAGTCCTCCTGTTTTTTTTTACTTGCTGCAGTGCCAAGAATTTCCTCACTCGCACTTTTTAAACTGTCTTTAATTTGTGTCCAGGTAGCAGCGACATCTACAGAATTGGTTTCTTCTAGTGCACTCAAATTCTCTTGAACTTTTTGCTTTAGCTGTTCGACGGTTTGTTGGTCACGCAATTTACTAATACAGAGACGGAGTCTACGTTTTACTTGAGTTCTTCGGTGTTTGGGTCTCATAACAATTTTCATTTTAGAGACAACAGGATGATGATCGGTCCAACATTCGCTATCAATGCGCGCATTTGTAATTTGGACGTCCTTGAGATGCTTCCTACGTACGATAACATAGTCCAGTAGATGCCAGTGACCTGATCTGGGGTGACGCCAGGTGCCTTTAAATTTATCCTTTTGTCGGAAAATTGTGTTTGTTATAACTAGATCATGTTCGGCGCATTTAGTTAGGAGTAGTTGACCGTTAGCGTTCATGTTGCCCAAACCGTTCTTGCCTATGATGCCTGGCCAGGTGTCTGCATCTCTCCCTACTCTAGCGTTAAAATCGCCAAGAATAACGAGTCGTTCCGTTTTAGGTATTCTACAGAGGGTTTCTTCCAGCTGTTGATAGAAGCTTTCCTTGGTTTCGTGACTTGCATCCAGAGTGGGAGCGTAGGCGCTTATTAGATTTACCGCGTTGCCATCTGATGCTCATAGCGCAGCAGCATTAGACGCTCGGATAGGCCTTGTGGTACTTGTGTTAAGTTGGATACAAGTTGATTCCGAACGGCAAATCCTACTCCATGTTGTCTTCTTGAATTGGTGGGAAGACCTTTCCAATAGAAGGTGTAGTACTTTTCTGTGAGAGAGCCTTCCTCCAAAAATCGAGCTTCGCTGAGAGCTGCAACGTCAACATTGAGTCGGTGAAGTTCTCTATCTATTAGAGCAGTTCTTCTTTTAGGCCGATCGGTGCGAGTGCTCTCGTTCAAGAAACAAATTTTTTTGTAATTATCTATAATATTTAATTAAAGTCTATGTATCACTATTACTATTAATCGTACCTCCCTGAAAACAGGATTTTTCATTATTTTAAAACAAATTCCAACAGCGCATTGTTTTGAAATGCAGTATTTGTTTAACTGTTGTTATAAGTGTGGTGTCATAGTGGAATCCCTTCATAAATATTTATTGCTAAGCATATCCTCATTTTTAGCTCACTTGGCACATATGTTATGTATAAAGAATTTATAGATGTGTATGCAGCTCAAATGTATGTATTGGGTTTACTTCGGGTATTTATTTTACATTTGTACATACTGTGTTTAATCGAACCAATGCATCATTGCTCTAAAACCAACATAGCATATGAATGAACATGTAAGCCATTTTCCATATATACGAGACTTCATACAGAACAGAAAGGTTACTCAAATATAAAAATATTGTTACAGTACATCAAATAGAGTAATCAGAAACTTCTACACCAGAAGCAATATTCGACGCCTTTTCTGTAGCAGTTCTTTTGGGATTTAACATAATAGATCCGCAGTTTCCGATGACACTCGAGTAATTGCGTTCGAGGTTTGTTCTGTAAATTTTTCGCTTTTGCACCTTACTTTAGATAATAAACAAAATGTGTTCTTTTAATTGACTGAAACATTTGTATATATTCCAACGGAGCTTCTAAAGGAGACTCCATAAAAAGCTCTTTATTACTGACCTTTTTATGGAGCAATTCGCTTGCTATATTTGGCCATTTGATGGTAAAACTTTTTTAACAAGCTTTTTTTCGACTGCTTCGTAATTGTTTTTGTTAATTAAAGTTCTTATTAACAAGAATTATTTTTTAATACATATTTGAATTCATTCAATTTTATAGCAGAAGGAAATTTTATAAAAATATAAAATATAGGAATTATAAAATTCAAACCCATCTGCAAGTGCCTTATATAAATAAAGGCTCAACAAATTAAACCAAAACAGTTATTCCCCCATACGAGCGCTGAATTATATGATAAAATTTGCGTATTTCGTCTAACCACAGTTAGCAATAATAAAATACAATGTCTTGGAATGCTCCAATGCTACGAGGAAGATGCGAGGCCTTCTTCATACCGCAGGACGTCACTAACTGCACATCGGTTTTGACCTAGTCTTGGGTCTCGTCAGTGCAGTGTAAGTGATACCTTCAATACCCGGAGTTTGCATCTCATAGACACTGTTAAGTTCCACCGCAGTAGAGCGTAACTAGCGCCACCTCTCAGTAGTCTCGAAACAATCCAAATCGAAAATCCTGCTGTTTTGGTTTAATTTGTTGAGTTCTTTTTTATATAAGGCACTTGCAGATAGGTTGGAATTTTATAATTCCTATCCAGTCCAGTGGAAGTATAGTAACATAATTATTATTTTTTTTTTATTGAAATAGCCTTAAAATGTCATGAAACGTCGAGATTTGAAATTTGAGCGAAAAAAATATCTTGTCTGTCGATCTGTCTGTCTGTCTGTCTGTAACTTTTTTTTTGTGCGCACGTTTACTCTGGAGCCGTTTGTGATATTGACTTGAAATTTGGTACACTTATGTATAGTAACCAGATCTGGAACTAGATTATATTTTGATCTAATTCCGTTGAAGGGTTCGGGGGTAAATGGTGTAAATAAGGGTAGATGCAAAACAAGCAAGTAAGAGTCCATAAAATTGCAATTTAGGGCATGTACGAAAAGTTAAGGTCTCAAAAAAATTTTTTGGCATCAGCCCCCCCCCACTATCACCCCCAATACCGCCCCTACACTATTATGAAAAGGAGTAAAAAAATTAAAATGTGATTTAGAATATGTATAAAAACGCAACGTCTAAAAAAGTTTTTTTAGCGGTATCTACCCCTCTACCAACCCCATTGCCACCCCCACCTTATTATTAAAGGGGGTAAAAAAATTAAAATGTAATTTAGTGTGTATACAAGAACGAAACGTCTAAAAAATTTTTTTTAGCGGTAGCTACTCCCTTTACCACCCCCATTGCCACCCCCACCCTATTATTAAAGGGAGTAAAAAATTAAATTTGGATTGAGTGTGTGTACGAGAACCAAGGGCCTCTAATTTTTTTTTATATTAGCCACCCCCTCTACCACCCTCACTCTATTATTAAAGGGAATAAAATATTACTTTGGGATTTAGTGTGCATAAGACTTGGATACAAGTCAGCGGCAGCGGTTTTTTTTATAAAATTTCCTTCTGCTATAAAATTGCCTGTTCAGAGATTATTATCAATTTTATTTTCGACTTGGATTGTTTCGAGACTACTGAGAGGTGGCGCTAGTTATGCTCTACTGCGGTGGAACTTAACAGTGTCTATGAGATGCGAACTCCGGGTATTGAAGGTATCGCTAGCACTGCACTGACGAGATTCAAAACTAGATCGAAACCGATCGCATCTTCCTCGTAGCATTGGAGCATTCCAAGTCATTGTATTTTAGTGCTAACTGTGTTTAGACAAAATATGTAAATATTGCCATATAATTCAGCGCTCGTAAGGGGGAATAGCTGTTTTGGTTTAATTTGTTGAATCCTTATTTATAAAGGCACTTGCAGATAGGTTGGAATTTTATACTTCCTATATTTTATATTTTTATACATATTTGAATTGTTTAAATTATTTTTTTTACCACTAACCTGAGAAATCATCATTATTTACTCCATTCCTCTAATGAGAAGTAGTATTTCTCTCCCTAGGAAAAAATTATAATAAAAAACCACCTAGGTAAATAATGAAAAATTTTCTATATTTCCTTTCTTTATATCCTCCGACGCTACGCGCCCCAGGATATAAAACTGCTCGGTAAAAAATAGCTTACTTCTCAACCTAGGTATATAACGTAATATTCTCCACGATCATTATAGAATGTAATAATTCCAAAATCATTTTTAATAATAGTAAGTAAAAATTCTCACTCTTGAGATAGAATATTTATTCTGAAACACTTGCTTCTTATGTATTTTGCATGTACTGCCATTCTATAACAACTGCCAGAATGAATATTCCATAATTGTGCTCAACGAAATACATAGATTGCCGTGGATATCAAAACTGTCAGTGTCAAATATAAATGCGGCGCCTTGAGACAAGTATTAATTTAAATAAACAAAATGAGTGAAAAAATCAATAAATAACTTGTTTTGTTCAGACTTAATTGTTTTTTTTTACTAATGGTCGTGGAGAAAATACAGTCTGTTACTCGGTTAGAATGAAAATTCGATCTACTCGTATCGAATTTTCATTCTAACCTTGTTACAGAATATACTATTCTATATTTAAAATTATGATAATTTTGGGTTTTCTTTTGAATTTTAAAATATGCAACTACTAAACAACAAAGTCATTGCTTACCTATTTTACAACACAATTATTTCTAAGTTGTTAATTAATTGATGGAATTCTAAAAACTAACAATTTTAGCGATAATCATAACTAACTAATTTGAAGTGATAAAACAGTTCTACAAAACAGTGGAATAATATATTGGTTGTTCCATTTGAAGAAACGAAGTCATAGATGTTTGAAGATTGGCAAGTTGTTACCCATGTACATACACTTATGGACAAAATTGTCGAATATATAAAATTTTCCCAATTCTTTTGTATTTATAAATTTTAATGAAAGAAACGCATTACACAAGAAAGAAATACTTTATTTCACACATTTTAAGTAAGTTTTCATTAGCAGAAAATGCAAAAAAAAAATTAATGCAAATTATTATAAAAATTAAGGATAATTAGTTTCAATTTAAATGCTACCACGTTAAGCAAATTAGTCTTTTGATTTAAATAATAGGGCATGGTTAATAACGAGTATTCCCACATCGAGCTCTAATGGCTGCTTGCATCCTTCTTGACATACTACTAATTAGATTTTGAATGTATTCTTGAGGAATTGCATTCCGTTCATATTGTGCTGCAATTAGAAGTTCTTCTAGGGTATTTGGAACAGGATTTCTTTGTCGTATACGACGTTTTACCTGATCCCACATATGTTCTATGGGATTCAAGTCTGGACTATACGGTGGCCATTCTAATCTTTGAATCTGGACTGCATCAAGGTAATTAGTCACTGTGCCAGCTGCGTGGGGTCGAGCGTTATCGTGCATAAATACGAACCTATCGTATACAATGTGGCCCACATATGGCAAAACATGATCTTGGAGAATGTTTTCGATATACCAGTCACTAGTCATTCGTTCAACGACTTCCACGAGTTCGGTGCGTCCTTCCCAACTAATACCTCCCCAAAGCATTATGCCGCCACCTCCAAAACTAACAGTTTGTACGAGATTGCAACTAGCGTATCGTTCCCCAACTCTTATATAGACATGATTTCGTCCATCTGGCTTCCATAACTGTATTATGGTTTCATCAGTGAATAGAACATTTTTGTAATTCTCGATATTCCACTGAATATGTGCTCTGGCAAATTGTAATCGACGAGTTTTGTGATTTTGGAAAAGACGTGGAACTTTGGCAGGCCGTCTTGGCTTTAAACCTAACTCTCTTAATCTTCATCTAACCATTTTCGAGATAACATTCAGTTGTCTTACATTTAATAACTCAGTTTTGAGATGTGTGGATGCCAATGTGCGATTTCGGGTAGAATTAAGTATCAAAAAACGGTCATCAGTTGCTGTTGTGCACCTATTGCGCCCTTGGCCGGGTCGTCGAACAAAATTTCCAGTCTCTTGAGACCTTTTTGAAATATTCGATACTGTAGATTGACCTCTCCTAAGACGTCGTGCGATATCTTTTTGTCTATATCCTTCCTCATATAGAGTTACAATTTGTGCCGCTTCAGCTTCACTGCAGTATCTATTTGGTGGTATATTTTTTTCTTAAATAGAGGTAAGAACAAATAAAAATCACCAATACTTACTTTAATTCACTACAAATAACTCAATTCACTATAATTCTTGAAATATGTAAAGAATTTTCAAATGACAAAACGCGCGTTAGAAAATATACGCCATTAAAATTAACTAAACGTCAAAATATTTTAAAACAATTGAATATATTCACCTACTAGATGAATAACATCAGTACATATATAAATTTACAACGACGATTTGAAACCATATTCAACTAATAGTGATAACAAAAAATATTCGATAATTTTGTCCGTGAGTGTATAAAATTCCCTCTACATATAAATAAACGTTCACTTCTTCTTAGATATTTTACCATTACCATTACTATAAAAAGATCTTTATTAATTTCTCTATATACATTTCATTATCTAATATCTTATTAATCTCATTTATTTTACTTTACAATTAGGAAGTACCCTACGTGCTACAAAATGCAATAGCATCGAAACGACGGCAGATGGCGGATGTTACGCCTTGAGAGTTCAGTACTAGATTTTTAATTGATCAGATTTAATCACATCTCTTGCCCAAGGTTAAGCTTCTTTTACATGTTCAATCCATTAGTTACAATTTCAACTTTACGCTGTTTTATCCGGGATATAAATTACTGGTGCTTATACAGGAAACAAACAAAAGATATTTTTAGTAATTTTTATCTTTGCACCTACCACAGTTTCCCTTAACTATTATTAACAAAAATTATTCGATGAAATTTGTGATACACAATTTTCACATAATTTTCATATTTTTTGCAGTAACTTGGCCACGCTGCAGAATTTTAAAATTAAAAATTAGCATTAGACGTAAAATGACAGTGTCATATAAAAAATTCCGCCTATAAGCTGTGCATTTCACAATATTTAGAAATAGGCAACAAACGAAAAATGTTCTCAATAAAAGTTATAACTTTTTTTGAAAACATTTTTTCATATTTCTTATGATAAGTAAGATTTTGTCTTTATACAGTTCAAACCTACGTAATTGCATCCTCAAAAATTATGTTAACTTTACGAGTAATTCCAAATTTAACAGTATTTTTGAGAGTTCAAAATCATACCCAACAATTGGTAACGCATTTCTTTTTGAAATATAATCATTTGTCAGAACATTTTCTCTATTTCTTTGATCGAAAAGAAGATTATTCATATTTCAGGCAGCAGCCACATTTAATAACAAAAATAAATGATAGTGAGTAGTAGGCCAGTCATTACGGACTTCGATAATGGAAAGTTCGACAATAATTGCAAAAGTTTTTAAATTTTGAGACAACATTGGAGAAGGTAAAAATATAACAAATCCAGTTTTGCACCCTTTTCCGCCCCCGGAACATTTTTACTTAATTAACAAAAAACGCAAATTTGTAATAATTTCTTGAAGAATATTCCAAAGTTTATGCAAACTTTGGAGAACATTTTAATAATTATTAGACGTCTTCTGTCAAGTTTGCACCCTGCTACAATGACCGGAACGTTGCAACCCGCTTGTAGTTTTGCATAACTTTTTTTATTCTGGAAAATTTTTTTCACAATATTTTTATCTAGCACAGCCGTGACCATGGTAAATAACAACTATTTGCAATGTTCCGCTCATTGTAGCAGGATGCAAACTTGATAGAAGATGTCTAATAATCATTCAAATGTTTTCCAAAGTTTTCATAAACTTCGGATTTTTTTTCAAAAGTTATTACAAATTCACGCTTTTTGTTAATTTAACAATGTTTTGGGGGGCAGAAAAGGGTGCAAAACGGGATTTGTTATTTTTTTACCTTCTCCAATGTTGTCTCAAAATTTGAAAACTGTTGCAATTTTTCATACATACCTTTTTTACTCTAATGACTGGGGTATAGATCTTGTCACTATGATTGCTGTGTTGTAAGTTGTTGTTACCGGGATTTAGTTTAAAGGAATATATACTATCGAAATTATTTTTAACCTACTACATCATTACATAATAACAAAATTTTATACATTATATTTAAAATATATATCGCTATAATATTCCTTCCCTTGAATATGTATGATAAGAAATTAAATGCACATAAATTTATTTCAAATAACAAAACAGGAGTCGGTTCTAGCGACATACAAACTTAGCAATCAAAGGACATGCTCCAAGTAAAAGACGATGTAATCCAAATTTGTATTGGCACAAAAATAAAAAAATTACAACAAAAACAACAAATTTAAAATTTAGTGTACTCAGCTTTCTATAAATTGAGCCCTAAATTCGTATTATGTTTCCTTTTTTCTCGTCTACTATTCCTAAACTTCTAATATATTTCCTTTTTACTCAAATTGCTATTTTTCTTCCATCTACTTTCAATTAATAATTTTCTCTTCTTAATATTCTCAAAATTGTCTGTGCTTTTTCAAAATTAAAAATTGTTCTTCCCTTCAAATTAATAATTTATTATCCTTAGTTCCGCTTTTTTCACAACCATCTTTTTTTTAATAAAACACTAGCATTAAAATTTTGTCATTTTCAATAACTTTAAAACAATCGTACCAACACAAATTTACATTACCCGTCAATTGATACTGAGCATAACCTCAAATTGCCAGCCTGACATATCTACTGGGCCGTCAAAATGACTTAACTTAAAATTGTGACATAACTAATCATAAATATCAAACTATCAACTGATGACATAACTGTCAGAATTTACAAATATTAACGAGTTTGCAACTTTAATACTTCTGATAATAATATTTTGAAAGAAATAAACGTTATTATGAAACATTGAAGGTAAATATTATATCAATATGCGTCTGGTCGATAGCCGAGTGGGTTAAGGCGTGAGGTGGTACCAACTATACCTTTCTCTAATCCTATCCACCTTTCGCTAGTTTTTCATACCTTTGAATCACCTTTAATCCTTTCCTGTCCCCCTCTTCTTTTCTGTTTGTGTATTTTTGTAGCGTTTGTTTTTCCTTCGTTTCTTTTTGTACATTTTTGTCTCTAAATTCATTTTTCCCATCATTAATCTCGTAACTGAACGAAAACCATTTTTGTATAAAAATTTTGTAAACTCACAGTTTAGGCCAGCCCTGCGCAGCCCTTCGTTGGAACATTTCGCGGAAGGCACTTTGTTCAAGTTGTGGTGTCAGCGTCCGATGCGAAATTATAAAAAGTGAAGTGCGCTAGTTACTCTAAAAATTGTGTTCATTGTTCGGTTGTGTTAAGCTTATTTTTTTGCATACTAAATCGTATTACCTATTTTATTTTTAAGTTTTAAAAAAGGAGTCTAGGTTTTTATATTGCTTTAATTGTCGTTTTCGCTGAACCGGACTGTTCCACCCGATCATGCAATCCGCCACCGCGTCAAAGTGGTGGTTGCACGATCGGTCCCGGTTCAGACTCTGGGGAGGCAACTCTTGTGCCTTTTAAAATATTAGCACAAGCCTTGGCTTCTGGAATTGGGGATTGTCTAATTTCTGTTAAGTTTATTTATTATTATTTATTTATTAATATATTGCTATGATATTCGCCTGGATTACGTTGAAATATCACAGTACATAATTTCTAAATTTAAATCTCAAAGTCGAAAGTTCGGAGTCATTAAAAGAAACACAATTCTAGAAACACAAACAATAAAACAAATTCAAATCAAACTGAACAGTGTATTGCGAGAGCAATATTCAGTACCAATAAAAGATAAAATTCCCTATCTAGCTAAATAAAATAAACACGACATTAGAATAAAATAATTTGGAAACAATTAAGTTAAAATAAAATTTGTTTATAAAAATGAAATAAATTGTCGAAATTTGTAATTTAAAAAATTCTCAATTATTTCCAAAATATGAAATGGTGAACATAAAATTTAGATAAAGTTTATTATAACTTTTTGGTTAGCGTAGCTCAATATAATTTCCAACCGCGCAGTATCACTTATTTGCGATATTCAGCTGCTATCTCCAAAGCTCCTTCACAATTCAAATGGTGTATCGGTTCCACCAGAAATCGTTTTCTGGGCCTTAAAAGAATTTATGATTAAACTCCTTTCTTCTACTTGTCAAAATCTTGAAAACTCGTTTTTCTGGTTCTTTCTTGTCAATTCTTTAGCGCTTGTCTTCCTTCTGGTTACTTATCTTCAATTAAACCAACGACAGTCTATTTTCTCTGTTTTACTCCAATATTCATCTAGTCGGTATGGTTTTAGAGAGGGTTACTCTTCGCTATATAAATTTTTACTTTCTAATATGGATAAGAAAAAGAAATGTGAATGTTTATTTTTTGATATATCCAGAGCATTCGATACGATGAATCACGAAATGCTACTTAACAAAATGGATGCCTGTGGAATAAGAGGAGTACCTAACTCTTGGGTAAAATCCTATCTCAGTAACCGTACTCAGAGAGTTGAAATAAAAGTGTATGACAAATTGTATCAATCTGATGCCCAATTAGTACCAACAGGTGTTCCCCAGAGTAGTACATTAGGTCCAATTCTTTTTTAATCTTTATTAATGATCTGCAAGATAGTTTTACAGTAACACATGATTTTCACGTCACTCAATTTGCCGATGACGTGGCAATTGCGTCGGCAGCCGACAATTTACAGAATATTTCATTTAAAGTAAATAGATGTACTACATTAATGAACAACTACTGTAATAAATTCGGTTTAAAACTTAATAGTTCAAAGACTCAAATGCTTATGTTTACCAAAAATACTCCCGATTATAGCCTACTGACGAAAATCAACAATCAATCTATAAAAAATAGTGAATGCGTCAAACTACTAGGCATAACGGTTGATCAAAACTTAAATTGGTTTAAACATATTGAATCGGTATCGAAAAAAATATCTGCTAAATGCTATATTGTTTGGCAACTTCGTGCTTATGTAAATTTAGAACTGCCGAATTTACTACTTTGCACATATAGAGTCATTATTAAATTATGGGATTCTTTGCTGGGGAAACTCTAGTAGACTTAATGATCTATTCGTAGTCCAGAAAAAAATAATTAGAGACATTATGCTCAAAAATTCCACCTACTCATGTAGGGACTTGTTTGTTTCACTTAAAATAACACTACCTGCTTTATATTCTGTCATGCTGTATATTTGTCAAGTCTAATATTGATCAATTTACTCATTTTTCAGATCGCAATATACAATATACCCTGAGAAATACAACAACATTTTGCTTCCTCAACATAATTCATCTGCAGTTAGTAATGGTGTGACTGTTATGCCTATTAAAATATATAATCGTTTACCTAATTATCTAAAAGAAATACCTACAGCAAAATTATTCGAATTAATGTTAAAAGAAAATCGTTTTACTCTATAGACGAATTCTTTAGCATTACCATTTAACCCATTTAATTTGTTTAACACTATTTACTTCTTTAATTATTGTCTTTGTCCCTTATATTTTATCTCTGTATGGTTTGTTCTTATATATGTTTTACACATTGTTTTTTTTGTTTATATTTATTTGTTTATATATTGACTATGTTGTTATCAACTTATTAGTGTATTTCTGAATTTTGACGATTTTTATATACATGTAATGCATGTCAACTTAAAAATAAAGATTATTATTATTATTTTACTTTCTCCAACATTTTTCATCCCTTTATTTTTTTCAAATTTCTTGTTCTCCATATCCTTTGTCAACCTCCAATTTTCAATTTTTCCACAATCTCCTTTACATTTTCTCAAATAATAAAATAGCAGATACCAACATGAGTCTTTCATGATATCAACTTAACAAAACGAATTGGTTCTCATGTGCCTTTTTTTCAGCTTTATCACTTTCCCGCGCAAATTAAATTAAAAACATCTACTTAAACATACTAAATGCGTTAACAGTTCGATATGTTATTAAACGTTTTAGTAATTAGTACAACAATAATGAAGTGAATTTAAATAAAATAACTGATTCTAATTACCATTAAATTATGTTATAAACATCTCTATCTATCTTTATGGCTGAAATATAAAAATTGCATATATTTATAGAAAATATCTGCATTCTATAAAATGCTTTGATATTTTATCCAACAGAACAAAGAAAAGAAAACAGAAAATATGCATGTAACTCTTTGCTCAGAATAAAATAAAATGCATTTTGTTCACAATACACAACTCAAATTGACCTGATGTGTTCTTTAGCTTAAGTATAGGTAAAATCATATCAATATATGTATATTAAATCACATTGATTTTAAACAAATTGCAACTTAAAATACTTGCCATTCACTAGTGAATAAAATAACAGAGTAACTACCAGTATAGAATCAATTCTTGGAGTATAAATGAGATGGTATTATGATGTACAGGTGAACTTATTATTATATTTCAATTTTTTTAAATCTGGTCTCTTATTGGAACTGCGTCATATGAGATATTTACCACCCAGTAGCTACTATAACGTTAGTTTTCCACATCAAAAATCTCAGGATGATAACACCAACATACGACACACTAAGACACTTTATAAGACAGTGCACTGGTGATAATCTCAGTTTACGAGCATGTCGCAATTTATAGAGAGTTACTGAAACGTTCACCGAAGTTGTTGCTACTAGAGTTTAACCTGGGGAACCATTATTTATGATTTTATGGAACTCTTGCTTGTCTGAGGTAAAAGTATTTTAGTGAAATCTTTATAGAAGAATTTCATACATGCAAAATATAATTAATATATTTTTTAAGCACATATAAGAAAACTCGGAGAATGAAATGATTTTTCTTAAATGTAAATGTAGGATACTAAAACCTTTATAGCTTAAATGTTGAATGTTCCAGTGTTAATTTAATGAAAATTTGAAGGAATGTTTTTTAAAAGTAATGTATTATGCTTATAAACTAAACATGTTTCTTTCTAAGCGGTTTTTAGGATATTAACAGGCGGTATTTGTTTTGGGTTGAGTGAACCGGGTAGTATAGCAGATTTTTAGCTTAATCGTTACACTGAAAAAGTTTTGTAATTAAATTTTCAATAAGATGCAGTTGGTTGCGAATCCAAAAATTCATTTTTGTTATTGCAAAAATAGTAAAAATCGCAAAAAAAAACATGAAATAGCAAGTTACTTGCGGATTTTTTTTCAAATACTTATATTATATATAGGACCTTCATACTTGGCTAAAGAAAATTTTTTAATATAACAAATCTTCTCACCCAATTTCATCAAGATCGGACTTTTAGTTTTTGCATAATAATTTCGCAATCTAAACTTCGTTTTGAAAATTTGCAAATTTTTAAAATGTTGCTGAAGCTAAACTAAAGCATTTAGAAAGTTGGAAATTTTTGAACATATAAAATAGCACTCAAGTTTTCAAATCCATTTTGAGATATTAAAATCCGTTAATTAGGAGAGCCTAGGGAAATGTTTAAAAATTTGACAAATTTTTTCCTTATAAACAAATTCAATAACTAAAAATTTTCAAAGTGTAGCGTACTTACCCACAATTAAGCACGGAAATACAACAATCGTAAAACTAACAAAGGCTATATATACCTTTAAGGCAAAAATGCCGATAGGCTGAAGGCAGTAATGACCAACTATAATAGCCAACCATAATTTGGAAATTATGCTCATTTACCCATCCCTTGAGAGGTATACGAGAGACCGCCGAAATGCACGCAAAAGAGGTCAGTCATGTTTCTGGTCTCAAACAATTCACTTCGTGTATTTAAACTTAAAATTCGTAACCACTTTTTGTTAAAGTTTTGTTTAATAAATAAGTCCTTCTGAAGAACATTTAATTAGTTGTACCCACACAACACAAAGGGTTTTTATTTTTAAAATATATTTTAAAAGTACTCGGAAAGGCGCTTCTTTAAAAAAAAGCACGTTTATTAGAACCGGTGTTATAATAGACCAAAATTGAAATCAATTTATTTCCTTCTATATTATTTTGTACTGCTTTAGGTCTCTAATATATTTTTTAATTTTTTCTAATCTCCTAGATTTCCAGTCTGGAGTATGGTTGAAAGTGGGAAAGCTCTGGTACTGCAGTTCAGGACCCAATTGTCTCGTAGAGCAGTCTAGATATCTTTGGCAATTTATTCTTGCAAGACGGCGTTTGATTCAAAGGAAGTTTATGTTCAAAGATTGTAGAATAGTTTCCAATCTATTTGATTGAGTAATTAATACAAAATTGAACGCCTTAACAATAGCAGAGAAATATTATCAAACCATACGGGTGGATTCGATTTTAATTTTGATTTTAAATCGATAAAAATCGCGTTTAAAATGTAGTAATAATCGGAAACGTAAATGCAAAATTACGTAAAAGTAAAAATGCTAAAAGACTTCTAAGTGCTGCCAAAAATAACTGCTAGTAAGACTGCTAAATAAGACTGCTTAAATACTACTAAATATGTAAGTCTGCTTAATACGTAAAAGTAAATGCTGAATTGCAAACTATATAAATTGTCAAAAATTAAACACAAAAGAATATTTTATTACCATGTGGTAACATGTAGTATTTTAATTGCTTATTGAATTTAAAAAAATTAACTTTAATTTATTTTAAGAAATGAAATTGCATTGCGTTGAAAATTATTGAAATTTAATTGACTAATAAATAAAATTTATCTGGTAGTGTTAAACACAAGGAAATGTGAATATGAATGTAATATAAATTACTGAGGATCTCACAGTTGAACGTCTGTTGTGTAAATCAGATCAAATTCGGCAATCAAGTGATCACTTCGTGATTTTAACTAATAAGGTAAACTTTTTATATTATGATCTAAAATATGGTGTCAATATACAAACTTGAAAAATAAATTTTACTAATAACATTGAAAGCTGCAAAATTGCACGAGTGTTGCCATCTGTTGATGGGCGACTTAAGAGCACAACCTGGTTTCTTTTCTAGTTAGATTTCGTTACACAAACAAATTACAGAACCGATTAATAGAATCGACAAAGGGAATCTATAACATCTAAATAAAAGCTTGACAGTGAATAAATGGCATTTATTGCATATAACTTAAGAGCGAACTGTCCTAATAGATATTAAATTGTTTACAACTGTTTCATGAGGATCCAGTAAATACATTACATTATATAGTATATACTATATAACAGGTGAATGAAAAAGTTTCAGAGGTAAATAGTATAACAATTTGTACATAGTAAACAAAGTATAAAAATGAAATATAAATGAATGTAAATGTTTTGCAGGCTTGGCATAGATAATTGGTTCTGAAGTGCTGTAACAGAGATACATAATAGTGTTAAAAAAAGTACATAAAACAATGTGAAATAATTTAGCAGTTATACTGAGAAAATTCCTGATAGTTGAAACAGTCTCACTTACTTACAAGTAAAATACCAGCTATTATATAAAGTTATTAAATGGGCATAGGCCATACAACACTACGATACTTAACAGTATCTAACACTCCATAAACTTATGCAACAATTTTTTCAATAATTTAACACAGTTTTTGTGGGTGCATTTAATATTAATATTAATAGAAGAAGCTAATATTCCAACAATAGTAAAATCCGATAATAATAAACCAGCTAAAACGATCATCTGAAGAAAAAATTATAGAAGATATAAAGAGATTATATCTTATACCTCACTTTCGACATTCAATTCTCGAACACCTGAAAGCGTAGTCTATAATTAATTTCAGAGCGGCTATTGTTTAGGCTCCTTGGAATGACAGAACGCTAGATGAAAGAACAGCGAATTTCAGATAGGCCAGCCTGATAAAAAGTATCTCTTTGATGAAATATTACCTTTTCCAGGAGAATGGGGACATCATTAGGATTTTTTATTGCAGACAGCTAGAACGAATACGGCAAAGGAGGAATGAAATATGTATTTATTTTATCTCATTGATCGTTTTAAGTTTTTACTGCTCTGTATTGTATGAAGGTATTGGAATATTCCAGCAATGCGGTATGGTAATAGCATGAATTGAGTAAAACGACCAGGATAGTTAAACTTTGGGACGAATCGATTTACTTCTTTAAAAACTATATTCGCGGTATTACGTTCTAGGGAAATTTTTCACTTTTGTTTTTTTTTTAAATATGCAGCAGGCATTCTGTCTAATATATTAAAGTTAGATTTATTACTACTCCAATAAAATAATACAATTGTAAATATTTTTTCGTTTTTAATGGTAGTATTTTAACAAGTATCCGCAAATAATATTGTAATAAAATTTAGGGATTCATTCCAAAAGAGAGTCAAAATTAGGTAACTTCCTTAAAAACTGCATTAGAACTACAACAAAATGAATATACTTCAGATAGGAGAAACCACTTATACAATACGAAGAAAATTTTATAGCAACATGCGACTGGAGGAAATATATGAAGTTTTTCCATGCTCACGGACTAGTAAAGTTAGTACAAGTTTAACTAGTGAGAAGATATTATAAATAATATTGTAAATTTTAGATATTGAAATAAGTATCCGCAAGTAATATTGTAATAAAATTTAGGGATTCATTCCAGGAGAGGGTCAAAATCAGTCAATGAACATACTTTAGGTATGGGAAATACTTATATAATACAAAGAAAGTTTTATAGCAACATGCAACTGCAGGGAATAGATGAAGATCTTCCATGCTTGCGTACTACTATTTGTTCAAGCAAAATAATATATTGAAGAATATATGTATGTCTGGTCGATAGCCGAGTGGGTTAAGGCGCGAGGTGGCAATCGCGATTAATCACATGGACATCGCACCACCGGGTTCGAATCCTGGCTCCGACTCTGGCACTGTCGGAAGAAATGGTTGTATGTCCGCGTTTTTTCAATATGTAACCCCCTTCCGCACAAACCCTGGCTTCTGGAATTGGGGGTTGTCTAATTTCTGTGGTGTTTATTTATTATTATTTATTTATTTATGTAAAAAATTACAATGACAACTATTGACAGCTGCTTACTTTGCTTTTTTCATGTTAAAATTGCTCAGCCAATTTTCTGTAACTTAAAACTAAACATATAATGCTCCGGGCTTTGGAAGCATTGGCTTTTAATAAAATCAATATGCATGACAATGGTAATTAAGCTAGAAATACAAATAAAATTTAAAGAAACAAATCACTAAAATACTCTATGACTATTTAATCAAGTATCTATTGCGAGTGGACACACTTTCACTGCAGAGCGTTTTATGACTCCACTTGTGGTATCCATTGACACTATAGTCCCACAATATTGTCGCTTCCTGGATGAAGTTCAACTATGCGTCCGATGAGCCATTTGTTATCTATGACCAGAGCCATGTATCCAATAAGTACATTGTCCATATTATTGTTCCATTTGACACGCTGTTGTAGCTGGGTTATTTCCTGGACTGGACCATCTTGCCCAAAAGTGTTGTTTGAGTTGCTGCAGATGTTGAAACTGTTGCGTAGATCAGAATGTAGTATTGAATTAAAGGATTGTCCAATAAGGAAATGAGCAGGAGTGAGTACTTCAAGGTCATTTGAGATCGGTTGCCAAAGAAGTTAGAGGTCGAGAATTGAGTATACCCTCAATCTGAGTTATAGTTGTTTACAGAGTATTTGACATACATTTGATATGGTGTTTCGCAGACTTTATCGCCGCTTCCCATACTCCACCCATGTGTGGAGAATAGGTGGGTATAAAGTGCCAATTCGCATGTCATTTATGTTCTAACTGTTGTGTTAAGTTTTTACTACATTCTCAAGAGAATATAGTAAAATTGCATGTTAGCGCCGACAAAATTACTGCCATTGTCGCTGTATATGTGCGATGGTATACCTCGACGCGAAGCGAAACGTTGAAATGTTTCTAAAAATGCCAGCATGCTTAGTTCCGTGACCAACTCTAAATGAACCACTTTCGTGGCAAGACAAATGAATAGACTAAGTTAGCATTTCAATGCTTTGCAGCCACGACCTTTTCTATCCTTTTTCATGAATGGTCCTGCATTATTACATTAAATTATTACAAAAAGGAGATGTTGGAGTTACGCGAGCAGTCGGTAAGTTACACATAAGGGGAACATTGAATTTAGGGTTATAACGGGAACAAACAAGGCATTTCCGTACGATTAGTTTTGCTAAATTTTTTCCAGAGATTGGCCAATATATTTCTCCGACTGCTGCTAACAGTGATTGGACACCACAGTGTAGAAGTTTGAAATGTTCATGCCTAAATATGAGATGAGTTAAGTGATGCCTTGATGACAGAACAACGGGATGTTTTTTATGGAAGTTATAGGAGGAATAGTTTAATCTACCACCTACCCGTATGATATTATCGAATTAGACTGCGTAAACTCATGGCAGATTCGAACTTTATATCGTGAATATTGAATATCGATTTAATATGATTATGAACCATTAACCATTTGTTATTGAATCTTTCGTTTAGAAGAATATTCCATGCAAGTTCATAATTTTCAGCTGAAAAATCTATAGATTTTATGCACTGAGCCACAGATGCTTCTAAAGATGACCTAAGATAATGAAATTTTGAGATAGGTTTTATATAATCGCACTCATGAATTAATGATGTGAATAAATCATGAAATTTTAGCCATCGCTCATATATACCACCAAACTTTGGTAATTCGATTATTGACAATTTAATTCCTGAATTAAAGTTATGGTTTTCATGTATGTTACTATTGGAAGCGGAGTTAACATTTTTAATATTATTTTGATTGCCAATAAAACTAGGTAAAGTGTTTTTTGCATCGAATAAAACACCAAAATATCAACATTTTCTTTTCAGAGATGTCAAAACTTTTATCCTCAATGTTTTCAATTTGCAACTGTATATCGTTAAATTCTGCTAACAAATTAGCTTCTATTTGAGAAATACGTAACTCTAATTCTGTTATATTATTCTTTTCCGGTTCGGAATTTTTTAAGTCGTTTAGAAAGTTTGAAAATCGAGTTAATATTGCCTTTTTGCTACGGTGTAAAGCAATTCTGATTCGAATTTTTTAAATTAGTATTAAATTCACGTAATAACAAAAAATTCTACAAACATAAATGCAAAGAACTCAGATAGATGGGTAAACAATAGTTATAGTATTAGGAATATATCTTGTCATGTGCTCAGTTAAAATGTATTTAAGTCGATAATTAGCTACGGCGTCCACTCTCTGATTGTTTTCCTTTTTGCCACCGCTTACCTCTGCGATCTGCTTTGGTCGGGTGATATCTTGTTGACAGTTACTGTAATTGCAGTACACTGCAAGTTATCCGGCTCGAAGGACCAAATGTTGGGGCCAAGACTTTTGATTGTTTGCCATTTAGCAAACTGGCCTTTTATTTCTTGCTATTCCGTGCTTCAATAGCAATTGCACCCCTTGGTAATAGCTTACTGGTTGTGGACTGTATGTATGATTGATTAAAACTATTTGTTCAAGCAAAATGATATATTGAAGAATATCAAAAATTGATATTGAAATAAGTATCCGCAAATGATATTGCAGTGAAACTTGGGAATTCATTCCTTAAAATCTGCATTAGAATCGCAGCAAAATGAATGTATACTTGAGGTATGGGGGAGTACTTATAAAATAGGAAGAAAATTTTATAGAAACATGCGACTGGAGGAAATAGGTATAGATTTTCCATGCTTACGAATTAGTAAACCAAATACTAGTTTTACTAGTGAGAATATATATTAAATAATATTGTAAATTTAGATGCTGAAGTATCCGCAAGCAAAATTGTAATAAAATTTGGGGACGCAACGCACTTTGGCAGACTGAGATACCGCGTCTATTTAATATTTTACAGAGAGAAAAAGTAGCGCAAGAGGATGTTGTGGTAAATGAAAGTATGGCTAGAGAGGTTTTGGGGAAAATGGGTATACAGTTTTTATTCGAAAAAAAAATTAATTCAGCAAACAGTAATTGTGGGCGCTTCCTAAATATTTTTTGATTCTACGGAAAAATGATATGGATCCTCCTGTCTCTGATACATTGACGAGAAATTTGAGAACTACCTTATACAATTTTCACTCTAAGCAATATGCAAAAGCCTTCTCCATAAAATTCTTCATCTTAATCTGTTGTTTTAAAAAGTTTGATAATATTGGAGTAATAAAGTTGGATTATCCAAAAACCCTGATCGTTTCAACCCTTCGCTGAGGGGTGAACATAGAGGGACCTTTCAAAAAATACGATTTTTCCTCAATTAACCTCTCCACAATAAAATTGTGAGAGGTTACTAAAATTGGTTCAAAAACGAAAATTGAGATACCATCAAATCTTTACGTTTTGAGGTCCTAGGAACCCAAAAAAGTGGTTTTTGTCTGTGTGTGTGTATGTGTGTTAGCACGATAGCGCCGAAACTACTGAACGGATTTGAATGAAACTTTGCATGTGCGTTTCTTTAGTGCCCCAGAAGATCTATTGGTTGAGATCGGATTACGTTTAGTGCCATTTTGAGGCAACAAGTTGTTTATTTTATAATTACTTTCAATTTGTAATGGAACCATTGAAAAGCAGTTAAAATTCTGATTTCAACGATATATCACACTTCCACCCTTTCGATTTGGTTTCCGTGAAAAAAATTAAAAACAAAGCAAATATGAAGCATAGATCATCGCATTTCGCATGACATGAGCGATCGGATTGCAATGAGCAAATTTTGACGGTTGTCATTGTCATCGTTTGTCATCCGATAACGTTGGTGTCATGTCATGTTAATAAAATTTCAGCATATTTGTAACTTTTAGTGGATTGTCATAAACTTTAAAGGTAGATGTAACAATATCAATATCATATGCTTTCTGTACCTTCATTGGTGAATTTATTATAGATTATCACTTTACCAATTTTCAGTTTGTTACTTTACAAATCTGTAGTATTTAGGATAACTAGACTTTCTTAGTCGTTCAAGTGATGTTAAAGTTGTTAATATCCTAATAGAAGCGATAATGTAGGTAATAACTCGCATAGATGATTGTAAATTCATTAAGTTGAGGGTTTTTTTAATGCCCCAGAAGATCTGAAAAGGTTTTGGCTGAGATCGGATTACGTTTAGTGCCGTTTTGTCACACAATTTAATGCTCTTTTCGGCTTCAAAGATTCACCGAGTGGGGAGGTTCCAGCCGCTTGCAGTAGCTGCCGATTATTTTTACAACAAACTGATGAGTTAAAATCTTTTCATCTATGCATTCTAAACACTTTTTTACTCTAGGCATTTTTCATCGAAATTAATAAAAATCGCGTTTTTATATGAATCCTTAAAAACGAAAAAAGTGGAAGGGTTAATTGATGATTGATTCTGATACAAAATGGCATGCTAATAATTTCTTTCCCTTTTGTGTATGAGGTAAAAATCAATACTAATGGAGATTTAGCGTTTTGAAAATGTAATTTTCTGACTACCATGATTACCTACGAGGACAGAACGACGGGGTTAAGGACTAATATTTTGAAATTACGTAATCTTAGGCAAAAACGTATTTTAAATATATTTTTAACCATCATATTTTTCTTAAAAAGTAATAGAAACAGTGTAAATATCTTTTGTTCTTAAAAAACTTTTACGAGGACTCCTTTAACCCTTCCACAAAATTGACGGAGGGAGGAATTGGGAGGATGTACAAGGGGTCCAATGAGGCCTAAGTACTCTGGTGCAATAATTTATATTGACCACCCTCCCAATCAATTCCAGATTCGAGATATAAACTCTATGGGCCTAAAAAATGATTTTCACCCCTTTGGTAGCCAAAAACATTTTTATCAAAACAAAATAGTGCGCTTTTCCGTCTTTTGAACCAGATTTAAACTATTTTTTAAGGGTGTATATCCATTATTACTGATAATTTGATAAAAATAGACACTGTTAGTAATGTTTTCATATTTTCCCTCAACAGTTTGTAGTGAAAATTTAGGAAGAATCACATTTTTTGGGATGTCACTCTATGTTCATGTGAACGATTCATCTTTTGGAGTCTGAAGGACTTTTAATATATTTCAAAAGTGAATGTTAACGTTCACAAAATTAGGGTTCAAGATGACTGTTTCAGACGGAGAATAATATGAAAATTTATACTTACTGTTCATTTTTGCTTAACTGCTGCTCTAATGGTATCTATTGGACGTCGTAACACTATAAACCTGACACTGGATGTACTAACACTTTCTTAAAATTATACCTGAAAGGGAATTTTTGTTAGAAAACACAATTAAAAGACAATATAAAGTTCAAAAATATATATTGAATCTTCAAAAAATTTATGTTTTTTACAACAAGTTTTAAGAAATATGTTTAACAAACACTAGTCTGGCCCGTGTGCAACACATGGTGAGGAGCGGAACGATTCATAATGTACCAACTACCATTTAAAATGCAATTTTGTGAGCTAACGATTACACAAAAAGTTTCAAGAAAAGTTCAATGTTTCTGAAATTTGGTGGGCTTTTGCTTGCCTGACTTATTCACGTATTTGTATTTCGATAACAATTTTGGTCGCTCCTCAGAGCTTGAAAATGCTTGAAGCGCTACTACTTCGAATTGTATTCTGCAATTACAATTTTATACGTTGAGGCAAGGCGGTCCCATGCACATATGAGTGCATGGTAAAGATACTTTTCTGACACCCAATCACTGAGGAACCAGTTTAGGGCAAATCCCGTTAAAACTCATCATTTCCCCGTCAAAATCGACTGCTAGGAAATGATGGGGGTCCCATGTCGCTAAAGGCTATTTTCGCTGAAAGTCACGATATACTTTGATTAGAAGCTGGATTAACTTGTTCTCATATTTAATACCGCGCATGAGTTGCAGTGCTTAACAACGTGGATTCGTAAAAGGGTTTTTAATTTTGAAATTTCCGAAATTGAAGTCAAATATTGTTATACTTTCTAAATTTTAGTGGTCTGGGCGACATTACGTCCCTGTGCAGCGACATTTACTACACTTTCTAAAATGACGCTCCTTGAGGAGTTATGGAAATTTTTACATAAAAATCGCTCCGTAGAGCGAAAATATGATTAAAAATATTAAAAACCTCTTCCACGATATTTTTACGTGAAGCACGCTTTTCATGTGAAATATTTCCTAAGTTGGATTTTGTTACAACGTCGAAAAGTATACCGAGGGTTTTACCGTGTTCTTTAACATTCACACCCAGTAAAGGGTTGAAACGATTAGGGTTTTTTTTGTTATTTCAATCTTATTAGTCCAATAATATGAAACTACAACAGAAATTGAAAAAAGTTTTTATCGCAATTTTTGCAAAAGAAAGGGTCAGGCGTAAGAAGTTTTCCACGGGGAGGTATAAATTTTAATCGATTTCGTTGAAAACTTTGCGAGTTATTGAATTGGGGGTCTAAAATGGGGGCTGCAACCCCCCAGAGTGTGCGCACTAATTTTCAAAGGTATACATTTCGTATGTTGCCGAAACTGAACATAATGCAAACGGTTTCAAGTCTTTACACTGAAGTAGTAACGAGTAATAACTTATACCCTTTTTCATTCATTAATTTCCTCTACTACCGATTCACTGGCGAGAACTTCGCAAGAGATTATTTCGACAGAATGTTGTATACTGTACAATTCCCTGAGTTATAAGCAGAAAATAAGTTTGAGCAAAAATCATTCACTCCCATATTCATTCCCAATGTTCAAAAAACAAGTTTTTTTAGGTTTTTCTTATTACCCAGTAATTTCTTTGAAAATTATTATCAAGTACAAAATGCACATTTCGATTGTTCCTTTGAGGTAGCGTTCACTTTTGATAGATTTAATTTTAAATTGTTTCAACTATAAACATATATTCTACTTTAAAAATGTTTAAAGCTGATCAAATTTCATATAATAACTACCAATATAGATATGCCCAGGGTATTATATGTGTGTGTGGATGGAAATTGAAATAATTTTTAAACAATAGTAGGTAACTTACACACCAAAAAATCTCCGTGGATATATTGCTAAGTAAACCATATCATTAAATGTTTCCTTTTTTGATAATTAAGCTTTATATTAAATCATTCTTACAACGATCACGTTCCTCTTGAGCAATTTTTATTTAATTAAAAACTTCTAATGAATCTTCGTGTGAGAGAGTGCACTTGTGCCGCAACTCGTCTGGAATTATAAAATATTGAATAGGTGTCGTTTACCTAGTAAAACCGCTTACTATACCCGTGTTATTGTGAGTTCACCCATCCGAAATGTCCACCTCCTGGTTATTCAGCTCTGGCGCAAATTTTAAGCGGTAATTATTATTCAATTTACATGCTCTAGTACGCCATAACTTTGCTGTTTGCGGAATTATACCCATTGCAGGGTTCAATGGATTTTACACATTAATTTGTCTGATCTGTGTATTGCGGAACAAAAAGTGAAATACATAAAATATATATAGACACTGTAGGAGTATTAATACTTTTTTTATAAGTAACATATTTAATAAAAAATGAAATATGTCACACAGGCAAGGCGGGAGCAATTTTATACTTAAATATTTCATCTGGAAAACTGCACATAGAAAGTACCTCATTAATCAGATTATTGAGTCGGTCCGTTTGCGTCAGAGCGAGTTACAAATTATCAGTCAATGTGGCAATTTGTGGTTGACTAGGCGACCGACGCCTGAAAAAGTGTATGCCGAGCACAAGTAAGTGCAACAGTTTGATCAGAGCCAATACCTTGATAATCCTAGCGCGGTTCTCTAATACAAAAGGTACTTCGTATCAACCCATTACTTCGCGGACTTTCCCATCAGCCACACTACAAGAACTAATCGTGGATGAACCTAGCTTTAATCCCAGTTCCCGAAAACGATCTATCCCCTCCTTGCCTATTACGCATCGGGGCTCGGGTATCTAACAACCCTAAAAATTTCTTCTCCATGACATTGGCCTTTAGGTAAGGCCTTTTGTCACCTTCGATATTTCGATAGAAAAAAATCTAACTTCCCCTGGATACGAATGTCGACTTCCGATTTAAATTTGACCAATGGGGATTAGTGCAGGTCTACGACTCGGTCTAATGGCGACCTGCGTTGAAGTTTGATGAACCCTTGAAACAGGTTCTTTTAGATGAAGCTGTCCCTGCCACAGCCGTAGTATCGCTTGACCAAAGGTTGATGGCAGAACCTATTTATGTGACCGGGTTGTCTACAATTAAAACACGCCATTAGGCCTCTAGACTCTTGAACCGTACTAAGCCAACTCGGTTGACTCGCAGACGTCTGGATGTCGTCCGGTGTAACCAATTCAGGCCGACTCCCAACTGGTTGCGCACTGATAAGGTTTAGTTGCTGTACTTTAATCGTGATCATGTGCCTCTGTAACCGCAGTTGAAGGTCAATAGCGATAATAATCGGAAGTTCGGTTTCCAATAACAGACTCGTAAGTCTTAAAATTAATATTGTTATTTTCACTTTTAATTGGCGCTGACAAACTTTCAGTTTATTGCATCAATCATGCTGACCTGACCACCAGCGCTACCTTCCAACTGTGCTTCTCCAAATCGTCTGGCAGACCAAGCTGGGCAGACAAATCTATTCAAGCAGTATGTGGATTGGGGAGGAAGCCAAACACGTGGTGACCTGTAACAACAAAGGACGAGGTTTATCGTCAAAGCTAATCTTCGCATGCTTAAGCTCAGCACGTTTAAAATCACAGACCGAGGGAGGGTTTTTTGGTAGTGCAACTAACCCACAATTACGTAAATATAGAATTTTTTATAATTGGTAAGCAAACGTATTAAACACACTTCATAGATAGCAAATACATGTACTTGATCCAGGACGATGCCGATGTCTCTTGGGCCGACATTTCTTAGATTTTCTCATTAGCGTTTCCTTTAGAATTAAAGTTCTTTGACATTATAACGAATCCGGCAGAATGAAGCATCCATTTTCAAAGTTAATTCATTCATAATATAAAGAGGTTGCTGTGGTTTATTATCCCTTACTGTGAAGCGGTAGAGGTTGCAAGATAATACAAAAGGAAAACACACTTGGGCTGCTGTGCGTAGCAGATCGTGGACGCTATCTAACCCGGATAAGTGACAAAAACTTCACTAGCTCAGAAATTTCAGGGCGTTAAGCCCATGTTTAACATAGAGTATTAAAAGACTTTAGTTTTATTTAGTTTAGTTTAGTTCTATTCTTAATGGTCGTAGACCAAATAACGTGAAATGGACGATATTTACAACGTATGGTTCTCTAATATGAATCTGATGATGTGTAGTTATTTGGCCATATTCTGATAAATATGTTACAAAATAAATATGGATAAATTCCCCTCGTGTAGCTACACTTGATTTACAAGGGTGAGGATTGACTATAATAAATATGGCCACAATCGGTTACATTAGAAAACGTTCTTAATTAATAATGAATGAGTAAAATCTTTGTTTAAATATATACAAATGTAAGTTAAAAGAAAAACAAATATTGTTACTGAGAACCACTGAAGGTGGTTTCCAGGTAGAGGAAACAATAACATTTATATAGGTGGTACGATACCCAGACGTCAGCAAGTGGTGAAGCTGCAGTCCTACGGTGGTGACTTCGGGGAGCCAGACGATGGTGATTGGTTTATAGCCTCCCTTATCGGCGGAACGTTTTAGCTCAGGCTAGTAAGTGGAACGTTTTAACCTAGTCCGTGGACCCTAAAAATACACCAATTTAATTTGCACAGTCGGAAATGCACATAAGACGTACTTAATGAGAGCAATTAAAATCAGATATAGTTCACAAAAGAAATAATTTACCTCTGATTCCTCGAGGGTACAATCCGGATAAAAATCTGGTAGAATGATGCAGCTCAATTAACAGGGTCGAGTCCGTCTCTCTAGCAAACGAGATACTCCCAAAGGAAAATGGTCAACCAGCCTATAAATCTTTGAAACACGTGGGTAAAGCCGGATAAGATGACGATAATAAGGTTAACTCACCTGTACATCTAAATTCCCCACAAATGCAGATAATCCCAAAATCCAACAAGAAGACTTAAATAAATTAAGTTCCAGGAATTATCCTCAGTGTGCGCACAGCTAAAACTTTTCACCTTTCCTTATTTCAACAAGCCGGAGCTAGCAACTCTAGCGGACAAAATCCAAATCTGTGCGACCAACGATTCACTGCTTGGCTGTATATGTGGCCCGCGAAACACAAATGTGCGTTGCGGGTCGCATATGCATTAAGCCCGTAACAACTCCTCCTTTACTCGCAGGATAAAAAAATCAAAGGTTTTTCTCTTTCTCTGAGCTAGCCTCACCAGAGGATGGATAACCGGTGTGGAGATTTAAAATGCTTGATAATGATTAACCCGCCACTCAGGTTACCATCAGGCATAACAACAAAAATAATGGGACTTAAATGCACGAGGATGGCTAACCCGTCTCTCAAGTTATCATCAGAAATTATTTACAGTGTACGCAAAGCTAAAACCATTCACCTTTCCTTTCCACAAGCCGGAAGTCACGTGACCGTCCCTATCAACTCTAGCGGACAAAAGCCAAATCTGTGCGACCAACGATTCGCTGCTTGGTGATATATGTGGCCCGCGAAACACAAATGTGCGTTGTGGGTCGCATATGCATTAACCTCGTAACAAGGTATAAATTCAAATCAAGTCGCCATTCGATAAATGGAAATTTAAGGCAGTTGTCAAAGCGTTTGCGGCAAATGTCAGTTTAGCTGTTAATATGGAGCATTGGTCAAATATTCAAGGTTATTTTGGGACTGAAGCTCATTTAAAAAATAACTATTCTGTTGTAATTGCCCAACGTTTATTTCCCCGCCACTATTTAAATCCACGATATTACGTTTCTAGTCGAATAACAATTAAAAAGCGGATACACAAAAAATTCGCAGTACTCCCTCATGTATCAGAGGAAGAATTAGTTCTGTATGCACACTTGAAAATGCCGAAAGAGTAAGAGCAGCTATGATACGAAGTCCTAAACGATCTGCAAAATGACAAGCATTAGCACTCAATATTTCGATCCGTAGTTATCGCCGCATTCTGAAAGACTTACACTTCCATCCCTACAAGACTCAACTCGTACAATAACTTCTACCTCCAGATTTTGGAACACACGTTGATTTTGGCGAACATCTCGAAGGGCTATTTTCTGAAACCCGGAATATCGTTGATTGGTTGCTGATGTCAGATGAAGCTTATTTTCATCTCTCCGGATATGTTAACAAGTAGAACTTTCTCTACTGGACGACGGAAAATCCTCTGCAATTGTGCAAAGTATCGTTTCGTAGCAAGAAGTTTACTCTGTGGTGTCTGATTTGGAATTTTTTGGTCGTTCTTCTTTGAGGAAAATGGCTTGATAGTTAGATGTGATTTCTTTTTACGGGACTACTTAAAGTCAAAAGTCCACCGCAAATTTTGGAATAACTAAAATAATTTGGACAAAGATTAACGCAATCCCAATTGAAATGTTGAAGCGGTTGATGAAAGACTTTCGTGCTAGGCTTCAAGAGTGTCAGCAGCGAGGAGGAAGTCATTTGATTGATTTTATATTAAATATCCGTGTTTTCTCAAGAACTTTTTGTCTAATTTCTGAATAAAAATTTAACCATTAATAAAAACAACTGAATTTAAAATGGATGAGAAGATGCAATGAACCTACATAAGCTCCACGTGGTCGCAGTTTGAATTTTTTTATTTTAATTTAAATTGGGAACCTACTGCTTAAAACAAACTGATGGATACTCACAAAATAGAAACAGCAGTTTAATCCATTTTTAATTTTGTGTACTGCTCTGTATTAGCCAAAGGAATGAACTTCGCTGTTGCGCCTAATAAAGTACCTAAGGAAACCTTATCACTGAAGTTGAGAACACCATTAGAGGATTGCCAGTTGAAGAAGCTGAGGAAGTGAGACACGAAACATGCCGAATACTGCGCAAATCAAAACCACCTAGGAGGAACATTACCAGAGAGGAAAGTGAAGCTCTCAGAGATATTCGGAATAATACAGATATCGTCGTTTTAAGAGCAGATAAAGGTAATGCCACAGTGGTAATAAAGAAAGTAGAATATGAGGAAAAAATACAATCATTATTAGCTCCAGAGCAGTACACAAAATTAAAAAAGGATCCGACATCAAGAGTTGAAAGACAAACGAGAACAGCTATCAAGAATTCATTAATCCCAGTAGAAGAACGACTCCGCCTGCTGCCAAGTGAAACCTTACCACCACGACTCTACAACCTCCCTAAAATTCATAAACCAGGTAATCCTTTAAGACCAATCGTCAGCACATGTGGATCACCAAGTTATGAATTGGCCAGATACGTCGCAGACACACTACAACCTTATATATGTAAGACTAGTAGCCACGTAAAGAACTCCGGACACTTCGTAGAAATTTTGAAAAACTTGGAAATAACGAGTAATGATATCATGGTTAGTTTTGACGTCGAATCTTTGTTCACCAATGTACCAATTGAGGAAACAGTTAACCTGATTCGTCAACAACTTGTACCTAAAGGATTAAGAGAAGACATACCTGATCTGGCCCGATTGTGCCTGTCTACAACATACTTTCTATGGAATGGAGACTTCTAAGAGCAGAAGCAAGGAGCAGCCATGGGATCACCACTTTCACCTGTGATAGCCAACCTATTCATGGAAGCTTTTGAAGAGGAAGCTATACGCTGCAGTGAGAATAAACCAAAGTGCTGGCTACGCTACGTAGACGATACGTTCATCATATGGCCACATGGAGAATTATCTTTATCTGTTTTCTTCGATCGTTTGAATAAACAGCATCCAAGTATCAAATTTACAATGGAGACCAAGCAAGATGGAGATTTACCTTTCTTAGATGTATTAGTGAAACGGTCACACAATGGCAAGCTGGCCCACGGTGTCTACAGAAAGAAAACGCACACCGATCGTTACCTACATGCGACATCTCACTACCATCTACAACAGAAGAGAGCGTTAATTAGAACCTTGGTCCACAGAGCCAACACAATATGCGACGACGATAACAAACCCGAGGAACTACAGAATGTCCAACAAGCTTTAGAGAAGAACGGATATAGTCAAAGCAATATACAACGAGTAGTAAATAACCAGAGGAGAACTACAGAAGAAGAACAGCAACAACCAACAACGTATGCATGCCTACCTTACTTCGCGGGAGTCACAGATAGGCTGAAGAAGATTTTATTCAAAAAGAAAGTAGGTGTACGGTTTCGAACAGTGAAGAAAATACAGCAGATGCTTCCCTCAGTCAAAGACTCTGTCCTCAAACTGTTATCAAAAGGTGTTTACCAGTTGAAGTGTACATGTGGTAAGAGCTACATCGGACAAACAGGACGGAGTATCCAGTGCAGAATCAAAGAACACCAGAGATTTGGATACATGGATAGGTCGGCGATAGCAGAACATGTCCATAATAACGAGAACTATAGAATCGACTACGAGGACGTCAATATATTAGACAGGAATACGCGCTATTATCCCCGTAGGGAATCACTGGAAATTATGAAAAGCGTGAACAACTTTAACAGAGAGATGGGTATCGACTTAGTAACACGTGGAGACTGGTATTGCCAAGTACCAGCACTGTAGTAAATCACGGTCAACCAAACACGACGAATGAGCGCGACCTATGACCAGCGAAGCGAAGCGGGCGCCTAGGTATATAACGAGGAGTGTAACACAGCAATTCAGTCTTTAGAATCCTTCTGAAGAAGCTGACAGGATGATCAGCGAAACGTCAAGTCAAGTTCGACGACCACGGCAAGATCCAGAAGAAGCTACTTCATTTTATGTACTTTGTATTTTTCATTTCAAATAATAACGTTTAATACATTTTAAAATTATTTACATATTTAGCTTAGAGCTTTTTCCCTACAAACTGGTCTCTTGTGATCTAATACAGTTCTTAATAATTGTTTATTCTGTCCAATATTACTGACACAGCATTTAATTCCATATGTTAAATGAGATTCTTCAGGTCCGTTAGGCTTTTAGATAAGAGACAAAATATTTTAACACACTTCAACAGTTTTAATAGCAACATTAAATTCACAATATGAATGGACATTGAGGGAGAAATTCCATTTTTAAATAGGTTTGTGTTTAAAAGTGTAGAGGGATGCTTAATAACGAATTGGTACCGAAAACCAATTACATTCGATAGCATACTCAAATTTTATTCTAGTCATGCTTATAATCAATAGATCACTGTTATAAAGAGATTAAAACATGAAATGCTGCCACTGATTCATTCGCAATTTCAGAGAGAGAATTTTTTTAAAATTTACCGAAATAATAACTGTAAAGTATTCTGAATCTTTAATAAATGAAACAGGATACAACAGTGAGACAGATGTAAATTACATGATACACGATAAACGCCGTTATTCAGAAGATGTTTTATACTCAATCCGTTAGAGGAGGATAGTGATGACATTGGTGGGTGTGTTATTGTAGGAACATTTCAGGCTGCTTAAAATATTTATATTCACAGACAAAAAATGTTCCGTCTTGATTTCTTTCTACTATGAATTAAAAATAATTTAAGATATAGTAAAAGCAAGAGGGCTAACGACTAGCCGATTTGTTGGGAGAGCTGGGTTCGTGAGTTCTATTTTAGGGGGTTCAGAGGTCAAACTAGAAATTCTCGAAGTACCTAGCCGGACTAATTTGCTTTGTGACCCAAAAAGGACAAAAATATAATTATGTAGATTTAGGCGCCACAGGCAAAAATAAAAATGTGGAACTTATCTTATTAACGTCAGAAAACACTGCGGGTAGATCTAAAAGAAGTGTCTAGTAATAATTGACAAAGTTTATAACATAAAAAAAAATTGTTCTTTATTTTTAATAGAAAGAATTTTTGGTGTGCAAAAAATTTAGGAAAAATTTGGTACTACTAGTAATATTTTACAAAGATTAAAAAGATAAAAAATTTAAAAGTGGGGGGCTTATGAGGTCAAATAATTAAAGAAAGTATGCTAGTGCCTTATTCCTCAAAAAGAAACAACAATGCAGCTACGGACACGTGTTTCGGAGTTATTGCTCCTCATCAGCGTAGCGTAGTTTAGCGAATATGTCTTAGGTGAGCAAAACTATTAAAGGTAGGAAACTACAGTACACAGTACTCCATTTGCACTTTCATAACTATATCGAACTAGAGACTCAGAATCAGCCACTAATATATTTGTCCAAACAATCAAAAACTCGATTCAATTATGCACAGTTTATAAAAAAGTAAGACACAAAAACGTAAAAAGAAAAGATTGGATAACTAACGGTTTAGTAAAATCTATAAATTATAGAAACGAACTTTACATAAACTTAAAAAAGAACCCTCTAGACAATGCACTAAAAACAGAATATAACAACTACAAAAAAAATCTAGTTAAACTTATCAATAAAACAAAAACTAACTACTATAAACAACGAATTGAGCAGAATAAACATAATAAACAATATCTCTGGAATACGGTTAATAAATTAAAAAGAAAACGATAACAAAAACCAAATAAACACAATAAAAAACAAACAAAATCAAATTTTAAAATCACATTGTGAAATATCCAACGAATTTAATGAAACATATATTGAAATGGGCAAAAACTGGCAGACAATATCACCCCTGATCAAAGTTTTATCTCTAATAATAGAGTCCTACTAAATTCATTTTATTTATTACCCACAGACAAAAACGAGGTTTACAACACAATTAAATCGCTAAGAAACAAGAAATCCACGGGTATCGATGGCATAAGTGTAAAAATAATTAAGGAAACAGCTAATTTTATTATAGACCCACTAACGTATGTTATAAACTTAATATTTGATACCAACACCGTTCCTTCCATTTTCAAGACATCAGTTATAAAACCAATATATAAAAAAGGCGATAAATCACCAGAACTATAGACCAATATCCATCATAACAAATTTCGCAAAAATTTTTGAAAAAATACTCAAGTCTCGTCTAGACAGTTATATAAGTAAATATAAAATAATTTCAACCAAGCAATATTTGTTTCAAAAAGGTTTATCGACGCAAGATGTAATTAGTTACCTCACAGATAATATATACCGTACAATTGATAAAGGATTACCATCATTGGCTATTTCCTAGACCTCGCCAAAGCCTTTGATACTGTTACTTTTCCACTGTTGTTAAACACTTTGGAAAATATAGGTATTAGAGGCAATTCACTAAGTTTATTAAGCAGTTATATTATCGGCAGAAATCAATGCGTAGAAGTCAATAGCATAAAAAGTGATTTTCAAACAGTAAAGTACGGAGTTCCTCAAGGAACAGCGTTGGGACCTTTGCTTTTTATATTGTATATAAATGATTTGTTTTTGATGGAATCGTGTGGAGATATTCTTACTTTTGCAGACGACACAGTCATCTATTATGTTGACCAAACCTGGCAGGAATTAAAAACTAAAGCTGAAAATGACTTTTTAAATATTAAAAAGTGGTTTGATAGTAGAATACTCACACTAAATTTTGATAAGACGTTTTTTCTTCCATTTGCGTCATATAAAAATACTTTACCTGAATTTCAATCGTTAACGATCACCGACAGGGATAGTTCACTAATAATACACAGAACCGATACAATTAAATACCTTGGTATTTATATTGACAGCCATTTAAAGTGGGATGTTCATATAAATTACGTAGTGAAGAAATTAAGATCTTTAATTCCAATTTTTAAATGTCTTAAAGATATTCTACCGAAAGATAATCTTCTAACCATTTATTATTCTCTAGTCGAGTCTCACATAAATTATGGGATACTCGGCTGGGGCGGGGTAAATAAAACTATTTTAAATTATTTGGAATTAACTCAAAAAAGAATAATAAAAATCATGTTTAAGAAAGATCACTCATTCCCGACTGATGAACTATACTACGAAACTAAACTCTTCGATGCAAGAAATTTTTTTTATTATGCAATCTGTGTGAATCAATACAAAAATAAAAAAGATCTGATAAATATATCACATAATTATCACACCCGACAAAATTTTGAACACTACAAGGTTGAGTTCATTAGGAAAACTATAGGTCAAAGAAATTTCAAATATTTAAGTCTAAAAATTTATTCTTCGTTGCCTCATGAAGTTAAAACTTCAAAGACTTTAAATGTTTTTAAAATTCGTTGTAAAATGTATATAAGTCAAAGATCCAGAATAGACATTCACCAACAAATTGATCTAAAAAATAGCTAAGGAATTTATGTCTAGTCACTAATTTTTCATAAATTTTCATTATTTTTTTTATTGCTAACTGTATGTTCCTCTTGTAATTTTTGTCATTTTATTTAGTACAAACGCCGAATATTATATTACACTGCTGCATGTTTCATGTTTCATTCTTTATAATATCGTTGACTGTAAAATAATATAAGTTTTAGTATGTAAAAAATTTTTGGTATGTTATGTTTTATTGTCTTATTATATATAATTTAATGTCTTATCGTTCTTAATATTACTTTATGTGGTGCTTAGTTGTTATTTTGTTATTTTATTATATATTTCTTAGTTACTTTATGATATATATTTATATTATCAGTTAATGTATGTCCTTAGTTGTTATACTTTTTTTTTATATTCTTTATATTATAGTTCCTTTTAAATACTATGTATATAAATATTTATCAGTATATTTCCCACGCGCAAATATCTATTTTGATATTTATTGTGGTGTATTCATGTTTATTTTAGACTGTTATTTACCTTATACATTTTCTGTACTATTTATTATTATTTATTATTTTCTGTACTATAATTATTCATAAATAAACATTATTATTACTATACCTCATGTGTCATATTTTGCCCTATGCCCTATGTGTACTGCTCTATTTCCACCTGGCAAATACAAAATAAAAGATGGAGGGCTTATGAGGTCAAATAATTAAAGAAAGTGAGTTAGTGCCTTATTCCTCAAAAAGAAACAATAATGCCGCTACGGACACATGTTTCGGAGTTATTGCTCCTCATCAGCGTAGCGAATATGTCTTAGGTGAGCAAAACGAAACAAGTGTCCGTAGCTGCATTGTTGTTTCTTCATCATTGAGTGATTTTTTGTAGTCAGGGAGCAGGGAGGACTTTTTATACCTTTTTTCTGGTTTTGTATAAGTCGAGAATATATTTTTATCACACTTGTTACAAATTTATATGCTTTGATGTTTGTTGAGGTAATTCAATTAACAAGTATCAGTTCGTTGTATGGGAAGAGATGAACAAGAGGGCACACGATGTGAAGGTAAAATGTTTACATCATAATTATGATGTAAAAACGTGTGCTGGAGAATGACACAATATTGTGTAATTCTCCAGCACACTTACGTCAGTTTTAAGTATTATGGAAAAGTATTTAGTTTGCGTACAACAAATCATGCACGACAAAATTTAGTACTAACCCAGGTTGAATAATTATATTTATTTTATATAGAGGTTTTTACAATATCGAGGTTCAAGATAGATAATTACTAAAATTTACAACATCATCTAGTTCGTACAATGTAAATTATACTTAAATTTTAAATATGAGCCTGGAGAAATGTCAATAATAATTTTAAAACAGTATTCTCAAATCGGAGTTTCTTCCGTAGATCTGAAACGAATTTTGCAATAAGTCTGCAACATAAGTAGTCTTTTTAACTTCATCCAAACCACACAAAATTCCTCAAAGGTAATAAACGGAGAAATGAAATATTAATTGTAATTTAAATTGATTTTGTATCAATAAAATTATATTGTCGTTGTTATATTTTTGGATTACAGCAGAACTTGATTTTCTTTTTTGTTATACGTATTCTAAAATGATTAGATATCATAACAATGACTGGGGAAACACTCTTTCGGGAAGTATTGTGACTAATAAACTGTTTTTTCGTGAATTTATCCGCATCTTTCTTTCATTCCTAACACGCGAAAGGAAACCCCCAACAAAAGGAGAACTGGTCGATTCAGGAAAGCAGGCTTCTATAAAGGTCTTTTACATCAGATACAAAGATTTTTGTATTAATATATCCTGTTGTTTGTCCAAATTTACGCAGACATCATAGTTGGGTTATTCTCGAAGAATCACGATTCACTAAATCCGAAGCGGTTTTAACTTGTCAGCATTAGGATAAATATCCTGTTCATAGTATAAAGGGATAAATAAACATTTTTAATAGATTACCTTCATTGTCTGCCCTTCTCCGGAATAAGTTCTACAAAATCCTGATACCTGAACTCAACATCGAAAAAAATTGTCCATGTGGTTATCTATTTATAATTTGTTGATACATAAGTGTGAACACTATTCCTCGTATAATTTTAAATAAACTAAGAATAATCCTTTATGATTTGTTTTGTGAACTTTTGAAGTTTATATTAGTGAAACATATTTTTTATGTCTACTTGGAAACATTGACAGTTGAAATATACCTAAGAATCACCTGAATTAAGTTGTGGTTTTTACCAGGCATCTATTTCAATTTAAAATAATTAGTTGTTACCGAATTAATGAACAAATAAACAGACATGCAAATTTACACATGTTCAAATAGACATCCAGTACAAGTAAGAGATAACTTAAATATTATTCCTGTAATTCTACATTTAAAGTGTGATAAAGATATAGATAGATTATTATAAATAATAAAAGTATTTCTCTACATTCCTTATAATAGTATGTATGTGTGTGTATATTTACAGAATATGTTTTGTATTTCTTATTTGGACAAATTATTGTTGGGAATATCTAAAAGATCAACAACCGACTCGATATCATTTGTGATAATTAAACATGAATAATAAATTACGAAGTTAAGCGGACATAATCAAAACAAATCATGTGTGCTTTATTTAACTAGGTTCTATTTAGATGCACACAATCGATATTCTTGCTTGCATCAAGTACACAAGAAAAGGAAAGTTTGTACATCTCAAACATAACAAAATAATAGTATTAATGAACTATATATAATTACAGAACAAGAGATAAAGTTCTAAGAATGAAATGATTTATACTTCAAGTATATTACCTTATTTAATTCACGACACACATAGCTAATAATAATGTACATTGACGTGGAAACAACTATGACATATATCTTTTTAAATCTAGTAATTCCGTTTGCTTTTAACTAATTAATCAAATCATCATATCATAAATTTGATAACTAAATAATCTTTTAAACAGCTCAGTACGATGCTGCCGCGGAGTTAGAAGACCAGTGATATTATTGCACACATTAATGTGCATATGTATAAAATAAATGTATAGAAATATTGTCTAATATTATTCCAGAAAAAGTCAAATTGTATGATGTTATCTTCTGCTGTACATATTAAGTCACTCTACCTCTTTACGTTTGTGAGAAATTTTCATTCAATATACAGGGTGTCTCACCGGTAACTGAATCGATCGATATAGAGAAAAGTACGCATCAGAAAATTTTTAAAATTTAGATAATGACTAATGTCGGTGTGGCCAATCCAACTAAAGTAATTACAAGCAGCTGGCACTTCCGCTTATACCGGAAGTCGATACCAACTTGCTTATTTCAAATTGAACACCCTATATATTTTAGGGTTTTCGAAACGAGGATAAAACTCTGAGTCGAAAATATGTAGCATATTTTATACGTAAACCTAGCCGTTTCAGAGACATTTGACATTTTATAGAAAATTTTACAGGTGCAACGGTTTGCAAGAACCGTTATAACTTTCTTCATGTAAAATATCATCATTTGCTTCTTGTCGCGTAAAAAGAACACAAGGAGACTTACGTTCTACAACTGAAATAAATTCAATAATATCATACCAAGTGTTCCGTTTTTCGCGTTACATTTTGTCAACTTCATACAGCGAAAACTTGTTTAGGTCAAATGGAACACCCTGTATTTTTTACGTCAAGTTGTGTAGAATTGAATTCCCTTTTTTTTGATGTTAGCATTGTGAGGGTTAAAGTTACAACTTTTTGAAATATTTGCGATTTTATTAGAAATTCACGAATTGTTGTAATCATGATTAGAAACAATCAGTCATTATCTTATGTCAAAAAATGCCAGCACGTTTAAATTATACCAACGAAAACTTTTTAAATTTGTTTATTATTTATGGAGAATGTGATAAAGTAATATCAAGAACTTGCAGCACATTCCACAAAAACGCGTAACATGCGTATTAATCGAATTGAAGATATGGCATGAACTAAAATAGAGATAAGATCAATTTAAAATATGATTTCATTTTAATTTAATAATTGCTCAAAATTCCGTCCTCGAACCTCGACACATTTTTCGCACCTTCGGATTAGTTCCTCATGGGTAGCTCTTCTAATTGAATCCTGTAATATGTTTTGAAATGCGTTTCTTACTCTTTGCATACAATCTTCAATGGTTGTTAATGGGCTCTCATAAACTTTATATTTTTAATAGTTTCCCAAATGAAATAATCCAGAACTGATAAATTGGTCCAGCGAGGAGGCCATAAGAAAGGTCCATTATTGGCAATCCATTGATCATAAAAAGTTTCTTGTAAATAATTATTAATTAAATATGCGTTATGTGGGGGAGCACCTCGTGCTAATAAAAAATGTTTCTATGTTCGGTGAGAGGTAAATTTTCTAAATAGTTATTAGTCAAATTCTGTACGATATTCAGATGTCTTTCAACTAAAAAAAAAAAAAAAATTACCTATACATATTAGCAGAAGAGAAAATTTAATTTACCGTTTAAATTTTCCTGATAAAATTATAATGCCACCACCATCGTTTCTTATGGCACAGTAAATATTGAACTGCCAACTTTCCTGAAAATTTCGCTCTCTGAACATATGAGGATTTGAGTCACTCCGATAATGCGAATTGTGTCTATTAAAAAGTCCATTTTTGTAAATTTTGCTTCATCTGTCCAATATTATTATTATTATTATTAGCCTTTACTCGAGTCCGAGTATAAAAAATGTTACAGTCGATAGATTGTGTGTAATAAAAAACAAGTAAAAGGTGTAGTCTATTGTAATTCCCAATCATCTACGGTGCACGCGGCCAATTCGGGAGAGCACATGTCGACCGCAGTCAGGACAAACATAGACCTGGTTAGGTCTTGGATTCGGCCTTCTTGCAGCAACATTTCCTTGATAGCTGGCCACAACTCCTCGCCATTCGGTTCTGTCCGCTGCAAGTTGTTCCCATTGCTCGTCTGGAATACCGCAGGATTTTAGATTTTCATGGAGAACGTCTTTGAACCTGTTTCGTTGACCGCCATGCCTTCTTCTACCGCTTAGCAATTCATCATAAAGTGTACATTTAGGAAGGCGGTTATCATGCATACGATGAACGTGACCTGCCCATCTTAGGCGTGCTCTTGAAATAAGCACCTCAATTGGAAGGCTGTTTGCTCTCCTGAGTACTTCCACGTTTGATATGTGATGGAACCAACGGATTTTCATCATACTTCTGAGGTGTCTTTGCTGAAAACGTTCTAATTCTTTCACATGACGACGGTAAGTGACCCAGCTTTCACATCCATATAGCAGTGTTGGAATGACAACTGCTCTGTAGACAGCCATTTTCGTTGACAAAGCAAGGTCGTGGTTGTCAAATACTCTCTCTCTAAGTCCCCAGAGTGCTCTAGATGCAGCGTTAATTCTATTGCGAATCTCGCTGTCCATGTTTGCTTTGTCATTAACAACGTTGCCTAAGTAATTGAACTGATCCACCACTTCAAGAGAATTTCCGTTAAGTGTAATGTCTATTTGGTTCACTTGATGAGGAGTTGACATAATTTTAGTCTTTCCAATGTTTATTTTAAGTCCCAAGGAATTATAGCTCTATATATCATATATATATCAATGAAGGCCATGTGAATTTCTTCTTGATGTTCGTGTGCTTTTTCTTGTAGCTGTTTAAGTGTGAAGATTAGATCCGATGTGCCTCGGTTTGGTCTAAAGCCACTCTGTGTTTCAGGAAGTAACTTTTCCATAACAGGTGTTAGTTAGCCTATTTGCCATCGCTTTAGTGAGTATCTTCCCTCCAACAGCCAGGAGAGCTATACCCCTGTAATTTCCACAGTCCGTAGCGCTCCCTTTGTTTTTGAAGAGGTTGATTAAAAGTGTATCACGAAACTCCTGCGGAGCTTGACCACTTTCCCACACAACATCAAACAGTTTTTTGGGGTAGGGTATGAGCTCTGACGATACAGCTTTAAAGATCTCAGCTGGGAGTGAGTCGGCGCCGGGAGATTTGTTATTTTTTAGCTGCCCAATGGCGGTTAAGATCTCTTCCGTTGTTAGTGGTTTATCTAAGTCTTCGAAGGTGTCATATTGAGGGATAAGATTTATAATATCGTGATCGGCTTGACTTTGCTGGTTAAGAATGTTAGAGTAGTGTTCTTTCCATCAGGATCTTATTCCTGTCCATATAATACCTTGGACTTGCATGGATTGGCCACACAGACATTAGTAATTATCTTAATTTTCAAAATTTTCTGATGCGTACTTTTCTCTATATCGATCGATTCAGTTCCCGGTGAGACACCTTGTATACCATATGTGAGCTTGAGAGATTGATTTTACAATTGTTATATTTATAATGTGTTTATAGAGCTTTATGTCACCTGGATGTAAATGTACTCTTCACAATTATTCGTCTTTGACTTAATCTGATAATAAACTGTACATACTGTTATATAATTGTGCCGCTACGGTTAAAAAAAAAATTGTCGATAAAATTCCAAGGACTAGTGATATAATATAAACACTCAATAACGACATTGAGACTGATTATTCTATCATTAAAAAAATTTTTAAAGTAAAATACTAATTAAAAATATAATCTACCTTAATTATTTTGTTTTTTCTTCTATGTGGCACTAGAAATGTACAGTTAAGAGAGCAGAAGAATATTTTTTTGCATAATATGTGACATACATTTTGAAATATTAAGTTCCGGCCTTTTCACCTTTTAAATTTATTTCTGTAGTACTTCCTTAGAAACAATGTCTCATATTCAGGGAAATTTCTCGCTGTTTAAATGTAATCAAAGGCAAAGCAGAGTAGAATAAAGTAAGGTAAAAATATAAAACATTCCTTTTTATGCATCAGGGTGGTTCATTTGTAAGTAATGAATTACGGGTCTGGATGTCTCAACGTGAGTTTAAGAGATGATTAAAGGGTTAAGTACATTTCATGACATAATTTTTTTGATTAATTCTAAGGCAAAGGTTTATACATTTTAACCGACTTAATTTTTAAATTGCTGGGTGTTATACTTTATAAGAAAATTCGTTCTTTTCCAAAAATTATTTCATTATAGCGTCTTTATCCGTCTAGAAGACTTTATTTTCACCAGTGGCATGCATTACGTCATCATTTTTACTCAACCAACTTATGAAAAATATGCAGTGAAATTTTTCAACTTTTAAGCATAATTTTTATAAAAAGTTACATACCTAATAAGTCTTGAACAACATCTAATAGAAATGTGACAAAAATAAAAAAGGTATAAAATTGAAATCGCTCTTGTCATTGGATTGGAGGAGGTGGGCCAATTGAATGACCTCCTTTGTCACCAGATCTCAATTGGCTACTTTCTTGTAATAAATAGGTAATAAATATCATTGATCAGTTTTTTCTTCAAAAATACTGTCGTTAAAAGTCTTGGTAAAGAAGGTAATTGGATATTTTGGTACTCTACAATTTCCATTCATTTGGGTGTGCCATTTAAACCGACTCGGCGGAAATACAAATGAAATACCAAAAATGAATTGTTAAAAAATAGCTAAATAAAATAAAGATATTTTAATGGTTAATGGACTCGGTGGCTTAATACTTACATCTTGTTGAGACCAAGGGGTCACAGGTTCGAATCCTAACTAGAGCATGGATGTTGAATGGTGTTTTTAATGTTTTATCGTAACGGTAACTTTGGGCTAGACGTAGTTGTGTGAGAGACATCGCAATCATTATTATCTCTTTCAAGTTTGAATTTCAGTTGCGGAAGATGGCAATATCGCAGTGAATGTTTACCTGTGCGTGCAGTGATTGAGTGGTGAAAAAGCTATGGCTGGACTGCATCAATATTTCAATCTAAAGAATAAGGTAAAATAAAAATGAGATCAAAAACTAATGTGTCTGTAGACATACTATTGTATTATATCCCACAATATTTGTCGAACCAGCAGACGAAAACGTAATATCTAATATTATTACGCAATTGAAAAAATCCATTTTTTTTGGTATTGATAACATAAGCATAATAAACATGTGAAAATAGGTTGTTAATTATGTATTAAAACCATTAATATTTTTGATAAACTGGTCTCTGTCCCAAGGTGTGTTTCCTGATGAATTTAAAAGGGACAAAAGGAAACAATTGAAAATTAACGACCTATTTCTTTATTGTAATAAAATTTTTTTGAAGTAATGATATTTATTTAACAGAATAGTCAAAAAATGTTGTATCCATAACAAAATATTATGCAACGAACACCATGATTTCCGAAAAGGCAGATGAACTCAATCGGCAATACTAGATTTCCTTAGCGAATTATATAATAACTAAAACAAAAAAATGTCTGGGTGTTTTATGAATCTTAGCAAAGCATTTTACTTGGTCGATCACGCTTTGCTATTAGAAAAGTTAAATAAATATGGTCTTCATGGAAAGCTTGGCGATTGGTTGAGCTCCTATCTGTCAAATCGCAAACAACTTGTAGAAATAAATGATGTCAAATCAGAAGAGTTGGTGTATATCGATTGATGTCCCTCAAGGTTTACTACTCGGACCATTTCTTTTTACTCTTTTTGTAAATGATCTGACACATACTGCCAATTAATGTGTATTATTTATATTCTCTGACGATAATTTACTTTTAAATTCAAGATTTTCTTCGTGATACACAAATTAACTTAAATTTCTATGTAACTAAATTTCAAAATGAAAAAGTGTTATTAAAATAAGATAAAACTGTTTTTATTCAGAACTCCTAGAATTTCAAGATATAAAGAATCATATCTAATGAGAGTAAATGGAAAGTCTCTAGAACAAGTTTCATCAACCAAATTTCTATAACGCTTTAAATAATTGGGGAAATCGTATTAGCGAATTTTATAAAAACCAGAACTGTCTACTATATGTTTCGCGCTGTATAGGTTAAGCAATACTACAGATACGGGTGTCTTACTATCTTATTATTACGTTCTAGTGTTCAGTATGACATAATATTTTGGGATTGTTCTTATCATACAGATATAGTTTTTATATTACAGAGATATGCAATTAGAAACATAGTTGGAATTTCACGGCGTACTTCTTGTAGGCAGTAGCTTAAAGAATTACATATTTCCCAGTTAATAGTATGCATATATATCTGGGAAATACTATTATTTGCTAGAACGAATATTAAATAATTTCTTCAATTATGGTCCCCAGACCCCCGTTCAAAAGTTATATGCTATATAATGAAATTTGTAAGCACTCTAGAGGGCGCATTTCTCAACGTATCAACATGAAACTTGGCAGACATATACTTTGAATCCATACCTCCAGTTCAAATATGGGCCAAATCGCCTTCTTCTTTTCAAAATGGCGGTGGTTCAAAGTTTTTAAAAAATTCTAAAAATTTTATTTCGAATCAAATATGTACATGTGATACATCGTTGGATAGTGCTCATCTAGCCCTACAACTTTTGCCTAAAACATTTTTTGCTAAAGCGCATAGGAACAATTTAAAAAATGACGGCGGTTTAAACTCTTCACAAAATCCTCAAAATATAAGCCGAAATCTACCTTTTCGACTGACCACTACCATCGGGTTTTTTACAATATATGTTTCATCTTGTGTGTAAAGTTATCTGCATTTTTTGTTATTAATATGGTAATTGCATTTATATTGTATTTTTCCTATTTCAACTCATATTTTCAATATTTATGTTACTGTGTTTTATTTGTAATTCATCCAGTTATTCACATTCAACTATAACCTTTGTCTGTTTTATAGTATATAAATGAGTAGCGCTAATTTTTTTTATTACATAGGTTTTGTGCTGCTGCGTTTCTTACATAAATCAATGGGTATCCCAGCTAGCCAAAAAGATACCCATACTGCGGTAGTGCTACTTAAAGTAAAGACAAAATAGAAATTCACGTAAAGTAATCAATTATTTACCTGTGTTTGAAAACTAAAGTCCCGCGTTAGATTTCAACTGTGAAATCCAGCTTCAGATTTTTGGTTTTATTGTTATGAAAACAATGTTGAAACATTAACTGTACATGATTTAAACAATTTATAACCTGCAATATTTTTCTTATGGCTATCATTATGCATTAATAAAATGTATTTCACAATAAATCAGCTTTAAAATAAGCTCTACACGATTTTAGAAATTTTTGATCGGTAATATTTTGTTCTTTACCATCTATCGGTGTATATTAATAGAAAAAATAGAAAAAAACTTAGCCTGTTGAAATGACTAATGGTAAAAATGAGCTCTACATGAATTCATAAATTTCTAATCTGTATTTTGTTGTAGTAACAGTAAAGTGATTTTTCTAGGAATTTACTGATTTCGATCTTAACACTTTTTGACTTCCCAGGTCGCGTTGCCTCTAACTCCTTTTCCCAGAGTCACTAAGTATTCCGGTCAAAATTTGGGCGGTAGATCAAAAGTGATGAATAAGGTGTATCAAGGTCCTAGTTATCCTCCAGTAACGTTTTACTTATTCCTGACTTCTAGTTTGGCCACAGGCATACTTTTTTCCGGAACGGTTGGTCAGATTGAACTGAAGCTGGTGGGAATCGATCCTATGACCTCAAGTTACTCGAAAGCGAGGGGTCACATTGCCTTTAACTCCATTTTCCAAAGTCACTAAGTATCCCGGTAAAAGTTTGGGCGGTCGGTGGTGCAAAAGGTGTATCGAGGTCCTAGTTGTCCTCCAGTAACGTTTTACTTATTTCTGACATTTAGTTTGGGCACAGCACACTTTTCCCAGAACCGTTGATCTGATCGCGGTAATGGTTGGAATCAATTCCTTGTGGTCGACTTAGTCGATAACGATACCTCCCGTGTCTTCAGGAGTCTCCGAAAAAATCCTAGCTTCCACACGTTGTTTCGGTTTTTCAATTCTCCAAGTCGTTGATAAAACGATGAATAACGCCTTAAGGAGTGATCGAATTAATTTGATGACTATCGTAATCGATTCCCTGTGGTCGGTATAGTCGAATATGGTACCTCACCCGACCTTGTACGCTTTCGGGTCTCCGTAGATAATGTCCCGGCCTGTACTCGAAGGACGCCTACCATCTTTCTCTAAAAATTGTTCTAAACCTCTGTGAGGTTATGTACCTTCGACCGGTTTCGACCGGGGGGGATGCTTGCAAAAAAGCATACTTAAACGTTTAATTTTTAGGTTAGAGAACCCACTCGCGCCCAACTTCACTATATCTTTAAAAATTTGTAGGTTATGTTTGTATTAGTTTGTGTCTATATTCACGTTATTTATAAATATCACTGACACAGGCTGAAATTCAACGACTTCCGTATCCGTCGACGGCGTACTTCCGTTTTTGAAGACGTACTTCCGTTTAGTACACAAATATAACCGGAATGACAGATCTCAAAATTTAAATATCAATAGCAGTGCCGTAATAAGATGACAAGTTAAATACAGTTATTTATTTGAAAGATGAAACGATAAACAACTCATTTCGCATGTAATTACCAATGTTAAATGATTTTTTTTTATAAAAGAACAGAAATATACAGATGGCGCACAAAGCAATATCTTGCTGCATACGAATCCCTTCGCTTTCGCATGGCAGAGAGAGTAAATTAGCTGCGAAACCTGACCGGGTTTCTTGATAAGGGGTTTTGTACGATACATATCTCAGTGTTTTTAAAATTCGTAATTCTACTACTTGCCTCAATTACAAGCAGTTCTGTTGGTTTTGTTCTATATTAATATTTATAACGTTTTATGCAATTTTTGTGTACTCCTTCACGAGTCCCATATCATTGTAGCTTGGTCTAATGAACAACAAATATATTAGTATTACACAATTATTTAATAGTTCAGAAAATATACATTAATAAGATACTATTTCATACTAATCATTTTTATTACATATAATATTAAACCGATTCCCAATTTTTGATTTTATACTTTTAACAGTATCATGTCAGTATCAGTAAAGATGAGGTTAAATAACATTTTATCGATCGTTTTACATTTATTAACTCGATTAATTTTTCACAGAAATAAATGAAATTAAATATTAATAGAAAATGTAAAACATTTTACGTTCACCGAGTTCCATAACAAAATAATTGAATTTTAAATCAGTTTACTCGAAGGTATTGCTAGTGATTTTTCTCTATGGGAAGCATCCGTCTGTAAGCGCTCCTAAGGTTAATTAAAGCTTCCGAAACTTAGTTTATTAACATAGATGGTATGATTAATTTATCTGAAACAAGGCCGAATGCGCCACGTGCTATTGCAAATTCCTCCACGCTTCTTCCAGTAATTACAGTTTAGCTTGATGAAACCGCTTTGTTTTACCGACATCGAATTTATTGTTGAATCTAAAAAAAATATAATAATTGAAGGGAAAGCAATTTAGGGTTTGAACAAATACGAAATCTGAATGGCTTCCATTGTCACTCACGAGCCCACCGATATACACGAGGACATAATTTCTCACTCCTGGACAAATAGACTATGAGCTGGTGAACGTTTATTCAGTTCTACAACTTCTTTAAAGAGGTTAGTTTTCATTCGTCCCTACAAGAGATGAACAGTCTGTAATTGCGATTGTTACAGTACCTTTCGGACATAACTAAAAAAATTGAAATAACAAATATCTCTTTGAAGGGCATTGATATATAAAAAGTACCATAAAAATTATGTATCTAATGAGGCAGTGACTCATGACATATACATCTATATTGACATTATTTTGATAGCCCATAAGATAATTAAATGAATAACAATATAAATAAATATAATAATAGTATAATAAATCTATACTCATAAAGTGAAAAAATGAGGATATTTAAAAATACATATTATGCAATGTTAGACACAACAAGCTCACATACAGATGTGCAAGACTCAACTTGGTATCACAAATAAGGGAAAGCAGTTGAAGTAAGAAAATGAAATAATTTAGTTAATAGTTGTTAAATATTTGTTAATAGTTTAATTTGTTTTTAAATTTCAAAAGAATAACAATTACTACTTACAATAGGCTATAACCGTACAATAAAGTGTACTAAGTTCTTCGATACAAAATTGTAATAAACTTCCTCATAGTAGCACAACAGTGTTTTAAAGAATACAGTTCTATAAACCAAGTAGAAAGGAGATGCAATTGTCCAATGGTGATAAAACTCTAAAATATGACCTAAAAATGTAAATAAATTAATAATTTATAAGTCTAAATGTAGCAAAAGTGAATTTAAAATCATAAAAGAGTCTAATTACAACTGAAGGAACTATTTAAGTGCAGGATAAACCATGGAAATAGCGAAGTAGTGGAAATTGTAAAAAGCAATAACAAAAAACACTAATCTTAAAATAATCACAAAACTGTAACTTAATGATAAAAATAGTGCATAATAGTTAAATTATTTTCATAATAAAGATACACATCTAGTGTAGTCATAAAATCAAGTTTAGAAAAAGGACTAGACCAGCTTGAAAAGGTGGTATAGGTGTCACAGCTGGTATTCTATGCACAGAACTTGTATAAAAACTCTTGTGTAGTATAAATTCAGTTCATAGTTAAACTATAGCTCATGAGGAACAATTAGTGATAGATTTAAACTAGGTAAGCTCTTCGGTAAAGCCTAGAAATACCAATATTTAGGAAGTGTCATCTGAAAAATAAACAAAAAACGTATAATTATTAATTTATAATTGAAACCAACGTTATATTATACTCAGTATTAAGTGTTCAGAAAAAGATTTGAATGGTAGAATAAATAGATAATAGCTAATTGTAAAGGAATTTGTAAATTTATCTCGGATAATTTATGATCAGAAAATTATTTAAAGACCTAAACAATAGCATATTAAATTAAAGTAGAAATGAGAAGAAACACATTGGTAATATTTATTAAAATAAGGTATTATAAGGTGCATGTTTTGAGATTATAAAGGTACACAAAATTTCCTTTTTTAACTTGTCGACGTTTCGTTAAATTTATTAACTTCTTCAGGACACTAAAAGGGAAACGTATAAATGTAGGTATAAATAAAATTTAACAAATGTTGTTTATACTTAAAGACAATTAAAACTAAAATATAAATACAATACATTATTAACACATTAAAATACAGACATTCATAAAATCTCAGCGTTATAAAGATTAGATGTTTTTTAGATAGTCGATAATATTAAAATAAGGACTATTTAGATTTTCTACATCTGTTCGCTTGTTTATACTGTTAGGATTCTTCTTATTACAAATCATTTCATTATATATTTTACAAATTTTTCCAGTCAACTATATGTTCAAAAAGGCGTTTTTTAAAAATATCTGCCTGTGGTTCTTATGTATACAACATTACATTCTGAGCACGGAATTTCGTATATGATACTAGAATCTAGGTCTTCAGGTGTTATGTCTTTTAATCTAGTAAAAAAATTTACCAATAGGGTATTTATTTTCAGAAAAAGTCAATAATAGCTGCAAAAAGTAAAAATGAAGAAAAATTAATTATAAAAATTTCGTATCAAACATTCTGATTTGCTTAGAAAAGTCAAATTTCGACGATTTTAGGCATAGATCGACAATTTTAGTGTATGTTTTTGCGTCACCCAAGCCACACGTTACAAATTTGAAAGAAAATTATTATATCATTTAATCAGTGGGCAGCAGTGGCTTAGCTATTTCTATTCAGCAAATAGATAATAGTAGCTGTTGAAATTGGACATAATTTTAAAAGAAGTAAACGGAAAATTGGAAAACGAAAAAGTAAATATCAAGTTGACAATATATTATTGAATTTAATCTAATAATATAAAAAAATACGTAATTAAACGTAAAGTAAATAATAAATGATCCGAAATAAAATATAAACCGTTGATTATACAAGTCGGTGTATGCTTGTATAGTTTAATATTGCGCAAAAATTGCAAATAAATGAGAAATATAACTTACCTATAGATAAAACAAAGGCTTCGAATAATCCAATAAATCCAGAAGAGTAAATTTTTAACACTTCCAACAAGAAGTAGGTAAATTATCATCGTATAAACAAAACTTTTCACTTCGCAAGCTGACGGACGAAACTGAAGTAGGTTGGAGTCAGCCCAGTGTAAACTGATGTGTAGGTGCTAGTGACTATAAAAGACCAAATTAGTATTAAGCTTCTGTATTGTTAAGAAACCTTTTAAATCTTGAATATAATCATTTCTTAACTCAACTTGTGAGTCTTATTAATTATTGAACTAGCTGGAACAGAACCTACTAAATACCCTGAGAAGAGACAGTTTTCCACACAAGTGTGTGTAAACATTGTATGTATTGTTATGTATATGTGGGTGAAAATATAATATAACAATATATATCACATGTACATAACATATACGTATAACATATACATTATTTGCACCATCTATATTTTTCAAAAATGTGCAAAATAAATTGCACCATTTTTATTTTTACTTAAATTTTCTATAATATATGTTTCTGTTGTAACTTATTTCAGATAAAAAAGTAAATAAAATAGTTGTGCCCCACAAGATCTTTTTTTAACAAAATTCTCTGCCGTTAAAGAGATATAGTAATTAACACAAAAATTCATTTCATCACTTACCTTGTTCAAAATATAAAGAAATCATCTTATTCCATAGATATAAACAGGCTCACGTGAAAAATCCACAAACGTTACTAAGAAATCGCCTTTACTCATTAATATTTGATTAAGTATAATCAATCACTTTATATAAAATCATTCTTCAAAATTTAGTATAGAAATTAATTTCACGATAGAAACTTTAATCTCTTTTAATAAATAGGTATGTCCATAAAATTTAATTTTTAATTGGAAGTTATATATTTATGGGTGTTATAAGCCCCTAGAAATTTTTAAAAAAGTAGGCGTTTAGTTTCGGCGTTATCTGTAATAGAAATTACCTCAACGCGTTGATGTTAGAAACAATCCATTGGCGCGAGGCTATGACGTCATATGTCTCCTACGCAATATGCGCTGTGATACCACGGTTAGTATAGATACGGTTGGATTAATGGGCGGAGACTGTGACGTTACAGTAGACCTTGGAACGCGCCATATTTGTATCGTTTGTTTGGTCACAGACTACAAACACGGTTTATCAGATACTATGTGATTTGGTTGTGCATTGTGAACTTGTTTCTTTACTTTTGTGTATTCGGTGTATTTTAATGACGCTTTAAAAAGACTATTATTAGGAAGTATTGTGGTTTTGTTTTGGGAAGTCGACTTGCCCTAATAAAAAGTAAGTACAAGTATTGTTGGTTCATTCTATATTTGTTGATTAATTTTTTATTATTATTGTGTAGGTAAATATTGTTTTTTTTAATTAAAAATATCTTTAAATAAATTTAATATGTCACCTAATATAAAGTTCGTTCGTACGTGAGAATACTGTATATAACATTTTCCTTATACTTCTTCGTATTTTTGTGTGCTATGCTAATACCTAAAACCTTGGGGTAACATATATTTTGCTTTAAAATTATGATAAGATAGGACGATAGCTTACACGCTTTTGGGCTATGTTAAAATAAGAAATACAGACTTTTGTGCAGTGAAAAAGTAAAATTTTTTTGTCCGATTCTAGTGCGTCCCTTTCTTATTAAATCAAATTTGTATAAAATAAATAATGCCTGTTTTTTTGTATTAAAATAAAATAATAATTGCAAGATATATAAGTGGAAGCAATAACGACTTAAGAGACTATTAATGAAGGAGAACGAGACAGCATTATATGCGAGCGCAAACGAGGTCTACTTTGACGTTAATGCACTAAACGTTTTCTGATTGGTAGGGGCGGGCATAATCCAACCGTATGTATATTAACCGTGCTGTGATACTCTAGGTGTTGCTATAGTGATGTAGTAAATTTTGCGACTGTCATGGGCTAGGACGGGCGGGATATTTTTGCCGATAATTATCATAGTTGTATTTATCTGTACTTTGAAATAAAATCGGATACCATAAGCACGTCTACCTTCGGAAAATTATGTGAACCTCCTTTCTGGAAAACCCTCCTCTATATTTGACAACAACAAACATAATTTATTTGACGATCTAAACAGAAAAGGCACTGTTCCTGACATGTTCTAATGAGGATGACATGGGAATAAACCTAACGCAGCGTACAGATAATCTGGAGCCAGCAAGCATGTGACGTCATATGCGTTTATCTCACTGAAATACAGCAAGCAATTTCTACAGCTGCAGCTGTTGTTGTTCGGATTGACTTTTTTCAACAACAGTTCTAATATTGCTATTATTAGGTAAAAATGTTTATTTTGCACTACTTTTAATGCGTATTAATTTTTTTGTGGACAGACCTATACAGCAATTAATCATATTTTCCAATAAATAACTGAAATCATGAAATTTCTTTAAGATACTTACCAAAATCATTACTAATTGCAGTTAGTAATTCACCAATATTGGATTGCCGCTGACGCGCCTTTTGAAATCAGATACAACTCCAGACTGCACATTTTCTAAATTATAATAGTATTTTACATTACAAGCAAGGTAAGAGAGTTCTTACTGATAATAGGAGGAAATGACCGGTGAGCCTGACACCTCCTAGAACCAGCTTGTTACATTGTCTGTGATATACAATATTTCGCTCGTAATTCATTTGTACATTTTTTTCTTTTAAATAATAGTGGGTCCAAATATCTTCCTTGGGTAGCACCACTCGTTATGGAACAGGGTAATGAATTTGCCCTCATGCAATCGATATATATTGCATTCTTTCAGTTAAATAAGAATTAGAAAACTTTATTAGATTATTCTAGATGCTGTAAACATGCAACTTACGAAGTAAAAGAGGATGATCTACCTGATGCAAAGTTGTTTATCATTTAGTTAATAAAACATTGTATAAAATTACAAAAATTCATATTAATAAAACACTCTCTAATATAAATGCATACACTTCAATATGGTTTGGTATATGATTGTACAAATAAAATGCAATATAGATTCGAACAATTTGGCAAAGTTGCATATGAAAAAGGTAGAATTGCAACTTCAAATTTTGCGGTAACCGAAAACGATAATTAGCTTTGAGCATTGCAACTATAGGAATGTCTATCAGACCTGAACAATATTTATTTGTAACAGTAAAGAAACGCATGGAAAGATAGGGACAGGGACAGTACTGTTTCTTTCAATTGTTACTCCCTGTGATATGTTTATCTGTGGAAAAAGTATCTATGTCTATCTATTTTACTTGTCCAGTGGAAGTATAGTAACGCAAAAAAATTTTTTTTTTTTTCGAAAATATCACTAAACGTTGAGATTATAAATGTGAGCAAAAAAAAAAAATATTTCCTGTCTGTCTGTCTGTCTGTAAGTTTTCTGTGCGCACGTTTACTCTGGAACCGTCTATGATATTGACTTGAAATTTGGTACACTTATATATTGTAACGAGATCTGGAACTAGATTATTATAGACATTATTTTGATCTAATTCCGTTGAAGGGTTCGGGGGTAAATGGGGTAAATAAGGGTAAATAGGCAAAACAAGCAAGTAGGAGTCCATAAAATTGCAATATAGGGCATATACGAAAAGTTAAGGTCTCAAAATTTTTTTTAGCATCACCCCCAATACCACCCCCACACTATTATGAAAGGGAGTAAAATAAATTAAAATGTGATTTAGTGTATACACAAGAACGAAACGTCTAAAAAATTTTTTTTGGCGTTAGCTACCCCCTCTACACCCCCATTGCCACCCTCATCATATTGTTAAAGGGGACAAGAAAAATTAAAATGTAATTTGATTTAGTGTGTATACAAGAACGAAATGTCTAAAAAAAATTTTTTTGGCGTTAGATACCCTTTCTACCACTTCCATTGCCACCCCCATCCTATTATTAAAGGAGGTAAAAAAATTAAAATGTGATTTAGTGTGTATACAAGAACGAAACGTCTAAAAATTTTTTTTTGCGTTAGCTACCCCCTCTACCACTCCAATTGCCACCCCCGCCCTATTATTAAAGGGGGTAAAAAAAATTAAAATGTGATTTAGTGTATATACAAGAACGAAATGTCTAAAAAAAGTTTTTTGGCGTTAACTACCCCCTCTACCACTCCCATTGCTATCCTCACCCTATTATTAAAGGGGGTAAAAAAAATAAAATGTGATTTAGTGTGTATACAAAAAGTAAACGTCAAAATTTTTTTGTTGTTGTTAGCTACCCCCTCTACCACCCCCATTGCCATCTCCACCCTATTATTAAAGGAAATAAAATAAACTAAAATGTGATTTAGTGTGTATACAAGAACGAAATTTTGGCATTAGTTACCCCTCTATCACCCCCACCCTATTGTTTAAAAAAATTAAATTGGGATTTAGTGTGTATACAAGAACCAAGAACTTCTAAAAAATTTTTACATTAGCCACCCCCTCTACCACCCCCACTCTATTATTAAAGGGAATAAAATATTACATTGGGATTTAGTGTGCATAAGATTTGGATACAAAATCTGGATGTGGAAGTAGTGATTCCTTGGGCAGCGGTTTTGTCTATTATAATTGCAAGTTTTTATGGCTAAATGAATATTCACGCTAAACTACAAAATGTGTTGAACGATACATAAACCTTTGACTTATAAATGTGTAGATTGACGTTTTTTTGTAGCGCTCAATAATTAAACTGCAAAAGAGCGACGATTAAATTTAGATCTATTATTTATTTGTACAGACCAATTCACATTCTCTTCAATGTATAATGAACAGATGTTTCCTTTGTGATTCGAATATTGCAAATTTTCACAGCTTTGCTTCTATTAAACTCTTACTTACGTTGGTCCGTCAAATAAAACACGCCACATGTTGCTGTGTTACGGTAAGGCCAATTAGCAACATGAGACATCAAACGATCATAATCAAATTATGGAGAACCGTAATGCAATATCGTTAACTGCAGTTGTGCATTTATGCATAGTTCTATTTCTGTTTGGTGCACAATTAAAATTCCTATAAAGCTTTTATTTTGCCATTTTCACACGGCTTTACAGCTAAATGCACATTGTAAAAATATGGTAATTGACCATCGGTATATTACAAATGTGTAATAATATATTTAGTGACAATACACTAAACAGTGCTACCCAGTAATTTAGTGTTATTTGAGTTGGACGTACATTATTAATATGAAATTAAAAGTAAATTTTTCGATGAGCTAAAAATCTTAAATGAATATTATACATATAGACATTGCTTTCAAGGTAAAGGAAAGAATACAAAACTCATAAAATTTTATCTAGCCAGTGAAATACAGGGTCTCTGCCGCCGTAAGGCGGTCACGGAAACTTATGAGTTACAAAAAAGATTTGTTTGTACTTTTCGTTAAAAGCAATATTCTTCACCTAGCGTAGATTTTCAATAATCTGTATACAGGGTGTCCCGTAATAACGTGAAAAAGATTTAACTGTAGAATCGGAAAAAGACGAAATTTGGCACATCTCGGTTGCTCATCAAAAGACATCTAACAAAATAATTTCATCAACCTAGCGTGTACACAAAGGGGTGAAATTAACTATCCTTCTTGACATTTTGTAAGTATCTTTCTGCCTGCTATTTTTTTTCAATTATAAAAAATAACTAAACATTATGATTCATTTAGAAACTTTCTATTTCTTGAAAAATTTCGTAAAATCGACCATTTTTGAGAAAAAATAAACAAATTACATGTGCCCAAATGATCAATCAAAAGCGATGAGCACAATTATACTACTTAGTGTAAAATACTAAAAGTAGGCTGGTGTCAAATTATAATTTGACAATATTACGATGTTTCTTGCCTTTGAAACAAAAAGATAATCATTCCTTTCTACTTAATACTTAATACTAGTAGTTTTTGAACCAGATTTTAAAATGCATAGTTTTAGTAATGGGGAATATGCAGACAATAATTTATAGTGAATGTAAAGGAAATGCTTCAGCGGCAAAAGAACCATATCGTCGTAAGTTCCCTTACTCGTACTGTGCCAAATGTTCGCACTTTTTCCAATATTAACTTAAGTTAAGGGAAAGGGGGGGGTGGGAGACAAATAGGTGATGCAATGGAGGCACAAATATTACATTATTTTGGTGAATATCCTGAATGTAGTATTAGGCAGGCTGCTCTTCAGTTATATATAACAAGAACATCAGTATGGAGGATTTTGAAAAGGCAAGGACTTTACCCCTATCATTTATAGGGAATACAAGAGCTGTTCCCTCGTGATTTTCCAGTAAGACTTGATTTTTGTGGAATTATACTTAGGAAGCCGTTAGATTTTACTAGAAAAATACTATTCACAGATGAATGCCGCTTTACTCGACATGGAGTTTTAAATTTTCGTAACCAGTATTTATAGGGCGACGATAATCCTCACGCTGTTGTAAATGGAAGATATCGATACAACTTTTCAATAAATATTTGGGCCGGAATTATAGGCAATAAATTAATAGGGCCTCTTGAGTTACCAAACAGATTAAATGATCCAGATTATTTAAATTTTTTACAAAATGACCGGTATCAACTTATAGACGATTTACCTCTTGCATTACGTCAAACACTGTGATTTATTCAGGAGATGGTGCGCCACATTATTATTATTTAGAGGTTCGAGAGTGGTTACCCTCAACATTTAAAAATCGATGGATTGGAAGGGGGCGAGAAGCCACAATTAAATGGCCACTTCGGTTCCCAAATATGAATCCATTGGACTTTTACTTTTGAGGCCACTTGAAAAATGTTGTTTACTCGATAAATGTCCATAACGTGGAAGTTTTAAGAGAGAGCATTTTTAATGGATGATTAAAATAGATTGTATGGCAATTTTAGGAAACGGTTGCAAACGTGTATTCAAGTTGGAGGTTGTCATTTTGAACAAATGCTTTAATATCCAAAAACAACAACCGTTGTCTTCATGTTTAAATTTTTTTTAATATTTAAATTCATCTTTTGTGTATTTTGTGTTAGTTTTTTTTTAGTGTGCTAACAAATTTGCTTTTCAATACTTTCGTGTTTAATTTGAAATGTCTCGTGCAATTTATAAGCACCAAATGATCTGATCAGTACGTAATATTATTAAATTATAATTTGACACCAGCCTACTTTTAGTAGTATTTTACACTAATATAATTGTGCTCATCGCTTTTGATTGATCACTTAGGCAGATGTCATTTAATTTTTTTCTCAAAAATGGTAGGAAATTTTTTCAGGAGATAAAAAGTTTCTAAACGGATCGTAATATTTAGTTCACCCCTTTGTGTATATGCCACCGAGATGTGCCAAATTTAATCTTTTTTCGATTACGTTATTTTGAGATAGAAATTAGAAACCGTTTTTTGACACGCCCCTTTAAGAGGAGACAGCTGGACAGGAAAGGGTTATTTTGAAAAATTTTATACGAAGAACCCGTCCTAATTTTCGATAAGAAATCTACAGTTAAGTTTTTTGCACGTTATTACGGGACACCCTGTACATAAGGAATTAATATTTTGTAACGGCGTTCTTGTCTTTGTCGTACTTGTTTCTATTTTCAATTCTGTAGAAATCAACAAAGACTTCAGGATATTGGTTGTTTATTAGAACCTCTTTGATACATCGTTTCTCATTGTTTAATATTTCATTGTTAGATGAAATTATTTTATAACGTCCCTTTTAATGTTTTTTGACTGATTTGAGAAATATCTCTTTATGTACTTCGGTTGTCTATAAACGCGTATTTTAATAGTATTATTAGTAAGTAACGGCATTCTATCTGTTCTACTCTACTCTACTCTAATCTACCCTACTCTAACTCTACTCTGCTCTATCTACTCTACTCTGCTCTAACTCTACTCTACTCTGCTCTCCTCTCCTCTCCTCTCCTCTTCCCCTCCACTCCACTCCACTCCACTCCACCCACTCCACTCCACTCTATTCTACTCTACTCTACTCCACACCACTCTGTGTTATCCTATCTATACTGGTTAATTTTGTTACTTTTTATTGATCTTGTAATAATTTTCAGGTGATATATGTTATAGAAAGAAAAAAAAAAAGACAAGAAAAGGATCTTTCGATTTTAAGAACCTGCTCGCAAAAATTCAATGATAGGATTTCCCCAAAGCAAATACATTATTGAAAGTCTAATTTAATTGTTTTAATAAGAAATCTTATTTATAACGTACTTATTAATATTTGTAATACAAATTGCACAAAATATTTTTTTGTTTTCTTCGCACATGTAAATTCGTAATTTAAGATGTGTGTTAATAACCGATCAAATAGCAATATTCAGATTGTTCGTACAATCTACCCTAATCATGTTCAATACCCATTTTACGGAAATCATTCTAATTGAAGACGGTCACTAAAACTGCTTACGTTGATAAGATCTTATTGGAATCATTATCCCTTTCGTGTCACACTACGGGATAATCACCTTCATCAAAGTAATATCCATCGTCAAAATACTCAAAGTTATTATATGTGAAATCCAGAAGTTTCTAAGTCAAACTTGATTCTAATCGTGATTAGTAAAGTGACGAAAATCCTATATTGGAAAGTTCCAAACTATGTTTAATTTAGTTGCTTGCCGACCCCACACCAGCATTCTTATTAAATGATTGCTAGGTATTATTTTCACATATTTCTTAATTATTAGTTTGATATTGAAAGCTGTCAATTTGCTGATTGATAGAAATATTCTAAGGATTATCCTATTTATAAAAAGGGAAATAAATTAGATATTTAAAACTTATACCAAGCTCTGCAATTTGCGACTTAAAACTTTTTAGAAGTCCTATACAGGGTGTTGCATCATGAGAGGGACATAGCTTAATAGGAGGTAGAGAACATCAGTGGTAACCGGAACCTCCCATAGAAATGCCTCATTGGGCCTTCATTACGAAGTTACAGGGTGTTAAATAATTTTTGGCCAAACCTGTTTTTTGTCATAACTTTGACAGGGAATGAAATAACGGATTCATATTTGGTGCGGCTAATGTACTAACGAGCCCCAAGAGGAACATGTATAAAAAAAAATATATCCAGGTCCGGACTCACTATAATTTATGTTTCTTCTTTGCATCAATAAAACATCACCCTGTATATATTTTTTTGAAATTTCGATACGATATTCGAAAAGAGCAAGAAAAAACAAACAAAATGGCCTATTTCATTTTTTTGTTACACCTTCGTGGTTATTTAAATACGTTGTTAAATGTGCAAGAAAATGGATTACAGAACCCTATTAAATGAGAGGCACGTGAAATAAATAGTTTTATAACTAAAATTTGCAAAAATTCTATTGAGCCTAGGTGGTCTGGGTGAATCCTAATTCCGGCACGTTTTAAAGGTCCATTTTGGTAAAAAACTGTGGTCCTAATAAGTAATCGGGTATGAAATAACAAAATTTTTAATCAATCACAGTAGGCTTGTTCAAAGTGACAGATAATAAAAAGAAATCTCCTAAACAGTTGAATAATTGTTTGTTAGTAATTTAATGTGTCAATAATCCGCATTTAGTTAGTGAAAACTTGCGAAAATATTTTAACTATGCCAGTAAAATTTACAAACGTGGAATATGCTGACATAATATTCATCTATGGTTTCTGTAATGGAAATGGTAGGTCGACGGAAAGAGAATATCGGCTGCGTTTTCCTGGTCGTCGATGCCCTAATCATAAAACCTTTAGTACGGTGTTCCAGTATGCAAGACAGCACGGAAAGTTTCCTACTTCTGCAGTTGTGGAGCGTGTTTTACAACAAGGTGTGCAGGAACAAAACAATATTATAAACGTAGTTCAAGAAAACCCAAATATGAGCACTAGACGAAACGGTTTGGCAACTGGTATTCCTCATTGGCGAGTATGGAGAACCCTAAAAAGAGAACGTTACCATCCATATCATATCCAGCAGGTACAGCGTCTTCAACAAGGCGACGATATCCCCCGCCTGGCATTTTGTCATTGGTTGTCTAACCATCGCCCAGTCATTTACAGAACCTTATTTACGGATGAGGCACAATTTACAAGGGATGGTGTAAACAATTCACGAAATAATCATAAATGGGCACAGGAAAACCCACATGCGGTACGCCAACGCCGTTCGCAACACAGGTTTTCTGTAAATGTTTGGGTCGGACTTGTGAATAGACATTTGATAGGGCCACATTTTTTTGAAGAAAGATTGAATGGTGAAATTTACTTTGATTTTCTTCAAAACATTTTACCGAATATGTTAGAAAATATCGGTATAAGAGGCATGTTGTTTCAGCATGATGGGGCCCCACCACATTTTAACCTTCAAGTAAGAGAACACTTAAACAATGTGTATTCTAATAGATGGATTGGACGCGGGGGTCCGCATGAATGGCCACCAAGATCTCCTGATTGTAACCCTTGTGATTACTTTTTATGGGGCCACTTAAAAAACGAGGTTTATAGCATTGAAATTGACAGTAGACAACATTTAATTCAGCGCATCGTTACAACCTGCGACGAAATACGGAATAATCCAGAAATGATACGTCGAGCAATTGGTGACCTTTCTAAACGCGCAAGAAAATGCACAGAATGTGGGGGAGGACATTTTGAAAATTTACTTTAGTGTCAATTACGTTTTATTTTTAAACACATTTAGTTATTGTTTTGTTATTTTTTGTTAATTGAATGGAAAATATTTTATTTATTTAGATTTTAGTTTGTTCTCTTTTCCAATTTTTATTAAGTATAAAATGTTGATGATTTTCTTGATCAAAGTAACTGGTTGCTTAGGCCTAAATGGTTTAAATTATCTGTCACTTTTATTCTTTGAACAAGCCTACTGTGATTGTTTAAAAATTTTGTTATTTCATACCCGATTACTTATTAGGACCACAGTTTTTTACCAAAATGGACCTTTAAAACGTGCCGGAATTAGGATTCACCCAGACCACCTAGGCTCAATAGAATTTTTGCAAATTTTAGTTATAAAACTATTTATTTCACGTGCCTCTCATTTAATAGGGTTCTGTAATCCATTTTCTTGCACATTTAACAACGTATTTAAATAACCACGAAGGTGTAACAAAAAAATGAAATAGGCCATTTTGTTTGTTTTTTCTTGCTCTTTTCGAATATCGTATCGAAATTTCAAAAAAATATATACAGGGTGATGTTTTATTGATGCAAAGAAGAAACATAAATTATAGTGAGTCCGGACCTGGATATATTTTTTTTTATACATGTACCTCTTGGGTCTCGTTAGTACATTAGCCGTACCAAATATGAATCCGTTATTTCATTCCCTGTCAAAGTTATGACAAAAAACAGGTTTGGCCAAAAATTATTTAACACCCTGTAACTTCGTAATAAAGGCCCAATGAGACATTTCTATGGGAGGTTCCGGTTACCACTGATGTTCTCTACCTCCTATTAAGCTATGTCCCTCTCATGATGCAACACCCGTATAATGATAGAAATTATTAGACATTGATTAAATAATCTCTACCAACGATGTGGACTTATATGAGCACGGCAATAACGATAACCCAGTATATTTTCCAGGCCTCTAGATGGACATACTCAAACACAGGTCGTATACACCGACAGTTCCAAAGCATTTATACTCAGTTACTAGTGAACATTACAACATTGTTGTCTCATATAATTTATTATGATCTTCTAAATTGGACATCTTAATGTTAAATTATTGTTCACTGGCTGTGAACAATTATCTACTAAAATTTTAACTGACTCATATACTCAACTCATTATATTTGTACCATCATCTACAACAAGCTACCTTAAAGAATAAAAGTACACAGAAGTATCCACAAATTTAAGTTTAAAAAAGTTCTTATATATGACCGTTTTTATAACCTACAGGAATTATTCGACGAATAGATGGGTCTCAATCATAATTTATGTAAATAATATCGAAATCTCTTCAACTATTACCAAGGCATATATGTTCTTATTTATTTCATCATTAAACCTTCAACTTCTTCTATCAAAACAGTGAGCCATTTCTTTACCCTTTAAAGGTTTGGTGAAATTGAGCCTCATATTATATATAAGAAGTGGAATTCAATGTGATAAAGACATATTTGAATTCTGTTTAAAATTCAAAAACTACCAATGAATTAAAGCAAACTTCAGAGCATATGAAAATTCTTGCACATCTCTCAAATCCTATGGAGTTAAATGGTTATTTTGCATGAACAAGTAAATACAACCCCACTTCCAATGAGTCGCTAAATTATTTAAATCAGAGGAGGTGTCAAAAGTCGACGTATATGAAGCACTCAATACAATCAAGCAAAATGCGAATTAATTTACAAATATAAATTACTCCAGAAGTGGTTCGGATCCCATTAAAAATTGTAGGTCCTGGTCTTCTTTCTCACACAAATCTAGATATCCTAGGTTTTCGCCGTCCTGGTTGAGTAGTAGCGTAGGTGCATCTAAACTCCGCCAGGACGTAAATATAAATAAGTACAAAAAAGAGCGTGATCCAGGTTTCATGGAAGGCTTTTAAAATAACAATAAAAAACACTTTCAAAACATTTTCAAAAAATATGCCAAAAATCTTCAAATAATTTCAAAAATCGCTTTAGAATTGATCACATCACAGCTGATTATCTGATAATATAATTAAATGCTACGATGTAGGCAAAACTACCGCTCTTGTGTTGTTTGACTACTCTAAAGCATTTGATATGATTAATCGCAAATTGTTATCAAAAGTGAACTATTATAATTTTTCCAATAATGCGTTAAAAATAAGTTACTAATCGTTAAAAAAAATTGTAATTAAGACCACCTTATGTGAAATGTTTCAATCTGGAGTACCGCAATGGGGTATTATTTCAGGAACAATCATTTGTAGGAAAGAACCGCTTCTTGTAGAGATATATTTGCGAAAAACTAATTTTTACCATTGACCTTGAATAAGTTTTTTTTTTTAAGTGGGTTTGAGAAGACTTTTGATATTTCATTTGCAATCATGTTTTTAGATTGTACCAATTTTCAACTCTATGTGGTGTTATCCGAGGTTGAATGTCTATCTTTACTAGATTATCAAATTAGGGGCGAGCGTAGGTGCGTCTTTAATCTGTACATATTTTGATATGCGATGTAATGCAGTGTCAGTTGCGGTTAGTACTTGGATCAGTGTCCTTTCCAAGTGTCATCCGACCTCTTCAGTACAGCTCCGATTTAAAAAATATTTAGACCAAACTGTAGCTAAATCCAAGATCAGACCATGATAAAAAAAGTCAATAACTAATTTTAAATTTTCAAAAAACTAAGTTCTGCACTATCACATAGTTTTCCCAACGAACATATTCTAAAATTCTGTCCTGGTCTAACTTCATACAGATTTTTATATAATCAAAAAACAGCTTTTTATACGCTTTAATAATTCTCCTAAACACGCATAAAAAATTGCCAATCTTAAAGGCCACTATAATGTGCTGAAGCACGAGCAGTTAAGGGGAAGCCCAACGGTATTGCTTGAACCCACAAACATCCTCCTCTCATGAACACCAAATGGCATCCCGTGAACTTTCCCATTCAACATCCTGTAACTCTTTATTTAATCGAACCTCGGTATTCTCTAGACACATATTTCCACTTTTCAAAAAATCTACTACCGTACTTTTTCATTTATTTAAAAGTACCGAAAAAAGTAGCTCAGTGGCGACGTGCCTTTTCCACGTTAAATTAATTTCCATTCCTTACCTACCTGAACATCGAAATCGCTCCTATTAAATTTCAGGAATCTGTAAAACCACGATCTAGATACTTACCTTTAAATTGCAAAGTTCTTTATTTCAACTAAAATTTCAACGTACATTTTGCCTAAAGCGTGAAATGAAACACTATCTAATATCAATTCCTGCCACTATTCCGATTCTTTGAAAAACCGCGAGGAAAATTGACGGAGGCTCGTGATTCCGGCAGGGGGAGGTTTTCACCCCCTTGACTGGAAATAAGGGGCGGACGAATGAATTTTACTTCCTTCATCTATTTTAACCACCTTCCAATAGAATTCTTTTTGGAAAATCGACAGAAAAATTAAGAAGTACCCGTGATCCCTCCAGGGGGTAGTTTTCACCCCTTAACTGGTTGAATTTACCTCCTTCATCCTCGTCGAAATTTTTTAGTTACATTCCGTCGGAACAGCGCGAAAAAATCGGTCACCACCGTTTTTTGCCTCAAAGGGGTGATTTTTATCCCCTTTGATCAATGATCTTTCTCACCGACTCAGTGGACCCGTATCAAAAATCACTAGTGGAGCCAGACAAGCAAAACATAAGAAATTGTTTCCAGTCTCAACATTTTTCTTTTTAACGTGTTATTTACTTCGAATATTATACGAAATGGACATTTTCCACCTCGAACAGATTACTTACATATATATAGATTTACGTAATTTTTAAATATTGAATGAATAATACATAAAAATATTAATTAAATGCAAGGCAATAATAAATAACATCACGAGGCCACTGAAGCTACAAATCTAAAGATAACAGACAGTGAAAAATCTTTTGAGTCGCGCGTCTTACTGGGACAAATTATTATAACTCCATGTTTAAATTATGGGGTTTATTTGATTTAAATTATTTTTCAAATGCTGTTCAGTGCCGAAAATTTTGAATTTCTAATCATGATAAACATTAATTTTTTAATTGTTTATTTTTTTTAATGCTATTTGTACAGAATAGAATTTTTTTTTTTCAAAAAATTAGATCAGCATATGTCAAAAATGAATTATTAATGCAAAAAATTGAGCTTTATCAAAATAAACAGTGAAATTTTTCGAAAAAATTGACGAATAAATACAAAATATCGATTCTTTTCATATGTATGCGTAATATTTTTTTATATATAATTGATTTTTTAATGCTCCTTCGATAAATTAGATCATAAACTGTTAAAAATCAGTTAATAATACAACAAAAATTAGTTTTATCAAAAAAATTGACGAAAAAATACAAAAAATCGATTTTTTAATTTTTTTTTAAGTTTAAATTTTTTTTCTTCTTCACCATCATAAAGCGCATAAAAAACCTACATTTATAAAAAAGAACCTCATACGATGCGATGCACAAAAGTTATTGGCCAATCAATTTTAAAATTTGAAGTAAATTTTTGAGATTTTTGTTGGATATTTTGACTTGAAATTTTAACCAGTTATTGTTCATATTATAAAATATAACTTCTGAAAATTTCGCCAAATTTCACTTAAAACATCCGAAGTTATAACCAAGAAACTAAAATGGTAATACACATACCGAGATATACTATCTATATTTAGAAAGAACGATCAAAGTGGTCGATTTTTTACAAAATCGCCGATAACTTGCGTAGCGGCGGTTGAGGTAGAGGTAGAAAATATCCATTTCATATAGTATTCGATGTAACTAACATGTTAAAAAAAATTGAGACTGGAAACAATTCCTTTTTCACTAAAATTTTTTTGGAGGTGGTTTTTGGCCAGTAGGGGATGAAGACAGATTTTTCTCAACCTTGGATCTATCGCAATCGGTTCCCCGCCCCAATAAACGGGGGATGGTTAAATGTCTTTAGCCCTGGCCCACAAGTGTACAACATTTCCGCTTATTTACCTGGACTCAGTATATCAGTGTATGTGCGGGAGTTATACAATCATAGGCGAGTATGGCATAATGGATATACATCCCTCGGAGGGGATGTAAAGCTGTCTGTCTCTTTTCTATTAAATGTTAGACAAGTAAAAGACCCCTATTCTTCGAAAAAGAAGAGGTGCGGTAAAATTTCTGGTTTTGGGGTAGCTCGTCTACAGGCCTCGGTGTTAGGCCTCAGTAACGGATATAAGCCGACGTTAAATAAATGTTAAGAAAATATCAAAAAGTTCTTCTTTTAACATTGATAGCTACGTCGTGCAAAAGTCTGCATGTCTCAACTCATAGTTAAAATGTTAATTATTGGAAACTTGTCTACGGTCGACTAATGTACTCTATAAATAATTAAGAAAACTCTCAATATAAAATGTACTTAATAGATATGGTCCCTCTAAAAATCAATTCAATGATATTATACACAAGAACTTTTTTATTGTTTTTATTGTCAATTTTAGTGAGAGACGTCAGCAATTCTAGCAACTATTATGAGAAATATCATAATAAAACAACTTGTCATCGGTCTGATGCAGCCTCTCCTAATACCATTAGAACAGTAAAATATTCCTCAGCATTCAAAATATGAACTAGATCCTAAAGGGAAGTCTGAGCATTATTTTATAGAACAGCATCCATTTAATAAATGAGAATATATACAGACACAGTGACTTCCATTTCGGAGTGTTTGTGGTGGCTAAGAGAAGAAGCAAATTAAAATAACAGCGGTGATAATTTTCCCCAGGATGACAGTTTTTATATTATACGGCCTAAGTTCTTTCCTCTTAACTTGACTCGGCTGAACTCGTAAAAAAGGTTTCTTGTATTTTATATTTTATTCCGATTTTATCTCCAACTTTTAAACACACGTAGTATATTTCACAGGAGGAAAGAAATTGCCTAACTTAGGAGGCATCTTACTTAATTAACTTGAATCATTCTTTGTACCATGAGATTTGCAAGCGGCATAATAGCTCCACAAAATGGAATAAGTACATATTTTTGGATATACCTTACAGGTAGTATTGTATTCAATAATTACAATAATGGACAATTCTTAACTCTTGTACTTCTTCTCCCAAGTAATGACATATCGCAAATTAGCAAATATGAGACGCTTAATCATTAATTTCATCTCATACACTTATAGGGACTTTAAATAAAAATGCTCTAATAAATATAGTAACTTGAATCTCACATCTCATAAAGTACAATGTAAGCGAAAGGTTGTGGAGTATCCGTGTAGCTTTACGAGGCTTATGTATAACTTTCTTCAACTGAAATATGACTTTGATACAGTAGTACCGAATAATCCTCCTATAAAAGCAAAATATTGTCAGAAAAAGCGGTTTAAGTTTTATGAAATGGGATTTATGTATATCTTTAATGGTTTATGTTTCAGTCTGAACTTCGCGAAGGTTAGAGGGCATAAAGACATAGCTCAATATTTTAGAACTACTTAGTATGTTGAATACTTTATAAAGTTTATTACCGCTATACTCGGTATCACAGATAAACCTACCCAACTAATATCTTGACAACTCAAAGTGACATTTTTACATTGTCTATACACTTTGAGGTAGTTTTACTGCGGGATTATAAGATATGATTAATATTTTGAATGGAGAAATGTGAAGAAATATTTGCTTGGAAATATATTTTGTTCAATTAATGAATTCGTGGCGGCTGATTTTAACGATTTAATAATAAAATTTGTTAATATCATTTTAGCAAATTATTTGAAAATATAATTGAGAATAACTAATTATTCTGAATTGCATATATTATTAATTTATAAATACGGACATGCCTCTAGCTTTCAAAGAAAGTATGGTAATCCCAATATATTGGCTGTGTTAAGTATAAAGATCCATCTACAAAATTTGTCCAAAATATTATTAAAAATTGTGATATCATAGCTCCATTTAGTTTACTTAGCCTGTTGGTGATAGGATCAAACAAGATATACAACTGCATTGTATGTAGACTTTATAAAAGAAACCAAAGTTAAGTTATAGGTTAAATTCGTACACCCTATATTTTTCCCTGTGTTGGTTATCCCTACTTACCGAGGTCTACCCAGTGTTGTCTAAGTTACAATAATGTCCTGAGTGACGCCTGGACAAGAAACGTGTGACCCTGTCTTTTCCTGTCGCTTTTAACTTATATCTCTGTCGGTTTGAGTTAGGTTTAATTTTAGGTACAAAAAAATTATTTTTCTTTGTTTTTTGTTTTTTTTATTGCATACTCAAATTGTTATTGGCTGCATGGTTTATGACCCAAAGCCATGGGAAAGAAAAATCCCAATATATAGAAACGGCAATAAAAACCATATGACAAATTACCGGTCAATATCATTGATAAACAATATAGCAAAAATTGTTGAATAATGTTGAAATTACAGGCTTCGCTCATTCTTAGAAAAAAATAGAATTATATTAAAAAAATCAGTATGGGTTCTAACAAAAATTAAACCACAGATGATCCTCTTCATTTACTAACAGACACCATCATAACAAATTTTGAAAAGAGCGAAAAAGTTATAGCTATTTTTTTAGACTTACAAAAAGCATTTAACACTGTGTCACATAGCCAGCTACTAGACAAGCTAAACAAAGTGGGAATTAGGAAAGACATCTACAATTGATTAAAAATAGACAGTGCAAAGAAAATAATAAAAACTGGAGTACCCTAAGGCACTGTCCTAGGACCAAATTTGTTTATGCTATTTATGAATGGTTTACTCGACAAAAACGTTGAATGCAAAATCACAGATGCAGACGACACCGCGCTAATTTGCTCGGGAAAAACTGGAGTTCAGCAAGAAGAAAGGCAGCCACTGTAATAAGTAAAGTTAAGACCTGGCTGGACACAGATTTACTAAAACTGAATATAACAAGAACTAAATTTATTATCTTTTTACCAACAAAAGGAGGAGTGCTCCAAACAATGGAACCTATACATTAGGCGGAAATACAAATAATTAGAATCATAATACCACTACTATTATTTATTATTTTTGACAGTCACCTAAAATGGGGGAAAACCATATTAAATATTTAAATGGGAAGTTAATATACAAGTTCTACAACCTGAAAAGTATCCTAAACAAAAAAATCCTCTTAGTGACAGACAGTAGCCTCGCGGAATCAGTAATTAGGTATGGCTTAGTATTTGGGGCTCTGCGTATAATAAAATCCTGCAGCCTCTTCAAGTAACACAAAATTATATATTAAGGACAGTGTTCAATATGAGAAGTAAAGTAGCTGCAGAAATATATTTGTAGAAAATGAATTACTAAATGTGAGAGGTCTATATATACACGCGGCTGCAATTTATACTCACAACAAGAACCATACGTTCGGTTCGACCCTAAGTCACCAATACGAAACAAGAAAATAAAACTAAAAAGACATACCAAACTAAAAAAAATATAGCAAAACAGTTTGTCAAAAACAAATCACATACAATGGAATCTAGCTATACAACCAACTACCTGAACAAATAAAAGTCCATGATAAAAAGTAATTCAAACGAGAATGTAAAAAGTATCTAATAAAAAATTATACACGTCTCCAACTCTTGGTTTAATAAAAGAAGTTGTTTCCTGTAAAACCACACAAGTTAATATGTATACAAATAGCAACCCAAGAACTATGTAAAATCCAAGCATACTAGTCTAATTCTTCTTATTATTTCCTATAGGTTTTTATTGTAAAGCGAAATTTCTTTTAAAATGCAACAACATCGATATTGTTATATGTAACGATAAGTATGAACAATAATGATGTTAATACTGCTAGACGCAACACAAGGTCTCCTCAGGTGTTATAACTCATACATTTAATATATATAGTTATTATAAAATAAGTATCAATTACATATAATTTGCAATAATACAAAATTGTAAATAAATGTTGCAGTAATAAGCAAATAAATCAATAAAAATATATAACATTCTTACAGGTAAGTAATTTGGTTTCAGCAAAAATAAAAATACTTCAGTACTCTTTCTAGATCTCAATGAAGCATATAATTGCATTTCCAAAGGGGTTCTAATAAACAAATTAGAATTTTATGGATTTAAAGGTGTAGTATCTGATTTAATTTCATCATACTTATCAACCAGGTATCAATGTGTATGTTATAAAGATAAACTCAGCATGTTGGCAGCGAAGCACAGTGTCCCGCAGAGTAGTGTACTGGGACCATTGCTTTTCTTAATTTACGTTATTGATTTAGCGGATGTTCATTCAGCATTAGTAGTCCTTTTTGCAAATTACACTACTATTGCGGTATACCTGAAGGATACTAGTAGTAATGGTGCTGGATTGTAGACTAACATTTTAACGAAGTCTTCTGCAAGTTTAATGATAAGTTAAATTTATACACAAGAAAAACACATATATACTACTTTTTCTACCAAAATAAACAACACTCTGACTGTACAATTCTTAGGACTTACATTAGACATTATATTAAGTTGGAATTCACATATTAATGATCAAACAACTATATTGTCCAAGAAATTATACGCCAATTCAGCAAAACGTATGCGCGTTTAGATCTCTGGAAAGTAATTTTTGACAAGGTGCAGAATTTGCATTGAAAATGTAGGTAGGCATTTTAAAAATTTGTTGTGATTAATAAATGATTTCATATTTGTAAACAACTCTTGCATTTTAATTTTTTTAACCGATATAGTATTCACAGATTCATATTTATTTTTGTTCCAAATACCAGTAAATAATGGTATTCGTCATAATTATATGAATAATGTTTTTATATTAGATAATATTTGTTTTGATTAATTTCAAGATTAAATGAAAAATTTATATATTTTGCTTTACTGTCACATTATGACCTATATGGTGTTCACAGATCCATTGTGTTTACCTGTTTAAATTGGGGACGTAGATTTTAAAACAGAAAACTTTTTTATTACATATTATTTTTTTTAAATTGCTTGTGACGTATTACGAAGAATTATAATGCCGCTCAAAATTTTGCAAAAAATTAAAAAAATATATATTAAGAATAATAAAAATAAACACCCTTTACTTCAAAATAATGCAACAAACTATATTATACATGTATTAGCAACATTAATTGAAATAGTCGTCGCAGCCAAAAAAAAAATAAAAAGAAAAACTTTATATTCTACCTATAATTCCTAATATTAAAGTTAAATTGCACAACAAAGGTATATCACATTTATTTTATTTTCTTATTCCAGAAACGATAAATTCAATAATTTATTTTTAAAGACGGAAAAAGTATCAATAATTTTAATACTATTTGGAAATTTATTATAAAGCCGTATACAATTATAATGGACATTTTTTTCCATTAGCGACAGTCTGTGGGTGGGGTATGTGTAATTAAAATTTCTTGTATTATAGGCTTCTGTACGTAAAAATTCGCTAAAAAATGTTTTGTTCTTAAGCGTAAAAATTAAAATTTCCTGAATATATATACTAGTGACAGTTAACTGATTAGTTACTTTAAATTTTTCACGGTAAGATTCCCTTTGATGCATTTTAAGTATGCTTCTTAGAGCTTTTTCTGTATTGTAAAAATTCGACCTATCTGTGTACTTTGACCATAGAAAATGTTGCCATATCACATCAAAATTTATTGACCACATTTACATTCATACATAGTTTTAAAAATATTTATAATACTTATTAGAATACACCTAGATATGAAGTATACCTGTGTGTGTATATACAATTATAGTTTTTGCAAATATGTATTTATGTCTATATTTGTCCTTAGATATATGTATTACATAATAACATAATAATTAAGCAAACATGATTCCTGGGGCTGTCCATCACAGTCAAAATTGAAAAGAAAAAATATATGTAGAATTTTAGAATTAAAGTAACTTATTTATTTGACAGCAAATTTGAGATAATAGTCTTATTTGATTGAATAAATGAGGTAATTTTTTTCTTGAATAAATTTATATTTTTTATTTGTTTTATTTGATGTGGCAAATAATTGTAGAATTTAGGAGCAAAATAATTGATAAACCTTTGTGCTTGCGTTTTGATATTTACAGGGATGTTCGTATTTAAATTTACTTTAGCTCGAGTATCATAGGTGCGACATATTTGCTTATTAAAAATCGATTTATATCTGTAAGAAAACGTGAGCACTGATTTTGCATATAATAATTCTAGACTCAAAACATTAAATTCATTATAAAGGGGATCTGTGGGATATTGTTTATTATCTGATAAAATTACTTTTATGAGATAATTTTGGGTAATTTTTAATCCTCCAATGTTTGTTAAATATGCGTCCCCCATATTATTATTCCATATCGCAGTATTGATTCAGCCAAGGCATGGTACAACATTATTAATATATAACTTGGTAATATATCTCTAGTTGATAAAATTTTAAAATTACCAAACGAAGTTTCTTATTTAAATTGTTGATATGCTCTATCCATTTGAGGATCTGATCAATAATTAATCCAAGGTATTCTTCAACGGTATTTTTTTTACTTCATCCCAACTATCACCTTCCACTAAAGGAACAGTATCAGCAGCATAAGATACAATTTTACATTTAGTATTTAGAAATAATAGCCCGTTAATATAAATTAAAAATAGTGTTGGTCCCAGAACGGTTCCTTGAGGTATGCCATATTCTAATTTCTGTTTAAACGTACTGAGTTGATCACCGGTTTTAACACATTGTCTTCTGTTCTGTAAGTAACTACGAAATAATTTATTAGCTATTCCTCGTATACCATAATCATATAGTTTATCAATAAGCATATTGTGAGACACTGTATCAAATGCCTTGGCTAAATCAAGAAATACTGCGATCTGTTTTTTGTTGTTGTCAATGTTATTATATAATGTATTTGTAACCATATACATCACATATGGCCATATGGGATAATAGGTTCAAGATTAGCATGATAGACTGCTTTTAAGGATAGTGAATCTACATATTTTGAGAGAATTCTCAGACTGTAACACACTCCATTTAGTTTTTCCAATGTTTTTCATGTGTCCCGCTCACCTTAGAGTATCTATGGATACCTAAACATTTGGTATGTTCTACTAGGTTAATTTTATTACTTGCAAGAGTGATATCTTTAGGCGTTTCAAAATTTCCTTTATTTGTTTTAAATAGAATAGCATTTATTTTGGATTCATTAAGTATTAGTTTATTATTAGCAAACCAATCTGACATTTTTTCATACAAATATGTGGCACTAGCAAAATTTGGAGCAGAGACTAACATACTCGTATCATCAACATATTGGACAATAAACACATTGATTTGATCATTAAAGCTTACAGCGAGGTCATTGACAAAAGCCATAAACAGTAACGGTCCTAATAGAACACTGCCCTAGGGAACTCCAAAGCTAATAGACAAGTAACTGGATTTAATTGTGATATGATATTTTTTAATTGGCACTCTCTGACAACGCTTCGAGAGGTATGATCGAAACCACTACAGTAGGTTACCTTTTACTTATTCAATTTACATAATATAATATCATGCTCAATACAAACATATGCTTTAGATAAGTCTAAAAAGGGCCTAGAGCCGTATCATTTTTCTTTAGAGTTTGCAATATTTTTCAAATTAAACTTGTAGACTGCAATGTGAGTCGATTTGCCGCCATGTTGAGTGGTAGCCAGTAAATCTTGGGTTATCATATGATTCATGAGTCTATTATACATCATCATTTCAAATAATTTAGCAAAGGAGAGCAAACTAATATGTGAATTAAATTCATTTGCAATTTTCTGAGAATCACCCTGTATGAGGTTGTTTTCATTTGCAGATTTACCTTTTATTTCATTGACTATACTCCACACACACTTTAACTTGTTATCAGACTCTATTATTCTTTTCTGTAGTTTAGCTGCCCTGTTAACTGTAGGTGATTGATTGTATTCTTTTTTGATTTGGTTGCATACAGCTTTATAATTATTGTCAAAATTTTTTTTTTACATATAAAATGTCTAGTCTATTTTTTCACTCTCTGATTTCCGGTGTATCTAATCAAACATGTGTTTTATGTTGTTTACATTTTTTTGTTGGGAAGGTTTGTTCAAAAACAGAATTGAAATTACAAAAACAGGATTCCAATTGTTTATTTACATTTGCTAATGGAATATTATATACTCTATCCCATTGAGTGGTAGTCAAACTGTTTAGAAAAACTTGTTTGTTACTTTCATTAAAATGTTTTCTATAAATAAAAGTGTATGTAAACATATCTTCCACTTCAAAAGTTATCTTTTGAGCTGTAGAGTCAGAAATTTGGGAATGTATAACTTCAGAGATATAAAAGTTTTCATTTGTGAAAATATTGTCAATATAAGAAATTATTGTAACAGTAAGCTCATGAATAATACTTGGTTAGACTATTAGATTAATGAACGATCCCAGGTAAAAAAAATGAGATGGCTGCACCAGTTATCTTCTTTACATCGATGAATTTTTTAGTATAGAGTCCAGTATACCCAAAAAAATATAAAAAATTCGTAACTTTTAAACCGTCCAGAATCGGACGCCATATGTAATAGGCATTATTATTGGTCTTGAGGTCTTCTATCACTCTGCTCGTTTTGGACGTTTATGAATGGAACACCCTGTATAACTTAATATAGCGATTTTACAACTATGGCAATAGAACTTGTAAAGTGTAACTTCGCAAGTAACAGCAACTAGCATAAGGAAGTTATTTCACTAAAACGATGTAATTATAATACATCCACTTATGTTATTAGATACTTAAATTTAAGTATCGGTGTATGAGATGTAAGCTTTCAAATTCAAAGAGCAGCTATTACGCTAGTAATTTATTAATGTTTATAGCAAAGGATAGTAGGTAGAAAGACAAAGGCATGAAGAAGTGCATTTAGGACGGTGACGACATTTAAAATATTGATGATCAGACACAGAATATTTTCCACCTTTGTTGAAAATGCAGCAACACAAAATTCACCCGGGATTCTCATGTTCTTGGAACCACATACCTTCATAAATCAAAGCCAGCTCCGTATTACTGTGATATTAAACAGGGATCCGCCACGCTAATGGCTGTGTTTTTCAAAGGATGTGCTCCAAGTCGCAGAGTCTAAACAATTTTCTATAAATCAGAAATACCACAAAGTATAGGCACGGAATTATGCTCTCTCAAAGCAATTAATCTACTTGCTGTGACGAGTTTTAATTTACAGAAAAGTTTCAATGGGTATATGACGTCAAATTCTTTGCGTCTGCTGCAGTACACATAAATCATTCAGGAATGAATTTATTGTACATTCTATTAAAACGTACTTCAACTAGTAAAGGACATAAAAAGTGTACTTTTGCAAGGTTTAAATGAAGTGTATTTATTTTAAATCTAGCTTTATATTACCGGCCGAGTGGCTCAATGCTATTTATAGGCATTAGGATATGTCACAGAGTTAGTAATTGTGAACTAGACAAGGTTGCGTGAGAGACAACACGGCTAGTTACTGTACCACTCCTTAGTTCGAGTCTCACCAGTCGTAAATTGCAATGCCGCATCGAGTTGTGTCCATATGTGATCCTGTGTGGTGGTTGAAGGTGGAATAGCCTGAGACTAAACTCCGCTAGAACGTTAATATAAATATGGCCATAAAAGAAAAATAAAAAATATCGATTCCATTAATATCAATAAAATTTTCATAGGTAGTGTTTTTATTAAAAAATAAATAAATAACACCACAGGTAATTACGACCCCCTTTATCCCGGAAGGTTCTAGAAGAGCCTTGTGTGGGAGGGGGCTACACATAAGAGACAAGGGACACACACCCAATATCCGTGTATAGTGGAAAAATCCCTCTTATAGTATTTTCCACTGCCACGACCGGGGATCGAACCCGGAACTTTTGGGTGAGAGGCAAGTGCGCTCACCTCTCGACCATCAGTCAAAGCGTTAGTTAATGTATATAGTTGATACTTGTGAGTGTAAAGAGGACGGGTCATTCATTTTCTAGTTTGTAAATATTATTAGCCTTATAAATTAGAAAATTAATATACTAATTGTTCCAACTATCGCAGTCCACCCTGAATAAATTTATATACAGTTGAAATCACGGATGTTGTCGTTCACGTCTTCATCGGTTAATTTGCGAATCAAATTGATTCAAGGTCACAGTGATACGTATGGGTCTATCAATGTTTGCAAAAGAGAAAAATTTTGTAATGAAAATATATAATAGGATAAATACAATGAATTTTAACATCAGGATAATTTGTTTAAAAGCCGTAAAACTAAAGCACTCACAAACTATTTATCTAAACTTAAAACACCTCAGTATAAAATACTAATAAAAAATGTTAAGAATTAGAAAATCATTAAATTTGAAATGTGCGCCCACGTGCTCTACTGAATTGACAGAGATCTGACAGATTACTGAACGTTGGTTGTGACTACAACTAACGATTGTATTATTCATTTGTAAAACGCATGGTTACGCTTGGAACTTCTGTTGTAGCTCCAGCAGACGTGTCTTACTATTTTCGTCCTATTATACCATGATACCGCTACTAAGATGTCTCACACTAGCTTTTTGCTGTCTATTTGCCAGGTACAGGGGGGGGGTGGCGGAAGTAGGAGCCATAGCTGGGGCGATCGGAGTAGCATGTTTCTTATTAAATTCGAAGTTTAATTTGACATCGGATGTTTAAACTTTTTTTTTATGTCCATGTGATGCATGTTTCCAAATGTCCTGAAACTTCCAACAATATCCTTGACAGGAATTTTGGTGGTTTCCAAAAGTTGAACGGTGGCTAGTAAATGGGGTAAATAATGGTAAATAGGCAAGAAAAGCAGGTAAGAGTCCATAAAATTGAAATTTAGGGCATGTACGAAAAGTTAAGGTCTCAAAATTTTTATTGGCATCAGTCCCCCCCCCCCCACTATCACCCCCAATACCACCCCCGCACTATTATGAAAGGGAGTAAAAAAAAAATAAAATGTGATTTAGTGTATATACAAAAACGAAACGTCTAAAAATTTTTTTAGCGTTAGCTACTCCCTCTACTACCCCCATTACCAACTCCCCACCATATTATTAAATGGGGTAAACAAAATTTAAGTGTGATTTAGTGTATACACACGAACGAAACGTCTAAAAAAAATTTTTTGGCATTAGCTATTCCCTCTACCACCCCCATTGTCACCTTCACCCTATTATTAAAGGGGGTAAAAAAAATTAAAATGTGATTTAGTGTGTATACAAGAACGAACATCTAAAAAAATTTTTTTGGCGTTAGCTACCCCCTCTACCTCCCCCATTGCGACCCTCACCCTATTATTAAAGGGAAAAAAAATTAAATTGTGACTTAGTGTGTATACAAAAACGAAACGTCTAAAAAAAATTTTTTGGCGTTAGCTACCCCCTCTAGCACCCCCATTGCCACTCTCTCTTATTAAATTAAATTGGGATTTAGTGTGTATACGAGAACTAAGGACTTCTAATTTTTTTTTACATTAGCCACCCCCTCTACCACCCCCACTCTATTATTAAAGGGAATAAAATATTACATTGGGATTTAGTGTGCATACGACTTGGATACAAAATCTGGATGTGGAGGTAGTAATTCCTTGGGCAGCGGTTTTTTGCACCTTATTCTCTAGTTTAAAATCATGTACTTTAAATCTGAATGGTTTCCTACATTATACTCGAATACGTTACTCGATACGCGTTTCACTCATCATGTTAACATCATCGGAGGACGAATAAGATTGGTTTTCAGTTTTAATTAGCTCCTGATGGTGATAACATGTATTGCGAAATGGGCGTTGAGTAGCGTATTCGAGTGTAATTTTTAAATATCTCAGAGTTTTATAAAAGTAGTTTATAGGCACCAAAGTTATTGATTTGTGTAAAATAGCCCTCATATGAAAACGCTCCCACCGCCAGTACCCGGAACCAACGTAGGTTGTCTCTTTAAGCAGGACTACACGCCACAAAAGTTGAGAGAGGTTCTCAGACACCCATTGAAAATTTCACTAGCTCTTGGCCAAATAGAACTTAGGGTAATGTAACGATGTAAATGAAAAAAAAAATTATTCCATAATCATTACCATTCGCGCACTGTAATTACAAAATTATTAATTCCACGGTAATGGTGCAATAGACACAGTTGTGGAAAATTTCGAGGCGTTCAAAATGGTTTTCTGAAAATAGATTTGGTATCAACGTGCGTTGAGATATTTTATGAAAGCGTTTTTCCAGTATGACGGCGCAATGCGACAATTTCGGTTTTTACAAATTTGGATTTATTTTTATTTTACCATTCCATACGACATGAAATGAAATATATCAACGACTCATTCGAGTCCTTGGTTTCCTCTGCAGAAAAATATCATAAATGTTGGATTATGAAGGAGACCTCTTCGACTTCTAAAGATGCATACAATTCCATGTGTGTAACATAGTGTCACAAGATAGATTTTTATACAAATTACATAATTATGGTATCCGAGGACCAGCTTTGAGCGAGTTTACTTATTACAAATTACAACAATAAAAAATAGAGCATTGAATAGACGAACGTCGGGAAATGACAGTTACCACAAGGAACGCTGTTGGACCCAATATTTTTTCTCGTATATATCAACAATACAAACCGAATAGAATTCATTGAAATATTCCTAATTCTGAGTGTGTTAATATATAAGCCATGAGCTATCAAAATTACTAACGGATCAAAAATATCCATTTTAAATTTGGGATGTTTTTATTAATGGCTGAATTTTTATTCATAAATTAAACACATGAGGAAACACATAAATTTTATTTTTTACATATTGCGTCAGTCAAATGACCTCCTTGCTGCTGACATTCTTGACGCATAGTACAAAAGTATTTCACCATCCGCTCCAACATTTCAATTGGCATTGCGTTAATCTCTGTCCGAACATTATATTTTAGTTGTTCCATAGTTTGTGGTCGATTAGATAACACTTTTTACTTTAAGTAAACGGCATAGGAATAGTCCTTACTTGTTTTTTAATATTGAATTTGCATCTAAAAAGGGCATTGTCGAAGATATCTTCCATATTTGCGACGTCGACTTCGAGTATTATGTCATTTTTAGATATAAAGATCTACATTAAAATCTTCTCCGAAAATTACATGATCATATTCACTTAAATAAGACGTTAAATAATTTTCTAACGCTTCAAGACATGCTTCCTGCTTAGTATTACGATTTCTATGTTTGTTCCCAAACAAACCTTTTTACCAGAAATCATTAGAGAAATACAGAGATGTTCTCAGAGGGCTAGTTGGTGGCTCATAAGTTCAAGAACTTTGAACTTGTAGGAGTTATTCATATAGAAACCAGCACCACCACCCATGGTATCGCGATCAGGACGAATGAGTTTAAAGCCATCAATAGATAATGCCGAATTGTCCACAGAGGTATCTAGCCAGGTTTCACTCTGACATCAGAAGTATTTCCAGAGCTCACAAAATTCGAGAAAAGATCGAAATTCGTAAAGATTTACAGTATATTTAAATGACAAAAATGCACTAATTTATTCTGTATTATGCGATTATATCTTTTATGAGCCCTTTCCTAAAGGTATGTAATAGTGAAAAGAACAGTAATGATAATATTTAGATATAGTTGTTTTTCAGGAATATAGCAAATATTATTTATCAAATCAATATAATATGAATTTAGTAAATACAGAATGAGCGTATTTAAATAAGTACGAACACATTTAAGAAAAACTAAATAATAATGTTCAGATAATATTTAGGTTTTTGGGGTTGCTAATGATTGATAAAATTTATAAATGTATCCCTACCATATCGATAAAATACTGCTTTATATTTTTATTTAAAAATCAAAGAATGATAATATATTTCATATTTAATACACCCTCATATAGAATACACCAAAAGAGAATATTAATAGATTAATTGAAAATTATAAATTAGACACAATATTGATAACAAACTTATTATCACGATCGTTCCATGCATATATTTTGCCGCCAGCAGACCAAACTTTTTGATTACCATATTTTTCCTTTCCCATATACGTAGTATATAAGGAAAGTATTGTGATCGTGCAAAAATTCGAGTTTGAGTTTTCGATGGATTTACACGTTTTCAAGTTCCCTGAACCCAAAAAAGTGGTTTTTATAAAATGTCTGTCTGTCGTCTGTGGTCGCACCTAGAACCCAAACTACTGGATCGATTTTGTTCAAACTTTACATGTGTATTCAAGACGGCCACACCTCGAGGCGATATCGCAAAATCGATCCTAGCTTAAATGTGGGGGGAGTAAACTCCTAAAAACAGGAAAAAAAATAGAAAATATTTTCTTTTCTCAAAAAGGGCTTAACGATTTTGATTAAATTTGACACTTAAATACTCCCTTAGTACCAGTATAAGATGGCATAACCAGTTGCTCCAAAAAATGCAGGGAGGGGTGCTACGGGTCACGGGGGGGGGGGGGGTGAGCTTTAAAGAATTTAATTTTTTTTTTATCTAAAACGGCTGCAACGATTTTGATGAAATTTAACATATGGTTACTTCATTACTTTATTTAATATTTAATATTTTTTCAATTTTATAATGTAAAAAAAAGTAAAAAAAAATTGGACCTCTTTCGGTTTCAAATCCAAAATCTCAGTCTTACCGATTTTTTCTTGGCAGACATCAGTAGTTCATACTTATTTTGGTTAGATCCTCGTATACGCTATTATCAGAGCCTTTGAGATGTTATCTAGCATCAAGTACTTCACTTTTCTTAGCATTTCTAACAAAATTAACAGCAATGGCTCCAGGCTTATTCATATCTAATTTACTAATTCTAAAGGCGTAGTCGATATTATTTACTGTACAGTTTATCTTCAGAATCAGATGTTCAGACCATGATATTTTCGTGTCACTCTCTATACATCCCAAAAATCTTAGGGATTTTTTTTTTGAAAATTGCTCAAATTCATCACATTTAGCCTGTACTGCTTTTATGGATCCTTCATTTGCTATTACAGCATTATTTATATTTTTTTAACGAACTGGCAACATCAGAGATAGTACTTTCCATTTCTATTTCCTTAATACTCAACAAAGTGTGAAATTAAAAAAAAAATTCTGTTCGTGTATTTTTTAATTCCAGTCCTCTTACACTATTTTCTCTAGATACTACGACAATGTTTATTAGTTAGGGAAACTATCATTACCCAGGGGAATTTCATATCTACGTTTAATACCCAGTTTAGTGACATTCACACTTTGGGGTTAACGAAAATTAATAGTTTGCTACATTTACAGGAATTAGCTAATATCCGCGTTTTAAAAACTGAACATTAATATGTGTTAAACGAGAGTTCAAACAGTTTAAAGAATTTTTATCACAGTTAGCGTATCAATTTGTGATACACAACTTGTCAAGTTAAGTAATAAAAATGTTTCACGTTAGGTGGCTACGTCTTTATTATTCCGCTTGCCTGAACTTGGATTATCTCACTTTCCCAAATTAAGTGAAGTGAAGTGAATTGGTTTAATAGCCTTTATATTTAGCTTGTAATTTTTGATTTTGTGGGAAGGTCATCAATTTGAAGAAAACCAGTTTCTTAATTAGTCAACGTTTCGTGTTTATTTGAATACATTCTCAGGACTCTGAAGACAACATAAATTACATTTTACACAATAAAATAATAATTATATATATATATATATATATATATATATATATATATAAAGCATTTAGAAAGTTGAAAATTTTTGGACATATAAAAAGCACTAAAATTTTCAAATCCATTTTGAGATATTAAAATCCGTTAATTTGGAGAGCCTAGGGAATTATTTAAAAAATTGGTAAATTTTTTCCTTATAAACAAATGCAATAACTTTGAGAATTTTCAACGGATTTTTATTTTTAAAATATATTTTGAAAGTACTCGGAAAGGCGCTTCTATTAAAAAAAAGCATGATGATTCGTTTATTAGAACCGGCGTTATGATAGATCAAATTTGAATTCAATTTATTTCGTCCCATATTGTTTTGTACTGCTTTAGGTATCTCATATATTTTTTAAATTTTTTCTACGTCTTTTAGCGTAGAATGCTTTAGACAAAATTTGTAGGTCTAGATGAGTGCATGTACAACTTTGATTCGAAATAAAATTTTGAGAATTTTTTGAAGTCCTTGAACTGTCACCATTTTAAGCAGATACTGCCTGGGCTATTGAGCTATAGGTAAAAAAGACATTTTAATGTAAAAACTCCCTATCAGATATCTGTTTTCATTCTTTATATTGAAATATGAGGTGTTTAGATTTTCTAGGTCTGTTCTTTTATTGACACTTTTGTCACTATGTTTCTTAATTTCTATCATTTCATTCATCAATCTTTTTTTTGAAACTGTTTGTGTGCCTCAAATGGTTGTCTGATCAAAATTGAACGTATGTAACTTTTCTTTTGGGTGTAGTGCCTGACTAGTGAAATTTTATATATTTTTAATGGGATTGTGGATGTTTACACAATCCCTTGTATGTTCTGTTAACCTTGTTTTCAGATAGCTCCTTGTTTGTCCTATATATACCTTGTCGCATTTCATTACATGGTATTTTATAAATAACATTAGAAAGCAGTTCTTTAGGGGTTCTTGTTTTTAACTTGCTGTAGAAAAGTTGTTTTATGGTATTTTCACTTTCTGTTCTAAAATTGGTTGCTTCGTTGTTTAACAGCCGTATGATTTTCTGAATGGAATTTTATAATATATTTTGTTGGGCTGTCCTTATATCATCTTTATTGACAATTCTGTTGACAAGTTATTTTGGGTGGTGATTCTTTACGAGTAAGGTTCTGACTGATATTTCTCATATGAAAGATGTATTGCTCTAAGTTTTAAATTATTTATAATATTATATTGCTAGCCATTGGGTATTCTGACGAGTCATTTAAGTATCTCTCTGAATGCGTGGGTTGTGATACCGTTCTATTTCTATCTTATTGTAATTGTTTATAAGGAGAGTATCTAAAAACGGGATCTCGTGGTTACTTTCAATTTCAATAGTACATGGTACTATGGACTATTGATTTACTACCTTTTAAGTTTGACAAGGAAAACCGTAATTAAATGTGAGTATCTCTAGTACATTGGATAATGTATGATAATTCATAAGCTTAGTTGAACATGTTTATAGATGTATATGGTTGTTGTATATGTTTGCAAACTTATTTATATTTATCTATATATTATTTTATTGCGTAAAATGTAATTTATGTTGTCCTCAGAGTCCTGGGAATGTATTCAAATAAACATGAAACGTCGACTAATTAAGAAACTAATTTTCTTCAAATTGATGATCTTCTTCCCACAAAATCAAAAACTACAAGTTAAGTGATGTACTTTAACATACTTTCTACCATAATCCGTTTAATTGCCGTTAATTAAATCCTGGCCTAAAACACCTCTTATCGCCTAATTAATATCGTTGAAAATGCATGCAACCCTAATACAAGCAACAAAAAGCAGTTAATAAAATAATAGATCCAGCCGCTCTGATAACCTGGAATCGGTAAATCTGGGTAAAGTAGAGGTATAATAATTTATTAAAGGTTTTATCCCAGGTCTTCATCCCTATTTGGTCGGCAAGTATTTAGATGCGGTTAAGTGGAAGAGTGGCCGGAGGCGTAATATATACTGTGGATGGAAATAGGTGAACATTATCAGCAACTCTATAAACAATGCAATCTCAACGCGGCGCAAACTTGTTGTGGTTGCATTCCTTCAGCCATTTAAGCGGAAAGTATGGGACAATATACCTAAAGCTTATTTAAAGTGGTTTAACTGACGATGTAGCCGTTATATAAAATTATTTTTAGGGCACTTTTAATGATGTAGACTAGAATTCATTACATAATCATTATATTTGCAATTTTTACAGTTTTAATATTCACTGAAATTTAATGTTATTGGTATATATTTTCGAAAGAAACCTAAAACAAAAATAAAAACGTCATTAGCATGAAAGTGGTTTGAAACAGTTTAACATTCGATCACGATATATGAAAAATAAAAATATAAATCTTTGATATTATTATAAGCTTAAAAAGTAATAATTGTGTAGGACATAGAATTGTATTGATGATTTTTATTATTATTATTAATTATGACAACAGTAGTGAATTTATGTTAGATTAAAGCTATAATTAGTTATTTTATTTTTAAGGATTAATTATTGTAATTTAAGTGATTAATAAATTAGTGGTTTGTGATGCTAATTGTTGCAATTTATTGAACCTATGAACAGGGTGTTTACTGGAGGGTGTAGATACGTAACATTATGTTAAACATTCATCCCGTAATCTTTTGTAGGAAACAAAAACTTGTTTTACATGGCTCGAACCCCAGGTTAATATATTCAATGACAAATGTGAATAAGCTAAATCGTAGTACATACTTAGTGGACTTGTCTGAGCAATTGTATCTTTTAGTTGAAAGATAGCGAAGCAGGCTTTGTTTAAGCAATTTACAGATGTACTCGATAAGTACTTCCCATGTTAAATTACTGTCTATATAAGTACCGAGGAAATTTTTAAATTTGAGAAATTTATGTTCTCGTTACAGTTCTATACCATTTAAAATGAGCTTATTTCTCTAGTAAATGTACATCGTCTAGTGTAACATAAATTTTGCAATAAATGAATGATGAATATAATTAAGGAGATCATTAATGTAAGTCCAGAATAATAGGAGTCCTAATATTGAGCCTTGGGGAACACCTAAAGTTACATTATGGACATCCGATTGAGATTCATTCGACAGCTTTCGGTAAATTAAAAAACAGAGACATATCATATTTAACTCTTTATAAATGTATACAAACATATGTGCAGATCCCATCTCAACGTTTTTAAGTTCACGGTTATCTGAGTATTACCAGAAGAGGCGCCTTTAGAAAGTCAAAGTTGCTATCCTTTAGTATTCAATTCATTTCCACGCTGTTTATATGTATCTAGTTTATTAACATAACCATGAATGAAAACACGACAGTCGTATTTTAAGTATCAACTGAAACTCCCATCGGTCCCAACATGTTTTCAGCACCTAATGAGTCTGGATACAAGTAGCAATCCCTAGCGAACTCTGATCCACTGCCACTATACCTCTAGAGGTTACATTTGACCTGTTATTAATTAAGTTAAAGTTTGCACATAGCCGTACCGACCCTTTAAGTTCAACAGTAATTACACCGACCATAAACTTTAAAAAACTAAAGCTGATTGTTGTCAATGGATATTATTAGGACGGTTGTTCTAAATTAAGATATTGATGTCAGTTAATTAATGACTCAAAGTGCTTCAAGTGAACGGACTACATCACGATATTCATTCACCGAAATATAATAAATAATACATAACACCATAGAAATTAGACAACCCCCAATTCCAGAAGCCAGAGGCTTCTGCGGAATGGGGTTACGTATTGAAGAACGCACACATACAAACTTTGACAGTGCCGGACCCGGGGCTCGAACCCGGTAGCGAAATAGCCCTTCGATTAATCGCGATTGCCATCTCGTGCCTTAACCAGCGCAGCTATCGTTTAGATTGGACATCTCTATAAGGCAATCATGCCACTTGGGTGAAGTAGTTAATAGTCTAAATATTTGCAGCATTAATTCGTGCCAGCAAACTACAACGAAGATAGATAAGGTCAGTCTGGCGCGCAATATCTCGTAACAATTAGTCTACCATATTTTTAGTAAGAAATAAAAGGTTAGCTAACGTCGGCATACCTCAAGAGAAAGCTCTTATAATTCGGGAATCGCTGGAGATATTGAGATAATAAAAAATCTCTCTATATTCCAAGGTATTATTGATGGGCCTCTGATGATGTAAAAAAATTCCATATGTTAAAAAATAAAAAAGTTAATTAACACCTCAACAAAAGTCAAATAGTCCTTGTAGTTGAAATAAATTATCACAACATAATTGTAAAAATATTCCCGTACTACTGCAGGCTTTTGTTGGCGAGCCTCTGCACACGAAAGAAAATCTTATTTCCGTTGATAAAAAATAGAAAAGGTATCTAGTAAAGTTATATTTCAATAATTATCAGGTCCGTATCTCGATTCGCAAACGACTGAAGATATCGCGAAATAACTGGATCAGGTATCCTGAAGGTTCAAGCCATTCACATGACTTCATATTAAAACAAGTCTTCTTTTCTAGGTGGAACATTCAAATTTGTTTTTTTAAATGTAACATTTAGTTAAATGGAAATTTAAATGAATTTAATTTATATTTATGCTGCTCTAACATTCATGCGGGCATATCCAAACATACGGGAACGTACCGGGACAGAGTGGAACGTATAGACATTTTAAAAGCTTTATCTGTGTCACAGTATGGACCCGTACCAATAAAAGATACAAATCTATAGAAAACTGTAAATCTACAGAAAATAGCTGCTAAAGTATAAAGTTTAAATTTCTCGTCGAGGAAAGGAGGCGTGGCTTAAAGTAGAGTGGTGGTGGTGACCCAAATCGGCGGGATACCTACTAAGGCTGTAGAAATTGTCCGTAGATAAACTACGGGCAAATCAATCAGGATCTACACAGATTGTAGACAATCATTACTAGCCCTGAGAAGTTACAAAATTACCACAGGAGTAGTAGGGGAATGTCACCAAGCACTTGTGGGTGCCTCCAGCATAAATAACATACTGGTATGCTGGGTGAAAGGACATGCATAGTGTAGTAGCAATAAGGCAATAAAGTAGCCGACAGACTGGCCAAGAAGGCAGCAGGTCTAAATATCTTTGGACCAGGCCCGGCCAGTCTGTTATCGATCACAGCGATAACACAAATTATTAAAGAGAACACCCACAATGAATTCAAGAAGGTATGGGATAAAACAAATAACTGTCAGATTGCTAGAAAACTACTAAATTATCCCAACAAGAGCACAGCAATGTACTTCCTGGCAATGTTCAGAAGGAACCTACGTTTTATAACGGGAATCCAGACTGAACACTATCCATTAAGAAACATCTACATAATATGAGATTAAGCGAAACACATCTATGAAGAGGTTGTGAACAAGAAGATGAGGCGGTTCAACAGGTACTCTGCGACTGTTCTGCCATCTCATCAATCAGAGAATCCATTTTGGGAGAACGTTGGTCTATTTTGGCCGATGTAAGGGAAATATCCCTAGGCAGCGTCATCATCTATTTCGCAAGATTAGGTTCGTTGGAAGCCTAAGCGAGGGTCTGCCTACAGGGAGGATATACAAGAGGCCCAGTGGGGCCTAAGTGCTGTGGTTCAACAATTTTTATCGACCGCCCTCCCAACCAATTCCAGATTCCAAGCCGTTGAAAAAATATCCGTCCTTTTTTACTTTTGTAACATGAACGAGACTAGATTCAGGACTGATTTGCGTTGCCGAAATCTAAACTGCTTTTGGCAAGATAAAAATAATTGTATGTCTCAGCATATGTTTAGCAGTTATTGCTAAAGTCGTAAATGTACTTATTTGAAAACTTAATAAATGTAATTCGCTAGTTTTATAGGTGCGAAGATTAATATTAATGTATGTAGCAATCATGAGACATCCGCAACAAACAATCGTCGATCGAAGAGAAAAAGTTGACGTTCAGTATTTGGTTTGGAATATCGCATATCATGACATACTTGTGAGTAACCGCAGTATCTTATAGCGTCAGTTCTCTGTGTGTACATGTTATTTCTTATTGCAGCGTTCATAAAAATATCAGTAAGAAATAAATTGAGATTCTCCACAAGACTGTATCTTATTTTATTGTTTATATCGTTTTCAGTTTTTATTTTGTCCCTTTGAATTCAAGCCGTAAGTAATACCTGTGAAATGTTTTGTAGATTTTTTTTTCTAGACAGATAATGTTAAGGACCTACTTTATGGGTCTGTTATGATACGTGAAGAGACAAGGTATTAACTCAAGGATATTCTTCTTTCAGCTTTATAAGTTTTGAACCTCATTTTACTCCCCTCCTTGTTGTAAGTAAATCTGCTTAATTTAAGTTTTCTGTAACAAGAAAGAAATAGGAAGACTATTTAAGTATCATTATGTCTTACACAAAAAAGTCATTTTTATGTAATCTAACAGTTATGGTTTTCTTGTAATTAAATTGTGTGTGTTTGTGTTTTATATTTGGCTTTAAGATTTGCATGATGATACATTAAGGCTATAAAACAAAAGACTGGTCATTTTGTTAATCGTATAGGAGAAGAGCTTTAGCTTTAGAATTTACATGAGATTTTCTGGTAAGCACTTAAGATTAATGCTTGAAAAAAGTCGGTGGGGTTAAAAGGGCGAAATAAGAGTAAGTGTTCAGTGTCAGTCCATTTTTCAAGGAATGGAAAATAAAAGCACTTCTGTAGGTGTTAGTAGATGCGAACGAGAACTGGGCTAAAATCTTGGCTATTTTAGAAATCCATTACAGCAAGGACTGGGAGAACTCGAACAGTCGCTTTGTTCATAGGGATGTTGGAGTGTCGCAAAAATAAAATTGTTTATCCTAGGTTAAACCGTACAATGATATGTAAGGTAAATAATGCGAATATTCTCAAATAGAGACAGTGTTCATTAATTGATGAGACTATGTGGCGCTGTTTTTACGTTTTATACATAATATTACCGAAACAACTTATTTTATTTATTTGTTTTCTTGTACGAAATCTGATTTTTTTATTTTATTAGTCGTTACACATATTGTTCCCAAGTTTAAGCTATATTGTCATCCAGAAACGTGGAATTAATTCCAACGTAAATGATTGTTGTAGATTTATCAGGAAGTACAAAACATGTAGCACACCCATGTCTATCTTTGGCAGTTTTCGAGAATTCGAGAAAAAGACGATTGAAAATGATATATCCATCCATTTTCACATGAAACAAATGTAGGAAAGAATCTATTACATACATACATATATTTGTGATGTATTATTTTCGACTGGTTACATTATGATAAAAGAGTTTTTAGTGTATCGTTTGATATATATTTCACATTATTGACTAGCGTTAATTACATGAAAAATGATACGATATCGTTTAAGCAATTATAATGAAATTATCATGATGACTTAAATGCATTCACCTATTGTGTTATTCTTGCATTTAGGTATGTTTGAGTAAAATTTTATGATTGATTATGTCTTTTTACGTACAGTTGACGCAACTACAATTTATTGGCATAATGATATACATTATGAAAATGATAAATGATAATATTAGTAATTTTAAAGTAACTTGTATGAGGTACTAATTTAATTTTGATAAATATTACATTACTGTGTATCTAGATATACGAAAATAGTAATTTGCATTTATTTACATATTACTAACCATATAAAAAGGATGTAATATAATAAATATCTTAATGTCAATATACATATGGTAGAATTATTCTCAACTAGATAGTCTTTTAATATACGCTTATGTGTATTTGATAATATAGTAATAATCATACCACTATATGATTTACGCAATTGTAATGAAATATTCATGATACAATAAATACATTCCCCTACGTCTGCTGTTATTACATCTCGTATACGATCGATAACGGCAAATGCTACCCAGCAAATGGTAGTCCGCTAGAATAAGAGGTCTCCTCTCTTCGTACTTGCTTTGCAAGTCGCTATACTTCACAGAGACATCTATAATGTTAAACTTATAGTACCATTGACTCTCCAAGAGGTTTCACGTACCTCTCACTACTACTTCATTTCCTTAGTCTATCTTAAGACTAGCAGGTTGGTCACTATCATTTGTCTATTCTATGACCTATGGCATACTGATGAGAATTTGGAATCTGCTTATGTATGGTTAGCAATTGACAAATAATAGTTGGTTACCGATCTGTCGGGATTTGCAGGTATAATCCAATGTAGGAATATTTGCTCACTGAGTGGTTGTTTCCTGCAAATTCTACTTAGTATATTGTATGTATATTTAAATGCCATTTACCAAAATTCTATGACGACTTGGCATAATATACATCAATGGAACATGTATTACAGGGAGCTATGTCTGGCAAGTCCGTACAAATCACTGTAAGTACTGCTCAACAATATGAAGTTTGACTTGCAATCCAAAGGGCGCGCGTTCGAATCCTCATGCGTGCTCAGCTTTTTTATTCAGTATAAGTTGATATTAAATTAAATATGCCCGTTCCCAATTTCCTGAATCCCATTAATTCAAATTATAAGTAATTATTGTCCATTAAATATACAGGGTGTTTCAGTTTTCAATCCCAGGACTTAGGAGGTTGTAGAAAAAGTTACTTTAGGCAGAATATTTCTAGTAAATTTATACTCAGAATCACTTCCTAAGGGAGCTACACCCCAATAAAGGAAGGGAGAAAGTTCAAAAACTGTTGAACGTATTCTAATATACTTTTATATAACAATTTTTTCACCAAATACCTTTGATTACATTGTAGTTTGGTTTATGTAAAATAAGCAGAGACGGCTCGTTTGTGGAGTTTTTGACGATTTTTATCAATAATTTTTTCTCTGACAGAAATTTCATCGAATCAATAGGGAATTGAGAATCTACAGACAATAATACATACATGATATACTCTTAGTCAGAGTCGATAAGATTTTTCGAGAAAATTGGACTTAAACTAAATTGAGCTCACGTATTAGTGTTCATTATGAGGTACTGACTTTCTAAATCATTTTAAGTATGAAGAAATACGTAGAGATAAATATTTAATTACAATTTGAATTGTCAAATTTTATTAAGACTAGCAAATACAAGCTATACCTATGTGAATTATTGTATAAAATGCCTAAAGTATTTACGAATACGCCGATATCCATTCTGTTTAAGGATTATGTGATGATAATTCAGGAGGGGCATCGAGATAATATCATCGACGTTATCCTGAGAGATTTTCATCCAAATTCATTTACTTTTTACGGAATATGCTATTGAAAGGAATAACCACGAACAAAACAGGAATTTCAATAATAACAACAGGAGAAGAATTATGTGGATTCTTAGAGAGTTTCAACAGAATCTTACAAGTGTTGGAAGGGCCTCACGATACATTAATATTAACCCTACTTCCATATGAAGGGCTTTATGCTAAGATCACTAATATGCATTCCATTTAAACCAGTTCAGGGATTAATCCCAGATGATTATGGTCATCGTATAATTTTTTGTCAGTGGTTGCTAAATGAACTAAAAAAAAATTGTTGAAAATTTTATGGACAGAATAGATGAGGCAATGTTTACCCGCCGAGGTGTACCCATCATATATGGGTACAGGAAAATCCTCTTATAATAAGACCAACGCATTTTCAACACGAATTTAGCGTAAATGTATGGCTCGGAATTATTGAAGATAACATTTGCGGTCCTCACATCTTACCACCCAGATTGAATGCCATATAATTTTTTTAATTCCTTGATGAAAATATTCCAGATATCTTGCCTTTACATGTGAGACATGACAGTTGTCTCCAATTGGATTGTGTTCCAGCACATTACGGAATACAAGTTAGGAACTGGTTGAATGCTAATAATCCAAGACGTTGGATTGAACGTGGTAGGCCTGTAGCATGGCCAGCACGTTCGCCTGACATTATACCGATAGATTTTTGGTATGGGGATTTTTGAAGGAAAAAGTATATTCTAGTCTAATCAATACAAGAGAAGAACTAATCGAACGCATAAATACTGCGCGCGATAACATACGTCAAAATCAATTTATCATTGGTTCTAAGGTCATTAATTCGGAGCTGTGAACTGTGTATTGAAAAGAGAGGATCTCACTTTGAGCAACTTTTGTAGACTTATTGTTTTCTTTTTTTGTTTTTGACCAATGTTTCTAAAAATTTTATTGCCGTTTTGCTGTTTTCTATGATATTATTATCGCTTAAATTAAAAATCATTTTTTAATGTAGTTGTTTTTATTTTATTAAAGAACCCCCAAACCAGACGCCTCTGTTTACTTTACATAAATCAAAGTACAATGCAATCAAAGGTATTTGGTGAAACAATCTTGATATAAGAGTATATTAGAATACGTTCAACAGTTTTTGAGATTGGTTTCCCCCTAACCATTTATTGGAGTGTAGCTTCCTTAGGAAGCGATTCTGAGTATAAGTTTACTAGAAATACTCTGCCTAAAACAACTTTTTCTACGACCTCCTAAAGTCCTGGGATTAAAAACTGAAACACCCTGCTTATATATTCCCTAGTGTTAGTCGAGGTTTGTTTGATTCTTCGGAATTCCGAATTCATCATGTTCTCATTGACCCAAATCCATTCGTTCTCATTGTCCCGAACCAAAATACTGCAAAATAAACCTCCATAAGAAAGTACATGGCTTTTTGGCCCCAAACTGTCCTAGATATTCTACTTCAGAATGAAATTGTTGGTCCTTTTTGCTACTTTTTGTATTAAAATACTCGGATACACTAACTAAAACATATGCCTTTTAACAAGAAGTAGTATAAAAGACCGACAACCGTTTTGACAGTTTTTTTCTCTATATATGGAATTAAAATTTTGAACTTTAATATACTTAATGCGCTTGTAAAAGCCCATTTTTTACCATATACTTAATAATTTTTCGGACAACTTACGACTTCAATGGAAAATATTAATATTAAAATAATAAAATATTTGTCTTTTCCGGTGAAACAAGAAGTTATCGGTCAAACTATTTTACAATAAAGAATGAGCATATATAAGTATATTGAATAAAAATGTACAAATTTTAGTACCACAAATAAGGAGAAAGAGTTGTCCGTGTCCATATACTATTACTAACGATAATTTCTATTACCATATTGATTGAAATGACGCCGACGCTTATCGGATCGAAAAATGCTTTAGTAATATACATACACAATACACATTACACATACACATTATTCATGCTATTGTTAACATCAAACATCGGATGTCTAACAGCAAGTTAAATAAAAAGACAATTATAGTTACAAAGGATAAGTCTCTCAAAATAATTAAATATGTTTGACTGCAATATACAATGAAACAATACTCAAGTCGGAGACATTGTCGCCTCAAAATAAATGTAATATACCTACCTATGTATTATTAACTTATTAACGCTATTAGTCAGAATATTTACATACAATTGACCTATTCATGCTGAATATTTAAAAAAATGTTTAATGGGCACTTCCTTCATAAATTCTATACACGTTATGAGGTACAATTCTGTCTACTAGCAAACAATCTAGTCCTATCCTGACACCGTTTACAAGCCTAATGGACAAGAACTGTCTTAAACAACCCGTAAAGTGCTCGGCTTGCTTGTTCATATAACGAGATAGGTCAAAGTGGATGAGCCATAATTTTATTAACTCGTCGCCAAATTTCTGCAAGGGGACAAAAGTGCTGCGCTGGAAACATGGCCGGTAATACGAAATACAATGGGACGCTACAAACAAACTAATTGATAAAGTTTTTGAGACAGGGCTTTCTTGATTGAAAGTGAAAGATTCTGCCAGATGTCCTGATGTTTTATTGTCGGCTCTTAAATAACAACGAAGCTATGGTTATAAAAATGAATTTATCTAGGTAATTGGTTTCTGTCTTATTTTACTGTTTTAAAAGAACTCAAGATGTTAATGGGATAATACAGAACGGATATCGATATGCAATATAAAAAACTGCTGCCCAAGGAATCACTACTTCCACATCCAGATTTTGTATCCAAGTCTTATGCACACTAAATCCCAATATAATATTTTATTCCCTTTAATAATAGAGTGGGGGTGGTAGAGGGAGTGGCTAATGTAAAAAAAATTCCTTAGTCCTTAGTTCTCTTATACACACTAAAGTCCAATTTAATTTTTTATTCCCTTAAACAATAGGGCGGGAGTGGAAATGAGGGTGGTAGAGGTGGTAACTAATGCCAAAATAAATTTTAGAGGCCCTCGGTTCTCGTACACATTAAATCGTACTTTAATTTTTTACTCCCAAATAATTTTTTGAGACATTTCGTTCCTGTACACATAGTAAATCAATTTTATTTTTTTTACTCCCTTTCACAATAGTGTGGAGGGTGGTATTGGGGGCGATGGGGGGGTGGCTGATAAAAAAAAATTTTGAGACCTTGACTTTTCGTACATGCTCTAAATTGCAATTTTATGGACTCTTACTTGCTTGCTTTGCCTATTTACCCATTTACCTCCAGAATACCCCAACGGAATTAGATCAAAATATAATCTAGTTCCAGATCTTGTTATAATACATAAGTGTACCAAATTTCAAGGCAATATCATAAACGGTTCCAGAGTAAATGTGCGCACAAAAAAATTACAGACAGACCGACCGTCAGACAGGACTTTTTTCGCTCATATTTAAAATCTCGACGTTTCATGACATTTTAAGCCTATTTTAACAAAAAAAAATTAAATTTATGTTTTGCGTTACTATACTTCCACTGGGCGTGGAAGTAAAAGTAAATAACATAAAACGGGTAAACGGGAGGAACTTAAGACAATTTGTATATAATATAAAAATTAAAGTGATCATGACTTATGGTGTATAATAAGATTGATATTTACGGGAAAATTATTAGCTAAAAAACCCGTTTCAAGTAATTCAGCCAGAGTGAGCTGGAATTCCAGGCCGCTTTAAAATGTTAATATTTTTTGAAGATAATTTAAAATTAAAGTTGTAATTAGGAAAAAAGAATTTGGAAACAAACAAAAATAAATAAATAACAAGAAGAAACGAAGAAGAGGACGAAAGACTTTAAAGATGTGAAATTGTGTTAGATAGTTATTTTAGTTAGAGATGTAAAGAGTATTGGCTATAGATGTTGCCAGAAAATGGTCAACGCTTGGTATGATGGTCTGTGCTCTATGCGAAATGGTGCATTATGCTCTCTAATTCGAGTAATGTTGTTTTTATTTTCACCAGTAGTGTTATGTCGTTACAACGTGCATATAGGTCTCTTAAGGAGTTATAACGTGATGAATTTGAAATGAGGCGTAAAAATTTTTGTTCTAAAACAGAAAGTTTTTTCATTGTCGTTGCCGATGCGCTGCACCACAACGATGACGCGTGTGAAAGAGCCGACCTTACAATAACGGGATATATTAATTTTTTATTATGTCTGCTGGGTCTGCTATTCCTGCTAAGAGTGGGTACAGACTCCTAGACATGGAATATACTGTCCGTATTGTTTCGTCAATATGTCGATTAAACGTCAGTCGTTTGCATAAATGTACTCCCAAGTACTTCACGCATTTCCTTTCTGAAAATTTGTTACTCCTTATCGAAATTGGTGTCATAATTTTATTTTCTGTGAATCTGCACGTGAAAATTTTAGATTCCGACTTCTAGACGTTTACTCGGATCTTCCACCAGTCGTAGTCATGGCACGGGCCATGTGGGTTTGAAGTAGCATATTTGCCGCTTGAGCATTGTAACTGTGTACATACATGGCCGTATCATCGACGTACTTGGCCAATTTAGTATTTGGAAACGTATGGGAGTCGGAAATGTACAGATTGTACTTATTAGGGGCGACGACCTACCCGTTGTGTAGACAATTTGTTATTCGCCCACACTTGCAGCGTTCTGTCAGAGAGATATGAGTGTATGAATTTTGTGATGTAAAGCGGAAAATGATGGTTGTTCATTTTATATATTAGCTCCGGAATCCACTGTAATTCTTCCCACGCTGAAGTCGAACTAATGCTCGTCGTTAATGTGAAGTCTCACCTGAGCAGAATTTAACCTGTCCAGGATGACCTCCTCCACTATTTTTGAGATTGCTGACAGTAGCGATTGGTCGATAACTATCTACGATCTTGGCATTCTTATTCTCCTTGAGAATGTTAACAACTATGGCACACTTCCACTGGCTGGGCCAGTGCTATAGTCACAGAATAGTGCTAATGATGATGAAGTAGGTTGTACAATACCCTTTCTCGGCAGATATTTGAGCAGCTTATATTCGATGTCATCCTCGCCTGGAACTTTATTACTGGGTAGCGTCTATAAGCTTTGATAATTCCGAGGGATTGACCATTACGTTTAAAAATTCTGATGCGGCCATGATCTGGATTGTTATCAGCTAGTTCATTTGCTATTTGTAAATCCATTATAACTGTTTGTCCATTCTGTTTGGCCAGCGCGGGCATGGCTACCCGTATTGTTTTCAATGATCTACTTAATTTCCTCAGTGAGTTGTCTTGGAAACTTAATGCTTCTAACTTCTCACTCCACTTCCTGTTTCTCCAGGTAGTTATGGCAGCTCGAATCGCCGTTGAAATTCGATCATCTCGATCTTAAAGTCGGTATCACGATTTTTCTTAATCTGTACTTTTCCCCAATGTCTCGTTTGACCGCCTCGTCGAGTTGATCGAGTTGTAGCCACCGAACACTGTCCTATTCTAAACTTTTTGTTATATGGCCTATATCCATTTAACAGTTTTATATAAAAACTAGTGTTTTGTTTATATTTAGCACGGTCTGTGTAACATTTTGATTCAGTTTTTGTAAGTGAAACTGTTTTCAACCAGCAGAATTTTACTTGTATAACTGCTAAATCATTTCACACTGTTTTATGTACATATTTTTATATCTTAGGAACTCAGCTATGTTTTTTACACTATTATATATCTCTGTTTCGTTCTATACGGCATCCCAGGAAACGATTGTCTAGGAAACATTTATTTACATCAGATACCTATATTTCAATTTTTATATTTATGTTTACTATATAAGTACATATGGTTATTTCCTTACCTTTCGCATTACTCTATATAGTATATCCTATAAGATGTAATATATTTACTGAGTTCTCACAATACGTTTTACTAATTATTACGGCAGTTCATATTTTTTGTTATGTATTAAATAGAAATTACAAATTGTTGCAATTTAAGTCAGCTGTGGTATTATAGATTTCTTTTATCGATTCTGTAATTTGTTTGAGTACGTGAATCTACATCAGACAGGTTGTTGCGCTTAACTCAACAATTGACAGATGGCCATACCTGTACTATTTCTATATTTTATAGCTTTAAATTTAATTAGGGGGAATAGATTTCTCAAGTTTATTTGGTAGCATTATTTTGCAGTAAGTAGGACAAAAAAAGTTTACATTATTAGTAAAACTCACCAGGAAATCATTTGCTTGCAGCCTTTGTACTGATTCGAACATGTATAAACTTAACTGTGGACTTCAGTAACTGATATTACATTTTTATATCCACGTTAACAAGTGTTTAACATCCAGGTAAATTACATTTATTACTAATTTAAAATTTAATTAATCTTCAATTTTTGTCTTAGATGTAATTTCAATTATTTTTAAAATAAATTTAAATTCAAGGTCAATTCTTTTTAATTTAATAAATAGTTAAAATACTATATGTACCACATGGTTTAAAAATATATTTTCTTTCTTTTTAATTTTTTGGCAATTTATAGTTTACGAAATCAGCTTATATATTTACGTACTTATATACTTATGTACTTATATGTTTATACACATATATATTTATACATTTCTGTATACGTTCCTTCATAGCTTCAAAATTTCTGCATAGCTTTTGCACAGCTTATGCATAGCTTATCTTTCTGCATATAGATAAAATTTCATTAACTGTTCAAAAAAACCACATAGTTGGTTAGTTTTCCTACTATTTTCACTCCATTTCATTAAGAGACGTAAATTGCCAAGGAAACCTTTAGACTCCATTCTTGCAACAAGAAACAATTGTGGGTCTGGATTGTTTTTCCAGAACCAGTATCCTCAACAATAGTCAATCTAGGATCTTGGTATAAATTTGTTATAGATATATATTTTTTTAAATTTCAATTAGTCTTTGTTAACCGATTTATCTACTCATGTAATATATTTTAACATTCATTTTAAACTATATTTTTCTTTCTCTTTCTCTTACCAACAATTTAAGTCTGATCTATAGTAGACTGGTTATTCGAGAAAAAGAGACAATTATACTAATTTTCACTATAGATGGTGCCCAATTTAAAATAAATTTTTCTTTGTCTCCTTTTCTCGAAATAAACAGAAATCTGTCATTTATGCCGTACATTTCAAGAAGGGTAAGTTTCTCTACTCTTACGAATACTCTGGATCCACGGCTCTCTGCTCCGACTTAAACCAGCTAGTCATCCGCATATGTTGCCTCAATCCTTTCTCAAAATTAAATAATAAGGGAAAGGAGGTAACATTTTCTATGACTTTTTAAAATGTGTATATTTTTGAATAAATATATTTTTCACAGTCATTAATTAATTTATCGTTACCACTATGTCATGGTATGAGACAAAATATTTTAGCATCCTTTTTTTATATACCAAAATTAGAGCAGTCTTAAAATACATATTTTTTTACTATTTGCCTCTAAACTAAATGACATACGAGATACATTTGCTTTCACATGATAACACTTAAAAGCATAAAATTAATACCGCTGTGGAGAGTTTATCCGTCATTTCATTATTATTTATAAAATATTACCTTGAAATTTCAGTTCATTATGTTCAACCACAAAAAATAATGGCCTGCAGTGAAGAATAGCGCCCTACAAATAACTCAAATTTTGTGAATATGTATCATAATTTTTCAAAGAGACAATAGCAATCACCCTTCCAAAAACAAACCAAATAAACCCATTTATCATAAAACAAAACGTGAAATATTATAAATGTTGCAAAAAGTTTACCTCGTTACAATATTGTCACTTGCACGCTGAGTTCTTCTGACTGTAATTCATTGTTGTTTAACTTTTAAAGGTTACGGTTAAATAATTATAATATAATTTTTCTTTTCAGGTATGTAATTCTACTCTATTTGCGAGAAAACTTTTCTGGATGGTTGTTACAATAACATGACAAGTATTTAATGGTAAGTTATTATTTAATGATTATAATTGCAGATAAAAGTTCGCCTTTTGCCTAAAACTTTCTTCGTCGACGCGATGTACTTAATTTTTAACAATAAAAAAACAATTTCAATTTGTAGAAATATATCAGTAAAGGCAATAGAATCTTATAGCGTTTTTATTCTGACTTTGAACGAATTAGCTGCCAAAATTAAATTCAAATTTCTTACAGTTGCTATGAAATGGAAATTATGACGTATTAACTAATATACAGGGTGTCTCACCGGGAACTGAATCGATCGATATAGAGAAAAGTACTCATCAGAAAATTTTGAAAATTTAGATAATTACTAATGTCGGCGTGGCCAATCCAACTAAATTAATTACCAGCAGCTGGCTTTTCCGCTTATACCGTAAGTCGATACCAACTTGCTTATTTAAAATGGAACATATATTTTAGGGTTTTCGAAAAGAGGATAAAATTCTGAGTCGAAAATATGTAGCATATCCTATACCTAAACCTAGCCGTTTCAGTGACATTTGACATTTTATAGAAAATTTTACAGGTGCAATGGTTTGCAAGAACCGTTATAACTTTCTTCGCGTAAAAGATCCTCATTTAATTCTTGTCACGTAAAAAGAATACAAGGAGAACTACGTTTTACAACTGAAATAAATTCAATAATATCTAATTTCTGTGGTGTTATTTATTTTATATTTTATACCAAGTGTTCCGTTTTTCGCGTTATATTTTGTCAACTTCAAACCGCGAGAACTTGTTTAGGTCAAATGGAACACCCTGTATTTTTTTACGTCAAGTTGTGTAAAATTAAATTAACTTTTTTCTGATATTAGCATTGTGGGGGTTAAAGTTACAACTTTGTGAAATATTTGCGATTTTATTAGAAATGCATGAATTGTTGTAATCATTTCATCAAAATAGCCATGATTAGAAACAATCAGTCATTATCTTATGTCAAAAAATGCCAGCACGTTTAAATTACACCTACGAAGACTTTTTAAATTTGTTTATTATTTATGGAGAATGTAATAAAGTAATATCAAGAACTTGCAGCACATTTCCTACTCGATATCCAGAAAAAACAGAAACCGTCACCAAACACTGTAAAACGCATACTGCAAAATTTTAAAAATTATGGCTCTGTCAAGGCAAAAATGCAAAAAAGAAAGCCTATTGTTGATGACGAAAACATTGAAATAGTCATTCTGGGATATTTTCATGCATTTCCAAGGATGTCATTAAGACAAGCTGCTCTGGAATCGGGACTATGCAAGGATTCAATTCACAGAATCTTATTAAAACATAAGTTTCACACGTTTTCATTCCATATGGTTCAATGATTAAAAGAAACCGATTTCTTAGGAAGACAGAATTTTTGTGAGTTTATTCTAATAAGGTCTGAGGGATACGATTCTTATTTGGGAAATTTTATATGGACAGATGAAGCAAAATTTACTAAAAATGGACTTTTTAATAGAGACAATTCGCATTATTGGAGTGATTCAAATTCTCATATGTTCAGAGAGCGAAACTTTCAGGAAAGTTGGCAGTTCAATGTTTACTGTGCCATAAGAAACGATAGAGTGGTGGCATTACAATTTTATCAGGAAAATTTAAACGGTAAATTAAACTTTCTCTTCTGCTAATATGTATAGGTAAATTTTTGTTTTTTTTTTAGGTGAAAGATATCTGAGTATCTTACAAAATTTGAATAATAACTATTTAGAAAATTTACCTCTCGCCGAACATGGAAACATTTTTTACCAGCACGACGGTGCTCCCTCACATAACGCATATTTAATTAATAATTATTTACAAGAAACTTTTTATGATCAATGGATTGCCAATAATGGACCTTTCCTATGGCCTCCTCGCTCGCCCGATTTATCAGTTCTGGATTATTGCATTTGGGGAACTATTAAAAATAAAGTATATGAGAGCCCATTAACAATCATTGAAGATTGTATGCAAAGAGTAAGAAATATATTTCAAAACATATCACAGGATTCATTTAGAAGAGCTACCAATGAGGAACTAATCCGAAGGTGCGAAAAAGTGTGTCGAGGTTCGAGCGCAGAATTTTGAACAATTATTAAATTAGAATTAAATAATATTTTAAATGGATCTTATCTTTGCTATTTTAGTTCATGCCATACCTTCAATTCGATTAATACGCATGTTACAGCGTTAGTGTTATTTTGCGTTTTTCTGGATATCGAGTAGCAAATGTGCTGCAAGTTCTTGATATTACTTTATCACATGCTCCATAAATAATAAAAGAATTTAAAAAGTTTTCGTTGGTATAATTTAAACGGGCTGGCATTTTTTGATATAAGATAATGACTGATTGTTTCTAATCATGGCGATTTTGATGAAATCATTACAACAATTCATGAATTTCTAATAAAATCGCAAATATTTCAAAAAGTTGTAACTTTAACCCCCACAATGCTATCAGAAAAAAGGGAATTCAATTTTACACAACTTGACGTAAAAAATACAGGGTGTTCCATTTGACCTAAATAAGTTTTCGCGGTTTGAAGTTGACAAAATGTAACGCGAAAAACGGAAAACTTGATATGATATTTTTGAATTTATTTCAGTTGTTGAACGTAGTTCTCCTTGTGTTATTTTTACGTGACAAGAAGCAAATGAGGATCTTTTACACGAAGAAAGTTATAACGGTTCTTGTAAACTGTTGCAGCTGTCAAATTTTCTATAAAATGTCAAATATCTCTGAAACGGCTAGGTTTAGGTATAGGATATGCTACATATTTTACCCTCTTTTCGAAAACCCTAAAATATATAGGGTGTTCCATTTGAAATAAGCAAGTTGGTATCGACTTCCGGTATAAGCGGAAGTGCCAGCTGCTTGTAATTACTTTAGTTGGATTGGCCACACCGACATTAGTAATTATTTAAATTTTCAAAATTTTCTGATGAGTACTTTTCTCTATATCGATCGATTCAGTTCCCGGTGAGACACCCTGTATAACTATTTAATCTAACACAAATTGTCAGCAAGCCAATTAGATTCATACAGAATAGTGGTACCTTATTGGACTTATTAATGATAAATGAACAAAAGATTGCTATATATTCTGATGTAATTAGTCTTCCGCAGTTTTCGGATCATCATTTAGTTTATTGTGTAATTGACTTACCAATTCAAAAAAAATACCTCAGACGTGATTTTAACTAGGGATATAAAAAATATAAATTTAATCAAATTTGAAAATCATGTCAGCATTATAGACTGAAATTATATTTGTATCCTTGATAATATCGACAAGAAAGTTGCATTCCTTGAAAATAATATTCAATATACATGCTCCATTACGAAAAGTAAGGGTCACAAAAAATATAATCCATGGACTAACGGCACTGTACCGGAACATTGGGAACATGCTCTAATTATACCTATTCCTAAAAAAGAAAAGATCTCTGAAGTTAACGAACTTTGACCCATAAGCATACTCTCTATTTTATCCAAAATATTAGAAATGATTGTGTACGAACAACTTAAAAGTTAAATATAGATAAATTTAATATTTTATCTGCTAAGCAATCTGGTTTCCGTTCTGGTCACAGTACAGCTACATCATTATTAAATGTTGGCAAAGGCTATTGATAAATCTAAAGTTACAGCTCTTGTAATGCTGGATTACTCCAACGCTTTTGATTGCCTAGATCATAAGCTACTATTAGCTAAGCTAAAATACTATGGGGTATAGAATATAACACTGAAGTGGTTAAGACAATACCTTATATGTCGACTGCAACTGCAAGTTTCAGTGAACGGCGATTATATATTATCAAACTGTTTAGAGCTTTGTAATGGGTTACCCCAAGGATTGATTTTGGGTCAACTACTCTTTGTAATTTATACCGCTGATGTATCCTTAATTGTAAAATCAATCACTCACCTCTATGCTGATGACTTCCGATTATATTTGTCATTTTTTCATTTTTGCCTGAAGAGCAAGAAGTTGTAATTGAACAATTAAATAATGATCTGGATAAAATACAAACTTCGTCGAATGACAATGCTCTTATGTTAAATCCATTGAAAACTACTGCTCTTCTAGTTCGTACTGAAAGGAAACGTTCGCAAGTAGATTTAGATGATAAAATCATTCTAAATAACATAAATGTTTTTTTTTATTGGCATTAGGACATAGTCCATACAGCCACATAAATGTTCAAATCAAAGAAAATTGTAAAAATATTGGTGTGACACTTGATTAAAATTTATGCTTCTCCTACCATGTTGATAACATGTAATACAGTAAACTAAGGAAATGGCCGGGAAAATTTTGGATAGTTTGGGATATTTGGACCCTTTATGTAAAAACATCCTCCGATCATGGGAAAAATAGTAAAAAAATTCCAAACATGTCGCAACATGTTCTTATATACACATACATATATATATTTTTAGCAAAAAATGAAAATATCTCGTAAAATAAGCACTTTTTGAAGAAAATGCACCAATAAACAATGTTTAAAATCGCATTTTTCATATGACCATGGTATTAGATTTGAAATTTTCTCTTTAATTTTCCGGAAAAATGGAATAAAACTAGCATATTCATGCATGTTAATTCTCCGTTATTCCCGAAAAATTAAAAAATATATGTTCTAAACAGCGCCATTGCATAGAAAATGCAATTTTAATTGCTTTTTGTTCTTATAATTTTTTTGAAAAAACGCATAGATAGCAAGAGAGGCGAGACTGTTACAATTGATCCATTACTATTATTTCAGAGAATTTCGCGAAATATCAGCAGCACAGATGATATGAAAAATTATTTACAGTACGAGCTTGCTCCATTTCCTGTGTCGTTGTTCACAGAGAATGGCTTCAGAAAAAATGTTAAGTCACATTTATATACAGAATTTGCGAGCATCGATTCGTTACCAACTTCGAGCAATATTGTACACGTTGTTGATGGCTGGTTTCTTTTACACAAAGTAATCTGGCAAAAAAACGATACAATTAATGAAATAATACAAAAATATTTACATTATGTACAAAACAACTACGCAAAAAATAGTTATATGAAGAAGATGCAGATTCCCTAATTATCAATACATCCCTTGAAGTAGCAAAAAACTCCGATAAAATAGTGGTAGTTGTTGGTTAAGACATAGATCTTTTAGTTCTTTTAAATCAATTCAGTTCACATGAATTGAATATCTATTTCCACAAATCTGATGCAGGAAATATTAATGATACTTATTACACCTCTAATAGTTTTAAACATAAATCACATAAACATATTGTAACATTTTTGCATTGTTTTTCTGGCTGCGATACAACTTCCAGTTTTGCTGGGAAAGAAAAAAAAACAATTATAAAATCATTATTGGCCGATAAACATTTACCTAATCTTGCAGAAATTTTTTACAATACAAATGCAGACAAACAAACGATTACCGAAAATGGATTAAAAATAATAGCTTCTATTTACAAAAGATTTGAACTTTACCGAACGGCTACTGTTAAATCCTCATTTCATTTGAAAAAATTACCTCCAACTGAATGGACAGCTAAGCAACATTGTTACAGGGCAGGGCGTATTTTCAAATACAAAGTTGGCTTGGTAATCAATTAACAGCTACAGATTGGGGATGGAAACATCACGTTAATGGCACCGTACCTATATTTACAGAACAAGAATTAATTCCTGAAAATTTATTGAAAATTATCTGCTGCAGCTGCGAAACAGGATGCGGTAATAGCAAATGTGGGTGTCGCAAGCATGGCTTAAAATGCACAAATTTGTGCTCAAATTGTCACGGTTCTGATAAATGTTCTAATGCCGAAAAATCGCTGTAGGAATAAAATTGTAGTCTCGAGGACATCGAAGATGAAGACAGTACCCACTGTCTAATAAATAATAATAAAAATAATGATACTGAATTCTGGCGATGAAGAATTGCCCGCGAAGAAAAAAAGATTTCAATAAAATTATTTTACTTTTAATTTTTGTATTTTATAATCAAATATAAGACTTTGACGTGATAATTTGTAAATACTTACGAATCGCAAGAAATAATTAACAAATTTTCTTAGTTCACAGGCTTTGTGTTTTTTGAATTTTTACCTATTTAATTGCAGTTTAAATAATGTTTTCGGGACTTTGAAAGCCGGGAATAGTTAGGTACATATACATTACTTGTATAACATAGTAATTGTATGAGAATTAACGCTTTTTACGAATGTAAACGTTTATTTACAATAAAGAAAAAGAAATTCATGATTTTCACCGAAAACTCGATTTTTAAAAAGTAGTTTTTTAGTTTTCGCTTTTTTAATGATATTTTTGTGTATAAACAATATTATATTTTATTTCTATATTAAAGTTGAGATTTCAACGAAAAAAATGAGCACTAGTAAAGTTCATTAATCGAAAATTTGCTAACCAAATTTTTCGATTGAAAATTAGGTCTTTTTTCTTTATTTTCTTCATAAAACATCGAAAATTAAATTTTTCGCTTTGAAAAAATTTGGCCTTGTTTGAAACACAAAAGAGAACATTTTGACCAATTTTCATGAAAATATAAACATTTTTGCATATAGTTATAAATTAAAAACCGAAAAAACGGTTTATTGCACTTTTCTCGATAATTTTGAGGTCAGTAATGATCAATTAGAAAGTTTTAGATTTTTTCATTATCTACAACTTTTACATTCAACATTTTTCGATAGGATGCATAGTTTAGCCGCAAATCGCAAGAAACGAGTACCAACCACTAAAAATGTATATATTACCACCCCAACCCCCCTTCCCGAACTTTTACTCAGTCTGGATGACTTTTCCTTAATTATTTACACCATTAACTACATTGTCCGACCATTCGTATGCTGCTAAGAATTTTTATTGCCTTAAACAGGATTGGCCCTGGTCTAACAGCCAGTATGACTGATGGTCGAGAGGTGAGCGCACTTGCCTCTCACCCAAAAGTTCCGGGTTCGATCCCCGGTCGTGGCAGTGGAAAATACTATGAGAGGGATTTTTTCACTATACACGGATATTGGGTGTGTGTCCCTTGTCTCCCACACAAGGCTCTTCTAGAGCCTTCCGGGATAAAGGGGGTCGTCATTACCTGTGGTGTATATTATATTATATTATATTATATTATATTATATTATATTATTTAATTGGTTTCAATTATAAACAGTGATGCTAAAATTATAACCGGCGAGTATATTTTTTAAGCTCATGGTGGTATAATATCCAAATGTTCCAAATTGATAAAATCTCTATTTGGAAAGTGTCCATTACCACCAACATAATAAAAGTTAAAAATCGTCTCGCACATTTTAATTGTTCGTGACATTTTAGTTATCTACTTTTTTAATTAAATCTGGTTAATTGATTGTTAAAACACTAATTGGTAATCCGTGAGTACTACTTTAAATTATCCGTGCGCTTACAATAAACAAATTGTAGTTATCCCAAATAATGACTTAATTAAAATATAATATTCAAATTTACGTGGTAGATAATTTGAACCGTGCGTTTAGCTTTCTCATATACCAGCTATTTAAATAAGCTTTAGTAATTCTAGGTACGTTAATTGGTTATTTGACTTTCACGAACGGTTTTACCAAATTAGGGAAATCTGATATAATAGGCTACGTCCGCAAGCAAACGCGAATATTCAATAAGAAGACAGTGGTGTAGACAGACTAAATTCAGTTTATTATTTACTTTATTAAGCAAGTGAAGATGTAAGCTTAGTTGCGCTGGTTAGGAACTCCTGTTGGTTTTAAAACCACCATTTAAGCAGTAACTGGCTGTTCTGAGTTGTCCCAAGTTGGATTGGAGAACTCGGTAAGATTAAGCAGACTGAAATTTTCATGCAGTTTTTAGTAAAAAAAAGTTTGGTTGGGAGGAGCACCTGTTTAAGCTTAAGCTAGTATACGAAACATAATAATTTCAAACATTAATTCAATATTAGCATTAATTATACAGATTTAACTACAAGTTATTTGGCCAATACTGAAAACATACAATTTAGTTGTAAAATCCATATAAATATATTTCATTTTATAAAATTTAAGACATATTATGTATACCCAATATAACAGTCCATTTAACTAACGAGGTCCTGAACATCAAAAGTTTGTAGGATCTTTTGAAATACATCTTCCCCCCATTTTCGAGGGTGAGAAAAACGATGGTGATAGTCTCGAGTTCTGAAACCCTTGCGTACTACCCCTATCAAGGAAATATCACCCCAATTCCCAGCTTCTTGGTCTTGGGCTTGCGAGTGGTGGTCGGATCGGGTTCTTAATAAATTCAGTTAATTTACAATAGATAGCTCCAGAGCGACCCCCGGGGGTTGAATCTACCCCCGCCCCTAATAGCAATATCCCCAAAAAATAAGAAAATAGGGACTCGGTTTTTTATGGGTTTTCGAGGGCAGGGACCACGATGGTGGTGCTATTTCTCACCCTACCCTCCCGCAACTATCCCCAACGTATAAAAACCACCCCCTCTTCCATGCAGTCGGTCCTAAGCATGCGGGAATTCGTCGGGCCGCGGTTGTTATGTGAATGACAGGGAAACCGATTTTATTAATATTCTTAATACAAAACGAGATAAAAATTTCACCGCATTCATACTTGAAATTGTGTCTTGGGCAGGACTAATTTATGCCATCTAATAAGTATTTGTCCAATTTTAATTTAAGTCTCTATTTAATCTTCGGTAAACTATTAGAAGGCCGTTTGAAATCTCGAAATGTAATAGTCTTAATGAAACAAAATTCGAAAATTCTAATCAGCTGAATGTGTATTGGGGCAAACGTCGTCAGTTGTATTATTAAAAATACCGTGCGTTGCCTCGTATGGATTTATGAGCGCAACTATACGTTATTGCTCCAACTGACGGTGTTTTTCCCACTATACATGTAACTAGTTATTATTTTTATATTTTTACATGGGTCAGAAGTCATGTAAAACATTTCGTTCGGTCTGAAATGATTTTACTTTATATTTTTGCAAGTTCATAGGACCAGCTGATGTGCAATCTCGTGTCCACGATGCAGCTGACTATTTTTTTTGGACAATACCTGACCTCAATAAGTTATTTTAAAAAAATCGGCTTTCCTGAATTAATTTTCTTCCCCTCCGCCCACAAGTGCCTCCAACCCTACTGGAACAGCTGACGTCGTTTTGATTATTAGCTAAATACTATCTGCTATGTCTGTTAAAATAAGCCGGCATGCGATGACTAGGTAAAAATCCCCTGCCTTCCGGGATATTAGTAGGTAAGAAATGAGATGACTGTGACAAATCCCCCCCACCACTACTCTAACCCTCCGCCATAAATCCCCACCACTAATGGTCCCCGCGGGGAATTTTGTGGGGAGGGGTTTCGTGTAGGGGGTTTAGGGGCGTTGAGTGTTGGCATTAAGTTAACATGTTTACAGTTGCCACTTTGTATGCTGAGTAACTGTCATATCACTTAAACCTACGTGTGAATATTTGTGAGGTATGACGGTTTCTTTCCATACAAAATTACAGTTTAAACAAAAAGTCTCGAAAGTGTATGCCGATATGAGCGGCAGAGGCACGGCAAACAAAATATGAAAAACGTCCTGGCCGGCAAGACTCACAGATTCAACAATTGTAAGCATTTGAGTTTGTGAACCCGTCTTTCTGGCTACAAAAGCTGCGAAAAAGTTAGGTAGACAAGTTTTTTGCGTTGAACAAGTCAGTCACGAGACATTTAGTTCCTTGAAAGCCAAATTTCAAATAAAAAACCTTTTCTAAATCAAACTTTTAATTATTTTGTCTAAAACAAAAGTGAATTTTTACGTTTAATATTTAAACAAAAAAAGTGAATTTAATCTTTTTTACGCTTTAATGAAGCTACGAATTTTAAAGCGTGTTCTACATACATTTCTGCTGCCTATACCATGCACATATAAATGAAATAACTGTAATATTATCTGTGTTAATTGTTCTAATCCAAATTTCATTAAAGTATTAGTGCAAATAGTGGAAAATAAATGTTTTATTTCAACTTTTGAAGCCAAGTTGTTATTTCTTAGAAGACGATAAATTCCATATACAGATACGAGAAGCCCCAACCATCTGAAAAATTATTTTAACCCACATTGCAACACGATGGGCTGTCAAGAGTCTCAAACTTTCAAAACATTTTGTATTTCTCAAACACAAGACTTGTTACGGCCCCGAATTTAGCAGCTTGTATATCAGTGTATGCGCGGAAACTACGCAATCTTAGTCGAAGCTTGCGTAGTGGATATATTACCCTTCGGAAGGAATGTAAAGCTGTCAGTCCCTCGTCTGTCAAATATTAGGCAAGTAAAACATCCCTACTTTTCGATAGAGGAGAGGTTCGACCAAATTATTGGTTGGGGGTAGCTCGTCTATAGGCGAAGATTTTAGGCCTCCGTAGCGGATTTATATTTTGTTTAATATTTCAGAAAACTTTTGTGTTACAGCAGTGATACTTGGTGCGTTATTTAACGTCAATGGTGTAACGAAAATAAAATTCAGCGAGTGGCGTAAAGAAGGGGAGAGTACATTGTTTTTTAACCTAAAATATTTTTTCCGTATCTCCCAAATATCAACACAAAAAAGATCCTCTTTATAAAACAGAATATTACGACCAACGGATCTTTATAAATATTGACGGAAAGTAGTGATTGCGGGACATCAAATTGATTAAAGAACTGTTTAAAATCAATTTTTATAAAAAGCCGATAACCTTACGTTTTTAGCAATCTGTTTTCTGTGATATTAATGAGAGACCCATATTTCTGCATCAAAATTTAAATAAAAAGAACCAAATATGTTTTGCATTAAGAAATAATAAACCCCCTCCTCCTTCACCCCTGATTAATAACATGAAATAATAACCCCTACTGATATTAAATGACGCATCAAAGTTCATTGCTATAGCACAAAAAGTTCTACAAATAATAAACAAAAGCCTACACCACGTTAAAAGGGCCCTAACTCCATTAGGAAACATGTCCATTTTTATATTTTTATGAATACTATCTTTCCAAAGTTAGAGACACGAATTTCTGGATACCCTGCAGTCCCACAATCTCCTGCGCACCTAATAATAATTTTTTTAGCTTGTGGTAACATGTATAAACAACCAGTGCTAGGAATAATAAATAGAAATATATTCAAATTAAAGCCCCTGATTTTTAAAAATTATTGATGACACTGGCACCTTCGCCAGAATCTAGAATATTGCTTTTTAATAAGTAAATTTTGTACTTGTGAATGGCTGTGATAGAATTTATATGTTGTATATGAACGGTTGTATTACTATTCGGTCTACTATAGATCGAAATAAATTATGTTAAGATTTAAGAAATACTAATATTCTTAATCTAATAACGTATTAAGGAGGTAGTACCGATTATGAGAATCCATGCTACCAGACGGTAACCTGGGATGTTATTTCTTAAAACAATTTTATTTGCGACAAATAGACAAAAATTCATCAAACTAATTTTTTCTATATTTTTTTATCGATTTCCAACAAGAAATGTTCATTAACTTTTTTTCGTAAAGTTGGTATTTTCAGTGTTATTAATTTTTAAAAATTGAAAAATTGCTAATTTTCCGTTTTTTGACGTTCTAAATTGTATAATAAAAAATCGGCAGCTACTGGAAGCGGCTGGAACCTCCCCACTCGGTGGATCTTTAAAGCCGAAAAGAGCATTAAATTGTGTGACAAAACGGCACTAAACGTAATCCGATCTCATCCAAAACCTTTTCAGATCTTCTGGGGCACTAAAAAAACCCTCAACTTAAGGAATTTACAATCATCTATGCGAGTTATTACCTACCTTATCGAATAATATACTATTAGGATATTAACAACTTTAACATCACTAGAACGACTAAGAAAGTGTAGTTATCCTAAATACTACAGATTTATAAAGCAACAAACTGAAAGTTGGTAAAGTGATAATCTATAATAAAGTCACCAACGAAGGTACAGGAAGCATATGATATTGATATTGTTACATCTACCTTTATAGTTTGTGACAATCCACTAAAAGCTACAAATATGCTGAAATTTTATTAACATGACATGACACCAACGTTATCGGATGACAAACGATGACAATGACAATCGTCAAAATTTGCTCATTGCAATCCGATCACTCGCGGCTGTCTTTGTTAAATGAAACATTAGCATTTCAGTAATTTTACTAGGTTTTAGAGGAATATTTGTAGTTTAATTCTTCGATTTGTCTGTATATATATTTAAAAACGGCACTAAACGTAATCCGCTCTACTTCTAGAGCAGTGAAGAAACCCTCACACGTGAATTGACACGTGATGTGATGAGTTTCACGACGTAACGGCTACGCGCATCGATCATGTCATGCGAAATGCGATCTATGCCATATTTGCCTTGTTTTTAATTTTTTTCACGGAAACCAAATCGAAAGGGTGGAAGTGTGATATATCGTTGAAATTAGAATTGTAACTGCTTTTCAATGGTTCCATTGCAAATTGAAAGTAATTATAAAAAAACAACTTGTTGCGTCAAAATGGTACTAAACGTAATGCGTTCTCAAACCAAATCTTTTCAGATCATCTGGGACACTAAAGAAACGCACACGCAAAGTTTCATACAAATCCGTTCAGTAGTTTCGGCGCTATCGTGCTAACACACATACACACAGACATTTTTCAAAAACCACTTTTTTGGGTTCCTAGGACCTCAAAACGTAAAGATTTGATGTTATATCAATTTTCGTTTTTGAACCAATTTTAGTAACCTCTCACAATTTTATTGTGGAGAGGTTAAAAGTGTTTTTTTTACAATACATAATTGTTTCTAATATCTTTAGACTTTGAATATTAACTTTCAATAAACAAAATTGCCGATTGTCCTAATTCTTTCCAAGTACCTTGTTGCTGTCTTATGCTTATCGTGCGATTTGTGTTGTTTATGTATCTGTCGTGATAATTAATTTATTATTAATTCCATTATTATTAATTATTATAAATTTATTTCATGAAGTATTTAATTTAATATATGTTTTCATTAAATTATTACTCTCTTCATGAAATTAAAAAAAATATATTTATTGATATAAATTATTTATGCATATATATTTATATATTTTCTAATACATTAATATTCTACGAATACATGCAATAGTAATTTTTTCTTTTTAAATATATATAAAAAAAATTGTAAACTAGAACAGGGTATTTAAATTGTAACTAATTTTAATATAAAAGTGGAGAACACAATACATTTTGAAGCCGTAAATTTAGTTCTGCCACATATAAAGAATTAAATTTGTGACCAAATAGAATCATTCTATATTATATTTTTACACTCTAAAACAAAATCAAGTAATATACATATTGGTACAGTCTTGAGAATTACAGGTGCATAAATTAATGCAATTGACATTATTCTTCTTAGAAAAACATGCTTTTGTCTTACAAGCTTTCTGACAATTACATGGATTTAGCAAGATTTCAGGCAATGCAGATTTAGTCAGGAATAAGCACCTACTTCAATTTTGTAACCAAAGGGTGTATAATCTAGAATTTGACAGTGAGGATATATTGCATTCTTCCAAATGTATGTTTGTGCAGACGCAATGCATCAGAAATGCATGAAATGTTTGATAAATTTATCCCCATCCCAAAAGACCCAGACAAAATAATAGCTGAGGCTTCATCTGCATTATTATCTTGTTTCCCTAATATTCTAAATAAAATTTTTCCATTTTTTCCAGCTGCTCTGAATTTAATTCCAAACCAGTACCTAGACATCTAGAGCTTCCTGATTTTCTACATTTCTTACGAATTCTAAAGCCTTCTTTTTCTTACCTATCTTACTGGTTGAATCGCAACCTGTAAAAGCATGCAATCCTGGCAAAAATTCGCAAATAGGGTATATCAAGAACATACTGCTCTATGATATGACAATAGTCGTGGTTTTTGATTATGTATTTGTAACCAAATTCCTGCACAGTCTTTTAATTCGAACAGTGGCCAGAAATGAATGTCCAAGATGAAGACATCCGTATCAACACTGTGTATTATTATCCCTGTATTGAATGGAAGGTTACACATTGCTTGACCAAAAATTCTCGTATCTGCTTCTAGATGGTTTGTTTGTAGCTCCGGTACTCAGATATAGTTGATCCTTGATAAATTTGTAATACAGAATTAATAATAAATTAATGATCACGATAGGTACATCAACAATAGAAATCGCACGATACGCATAAGACAGAAACACAGTACTTGGAGAGACTTAGGACGGCCGGCACATGCGCGTGGGTAAAAATAAATAGTTTTTATATACAGGCTGTCCATTTTATCAGGGCTCTCAAGAATATCTCACTTAATATCGGTTGTACAAAAAAAAATTATTTTTACGAGAATTATGCCGATTTATATAACCTACAAAATGGTTTAAAGACATTTGAAATCCATGGTCTACTTTAAGAGTTCGAAAATGCGGAAAACGTCTAGGCCAAATATCTCCGTTACTTGAAGAGATACGAGAAAAATTCTAAGGCGAAAATTTTTTGCAAAATAGATTGTTTCAACGAAGTTTTATCTAATTTTTTCAAAACCGCTGTATTTTGAGATTTACTCTTCAAGCTGCTAAAAGAATTATTTTGAAACGGGCGGGAAATGGCGCCATTAAATAGAGTATTTTCCTCTCTTTTCAACGATGTATCACATGCCATATTTATTCATTGGTACTACGTTAGTAATTATAAAAACATTTTTTTTAAACCAATAATTTTTTTTAACAAGCATTATACTTGCCGTGGAGAGGTATGATTAAATAAAACGATAAAATAATTCAATAAGTTGTTCAAATCTTTGCTATAATAAAACACTAACACAATTAAGAAGAATAAAGTAAATTCAGAGGTAACAAAAACAAATTAATAAAAAGAATATAGCACACAGAACACTAATATTTATCTAATCCTCAAAATAATTTTTAAGATATTATATCAAGTGTTCAAAATGTCCACCGCGATTTGTTATGTACAATCGAGCGCGGCGAGGCACTGCATTTAAAACATTACTCAGCATTTCGGGGATAACTGTAATACATGTCTGTTGAATTCGAGCTTTTAGGTCCTCTACATTTTGCGGTGTCGTCGAAAACACCATATCTTTAATATACCCCCATAGAAAAATCCATTGGGGTTATACCTGGAGAATGAGGGGGCCATCGAATAAATCCATCGGTACCTATCCAATGTTGAGGCAAAATTTCGTCTAAATAATGTAGGCAAGTCTGGGAATTGTGGGGAGGAGCTCCATCTTGTTGAAGATATTGAAAGTTGTGTCGATTCTCTAAAGGTAGGTGATCTAAGAATTCATTAAATTCATTTCTCAAAAAGTTTAGGTACCTTTGACCACTGAGGTGACCATCATAAAAATAAGGACCTATTAAATTGGTGCCTAAAATACCTATCCACACATTTATTGAAAAATGATTTTGAAACTCAGTCGGTCTATGCCAGTGTGTATTTTCAGAAGTCCATTTGCAATGAATATTACGATTAAAAAATCCATTATTGGAAAAATTTTCCTCGTCGGACCAAAGTATTTTACTATTAATGGATCGGCACGCTTCTTTTCCAACAGTCACCTACAAAAAGTCGTCCTCCTTGGTTTGTGCCCCGCTTGTAAATTGTGAACTTTTTTGGCTTTATAACACCGGTAACCATTTTTCTTTAAAATTTTTCTAGCACTTGTTTTATTTATATGACAAGCAATTCGAATTTCTCTAAATGATGTTTCCAAATTTTCTGTATTTTTATTTCTTACATAATTAATAACTCAGTTTACCTTATTTACATTATCAGTAACACTTTTCAACCTTGTCTTCTTCTCTAAAAATGAACCATTATTTTTCAGTTTCGTAGCTAATTTTCTGAACAGAGTTTTATTCGGCTGTAGTGCTTGTGGAAATCTGTTTCTATATTCTATTTGAGCTAATCCAAAGTTAATATTGCATTGGCAATATGTAACGAACATATTATAACGATCAATGTGAGTGAAAATCATTTTTGAAAATTCTAAATTCTTAAACGAGTGTGAGTGAGTAAGAGTTTAAGTATTATGAGATGATCTGTCAAAAAATTAAATTTTCAAGTTTGTTCATAGCCCACTATTTTAAAATAATTGAAATAATAGTGAAATCATGAAATACAAACAAATGGATATTATACTTAAATTAATAGACATTTTAATTTTCTGAGCAAGGAGTGACGGTTTTATGGATCACCTCTATACATTGGCATAACTGCGAGTACTCTCTCCATAATTGATCCATGTTGCTTTCTTGATTATTACTTTGTTTTTGTTACCTGAATTTACTTTATTGTTCTTAATTGTGTTAATGCTTTATTATAGCAAAGATTTGAACAACTTATTGAATTATTTTATCGTTTTATTTAATCATACTTCTCCACGGCAAGTATAATGCTTGTTAAAAAGAATTATTGGATTTAAAAAAATGTTTTTACTATTACTAACGTAGTACCAATGAATAAATATGACATGTGATATATCGTTGAAAAGGGAGGAAAATACTCTATTTAATGTCGCCATTTCCCGCCTGTTTCAAAATAATTCTTTTAACAGCCTGAAGAGTAAATTTCAAAATACAACGGTTTTCAAAAAATTTAGATAAAACCTCGTTGAAACACTCTGTTTTGCAAAAAAATTTCGCCTTAAAATTTTTTTTGTATCTTCAAATAACGCAGATATTTGGCATAGACATTTTCCGCATTTTCGATATTTTCCACCATAACTCTTAAAGTAGGCCATAGATTTCAAATGGCTTTAAACCATTTTGTAGGTTATATAAATCGGCACAATTTTCGTAAAAATAATTTTTTTTGAACGACGGATATTAAGTGAGATATTCTTGAGGGCCCTGATAAAATGGACAGCCTGTATATAAAGAATTAAAAATCGACAACTTTCTTTATTGGAAGTTAATATACAAGGTCTAAAGTTATTGTAAAAATTATGTATTGTAAAAAAAACGTTTTTTTATTACACTATTAGAGCACTAAAAAAACCTGACATTGCCGTATTTTAAATTTTTGAAAACACTGAAAATATCAACTTTACGAAAAAAAAGTTACTGAATATTTCTTATTGGAAATCGATAAAAAAATATGAAAAAAAATTGTTTCAGGAAAAATATTTTTTTTCTATTTGCCATAAATAAAATTGTTTTAAAAAATAACGACCCAGGTTACCGTCTGGTATCATGGATTTTCATAATCGGTACTATCTCCTGAACTGATTCCAGCGAGAAAATCTAATCCGAATTTAATTCGAAATGACATCGCCCATATCCATTATTTTGGATATTATAAAACTCAGAATTAAAAGAATAAGAGAGAAATAAACTATTTTGAATTAAAAAAAAATTCCTAATAAATTGCAAATTAAACTAAACCAAACAGTCATTTTGAATCATAGTTTAAGAAGAGAAAAATGAGGGGCGTCTCTTACATATTTTCAACTAAGTAAATGCTCATAAATTTTTGCTAGTGTTCGATTCTTTTTTATTGGACAAAGTTCTTTAATAACGAACTTGAACTTGACACTAGTTCCTCATAACTAACATTTTGATGAGATCATCATGTCGAAAAAGGCTATCTCCATCCAGCATTTCGCTGAATTACATGACAAATCTGAAGTAAATTGCAAACCTGTCAATCGATAGTCAGCAATGGCTATGTTCTAGTTACGTTTCAGTCACACAGGGCCTAAGATATTGTCAGGAGATTCTAATCTGAGCAAGAATGATAGATTCCTAAGTCTCTGAGCGACGTCCTTCTAAGGGAAAATTGTCAGATATATAGTTCGGCTTGGCATCGAATATCTCCGCCGATAACCTCCTTCAATTCTGTGGACGTACGGATTTCCTTAGAGGGTCGCTTCTGAAACTCTGGGGCCCGAATAAGTTTTAATACCATACTTTAAAGTTTAAAAAATGTTTACTTGCAACTCTGTTCATATATTTCCGTTACGTGCAGCTCGGAATTTATATAAGTATAAACAAGTCACGTTATGTACAGCCTTTGTAAAGTTGTAGATAAGTGAAATTGAGAGAAAAATCCATAATTGCCTAGCACTTTGATTTATAATTTGCGACTCTTAAGTGTTTTACTTATACAGGGTCTCTCACCGGGAACTGAATCGATCGATATAGAGAAAAGTACGCATCAGAAAATTTTGAAAATTTAGACAGTTACTAATGTCGGTATGGCCAATCCAACTAAAATAATTACAAGCAGCTGGCACTTCCGCTTATACCGGAAGTCGATACCAACTTGCTTATTTCAAATGGAATACACTATATATTTTAGGGGTCTCGAAAAGAACATAAAATTCTGAGTCGAGAATATGTAGCATATCCTATACCTAAACCTAGCCGTTTCAAAGATATTTGACATTTTGTAGAAAATTTGACAGGTGCAACGGTTTCCAAGAACCGTTATAACTTTCTTCGTGTAAAAGATCCTCATTTGCTTCTTGTCACGTAAAAATAACATAAGGAGAGCTATACTGTTATACAACTGAAATAAATTCAATAATATCATACCAAGTGTTCCGTTTTTCGCGTTACATTTTGTCAACTTCAAACCGCGATAGCTTGTTTAGGTCAAATGGAATATCCTGTATTTTTTTACGTTAAGTTGTGTAAAATTGAATTACCTTTTTTCTGATATTAGCATTATGTGTGTTAAAATTACAACTTTTTGAAATATTTACGATATTATTAGAAATTCATGAATTGTTGTAATCATTTCATCAAAATAGCCATGATTAGAAACAATCAGTCATTATCTTATGTCAAAAAATGCCAGCACGTATAAATTACACCCACGAGGACTTTTTAAATTTGTTTATTATTTGTGGAGAATGTGATAAGGTAATATCAAGACCTTGCAGCACATTTGCTACTCGATATCCAGAAAAACGGAAACCGTCACCAAACACTGTAAAACGCATACTGGAAAATTTTTAAAAATTATGGCTCTGTCAAGGCAAAATGCAAAGAAGAAAGCCTATTGTTGATGACGAAAACATTGAAATAGTCATTCTGGGATATTTTCATGCATTTCCAAGGATGTCATTAAGACAAGCTGCTCTGGAATCGCGACTATGCAAGGATTCAATTCACAGAAAACATAAGTTTCACCCGTTTTCATTCCATATGTTTCAAGAATTAAAAGAAACAGATTTCCGAAGAGGACAGAATTTTTGTGAGTTTATTCTAATAAGGTCTGAGGGTCTCGATTCTCATTTCTTATACATGTTATATACCCATTAATTTTAATAAAGTTGTGTTGAATTGAATTGAATTGAATTCTTATTTGGAAATATTATATGGACAGATGAAGCAAGATTTACTAAAAATGTACTTTTTAATAGACACAATTCGCATTATTGGAGTGACTCAAATCCTCATATGTTCAGAGAGCGAAACTTTCAGGAAAGTTGGCAGTTCAATGTTTACTGTGCCATAAGAAACGATAAAGTGGTGGCATTACAATTTTATCAGGAAATTTAAACGGTAAATTAAATTTTCTCTTCTGCTAATATGTATAGGTAAATTTTTGTTTTTTTTTTAGGTGAAAGATATCTGAATATCTTACAAAATTTGAAAGATAGAAATATTTTTTATCAGCACGACGGTGCTCCCCACACAACGCATATTTAATTAATAATTATTTACAAGAAACTTTTTATGATCAATGGATTGCCAATAATGAACCTTTTTTATGGTCTCCTCGCTCGCCCGATTTATCAGTTCTGGATTATTTCATTTGGGAACTATTAAAGAAAAAGTTTATGAGAACCCATTAACAACCATTGACGATTGTATGCAAAGAGTAAGAAATGCATTTCAAAACATATCACAGGATTCAATTAGAAGAGCTACCCATGAGGAACTAATGCGAAGGTGCGAAAAATGTGTCGACGTTCGAGGGCAGAATTTTGAGCAATTATTAAATTAAAATGAAATATTTTAAATTGATCTTATCTCTGCTATTTTAGTTCATTAGTTCATATCTTCAATTCGATTAATACGCATGTTACTCTGTTAGTTGTATTTTGCGTTTTTGTGGATATCGAGTAGCAAATGTGCTGCAAGTTCTTGATATTACTTTATCACATTCTCCATAAATAATAAAAAATTTAAAATGTTTTCGTTGGTATAATTTAAACGTGCTGACATTTTTTGACATAAGATAATGACTGATTGTTTCTAATCATGGCTATTTTGATGAAATGATTACATCTTTAACACCGATAATGTTAATATCAGAAAAAAGGAATTCAATTTTACACAACATGACGTAAAAAATGCAGGGTGTTCCATGTGACCTAAACAAGTTTTCGCGGTTTGAAGTTGATAAAATATAACGCGAGAAACGGAACACTTGGTATGATATTATTTAATTTATTTCACTTGTAGAACGTAGTTCACCTTGTGTTCTTTTTACGTGACAAGAAGCAAATGAGGATCTTTTACGCGAAGAAAGTTATATCTCTGAAACGGCTAGGTTTAGGTATAGGATATGCTGCATAATTTCGACTTAGAATTTTATGCTCTTTTTGAAAATCCTAAAACATATAGGGTTCTCCGTTTGAAATAAGCAACTTGGTATCGACTTCCGGTATAAGCGGAAGTGCCAGCTGCTTGTAATTATTTTAGTTGGATTGGCCACACCGACGTTAGTAATTATCTAAATTTTAAATAATTTCTCATCCGTACTTTTCTCAATATCGATCGATTCATTTCCCGGTGAGACCTGTACTGTATTCTAAATTATGATTGAATAGTGTTAGAATTGGAAGAGCATATTAAGCGATATACGGCCGGAGAAGTTTAATCGAAATTTAATGATTTGTTTCTATTTAGTTCCTAATATTAAATGTCCAGTAGAACCGAGGCTTGTAAATAAAGTAACTAGGAGAAGCATCATAGATACCAACTCGATTATTAATTTAAAAACTAAACTCTAATTTTCTACCTCTAGGTTAATAAGCGGAATATTAAGAGCATCTATACTCATACAACAATTGAACATGCAATACATGCGTTGTGTATTTTCAAATTTTCAATTATACAGAGTGTCCAGAAACTCTCTTGACAAACGAAAACTGCAAACTCTGGACGTGATTTTAAGTAGAATTGACGCAAATCGCATTATCCAAAAATGCTCATTAATGGAGTTACAGCCCTTTCTTTTAAGTATTTTCAGAAGGTTATTACCCATAAAAGTAAAATTTGGTGCATTCATTAACCTAAACATGACTCATCATTTGCTGTAAAGTTGTTTGACAACTGTAAAAGAAAATTTTAGTATCCTTGAGATTGATCATTTTCTAATGGGCTGTACCAAATTATTTTCTCGTTTTAAGCTCCCGTATCCGTTTATTAAGTTAATTTTTCATCGGTGTCAGTTAATAACTTATCTCTCAAAATGGTGTAACCAACACAAGATGATGCAGCTCACCATGTTAATCGGACGTGAGATATCACATATAGTAATATTAGTCTCATACAAGCTTTAGATAGTAAAAAGCTGTTGATTTTTGTTTGCAAGATTTAGCCTCCTTATAAATTGTTAAATAAAAATAAAATTTTAAATATTTTGTAAAATAATACATTTTTATTTTGGTATATTGTATACTGCTCTGAGAGTTTTGTTGGTGAGGTGGGCAGTATAGAACTAATATAGCGCAGCTAGTCCACTCTCACCGCTTGCCATAGGGGGCGTGGCTTAATTAGAGTGAGATGGTACTATTACAATGAGAATGATTCAGCTGCGCTATGTCCTCTACTTTGGGCAGTCTGGTTGTATTATTTTTGTTTGTTTATGCCGTTATTTTCATTTACTCTCCCCAAGTAACATTCTAACGTCGAGCCAACGTTGGGGTTGCCAACTGGAAGTCAGTGTGCGACGTATGTAAAACGTCGTACCAACTCATATCTATACTAAATTGGTCAATAAAATATGGATTACTACAACGTCGGAGACTGACCTATCATCGTTTTATTACGTCGTACGTCGGTGATACTCAGGCCTCAATCTGTGAAGAAAGTCGTACTTTAGTAAAACCAACCAACTTTGTCTACCTAACCTACCATCATTTGTTTAGAACATGGACATATAAAATATGTGCTATTTAGAATAAGACGTTAATTTTAACTTGAAATTTCGTGTGAAAGGAAGACCAAAATTCTAACAAAACAAATTTTATTGATGAATGTATGTCGTCTAGGTCTTAAAAATAGTTAACCTTTAAGAATTACGTTTACCTTAAAAGCATTAAAATAATACTACCATTTTCTTATAAAGAAAAATTGTAAACAATAACTACTTGAAAAATATCGCATATATAATTTAATGAATAAATAATTGCTTTTCATAGCGTATTTTATTTTTTAAGCTATTAATTTAATATTTCTAAAATCTTTGCGAAAATGGCCGCATATGCTTGATTTCGATAGAATCAATAAAGATGGCGAAGTTCGTACATACGTATACAAATTTACGAATATAAAATGTGTTTCACCAACGTCTTACCAAGTCTAGCCCACGTTGGTAGGTTACTAAAAAAACGTTTATTCGACGTTGATAGATGACTAACAAGAACTAAATCTGTTAGGTCGATTAGCAACGTCTAACCGACGTTGAAAGTTTACCCATAAGTTAACCAGTCAGTTACTAACGTCTAATCAACGTTAGAAGATTACTTAAACACAACAAACCTAAATAAGTCATTTTCTGACTTCAAACTAATGTTGGTAGGTGTCTCAAACTAAGGTAGTAGGAACGTCGATCCGAGGTCAATTCATGGCTAGAAGATCTAAGTTATCATCTGGCTACTATTTGCGCTAATTTTGACGTTGGAAATGTTGCCTGGATTACTTAATTTGCGTTGGATAAATTTTGAGTTAGTGTCAGTATTGTATTGCGATATTTTGTTACACTCTACAAAAAAATTGTACAGCAGCTGACTTAGTTATTTTACATTGCAACTATGGTAAACACGTCAGAAATAAAGGCATTTTATTATTATTATTTTTCTAATATTAATTAGGGACATATAAACTTTAAACAATACACCTAGTACATCGCTGTCCGTTCTCTCAACCTCAAATACAAGGATCGTGTAAAATTTGACAGTGTATCTCTAAATTAAGCACTGCAAATAACAGATCTGGGACATTTAAATACGCATAAACAAAGTTAACAGACCGAGCAACTAGTCAGTAAGAGCGCTGTACGGCTAACACTAAGGATGCGGTAAATAGAACATGGCATGTCACTGGCGCGCTTTTGATAGTGTATTTTAAGGAATCAGATGAAATATGCACGGTCTAGTACAAATGCTCATTATTGTAAATAGTGTTTATTTAATATACGACAAAAATCTAGTTCATGAAATTATATTTCCCTTTATATACACTTTCATCTAACTCACTTTTTATGTTTCTTTGAGTGAGTAATATTTTGTAATCGATTTTTCACCTAGTCTCCGTATATAAATAAATTTGGCATAATGACGTTCCCTCGATGACAATATAATGGTATCATTATTCAATTAATGTATTAGTAATAATAATAATGCATTTTTATTAGCGAAAAATCTAGAATTGAATCTTAAGAGCGCTCCGGATATAAGCCGGAAAGACGGTTCAATTTACTCTCATATAAATCATTATTTTAAAAGACGGCTTTCACTAAAAGACATTAAAAACATGTTACAATGTGGGACGATGAGAGAAAAAAAAGTATATATAGAAAAATAATTTTTCTTCTTCTATTTTCGATTTGCAAAAATAATTCTTGTCATCCCACATAGGTATTATTAAAATAAACATTTTCCCTTTTGTAGAACTAAAATAAAATTAGCCCTAATGTTCTCAAGTGTACCGAAAAATTTAAAGATTAGGTATAATAAATTTGTCCAATGTCATATTCTATTACATCTCTATCACTCTCTTTCCAAGCACACCGTACACTAGGCTGCGTCATTTTATTGACGTGAAGTCATTTACAATTAAAATTGGAAGCATGGATGATTAATACACTCCGAACAACTCTTAACAATATATAGAACAGAAGTCCATTAACTATTCACTAGCTTATCTTAAATCTATACATATACCAATAACTGCAAAAGAATTACCAATCTTTTTGTACTCTAACATAATTTATTGTAAAATCGTATAACTTAACCAAAAAGTAATCAATATTCTTTTCTAATATAACTAACACATAATTTGATGAAAGTATTATATTTCTCACAACACTTTATTTCATTTGAAAAACTGTTGAATAACTGAATACACTTACATAACAAAGATTTCTATTCTATTAAATTGTCATTGCTCTCTATCGCTATGTCATTTACACTATGAGTGTTATATCTCGTACAAAATTCAATTTATCACATGAATATCTTAGAGCCATACCATGTTTTATTTTTAAATATAAATTGTAGTGATTTTAAAAATATACGTTGTCTAACATTTAAAAAATTTAAAACATTTAACATTGTGTCTATGGGTGGACATTTCTTACATTTTAATATTATTCTCATTGTTATTTAAATATAGCTGCACAATGTTCAAAATGTGGAGTTATTAGAGATTTATATAATAATATTTATGAGAACATTGATAAATTTGACATTCTACATAAAAATAAATCTTCTTTGCAATTTTTTTTATGATATAGTCAGTATTATATTTGAAGGTCAAGAATTCATCTATTAGAAACCCAAAGTATTTAATTTCCGGGACTTTTTCTTAAGTTTTTATTACCTAATACAATACTTTGTCCAACTTGTTCACGATTTAGTATATGTTTTTTGCAGATAATGTATTTGCATTTATCGGTGTTTACTTTTGAGCTATTATCACACGGCTAAATCTTGATTGATAACATTAATAACATTATTTACATTTTCTCCATAAATATAAATTAACGTGTCATCCGCAAATATATGTATCTTACAATGTTTTATATTGATTTCACTGTCATTTATAAACAACACAAATAGTAGAGGTCCTAGCACTAATCCTTGTGGTACTCCGAAGTCATTGTCTATTACGTTAGATGCACTATTTATATATTTTCTTTGTTTTCTTGCAGTTAGGTAAAATGCAATCCACTTGAACGTCATTAATCAATTTTAATTGTACATCAGCCGAATATAATTTAAGGAAACCGTAATTAATATTTAATGCTTATGAAAATAAATACCACATATCGTAGACAACCCCCAATACCAAAGCCAAAGGCTGTTCGGAGGGGATTATACACTTGAGAAAACGCAGACAACATCCATATATACAAAAACGAAACGTCTCAAAAATTTTTTTAGCGTTAGCTACCCCTCCCTATTATTAAAGGGGGTAAAAAATTAAATTGGGATTTGGACCAAGGGCCTCTAACATTTATTTTGGCATTAGTTACCCCCTCTACCACTCCCATTTCTACCCCCACCCTTAAAAATCAACATAACTTAAGGTTAAGTTTTGTTTCTGTTTCGGGTAATTTCTAATGCTCCAAAAGTCTGTCAAAAATCTAATTCTCTCAGTGTCTGTTTCCGTAACGCATTAAATCGAAATCAAGCTGTATGATCTGATAAAAAATAGTTTCAAATTGTCTCATTTAGAGTTTTATTAGTCATTGCACATAACAGCAATTCTGATTCAGTCCTTGTTTCCCATTTGAACAAATTTCTCTTAAAATGTACATATTGGCTTATCTGACCTTTTCTCTGTCTTAAACAGCAACTGTTATTCCATGATCTGTCAAGTAAGCCTATTCTCACTTTAATTAAAAATTCTCTCCGGCGACCTCTGTTAAAAGTGAATTTCACAAATTTTCATTTGGCAACATTACTTTTTATTTTTAGTCAACCTTCAACTAAATGGTTTTAAACTCTGTATTTAGTATTTTCTTTCTTGTTTTAAGTTTAAATTTTATACTTTTTAACTGTTATGTCGAACAAATAACTTACTTTATGGGTTCAGAAACATCAACTAACCTCATAATAATATATATTTTTATTATGGTAAACCTTCTATATATTTCTAGTCTAGTATAAAAGACATGTCAAAAATACATAAATTCAAGATATAGTACAAATCGTACTAGTGAACATACAAGACAGTAAAGTGCAACGCATTTGTTAAAACGAGATAAAATATCTATAACCTTAGCGCAAACACATAGCCTGCGAAAAATAGATATATTTTGTATGGACTTTTACCACGACAGAACTTCTGTTTATTTCTAGTAGAGAATTATAAAAATCGGCGTTTTAAAAAAACATTTTGATTTAATAAACGAGACATATAGGCCCGTCGTCATAGAATCAAATTTGGGGCAAACTTAGAAAAATTCCGAACTTAATGGAACTTTGGGGTGTTGTTTGTGAGTGTCCTGTAGTACTACACCCAATTTATCCAATAAAAAAACCCTGTGGAATTTTGGGGAGGGGCGAAAATCCCCAAAATTTTTGCACTTATCTGATTTTTTCGAAATATTTCGACATACGAACAGAATGGGCGATAATAGGTGGCCGAAAAAAGTATTGGAGTGGATACCACCGGATAGGAGGAAGAGAGGATGACCCAGAAGAGGCTGGAGAGATGGAATGCTTGGATAGGAGAGTATGAAAACTGGGGAAGGAGAGGCGGCGACAGCCGTAGAAATCCATGTAAAATATAATGTACATAAGTAAGTAACCTTATACAATACCATTTACCATTTATTTATTGACAACATTATATACATAGTACATTTGAAGTCACAAATTTATTAGTGCATTTTCGCTGTTGAGTGAATTCAATGAACTCTTGCACAGTGTAAAAACATTGCTGCTTTAACAATTTTTTTGCCTTATTGATTGTAGCTCAAATCTCTTGTCTCACTAAGATAATTTACAAAGTTGTTATAAATATTTACATTTAATTTGTTTAATTTCGTTGTCCCTATACGAGAATACGGCTGCACTAAATTCTCCGCTGCCCTCGTATTATATGCATGAAAGTCAGCGTGCACTGCAAATTTATCTAAATTTGACCGTATCTGTTTGGGTGTTCAAAAATATAGACACAAGGCAGCGGAAGAATTTTTAACTCTTTAAATATTGGTCTGCAGGATGCACCGTACGGTGCTCCATAGAGTATGCGCACAGCCGTCTTCTGGTAGACAAATACTTTGTCGGCTTTGACTGAGTTTCCCCAGAGATGAACACCATATGTAATGTGGGAGTGCACGTTTGCGTAGTACACCATTGTTAAGACCTCACTTGTTAGACAATGCTTCAACTGTCTCATTACAAATACCTGGGAGGCTAGCTTTGAGCAGAGGTAGTCTACGTGTGGTATCCAGTTCAAAAAGGTATCCAAGACGATGCCTAAAAGTTTAACTTACTCTGATTTATTTACCCATCTATCCGAAGAGATTTGTAGATAGTGGGTCTTTCCTTCATTAATTTTTAGCTTGTTGGCCGTAAACCACGATTTCGCTCTATCTAGACTATCTCTATTCAGATCTAGCTCACCACTATTTAGCAATATAGTGTCATCTGCAAATAAGATGCACTTACTATATCCATTGAGTGCTGGTGGCAAATCATTAATAAAATAAAGGAACAGAATAGGACCCAGCACGGAGCCCTGGGGAACACCATTACTGACCGACAACATATCTGATTCCTTGTCATTGCAGACAACGTATTGTTTCCTGTTAGACAGATATCAGGAAAGTAATTGTAGATTATTCTGGTCGATAGCCGAGTGGGTTAAGGCGCGAGATGGCAATCGCGATTATTCACACGGACATCGCACCACCGGGTTCGAATCCTGGCTCCGGCACTGTCGGGGGAAATGGTTGTATGTCCGCGTTTTTTCAACGTGTAACCCCCTTCCACACAAGCCCCTGGCTTCTGGAATTGGGGTTGTCTAATTTCTGTGGTGTTTATTTATTTATTTATTTATTTATTATTGCCTCTAATGCCATAATATACTAGTTTCATCAGTAATAGCTCAATGTTGACACAGTCGAAAGCCTTCGTAAGGGCGCACATTGTTACAGATGTGCTTAGACCTTCATCGAGATCCTCAACTGCATCATCAGTCAAACTAGTTACTGCCTTAACTGTAGATTTATTTTTCCTAAAGCCGTATTGGGATACATTGAAAAGTGCTTTATTTTCGGTATATGAAACTAGATTAACTTTCAGGATTATTTCAAAAACGTTCCCTATTACCGGTACAATGACTATGGGTCGATAATTATCTATGTCTTCCAAATCACCTTTTTTAAAAGTTGGTAGTATTTTTGTTATTTTTAATGAATCTGGCCAATTACCTTCCTCAATACATCTGTTAAACAAAATTGTGAGTGGCTCAACCAGAGATTCGAGGGAGACTTTAAGCATAGAGCTATTAAGTCCGTAGAAATCTAGACAAGACGAGTTTTTGAGGCTCGTTATTGCCATTTTCACATCAGATGGCAGGATTGGCGGTATAAAGAAGGAAAAAGAAGGCTTGTTTGTGAGGTTTAAAAAGGCTTCAGGAGCAACTAGGCTGTTACCAATGTTGTCTGTAATACGTTCAGAAACAGAAGCAAAATGCGCATTAAAATTTTCACAACTAATGGTTGTGTGTAACTGTGAGTTTTTTTCATTATTGACCAACTTCCATGCCATTTTACTCCCATATTCTGCGTCTTGGATCATTTAACTATATTTATTTCTGTTTTCCTCTCTAAGCGCTTTCATATAATCTGCTCGACTTCGGTGAAAAATTATCCAATCATCTTCTAATTTAGTACTATTAAATCTTTTTTTATATTCTCTAACTTGTTTTCGCATGTTGCTAAGTCTATCGTTGAACCACTCAATTTTCCTAATTTTAGTTTTCACAGTTTTCATTGGGAAACAAATATTTACATAACTATGCAGATTATCTAATATTACTTTTGCACAATCATCAGAATTTATGTTAGTTGAAAGCAAATTTTCCCAATTTATAGTGCGTAGTTTATTTGCAAAGTTATGGATTCTTTTCTTTGTAATTGCTCTCCTCCTCTCTGATTTATCACATTCATTTTCACGAGGATGATTCATAATCTCCAAAATGGTCGGAGAGGAGAGGATCAAAAGTACCTGTTGTAAAATTTTCTGGACATATATTCGTTAGAATGTTATCAAGACAGGAGCTTGTAGTGATTGTAACTCTAGTTGGTTGATGGATATAATGTTTTACGCCATACATTGCGTTTATGTTTTTTTAAATCATTGGCATGATTCGTATCATCATCCAAATCGATATTAAAATCTCCTACAATAATTAATAATAATTTACTATATAAATATTTTATTATAACTATATAATTTGCTTGATACGAAAAACATCATTATTATATTGTCATAAATCTAAACAATATAAAGGAAGTAGTGGTGAGAGATAAGTGAAACCTCTCAAATGGTCAATTGCTACTATACACCATAGATGTCTCTATGGGCGTATAGCGACTTGCGATTCTGCAAGTACCTGAGAGCGGCGACCTTTCAGTCCTAGGTGGACTTAACCTACTGTTATAATATATGATTTGCAGGAAACAACTACTCAGCGGGCAAATACCCCGACCTGCATTGAATTACACCTTACAAATCATTAAAGAATGGTAACCAATATCATTTGTCAACTCCCTGACCAGACATAGACCGGTTTCGAACTTATTAGTTCTCATCAGTATGCCATAGGTCATGGAGCAGACAAATGATAGTGGCCAACCTGCTAGTTTTATACAAACTATAGTAAATTGAGTAGTGGTGAGAGATAAGTGAAACCTCTCAAATGGTCAATTGCTACTATACACCATAGATGTCTCTATGGGCGTATAGCGACTTGCGATTCTGCAAGTACCTGAGAGCGGCGACCTTTCAGTCCTAGGTGGACTTAACCTACTGTTATAATATATGATTTGCAGGAAACAACTACTCAGCGGGCAAATACCCCGACCTGCATTGAATTACACCTTACAAATCATTAAAGAATGGTAACCAATATCATTTGTCAACTCCCTGACCAGACATAGACCGGTTTCGAACTTATTAGTTCTCATCAGTATGCCCAGTCTCAGCAGTATTTGCCCGCTGAGTAGTTGTTTCCTGCAAATCATATATTATAACAGTAGGTTAAGTCCACCTAGGACTGAAAGGTCGCCGCTCTCAGGTACTTGCAGAATCGCAAGTCGCTATACGCCCATAGAGACATCTATGGTGTATAGTAGCAATTGACCATTTGAGAGGTTTCACTTATCTCTCACCACTACTCAATTTACTATAGTTTGTATAAAACTAGCAGGTTGGCCACTATCATTTGTCTGCTCCATGACCTATGGCATACTGATGAGAACTAATAAGTTCGAAACCGGTCTATGTCTGGTCAGGGAGTTGACAAATGATATTGGTTACCATTCTTTAATGATTTGTAAGGTGTAATTCAATGCAGGTCGGGGTATTTGCCCGCTGAGTAGTTGTTTCCTGCAAATCATATATTATAACAGTAGGTTAAGTCCACCTAGGACTGAAAGGTCGCCGCTCTCAGGTACTTGCAGAATCGCAAGTCGCTATACGCCCATAGAGACATCTATGGTGTATAGTAGCAATTGACCATTTGAGAGGTTTCACTTATCTCTCACCACTACTCAATTTACTATAGTTTGTATAAAACTAGCAGGTTGGCCACTATCATTTGTCTGCTCCATGACCTATGGCATACTGATGAGAACTAATAAGTTCGAAACCGGTCTATGTCTGGTCAGGGAGTTGACAAATGATATTGGTTACCATTCTTTAATGATTTGTAAGGTGTAATTCAATGCAGGTCGGGGTATTTGCCCGCTGAGTAGTTGTTTCCTGCAAATCATATATTATAATATAAAGGAAGTTAAACATGTCATGAAATGAACCTTTTTTAAAAGCAGGCACAATATTGGCAAGTTTTAGGTAGACTGGAGAACCAGCAGAAAATATGGAATTTTTTTATCATATATAAAGTATAAATTCATGGCAGTAGATTTATACCAACCACTTTCAAGACTGGCACAAAGTTCATCGGATTATCACCTATTTTTTTATAATTAAATATTATTATCCTGTTTACACATTCTGAAAGGTAAAATGATGTATTCTTGTGGCTGGTGGTCAGCGTAGATAATTTCTACTCTCTGAGAAATTCATCTTTGCAATACCTTTGTAATTGTTGGTGGGTATAACTGAAATTCTTTGAATCCTTCATTAGTATATAAACGTATCAAACCGCAAACTTCTTAATTACTTATTATTATATCTATTTCTGATCTGCACGCCAATGCGTGACATGCCCGGGGCGCGTTGCCAGGCAACCTGGGCTGCAGCTTCCGACAGTGCTACCTGCAGGTTTGCAGCGCGTCACATGGCGCGGCGATTACGTCGGTCACCACACCGACTTGGGAAATCACAATTAATGAGATCCGACACGATAAAAAAGCTTTAGCTGAATTTATTATATTATATTGTGGTCTATAACGAAATAATGCTACATTAGGAGATTGTTACATGGCTGTAATTCTCATCAAGAGGATTATAATTTGTTTTACACGCTGTTAGTACTTTAATGAAAAGTTTGCTTTGGATTTATATGCTTTTTTAGATTTATGTTTGCCCGTGTTCTGGTGCGGTTCATAAACATGTATAAATAGAGGTATTCGATGCTCTAAAGTACTTCTCTCTGATGCTTTAATTTATATAAATGCCTGTATGTACACTACGATAATTCGAGTGGGACATATTTAACAGATCCTCAAGTTATGTAATGATATTTTATGAAATGGGTATAAGACATTATTTCAGTTTACAAAGAACTGTTATATGAGAAGTTTCAATTACGTAAATACTGACATATACATATGCCAAGATGTTCATGAATGCCTACATCTTTTATACCCATGAATAAAAATTAAATAAACCAATCGCCTACACAAAATCCAGTAAATATTATAATAGAAAATTTGCTCCTAACCTATCTCTGAGAGTATAATATAATTTGACCGTTATATCCAACATATTTACAGACAGATTAAAAATTATAAAATGGTTCCCATATACAGGGTGGCCTATTAGTGCGAGGAAGACCAATATCTGGCCTATTATAAGAAATATGAAGGAATGTTTTAAATAGAAGCTATATGGCATACATTGTTGCCTATTTCTACTATACTTTGAAAAGCACAGCGTGTTCCTATAAAGTGGGAGAAGGGAGACGTTCAAGGTCGAATTTTATAAATGGCACACCCTATATATTTTTACAACATTGATAAAGTAATAAAGGTCAGATAAAATGTCTGAGAGGAGCGAACATTTATTTTTATGTACAGGAGATTTTATACAGGGACATCAACTTCAATCAATTTTCAAACATCTAGAATTTCGTTTTTTCAAATGGAACATCCAGTATATTATTCCACCATTTTGTACAACTATTATATCCCTACAAATTAGTTATCGTGATAATAAGCCCCAAAATTGCTAGTTTGTGAGATATTTTCAATTTAATTGATAAGTCAAAATTATTGCAGTTTTTCGAAAGCAAGCTATGACTTTGACATTTCAAATTTCTGATATAAACAAATGAAGACAGAGTTTATGACTGATGTTAGTAATGTGATGATTATTACAATAAAACAAAACGGTTACTGTTACATAATTTCGTACCTGAGGGATTTTAGTGTAATGCAGTATTTAAAATAATTAATTTTCTACGGAAGAATTGAGAGATATGGTTTTTGTACTGGGAGCAATTGATAGAAATTGTTTACTTGCGACAAGAATTTATAAACAAAGGTACTCAGATAGAAGACAGCCAGAAAAGAAGCTTTTAAAAATTTGCTATAGCGATTTATCCGAACGAAAAATTTTGCATATGAAAAAAGAGAAAGAACCAAAACCGCATTAACGGAAGAAAATGAAATGACTGTCCTGTTAAAAATTACAGATCTTCATATCTCGAATAGAGAAATATTAAACACATAAGACGAACCGTCGTGCAGAGAATTTTGATGACAAACAAATTCCATCCGTACCATATACAATTAATGCAAGAGTTGTTAGATGAAGATTTCTAAAAAACGGGTAACATTTTGTGACTGGGCTTAGCAACAAATCCTTCGAGATAAGGATTTTTTTCATAATGTATTATTCGTTGATGAAGCAACATTTCATAAAAATGGGTTTGTCAGTAGACATAATTATCATTATTATGCAACCGAAAATTCACATTGTATGCTAGCCAGACAAGGTGGCCATTAAACGTATGGGGCACGGGTGGCATATAGGAAATTATGTCATTGAGCCTGATTAACCTAAATTACTTCGACGTCCAGTGGAAGTATAGTAACGCAATAAAATGTTTTTAGAATTAGCCACCCCCACTACCACCCCCATTGCCACCCCCATCCTATTATTAAAGGGAGTAAAAAATTAAATTGGAATTTAGTGTGTGTACGAGAACCGAGGGTCTCCAAAATTTATTTTGGCATTAGTTACTCCCTCTACAATCCCCCTTTACCACCCACACCTTAATGTTTAAAGGGATAAAAAATTAAATTGGAATTTATTGTGATACGAGAACCAAGTGCTTCTATTTTTTTACATTAGCCACCCCCTCTACCACCCCCACTCTACTATTAAAGGGAATAAAATATTACATTGGGATTTAGTATGTATAAGACACAAAGATTTTTCTGGAGTATCAGTTGCCGCAATAAATATCCTGGAAAATTGATAGGTAGAGGAGGACCTTTCTTGCATTCCCATTCTTCTGGCTCTAAAACATTTCCATGCCAAGCTTGAATTTGGTGGTAAACCTGCAACGAATGTCGAACGTCGGGGCGGGTAGCCTTGCCAAAGTAACTGTTTGACTAGAATTGCCAACCGAGGTGTTAAACAGAACATACCTCTGATGATTTATTGACGTTTCATTTTTTTGTGCTTTATATAGTGCAAGAGCAAATATTTCCCCAACCTCAGTAATATCCTGTTTTGTAGCATTTGGTTTGTTAAAGGTTTTAACAAATTCTTGTAAATTTGTTTTCGAGTTTAATAAATTTATAGTTTGGAGTTTGCCTTTTCCAAAAAAAAAGCAGATGTTGTGTCACTACCACTAAATGCATGAGCAAAAAGAATTGTTTTTCTTAAGTTTTTAAGGACATTTGACAACTGTAAATCTTTAGATTTAATAACATAAAAAGTAATAGAAATATCGATACATAACACAGAAACTTTTTCGTAGAGAATTTTGTAACAAACCTTTTCTATACTTTTATTTTTTCCCTAAGATAAAGCGTTTAAAATATATTGTAAAGGTGGTGAGATAGGGATGAAACTTACCCCTTAGGGGTGGGAACTTTTTGATATGTATTCTTGTACACATAAGCTAACTATTATAGACATTTCAGCTTATTATAATGTTTTTCTTCTATTCCACATAAATTTGCCTAATTTCCGTGTATTATTAGGCGAGGATTGCGTAGTGGATATACCATCCTTCGGAGGGCATGTAAAGCTGTCGGTCCCTTGTCTATTAAATTAATGTTAGGCAAGCAAAAGATCTCCGCTTTTCGAACGAGAAGAGGTTCGGCAAAATTCATGTAGGGATAGCTCGTCTGCAGGCGTCGGTGATAGGTCTGAATTGCGGAAATAGGCCGACGTTAAATAAATGTGTAAAAAAAAAATTATACTTCCAAAGTTCCTGTCATCGAAAATTTCTTTCTTGTCTCGCGACACTGCAGACTACAGATGCCACTGTCATTGGCAACATTTGAAAGACAAAACGACTGATGTTCACAGACTGTCAATACCTCCTTTCATTATCACGTAAACTGTCTGGAGAGTTTTATATGCATCGCACTGTATATTGTGTTAACGGGTACTGTAGGTTTTATAAAATGGTGAATTATATACCTGGAATTTACAGTAACTTATAAAACCGTTATAAATCTTGGTAACGTTCTTCTATACCTTCATCTTTATATATTCTTTACATAACTACTAGTTGTTACTATTAGCAGAGAGAAATATTTATTCGGATATGGTAACTAACGCCAAAAATTTTTTTTAAACGTTTCGTTCTTGTATCCACACTAAATCAGCTAATCACTAATTTTTTTTGCTCCCTTTCATAATACAATGGGGGTGATAGTGGAGGGGGGGAGGGGGCTAATGCCAAAAAGAAATTTGAGACCTTGACTCTTTGTACATGCCTTAAATTGCAATTTTATGGACTCTTACCTGCTTGCTTTGCCTATTTACCCTTATTTACCCCATTTACCCCCGAACTCTTCAGCGGAATTAGATTAAAATATAATCTAGTTCCAAATCTCGTTATAGTACATAAGTGTACCAAATTTCAAGTCAATATCATAAACGGTTCCAGAGTAAACGTGCGTACAAAAAAGTTACAGACAGACAGACCGACAGACAGGAAGCTTTTTTGCTCAAATTTAAAATCTCGACGTTTCAGCCTATTTCAACGAAGAAAAAGAAAATAATTTGGTTTGCGTTACTCTACTTCCACTGGACATGGAAGTAATATATGGCAAGTTCCAAAATAATAGATTACTACTTGTCTCAGTAAAACTATTGGGCAAAGTTAGATATGTGAAACTATGTTATTGTTGATAATTTTTAGAAACACATTATTGTTCAAAAATTAGATTTTTTTATTTATGCATAAATTGTTTTATCAAACAAAATGTTGCTATCTTTTTTCCTGTTTAGGAACTTTTCTGATTTTTATGGCCGGCCTAATACTCGAACGTTAAGCAGGAATGTATCGAACTCAGTGACTCCTGAATAGAACTGCCAATTTACAACTATCAAGCTGATTTAATTCCAACTACAGAGAGAAAGATCCGTAATAAAAGAAACTCAGTAGAAATGTTCTAAACATAAAGTCCTCTAAATAAATCTGGAATTTAGCGACAAAGGGTTTCACTATTGTAAACTCGTATAATTCTTCAAACTGGCTTTATAAAGACAAACTTTTTTATTAAACCCTTAACCCATTTGTCAGCTAAAAACTTAGTTGAACCCGAATGTGAGTAATTTCAAACTATTCCTTCATTAAATTGAATAAACTGCATTAATAGATTTTAATTGATTGCTTTCTACTTTAAATTATAGCTAGAGATCCATGGCTTTAATTCGAATAAATTTTGTAACTAATTAAAGGTTTGTTGGAAGCAATAACAAACATTAAAATTTTACCTTATCTTGTTAACTTTATAAATCAAATGATTTGTGTTAATTACTACAGAACTAGTTGGTACAATAGTAACTGTTCTGATAGTCAACTCAAAAAAGCAAAAGTTTATATTCTAATTACTTAAACTTCCCAGGTTTATGTTTGTGTGTAAGTAGATATTTGTTTTCTGCGCGCCTCTCCAACGAAACTCTTAGAAAAAATCAACTAAGGGCACGATTAAGCTTTCCATACCCACCTTAATTTCTTCTAAAACGTTTTAGAAGTATCAGAGGTTTCAAAGCCTATTGCGCTAAGCGATCAGCAATATGGTTTTCGTTCACTAGGGTCCACTTCTCAAGCAGTATTAGATATTTTTCATTCAATAGTAAATAACCACGATGTTGGAACATACACACATGCAATTATGTGTTACTTTTGATAGTGCGCCTCGCGATATCTTAATAATGAAATTGGAAAAATACGGAGTACTTGGCTGTACATTAAACTTAATACAATCATCTTACAAGACAGACAATTTACGATGCAACAAAATCAGATACTAAAACTATAAAACACGAATACCACAGGGATCCGTTTTGGGAGTCATACTGTTTATTATATACATTAACGACTTATCAAATTTCGTCGATATTGCTGACGTTTTTCTATATGCTGTTGATGCAATTCTCTTACTACACGCTCTTACTACAAGTTAAAAATGCATTAGATGAGATGACTGGGACACACTGTCAAAAGCAGAAGACTACTTCAATTCAAATATTCTATCCTTAAATCAAAAAAAAACTCAAACAATAAATGTATTCAATAGACATGGCAGCGATATAGAAGGAGGCCTGAGTGTGAAATTATTAGGCTTTCATATCGATTACAACCTCACTTGGAGGAACCATACTCAGGGGCTATGTAAAAAGATTTCCAGATTACGGTTTATCTTGAGTCGATTGCGATTGCGAATAGAATCGAATCGAATCAAATCATTCTTTATTTTCAATAGGATAATACAAGTATATAGAATAACGTCAACAGTTTCCTTGCAGTTTCTAAAAATTACAAAAAAACTAAAAAAAAATATTATAAACTGCAAACTACAACTACAGAAGGCTGCAAAAACAGCAGACAAACAAATAATGTAAATGTAAATGTAAATACGAAATATAAAAAACAAATAGTGAAAAATGTAAGAAAAGGTGTAAAAACAAACACCCAGGTATGGTACATGTGATAGAAGAAACTAAATGTCAGGATTAAGAAATAAGAGTTTAAATATAAATAAACAAAAACAATTTGTCATAAAAGTTCAAACATCAAATTCAGAACAATCCAAGTACTCTGAAATGGAATAAAAAACTTTATTTAATAACAAACTTTTTACAGCTCTTTTAAATAAATAAACATTTGATATTTCTTTAATAAAATTGGGTAGTTTATTAAACAACTTAATAGACATGATGGTGGGTCCTTTGGCAACCATGGCTAAACGTTATTTTTCAGCCTTAATCCGTAGTGCTCAAAGCCATCTCTCTTCTGAATAAAATTATTAGGGCTAGTTCTAACGGAAACGACACAGTTTATCATATACAAACTTGTAACTGTAAGTATACAACTCTTTAAAGAGTTGTCTACGAGAATATTGGGGTAATTTAAAACTTATTGTTCGTATGATTTTCTTTTGTATGGCTAAAAGTCTTTTACTCTCGAGGAGTTTCCCCAGCAAATAATTCCATAGTTTAAACACGCATGTACATAGGCAAAATAATACAATTTTAGCAGTTCAACACTAGCTTTTGATCTTAGCTGCTATAAAACAAAGCAGTGCGCAGAAAGTTTTTTGTTATCCCGCCTATATGATAATTCCAAGATAATAAAGCATCAATCTGCAATCCAAGAAATTTGGTAACTTCACTCTGTTCAATAGATTTGTTATCAGTTTTTATAAGGAGACTTTTGTCTAACTCACGATTAGCGAAAACTATCAATTCTGTTTTTAAGTTGTTTAAAATCAAGCCATTGTCTAAGTAATATTTCTGCATGGAGATATCATTTGCATTTTTACTAATTTCGCTAAAATCTACAATCTACATTTTCGCTAAAATCATTACCAGTGACAGCAGCAGCAGCATCATCTGCAAATAATGAGATGTAACAATTTGTTAATGGCTCAGCAATATCATTGATGAAGAGAATAAAAAGTAACGGTCTCAGGATACTTTCCTGAGGCACGCCACTAATAGTAGAAGCGAGTTCATTTGATCTATATGTTGAACCGTCATGTGATGACCTAACCTCTTGTGTCCTCTAACAGAGATAAGATTTTAACCAATTTAATGCTGTTCCGCGTATACCATAATTATAACATTTATCTAGAAGAAGCGCATGATCTATGGTATCAAACGCACGTTTTAGATCAAAAAACCACGTCACGCCCAGCCCTTTTAAAGGACCTCAGAACTTGTGCGAATTGACGTGGGAAGACGTAGCGGATGTGACACTGATAGGTTCCACCCGCTTGACGCAACAAATGATCAAACACACAGTTTGCAAGAATACGATAATTTAATTTTATGTAATGTGAACTACTTACATTATCTCTTCGTTTAATTCCTCAACTCCCTGTCTTAATAATTACCTGCAGCCGCTGCTCCTCATTCACTTCTTTAACCAGCACCATAAACCCTTCTTTTTCCCGATATCTCTTCACTACGGTCCTTTCACCGAATGTCCATCGACCTTCTTCTAAACTACCGATATTAATTGTGTTATTTAACTTGCCAAGTCGATCGTCTAGGGTTTCACAACAATTAGGATTACAATAATTTAATATTTGTGTCGATGGACATTATCTTTACATATTTATTTGACAATACAGGTAGTAATTTTGCTGTTATCTAGATTTGACAAAATGAAATTGTACAAGGTGCATGTTGAGTGGAAAGACAATTTCTAAAACCAAATTGATGATTAGTAATAATATTATTTTTTTCTAGAAATGCAGAAATTCTTATGAAGTAAGCTTTTTCAAGAACCATTGAAAACGCGGATAGTAGTACAACTCTTCTATAATTAGAAATATAATTATTATTGCCCTTTTTATAAATACGGACAATAATAGCTTTTTTTAGCATTGATGGAAAAATTCCTTCCTAAAAAGAGATATTTATGAATAGTGTTAGAGGCTCTACAATATAATCAACAACTTTGCTCAGCAGAGAATATGGTATCTCATCAAAGCCAGAGGAGTCCTTGGCTGAGATGGACTTGATTATATCATACACTTCATAAGTTGTTACTGGAGATAAAAATAACGATTTATTATTGATCTTAGACCTAGTATTACAGGCAAGAGGCCAGTTATTTGTTAACAGTCGAATAGACGATACGAAGTATTTATTAAAGTAATCAACTGACGCATTAATATTTTCATATGATTACTATTTACATCGAAAAAGTAATCAGGAAGCAGTTTTTTACTTTTGATATTAGATTCATTTTTTATAAAGGACGAGGAGGTGGCTTTTGATTTACTTTGTGTACGGAAAAGTAGACTCTCGTGGTAATTTTTTCTTGCTACCTCAATCTGTTTCTTATGGTTGGCTTTAATTATTTTGTACTTTTCAAACACTGCCTTATCGTTATTTCTTTTGTCGTATATAAAGATGTCTTAAAGACAGCATATTACGGACTCGTACATTGTCATTCCACTTCGGAATTTTAATCCAGGGCGGCATGTGCAGTGGCACATGAACCATTCCTATATCAAAAAGGAATTTTAAGAGAAATGGCAAATGCAGGATCTAGAGAGCATGGGCGCCCTATTTTCACGAGGGTGGAGATACTCACCTTACCCAGTATGCAGTATGTATATACTAGAACTAGAAGTAATTGGGCATATACATAAAAACGAAAGTAAATATACCACTGGTGCATTGATACACGAATATTATACAAGAAACGAAATTGTATTACATCTACCAAAAGTAAAATTGTATAAGACCACTAGGCAATCGGAATTTTTACCATTAAAGATTTATAATACACTACTAGAGGCTTGGAAGGATTTCTCACAAAAGAAATTAAAACGTACCGTTAAAAGGGCTTTATTTGTGCAAGCTTTTTACACGATTGTTGAAGTTTTTGAGTGTAACTATGTTTAATAAAGAAAATAAAAATAATAATAAAAATTGTTGGTAAAGTCAATGTTATATGCTAATCTATGTCTTAAATGTTTTTAGAATGTAGTGGGGATGTTATCTCCTTTTAGTTTCTTTATGTAAAATTGGACGTGCCTAAGCAAAGTTGTATTTTTACTTCCACGTCCAGTGGAAGTATAGTCACGCAAAAAAAATTATTATTTTTTTGTTGAAATAGGTTTAAAATGTCATGAAACGTTGAGATTTTAAATTTGAAAGAAAAAATTTGTCTGTCTGTGTGTAACTTTCTTTTGTGCGCACGTTTACTCTGGAACCGTTTATGATATTGACTTGAAATTTGGTATACTTATGTATTATAACGAGATCTGGAACTTGATTATATTTTGATCTAATTCCGTTGAAGGGTTCGGCGGTAACTGGGTAAGGGGTAAATAGGCAAAGCAAGCAGGTAAGAGTCCATAAAATTGCAATTTAGGGCACGTACCCCCACACTCATATGAAAAGGAGTAAAAAAAATTGAATGTGATTTAATGTGTATACAAGAACGAAACGTCTCAAAAAATTAGCCACCTCCTCTACCAACCCCATTGCCACCCCCACACTATTATTAAAGGGAGTAAAAAATTAAATTGGGATTTAGTGTGTATACAAGAACCAAGGGCCTCTAAAATTTATTTTGACATTAGCCACCCCCTCTACCACTCCCACCCTATTATTAAAGTGAATAAAATACTTCATTGGGATTTAGTGTGTATAAGACTTGGATACAAAATCTGGATATAGAAGTAGTGATTCCTTGGGCAGCGGTTTTTTGTAATTGTACAGGCTAAAATGCATCAATCTAAATGCATCTATCAAGATACTAAATTCCTCTCTATTGAATTGTCGAGACAAATAATTTTTTTTAATCGTCTTATTTAGATTAATGTCTTAGCAGAGTTTAGCATTAGCTATTCCGCCACTCAACCAGTACACATACAAACAGACTATTACACAACGCCATTCCCTACGATATTGTGATCTGTTCCAGTTGAGACTCGAACTCAGGAGTGGTACGGCGACTAGACGTGTTACATCTCACATAACCCCGCCTAGTCTACTGTTACCAACTCTTTAATACATTAAAAACGCTACTAAATACCCATGCCCTAGTCAGGATCGAACCCGGGACTCCTCGGCTTCAAGCCTAGCGCGTAAGAAGTGAGCCGAAAATCTGAAATGTTGATAACTTTTTCAATCAAATTCTGCTTCACTGTACTATTGGTAGTTAATTTCATGAGTTATTTTATGAAGGTGTTTCTTCTACAAATTTAGTTTGATTTACAAACATGTTACTTTCTCTGAAAATCACTATTCTCTGTAAATATTTTCATATCAAGTTCATATAACCATCCATAAACATTGTGTTAATCGTAACATAATTGTTAGGTCATAAGTCATTAATAGGTTTTAATACCATAATTAAAACCGTTTCCAGTATGATATAAAATATTGTACGCCGTTATAGCTAAATATAATGTATTAATTGCAGCCACATACATGCACTGTTATAATATATCTTTTGTATATTTGAATATGTAGTAAGAAGCCCAAATAGACAATTATTGGAATCTTTTTATTTTATATTTTAAAACGATAAATATTTAATATGTAACAAATTTGTTTCAATATAAGCAACATTTTTCAACCTTCTTCTGCTTCAGTATTAATAACAGATTTAACAAAATTTCTAATACTGGCCATGTTCGTTTCTTTGCACACTAAAATACTTTCTGATAAATATAATAAAAATGTCATCAATTCAAAACCTAGATATTAACAACTAGATTTTAGCAAAAATATGTTATAAGACTTGTCCTATTATTTATTGTCCATGGCTGTACTATAATAAATAATTAAAATATTAATAACCCAGATAGCACGAACTTGTCCCATAAATGTTTGGATATATGTGCCCTGGACATTATATAATCTGCAGGACGTCCATATTAGGTCCAGCGACTTTATCGTAGACGTCTAGGGGACTTACGGTGTTACAAATCGAAATGTTCATAAAACATACATATTGTGATTTTGCAGTAGTTTTACTGTAAACATACACGAGATAGGCGCAAAAACAAACGGACCTTCACAGTAAGTATTATGTATATGCTGAAAAAATATACTAGTTTTAGACTCAGTTGTAGATCTAATTATGATTCAAATTGATCCTGCAGTTATGGTGTGTGGAATAGCAGGAATTTGTTTAAGCAAATCAAATATTATCATACGGTATTACACTTTCCACAATGTCCAGCTATGGAAATCTTGAGACTGTCCATGATAGATCTAGGACGTTCAGACCAAATAAAGGCTAAAACTGAACGTTCCTGGCATTATGTGTGCTATCTGGGAACCATTCCAAGGATGATAAATATGACGTATATAATTATAAAGAGGTATTTAAAATGTGTTATTTTCATCTAAATAGATATGTCGTTAATACGTTTTGTAATAAGAAACATACTTGTTTCTTATTACATGATTTTCTCAATGTTAAAGAAAACTTTTACTATGAATTAAATGCATTCTCCTACGTGTGCTATTTTTATAATAAACAATCTAAATATGGCATAATATAATTTAGGTAATTCTGATGAAAATTTTACGATGCATTAATCACGCAATGTACATATGTCATTATTACATCTTTCTACGTAAGATTGGCATGACTGCAATTTATTGATGTAATAGTAACCATTATCAAAATGACGTGTGATAATATAAGTACTTTAAAGGAACTTATATTAGGTATTAATATGTATTTTTATATATAAAGCCATATCAATTTGTAGTTTTTCACATATTACTAACCTTATAAGATGTGATGTAATTTACACAGTAACTCAGTCGGCTAGAGCGCGTTATGGTTCAAATTCGCATTTGTCAGACTCTACTGTGTTTTGAGTTTGATCACGGCCCCGACAATGGCAGTGTTGGTGGGTAATTGTTGTCTGTGTTTTTTTGGATGTATAACCTCCTTACAGACAGCCCATTACTTTGAAATTAGAGTCTGTCTAATATATGTGGTGTGTTTATGTTTAATATATGTAATTTTAATATAACTTTTAACATCACATATTTTAACAGCGATATATATGAAATATTCCTAAGGCTGTTATTAGTATGATAAAATATCAGACATTTTAATGGCAATGTAAAAAAGCGTCATTTACCGTCACGAAATGTAAGTTTCTTTTTTTAATACATTTATTTAACGTCAGCGTATTTCCTCCACTGATGTCTAACAACAACGCCTGTAGACGAGCTACCCCCAAGCGAGAACTTTGCTGAACCTATTCTCTTTCAAGGAGTAGAGATCTTTCACTTGCCTAATATTTAATAAACAAGGAACCAACAGCTTTAGATCCCCTCCGAATGATAGTATATCCACTACGCAACCCTCGCCTAATATTGCATAGCTTCTGCGCATACACTAATAATGTGAACCATCGACGGTTACGTGTCTGAGGGACGTCTTGTTACTTTTCCTAAATTGATTAATAGAACGTTCACCTGAAGGGTTGTTCAGATGTAAAATATAAAATGTATACTTATTTTCGATTTTTGCTTAACTGCTTCCACTAAATGGTATTAATCGAACGACACTGCACTGTTTTAAAACTAACACTATTAATTTATAACACTTTCCTAATTACCTTGAAACGGAACTTTGTTAGTATGGACTCAGTAAGACACAATGAAAAGGATGGGATTTTTAGGTAAATGTATATATTGTTACATGTTTACAATCTCCAGTAAACACCCTGTACGTAGGTTTAAATAATTGGAATAATACTTTTCACTAACCACTACTCTATTTAATACTTAATTACAATATTTAATCGTTATTATAACACACAAGTGCAACAATTACAAATATTAATACAATTCACAACTTATTACTTTCTTATTTCATCTGCTCACTTGTTCGTCTAACATAAAACTGACCCCGTACACGAAATCCATTCCTCCTTATATATTGAAGCACCTTATTCTCGAATGTTCCACTCTATCTTTCGCGGTGTTTCTGGCCTTTCTCGTATATTTTACGAGGCAGTGGCGTAGGAGTGCACATAACAATATTGGTATTTTAGAAAATGTTTATTATTTACAAATTTCGAGTCTTTTAGAAAAAATGTTTGTTATTTACAGGGTATATAAGTATAAGGTTAACAAAAGTATACGTTTAACAAGAGTGTCGGTTCATACCACACATGGTGAGGATTAGGACGACTCTCGGACAATACAGTCTCCAGCTACCATTCAATGATTTACTTTAAGCAATCGACTGACATCAAAGAAATCCAACTAAAAGTTTAATGTTTACGACTTTGTGGGTCTTTATCCGTATATCATATAAAATTTCGGACACTCGTTATAGAGCTTGAAATTGCTTGAAACGCAACGGATTAGAATATATTCATATGTTCAGGCAAGGTGGTCCAATTCAATTCAAAGCAAATTTATTAACAGTTAAAATATACATAAAATTTGATCCTCCGGCATCCGCTAGGAGCCAGGAGTTTGCAAGGTTGAACGAGGCGAATCCGGTTTGGCATAATAAAAAGGCGTAAAAAAACTGAAGCTCCCTTTGCGGAAATGCGAATTAAAATCAGTAATAACACTATGAAACGATTAATAAAAATCTTAAGGTAATTAAAAAATAAAACAACATTATGGAAAATTGGAGCACAACATACACTAATAAATTTTGTCAGTTTATACGGGACGGAGTAAATGGGGTAAATAAGGTTAAGTAGGCAAAGCAAACAGGTAAGGGTCCATAAAATTGCAATTTTGGGCATGTACGAAAAATCAAGGTCTTAAAAAACTTTTTGGAATCGGACACTCTCACTTTTCCACTTTTCACTATCACCCCAATACCACCCCCATACTATTATGAAAGGGAGTGAAAGAAATTAAAATGTGATTTAGTGTATATACAACAAAACGTCTCAAAATTTTTTTTTGGTGTTAGCTACCACCCCCATTGCCACCCTCACCCTATTATTAAAGGGAGTAAAAAATTAAATTGGGATTTAGTATGTATACGAGAGCCAAGGGACCCTAAATTTTTTTCGACATTAGCCACCCCCTCTATCACCCCCACCCTAATATTAAAGGGAGTAAACAATTAAATTAAACACTATTAATTAAAATAGTGTATACAAGAGAACCAAGGGCCTCTAAAATTTATTTTGGCATTAGCTACCACCCCCATTGCCAGCCCCACCCTATTGTTTAAGGGAATAAAAAATTAAATTGGGATTTAGTGTGTATACGAGAACCAAGGGCTTCTAATTTTTTTTTTACATTAGCCACCCTCTCTACCACCCCCACTCTGTTATTAAAGGGAATAAAATATTACACTATTTAGTGTGTATAAGACTTGGATACAAAATTTGGATGTGGAAGTAGTGATTCCTTGGGCAATGATTTTTTATATAGTTCCGCAAATCGTGCTCCGTGGGACGTCATTTATTGCAGTTGCAATAATTAGGCCTGGAAACGGATTTTTATGATTGCTTTCAAAAATGATATTTTTGTTGTAGCTCTGATAGATAATTTTTTTTATTGCAAATTCGAAAACTTTCATAGTACTTCTACAAAATATCTTCCGACGTTCAGTCAAAATATTTCGGATTTTGTTACAGTTTCGAAAAATTTCTTTCAAAAGAGATTTTTGCTGATTTCTAGCATGATGATTTGGATATGTTTAGATGGGTTCTTTGACAATAACAAGTCGCTAGAGGATGTGGAGCGAGGACACGTAGTTTTTTGAAGCGATCAGATACATCTCTCAACGTACGTACACATGCTAGATTGCAATATTCGTTAAAATAACGGCCTGCTGAAAATACGTTAGTTGCGTATTAGAGAAGCTATGCCAGAACAATAAATTATCGTATTTTTGATAAATATTTAAAAAACTATTACCAGGTTAAGTTATCTCTTCTATTGTTATATATATTTTCTGCATTCGGTAAAGCAACCTCGTGTATTATATGATTTTGAAAGATCCTTATATAACAAGTGTACTATCTATTGTTCTTACAATACTTCTTTCAACAGAGCATTCTGTATCTGAGAAACTAAGCTATTTAGTTCAAAAGTTCACGTCTAGTTTTATTTATAAAACTGTCAAGGAATCACATTCTCCGTAATCTAGGTACTTAAGGACTATAATTTAAATAAATAATTTAATATTTACTAGTAATAAGAACATCGCACATAAATGAGTAATCTGAAGAGAAATTCTAATACAAAATATCCTGAATCTTAAAATTCTGTTCCTTATAATCAGACAAAGCCTTCCTTTATCCTTTGCATCACCTAGTTTTAATTATGTGGAGAACGAACATCTACACAAATATCTAATTATGCTTTCTCGCAATGTATATTTCCCACATTTATTTATATCAACCAGCAGGCTGTATTCTAATCGGGGTGTGAGTCTTGTCAGAATAGCGGCCCAAAACGAAACAGTGTCACGTCTCTTCATAAACGCAATGGATAGTATAACGCAACGTTATCACCTTAACGCACCCGTATCGGGTTAGAGCCTCAGTCACCAGCTCACTGACTGTTACGTGCTCCAACTGGAAATGCTACGACAACTGACACCGCCATTGTATTTGTCATGATCTGCATACCATGCTACCAACGGGATCTACGTCGACACTTAATGATTCCACACCGTTTAAGGGTGAAAGTTATTAAGATTTTTAAGGTTTCTCGCATTTGCATTCAACTAGCAGCGGACTATATATGCACAAATATGTACTTGAATGATTATTTAGTTTGTATACAAATCATTTGGATAATTGGATAATTATTGTTATAGAGAGAATAAATACATGAACGTACGGCTCGTTCTTTTACCACAGTAACTCATGCAGGGATGTCAAATTAATAGTAGGAATGATAAATAAATTAGAAGTGTAGTGCATCTTTTTTGTGTAATAAACAAGTAAATTTAAACTTTAATATTACCTAGTATAAAAGGAAATGTCGCTGCATGTGTCCATAATAAACGTATCAGGGCAAACTGAACCAATGTAATTTAAGTAGTATTTAAGTCAGAATATAATATGTGATGACGAAAAAAAATTATATGCTGCCAAAACAAGAAATGCCCATAACTTCCAGCGGTTCTTGCTGGACTGTAACCGATCTTTTACACTAAAATATGCAGTCTCAGTAAATACGATTGCTGTATTTTCAAAGAATATGTGCATCACCCACCACTTAACATACAATTTTTAAAAAGCCGATTTTACACCACTTTATTCAGAATTATGTAACCAAACTGGGGTGATAAAATAAATAACGTTAACGATGCAGCGGATCACTTGTATAATATCAGTACTAGCTTATCAAAATTTGTTACCATGAAAAAGACGTCCAAAAAAACATTTCCTCTCTGGTTCACAAAACATATCATCACTAACATAATACTCTTTATGTTAGTGATGGATATATTTTGGCGTATCTATAAAAATCTAGTAATAGTGCCGATCTTGAGAACTTTAAACTTTTAAGAGCTAAATTGAAAAGAGATATCGAGCCATAGGCTTGTAACTTGTAACTTGTAATTCAGCGCTCGGCAGGGCACATAGCCCGGAGAGTAGCTGTTGGTTGCAGTCTGGTTACATTCCTTATAGTAAAATAAGGATTTTATAGAGGAGCTTGCGACTGAAATATTATGTTTTAATATTTCTGCCCTCTAGAAGCACATTTGATCTATGCTAAAGCCCAGTCAGGCTATTTATTTTTCGATTGCAACAGACACTGGACCGCTAGATGGCGCCTGCTTACTATTTTACATCTCGCTATTATAAAAATACCGAGATGTACCAAATAGTCAAGGGATCCTCGTCTCGTTCGTCACATGCCTACCTTGCACTGACGAGAGCCAAAAGCTCGAAACTGCAGTCTGCAAGTGGTATGGGACGACTGGCATGAGAGAAATAGGATCAGTCTTTCGGCTGGTGTTTGTTGCAATCGAAGCATTAGCGTTTTGTTGGTAATATGTGATTATTACACTTAACGCGCCAGGTTTGTAACTTGTAATTCAGCGCTTGGCGGGGCACATAGCCCGGAGAGTATCTGTTGGTTGCAGTCTGGTTACATTCCTTATAGTAAAATAAGGATTTTATAGAGGAGCTTGCGACTGAAATATTATACTTTAATATATATATATATCCATAGTCTCTCTCATAGGATCTAAATGCACTGAGGACAGTTTGATATTAGACAAGCAAGTAATAAGATGAAATAAGAAATAGTATCAAGTTGTGATTTATAATAGTGAGACTATAGTAGATGGAACATGTAATTAGTGTGTTCTAATGTGTATAAGGACATTTAGTGATTAATAAATCCGTGGTTTGTGAAGATCTTGTTGTAATTATTGAACCTACATACAGGGTGTTTACTGGAGATTGTAAACACTTAACAATTGGTGTCAGAAGGGGGATTGCAACAAGATTTCTGAAGAATTCTAGAAAGTTCCATGGTGTTCTATTTGGAAACCACTGGAGACATCGAAGTGCTTTAAACTGGGAAGTGATATGGATATTGAATGGGAGCTATTTATGATATTTCGAAACAATTTCTAAAATATTCTATTCCGGACCTTGTGAAAATTAAATTATACCTAATGTAGACTTTAAATAAGATTTGTTAGTGCTGTTTTAAGAATTTTTTGGATGGAAACAAGGAGCATGGCTGAAGAAAAGCAAATGCAAGGCATGTTCGAGCAATTTAAAAAAAATGATGCTAGACCAAAAAAAAAAGAACAAGTGAGACGCGAAGAAAAAGAAAGGAAACAGGACGAACAAGGAACACGACGTCAGGCAGAATAAGACGAACAAAAAAAACGACGTCAAGAAGAAGAAGAAGAACAAGAAAGACGACGTCTAGAAGAGAAAGAAAAACAAGGAAGAAAACGTAAGGAAGAAAAAGATGAACGGAGACAAGTGATGTTAGACCAATGTCAAGAAGACAAAAAGAACAAGAAAAACGACGTCAAGGAGAAAAGGAAGAACAGGAGAGACGTGAAGTATAATTAAGAAAAATTATACAGGGGCAAAAAGATGTTATCCTTTCAGCCACGGATACCTGAAATGTGAAATTAAGGAAGATATGGGTAACATAAAGACTGGAGTAAATGAAGTCAAAGAAAAATTAAATAAGGTTGAAAAAAGTAAGCGAAGTCAAACAAACAGTTACTGACGTTGAAGGAAAAATGAGCGATATTGAAGGAAATTTCCGGGTAGTTGATGGAGAAATAGAACGACGTAAGCGACAATTGAGAGAAAACGTAGGTCAGCTAGGCGCATCATCAGGTTCTTAGTTTTAGCATTAAGGGGCCAAGCATCAGAAATGTTTCAGACGATTCCAGTGGCGCAGCAACAAGATTTTAAAGTTTTAGAGGCTGCATTAAATCTGAGATATGGAAACCAACATTTTGCTCAACTATATTGGACTCAGCTGAAATCACGTACCTATACAAAAAGCTGAGGAGAGCTTAAGAGAATATGAGGCTGCAGTAGAGAGACTGGCACACTTGGCTTACCCGGATGCACCAAGGTAGATCCAGGAACAATTGGCAGTTTGTTAATGGCGTAAAAGATGAGGAGATCAGGCGGGTCCTTAGATTATCTCGGCATAAGACTAGTAACAAAGCATTGATTCATGCACTTGAAGTAGAGGTCGCCTATATGGATTCCTCACCGCACAGCGTACAAGCCGTCTCTGTGGAAGAAGCCAATCAGAGGAAACGAATTTGGACACCAAACTCAAGGATTTACACAAGATGTTTACTCGATTAATGACTAAGACAAGTTTCCCAGGAAAACAGGAAAGTCGACAAAGAGGTGCCTAGCGTAGGTAAGATGTTACTGTTGCAACTAACCAGGGCAAATGATGCGAGATTGTCGACAATGGAACCTTAGGGAAGTAAACGTTGCAAGGAAAGAGGAAATCAGCCCCGAAAGGGTGAAAGTGATGGCTATGCTAAAGGACATATAGAAAATGGTCGCACAAGTAACGACCGGAGCCGAAACAGGGATCGCAACCGTCGAAACTGGAGCCTGATCAGCAAAGAAGCAGTGAAAGGTTTACGAAGGGAATCAACTGTTATAACTGCGGCAAATTGAGGCATATCAAGAGGTACTGTCGTCAGAGGCACCCTAAGGAAGTGAATTCCGAGGATGTTAATAAACAGCAGGGTGTAGCAGAAGTGAAGCGGTTAAGAAGACTGGACAAAGGAAATTGTAAGGAAGGAACAACTGAGCGATGACGGAATTGGACCTATACTGAAGGCAAAAGAAAAAGGCGTACGACGAGAATGTAAGGATGTGTCGAATGAAAGTGTCGAGTTGAAGGCTTTGTGGGTTGCAATGGGATTCCCTAAGGCTTTAAAATGGACTATTATCGAGAGCATGGGAGAGCCCGGATGGGAAAGAAGTTACCACGCGGTTGCTGATACCAGGTGCCAAGTACCATAAGTACTTCGGGAAATACACGAGGGAATATCCAGAGAGCACTTTGGCAGAAATAAGACCTTGACTAGAGTACAGAAACGATTCTACTGGATAGATGGCCGTCAGGATGTAGAGGCTTGGTGTCGCAGTTGCAAGGTTTGCGCGGATGTAGCTGCCAAGGGGTCACCTACGGGGAGTGGTGACCGAATGAATGCTGCATATGACCGCAATGTCAGTTTCGCAGGATATAAGGTGGGGAACTTGGTTTGGTTGTATAACCTACAGCGGTGTGAAGAAGGATTCTGGAAGCCTTACTCATCTTGGGAAGCGTCGTATTCTATTATCATCCGGATTAATGGTTGTTTATCGGATTCAACGAAGTAAGAAGTCCAAGATGAAAATCGTGCACTTGGACAGATTGGGAATGTATGTCGGCGACTCTGAATTTCCTGACCGGGCCGTTCAGGCTTAAGGAGGGGCAGTGTTATGTGCACGACTACAGTAGTGAAATCATAGAAAATTCGAGAACGGCGCCAGAAAAGTCGCTAATGTTATATCGGAACATTCTAGAACAATCTACTACATTCGATGCGGGTATATATACAATAGATCTAAATGCACTGAGGATAGTTTGATATTAGACAAGCAAATAATAAGATAAAATAAGAAGTTTGAGACAGTTTGATATTAGATAAGCAAGTAATAAGATGAAATAAGAAATAGTATCAAGTTGTGATTTATAGTAGTGAGGCTATAGTAAATGGAACTTGTAATTAGTGTGTACTAATGCGTATAAGGACTTAATTATTCTAATTTAGTGATTAATAAATCAGTGGTTTGTGAAGATTCTTGTTGTAATTATTGAACTTACATACAGGGTGTTTACTGGAAATTGTAAACACGTAACAGTATTATAGTTAATAAATAATTTCAATTGTATGTTGTCCCATTGGGTTGTGTAAATAAAAAGTAAAAAGATAATAGTATATTATGTAATGAGTACTGTAAGAAGCATGTCACGCACGAATGGAAAAGTTATGCGTATTTCCATGAGTGCGTAATTGCTGTACAACTAGAATTATGTACTATACTTTACCTACGATCATATTTATTAAAATTAAAAGACAAGTATTTAATCTGTACGAATGATAATTTAACAGTAATATGAATGGATTATTTGATTGAACATTTTGTTATAGTGCTTGAAATATGAGTTAATTAGAATTATAATTTATAGTAACTGTACGGTTATTAAATACAAAAGGATTATAATTTAATTTGCTACTTGATGCACAGGATAGGGCAATATTACTATTTGAGATATAGTTGAATTGTTACTATTTGCTACGGCATGGCATATGCTATTTTCACTGAAATGTTAGTTTTGTTATTCATAGAATTGTCTACATATCCTTCACCAACTGTTGATGATTTCCATCCACCGTGTCTTTAAATCTAGTAGATCACCACCAGCATCAATAAGAATAGTCGCTGACGACCGTCTAAAGCAGTGACCTGTGTGTGTATGCTTTTGTGTCTGGTAGTCCAAGATATGCAGGTATTTGCTTTGGTATGTTTCCTAATTTATTATACCAGCAGCGCATTGTCTGGTGCATTTTTCATTAATATAATTTAGAAAAGAAGGCAAATTTCTAGTATCCTTTGTTGTAGAACGGATACTCGTATACTTTTTGACTGTGAGGTAAAATATTCAGATACAGCATAAGAACGTTGTGTCTTAGTTTTGGAGTCAAGAATATTAATGTGTCTTGTATGTGTTCAGGTTTTATGTTTCTTAATATTTGTTTTCTACATACAATAAAAGCAATGCTATAAATCTGTGGAACTGTTTAAATGAACTTACAAATAACAATAGGCGGGAAAGAACGAAAATTGAAATTAAATTAGCAGATGGTAATGTATGTACGAATAATAAACATATGGCTGACACTTTTGTTAATTATTTCACTGAAATTGGGGAAAAGCTTGCCAATGAAATAATTCAAACTGGTGAACCTTTAGCAACCGAAAATATCTATAATAATATGCCCAACTCATTTTACCTTACTCAGACAGATGAGGCTGAAATATTCGAGACAATCCATAAATTAAAAAATAAAAAAGCCCCTGGGATTGACAATGTTAAAGCAGAAACTTTAAAGCATGTAGCTCAGATAATTGTAAAACCCCTAGCTTACATAATGAACTTGGCATTTGAAAAGGGCATATGCCCAGCGGCTTTTAAGATTGCTGTAATACAGCCAATACATAAAAATGGAGATGAGTTGGATGTAGCTAACTACAGGCCCATTTCCCTATTATCAAACCTCGTGAAAATCTTTGAAATGTTGTTAAGAAAACGCTTAGTCAAGTATCTTGACAAATACAATATTTTATCGAATAGACAGTTTGGTTTCAGGGATGGCAGATCGATAGAGGATGCTATAACATATTTAACATCAAAAATTGGTAAGACGATAGACGAAAAGTATCCAACGTTGTGCATCTTTGTCGATCTTGCTAAAGCGTTTGACACTGTTATCCACTGTTGGCCTAAGAGGTACCCCATATGAACTCTTTAAAAGTTACTTAGACAATAGGCAACAATGCGCTAGAGTTAATGAAACAATAAGTGGAACCAGGTGTGTGAAATATGGTGTCCCTCAAGGGACCGTCTTGGGACCGACACTTTCCAACATATATTTGAACGATTTATTCAAACTAGATGAAATGGTTTAGGAGTCGACTCTTAACAATAAATATAAAAAAGACTCACTATATTCCCTCCACGTCTTATTCTAAATATCTGCCATCATACAGCAGTCTTGAAATTTCGCCACAAATGAATATTACCTGTGTTCAGAATATCAAGTATTTGGGAGTATATATAGATTGTCATCTGAAATGGGAAACACATATTAATTTTATAATAAAGAAAGTTCGTTGTATTTTATATAAATTTAAACATTTCACCCAAATTTTCAGAATTGAGCAAATGCGTATTCTATACTATGCTTTAGTAAAAAGTCACCTCAACTATGGAATTATAGCCTGGGGTGCAGCAACTAACAATCATATGCACAATCTGGAAATAGTACAAAAATGGATCCTAAAATTAATATATAATAAGCCATATACATACCCTACTGAAAAACTATACCAAGAAACCAGTATACGAGATCCTCGCCAACTCTTCTTTTTTAGAGTTTTTAGACAGCACCTGAATAAACACGAGTTATTGGAAATTGAACATAACTACAATACACGTTACAAATTAAAATCCACGCTAGTACCCAAACCTGAAAAAAATATTTTACAAAGAAATTATATTTACTTGGGTCCTAAAATATACAATCTAGTAGACATCAAAATATTTGCCTCAATTAATTTATTTAAAACTAGAATAAAGAAATGGATGTCGAATATACCGAGAAAACAAATATATGAATATGTTATACAGAAAAATATATAAAATTGTTTTTATATTTTAAAAGTCCCTAATTTCAAAATCTATGTGTTTTTGTGTATAAAATTGTTTTAATCAATTACCAATTTTTATGAATTTTTCTTTTTCTTTAATTTTAAATAAATATTATGTAAGTATGTGAATTACTAAGCCCACGCCTCAAGGTTATACCTTCTGTGGGTTACCTAATTTATTTACCTGCTATTTTATTTGATACTATTGTTTACTATTGTATTTTTGGTAAATAAATATTATTATTATTATTATATTATTATTATACACCACGGATACCAATTATAAGAACCACCTAAAATAACAAATTTATGAATATCTCTAAGTGTTTGCGTACAAAAATATTGACTATCTGGTGCATTTTCCAGAAAATTATTAATGTTATTAGCACTCAGTACCTTGAACTTCTTGCTTTTAAAACCATCAGACTTTCTTTTAAGCAGGGTTAATAATTTGAAATAAGTTACAATATTGATATCGTGATTTACGTTAATTGTTGTTTAGTCCATTTAATGAGGTCCCGAACATTAAAAGTTTATAGGATCTTTTGAAATATATTTGGTTTTCGAGGGTGAGAAAACGACAGTGATGGTTTCGAGTTTTGAACCCTTGCGTACTACCCCTATCAAGGAAAAACCACCCCAGTTTCCGGCTTCTCGGTCTCGGGCTTGCGAGGATCGGGGTTTTTTAGGGATTAATAATAAACTCAGTTAATTTACATTAGATTGTTCCGGAGCGACCTCCAGGGTTGAACCTGCCCTGCAATAGCAATATCCCCCCCCCCCAAAAAAACGGACTCTACAAAGTTTTTTATGGGTTTTCGAGGGTCATGGTGCAGGTGCCATTTTCCAGCCTACACTCCCGCAACTACCCCCAACGTATAAGAATTACTCCCTCTTCCATGCTGTTGGTCCTATAGGCATGCGGCGATTTGTCGTATCGGGGTTTTTATGGGAATATCAGGGCAACTAACCATTACTAAACCACAGTTGAACTAAGCAACCCCCGGGGGTTGAAACCACCCTGCTCGCAACACCAAAATCACCTTGCTTAGGTCAACTGTAGTTTAGCAATAGTTAGTTTCAATGACATTTACATAACAACCCCGATTCGACGAATCCCCGCATGACTAGAACCGGCTGAATAGAAGAGGGGGTGGTTTTTATACGTTGGGGATAGTTGCGGGAGGGTAGGGTGAGAAATAACACCACCATTGTGATCCCAAATTTGTGATCAAAAATTTTGCCGAGTTCGTATTTTCTTATTTTTTGGGGATATTGCTATTAGGGGTGGGGGTAGGTTCAACCCCTGGGGGTCGCTCCGGAGCAATCTAATGTAAATTAACTGAATTTATTATTATTCTCCAAAGAAAACCCGATCCGACGACTCCTCGCAAGCCCAAGACCGAGAAGCCGGAAATTGGGGTGGTTTTTCCTTGCGTACTACCCCTGTACGCGAGGGTTTCAGAACTCGAAGCCATCACCATCGTTTTTCTCACCCTCGAAAACAGAGGGGGAAATGTATTGCAAAAGATCCTACAAACTTTTGATGTTTTGGCCTTTTTTGTACCTCGTTAAATAGACTGACATGGAATAAAAGGCCCAAAGCGAGGATCTGATATCATTTTTTAATCTCCAATCCATATACTTCTAATAGACAATTTAATATCTTTCGCGAGATTTTGTTGGTAACAAGTTGCTTGTAGCAGTCTCTGCTATTTGTTTTGTATTATGTTAGGTGTTAAAATTTCATTTTCACTATCGCTTGACATTTTTTTCAGAAATATTTAGTTAAATCTGGATTTAGTTTACTATTCAACAAATATTATGTCAGTTTTGATAGTGTTTGAAAATTACATAGGTGCATTTGTTTCTTTAAACTCCGCGTCAGCGATATCAGCCCTATAAATTGCTCTATGTTCAATGAGTTTTGCTTACCGTGTGATTTGTTTACAGTGCGTTTTGTTTGCAATATGTAAAACTCAACTCACATAGAGGGCAGGTAGTGTGTTTTCTACTACTTACAGAAGTGATCATAGGTAAAAAATAAAATATTCAACAGTAATTTTACTATTGTTCTATTTTATATTTTCATATTTTTTCATTTCAATATTTCCACCCTGTAATTGGTTGTCTATTGGGTGGTTGTATCCAAATAAAAAATAAATATTTTTAAATCGATTATGGTTTCATATGTGTAAACATAAACAGATAATTTAAATTATGGTCCGGTTTATATTCTTCATAACAAACACATTAGAGGAGAGTACAGTATATTAAAGAGAATTAACTAAACGCATTAAAAATTATAATAACCGCTAGAAATTGGGCCGCTACTATTATCTCTGGAACTGGAAAATATTCAGACACAAGTTTTTGGACTAGGTGATTTTCATGTTGAACCCATCACATTGAAAACTATAATTCAGTCACCGTTTTCTATTTATAATAATGTTGAACATACAATAATGCTATTTAGTATTCTATTTTGCTAGAAATTTACATATTTCATGAACTGATACATATTCAATAACTTTTATACAAAGGTTTTTCGTTTATAATAATTTACAATGTAAAACTAGTTCTCTCAAATAACTGTTTTCGACGGTATTGATCATTATGTACATGTTGGTAGGTACTAATGTATAATTTAATTTGAAATACCGACACCGGAATTTATTAACAATTTATTAATGCCGGTTGTATATGTATGGTTTATATATTTGTTTTCCATATAAAATTTATCAATTATACATTTTTTCAAAGCACAGTATTTCGCCAGAGATAAAATTGATTAATATCATGAACCAAGTCAATGTAGCACATTAAAAATATAATATAATTTAATTAGTAAAATACAGAGTAATCAAAATTGAACTGTTTAATAACTTTAGGACTGATATAAATGTGAGCATCAAGTCTCGTATAATTTATCGTGTATATGAACTGCCACTGCGCGTACGATTTCATTTTCTCTTACACATATTAAAGTAACAGTCCAAAAACATTGTTCACGCATGTCTACCAATCTTCTATCTTGTCTCCTTTGAGATGGAAATATGAATCACACAGTCGGCAATTTTCAAACTATAAAGATTTGTCAAAATTAAATTCGTCTTTCTATGAAATATTCAAGTTATTATTAGGTATTACAATTTTCTAATACCTATATATTACATGTTTTATAGCATAATTGATGTCCTTGTGTAGCTCAATGTGTAAGAAGAATTGAATTATATAGTTTATAGTGTTAGTGTTATTTAGATTCCTCCGCGAGGAATATATTATTTAGATTAAGCATTTTAACTCTCCCGGCACTGCGAAAGATGTTGCCTGTTTAAATATTGTTTTTAGTAGCCGAACCAAATGCGCCCCATCCAGTAGCAACGACTCACATTGCGATTGGTCTACCGGTTCCAGGACCGTGCGCTGGCGAGGCCATACATGTACTTGCCAATTAGAAATAAATATGTTTTGAATTGAATTGAGTCGAGTTCAAATCCTGATGAGATTAATCCCTCTTGATTATGAAGATATATACAAAGAGCACTACACTTTTTACTAGTTTGACTTTTTACCGTTAGGTGGTAAATATCATTCTATTAATAATTATGCAGAATATATGTAGAATGTATATTATGCAGAATGTATATTGTGCAGAATTTATTTTTTTATTCATATTGTAATGTAAAATATTTCGAAAGCTGTCTAGTTTTACATCTTAAAAATACCATTCTGTTTCGATTCCAGGTAATAACGAAACCTAAACAGCAACATACATACAGCAAAGTTGACACAAAGTTTCAGAAAGTTAACTTATTACAGCATTTTTTCAAGATTACATTTCTTAATGGAACAATACTGTGGAAAAAGAAAATGTGAAGAATTAACAAGCTGGAAAAATAATTTCCCGAACGCCGTTCCTTGTATAAACACATTTATACGAGCTTTTAAATGCATGCGTGAACTCAAACAAGTAATTCATTTAATTTAACTCGTGATGTCTTTAGATTTTGGAATGTTTTATAAAAACATGGCTATGCTATATTAAGAACGTATATGGTAATATTCTTAACGGAAATATTAACAGCATATACACTACAACATATGTAACTAAATTTATGTAAAATATAGCAAACGCGGAACGCTCCATCAGTTACAGTTTTAAGAATTCCCCAACGTTTTTCTTGAGAAAAGTAGGTAGTACTAGAATCCGACAAATCGCTTTAAAAATCTGCTCTCCCAATAAAAAGTCGAAACTTGTATATATGAAAAATATGTATACTTGTGCCTAATTTGATATATTACTTATACTATTCTAATAAAATTAAAGCATATTTCATGCTTATACAAAGAATATTCATTGGGTATAATCGAATGCAGATGTACAGATAACCATTCAAAGCTTATAATAAAATAACTAGCACTAAAAATACTATATACATTTTGAAAAATACTGAATGTTCTAGGTTATTTGTATCGATATTTTAATTTTATTTTTTAATAAATTCAGTGAGTTGATTTTATTTCATTTCAGTTGAATTCGTATTGAAACTTTGCTATGAAATTTGAAACAACAATTCCGAGCAATCATTTTTTTTTCAATTTCGCATGATCGAGTTGCATTGCTTCTCTTAGTAGATATGCTATGACAGTTCTGGATCAAAAACTCATATACTTTCTTATGGAGGTTCACTTTGCAGAATTTTCGTTCGAGACAATGAGAACAGGTGGGTTCGGGACAATCAGGACGTGGTGGATTCGGGATTCTGGGAAACTACACAAGTCTCTGAATAGCACTAGCAGGTGGTATATATATTTAATTTGTAATAACTTATAATTTGAATTAATGATATTCGAGAAATTGAGAACGCCCATTTTAGTTTATAATGAATAAAAAAGCCGAGCAGACGTGTGGAATCGAACACGGGCACTTTGATTTTAAGACGAACCTCTATATATGTTCTATACGAGCATACGTCTTTGTAATGCAGGTTACATAGGTATATACACTTTTCGCTGCATATATCGTAAAATGTTGGTAAATTGTGCATTACATAACGAATTGTATTAGAGGATATGATAAAGATAGCATTTGTATAGTTCGCTGCGGAAGAGATACCAAAAAAAAAAAAACAAAAAATCAACGCCGCGAGCCATACGGGCGCTATTTTCAAGGGGGGCGAATGTAGCGCCCTCTTTGAATTTACCTACTACTAAGGGCGATATAATGTTTTAACATCGTCAACGGCCATCATTTTTGCTGTAGTTATTACTGTTAGAAATATAATATAACTAGTGTATATAACATAGAAGCGTTTCTTTAGACCGGAATATCTTAACAACAATTTATGTATTTATAGTATGTAACTGGACAATATTAACTAATAGTGGTCTAGATGTTAAAGGTAGCACTGTCATGGTCCATATTGAGATGAAAACAAAGTATGTGGTCCTCTGACAATGCATCTGGCATTTTCGTAAATGTTACAACACAGGGTAGTCTTAAAGCTCTACAGCAATCGAGGAAAAATTAGAAGGTTAGTTCTTTATTATGATACATATAGTACATTTATGTGTCAACGCCCTGTGTATTTGATGGCTCAACCGGTGAATTCAATTGATGACATAACGAAGCTGAAATGCTACAGCCCTCTTCTGTACGTTACAAAATTTACCAGCGGGGGTCCTAAACCAAACTCTACCTAAAGAAAGATTTGTGAAGACCACGGTTTTGTTCCATATGGTTATAAAAACTTTAACATACCTCCATTCTAACAATATAACTACTACAATATTTAAATGAAGTGTTATTGTACTTACGGGTGCTCTCCCGCGTCGATGGTCGACTCCTGGAGGAGCCGACCATCAACGCGGGGGAGCACCCGGAAGTACCATAACACTTCATTTAACACTCGCGAAAACCTAAAAAACAACATAATATTTAAATGATTATATATTAATCACAATTTACCAAAATCTTATGAAAATACGGCTATATGTATGGATATATGAATATAAAGTTGATGTAATAAACCCAATTGTTTGTGTAAAAACTATATTATGCAATCGTTTTGTCCTACACTGTTTCTCATACGTTTTAAGGGTAAATTGTGGTTTGATCGAACTTCCTTTGAGAAACATACCATCTATAACCTATATATTAAAAAAAATATATATATATTATTTCAAATTTATATCTCCATGCTAACAATATTACTACTATATGAAATAAAACAACACCCCACTAATCCCATCATATCAAATTATATGATGTAACCACACATTAAACATATTAAACTAATATATATTCTCTAGTATCATATCCACGAATACAATTCATTATATAATGCAAACTTTACCAACATTTTACGATATATGAAGCGAAAAGTGCATATGAGCAAGGGTACCCTTATACCTATGTAACCTGCATTACAATGACGTATGCTCGTATAAAACAGTATCGAGGGAGTACCACGATGGCTCAATGATATGACGTTCGTCTTACAATCGACATTTGCGACATTTTAAAGCCTTATCCGGCATTTGTCGCTTTCATAATGCGACGACGATTAAAATTATATTTAAAGTTCATCATTATCTTCTATTCTCGGGACAAATTATTATATCATACTTTATGACATGGAAAATGTAACAAACCTACTTACAATCAAACTATTTTACAGAAATTTTGAATTTAAATCTTTTGCTACAGTTTTTACTTTAGTTTTTTTCTGTGTACGCGTAATGCAAGTGATAGAAATGTTATGTAACCTTTAGTTTACCGTTGAATTTAGTAGTGATGTAAATTACTAATAGATCTGTATTTAAAATTATGTTGAACAACCAAGTCGATCAATTTTAACTGAATTCAGGAAGCACATAAAAAAATACCATAGTATCGTGCTGTCAGTAGCATGTGTTTGACTACGATTAAATTAAAACTGCGACTAATAAAAGATAAAATAAACATGTTTAATTTATATCAGAAACTTATTAAATCAACTATGTCACTCTATTTTTTTCTGCAATTAGTATGCGCTTGTTCTAGATTTTCCTGGAGAGTTCAGTTCAAGTTTGCTAACTATTATTTCTTAACTTCTATGCCTGCTATTGCTTCCAGTATATATTAGAATAAAAGGAGTGTAAAATTAAATTAAGATCATTCACTTTCCTGTAAGTTAAGAGAAAATAAAAAAAATTTGCAGTCTTAAAAGCAACATTGGCTCTATGGCTAGAGAATTGAATCAAATTAACACGTACGAATTATTGATTTAAAAAGTATATATAGAAGTTGAAGTATTAAAGATACTCTCGAACTAAATTCCTGAAATCTCGAAGAAATCCCCAACCACATACTTCTAGTGGCTCTTGAAATATTTCTAAAAGAAATATGCATCTATCTCTTTAACATGATTGCCAGAGATTAATTAGGTACTGAATATTAAAAATACTTAAAATGTACTTCTGACCAGAAAATCTATATAGCCACCACTTGGTAGAACTTGATAACTTCAACCGTTTTCGAGGAAGGTGCCGTTAAACATTTCAATAATTTTTTGAAAGACAAATTCAAATTTGATGAAACAAAGTGTAACGTGTAACGTAAGGGAAAACAAAACTTTCTTAAGAACTAATGGATTATTTCCGTGGTATTGAGATAAATACATAAATCAAAAGATTGTCTAAAATAAGGATCTAGTCTCATTAGGAGATAAAAAAATAACGTAAAAATTGACTTAATGACATTATAAACTTTCCCCCCATGCAAAAACCCCATTGCTGCTACTTAGAGTAAATGTTCGATATGGTCTCCACCTATTTCTATAACTTTTCTATTCATAAAAGATTTTCTTACATTGAAAAATAACATTTTCCTGTCCTTTAATAAAATTAGCTGCGTTTTGTATTTTGTTCCACAGTTCTTCTCTTGAGTTCATAGTATTTGTATTGACTAAGGACTTCATATGTCCTCACACATAATAATCCAAAGGATTATAATCAGGACTCCTTGGTGGCCAAGCAAACTCACGTCCTCGACCGATCCATCTGCGTGGGAATCAAGATAATTCCTGACTTCAATAGACAAATGAGGGGAAGCTCCAACTTGCATGAACCACATTCTGTTCCGTATATCTAGCATGAAAGCATGTAATATATCAGCAAGAGTATTTTGAGGAAATAACAGATAAGACTGTCCATTTAAATTTGGAGGAAGGGCAAATGGTCCCAATAATTAATTGCCGATGATACTACACCAAACGTTAATCTTAAATTCTTGCTGAAAATGTCTTTCTTTAACAGCATGAGGATTTTCTACTTCCCAGTAATGGGTATTTCTCCAGTTAAAAACGCCTCGGCGAGTAAAAGTTGGTTCGTCGGTAAATAAATTGTTCTTAACAAAATTTCGATCCCTATTGTGTTCATTTACACTAAATTGATAAAATTGTAGCATTGTGGAAGATTCCTTCGAAATAAGTTTTGTACAGGAGTGAGATGATATGGGTAGAAGCGTTCGTTACATAAAACTCTTAGGATAGATTGTTTACTCACCCCTGTTGTCGCTGCTAAACGACTTGAGCTGACTTGATGTCTTCATCCACACGAACTAAAATTTCTAGTTCTTGATCTGGAGTAATTCGTTTCGGTCGTCCTACATCGTTTTTATGGTGAAATGAACCCGTTTCTCTCAAATGACGAAGCAGATTTTATGGTCTGGCTGTATTCTATTTTTATATTGCAATGAGTATCTCCTCACTGCAGCAGGTCCGCTAAAATTATTTTGTACGTAAACACATATCACAGTCCTCATTTCCCTATTTGAAAAATTATTATGTCTAGGCATTGTAAAGAAGTTAAAGAAATTAGCTCGAGGAGGACAAAAATAAAAGAAAATGATTAAATGACAGAACTAAAACGTAACCAATGCACACTTTTCAATAAATACACTTTGTTTCATTAAATTTGAATGTCTTTCAAAAAATTATTGCGATGTTTAATGGCACTTTCCTCGAAAACGGTTGGAGTTATCAAGCTCTACCAAGTGTACCTTTTATACGTGGAAATAACGCCCTCATCAAATTTTCTAGTCAGAAGTACCACAACTATTCGTGAAAAAAAAAATATTCAAACAAAATTCATCATCAGATACAGGTCCTGCGGCGCTCTCTAGGATCTAACGTGTTGCAATATATAAATTATTGTTTCTCAGAATTAAAAAAATTCCTCAAGCGAATTTGGCGAAGATCAGTCAAGAGGCTGTAGAGTTACTGCAAAAAAAAAACGAAAAAATAATTTGAACTTTGACACCCTGTATCTTTTTCCACAGTAACATTTTACTAAAGCATATTTGGAAAGCATGGATAGGACAGGGCAAGAATAGCACGTGTAATTACTTAGAAATTGGACAGAAGTTGTAGTATATAACAAAAAAAAAATTCTTAAATAAAAACTCTGTCTGAAGTAGCTGCCAATATAGATTTAAACCTTTATTGTCGACAGAAGCGAGCATAATAGATTTCAGACAATTGGATTGAGGTAAACGGGTCTGTGGTGGGTTTTTTGATCTTGTTAAAGCCTTCGTTACTGTAGATGCTGAAAAACTATATAGCTTAGGAATACACTAACGGATCATGTATGTAGTTGGCATTTTTTAAATCCATCAATAATAAAGTCGTGGTGAAAATCGATACTACTATATCCGATATGAAAGATATTTGCATTGGGACTCCACAGGGTAATGTATTGGGGCTGATGATATTTTTATTACATGTGAACGACCTGGCGAGTCATCTTTCTAGGTAAAATTTTCTTGTATGCCGATGACACTACAATAATAATTTCTGATCCTGATTCGTTAATTAGTCGTAAATTATCTACTGCCATGCAAGAAATTGGCCAATGTTGTTATTATAATATTCTAATAAGTAATAATGGTGAAACAGTTTTAGTAGGCACAAAAGTATCGGTCTAATCTTAAGTTTCATTTTAATGGTTTTCCACTTACTGCTAGTGGACAAGTGACATTTCTAGAAATTTGCTTAGATCACAATTTTAACTTTTATTATCAAATTAACCAATGCTAAATAAAGGATTTTATGTCACTAATTCACCAGAGAATATGTTTAACAAAGGTTCATAGTTAAATGTATAATATGCACTCATTTGCTACTATACACCATAGATGTCTCCACGTGCGTATAGCGACTTGCGATTCTGCAAGTACCAAGGCCGGCAACCTTTCAGTCCTAGGTGGACTTAACCTACTCTTATAATATATGATTTGCAGGACACAACTACTCAGCGGGCAAATACCCCGACCTACATTGAATTACACCTTACAAATCATGAAAGAATGGTAGCCAATATCATTTGTCAATTCCCTGACCAGACATACACCGGTTTCAAAATTATTAGTTCTCATCAGTATGCCATAGGTCATGGACCAGACAAATGATAGTGTCCAACCTGCTAGTTTTATACAAACTATAGTCAATTAGCTAAGTAGTTGTAAGGATTTTAATAATCTAAATTTGCTGGAACCATAATAATTGATGTTACTATCTAGTTTTCACTTGATTTTGTATATTATATCTATGTTTTATACGTTAGTCGTTCACTCATGTGTTGTATTTTATATTTTACAAATTTATTTATTTACAATTTATGTATTTGACTTGCCACATGTACAAATAATGTACCGTAAAACGGGGTTACTTTGAACCGCGTGGCTACTTTGAACAAAAAATAAATTTTGTTATATTGACCCATAGTGAAATAACCATTAAGTTCAGCGACATCTAGTTTTCACCACTCAATTTGTCACACATTTAAGAATGGTATGGAAGCACTGGTTTGAGAATAATTTTTGTTTGGTAATCCTAACATGCAACTGTTAACCTACAAAACTGACGTTCGAAGCGGTCTGCAAACTTTTGTTGCTGTAGCCGTAAGTATTTGCAGCATATGTTTTCAAAATGTATTTGCTATAACAATACGGTATCCTAACGAAGCTATGTTAAAGAAATTTAAAATATTTCAACACACTACTTGTTTACAAATTTTTTATCATAACAATGCTCTTGGACATCATTTTCGGGGTTACTTTGAACGCGTTCAATGAAGCCCCAGGTCACAAATTAACTCTGTTTTTTCTTGTAGAAAATGGTCCGCTCGTACAAAAGAAAAACTGGTGCAAGGAAATATGCCAATTTCACTCCAGAAGTTTTAGAGAAAGCTCTTCGTGAAATAAAATCCAAAAAAAGTCTTTGCGTGAAGCATCTAAAACATGGAATTTCATTAGGGACGCTAAGTCACAAGCTACGAGGAAAGCATACCAATAAAATTGGCCACCCCCTTGCCCTCACAAAAGAGGAGGAAATTAAGATTGTTAAAAACGCTCAGATCCTGGGAGAGTGGGGTTTCTCGTTAGATTTAAGAGACACAAGAAAATTGATCTTTTATTACCTATCGAAGGCCGGAAAAAACATTCCCCCGTTTAAAAATAATTATCCATCTAAGGAGTGGGCGTTGGGTTATTTAAAGAGACACAAGAACCATATAACTTTACAAAATTGCCAAAATATAAAGAAAAATAGATCAGCCGTTTCAGCTAAAATGGTGGAGGAATTCTTTGTAAATTTGAAAGAAACTACTCAGGGTATTGAGGCAACGAACATATTCAACTACGATGAGACAAACCTGTCAGACAACCCAGGAATTAAAAAATGTTTATTTAAACGTGGGGTGAAATATCCCGAAAGAATCAGGGATTTTTCAAAAAGTGCCACCTCAATAATGTTTTGTCCAAATGCAATGGGGCAAATGTTACCCGCTTACGTTGTTTATAAATCTGAGAATTTGTGGACAACATGGATGGAAGGCGGTCGAGCAAGAACCCATTATGGTAGAACAAAGAGTGGGTGGTTTGATACATTCGCATTTGACGACTGGTTCAACACAATTTTTCTACCAGCTGCGAAAAAACTGCCAGGAACCAAAATACTTATTGGAGATAATTTGTCCAGCCACTTTACGGAGTTAGTCTTATCAGAGTGCGAAAAATACAACATAAAATTTTGCTGTCTGCTAGCCAATTCAACACATCTACTTCAGCCCTTGGATGTAGCTTTTTATGGACCATTAAAACGATATTGGCGTCAGATATTAGATGAATGGAAAATGACGGTGCGACGTAAATCACAAACACTAACCAAAGAGGAATTTCCAAAGTTACTATTTAAGTTATACACCAAATTGTATCCAGAAGGGAATGAAGTGTCAGAAAATATGCAAGCTGGTTTTAAGGCATGTGGAATTTATCCATTAGACCCAAAGCACCCCCTAAAACGTTTACCGGACTATCAGCCTAAGCAAAATCAAGCACCAGTACAGGAACATGTGTCTACGGCCGTAATTGAAGTGTTGAAAGAATTTCGCGGTGTTAATGAGCCAACACATAGACAGAAGAAAACGAAGATTAATGTCCAACCAGGAAAAAGCATATCTGTAGACGACCTTATAGGAAAACAGAATGATTCAAACACAGTTGAAGAAGAAGTAGTTCAAGAAGAAACTGAAAATGAAGAGTTTGAAGAACTAGAAGAGGAACCGGAGTCTGGAATAGAAGAAGCACCCTCAGAATATGTTGGGGATATAGAACCAGATAAATTTTATTTGGTTCAGTTTAAAGTAAAAAATCTAGTTCATCACTATGTAGGAAAAGTTATTTCCATTGATGACTTAGAAAACCAAAATGTTGAAATTGCATTTTTAAGAATGTCGCCCAAAGTGAATTATAAGTTTTTCTGGCCACAAGTGCCCGACGAGGGAATTATACCCATCTCCGAATTATTAACAGCTCTGCCAGACCCCCAGATAGATAGAAGAGGAGCCTTATTGTTTGGTGCAAATCATCTTCGCAAATATCTGAACAGTTTGAACTAGATAGTTTAGTTCCATTCATTGTTTTCTGTGTGTACCTCCTTTTTTTATAAAACCGTACAATTATTGCCAAATATTTGTTTAGTTTCGTTTATATTATAAATTTTGTTGGAATACTGCTGTTTTTTTATGTATGTTTTGTTATAATGAGTGCCTACTTACAGTTTGTGAATAATAAAATACATTATTTTATGTTAATTGTGTATTTCTGTTACATAATTTTTTTTTTTTCGGAAACAAGGAATTTTTAGTTTTCAGATGTTCAAAGAAACACTATCTGAGGGGTTACATTGAAATCACATGCTTTTATTATAGGCGTTCAAAGTAACCCCGATCGTGGGGTAACTTTGAACACCCATTAATTAATTTAAAAAAAAAATGTTATTGATCACATTAAAATCTAATTTTTTGTCAGTAGAAAGTTCTAACTGACGCCCGTGACATATATTTTTTTGGAATTTTTTATTCGCTACCTTACTCGAGATATGTAGGTTTAAAACAAAAAACCGTTCAAAGTAACCCCGTTTTACGGTATTTTAAGTGGATAATAAAGATTATTACTATTATCCAAAAATTCAATCAAATAGAAAATCTATAGGGAAATATTAACAAACCGTCGCTTATACAATGAACTACTGTAAATAAAATTTATTTGTTCAACTTAACTTTAAATTAAAATTGGAATAAACTAATTCTGAAACAATCAACTATTGTATATTAGCTAATGCAGTCTCTTTAACTTGTCCACTATCAATTTTAATGCGTTCACGATTGGCTACTCTTCTAAGTTCAGGTCTCCCAATTAACATAATATACTAGGTAGGTACAGTATTTAACTACATTTTGTCGTTACTTACAACAGTTCTGTTAGCAATGTTGTGTGAAAATTACTGCGGAATTTACTTTAGCATTACAAAAACACGAACAATTTATTATTTTAAACAGTACGCAATTTACAAACTCAATTATAACGAGGATCTGCGCTCCATTTGCGCTATTTTGATAATCCCGTATCTCAATAAATCAAATTATGTGTATAGCGACTAAGTCGTGATGAGTTTTAGTTCGCCTCGGACAAGGGTTACATGGGATTAATCCCAAGACAATCGTCTTTAGGCCCGCCAAACCAATGATACATATTATAAATTTAGATGGACCTCTCATCCGTGTTCTGAGACAAGCTTAACACGAGGTTTATACCTTTCTATTATATTGTGATACAAAGCCCTATTAATGTTATCTGAACTCATTATTTTGAAATGTAATCCACCCCAATGTATAAGAATAATTAACAAACAACTTTTCGGTCTTTGGGGAGTAATCACGAAAATTTTCATAAAGCTTTCGTGAAATAAGACACTTTCGAACTAAATACCTTTAAAGTGTATTCTTAGAATGATTATTCTAAAGGAACTCTGGCAGAAAGCAGCTTCTTAAAGATTTATAGCTTTGAATTCGCGCCCCTGTTCTCAAGGTTGGAAAAAGTTTTTCTGCCCTAACAAAGTATGGTGGGTGATTTGTTCGTTATGACTAGGTGTCAAGAAAGTTAATATTATTATATATAAATTCTTAACTATACAACGCTGTTTCTTTTCCAAGTAAAATTACTTATTATCTGAAAGTTATTTGTGGCATTCTACGAATATTCTTTCCTATTATTTGGGTTTTCTACCACATGTATTATTATCCTCTTCAAAAACAAATCACCGAATCTACAAAATAATAGAATTATTGGAAAAAAGCCTCTGCGCCTGTGCGTTTACGCCAAAGAAATAGTCAGAGGTTATGTTTTGCAAATAATATAAATCGGAATAGACACAGAAATAATGTATTTTACTGACGTTTCGGAAAGTAGTCTCTTTCCGTTTTCAAAGCTATTTTTTGGAAGAACTCTTATTTTGCTGTGTATGTGAAATGCACAGCTTTAAGATTATGTTTATGTTATTTCCATAGATACTTACTACTTACACAGAACATGAGTGATGATATTTTCTTTTAGATAATGTTGAGTTTGTTAAGTTCTTCTTTTGACATTGGTAGCCAGGTTGTACAAATATCCACAGATCAATTCGATACGCACTTATCTTCATTTAATAAGATTATTGCTGATTCTTTAATTTTTCTTTTTTTGGTATCTGCTTCTTTTATTACAATTGTTACTGAGCCCCAGTTTATTCTATGTCCGTTTTCCCAAGCATGTTCACAAATCTTTGATTTCTGAATTTCATTCTTTCTACTGTAATTCTTGTGCTCATCCAACCTCACACTGAAAGGTCTGGATGACTCACCCACATAACATTTATCACATTCGCACGGGATATTGTAAATACCGCTTTTTTCCCTGTTTATCCGTTTTGTTTTTGTTAAAATAGATCTTAAAGTGTTCACCGTTTGAAATATCGTCCTAACATCAAATTTGTCACTTATACGGCGTAGCTTTTCCGATAATCCGTATACATAAGGAATTATTGCTGTATAATGACGTTCAGGTTTTTGTCGTACTTGATTATCCCTATTTTCAACATTTATGAAAACTCTATCAACAAAGGCTTCAGGATATTGATTTTGTACTAGAACCTCTTTGATAAATTTTTTCTCGTTATTTAATACTTCATTATTAGATGAAATTATTTTGGTCCTATCGTATAAACCTTTTACAACACCCCTTTTAACATTTATTGACTGATTTGCGTTAAAATTTAGATATCTATTAGTATGTGTTGGTTTTCTATAAACGCTTGTTCCAATTATATTATTTACCCTTCTAATTAAGACATCTAAAAACGGTAGTTCATTCCTACTTTCTACTTCTAATGTGAATTTAATAGACGGTTCCTTACTATTTATATTTTCCAAAAAACTATCTAGTAAATCGACACCATGAGGCCAAATTGCAAAGATGTCGTCAACATATCTCCACCAGACAACCGATTTGTTTATATAATTTTGAACATGTGTGTTCTCAAATTTCTCCATAAATATGTTGCATAAAATTGGTGATAATGTAGACCCCATAGCCATACCAAAATCCTGCTGATAGAACTCATTGTCCAATTGAAAATAGGATGTTTTTATACATATTGTTAAGACTTCCATTATGCTATTTACACTTAATTTAGTTCTAGTTTCCAAATTATTATCATATAATAACCTGTCTTTAACTATTTTTAAGGTTTCATCTACCGGAACATTGGTAAAAAGACTAACTACATCAAAACTAACCATCAGGTGTGATTCATGAATACCGTTTTCATAATTTTTTTCTATAAAATGTTTACTATTTATATAATTACTTATTTATTAATTTACTCCTAGTTACGTTTTTCAAATACATTTTAGTTTACTGCGCACGAAATGCCATTTCAATTCCGTCGCAAACGATAAAATAACTATATAGTTGGTTGATTAGCTAACATGGAGAAGATCTGAGAATGTTTTCATGAGGGCACATCACAGTTTTTTCTACACTAAACGGGCAGTTACTTAAATTGCCTATAGTTTTACTCGTTCATGGACTTTACCTCACTTTAGAATGACATTAAGTGAATTACGAAGGAAATAGAATTGAACGAATTGCCCTTTGTAGCGTGCTTGACTGACACAAGCAGATATTGATGGCGAAACTAGTACAGAAATAAATAATAGAAAATAAAAATAACGTTTATTCATCAGCATAATAAATCATCAGAACTAATAACAGAATATATTTGGATAAATTATTAATAAATGTTACAAAACACAATATTTACATTTATTGAAAGATAAATAAACCTAGGAAAGAGAGCCTCAAGATTAAATTTGTACATGACTGAAGGACAGAATTATACATTAAACATAATATTTTTAGTCGCAAACTCCTCTATAAAATCCTTATTTTACTATAAGGAACGTAACCAGACTGCAACCAACAGCTACTCTCCGGGCTATGTGCCCCGCCGAGCGCTGAATTACAAGTTACAAGTCTGGCGCGTTAAGTGTAATAATTGCATATTACCATCAAAACGCTAATGCTTCGGTTGCAACAAACACCAGCCGAAAAACTGATCCTACTTAAAGGAGCTCTCGTGCCAGCCGTCACACACCACTTGCAGACTGCAGTTTCGAGCTGTTGGCTCTCGTCAGTGCAAGGTAGGCATGTGACGACCGGCACGAGGATCCTTTGACTACTTGGTACATCCCGGTATTTTTACAATAGCGACATGTAAAATAGTCAGCAGGCGCCATCTAGCGGTCCAGTGTCTGTTGCAATCGAAAAATGAATAGCCTGACTGGGATCAGCATAGTTCAAATGTGCTTTTAGAGGGCGGAATATTAAACATAATATTTTTAGTCGCAAACTCCTCTATAAAATCCTTATTTTACTATGCAATCGAAACGTTAGCGTTTTGATGGTTGGATTGTTCTTTGTTACCCAAATTTGCTAAGCATCCTATGTTTCATTAAATAACTAATCATAATAATTAATTCATTAATAATTAGTACATACTTTCTGTACGATTTAATTTTTCCATTTAAAAGTGCTTTCCATTCCTTTGGCGTAAAAGAAATGTTAAGGACAAAGTAATAAATCAAGAACAAGTCTTTTACTAGAAAAATCATAGTTTTGAAAAAAAGCAATTTGCGTTTAAATATTTTAATCAATTTGAAATATAATAATTATATCTAAGCAGCTTTGGATGGCAGTATTTAGCAACTATGTATATATTTTTTTGTTAATAAAAATTTCAAGAGAACAGCATCAAGAATAAGTTTATAATTTCAGAGACATAATTTCTTCTAGGCAAAAAATATTAAGTGGCACTTACGTAGTTGATAGTCCTTTGAGGAGAATTCTATTTATTTTGCCGTTAGCCTCTAGCAAAATATAAAAGTAGACATTAAATTAGAAAGCACCTCGCTATATCCTAGGTGTGTAGCGTCCGTTGGGTATTCCTCGAACTTACTGTCTTGGTTGGGCAAGCACTTTCGAAAGTTATGTAGGCCGTTCATCAACCGAAGTGGCCTGTCAACGGACCGAGTTACGCCCAGTGAAACTTTAGAGAATAACGAAAATATCTTCGAGAAACTGTACGAATACGGAGAGATAAATTTCTGCACTTTAATTAATGCGGGTCAACATAATAAGACGTTTTCCTGCTTTTTGTACCTTTTGTTATAAAATAAAATAAAACTTTGGCATAAAACGTAAAATCGTTATTTATGTTTTTTAACTTTAAGTTTATAAAAAAGTTCCAGCTTTAAACTTTGTTTAATAAGACTACTTTAAAAAAGTAGCTGTAATAATTCCATCTAAAAGTTCACAAAAAATTCTTCGTGTTACTTTCATCAGCAGTGCACTTTATAATAGGCCAGTAATTAGAGTAAAAAATATATGAAAAACTGCAAAACTTTTTAAATTTTGAGACAACATTGGAGGAGGTAACAAAATAACAACGGAACATTGTTAAATTAACAAAAACGTAAATGTGTAATAACTTGGCTATAAAGCTTTGTTGTAATTCAATTTTCAAGAAAAAATACTATTTTCAATTGTCCCTTTGTCAAATTTCTTCCTATTCCAAGCTTTCTTTTATTCATTTTGACAACATCAGCAACTGCGTGTCAAGAATTTTTTAATAGGAAAAATAATACAGAAATGATTTACAAAATAAATGTAAATTATCTATATGAAAAAAATTATACATTGTAGACTATAAATCACGGCATTGAAGAATATAGAGGATAGAATTTACGATAAGAAACATAAATATATAATTTTATCAATTGCGCGCCTGTAAATCAATTGAAATATAGAAATTTTTACAATTTACAATAAATTTTTACAATATTTAAAATTCGAAATATGAGGTGTAATTTATAATAAAAAATTATTGTATATAATATATCGTGTAACTAATTCGATCTAGTAATCCTTGCTTTCCGGAATTCGAGAAAATTTTTAAAGGAAGGAAGGGCTCATAAGCCAAAAAAATTCGATCATATAGAATAGATCAATAGACTGAGAAAAAAATTCGATCTAGTTATATTCTGTACAGACAAATTTTCATCGGCTCATACGCCCTTCTGCTTTTAATTTTTGAAAATCTCGGAAAAATTACGCATACCCCCTTTTGCCGTTAGTCACACGATGTAGTTTAGTTGCTTGAGCCCATGTAAATATTAAAAATGAATAAGAAACCAGCGCTCACCGCAGGAAAATAGTTAAAATTGCGAAAATTACAAAATATATTGTATCATCATATACAGTGTGTCCCCGGACGAACCTAACTATACCTGTAATTTTCCTTATTTAGCATTTTAAGAGAAAAATTCATTCTTATACACTTCATACTCAGACATTCAAAATAGCGTACAGGGTGGTTAGCAAATAAGGAAACGCAAATTTGTGCCAAGAGTAAAGTATTAGTTTTTTGAGAGGAATATAAAAATGTTACTGAACGAAGCTGTTTCTAATGTTAATAGTAGTTCAGGTATGAAATTTGAACGTCGTGTCTCAAAGTTGATATTTTTGCGAAAATTATGATGAAAATAATTTTATAAATTCAACGCAAGCACATCATTTATTGAATAAAATGATAACAAAACTATTCTGTGTTGTCCTCCTACTGCTACACAATTTTCAATATTTTTTCTAAGTTTTTCATGAACTAAATGAATTGTATCCTCATTTATGTCGGCTATTGCCTCTGTTATTTTCTCCTTTAAAAGGTTTAAATTGTCTTTTAAGTCATGGGCATAAGTTTTTTGCTTCAGGTGTCTCCATAAAAAGAAATCAAGAGGGGTTATGTCTGGGGAGCGTGCAGGCCATCTTATAGGATCAAACTATCATATCCATTGATTGTGGAAATGCTGATCTAACCAGTTGCTTGCACTAATTGCACTGTGTGCAGGACAACCGTCATGTTGATAACACAGTTTTCTTCTATCCTGTAAATTTATATCATCCAGAGCGGGCATTAAAAAGTTTTCCAACATCTCTATGTAAGTGTTCTGATTTACGGTTGCGTCGAAAAAATATGGCCTAATAATTTTTTTATAACATGTCGCACACCAAACTTTTACTTTTTTACATCGTTGACTTTTAATAATAATACGGAAATTTGGATTTTCTTCCGACCAGTGCGTACAATTTGGTAACTAACAACTCCATTCGTAGTAAATGTTGCCTCCTCGGAAAATAAAATCCTTCTGTAGACAAATCTATCTAATATAATTTGTTCCCCCATTAACATACAAAATTCTAAACGAAAGACGTCATCCCCTTCTTCAAGCTTATGTAATCTTACTGGTTTCTAAGGATGTATTTTATTATTTGTCAGAATTCTGTGCAAATGGCTCTTACTAATATTTAAATCTAGTGACCTTTTTCTTAGTGATTTCTTGGGTTCATTTCTTACCGGATCAGTAGCAAGCAATGTAGCAGCATCATTTTCATCATGAATCCGTTTCTGTTTTTTTTTTTGATATCTTTCACATCCCCAATGTTATCGAACTTTAAAATCAACTCTCGAACACAATTCACTGAAACGTACACCACGGGATATTTTCTATTGAAAAGTTCAATTGCATATTTGTACGATATTTCACCTATGCAGTAATATTTAACTAAATAAATTCGTTGTCAACATTATTTAAAAATATGATGGGGGTTTATGAGGCTAAATAATTAAATAAAGAAATAAGTTATTGTTTTATACCTCAAGAGAAACAACAATGCAGCTACGGACGCGTGTTTCTGAGTTATTGCTCCTCATCAGCGTAGCGTAGCTTAGCGAATATATCTTATAATCGACCAAAACCAACAAAGGTCGGAAAGTACAGTGCACAGTACTCGATTTGTACAAATATATTTGCTAAGTTACGTTACGCTGATGAGGAGAAATAACTCCGAAACACGTGTCCGTAGCTGCATTGTTATTTCTCTTGAAGTATAAGGCAATAACTTGTTTTTTTATTACTTAAAAAGTTCTCTGACAAGGATTTGACTTTTTTTATAAATAAATGAATGTGTATGTTGTTATGGATGCAACACATATAATAGTTTTGTTATCATTTTATTCAACAATTATGTGCTTTCGTTGAATTTATAAAATTATTTTAATCATAATTTTCGCAAAAATATCAACTTTGAGATACTGGACTACTATTAACATTAGAAACAACTTCTTTCAGTAACATTTTTATTGTCCTCTCAAAATACTATTACTTTACTCTTGGCACAAGTTCACGTTTCCTTATTTGCTAACCACCCTGTATGTTATTTTGAAAGTCTGAATATGGCTAATGACTTTTCACGATAAACAAAACTTTTTATAAAGGACGAATTTTTCTCTTAAAATGCAAAATAAGGAAAATTACAAATATAGTTAGGTCCATCCGGGGACACAGTGTATATATATATATATATATATATATATATATATTGTTATTATACATGATTTGCAGGAAACAACTACTCAGCGGGCAAATACCCCGACCTGCATTGAATTATACCTTACAAATCATGAAAAATTGGTAGCCAATGTCATTTGTCAACTCCCTGACCAGACATAGACCGGTTTCGAACTTATTAGTTCTCATCAGTATGCCATAGGTCATGGAACAGACAAATGACAGTGGCCAACCTGTTAGTTTTATACAAACTTAAGTAAATGGTGTACCGGTGAGAGGTAATATATATATAGGTAGGAGAGGTAATATATATATATATATACATATATATATCTAATGATATTTTAATAGATGACAAGCAAACGAAAAATAGCCAAGGAAGGACTGCATTGAGGGAGATCTTATTTATTTAAATCATATTCCGTACAAATAAGAGGGTTGCAAATCGATCTGAAGCTACATAATGACTGACATATTTAAAATAATAATAACTTAGCAACTTTTACCGAACTCTTTTTATACGAATGATATTTTCAATTAACTGAAAAATATCTCGGAAGGATAGCAAAAACGCGAACCGTAAGGAAATGGCCTTTTCGGTTAAGCACTCACCGGCTGCTCTTCTGTTAGGAGGCGGGTCGTAGGTTCTTTCGATAACTTTAACTTAACCAACAGTTTATATTGAAGAAAGAATTGTTAATTTGTAAGCTCTGGGGCGCCAGGCAATTTCTTGACAGAGAAGGGGTTAGAGACCAGAATAAAAAAGTTAAGTAATGTATACTAAATATAATAATAGTAAAAAAATGTATAATTACAAAGCCACCAACAAATAATAGAATAATACACAGGATAAGGTATAACAGAATTGCTAAAATTAGATTTACTAAACTATGAGGGTGTGAGGCACAAATGGAACAAAAAAAGTTAAAAAGATTAAATTGATTTAACACAAGAATGATAAAAATTTGGTTATGGCCTCTCCGGCTATGAACATTTTAACTTCTAGAATATTTCAGATTTTAGAAATAAAAAAGGTACAGTATAAATGACCCTGACCTTGCCAGTAATCCTGAAGGGATAAAGAAATCTCAAAAAAACAAGATAGAATTTAAATTCCCAAGCAGCTGTTTAGTTAACAATAAAAAAATATTTAATTATGACGCTTTTTCAAAAAAATATTAATCCATTTATGATGCAATACTTAATCTCTGAACAATGAAATGTTGGAGGCTCCTCCCTGCAGTTGTAAACTAGACCAGTTGTACTTACTGTCGTTAAGACGAAGGCTGCTCTCCGGAGAATTACAATAGTTACCAACTAGCTGGACCAAGAAACCATTCAGCAAAACTAAGCTGGTTGAAAACGATGACCGAACATCTCAGGTGGAACGTCTTAGTTCTTTTAAATTACATGACCCGTTCCGGCATCCACGACAGGTGTTGTGTCCTCAAGCCACATAGGTGGGTAATACTTGCGACTAGCTTGAATCTTTGAGAGTGTCAGATTATCGGTTGAGGGTTGGCAAGGCCCTCCAAAAAAAACCTTAGATGTTCTTAGGTTTTCTGTTACAGAAAGGTGGTGTCTGCACTTGGCTGGAGTTACAGCAAGCCTCTAGCAACATGGCTATTCCTTTTTTTACTTTGTCACAAAAAAATGACCAAAAAATCCGCCACAAAAACTATCCTTTTTCCCTCTAATCCGGGGCTACCAATTATAGCATAAAATTCCTATAGTAGAATAGAGCCAAGTTTGAAATGCCCCATTTGATCTGTCTTTTAATAGACCAGTATTCCTGAGATGTTGTCATTACATTTTCACACTATTTATTTGTTGGTTATATTAATGTCATCTGACATTGCCTTCCAATTCAAAACTATAGACCGTAGAACCCTCTGTTGTTGTCTTAATTTACTACAATGTATTGAGTGTTGCATAAGGTCGTCAAGTGAAATATGCAAGAAGTCGCATTATAGCCCGGGCGCGCATGAAAAATTAATTATTCCAAAAATTATGTTACAATTATTTCGGATGTTTTGTGTGGTTGCAAATTCACAGGAGTATTTCAATATATTATTTAAATGTTGTATAAAATTTGTACCTTTTTACAATCTTTTTAAGTCAAGCATAACTCTATTATTTAAATAATAGGTAATTTCAATAAGTTCCGGGACATCTACAAGGTTGCAAATTCAGCTTATGTCAGTTATTCAAGTCACAAACATTCACAACCCGATTTTAAGATTTTCGGAATTATTTATACCCCCCATTTATTATTTAAACCGTCAAAGTCGTGATCGTGCGAGATAAAAGAATGATAAAAAATCATTCGGGATAAAAAAAGTTATGCAAAACTACAAGCGGGTTATATGACATATTCTGCCGTATAAGCAATCATTTGCATAACTTTCGCAATATTTATTCGACGAAATATGTCAAGGTAAAGTAAATAAACGACTATTTGCAATGTTCCTGTTATCATAGCATGGTGCAAACTTGAAGAAGATGTCTAATACTTATTAGAATGTTCTTCAAGATTTGCATAAATTTCGGATTTCTTTTTCAAAAAGTTATTACAAATCCACATTTTTTTTTTAAGGTAAAGGATGCAAAAATATGATTTGTTATTTTTTTACCTCCTCCAGTGCTCTCTTTAGATTTAAAAACTTTTGCAATTTTTGTATAACTTTTCAATATGTCCGTGGTGACTGGCCTATAAGGAGAGCAAATCGTTTGTTAAATTCAACACATATTACAATAACTTATCTATATTAGCGCGCCTCCTACGACTTGAGATGAATGTAATATTTTATAAAACCTTACTTAGAAGTGTAACATATTGCACTTACCTCTGCGTAGTCGTTCTCGCTCCCTAAATATTAATAAATCACAATTTTCCACACACTCTAGCATTCTTGTATGCACTTGTTCTCTTTATAAATCCATGTTAAAAATTACAGCAACTAGTGTTTTAATTAAAATGTATATTCTTCCTCTTCACATTATTGTCTGCTCTAATTTAAGTTATATCTGCAACGTTTAATTAAAAAGAAGATATTGAGTAGATCTGAAAGTCTGTAATCTCAAAGCAAATTGAAAATTTTAATCAGGAGGCTCTTTAGCTAAAGTTTAATACAATAAGAGCCTATATAATTAATTAAATTAAGTTCGATTGGTTAAGGGTTTCAAATATATCCTTGTTGAATATAGAATGGAATAATATTTATTGTGCAAAATTTACAATTGTATATACACAAAGGGTAAGAGTTCGGCAATGCCGTTCTTCCACTTTCCCTAAAGAAACATTTAAAATTGACAATTCATAACAAACTTACATGCCTAACGAGAGTACAAATATAATTAAAATTAAATCTACAAAACATTTTGCTAAGAATTTGAAGCAACTATACAATACAATGAAAAATAGTAATGACCAAAATGATATAACTTACTATAAAAAATATAAGCGCATGTACAGGGAGATTATAAAAGCAGCAAAAAAGCAGTTTAATGATAATTATTATTTAACGGCTGATAATAAGTCCAAAGCGGCTTCGAAAATAATAAATAATAGTGTCCAAAATAGTAAAAATGTTAATAGAATACCCGATATTATAGCGAACGACAAAAAAATTACTGATCCTAAGGAAAAATCTGACTATTTTAATAACTATTTTATTGCTTTACCTCAGACAAAAATTGGTATGTTGGACTCTGATAAAACTGATTATGAATTTAAAGTTGATAAAGATTTTCCCACTATGTTTGTTAACCCTGTGTATGAAGAAGTTGTTATTAACATTATTAATGATTTGAAATGCTCTAATTCTGTAGGAATCGATTACATAAGTACTAATATCTTAAAAAGCTGTGTGAATTATATAGTTACCCCTCTGACTTATTTAATAAATCTTTCTATAGAATATGGAGTCTTTCCAAGAATTTTAAAGACTGCCAGGGTCACACCACTATTTAGAAAAGGTGAGCCTTCAAGTGTTGAAAATTATAGACCAGTTTTCTTACTATCTACAATTTCCAAAATATTGGAAAGAATCATTTTTAATAAAATAACAAAGTTTCTTACAAAATATAATATATTACATAATGCCCAACATGGCTTTAGAAAATCTAGATCAACACAATCAGCCACCTTCGATTTTATAAATATTTTATACAAAAATTTGGATAAAAACAAAAAATCAGTGGGTTTATTCATGGATTTAAGTAAGGCGTTTGATCTAGTTGATCATGGGCTACTTCTTGGCAAATTAAATGCGTATGGACTCAGGGGTAATATAAACATATGGATAGAATCATATCTTACTGAGAGGACGCAAATAGTGGAAATAGAAGAAACTAAATCGGAACAACTACATATAAAGTACGGTGTGCCGCAAGGTTCTGTCCTTGGGCCGTTATTATTTCTATTGTTTGTGAATGATTTCCCCAGTATTGATCAAGATAGTAACTTTATCATGTTCGCGGATGATAACAGTTACTTATGTTACGATAATATCAGATCTGAGGCTATAAAACAGGTGCAAATTATGCTTGATAAATTTATTAATTGGTTCAACGGCAACAGACTAGTTCTAAATAAAGACAAAACAGTCTTCATTAACTTTACCCCAAAATCAAATGTAATAAACGAAAGTTACATAGTCAGAATAAAGGGCAAAACTATTGAACAAGTATCTAATACAAGGTTTTTGGGAGTGTATTTAGATAATAACTTAGGCTGGGAAACACATGTAGATGTGCTTTGCAGAAAATTGTCACCGGTTTTTTATGCGCTATATAGATTATCGGAACTCAGCAGCGACCAGATATTAATGTCATACTATTATGCACAATTCTACAGTAGAGTAAAATATGCAAATTTTGTTTTGGGGCAATTCGTGTCATTCAATAAGAGTATTTCGCTTACAAAAAAAAGCAGTCCGATCGATAATGGGAATATCGAGATTGACTTATTGACTATTTAAACGATTAGGATTATTAACTATAACAGACATTTATATTTTGGAAACGCTATTATTTGTTAAGCATAACTACATGTTATTTCATTCAAATAGTTTCTTTCATGAGTATAATACCCCGAGAAACAATGATCTATCTATACCACTGCACAATCGAAATTTAACTGAAAGTAATCCTGCCTATATGGGAATAAAAATATATAATAAGTTACCTGATTACATAAAGAACACTGAAAATATCAAATTATTTAAGAAACAAGTTTTAAATTTGCTCAAACAAGAAAACTTCTATAATCTCTCTGACTATTTTAATCATAGGTTTGTGTAACAATCTTGTATTATTATATTATTATTATTTTAACAATTTTAAGTGCTGAATGTACCGACTATTCTAATTATTGTCTATTCTAAATGTATTTTAACTCTTGTTTATTCTAAATGTATGTAATTGACGTGTCCTATACAAATTATGTACTCCTTGTACGATGTCTTGGACTAAATAAATATTGTTATTATTATAATTATTTAAATACAAACTAACTTGATTTTACATTATCTTTAAACACTGGGTTTGGTAAGGGAAGAATATCTAAATCTAATCTAATATTCAAAATTGCGCCATATAAGCAAAGCTTCCCTCAAATTTTGATATGTTGCGTTGGGGCACCGTATGTTCACGTTATGTACTTCCGATATTTTTATTAACAGACTATACACATATGATGGTTTATTAGTATCAATCAGTTTTTTAAGAAATTACGAAGTAAATGGATTGTTCTATCTGCAATTTCAGTGCATTATATTGAGTTAAATAATGTATGAACACGCTGCAACACTAGTCCATATGTAAATCAGTCAAATTCTTTAGTAAATTTTATTTCATTTTAGAATCCAAAGGGTACTTAAATTTTCTTACATTTTTAAATCTTATGAACGAGATAGACACTACTTTGTTGATGTCGGGTTCAAGTGTTAAATTATTATCTGTGTATAACCCTAATAGTCCCCAGTACAGCGTCCTTTTTTGAAAATTATTACAAAAGTGGTAAAATGGTCTTAGCGGCTTCATTTTAACGAGTCTACCACATTGTAAAATTTTCAGTGTACGTAAATACATAAAAAAACTAGGCGATTTACTATCGCGTTCCTTGACAGTATCCCACATTTTTGCAGGAAATGATTTAACCCTTCTTTCTTCCGTAGAGGGAAAAAAAGCCTTTTCAGATTTTAAAGAAGAACATGGCCTTTCAAGAAGCTTTTATTAATGTTATACAAACATCACCATCTCAAATAAATGTAGTGAGTGAGGTTGTTAAAACGATTGAAGAATTCGTTTGTAGAATGTATGGACTAAAACCAAAAGTGATGTTAACAAAGGCCGTTTTGAAATGTTTGAAAAGAGTTATAAAAATACTAGGTCTTCAGAGGAAGTATTAAAGAAAAAAATTAGATCTTTTGATGCCTCAAACTTACATCCAAGCAAACAAAAGCTTTTACGACATGTAAAGCGCACAATTTATATAAGCAGCATAATAATGTGGTGCAAATGCACACAAACAAACGGCAACGGAAAAGAGACCAGAAGAATGCGGCTGGGATTAAGAGCGCTCCGGATATAAGCCGACAAGGCGCTTCGATATATTCTCATATGAATCATTATTTTAAAAAACGACTTTCACTAAAAGAAGAATAAGAAAAAAAATATGTTACAACGTGGGATGATGAGAGAAAAAAAGTATATATAAAAAATATCATTTTTTTCTTCTATTTTCGATTTGCAAAAATAATTTTTATCATCCCATATAGGTATTATTAAAATAAACATTTTCCCCTTTAAGGAATAAACAGGGATTTAAAGATTAGGTATAATAAATTTGTATAATGTCGTATTCTATTACATCTCTATATCTCTCTTTCCAAGCACATCGTACATTCGGCTGCGTCATTTTATTGACGTGAAGTCATTTACAATTAAAATTGGAAGCATGGATGAGTAATACACTCCGGAGAGTCCTTAATAGATGGTGTTAACGAGTTTTATTGGTTTGACGGTCCTCAAAGTCCAACGCTCCACGAAATATCTTTAGAAAATATAGGTATACTATTGAAATCTTATAAAAAATCTTATAATAATTTTTCAAAAATATGCAACTTATAGAACTTTTATCACCATTATTTCAGAATCTACTACCGATGATGAAGGCGATTCGAGTAATGAAACTGACAACGATGAAGAATATGATAATGAAACTGATGATAATTCTAGTGGTGATGGTTCAGATTCAGATAGTCTTAATTTTGATGGCGTTGATATTTTCAATAAATTAATTTATATACCGCCTTATATAACAAACATTATTAAGAACAAAATATGGTTTGATTATATTTCATAATTTTTATAATAAAAACAACTAAAATTAACCGATATATAATAAGCATTTACTCATTTATTAGTATTTATTTACTGCATTGTACAGTTTTGCACTATAAGGGTATGCATTAAATAAAATATAAAAGTTACAATGAACAAAATTTGGCCTGATTACTTTTCATAATTTTTTTCACAAAGAAAACTAAATTTTACTTGAACTGAAAATCAGAGCTTTTTTAATATTTATTCATTTTCTAGTTAGTTTTTATTTATTTATTAAGTTGCATAATTATCTTCTCTAAAGGTATGAATTTAATAAAATATAACAGTTGTTATGAACAAAATTTGGCCTGATTAATTTTCATAATTTTTTTCACAAAGAAAACTAAAATTTACTTGAACTGAAAGCCAGAGCTTTTTAATATTTATTCATTCATTAATTAGTATTTATTTATTAAGTTGCATAAGTATCTTCCCTAAAGGTATGAATTTAATAAAAAATAAAGGTTGTTTATGAACAAAATTAGGTCTGATCATTTTTCATAATTTTTTTTAGGCAATTATCAACAACTGCAATTAAAAGTTAGGTGTTGTGCAATAACAAAACGGTACCGCGTTAGAGTGACTTGTTGCAGGTGTCGGACTCGATAATCTCACCCTCTTTTTTTTTCGGTAAAAAAAATTTTCTCTTGATTATGCAGATGCAAAAAAGCGCCCACCCTGTACTCTGAAAATTTTATAGTGTGGTAGACTCGTTAAAATAAAGCTGCTAAGACCATTTTTACGACTGTTGTAATAATTTTCAAAAAAGGACGCTGTACTGGGGACTATAAAACCTTTGCTGTATCAGCCCACCTGATAACTTCATTATTTAAAGTTATAGCAACACTGTCATCCTCCATCTTTCTCTTTACTATTTAATTTCCAATACACATCACTATCGATTTACTGGGTATTTTCAACGCATTGTCAGTACACAGTTGACTGAAATTATTTAAATCTGAGTTTATTTGGTTGGCACGTTTTATAGCTTTTTATGTTTGCTCTAACAGACATTGTATAGTTGAATGTCATCAGCGTGCAAATGGTAATGCGAGTCAGCCAGTGATTGAGGTAGGTCAAAAGTAAATGTGAACAGAATAGGCCCCAGAATGCTACCCTGGGACACACTACTTTTTGTTTTTAGTAGTTCAGATGTCGGGTCACTAACTCTAACACATTACATTCTTTCTGCTTTTTCAAACTATTCCGCACATGTATTGTTTAATCCAATAGAATGGAATATTGCTGTTAATAATTCAAAATTTACATCGGTAGATTTACTTTGATCAAGCAATATCAAGAATGTTATCATTGAGTTGTCCGTTGCCTTTGAAATATCGTTCATAACTTTTAAAAGATCTACCTGGATTCCATGGGCTTCCCGGAAACCTGATTGCAGATAAGAGATTATATTGTATGTTCCCAGATATTCTTTTAGTTGTTTAGCTACTAACTTTTCTTCAATTTTGGACATAGCAGTTAAAATATTTAATATCCTGAGATTTGACATATTTACAGGATCTGATATTTTTGGACAACAGATAACCAACGCATTTTTCTAGTTTTCCAGAAATATTCCTCTGGTAAAATTTTGAATGATTATGCTTGCTATAATATCTATACAAAACGCCTTTTTTTTTGTAATGGAAAATATTTCACCTTTGTCAGTGGATTTTATGACAAACATCTTGTTATTCATTCAGTGTTTTTCTGTAGATAAGTGTTTACCATGTTTGCTTCATTGTTTTGTAGTACTGAAATGTCAATAATAGTCGAAAAATAATCATTGAACATTTCTACACAAGACGTCTGTATTGCATTGTATTTGGCCGTCATTATCCTCTATTGCTGCCAATTACCCAGCAACACGGGACGGAGTACCAGAAGTTATGCAAATCAACTCAAGATTGGTGTGGGACTGCTTGATGGCCCTTACAGAGCTGGGAAGTCAGAACAGAGTGACCTTAGCATGGGTACCAGGATACGAGGGACACAAAGGAAACGAAAAGGCTGATCAACTGGTCAAGGAAGGCGCACTTGAAGCCCCAGAGCGGCCATTAAGGAATGGGTACAAAATAAATCTCTGGAATGGTGGAGGAATCTCCCAAGACAGAGATAGGCCAAAGAGCTCGTTAAAGAGCGTTCGGCCAAATTTACGGAAGATCTATTAATAAAGAATAGGAAGGCCATCAGAGTAATAGTAGGCCTTCTAACTGGGCACTGCCGGCTCAATAGACACATGAGTCTAATGGACCTGGCAGAGGACGCAACATGCAGGTTCTGTCAAGAGGAAGAGGAAACTTCAGTTCACGTATTGTGCCATTGTGAAGGCCTGGCGAGACTGAGATTCCAAGTACTCGGAGAAGAAAGTTATACAAAAGGGCCTTTATCAAAGCTATGGAGTCTAGTACAAAGGACAAAGCTGGATGAGGTACTATAAGAAATGTATTTCTAAGAGCACCAAAATAGACCTGAAAAGGTCGCGGTGGTAAAGGCTAAATAACCAGCTGCTTTGTTAATCTAATGTAATCTAATCCTCTATTTTTATTTCACCCGGTAGATGTTGTTTGATTTTTTTTATATATGATTTTCCATATTTATTGGTTTTATTGTCGCTACTATCTCTTTCCATATCGATATTTTTTGCTTGGATAATAACTTCTTTTAGTATTATAGGCTAACATCTCATATAATTTCAAAAGTATTGTTTTTACAATTACAAATTAATTTTATTAATCCCCTTTTATGTATAAGGAAATTTTTATTCCTTTTGTATCCCACCATTTCCTATAAAGCACTTTAACATTTTTTAGAGGAAAGCAGTATTCATAATTTTTCTGGACGGTGTCTATGAAAAAAGTGATTTTGTTCTCTAAATCATTACGTGAAAGGCTTGCATAAGATAGAGAGCTCAAATCGTTCGCTATTTTTGTTTGAAATTTTGTTACGTTTTTGTCAAGAGAGACCCGCAATAATTAATTAAAGTTATTTTCATCGACTTTATTTAGAGGCATCTACACTGATTTCTTGTAAGCCTACTGTCTTCGACTATGGTAGTGTAATTTTGAAAGATTATCAGGCACAAACATATTATTAATACAAGTACTAGAAATATGCACGTGGGTTGGCTCAAATATTGTTGAGTTCATATTATGATAATAACAGAGAGATCAATGAAGTTTTTCATCAATTGGTTTTAGAAAATCTATATTATTAGATAGAAGATACTTTTAATATATTTAACAATATTATTTAAAAGTTCTTCTAAGTTTTTAATAAATACAACAAATTTCTCCAGAGGAAATAAATATACTGTGAGGTCCTGCAAAAGCTCTAAAACGGAAAAAGTAATATCCACCAATTTCCGTCGATTGTAAAATTAACAATTATTCTTTAATCACTAGAATATTAATAATTTTACAGGAAATTTTTTAAATTCAATTTCATTCAACATAGTGTTAGTCTTTATAAATATTTTATTAAATGTTATTATTATTATTATAGAACTATCTTAATTTGTAAAAAAATCTCTAGTTTGTAATATATCTGCATAAACTCAGCTTGGTAAATGAATTACTGCAGTCTACTCGCCATGTTGCTACTTTAATTTAATAGATAAACCGTAATGTTGCTGCGATAAATGATTCATCATGACGTATTATCTCGTTAGTTTTGTAAATAAATATTATTTCTCAAATAATAATTCACATTGGATCTATCAGCACAGCGGACATATCTGTCATAATAATACGAATTGTATGTGAAACGTGATTACTCTTTATACACATAAGCTGACGATACAAGAAAACTGTTTTGATAAATCAACAAGTACTGCTTTTGTTAAATGTACTAAAGAAGCCGTATTTCCTCGACGTTCTTATATCACTAAAAATATTTTGGCTTCAACTATGACTAATGATTTCTTAAGAATTTATCTACAGTAACAAAGATAATTAATCATTAAAGCAATTTCTAAGAGTATGTATAGAGTTGCTTTGCATTGTTTAGATAAGGAACTTGCTTCCAATAAACGTGATAAATAGTCAAGTTTTAAAATATTTGATAGATCAAAATTTAAAATATTCTAGCCACCCTCCTCCTCTTTATATGTCCTTTGAATCTAGTTATAATTAATGTTTTGTTGTCCTAACACAATTCAAATATCAATTGTTACAACTAATTTTGTGTAAGAAGACAAGGAGTTTTTACACAAAAAAAAATATATTAAAAATGGACGCAACTACAAGTATAAAATCCGTCAACCTCCTGTTTCTTGGCGGCGGTCTTTGAGGGTGTTTGCCCACTTAATACCTTTATTTTTGTTTTTCACTTTTCTTTTGCGAAGGGCTAAATTACACTTTTTTTCACCCCTTTGGTACGGGAGTTAATATAAATCCATCCCACTACTGATATATAAGAAAAACAAGGAGTTTTTACACAAATAAATATATTAAAAATCTATGGAATTACAAGTATAAAATGCGTCAACCTCCTGTCTCTCAATTTAAAGTAATAATGTAATACTCTTTTTTAAAACTGTTCTGTCATTTGTTTTCATATTATTTTATATGTTTATATAAACATCACGTTAACTTCTATGATCCATTATACAAGCACGGGGGCTCCATCTAGGTGGACCCCAATGATGTGCTCTTCCCTTACATTTGTATATTTCGGTTTTTTGGTTAGTTCGGCTTTATCCTCTAAGTTGTTGTGACCTATCTCCCGATTAGATAGACAACTGTCGAACGTACTTAGGCTGCACTAAACTAGGTTTCATATAGTTAATACCCAATAAAATTATTAAATTAGTTTCAATGTCTTAGCCGTTGAACAATTCTTTAGTTAGCCTTATCGTTGTATTCTTCTGCGGGCAGTAGATATTGAAGCAAAGAAATTTATCTCTGAAATTGCATTTACTGTAGTCTTAAGAGGGTTTTTCATTCAAGTTATTTATAAGATCTTCATATTATTGATTAGTGCTCTTATAGGCGCACCGAAATCAACTTTACGGGATACCGTTCGGTTAGTTTCCTATTGTTCATTATGGACCAATTAATTTTAATTTTAGAAACATTTTTTTAAATATTTGCTAAAGATGTCGAACTATTTTTAATGATGACGTCACTGATTACCGTCAAAGTGTCACTTGCAAATGATTATTTTTCAACGAACGAAAGATTAGCATACTTAAAACAATTTCTTTTTTTTTAAATCAAGTATACTCAAATTTATCTACGAAAACCCTTTGATGAATTGTTCTGAGGAACTACATGAAGAGAGTAAAGTACTGTCTCTTAAGGTATACAGAAAATTACATTAAAGGTTTTGCTTACATTTAAGCTTAACTTATTTACAGTAAACCAGTCTTGGGCGGCAGACTGTGTATCATTCATGAGTTCTCTAATTTTACTGAAGTCCCTGTGGTCAGCTAATAGTGTGGTATCATCGGCAAACATTATAAGTTTGACTCTAGGAACACTCAGTTCCAGATTATTTACGTAGATCAGAAAAAGTTGGCCCCAGGACCGATCCTCGAGGCACACCTTGTTTAATATGGCGTAAGCCAGAACATATTCCATCCTTACATGTGTATTGTTGTCTATTAGAGAGATAAGAAGATACTAATTAACAACTGATGTTATTGAATTTGTAATGTGTAAATTTATTCAGAAGAACATGATGCGATACACAGTCAAATGCTTTTTATAAATCACAAAATGTTTCTCCGGCATACTCTCCATTTTCTCTTTTTTCAATTATATTATTGACAGAGTAGAGGATAACGCCATTTGTGGATTTATTTGATCTGAACCCGAGCTGAAAAAGATAGAGTAATTTATTGTTTCCAAAGTGATTGCTAATTTGAATTTTTAATGCATTTTCAAATATTTTTGATATGATAGGTGTTAGAGATATGGGTCTGAAATTATTATTATATATATTATATTAATGGTCCAAGTTTATGAATAGAAATGACTTTAGAAATTTTCAAAATGTCAGGAAAAACAGCACTGTCAGAGCACATACACTCATTTATAAGTTTAAAGTTAAAAATAATATTTTTAAAATAATATGTTTTATTATAATAACAGACAGACCAAAATGATCGAAATTGCTTTTAACTTTGATTTTGCGACTAAATGTATTATGTTTTAAATAATAGACATGTGAATGCTTTGAAAGATAAGAATTGCAAAATGTAAAAACGATATTAATAGTACAAGATTTTTATCCTAAGTAGTCCGCTATATTGGTGACCTACTGGATGATCAAAACAGACTTAAATAGTGATAAGGATTACCGGATGGACTCAATAAATTAAACCATGACACTCGTCTAGTGAAGTATATAATATGTTGTTAGTTTTACTTTAGTTTTAACAAGCGTCGAGTGACTTATTTGAATATTTTGTTTAAATGTTTTGATACTTGACAACACCACTTCAAACATAGATCTTTTTATAATGAAAATATTTATTCATTTGTTCATTATATTATCAGAAGAATATATTAAAAATATCATGTTCAGAGCCTTAAAACGCTTTGCACACAAAACTTGTTTTCATATATTCGCATGTGTAGAATATTTACTTTATTTATATATACATTCCAGATAGTATATTAGCTATTCTCATTTCGTCATTTTTCCCAACATGCACTTATAAATTGTTGGATATGTTAGTTGCAAATTATCAATTAACCTGAAAATTAATTTTGGTGAACCCGACGGATTATAAGATTATGTTTTCCAATAATATACACATGCATGCTGATGGTGTGTATGCAAGGGCTAATTAATATATAATGTACACAATAGTTTGCCAATCAATACCTCCTGTGTACAGAAAATTATTAATTAAGGAGGTCGTTGTTTCGAACGATGAAAACGTTCGGCAGATGTCACTGAATACAGAGTCATCAATATTAATCAATCAATATCAATTGTATGATTTTAAGTTCTAAACAAAATTGTCGTAAATACTTAAACAGTGACCTTGATATTTACATTAGAGATATAAAAATAAACTTTGTCTTAGAAATTAAGTATTGAGGAGTGACTTAGATCAACAATTAACTCTCTGTAAACATATTGACTTTGTGTGAAAAAAAATTGGAAAGAATTTTTCTATTGAATATCAGATAACCTGTTACAGTAGTGTAAGTTATTAGTACATAATACCATAATTTATTCGCATATTGCCTAATGTGCCTCACTCTTATCTTGTAATAAAGATATAATAAATCGAATGCAAATTTTACAGAATAAATCTATGAGAATAATTCTTGTATTTAGTAAATATACACCAATTGATTCTATCAGGGCTGAATTACAATGGCTATCGGTAGAAGACATTAAAAAGTAATATTTAGTTCTAATTTACAGAATTAAGATCCGATAATTAAATATTTATTATTGTTATTTATAACTTATTTTTTAATACATACCGGGTGTCCCAGAAAGTACCTACTCTCTCCCCCCCCCCCCCCAGTTTTTGAAATTTGGGAAATCAAGTATAGTTATGAATGGCCACATTTTGACCATTCGGTGATAAATAATCACTTCCGGTACGGCCGGAAATTGCCACAACTTTATTATTTTAAATAGCACCCTGTATATTTAACTTTTCTCATAAAGCTGTAATTTCTCTTTCCAACGTTTTTTTCAGATTTAAAATCGGATGGAAAATAACCTTAGAAATGGCATTTCTTTGTTATTTCTAGTTGGCTTTGGAATTCAGGAACAAATTAAAAAATTTCGAAGTAGACTTTGAATTTGAATAAAAGGTATTTCTCAACAAATTAAATGTAAAATTGGCCTATTTTGTTCATTTGATTGAATTTAGAAATGTTTTTCCTATTTTTCCATTGTATGGAAATTCAATTTGTCATAATTCCAATTTTTCAAATAGTATGTATGTTTTATTTTTTTATCAGATAGAGTGGTAAATTTGCTGTAGACTGGTTTTTCCCGATTAAAAATTGAGTATAAATTAAAATAAATATTAAGTTTCTTGTAGAAGCGTTTCGAATTATGTGTTCATATCTTGCAGTAAGCTATGAAAAACAGATGAGTTACTTGTAATCAAAGAAAATTTATTTTAATAAATAAAAATTTTGATGAATCATTAACAAAAAAACAAAAATTCACACAATCAAAACAAATTATATTTATATATATATATATATATATATATTAGTGGAGCAGATCTGGCTTTAGAATAAAATGAAAATATTTCACATGGTGATAACTCCCCGTATAATTGACCTATCGCGATCAAACCGACGTACATTTTTTTTTTATTTGCTACATAATAGCACTTGCATAAAATGATTTTTTCGCAAACAAACGCTTGGTGCGCGAAATAAAAATTGCACGTTTTTTCCAAATAGTTTTTTTAGCACGGTGGGGGATAAATCCTTTTGGCCACTTGATAGTTTTTTTATTAACGTTTATTTTCCGCCCGACCAGAACGCGATGAAATGATTAGGAAGGGCGCTAAAGGACGGCAAAGATACTGTTTGAAAAAACATGCAATTTTTATTTCGTTCGCTAATCGTTTGTTTGCGAAAAAAGTCATTTTATGCGAGTGTTATCTTGTAGCAAATAATTTTTTTTTTTAAATTACATCAGTCTGATCGCGATAGGTCAATTACAAGGGGGTTATCAACATGTAAAATATATTAGTTTTCTCTTTCTATCTCTCCTCCTAATTATCCCTTCACACCCAGCCTTCGGCCCAACAGCATATCCGCCAATACCCCTCTATTAAATAAAAATTGGATCCTCGACTTCACTCTTTCATGATAAAAAATGAATTTTAATTTTTAAATTTTTGCACTTTGGATTCGCGATGTCGCATGTCTGACGTCGATCAGGTAAAGAACAAAATATGCTTATTTTCGTGAGCTCTTCATTTTTGGTCTGAAGGTTTTTTTCGTCAGATCAAAAGCCGCCGAGTTATCTTTGAAAAACCATTTTTCCATACATTTAAAATGTCATCCGCCCCCCCCCCTCCCCCTTTGACTTCTTCAGCACAAATGTGTCACTTTAATAACTGGAAAAAGAAAAAATCACAATCCGACGTTTCATTACTCGAGTCGAGTCGATGTCTATTGTATATGTAAACGAGATTCATCACTAAATAAAATTCTATTGTTTAAGTATACGTGTTGAGTAAACCAATTAACAAAGATCAATCTTGTGTTTTCGTCGTTTTCATATAATTCTTGATGCAATTGGTATTTGTAACATTTAAAACGATGTTTTTTAAATATTCGTCTTACTATTTCACGACTAATATCAATCTCTTTTACCAGCTCTCTTGTAGAAACATTTGAGTACACATGTGTGTAAGCCAATATATTGGCCAAAACCATTAAAGCGGAGGAATTTCGCCCAATAAATATGCTTGCAGCATTTGAAAAAGTAATAGAAAAAGTTGTATATTTGCAAATATTACGATTCATTGTAGAAAATGAATTAATATGTAAGTTTCAATCTGGCTTTAGAGAAGGTCATAGCTGTGAAAGTGCGTTGCAGTATGTGATTAACGAATGGAAGGAAGCAAATGACTCAGGTAAAGTGACCGCTATAGTTTTCTTGGATTTAAATCGCGCATTTGAAACAGTCGACAGAGAGAGATTACTAAAAAAATTAAAAGAATATGGATTGGATGGAGTTGTACATATGTGGTTAAGTAGTTATTTGGATGGTAGGATGCAAAGAGTAAAATATAATGAGTATATATCGACTACAAAAAATATAAATGTTGGAATACCACAAGGAAGTATTTTGGGGCCGCTACTGTTCATTTTATACATTAACGACATGTCAGATCTGTTTAGCAACTGTTCTTATCATTTGTTTGCAGATGATACAGTTGTTTATATAACGGAGGACAGTAGTGTGTTATTGGTCAATAAAATAAACGAAGTTTTGAGAGCGGTCAGTGAATGGTTAGAAGTAAACAAACTGAAACTAAATGTGTCTAAAACAAAAGGGAAAGATTGGCGTTTTAAAAAGAGTTAGTTAGTATTTGTCTATCAATAGTAGAAAACTAGTATACAACACTATTATTTTACCACATTTTAATTATTGTAGTACTGTTCTATATCTCTCTAACCAGAGTGACATAGAACGTTTGGAAAAATTACAGAACAGAGCTATGAGGATTATATTAAAGTGCAGTATTTATACTAGAGTAAATGACATGCTGGAAGTGTTAGAATGGATGAATATGTACAATTATATCGAGTTTAATGTACTGATTTTCATACATAAAATTAAACTGCATGTGTTACCTTCCTATCTGCAAGAAAATGTACAAATGTTTGGGGATTTTCACAACTATAATACTTGAGGTAGAATAAATTTTGTACTGCAACGAGTATACACAACAGCTGCACAGAGGTCGATTTTCTTCAGGGGTCTAATTGCATATAATAGCCTTACTAGGGAAGCTAAGCAGGCAAGTAACATAGCTTCTTTCAAAAGAATAGTTAGAGATAATTACAAATGAGTTTCCCCTTATATGTTAATTTAGCTAATAGTTGAGGTGACACATTTGATCGATATTGATTGATATATTATGATAGATGTATAGGTATGTATAAATATAGGTATGTATAGGTAAGAGAGGAACTGCTTACTTATAATATGTGAATAAGTATTGTTTATGATGTATGTGTAAATATAAATATTTTTGTCGTATTGTGAACATTGTGAACAAGTGCTAAATAATTGACTGTTATTATATATTTGTCTCAATTTCTTCACTTACTATAAATCTGTCTGCCACCTCAATATTTTCTGAATTTCGGAATGACTTCTAGATTTTTTAAATACTGCCGGTATGCTGACGACGATCGGGATATCTTTCATAATGTACACGTGCAGCCGCATGGGCATTTTTAAATTAAAAATAAATCTACCTCTTCATTTTGTGTATATTGCATCGTAAATCTTATCTTATTTTGAATAAAGCACCTAATTAAAAAATTATAAATAATAAATACGCCTTTATTTCTCTCAACAATAACGTTTTGACAGATGCGTGGAATTTTCATCTGTTTTTCATGGCTTACTGCACTGTACGATATGGAATACAATTCTAAACGCTTCTACAAAAAGCTTAATATATATTTTAACTTATATTCAATTTTTAATTGGGAAAAACCTGTCTAAAGCAAATAAAACATACAGGGTATTATTTGAAAAATTGGAGTTCTGACTAATTGAACTGAATTTCCATGGAATGGGAGAAAATTTTTCAAAATTCAAGCAAATGAAGAAAACAGATCAATTTTACATTTAATTTGTTGAGAAATATCCTTTTATTCAAATTCAAAGTCTACTTCGCATTTTTTAAAATTTGTTGCTGAATTCCAAAGCCAACTAGAAATAGCAAATAAATGCTATTTCCAAGATTATTTTACATCCGATTTTAAATCTGCAAAAGCATTGGAAAGAGAAATTACAGCTTTATGAGAAAAATGACTTAAATATACAGAATTCTTTTTAAAATAAGAAAGCTGTGGCAATTTCCGGCCATACCGGAAGTGATTTTTTATCACCGTATGATCAAAATGTGGTCATTGATACTTGTATTTGATTTCCCAAATTTCAGAATTTTATTTTTAAAACTGTAGAATATAGTGGGGGTAGCTACTTTCTGGGTCACCCAGTATATTGGTAAAAAAATATAAGACTACCTAAGTAGAACTGTGACAGGTGTAGCGATATGAATTTTCACTCAATAATTTCAGTTGTTTGCAAATATTGTTAATTAAAAACTACAAGATATGAAGATTGGCACTATTTTCTAATTTAAATTCACTGAATCAGACTGAAATTATTGCGTGAAAATTCATATCGCTATACTTGTCATAGTTCGACTTAGGTAGTCTTATACTTTTTTTAACCAATATATATTTAAAAAAAGTTATTGCCAAAAATAATAAATATTCCCTCCCTTGGATATGTCCACCTGAAAAATAAACTATTGCCGGAATATCTGCATAATTTTGTAGTGCCAAGGTCAGAGGTCAATTTATGTAATATAAGGTCTAAATTTAAGTTTACCACTGAATTTTTAAGAACCAGTAATTTACAAAAATACCTTGTTTTGAGATATGCTGAGACTATTTAATGAGCTACCACATGAAGTTATATCTGCCCCAAATTTAACATGATTTGAAAGGAAATAAAAAAAACTGTATTTAACTTAGTATCCATTTCTGAATATATGTTTTTTGTTGTGGTTTGTAATCAATTGCTATTTTCTATACATTACATTCTATACTTATTATATTTTGAATTTATTATATTATTGTATTTACAATATCTTTGTAGTGTTGTTGTACTTACGGGTGCTCTCCCGCGTCGATGGTCGACTCCTCCAGGAGGACGTTTCGGCAGAATCTCATCTGCCATCTTCAGGTTCTCACTGAAAGCTGCCTACTGCTGCTCCTCGTTGCTCGAACTGAACTGACGTTTCCCGCGTTGTGCGGCTCCTTATATATGCTCCAGTCTAGGGCGCGCCTGTGCATTTGGCTACGTGTTACCGGTTCCCCACCACCTGTGGTAGGCGTAGCGGGCGCCTGAGCCAACCCGACAAGTGGCCTCGCTGAAACGTCATACTCCACGTGACTTCTTGCCGGTAGTCGGGCATCCTCGTGTCCAATCTGTCTGGACACTTGCCTCTCACCCAAAAGTTCCGGATTCGATCCCCGGTCGTGGCAGTGGAAAATACTGTGAGAGGGATTTTTCCACTATCCCCGGATATTGGGTGTGTGTCCCTTGTCTCTAAATGTGTAGCCCCCTCCCACACAAAGCTCTTCTAGAGCCTTCCGGGATAAAGGGGGTCGTAATTACCTGTGGTGTTATTTATTTATTTATTATTTAATCGGTGCCGCAGAATGCCGTGGTTCTCCTTGATTGGTCCGCGCTCGGCTCTGACTCCTCGTGATAGGTCCATTTTGGGCAGGTTGCTGTGCTTCTACTATTTGTCAATACTTGAACATGCCTCTTCGTGATTGGTTCATCCACGGTGGATCGTCGTGTGTTTTCGATTACGTATTTTCCCACAAGTGCGGGCTTCCAGGAACTGGGCGTATCATTTCGTTTATTAAGATTTTGTGATCTTTTTTCGATCTCTATGGCCTCTCTGGTAATCCTTGACCTATAATGCTCGATATTAGCTACTGTTCTGGTGTTGTCGAAGTCTATTTTGTGTCCTGTGGATTTTACATGCTGTGCTAGGGACGATGTTTTCTCCTCTTTTCGTACTGCATTCATATGTTCTTCCTTTCTTACACTAATACGTCTATTGGTCTGTCCTATGTATGATTTATTGCAATCTTGGCACGGGATTTCGTATACTCCTTGGTTTTCTAGGGTAGTTTTTGATTTTGGATTACGGAGGACTGCACTGATTTTTCGGTCTGTTTTAAATATTGTTTCTATGTTAGGTTTACGTAGAATTTTGCCAATTTTATCTGTTGTCCCTTTCACGTAAGGTAGATATGCCTTTGCTACTGGTTTCTCGGTTTCCTCCTGGGTTTTTTTGTCTGTATGGCCCCAGCGACTTCTGTATTGTGTACCTCGAAAATCTATTTTTCATTAGTGCTTTCTGAAGTGAAGACATCTCTTAGTTGATATGGTCGGCGTCTGCCAACCCCTGAGAACGTGTCACTAGAATCTTTACTACTGTATTTAATTGTGCTGGATGGTGATGTGATGCCGCATTTAGATATCTGTCCGTGTGAGTGGGTTTTCTGTATACTGTGTGACCTAGTGTCCTATCTTGTTTCTTTTTCACTAATACGTCTAAAAATGGAAGTTTGCCTTCTGTTTCTACCTCCATGGTAAATTTGATCTTATCGTGAATGCTATTCAGGTGGTCTAAGAAACTATTTAGTTGTTCTCTTCCATCGGTCCAGATTACGAATGTTTCGTCCACATATCTCAACCAAAGTTATGGTTTGAGTGGTGCCGTTTGTATTGCACGAACTTCTAGGTCCTCCATGAAGAGATTAGCGATGACTGAAGATAACGGTGAACCCATCGGTGCTCCTTCCATTTACTTGTAGCGCTGCTCATTGTATATAAAGTATGTGTTGTTTAAACAGTGTTTAGTTAGGCTAAGAATATGCTCCTCTGGATGATACTTTCGTTTGATCAATTCGAGTGACTCCTCTATTGGTACTTTAGTGAAAAGTGACACTACATCGAAGCTCACTAGAATATCTTCAGGTTGGACAGTCTCGTTGTTTAGTAACTCGATAAAATGTTGTGCGTTTTTCACATAAGGCGTTGCTTTTGGCAACATCTGTCTAGCCAGATATCTCGCTAACTCCTGTAACGGCGACCCTACAGAGCTAACAATAGGTCTTAATGGTGCTCCTTCCTTATGGATCTTGGGTAGGCCATATAATTTGGGGCACCTTGAAGATTTCTCTCTCGGTATAGTCTGGTTTTTCACTTGATCGTCGATAGGGCTGGCTTTAATTTTGGATTTGGTGGTCTTCTCGAGGTACGTAGTGGGATCTGTCGTAATCGCTTGGCATGCGGTGTCTTCCAGTAGTTTTTCTATTTTACTGTGGTAGTCCTTGCTATTCATTCAAGATTAGGATGTCCTGGTTTTATCGTAATGCTTAATTCGTCACGTGATATATTTTCCTTTGGTGCCCTTGCTGCTCTCAATATACGTGATTATCCATATTATAAATTGCGATTCTACTCCACAAATTATATATTCTACTGGAACACGAGCTGGTGCGATTGCAAAATTAAACCCTTTGGCTAGGACATTTAAAGCGGCCTCATCAAGAGGATAGTTGGACAAGTTGTGGACCACACTTGTGGGTTCCAGCGGCTCGACTTTCTTAATGGGCTTCTGTTGGAGTTGGAGGCGATCAAATTTTCTCTTCTGTTTCTCCGTACATAAGATAACGTCATTCTCCGCTCGAAACTCTGCAAGTTAGTCTATAATAGTCCATAATGTAGGACGGATGATATTACTCAAATATAGGTGCACATCTAGTAGCTGTCTATTAATCCTATCCAATGTGCGTTTCTTATCATCAATGGATTCCCTAAGTAATGCGAAGCTGGTTCTTCTGAGAATCCTTTTTGTATGATGGTCATTTCTATGGAACGTCAGCTGCATACATTTTGGAACGATGTTTTCATCTCTGCAGCGTTGTAGGAACGTAAGGTTGCAAAGAAGTTTCCATCTTTTTGACCTCAATTTTTCAAAGATTCTGGTCTGGTGGAATGTCTTCTCCCCGTAGAGACATATTATGTTGTTTTTTTAGGTTTTCGCGGGTGTTAAATGAAATGTTGTTGTACTTCCTAAAAAACTTAAAAAACAACATAATATCTTTGTATTGTATATATTTACATGTATATGTACTTGTAATAGTTTTCTGCTAAAGAATCAAAATTTACTTACCTACTTATTACTCTGAACTTCCCAAAATTAAAAAGCGACAGTTTTACAAAAATATAAAGCGTGTTATTAAATAAATGTCAGCTAACACCAATTTATGCAACAAAATTAAATGTTAGGAAATATGGTAGCAAATACTACGTAATTGGCGGAATCTCATTGTCTATTGACTAAATTCCAAAATTTTTATGCTCGTTCAGACTATCTATTGGTAGAAACACATACGTGTCTTAACTTTGTTAAATGTTTCTCTGTTAGGTCAATGTGGAGGAATTCTTTAGGGAAAGAAAGTTGGGATATGTTGCAGAATTGTTTCCTTACAACAAAACACAATAACGATAGAGATAAAGAAGGGCATAAAACTTTAACAAGTATCTGAAATCGATTCACTGAACTGAATTATTATATTATGTCGTTTGAGGGTGTTCTACCACAGTATTCTATATAAAAAGCGAATGATTTATGTTAATAATGAATATACATTTTTATGAATTATAAGACATGAATAAATCCTACATAGCTCGGGGAATACATAATTTAAAATTTATTAATATTATACATATCTAAGAGTTTCCATAATCTTTTGAATAAATCTTTTGACATCAAAGAAATTGAAAATATAGGGAAATAAAACGGAATTTAAGATGAATTAAAAAATCATTAACTTTCTTTTATATTACTTTCTACCTTTTCCGCTCTCTTAGATGTCTAAAGATTTTTGAATAAATCAAGAATGAACCGATTTGTTTCATATATTTTGTAATTTTATGCTGCGTTTTAAGAGTATATTCGTCTTTACATATTAAAGACATTCTGCATCCCGCAATATCTCTCATCCTTCAGCCAAGTGAATTTATTTTTGAGAAATTATCAACGTGCTGATTTTAACAAATCAAAATTAGTACAATTTACATAGGTAAATAATAAAATCAGAATCACACTAGTATATCGCTGAAATGTCGCCGATCCTGAAGTAATATGCAATGTGCTACGATTTACACATACATAAACAAATAAATACGTTGGATAGTAATGGTTATAAGATATTACATAAAGAAACTCACTTGGGCTACTGTAGCGTAGCAGATATCGCAGATACAACTTACCCCAGATAAGTAATGTAACGTGCCCACGATATAATTTCACTAGCTCAGACTATCTCAGGGCGTTAAGCCCAAGTTTACATAAACTATGACAAATTATTAGTTTTATTAGTTTACTTACTTACACAAATCACTGAAGGTTCCATACGTAGTGGTCGCAGACGAAATTATGACACTTTCTTTAAACATGAAATGCACTACTTATATTACAGAATTTACAAATATTGGTTCTCTAGCATGTAACCTGGCGATGCTCAAAAGGTGTGGCAAATTTCTTGATTAATAAGTTACAACATTAATAAAATGCCTCGTGTAGCTACACATCGGTTTACAACGTGAGGATAAATGGTAATAAATTCGGTCACAATGGGTCTGATTTAGAGAACCTCCTTAAATAAATATAAATGCATAAAATCTTTAAATATGTACAAGTTACAATACAAAAGTAAGTATGAATGAAATATAACCGCGCAGAACTACTGAACGTGGTCCCCGGTAAATAAAAACAACAAACTTGTCTAGGGTGATACGATACCGACTTCGACGTTGAAAAAACTGCAGCCCTACGGTGATGTCTTCGGGACGAAAGAAATTGACCCGAGGATGGGGGTTGATTATAGCCTCTCCAGCCCTGGAACTTTCTACTCTTTGTGGATGCCCCGTCCGTGGAAATTCACTACTGTGTGTGGAAGCCCCGTCCGTGGAACCCTAAAGATTTCCCGATTTAATTTGCATGGTCGGAAATGCACGTGAAGCGTGCCTAATGAGAGCAATTTAAATCTGACATAACCTATAATATAATTTACCTCACTGATGAGGGAACAATCCACCAATGCTCCTAGAAAGCCACAGTTGGATGAATTGGGTCGTGTCCGTCTTTCAAGTCGACACGATACTTCCAAAGGAAAGCCTGTAAATTTGTGAAACACGTGGGTAGAGAACAGGTAAATTGGCGTGAAGAGGTTAACTTACCTTGTATACTTAAATATCCTGCTTCCGCAGTTAAAATTTACTCACAACAACAAAATATTCCGCGAAACGGAACAACAACAAATGGAGAAAATTTTCCTGTGTTGACAATCCCAAAATCCACCAGGATGCCTCGGATAAAATGAGTTTTGTGGAATTATCAACCGTATACCGCCATCAAAAATGTCTCTCTCTCCTTTTCACCAGCTGGAAGTATCTCGCCGCCCGTGGACAATAGCGAAACTCTGCTACGGACGTTGTTATTATGCGGCCCACGAAACGCTAAGGCGTATGGTGGGTTGTATACGCTAGAGGTCCGCAACAAATGCCTTTGCAAATTTCTTCCAGCAATCTTATAGCATGCCTTCTGACAACAACCAGCACTATGTGCAAGATTGTAATAATAATCGTCATCAACTTAATGCACCCTCTATATTTAAAAATGATGTTATAACTTGTTTAAAGAAGTTTAGGCCTAAGCTTACGAGTGGACCTGATGAAATTCCCGCTTTCATACTACGTGACTGTGCCTCAATATTCACAGAACCACTTTCTAAACTGTTCAATTTATCCTTAAAATCCAATAGTTTTCCCTTTCAGTGGAAATTATCTAAGATAGTTCCCGTTTTCAAGAAAGGTGACCGATCCGATATCTTTAACTATCGTTCAATTGTCGTAATTTGTAACTTTGCCAAATATTTTGAAATGTTATTATTTGATCATGCTTTTTTTCATTGCAAACATTTGATCACAGATGCGCAACATGGTTTTGTTAAAGGCAGGTCCACTGTTACCAACTTATTTTGTATGACAGAATTATTAACGGATGCCATCGATGAGGGACTTCAAGCAGAGGTGTTCTATACCGACTTTTCAAAGGCATTTGGTAGAATTGACCACGGTATTCTATTGAATAAACTGACGAATTTTGGTTTCTCTGTAGATTTTTTGAAATAAAAATAACAAGGTAGGCCACGAAAATAATTATTTTATTGTTTATTCAATTTTGCCATATCAAATCATCATTATTAACTCCATAGCAATAACCGTAAATAGTTCTTTATTCGCTAGTAAAATAAATAAAAAATTTTACGACTGCTTTGAAAAGTGCTACTAACTACGCACTACTAATTACGTTTGAAAATTATCGATTTCACCTAGCGTGTGATAAATTTTTAACGCACGAAAAGTGCTATTTTCAACATGTAAATTATATATGACCTAACTATAATCACGTGTACATAATTAATATGATATTAGAATTAACTTCATATTTAATTTATTAAAAAACAGATTTAACAAAGCTAGAGAAAACTCTTTATAATAAAGTAATACTACATAAGTAATCAATTAAAGAAATTGTTCAAAGTGGCCACCATTATTTTCAATACAAAGCTCATAGCGTCTTCTTAAATTTAGGAAAATATTGCAAATGACGTTATTATGGTTTCTGTTTAAGTTGTTAATTTCATCTTGAATTTTTGCTTTAATGGCCTGAAGATTGTGATTATGATTAAAATTGACTTTGTCTTTTAAAAACCCCCATATTTATAAAGCTATCTAATGGCGTCAAATCAAGGCTATTTGGTGGACATCGGATGGTCCCAGCATTGCCTATCCAAATGGAAAATTGATTATTTAAATGTTCCCGAACTTCTAAAACTCTACGTGGAGTCGCTTCGTCCTGATGCCAAATCATTCTAGACAATACGTCCATATCAATTTTTTTAATTAGACGATCTACCTCTGGTAAAATTATTTCGAGATATATTTGTCGCGTCAAAGTAAAATCATAAAGTATAGGCCCAACTACTTTGTTTTGAAAAATTTCGCACCAAACTTGGATTGATTTTCTACCCGATTTTTTTGTTTGCTTGACCTTTCTCTGTCTTTGGTTTTTATCCTCCCAGGAACGTCTGTTTTTTCTATTAAAAACTCCCGCTGGCGCCGTGGAAAAACTTGACTCATCTGTCCACAGAATTCTTTAAAAAATCAGGATTTTCTGATTTATAGAACATGATCTGACAAACTCCAATCTTCTGCGTTTTTGCTCTTTATTCAGTTCCTGGACGAGTAATATTTTGTAAGGCCTATATTGAAGCTTCTTCAAAGTTCTTTGAATGTTGGAATAACTTTTTTCCAGTTCAGTACAAGCATATACTATTAACCGAATTTTCTAAAACAAATGTTAAAATAAGGCATCAATCTGGACGTGGAAGTATAGCAACGCAAAAAAAATTAATTATTTTTTTGTTGAAATAGGTTTAAAATGTCCTGAAACATCGAGATTTTAAATTTGAGCGAAAAATTTTCCTATCTGTCGGTCTGTCTGTCTGTAACTATTTGTGCGCACGTTTACTCTGGAACCGTTTATGATATTGACTTGAAATTTGATACACTTATGTATTGTAACGGGATCTGGAACTAAATTATATTTTGATCTAATTCCGTTGAAGGGTTCGGGGGTAAATGGGATAAATAATGGTAAATAGGCAAAACAAGCAAGTAAGAGTCCATAAAATTGCAATTTAGGGCATGTACGAAAAGTTCTAAAGGCCTTAAAAAAAGTTTTGGAATATTACATTGGGATTTAGTGTGCCTAAGACTTGGATACAAAATCTGGATGTGGAAGTAGTGATTCCTTGAGCAGCGGTTTTTTTATAATAAATTATTTTTTTACCTTCAAAATATAACAATATATCTAGATCTTCTTCCTAGTTTGCTGTAATGTTACGTCGTTTTCTTGAAAAACCATGGGTCCTATTTAAATGACGACAAACGTTCAAAAACTTGTCAAACGTCATGTATTCTCTTCTTGCGACAGACTTATTTTATAATTTTTCACATACCTTTTGATTAAATAAATGTTAATAATAACGGTTTGAAATGTCAAAATTGAATATACAATAACATAATTATTTTCGTGACCTACCTTGTTATTTTTGTTTCACTTGTGTGTTGACACGCATGGGTTCTGTAATAAAGCAACTCATTTGTATTTTGAGTGTCAAACATGTCAAGAATTATTTAAGATAGACCTATGCAATATATTTGAAATCGGGGGGAAAAAGACTTCTCGAAAATGCAATAATGTACAGGGCGTTCCATTAAAAAAATATATACTTATTCCGTATCACGTGACCTTTACATGATATTGTTTTTTTTATCACGTTTCAATAAAATATATGTAAGATCTTACAACTTTTATACGAAACTTTATTTTTCTATTTTCAGTAATAACAGAAGAAAGGTCAATATATAGTGAATAACCCTTGTACCAGTAGGCGTAGTTTACAATTATCTTGCATTAAAGGGAATGTGTAGGTAATTGAATTTAATGAATTAAAATGATAACTTCCTTATCTTGCAAGTGATGTGCCATAATATGCTATCGAAGTAAGCAAAGTAGATATCTGTTAAAGCTTCTTGACCTTGTCAAATCTCGGCTTTCCATATAATAGCCGAGTATACATCGTGATCCTCTCCTGTGTTTTCTACAGTCGCAAAGATATGTTACTGTTTTCACTTACGCTATTTTGTTAATATTTTTTCCTTATTTATAATATCTTATTTTTTTTTTAGAGAAGGACATAATATGGGTAGAAAATCCAGAAAAGTAGTAAACGTATTACTTTTCCTTGATGAATTTAATTCTTACAAAATCAAATCCTAAATATTGACAATTAGATTAAAGACGTAATTTTTTTTTATTAGTACAATTAATACCCCTCTGGATATCTTACTAATATTGGGAAACAGTTTTGCGAGATTTGGTAGGATATTCAAGTAAACTTCAAGCACATATTTTTTATTTTTATGTCAAAAGTATTTTTAAATTATTTCTGTTGCTGTACTTACATATTGTGTCTTTGGTTCTTTTGTGGTATCTAAAAAGTGTAAATCCGTTTGTTACATTATTCAAAGTAGGGATTTATATGAATATTACCTATTCTAAACTTTTATTATTACCGTAGATATTCTCTTGATTAAAATTAAAACGGAACTATCTGGCGGAAATGGTAAGCATAACTATTCATATTTCCTGAACTTTTGAGGAGCTAATTAAAACTTTCTGCAATAAGGATGATGTAGATGCTATAGCTGAAGTTGAAAATAAATTAATTGTAAAATGTCTTACGGACATATATATATTTTTAATCTGAAAGTAATTATTTCAATTTCCTACATTTGTCCTTCTACAGAGTACAATGGAAAAATATATAGAGATCTAGAGAACATTGTGTCAGCAACAGAGTACAGAACGGATAGAAATAAATCAAATAATCTAACTAAAATAACTAAAGCCCATTATTGTAAAAAGGGTATAGAAGGTTACTGCTAGCTACACCGGAAAACTGTTAAGAAAATTTAATAGCAGTAAATCAAGGCGTACAATTTAAAAATTTGCAGATAGAGAAGGAACACAGGTAAGACAAGAAAAGGAAATGTGCTTAATTTTCAATAAATTCTTCGTGAATAATAATGAAGACTTAACTAGTAAGATAGATAAAAAAAAAACTGTAGATGTTAATCCATATTCACTGTTTTTGACGCAAACAAATGAAGAAGGAATCAGAAGAACATTGTATGCTTAAAAGATCATAAAACCTCAGATGTCGACCAAACTAGATCTGTAACTTAAAAAAATTATATAGATGCTATAATCAAAATCTGTATGTCATTTAATTAGTAGAATATTTATTACAAGAGGATGCCTTAATATGTTTAATATAGCCCTGATAAGACCATTATATAAGGTCGAAGAAAAGAGCGTTCTATCTAACTATAAACCAGTATCCCTTGTAATATATTTTAAAATATCGTGAAAGAACTAATTATTAGCTTTTTCGCTAACCACAATGTATTATCATTATCAGATAAATATCTCTGTTTTATAGAAGGCAAGTCAACCCAGGATACGATTGCATGTTTAATAAAGGTTAATTGGTTTGTGGCAACAAGTACGCCTGCTCTCTGTGTTTTCTTAGATCTCTATAAGTCTTTTGATACTGTTTGTCGTTCTCAACTTATAGACTATTTGGAAAATACAGGGTTCTTGAGTACTCCATTAACACTAATGAAATGTTATCTAAGTGATAGGAAACAGTTCACTAAAATAGATACAGCACATAGTAAGGAATATATTCAATATGGTGTTCCAAAGGGGACCGTATTGGGACCAATCCTATTCACATTGTACGTTAATGAATTATTTTCCGTGATTTTCAATGGAAAAGTTGTTAGTTTTGCCAAGTTATAGGGCTATCATTTATACGGCTAGCTCTTGTTTATAATTAAAAACTAAAACCGTAATGGATAACCTTTTCACAGGAAATTTTTCGAACAATTTCTTTGACCATAATTCTCCTATGAAAATAACTTGCAAAATTTTAATTTTCTACAGATTAAGCAATGTTTAAAAAAAATAAATAGAAAAATTCATTAAACTTAAATATTTAAGATTTTACTTCAGTTCAAATTTATATCAGGATATTCACATAGTTGTTATAAAAAGAGGTTTGTTATATAAATTAAAATTTATGAAAGCTCATCTCGACATTGTATCTTCAAGAAAAATATACTACGGATTAATAGAATTCAATCGAAGATAATATATGGTATCATACACCACTTACAATTACATTAAATAGCTGTTGACAGAAACAGTTTTTTTCTGAGTATAATTACTGTATATTCTCTGTACATGTATCAAATTGCATGGTTTACTATGCAGTATATAAATATGTGTATAAAAAATTATATAAAAAAAATATAAAAAAAATCTTTTATTAAAATGCTCTAAAAAGTAGAAAATAAACTTTGAAGTAAATCAAGCTCATTATTTTGTTACATTATATAATTTTTTTATGATAGAAAAGCTTTCGCGAGATTTTCCTGTGTAAAGAAGATTGCTCGCTTTTCTATCATAAAAAAATTATATAATGTAACAAAATAATGAGCTTGATTTACTTCAAAGTTTATTTTTTACTTTTTAGAGCATTTAAATAAAAGCTATTTTTAAAAATATTTTGACCAAGAACTCGTTATTGGCGATATCTGGGGGAGATATCGATTTTGAGTCGAATCGGATTATAAACGGTAAAGTTGTCCGCCATCTCTTTTTTTCTTATATGAAAATGTTAAAGTGTATTGGCACTGGACTTATACACATGTGCAAAATTTCAAAGCTCTAGCTTAATTAGAACTAATAGAAATTTCGATTGCAAGATTTGACGTAAACAAACTAATTAACAAACAAACTTTGCAAGTTAAATAAAAGTTTTTAATATATAATAATCTTCCGAATTATATAAAAATTTTAAAAAAACGAAAATAGAGCAAAAGCTAAATTGAAACATTTCTTCATCACACACCCGTTTTATTCGGTTAACGATTTTTAAAAGCAAAATTTTATACCATACTGTTATACATACTTTATTAAATATTTGACATGTTCAAAAAATTTAATGTTTAAAAAAAACAAAAAAAATATTATGTGTATTATGTTCTGTAAATTATTATTAATGGCGGCATTCATTAGGTTGTCCTTTTTGGCAGATTGATGAAGAGCCCAGGTTTTCAAACTTCCGAGAGTTGCCCCATATACTACTAAATGATGCCTTCCATAGTTGTTGCACGTGCTTCGAAAAGTTCTGTGTTATTTCGTCTGAACAATTGGCTCGTTTGAGTTAATATTAGTGTGTTACCTGAGAGTTCGTTTGGAGATTCGTGAGTTATCGGATTAGCATTGAGGAGTTTTCTGAAATTTTTACTATATATTGGTACCAAGGTACCACGATGTATTAAGTTTCAATAACATCTGAAAAAATAAAGAAAATATTGGAGATATATCATGTTTGAAATACACCCGGTATTTGACAGTAAAGTTATTCTATTAAGGCTATTTCATTATTTTAATGTTGGCAATTATGACAGGAGAAAAGGACTGATTATTAAAAGCTGCATTATTTAAGATTTTTGTAAAAGTTAAAAATAAATCTCCAGAAACATTTCTCGAGTCTGCTCAAACTTGTACAACTACATAATGCAAATAAACGTTATGGGATTTAAACTTTTCAAAAGTGTACAAAATTGCACAGATTTTTATTCCAATAAACTTTGTTCTGATGTAGTTACGATACCGTATATAAAGTTTTTGAAATTTCAGTAAAATATTCATAGGTGCATTTCCAATAACAAAAGTTTAATTATTAAGAATAAATTTAGAAATAAGACTTCAAAGTGCAGTGCAATATACTAGTACAGTAACTGTAGGTTTTGGGGACAATATTATTTGAAATTTCTCGATAATTTAACGGTAAATGCATCATATGAACGTTTATATATTATGTGCGGGCTTATTATTTCGTGGGGGTGAACTCCACCCCTTTTCATGAGGTGGCATCAAAAAAATAATCTGACAAATATAAAAATTTTATTATAGTATGTTCTATACAATATTTTATCTGATCTAATAGATTTTGATTAATAACAACTTAAAATGTAACAGCATAAGTCGAATAATATAAAATAAACACATTTACTGAGGAATTTCTAGAAAAAACATAGAAGATGTTATGATCGAAACAATGTGCATCATCACATTTTTTAAATGAAAATGTCGCCACTTTGATATTAAAATTACCTCCAAATAAGTTTTTTTTTTATACATTTATTTAACGTCGGCTTATTTCCGCTACTGAGGCCTAACACCGACGCCTGTAGACGAGCTACCCCCAACCAGGAATTTTGCCGAACCTCTTCCCTTAAGAAGAGCAGGGATCTTTTACTTGCCTAACATTTAATAGACAAGGGACCGACGGCTTTACATCCCCTCCGAAGGATGGTATATCTCCTATACAACCCTCGCCTAAGGTTGTATAGCTTCCGCGCATACACTGATATACAACCCGCTGGAAGATGTGTGAGGCGAGAACGCGGTTTCCGTTGGAATGGTCACCATCCAAGTACTAACTGCGCCTGTCGTTGCTTTACATCGCATACCGAAGTTGGTACATCCAAATAAGTTCTCAAATATTATTTGCTCTTTATATTCATATCCCTATATGTTCAATTTTTAGTCAGTTTAAACTATTTACTTTTAAAAAAATTGCTCTTTAAACATGAGGTATTTAAAAAAAAATAAAAGAAAAATAAATAAATAAAAAAAAATTGTTTTTTGCAAATATCATCACATTGCTCGGGACGAAAAACAACAAACATAAAAGATGAATTTAGTTAAATTGTGCTTCTGTATGAATACTTTTGGATATATGGACATTTAAATATATATTCAGTACGTCTATCAGACAAAAAACTATGGAACTTGTGTCGTAAATGCTGAAGACTGAGAAATGTTTAATCGCCTAGCAGAGAAAGCGAGCAATATAATGTTAGGTCGCAAGTCGGCCCAGAGATGGCGCCATTGGTCCGTACCATAGATAAACTAGAAAACAATAGAACCGTCTCGAGTGACAGACTGGAACAAAATAGATTGATTGATGAAATATATAAGAAGACGAGCAACAAGTTCAGTTCTAACCGAGAGAGTAAAGTGATCAGATCAAGAGAAAGAACATTGATTAGTACAAAGGGATCAGTGACAAGTTGTGAATTATAATAGTGAGTTTATAGTAGATAAAAATTATAATTAGTGTGTAATTATAAAGACTAATTATTGTAGGTAATTTAGTGATAAATAAATCAGTGGTTAGTGACAATTCGTGTTGCAATTATTGAACCTTCATCTACGTTCTGAGTGTTTTTTCGAGGGTGTAAACACGTAACAATACTGCGATGTGCACGCCCTCTTACAAAGAGAGGTTTAATCCCTTAGTAGACAAAAGTTAGCAATATAATGTTAGTTCACCAGCCAGCCCAAAGATGGCACTATTGACTTACCACCATAGATATACTAGAAAAGGGGCAAACCATCTGGATACGAACTAAAACGAAATTAATACTTCTCGAATAAGTACCATGGACTATATAAGAAGCAGGACTACCGTATCAGGGCAGCTTTAATTTGAAGAGTGAAGCGTTCAGATCAAGAGAAGGAACGAAGCGATCCGACTAGTAAAGTATAGCAAGAAGAGTGAATTATAATAGTGGCTTAACGTAGTAATTAGTGTGTAAGTTTAGGGACTAATTATTGTAAATTAATTTAGTGTTAAATAATCAGTGGTTAGTGACAATTCGTGTTGCAATTATTGAACTGACGTTCGGGGTGTTTACTGGAGGGTATAAATACGTAACAATACAATGAAGATTTCAAATGCATCTTTATTTGCTTCTCTGGCATTAGATATAAACAAATAATGTGCACCTTCATGTTTTTTAAATAAAAACGTCTCCAATTTGCTTCTATAATTAGTCTAATTACTCACTAAGAAATATATCAAATGCTATTTTCATCATTTTTCATAAATTGAGCATTGTGTAAATGTGATTTTTTTGCTTAATTGAAATATATGATTTAGAAAACATTGTATCGTACTTCGCATTCGCATATTAGAGCTGACTTCAGATTCGTAGTTAGCGACCCCAAAAACATATATATAGGGTGATTCGCCAGGCATATACCATATCAGATGGAGCACTTTAATGTAAATCTAGATCAACAAGGAATACAATTTTTTTGGCCAGTGGTTAAGTACATACAGGGTGTTGTATGCATTTGGTTTGAAAATTCAAAGAGCTATATCTCTGCGACGCGACGGTTAAAAGTAATCGAATAAAATTTACCAGTAACATTCCTCAACTGCGGGACTTGTCGGAATAGCCTACTGGGTTTTGAAATATCCAGGACCGGACCCGCCCTCCTCGTTCTTGACAATCAGAATAGCTATTCAATTTTGACGGCACACCTATATCGTTTCGGTAAAAAAACACAAAAGCACCACCACCACGATTAACACTTTGACAGTCTTTGACCAACACTTTGACCGGGCATTATTTATGAATCAGTTTGATAGAGTCTATACAAATGCTTCAGATTCATATTCCTTCTCAAACGTCACATAATACATAGCAAAAACCATACCTAGCAAGAAAAGTATAAGGTCGCACTTGTGAATCTATGTATCTAAATCTGAATGGATTATGGGCATACTCTAGAAAAAACCTGCGCATATAAGTGTGATTACCCTTTTAATAAACAATAGGTACCAAATTCTTCACAAACTGAACATCTTAATATTGATAAGGAATGCTTTAATTTAAACTAGATGAGGTTCTCAAAATGTGCTCCCCCAACTTCGACGCATTTCCTGTACCGCACGAATAATAATTATCGACTGGCCTCCCAATGGTTTGTCTATAGTTTCTCATGTCATCAGAAGCTGCCACTACCCGCTGCCGTAATTTCTCTCTAGTGGTGGCTTCTGTGCTGTGCATCGATTGTTTCATGTGGCAACTAACATAGTAATCGAAAACAGTTAGGTGAGGAATCCAGGCTGGCCAAGCTTGAGGACCTCCCCGACCGGTCCAGTGGCATTGTTGGGTTGCTCCGGACGTGGGGTGAGAAATGAGGAGGAAATAAAGACATCTCCTGTCGGCATTTTGTGCCAATAATGAATTGGGCAAAATGTTCCGCAGGAAAACTATGAAGATTTTTCCAGTCGATCGGCCTTCAAAAAATACTGTCCTACGGCCACCACTCCACACCATACATTAAGAGAGAACTTGTGCTGGGAGTTTTTCTGAAGAACGGCGTGAGGATTATTGTGGTCCCAAATATGTGAATTCCTAGTATTTCGCACTCCGTCTCAAGTGAATTGGGCCTCGAATTATCCAAAGTGATGAAGGCGCACGACTTACGTTACGTGCAGCGTCTCGAACAAAGGTCTGAGACGCTGCACCTTTTGGATGTGGCAAGGATACAACCGTTCGGACTTTAATGCCCTTTATACACGGGTTGAGGAATACCTAGCTCATGTGCAATTCTTCTAGTGCTTGTCAAAGGGTTTTGCTCTGCCATCCCCACAATGACTTTTCGTCGGTCTAACCACTCGTTCTTCATTTTCGCGAGTTCTAGGATGTCTTCCATGTATTCGAGAGAACTAGAAAACTCTGGTGAAGGTGTGACGTGACGATACTCGTTTATCAGGAAATCTTCGCTGATATTCCCTAATGGCAGCCCTTGTATTGCCATGACAGTCTTGATGCGTTAAATGTGATTTTTTCGCCAAATTGATTTAGATGTGCCGTTAAAATTAAATCGCTATTCTGACAGCTTTTTATTTAAATTTTGCGAATCTCCTAATAGTTTTTCAGGGATGCGATAGAAAAACGTTCTTTTTTGTCAAAACGAGGAGAGCATATTTTCTGAGTCCGACCATGGATCTTTCAAAACCAAGTAATCTATTCTGACAAGTCCCAGCTGAGGAATGTTACTGGCAAATTTCATTTGATTACACCTAACCGTTGCAGAAATATAGCTCCTTGAATTTTCAGATCAAATGCATGTCCTATACCACTGGCCAAATTTTTTTTCCTTATTGATCTAGATATTGAAGTGCTCTATATGCCATTAGGCTATGTCATATTGCTCGCGAATCACCCTGCATACTAACTCAATTTAAAAAATAAATCTGCAATATTTTTTTGCAATATTTAATTTCTTGATTTAGGAGTGGTGGGAAAATCACTCACAGAAGAAAATTACATATGACATATATATACATTTGACCTATATAAAAGCTGTAATATGTATTAAATATTATCTAGTCCAATCGTTTTGGTAGTGTACGTACACAACTCATTTTCTATGCTCTCGTCGTCATTTTTGTCCTCATTTATCTCTGTTCGCTTCTGCTTGTGAAGTTTATTACTTTCCATAGATGAGATATAGATCAGATTTTTTAATGTTAATGTTAATTAACAAATATGATTTGATGTTAATGTCAATTTGTTCTCACTAGCTATGTACGTTATTCCGATATTGAAACTACTAGGAGATGGATACGATGGAAGAATTAAGATTAGAATGCAAGGATATATCATTAGAAATGGCAAAAAAAAAACCGTCAGCTTCTTGCGAAGTAGACTTCGAAACTGTCGGTTGTAGGACATGTGCTCTTTTAACAGACACAAAGACTGATATTGGACTTTTTCCTAAAATTACAGGATACTGTTTTCCACCTCGAAGAAGAAAATTTAGTCATATGCTGTTTTTAATGATAAAAAATGTAAATAAAAAAATGACTGCCATTTCCCACTCTCCGATATACGATTTGCCAAGTGACCTGTATTATTATGAAAGAGGTGAAACTGTTAATACCTAGTTCAAATGTGCTTTTAGAGGGCGGAATATTAAAACATAATATTTTTAGTCGGAAACTCCTCTATAAAATCCTTATTTTACTATAAGGAACGTAACCAGACTGCAACCAACAGCTACTCTCCGGGCTATATGCCCCGCCGAACTCTGAATTACAAGTTACAAGCCTGGCGCGTTAAGTGTAATAATTGCATATTATTATCAAAACGCTAATACTTCGATTGCAACAAACACCAGCCGAAAGACTGATCCTACTTAAAGGAGCTCTCGTGCCAGTCGTCCCACACCACTTGCAGACTGCAGTTTCGAGCTGTTGGCTCTCTTCAGTGCAAGGTAATTTGCGACTAAAAATATTATGTTTTAATACTCCGCCCTCTAAAAGCACACTTGAACTATGCTAAGACCAGCCAGGCTGTTTATTTTTTGATTGCAACAGACACTGGACCGCTAGATGGCGCCTGCTGACTATTCTACATGTCGCTATCCCAAAAATACCGAAATGTACTAAATAGCCAAGTGATCCTAGTGTCGGTCGTCACATGCCTACCTTGCACTGACGAGAGCCAACAGCTTGAAACTGCAGTCTGCAAGTGGTGTGTGACGACTGGCACGAGTGCTCCTTTAAGTTGGATCAGTCTTTCGGCTGGTGTTTGTTGCAATCGAAGCATTAGCGTTTTGATGGTAATATGCAATTATTACACTTAACGCGCCAGGCTTGTAACTTGTAACTCAGCGCTCGGCGGGGCATATAGCCTGGAGAGTAACTGTTGGTTGCAGTCTGGTTAAGTTCCTTATCGTAAAGTAAGGATTTTATGGAGGAGTTTGCGACTAAAAATATTATGTGTTAATACCTATTTGATGCAGATATTTTAATTTTTTTTTTATCGCGGTATTTAAATTAACGTCCTGGCGGATTTTAGCATTAGCTATTCCACCACTCAACCAGGATACATACACAGAGACAATAATTATACAATGAGCGTTCCCTTCAATTCGACATTGCCGTCTGTTGCAGCTGAGACTCGAACTCAGGAGTGGTACAGTAACTAGCCGTGTTGTTTCTCACACAACCTCGTTTAGCTCACTGTCCCCCAACTCGGTAATATATGAAAAACTCCACTATGCATCTATACCCCAGCCAGGATTTGAATCCGCGACTCCTTGGCTGCAAGCCTAACATATAAGCGTCGAGCCACTGAACCGGCACAATATAAAACAATTCAATAATTATAGTAGGATGCGAATATTTCTAAGTACTTTGAAGATGGAAAAATAACATTTTTATTTGAAATATCACAAGACAAACGTACCATAATGCCAATTTAAACTGAAAATAATTAACTGTTTCAAGTAATTTGGTGAAGTTATCCCAAAATAATCACAACATATATTGGAATTGGAATATTGGAACTCTTATGATTTCAAATTAGAAACTTAGAGCCCAAGCAACACAAGATGGTTTAATAAACGTTTATTATATGAAATTATGGTTTAAATTTCGTTACCGTATATTTAATCAACGTCTATGAAAAGCATTTATTTCATAAACGATTTTTATACGCATATTATATATGATTTTATCCTAAAGTTTTTGGGGTAACACATTATATACTTTTTGGCGCGGACATTCGAACGTTGAATATACATTGCGAAAAATGTTTATTTAACCGTTTGGTGTTCCTTGGGAGGTACTAGACGTTATTTAGTGTTTAAAACAAGTCATTAACCGACTGCGCAATGCAGACATTTTTTATTAACAATTTTAATAATTGTTTTTAGCCGTTGGCGGATAATTTTAGTTTGCTCATTTGAATTTAGTAAAATCCTTGTAATTAAAGTTAAATAGAAAAGATTTTAATGAACTGCTATCAAAATGAAATGGAAAACAGTTGTTTAAAATTTAGTTTGCTGCAGTTGTCGTTTGCATTATTTTAAAAATAATTGTATGCAAAACAAAGCCATTAAACTTAATTTATCCCATTGTCAATGTTTGTAGTAGTCTAGAAAACGTAACTTTAGAATCGAACGTTAAAATTTAAGCAATTTTTTCTTATACAAGTTCTCGGTTTCAAATTTACATCGTGGTGGGTACAATATGTACATATTTAGCCGTTGATTTGGTTAATAATCAGTAGACTATTGCATAAAATTTAAACAGTTACGTCGTTAGGACAATAATTGGTGATACATGAATAGTAGGTAATTTTAATGAAGCAACCTATTATCTATTAATTAATATTGTACAGTACAGTTACAGTAATACATAATTTACTTCACAGTAGTTGTGCAATGTGCAATGCAACTTTTTATTCATTTTTAGTAGATAATCTATCTTGAACTTCTGCAAAGGAACCATTAATCTATTGAATTAATTGCCACATAATAATTTAAACATAAACAAAAACTTAAAATTCGAATAAACTGACTTTAGGCTCCATCGGGATGTGAATATTTTTTTCCACCCACCAGCTAGTAATATGAACTTAAAATCAGTCTATAATTTGTTTTTCAATAATAAGAAACATATGTGTGATGGATGTGTTTTTTTTCCACCTCACCAGTCTTTTAGCCACGATCTCTACAACGAGGCTTTTCCTAATTTGAAGCTACCAAAAAGTGAAGAGGATTTAGATTATTCTAAAACAGATTTGAATGTATCGAGGCCCTTTTTATAACTATAAAAAAAACCGCTGCTCAAGGAATCACTACTTCCACATCCAGATCTTGTATCCAACTCTTATACACACTAAATCCCAGTGTAATATTTTATTCCCTTTAATAATAGAGTGGGGGTGGTAGAGGGGGTGGCTACTGTAAACAATTTTTAGAAGCCTCTGGTTCTCGTATACATGCTAATGACCAATTTAATTTTTTATTCCCTTAAACAATAGGGTGGGGATGGCAATGGGAGTGGTGGAGGGGGTAACTAATGCCAAAATAAATTTTAGAGGCCCTTGGTTCACTTACACACACTAAATCCCAGATTAATTTTTTACCCCCTTTAATTATAAGAGGAAGGGGGTGGCAATGAGGGTGGTAGAAGAGGTGGCTAGTGTCAAAAAAATTTTAGAGTCCCTTGGTTCTCGTATACACACTAAATCCCTTTATTCCCTTTAATAATGTGGTGGGGATGGCTAAAGCCAAACAATTTTTTTGAGAAGTTTCGTTCTTATATATATTTACACTAAATCATATTTTAATTTTTTTTTACTCCCTTTCATAATAGTGACGAGGTCGTATTGGGCTTGATAGTGGGGGGGGGGGGCGGTAGCTGATTTAATTTTGTTTGCATTGATCGCACATTTTAATATGACATATGAATAAATTCCTTATTAATAGTACTAATAATATGGTTCCATTTGACAAAAATGAGTTTTGCCCCAAAAACAATTTTTGTGAATTTTATTTGCTCATAAATCACGTAATTTAGTGTTTTTAACGGGATTTCGATTTTTATAGCATTACACGGGCCATTTAGAATAAATCAGAACCATTATGGCACACTTAAAAGGAAAACTAAAAATTATATTATAAAAAAATTAATGTTTGAAATGTCACTGTTCCATCTAAAAATCAAAAGTGTCATTTCTGGCGAAACCGGAAGTTAAAAAAAATCAATTGTATGTCAAAAAATGCCGCTTATTATATATGTAGTATATCCTAAATATCAATCATGTTCGAAACTAAAGGAGAAAAGGGGGATATACCATGATCCTGTTACACCCCACGCTTTTTTACAATAAAATATTTTTAAACAATATTTTTTACTTTTTCGTTCAGTTTGCTATTAAAGCGTGTTTTTTTAGTTTTTTCAAACTATAATTTTTTTTCGCCAATCTTCTCTTTTTTATGTTGTAGTTTAATTTTTCATTGTAATGGAGAATTAAGCGGTCAACCCTCTCAGAGGTCCGATTAACCCCAGCGCCTCCGGCAAAATGTCGACAATAGATTAGTCATTTTTTTTATAAATTTTTTATTTTATCCTGATGATCCTGGTGAAGACATTAGGACAAAGTTGTCAAATTATTATCTTGTCGTCAGTCCTTAATAAGTGTGCAAAGTTTCAGTTTAATCCGATGTTTTGCAGTGGGTGAGAATCACGTTCAAAGATTCAAAAGTTACATACATGATACAAGTAAACATACAGGTGAAGCTAATATAGAGCAATTAAAAACACATACCTGGTGACCCAGAAAGTACATACCCCTCCATTTTTTCTACAGTTTTAAAAATAAAATTCTGAAATTCGGGAAATCAAATATAGGTATAAATAGCCACATTTTGACCATTCGGTGGTAAAAATATCATTTCCGGTATGGCCGGAAATTGCCACAACTTTCTTATTTTAAATAGCACCCTGTATATTTAAGTCATTTTTCTCATAAAGCTGCAATTTCTCTTACCAACGCTTTTTTCAGATTTAAAATCGGATAAAGAATTACCTTGAAAATGGCATTTATTTTCTATTTCTAGTTGGCTTTGGAATTCAGGAAAAAAATTTAAAAATTTGTAAATAGACTTTGACTTTCAATAAAAAAGTATTTTCCAACAAATTAAATGTAAAATTGGCCTATTTTATTCATTTGCTTGGATTTAGAAATGTTTTTCCCATTTTTTCCATTTCAGGGAAATTCAATTTGCCATCACTCCAATTTTCCAATAATACCCTGTATATTTTATTTTTTTATCAGATAGAATGGTAAAATGGTTTTTTCGGATTAAAAATTGAATATAAGTAAAAATAAATATTAAGCTTTTTGTAGAAGCGTTTCGAATTTTGTCCATATCTTGCAGTAAGCCATGAAAATCAGATGAAAAATTGCACACAACATCTGTCAAAACGTTATTGTTGTGTGAAATAGAGGTGTATTTATTATTTGTAAATTTATAATTAGTTTGCTTTATTCAAAATAAGATACGATTTACGATGCAATATACACGAAATGGAAAGGTAGATTTACTTTTAATTTACGGCGAATGTCCCATGCGGCCGCACGTCTATATTGTATCCCTATCGTCGTCAGCCATACCGGCAGTATTTTAAAATTCTAGAAGAGTCGTTCCGAAATGCATAAAATATTGAGTTGACAGAGGACAGATTTATAGTAAAGGAAGAAATTGACTCAAATGTATTGGCTTACACACATGTGTACCTAAATGTTTCTACAAGAGAGTTGGCAAAAGAGATAGATATTGGCCGTCAGACAGTAAGACGTATATTAAAAAACATGGTTTTAAATGCCACAAATACCAATTGCATCAAGAATTGTATGAAAACGACGGAAACAGAAGATTGATCTTTTGTAATTATTGGTTTACCCAACACTTAAACAATAGAATTTTATTTAGTGATGAATCTCGTTTTACGAATAGTGGCATATACAATAGACATAATTTACATTATTGGTCTAAAGAAAATTTACAAGAAATGTTTGAAGGTAAACATCAGGATAGATTTGGAGTGAATGTGTGGGCTGGAATATTCGGTACAAAAATTATTGGTCTAATACAATTTCTATACTGTTAGGATCACTAACCGGCGCGCGTTACTTAAGCTTTTTTTTGTAAAATGAAATAGAAAACGACGAAGACGAAGACTTCAGAAATATGTACTTCCAACAAGATGGAGACCGTCGTATAATGCTAGTTTTGTGGGAAATTACCTTAGTGCAAAGTTTGACAACCGGGTAATATCTACTAATGGAACTATTAGGTGGCCTGCTAGGTCACCAGACCTAACTCCACTTGATTTTTTTTCTTTCGGGTTATGTGAAGGACAATGTATACTCAACGCTGTCTGTAAGAATAGAAAAACTCCAAAATAAAATCTTAAATGCATTTGAATCCATAACTCCAGCCATGTTACAAAGCGTTATGAGAGAAACTATTCGAAGAGTGAACAAGTGTTCTGAAATGGATGGTCGTATTTTTGAGCACCTGTTATAAGTTTGGGTATTTATATGTGTTGTATTGTTCTAATTATAATGTTTATAAATTTTGTAAGTTGCTGTCCAAATAAGTATCATAACTTATAAATTGGTTCTGATTGTGTGAATTTTTGCTTCTTTGCTAATGATTCATCAAAATTTTTGTTATATTTAATAAAGTTTCTCTAATTACAAATAACTCATCTGTTTTTCATAGCTTACTGCAAGATATGGATACATAATTCTAAACGCTTCTGCAAAAAACTTAATATTTATTCTAATTTATATTCAATTTTTAACTGGGAAAAGCAGTCTAAAGCAATGCAATTATTACACTGAACGCACCAGGCTTGTAACTTGTAATTCAGCGCTTGGCGGGGCACATAGCCCAGAGAGTAGTTATTGGTTGCAGTCTGGTTACGTTCCTTATAGTAAAATAAGAATTTTATAGAGGAGTTTATGACTAAAAATATTATGTTTTAATATTCCGCCCTCTAAAAGCACATTTGAACTATGAACTATCACTGTCACTGAAAATTTTAGATTTAAGTCAACGTCCATGATAATGGTTGGCCCAGCTCTTAGGTGTCTTCTTACATCAACATGCTGTTGGGTACCTTAATTTTTTTTAAGTAATAAATAATAATGAATGAATATGCCGACAGGTTGTCACAGACGCCGCTGTTTTTGACAAGAATCTATGACTCAAATTAGTTTTTACGAATTACTTGACAAACTATGAATGAAAATAAGATATACTAGTACTGCTAGTTACTATGATATGCAGATTAGGATTGAATTAAACTTGTTAATGAGCCATGTGAAATACCACAAAATATTTCCCGTGCTACTAAACATTAGAGAAATTCCAAAACTGTCAAAGGTCATTTTGTCAGATGTTCTTTGTACCTCGACAACAAATTCCTGAAATTCCTTAATGCATTAAATTTTCCCCTTCTCGATTCATAAAGTTGGTGTATACTGTGTAATTGTTTTATTTATATTTCATTTTGAACTGAATATAGTTTATATAAAATTATATAATTTATTAAATAATTTTAAAATTAATATTTTCAAAATGCTGTAATAGATTGCATAAATTTTTGTATTGAAAATGTGGAAAGAAATCCAACAAAATTCTACTATAAAAGTATCACATTTTATACAACAGGAGCGCGTGCTTCTATTTATAACCAACAGTCTCTTACACTCCTAAGAATTGTCCGTGATATTTTACAATTGCAAGAGAAAAGTAAGCGCTGAGATTTCACACGGTTTCCCTTTTCTTCCATTAGACTTGAAATGCAGCGATCTGTATATTCTTTACTGTGAATATCCTTATTTCTTTCCTTGTGGCACTGATCTTATCATTCCGTTGCTTTAGAGTTAGTCCAGTCATTGAAGCTTTATACCTCAGAAATATTTTACTACGAACCGATTTACATGAAATTTTGGAATTAGGCTTATCTTACCCTTAACTTCAAAAGTGATATTGAACCGACCTCCGTTCTTACCCTGGGGGTGGTTGCCACTCCCTCGGGGATCGATAAAAGACCCAATTCTAAGCAAAAAGTGTTCTATAAAGTTTTTTCAGAAACTCAATACTTTTCAAGTTATTGGCGATTGAAAACTCTGAATTTTCCCACGTTTTTCAACGGTTTTTTGCAAATATCTCAAAAATATGCGTTTTAACGATAATTTTATAATAAACAAAATTGTAGAAGGTAAGAAAATGAACAAACTGTTTTTTTAAAGAGTGCTCTAAGTGCAATATTAAGCGAGATATTGAAGATAAAAGCTGTTTTTTTTGTCTGAACTTTAATCGATGTATTCAATGCCATCTAGCGGACAACGGATACATTTTATCCATATGACAATGCCAAACTTTTTTATAGTGCTTAAAATAATCTTTAAAATGAGCAGTGTTAAAAGTCTTTTGCACGTAAAGTGAGTGAGTCGTAATGAAAAAAAAGGGACATCTAATATTTTCTTTTTTAAATCGATGTGTTTCATAAGTGCCATTTTCACCAAAATTAAAATTAATCGTATTCCGTCTAGATTTAACTTTAATATGAAGAGGTTATTGGATTCCAGCCGTTTGGCTGCTTTGGAATGCATACTTTTCAAAAAAATCACGATTTTAAGAAAAAAAAATTTGTTCCTTTTGTTCATAATATTTCAAAAATAACGAAAGATACGTAAAAAACTGTAATGATAAAAAATGTAGGTCTTTTATTGATAAAAATTTTGTTTTGTTTTTTTTTCTGTCAGACCAAAATTGACGGAGATAGGACTGTTTAAAGAGCGCGCGGTAGCGCAATCACAGTCTCTCTCGAGCCCTTTGACCCTTCACCGTTTCAAAATGAAAGGTTTTACACTACATATCACAATGAAAAAAGTTGTAGCTCTTTCAATTACCTTTAAAATGGTTTTTTTAAACTTGAATTGAAGGAGTTATGGTCCAAAAACTAAACCTTTTTTTTTCTATTTAGTAAAATGAAAATTTCGGAACACAAAAATTTGGAGCAGAGTGAAAGTAAAGAATAATACGAACCCAATATATATATATATATATATATATATATATATATATATATATATATATGTATATCCATATATGGCATATATATATCGGAAACATACGCACGAATACATGCAAACGTTCATATATGTATATCCAATAAAATCCAATCCAATAAACACTGCATATCCACCTGCACCGCAAGATTTACTTAAAATGATTTTTTGCAACTGCAAAAAAGGTTGCGGAGCCACTTGCGGATGCTGAAGAGTTGGGCTGTTTTGCAATGTAACTTGTGGAACACGCAGTGGAAATAACTGCCAGAATAGCCCTCCAATTGACCCAGAAGAAGATCTTGATTACGACAGCAACTCCGATATTGAGTCATGAACGATTGGTGTAATAGTTTTTTTATGTATTGTAATGCTCTTATTGCAGAATTTTTTTTAATTAATTACTAATTTAATCTAGTACATTTCCAGATAACTTGAAAGTTTGTATTTTATTCAATAAAAAGTGTCTGATTACTTACTCTATAATTAAATTATTTTTAATTGTATAAACATATATTTTCAATGTTTTAATTTAGGGGTAGTTTTAAGGGTTGAAAAGCTAAACATATGATGGTCATTTTCGAGAACGTGGAACAACATTTAAATCATCTTGAGTTCATCTGTTACGGACCTCTAGCGTATGCGACCCACCATACGCTTTAGCGTTTTGTGGGCCGCATTATAACAACTGCTACACGTCCGAAACACATTTCGCTATTCTCCACGGGAGGGCGACACATTTGTGACACGCGATCAGCAGAGACAAACGGGAAGCAACCATTGTTTTTGGCGTGGTTGGTAGTAATTAGTTGTTAATTCTGTGAACCTCGGTTTTATCCAAGGCATCCTGGTGGATTTTAGAATAATCAACTCAAGAAAATTTCCTCAATCTGTTGTTGTTCCGTTTAGCGGAATATTTTGTGTTTGTGAGTAAATTTTATCTGCGGAAGCAGGATATTAAATTACACAAGCTAACCTCTTCACGCCATCTTGCCCGTTCTCTACCCACGTGTTTCGCAAATTTGCAGGCTTTCCTTTGGAAATACCGTGTCAACCTGAAAGGCGGACTCGACCCCATTTATCCGACTGTGGCTTCCAGGAGTTTTGGTGGATTGTTCCCTCATCAGTGAGGTAAATTATGTTTCATTTGTAGGTTATGTCAGAATTGCTCAATTAAGCACGCTTCACGTGTATTTCTGACTGTAAATTAAATCGTGATATCTTTAGGGTTCTACGGACGGGGCTTCTACACACGTCAGTGAGAGTTCCACGGACGGGGCATCCACACACAGTGGAAGGTACCAGGGCTGGTGAGGCTACCATCAACCTCATCCTTGGGTCCATTTCTTGTGTCCCGAAGACATCTCCGTAGGGCTACAGTTCTTCCACGTCCGGACTCGGTATCGTACCACCCTAAACAAGTGTGTTGTGTTTATGTTTATTTGTTTTACTTACCGGGGACCACCTTCAGTGGTTCGGCTGGATACTTTTGGCATTTTAACCTGTACATACTTAAAGATTTTATGCATTTATATTTATCTAAGGAGGTTCTTTAAATCTTACCTTTGTGGCAGAATTTATGACCATTTGTGAGGACATTGTAAACCGATGTGTAGCTACACGAGGCATTTTATTAACGTTGTAACTTAGTAATCGAGAATTTGCCACACCTGTGAACATCGCCAGGTTACATACTAGAGAACCTAAATCTGTAAATTGTTTAATATAGTGCATTTCATTTTTAAAGAAAGTGTCATTATTTCGTCTGCAGCCACTACATAGGGAAACCTCAATGAGTTGTTAAGTAAGTAAACTAATAATTTATCATAGTTTATGTAAGCTTGGGCTTAACGCCCTGAGATAGTCTGAGCTAGAGAAATTTTATCGTAGGCATGTACATCACTTTCCGGGTAAGTCAGTGCCTACGATATCTGCTACGCTACAATAGCCCAAGTGATTTCGTTACGTAATATCTGATAATCATTAAGATCCAACGTATCTATTTGTTTATGTACGTCAATCTCGTAGCATATCAAAAGAATTTTTTTTATACAATTTTTAATTGAGGGGTTGTTTTTAAGGGTTGAAAAGGGGTTAAAAATATGATAATTAAGGTAGAGGACGTAAAACAATATTTACTCTATATTTCAATCTTTTTAAGTCATACAAAAGTATTTTTTGAAATTTTCTTCAATTTAGGGGTCGTTTGCAGGGGTTGTAAAGTTTTTTAGGGGTTGAAAAAGGGTTAAATATGAGATAATTGTGTTAGAGAACACTTTACGATTTCACTCCTTATTATTAAATACGTTTTCTAGCGATAAAATGGCTCAATGTCAATTTTTTCATTAAGGGGTCGTTTTCACCCCTTAAAAATAAAAAACGGAGGTCGGGTCAATATCACTTTTGAAGTTAAGGGTAAGATAAGCCTAATTCCAAAATTTCATGTTAATCGGTTCGTAGTAAAATATTTCGGAGGTAGGACCCTATTTTTCGCTTCAATGACTGCACTAAGTAGCATTTACTTGACCTGGCCGTTAACAGTTGCAGTGTGCATCGAGAAGTGAAAGCGTACGGACGTACACCGAGCCATCAGAGTGCACAGTGAAGTGGAAGCCCCACAGACAGTGACGTCGATAGTGTTGAAGAGGAAGTTCACACGTCTTTTTCAAGACACCATTTTCTGTTATTAATCATAACTTTTTTCCATAATAATATAGGTATTCCCTTACAGGAAACCGACAACGACGTTACCGTGGAGGACGGTAACATGGAGTACAGAGAAGACGAAATGTCCCAGAGCGGTAGCTCCCGAGGGGGCCCCCCAACCCCAAGGGACGACAAGGAGACGATAAAACGTCTCACAGAGGAGAACAATGCTCTCAAGAAGAAAATAGACGAGCTCACCGAAAGGTTGGAGCAGATGCAGAGGGAACAGAAGTCCCAGCATGAAGAGCTTCTGCGTGCGATTCGGGGAGAATCGCAAACACGGAAAAGAAAAAATCCGCCCGCTGCCAACACGGACTCGGACGAAGAGGCCCCTAAGGCGGCAAAGAAGGTGGCTGAAGAGCCCCTCAAGTGCCCCCTCGAGTCCGAGTCACCTAGACAGAGCAGATCGGGATCCAGAGCCCCCCAGCAGGAGGCTAGCGTCCGCCAACAAGAAACCCGGAAAGAGGAGACCGAGGCCCCTCAAACAAGGACAAGAAGCCAGCGTGTACCCCCGGTAGTGCTGCGAAACAAAGAGACGTGGACAACGGTGAGCCGTCGTTTAACCGAAACCGGTATAAACTTCAACAAGGCCAAAGTTACCGGGGAGGGAATCTCCATCGAGCCCGCGACGTCCGAGGACTATCGGAGGATGACAAGGATGTTCGCAAATGAAAAGAGGGAGTACCACACGTATGCCCTGCCAGAGGAACGGCAGCTACGTGTGGTCATTCGAGGGATCCCGAGCGGCGTTACCTGCAAAGAGGTGGCAGAAGACCTCCAGGACCAAGGATTCGCACCTACCGCGGTCCAGCGAATGATGTCAAGACGGACAAAACAGGAGGTGCCCCTCATGCTTGTCCTACTCCCACAGGACCAGGACAAGATACTCCAAGTAACGAGGTTCTGTTCTCTAGTTGTAAGGACTGAGAGACAGCGAGCCAAGGTAGCGGCATCCCAATGCCACCGCTGCCAGCGTTTCGGCCACGGCCAATCCAGGTGCACCGCGCAGCCGAAATGCGTGAAGTGCGGCGAGGCACACCGGACGACGGAGTGCAAAAAGAAGGCAGACGAACCGGCCAAGTGCGCGAACTGCCAGGGGGCCCACCCGGCCAGCTACAGGGGGTGTCCAAAGTACCCCAAACAATCAGCCAGCGCCACCCAAAGGCCGGTACAGAGGCCAACGATGACCTCAACACAGAAGGGCGGCGTAGCGCCAGGCACAAGCTACGCCAGAGTAGCCCAGGGCAAGGCAGGACAGAACACCGTCCCTGCCGCAAAACAACAAGCATCGCCAGAGGCCAAAAACCTCACAGCGGTGCTCGCACAGATGCAACAAATGTGCTCAGCGATGAGCGCATTTTTTGCACAAATGCCAAATTTAACTAATCTGTAATGCCTTTACAGGTTAAACCGGAAGTCCTGCAGATGGCGGCCTGGAATGTCAATGGCCTGCGAGAAAGGAGACTTGAAGTCGAAGAGCTCCTGACCAGGTACGACATAGACGTCATGGCACTGCAGGAAACCAAGATGACCCCGGCCAAGGAGATCAACTTCCCAGGATACCACACCTACAGGATGGACTGGGTAAACAACCCTCAGCGACCCGCGAGAGGAGTGGCCCTATTGGTGAAGAAAACCATAGCCCACCATCCGACAGTACTGCCTGAGCTAGAAAACATGAATGCCACCGCCGTAGTAGTGTCCACAGCGCGAAATGGCGACATACAAGTGGTCTCATGCTACCAGCCACCCCGCAGCAGGCTTACCGAGGGGGATCTGGACGCAATCTTGCCTGCCAGGACACAGGTCGTCGCAATTGGCGATTTCAACGCCAAATCCCAGGAATGGAACAGCGGCATAACCAACACTCGAGGACGAGAGCTGCTGAGGTTCCTGGGACAGCACGCCGGCGAACTGATGGTGGTAGGACCGGACCAGCCCACCTTCGACAACGGCAGACACAGGCCAGACGTACTGGATATCGCGATCCTAAAGGAGATGACCTTCGAGGCAGAGATCACCACCAGAACGGAGGGATCTACCGAGCACAACCCGATCTTCCTAACCCTAGGAGGACAGGCGAGTGAGGACAACGCCACCTTCACGAAGAGACGAACGGACTGGGAATCGTACCGGCAGCACCTGCAGCAGTACATCGCACAAATTCCCAGGCTAGAAACCGTGGAGGACGTTGAGAGGGCCATCATTACCCTAGAGGAGCAGATCCTGGAAGCGATAAGGGCCAGCACGACGGAAATAGAAGTAAGAAGGCACCCAGCACCGATGGCAAACCTCCCAGAGGTCACCAGGCAGCTGATAAGGGACAGAAGGAGCGCCAAGAGACGGGCTCAGAGGACCAGGCTCCCCGCCGACAGAAGGGAGTACAATGTCCTCAGCCGAAGAGTGAAAGCCGCCCTCCAGGAACACCGTCAGGAGGGGTGGCAACGCCACCTTGAGTCACTGGATCCACAGGACAGAAGCATGTGGAACACACAACGTGCCCTGCGAAACCGAAGGAAGCCTATGCGCCCGATTCACGGAGAGCGAGGGATCGTCTACACTAACCAGGAAAAAGCCGAGGCGATCGCCGACAGCTTAGAACTGCAATGCAGAGAGAACGAGCTCGATGACGAGGACGAGGACTGGGTGGACGACGTCGAACGCAAAGTACGAAGGATCCGCCGCCTGCCAGATGACGACCACATCCGTCCGACTACCCCCGAGGAAGTCAAGGAAATCCTGAGGAGCCTAAAGCCGAGAAAAGCTCCGGGATGTGACAAGATAGGAAACATCGCTCTCAAAAAGCTGCCCAGGAAAGGAGTAGCGGCGCTAGTCAACATCGTAAACGCGATGTTAAGGTTACGGCACTTTCCAGCCAGGTGGAAAAAGGCCGACGTTATTATGATCCCTAAACCAGGGAAAGAACTAATTTTCCCGTCTTCTTACAGGCCCATCAGCCTCGTCCCAGCCATGAGCAAGGTTGCAGAACGGGTCATCTTGAAGAGGCTAACAGAGAAGACAGAAGAGCTGAACATCATCCCGGATGAACAGTTCGCATACCGAACAGGACATTCCACGGAACTCCAAGTGCTTCGCCTCACCGAGGAGATCACCAAGGGGTTCAACCAGCGTCAAGTCACCGCGGCGCTGTTCCTAGACGTCGCCAAAGCATTCGACACGGTCTGGCACGACGGTCTCTTAGCTAAAATGATGAGTATGGGTTACCCCATCGAACTCGTCAAACTAGTGAGATCCTACCTACACTGCAGACAGCTAAGGGTGAAAATCTCGGACCAACTCTCCACCTACAGGACCGTGGAGGCGGGAGTTCCACAGGGATCGGTGCTGTCACCGCACCTGTTCGCCATCTATACCTCGGACCTCCCCCGGACCGACCATACAGCCCTAGCCCTGTATGCAGACGACACCGCCCTGATTGCCAGATCCTGGAAGGCCAGAGACGCAACCAGAAAACTCCAGGAAGCGGCCACACTCCTGGAAGAATGGTGCACGAAGTGGAAAGTCGCAGTCAACGCCGACAAGAGCCAAGCCATCCTCTTCAGACGAGTGCGGAAAGAAATTCCCACAGGACACGTCTCCATGAACGGCGAGGACATCCAATGGCACGACACCGTCAAATACCTTGGCGTGGTCATGGACAGAAGCCTAACATGGAGACAAAACACGGACGCCATCACAGCCAAGGCCCGACGTACGAGAGCCCTCATCTACCCAATGACGGGAAATGGGAGCCGACTTAACTTGAGGAACAAGCTCACGCTTATCAAGACCCTCATCAGGCCGCAGCTGACGTACGCCTCGGTAGCGTGGGGCTACCAGGCGAAGTCCTACATGAAGAGAATCCAGGCAGTGGAGAACATCGCCCTCAGGACGGTAGTTGACGCCCCATGGTACGTGAGAACCGCAGACATCGTCAGAGACCTGGAGTACACCACGGTCACTGAAGTCATCCGGGAACGAGCGAAGAAGCTGTACGCCCAAGCCGAGGAGCATGGGAACCCGCTGATCAGACAGGCCACTGATTACGACCCCGCCGACGCCCCGAGGCACAAGCGACCGAGGGTTCAGCTACTGGACAACGGGTAAGTATAACCTTTGTTTCCCGCTAACAGATCTGTTTCAGATACGCCAGGACGGACCACCACTACCAGAGACATGACGTTTTCAACCCTAACCCAACCTCCTTGCGGGCGTCGGACAACATACCGTCCGACGCCCGTTGTCCTACCTGCTCCGTGGAGACCGAAAGTGCTAAAAGAAGCACTTAGGTCTCCACACTCCCGAGCTACACAGCTCATCCTTACCTTTCCGACGATCCGGGGTAGGATATCAATTGATGTCCTACGTACCGGCAGTCAGTCCCAGCCAAAACTTCCTAAACCCAACTCGACCGATGACTACCCCCGGGGGCGACAAGCTGGCGAAGAAAGAAAACATCAAGACAAGAAGAGCGCCAGAAGAGACCTCAGCCAGCGAGGTTCAACAGCCAGGACCAGGGGAGGTCCGCAGAAAATACCACGACACATCTCACATTTGTGAGCTGGGTCTGGTAGAAGTACGCGGGCCCACCTATCACGAAGGCCGGTCCAGGTCTACAGAGATAATCTAGGTGCAAAGAGTAATAGTCCTACTCGGCCCTAGTTATCGAGACCGACATCCAGCCAATGGATATTGGCGCGTTAACAGTATATTTTATTTCTGGTTTTAAAATTTTAAAATTACGTACGTTAACTAAAATATTTTTAACCAACAGTTTCAGTTTCATTTATTATTAACTTTTATAAAATACAAAAATATATTACAAATATAATAGCGGAAAAATAAATAACAAAAAGTAAATCGAAATAAACACTAATCGAATGGGGTATAACAAATAAGAAGTTATCTGACAGATATTGAACCAAGATGTGTCAAATAAGAGCTCTTAAGGTCAATTTGGTATATATTCAGTATTGTTCAGAAATTTGATACATAAGCAAATAAATAATCTATATTAAAAATAACAAGGCTATAATATGTGAAAACCTGCGCCTAAAGTATTAACTATGGTTACTGTTCGCTTGATGATAAAATAACACAGAAGTGTTGATGTCCATCTTTTCATTTATTATTAATGGTCCTTGTGCCAAAGAAAATATTAATATAAAATAAAATAAATTGTTGTATATAATATTTTATACGCAAATAAGCTTCTTTAATGTATTATTTTATGAATTAGTACTCCTGAGTTTGACTTCTTTGGACAATATTGTTTTTAATTTACCAAAATTCGATTGCTGTAAGGAAATTACTTCCGAATTAAAGAACATAGGATAAATCAATTTACCTACGGTGTCTTGATTTATTCATGCCTTTAATTCACGAATTATTTCCATTCCAATCAGATTTTCATCCAAAAACAGTGTTGCCTGGTAAAAAGTAAACCTCTTGTGTATTTGCCCCTAAATAAACCGAATTCATCAGTGATTAAGCCAAATCTGGCTTTTAGATGTACTTTATTTTTTTAATTTGCCCTCGGTAATACCCGAGTTCAAACAAAGCGTATTTAGTAAATAGCATTTATCAATTTTGACAATAATTTTATAAAATAGAGGTGTAATCCTATAAAAGCTGTACTTATTTACGTCACAGACCGTCAGATTTGACAATCGCAGTAATGAAGTATGATCGTTTAACTTAAAAAAATCCCAGCAACCAATCTGCTTGCTTATATTAACCCTATCAAAACTACTCATTTAATAGTTTTTTGAGTATTAAGTGATGTGTTTCCTACTGGTTGAGATTTATCTTGGAGAAGAAACATAGTGGGTTCGGGTGCAGCAGAGAACTAACTTCTTAACAATAACTAATTCAGTTCTTGAAAAAATCTTTTAACTATCTGTAACTCCTTTTTACCGCTTTGCACACTTGTCGGTTCCGTAACCTCTTGGCCTGCCCGCGAGCCACCTGCACCAAGTTCACTCCCTACTACTTACTAGCTTAGCACAAATAATAATTCTACTAGCATCATATTACATGGTGGGTTTGGGTATAACAATAGTTAGTAGACGTTTAATGATAGAACCTCGAGGCAGGAGCAGGGGCCGGTTCGGTTCATGTTCAGTTAGATTGGTGGGGTAATTAGCGTAGTGGGGCGGACGTAAGCAGAGATAATGGAGATCAAGATCAAGGAATCAAGGGAGTCAAGGTCAAGGAATCAAGGGGTCAGGGGTTTGATAATAATAGATATTTTTGTTGTAATTACTTTCCAGACATCACTTAGCCCACTGAGGAAACAGGTGCGAAAACGCTCCACCGCTATATTACCATTATTTACTTGAGATTGATGCTCTGTATCTTGAAAACTGTTGGTGTGGCGGAAAAATACATAGAACATATTTGTTAATTTTTTCTTTCATAGGAACAATAGGAACGGAGAAACTCAGGGTTATGATCAGGGTGGTACGTTTTACTATTCATCCAAATTTCGTCTCTTTACGACCTTTTATGTGGTAAAACTATACATTGCTTAAATTATGAGCTGAAAACTATATATTTTGCATTAATCTAAAGCCATATCAATTATGGAATACTAGGGAGGGGTGAATGACAATTATCTACATGCACTCATTGTTGTACAAGAGTGGTGCCTAATAAGTATTTTTTTTTAAATTACCTCCCAACTAGCACCAAAGTGACAGTAACCGAGATGGAAACCTCGCATGAGTAATTATTACGTAATTGCGAATACATTTACGATTTTGATGTAAAAATAACTTTATTAGACAAGTCTACAGTCCCTGTCTAGTAATTTCTACCACTAATGATTACTTTAATAGTTATGCAACTTCTACGTAGCTTTCGTAGTATATGGGAACGTGGTAGTTACCAGTGGGACGACTTTCGGGTTTTCAGAACTTGAAGGTGGTAAACGATAGTAGCAGCGACTAACTCGTGCCACTGAAATGTGACTTCAAAGTTGCAATCAGTTTCAAGTAGCTTTAATAGTTGCCGCGACGTTCTGGGAACCTTCACTGTTCCTTTAAAGTAGTGGAACTTGTAAGTAATATTCATAGGTGTTAATGCCATTACTGCTACTTATAGAACTATAAAGTGCAAGTCACCTCTGAAATTTATCATGAAATAAATTTAACCATCTAGTTCCCAATGTTGACCATAGATAAAGTTAAAGCAACAAACCTATTCTTTCTATATATATATATATATATATATATATCAGTCGCAGGCTCATCTATAAAATCCTTATTTTACTATTATATAGAAGTGTTGTTGTATTCCGGGTGCTCTCCCGCGTCGACGGTCGCCTCCTACAAGAGTCACGGTTGTCTAAACGACGTTTCGGCAGAATCTCATCTGCCATCTTCAGGTTCTCACTGAAAGCTGTCTACTGCTGCTCCTCGTTGCTCGAACTGATCGCAGCTTTCAGTGAGAACATGAAGATGGCAGATAAAATTCTGCTGAAACGTCGTTTAGGCAACCGTGACTCCTGGAGGAGTCGACCATCGACGCGGGAGAGCACCCAGAAGTACAAAGTGTACAAAGAAGAAATATCAAATTAGGACAGTGTGGAGTGAGTGATTCACAAAAGTGATGGAGCATATTTATAAAGACAAACTTAGATACAATATCTACCGATATTCCACGACTTTTTATTAAAAATTAAAAGTCGTAGAGACAAATGACAGCAGTATTGTCTCATTCTATCATCACACAAATTTCACTATTGGAATAAGTAAGAACGTGGTATCATTCTCATAGAATAACCCACTGCTCTCTTGATCATCTATTGCGTATATTAAAAGCAAATGGTATGAACTTACCAATTGATAGTAGAACATTATTGAAAACATAACAAAATCCAATGCAACAAAATTTAATATTTCAGCACATTTTTATTACCAAAGTGCTTACAAATACCTTTTCTTCTAGATTATCTATCACGGTAATAAATGTATATGGCCGCATACACAGATTAAATAATTAAAGATACATATGCCACATACAACCATACAAGTAAATTGCGAGAGTTGACAGGGTTTTCAATGTGAAGTTAGGTAAATAATAAATAGTTAAAATTAGGAGCGCCTTCAGTTTAGGCTTCAACGTACGGCTAACACGTACCAAGGACGTACCGACGTTCCGAATCAACATTTTGAGGTAATTTGTGGTAGTCACGATTTTGCTACGACTTTAAAGTAGTGCTACAGTCCCATTCGCAGATTTGTGTTAATAACAACTTTAAAATTACATATTTACAGTTTTTGTCACTATCGCCAAGTAGCGATTACTTTCAAGTAGCATTTCTTGGCGAAAACGACCTTAAAGTGACATTTTCTGTAATACGCCATTTTGTTGGCCAAAACTTTCGACTTCATTATTATAACACATGAGCCATAATTTCACAATTGACTAAAAAATTAAATTTATCGCCATTTCTGCACCAAAGATAACAAATGAATACATAAAAATTTGTTTTAAATTCCGAAGAACGATAAAAAAATAGGTTGCGGCATCTATTGTGTCATATTCTCGCATGACATTACATATTTTAAAGACGATGTATTCATTAAGAAATGCAAATTTTAAAGGCGCGTGTTTAGATTCGGACGCTTTATCATTATATATGTCAGTAAAATTGCATTCGTTTTAATTGTGACCCTTAGAACATTGGAAAATAGCACAAGTTTTGTTATCTTGCCCTTCTGATATTCTATTCAGTTTCTGAGTTAGGGAAATTAACAAGAACAAGAATCATATGTAAGAACGAACCATAAATATAATAAAATCGGTTGCAAGTCAAAGCAGGAGCATCATCGATTTGAAAGAATGGGGAGTGGTAAAGTTTTCGGAAAGTTGTGGCGTCTACGCCACGACGTCGCCGTTCCATTGCTACTTTCCCGCGACTAATTGTGCTAGTTGGGCTTTCCAACTAATTTACTGTTCAAAGAAGCCAATCTTTTAGATACTCGTCAGCTATTTGTAGTAGCTGCTGTGTGTGTTGAAATATATGAAAGTCCAAGTGCACTGCTACCCCAAGATCATGATTACCATAGTCGTGCAAAGAATTCTGGTATACCTAAAAATATATAATGACTGAAAACTTTAGGATAAAAATGTCAAAAATATATTCAATATTGTTAGATGGCTTAAGAAATAATATATCATACTGCTCTTTTCAAATCCTTCTGAAAAAATTCATCTTAGATCTTTTTAAGAGAGGTTAATCTTATTATTTAACCACAGAGTATGCGTATTTTTTTATACTAATAGCAAAAAAGTGGGTGACGTTATTAAAGGCAAGGCACAACAACACAAATGTGATGATAATAGAGTTTCAACAAGGCATTTCCAATTTAATATAAAATATATGAAAATTGTATTTACAAAAACGTTTCATTTTCCAACAGGTATTACTTAATATATTTCAATTGCATACGAACTAATAGAAATTGTTATTCATTTTATATTGTAACACGTAACACTGAAAATATAGTAATAATTATTATTGTTATACTAATGTGACACGTATTTCCATAAATTAATAAGAGGTACCTGAAGCAGTAATTGTTATTTCCCAATAATTAATTATTGTTAACGCCAATATAGTCCATTTCACATTGAAGATCAATAATAATTGGAATCTGTAATGTTGACGAGGTTAGCAGCGACCACAGCGGCCATTTGCCTTCTGTCAGCAACAATGATAACCACAACCATAGGGCAACTATATCCGTTCACCAACTTTCAACTTCATAACAAAATAACCTGTTTGTTAAAGTATTTTTTACCGCAATCGAAACACTCCAAACCAAATATCCACATTGCTGTTTGCGCTTACCACCAATTTACATAGCGCCGCCAACTTGCACTTTAAAATTTATACCGGCCTTCTCTTTGTAGGCACATGATTATATTATGCTCGACTACTGCTCCCTTATTAAAATAAAGGGTGGATTCATTACCTCGTCTCTATGCTTCTGGAATATCTACACAACTGCCGGCGGTTTATTTTAGGAAGGGTTTGAAATGTTAAATAACTATAATGTGGAAGCTTTTCATTTTGAATGAGTTATCCTAAGATGTGCCTGAAATAATAGTTGCAAATTCCGTTATAAACGTATGTAAATATCGCTTAGAACTTTGATGTAGTTTCTGGGTTTACTTGCTACGTTAGCCGGTACTATTTTTTTATACAGTTATCTGATTATCAGTTTAAAATAAACTGAATCAGTGTAGACCATAAGCCCATGCTAAATTTTTAGGGAGTCATATAATATCGTTTGAAAAGGTATAATTTCTGTAGTCCTACAGAAATAAATCACTTTGAGCCCTATGCCGCACATTTTAGGTAGGACATGGGAAAGCCGCACAAAAGTGAAAATCGTAACCCGCGGGGGTTGCATTTTCTCAAACGATCCTGTACGGCTTATGTTTATTTGGACTGTATTTATATATGTGAGTCTTACCATGCCGTACATTTTAGTTGGTACATGTGTTTGGAAAATTGAATTTTCCGTCCAAGAGTGAGCTTTCCTGAATAAAAAATTATTGTAAGATTTTATTACATTCGAGCAATACTTCATATTGCAATTATTCGAAACCAATTATTCAAAATTAATGAATCTGAAACGCAAAAGTACTTTACGGAAATTTTCCCCTATATTATGTCGAAATAGTGCGAAAATAAACTATACTTCATAAAAATTAAAATTTATCAAAAGATGAAATACAAAAGCTGAATTCCAAAACTGACAGTGGAGATTCGGATAGTGAAAATTAGGAATACTTCAATAACGCAATCAATTAGCGTCATAGTATTCTTTCGAAAATTTTGTTACACTTTTTAGTACCTTCCGTACAAATTAAATTTATAAATATTTGCAATTTATTTACTTTTTTCTAATCATTTACAAATTACAAGATAGTCTTTTAAAAATAAAGTAAAGATATCATAAATTTTTCAAAATAAAATATAGCGCAAGTATAGAAAATTGTGTTCTTTTGTTATAACTACTTATTTATTTATTTAATTTATTTAACGGGATACCCCAAAAATACAAACATACAAAATAAGCAACATCAAAAAAAAAGCAACAAAATAGACATTACTTTTTAATTTCTCCAATATCTCTGTAATTCTTATGTACAACCAATTAATATTAATAGACGAAAAACTGTAATCTACAGGATTAACTGAAGCACTATCTAAAGGGTGAAGAGAAGTGTTTTGCAAATAAATTTGAAATTGCTTCTCTATCAGACGCTATTTCATCATAATAGTACATTGACTTAGGAATATCATCTTCATTATATCTTGTACGTATATAATCCCAGAAGACTCTTGGATCAGATATAGTACTATTTTCAACCTTACTAATATAATTTCTGTAGCAAGTTTCAGATTGTTCCTTGCACAAAGCCCTTAATTGACTAAAAATTATCCTCACCCCCTCACACCCCTATTAATAATAAACACCACCACATAAATTAGACAACCCCCAATTCCAGAAGCCAGGGCTTGTGCGGAAGGGGGTTACACATTGAAAAAACGCGGACATACAACCATTTCCTCCGACAGTGCCAGTGCCGGAGCCAGGATTCGAACCCGGTGGTGCGATGTCCGTGTGATTAACCGCGATTGCCACCTCGCGCCATAACCCACTCGGCTATCGACCAGACCAATATTAATATTAAACATTAAGAAACTAGTATGTCTCGATTCCAACTCTCGAATTAACTATAAAAATATATAAAATATAGTATTTACTGGACAACGAAAGAAAACGCGCTTCTTTATTATCTGGAGAGCAGCAATATTAGTGGATTAAGGTAGAATTGAATATCTTCAATTGGCATTCCAACAGCCGGCCGGCTCGTTTCGTATTTATTTCAAATATTTGTAACGAGTCGGTGTGTTTCATTCAAATGTAAACCAAGAATGATATAAATGAAATATCCTTTTAAACTCTGTTACTCAAAAAATAAATAAAGCTATTTTAATTGCTAATTAATTACATGAATAACGTAATCTAGTGTCTAAAATCCGAACAATGAAAATGTACGGCATGGACACATTTGTATTCTTTTATACTCAAGGAAAGGTAAAACAATGTAAAGTTGAAAATCTATTCATTGTATTTAAAAATAGAAGATTTTTTAATTTGCATAATTTTTAAAAAAATTCGCTTGTCTTGCAATTCTCTAATTTTATTATTGTCCATTATTTTTTTGCACGGCTACTAAATAAAATAAAAATTCTAACCTATATTAATCCAAAAAATAAATAGCCATACAATATCAAATAAACTTACCCTAGAAAATGTGAATTTTTCCCTTTCTCGGGGGTGATTTTTTTTATTTACGTCGATAATACCCATTCTTTTTAGACGGGTCATTTTTTTAAAGATTTTAAGTGTCGTATAATGTTTTGGAATTGATGCCGTACAGGATCAAATTACCACCCTTAATAGAGGTCTGGGAGGGGTTTGGAGTTGATCTCGTGTTTGCCACCCCATGGTCCAACTGATTTGTGCGGCATAGCAAAAAAGTTAATCCTTGTTAATATAAAAATCGAATTTCATAAAAGCCGTACGGTATCGTATCACCTTAGTACATATAGGTCACTTTTCGGAAAATGAAAATTATTCCTGTACTTCTGTCGCATTATTTTTGTACGGCATTCTCTTTTTAAGAGTCACAGATATAAATACAGTCCAAATAAACATAAGCCGTACAGGATCGTTTGAAAAAATTCAACCCCCGTGGGTTACGATTTTCACTTTTCCGCGACTTTCCCATGTCCCATCTAAAATGTACGGCATAGGGCTTAAAGTGATTTATTTCTGTAGGGCTACAAAAATTATACCTTTTCAAGCGACATCATATGACCACCTAAAAATTTAGCATGGGCTTGTGGTCTATTACTGAGAAATAAAAATTGAAAATCGTAACAGTTGAAGCGTTTGTAACTGCATTGGAATAATATTGAAAAATGTACAGTCAGTAAAATTTAAAAAGAACGAAATAAAAAGATAACATTGGATAACATCAGGGTTGATCAAGTATATTAACAAAGAGAATAAGTAATATACAGATGTACAAAAATAAGGGTAATTTAAATATCCTCAATGTATCTGGCAAAACATTAAAATAACTAATAAAGCAAATTAAAATAAGTTATTTTAAAAATCACTTATTGTTATTAACCAGTTGCTTTAGAGATTGTCTATATTCCTAGGCAATTTTAGACTCGAAAGTTTAAGACTTTAAAGCCTTTAAGGCTGCCCGTCTATCTGAAAGCACATAGATGCCCTTCGATTGTCTTTGTTTAGGCATTCCTGCACTCACAGATCTATAACGTAAATTTCTGCCTAGAAGATGGTTGAGGTGTTGTGACGGGTTCTGGATAACCCGCAATTTGGCCCCACTGCTCCCACACCTGCCGCTTCATCCATCTTAAATCCATCTGTGTACCAGATGAGTGACCCTTTCTCCACCCGCAGTGCTTCGATCTTGCTCGTTATCCGGCTAAATCAGCACACCAAAGGGACAGTCCTGCTTGATTGCCATTGAGATAATGGGTTTGGTCATGGACTCAAAATGGATAAGCTCCAAGTTCTTTAAGTGACCAACTAGATTGCTTGATTTGAATTTAAGTCTTAGGATACTAAGTGCTGCCTCATTGCAGGAGAAGTAGGTCGAGCATTGCCTCCATAGCTGCAATGCTCCTGTAGTCCCTAACGGCAAGGCGTTGCAATTTCTGCAACTTTCCTTGTGATACTTTTTCTTCTGTCTGTGTGTCCTTCAGACACTCAAATTCATAAAAGACCAAAATTTTTCACAAATAATTATGAGAAAATTCATATAACATCGATAATTCACAAATAGTCTAAATTTATCAGCACAATCGTTCAAACATCCAAATTAACCGATTTATAGCCAAAACATTACAAAGGACTACTCTTAAAAACACAGCCCCCTCATTATCACGATTCATGTCAAAACCATTATTCAAACCCCAAGTCAGAATATTTTAATTCAGTTCCATAAATTTTCTATAAACTATTTTTCTCTTCAAATCAACTTTTAATTCAATCTTCCATTCACATTCCCAACATGCCAGCATCACATTTATCGACACTTCTTTCCCGACATGCTGACTACATCAATATCAAAACTTATTTCTAATCCACGTGTTTCGTACCAGTTGCCAGCATCGCGTTGCTAACTTCATCACAGTCCTCAAAACTTACTTCCACTTCGTTTCAACGCCGGCGATAAATTACGACTTTTAAAACTACTTTACTGGACCGGTTCACTACTTCCTTGGCCGCAACCAAGTAAAAAAGGGTTTTTAAAATCAATTATATTCTGCCATCGCTCACAAAGTCTACAAGTTAATTATCTCAGACAATAAAATTTAACTAAATCAAATGAAATAAAAATCTCAGTTAAGTCGAAATTTCAAGTGTCGAAACGTTAAAATACTATAACTAGTATAAAACAATTTTAATTTAAGTTAAATAGAATAATCAATTCTGTTCATTACTCTTATATTTTAAATTTTCGTTTAAAACAAGGTGTTCTCATTTCAAGAAGTTTAAAACAAAGTGCCAGTCGAACTCTAATAATAAAATACAAGTGTACTGCAGCTCTGAAGCATATGCAGGGCGAAACATTTGGCCCGTGCCAACTTTTTTAAGTACACGAACGACCTCAGGAGTCTCAACTCAAGCTCTCCACCCCAATTTTTTTTATTTTTTCTACCACACGAGGCTTGTGCGCATTCATGCGTAGATCACTATGAGTCTGACAACCGAAATATAGGATAAATGTGTTATTTTCGACTAAAGACCCCAGGTCTTTCCAAATAGCCTACGGCACGTCAAATAGCTGCTGTTGCTTTTGTTAGTGATTTACCAAATACAAGTTCCAGTTTTTTATTCAGGATTACACCTAGATACGTAACCTAACTGGAAAAGTTCAGCGCTGCTCCATTCAATGTAAAAAAAGTTTTCAAATTTAGTTTTCACCTTTTGGTGAATAGTACAATCATTGTTTTGCTCAGATTCACACTAAGTCACTCTGACGAACGCCATTTATATATTACATTTAAGGCAATTTGCATAGGGTTTGAGATCATAACCTCATATCTACCCTTCACAGTCACGACCAGGTCATCAGCATAGCCCTGAACGTTGAGGCCAGAGTTATTTAATTTATGGAGAAGATCATCAACAAACACTGACCACAGCAAGGTTGATATAACTCCGCCTTGTACTTACTGCGGTCGCCGTGACTGACTTATCCCCCCATATTTGTGGTAATTATTCTGCGTATTAGCACAGATTCATACAATCCATTGGTACAATTTCATTGTTGGTGGCGGTATTCCCCTTTTTTTCCGTGGTTCTTTGTATGGATCAGTAGGAAGTGCTGTCATAAGTACCCTCTGTATCTACGAAAGCACACATAGCCACTCCCATTGCAATAAATGCATTTGCAGTGCTTTTGACCAGGCCGTGTAGATTGTCGATTTGCCAGGTTGATAGGCAAATTGTTTTGAGCAGCAGTGTAAGGATTTTGGTTCTCATATTTTGATTTAGTATTTTATCCATTGTTCTCCAAATGAAACTAAGCTAATGGACCGATATGATTTAGGCTGGTCTGGTGGACGCTTGTCTATTTTTGGAATATTTTGACTTTCCTTCAGTGTAATTTGCTATGAATCTGTTTTTCAGGTATGCGTCCTCAATTCCATATTGAAGCAGGGCAGGATAAGTGCCATCTCTGGCATTAAAGGGCTTAAAGCCCATTTACTTCTGTTTGAGGTGAATATTTTTCCAGCTAAATTTTTTCCTTCTCTGGTAGAACGATATGCACTCTCATCCAGATAGGTCTGTGAAAATTTACCTTCAGCCTGAAAACTGCGTACCTAAAAGTACTTTTATATTTCCTTGCTAACTCTCTGCGTATTCACGATTGGGCTTCTTGAGTAGCCCTATTCCATTTAAGTGGTCTCTTGTAAGGACTTTTTGCAGATAGACAGCTGGGGCTAATTCATATGTCCCTTCACAGAACTGTATCCATGATCTTCTTTTTTACCTTCCCAATTCTTTGTTATACATCGTGAGGTTTTTTTTATAGTCCGCCCAGTTTCTAGGGTTTTTGACTTTATTAAATCTTCTCCTAATCTCAACCCTGAGGCGTTAAGGTTCTTATTCCACCAGGGCACTTCTCTTTGAACTGCCTTTTGTTTAATGGAAGAACTTTTCTCATAACACGAAGTCATGACGTTTTCTAGACGTAATTGTCAATAACCATAAAGAATTGTGAAACGTATAAATGAAATAACTAACGTAAACAATTAAAAATAAAATAAGATTTTAAAGACAATCAAATCTGGTCAAAACACTATTTCAAATAAATTGATAGGAATATGAATGAATTTAATACCTATTTCAACCAAACAGGGCACAAGTTAGTAAACAAATTATCAAAAAATTAAACAATGCAAACACTCCAAAAATAAGAAATATAATGAGTAATTCAACGTTTTTTGAGAGCAGAGTAATAGAGGGAATTAATAAATTGCGTAAAAAGAAAACCCCAGGCTTTGATGAATATTACTCCTGGAATATTTAAAAAGTAACGATAATATAATACAACCGCTGATTTACATAATAAATGCATTGTTTGCACAAAAAAGTCCTTGGATTTTCAAGGTAGTGACCATAAAATTTTAATATAGATCCAGTGGTAAGAAACATCCTGATAATCATCGTCCAATTTATCTACTCTCAAGTCTTGCGGAAATATATTTAAAAACTCTTAGATACAAGATTAATGTAGGTATTTCCTAAATCAAATGAACAATATTGATTCTGGGAGGCAAGGTCAACGTAAGATGCAATTGCCGACTTAACACTTTTATACAATTCTTTAACAAAATATGTACGTTCGTTGAACTAGCAATATATTTCAACATAGCAAGTCTTCCGGATTTATTAGCTACTCTAAATGATCTTGGAATTCGCAGTCTTGTAAATCCATTTTCGTCAAATTACTTCTATGGAAGAGAAGACCTCACTGCGTACAAATTGGAAAAAAATTATAATAACATTGAAACAGATGTGTGTTTAAATGTGTATAAGTAAATGGATTGTTTGTTATACCTATCAGCTAAAAAAGCTAAAAAATAAAGTTTTATGTACGATACTGGAAGTTATGATTTTTTTTAATAGCAAGTTATTAACAATCGTCCCCACATTTTGCCTGCACTAGTCGGGGACTACCAAAATTAGATTCTTCTTTCGTAAAGGAAGGTGCATCTGAATAAAATTAAAAACAGAACTATTAAATGCTTAGGTATTATTATAATATTATATTATTAATCCATTATTATGGATTGTGATAAGATGAACACACTATAGTGTCTGTTAAGAAAATTTACTGCTTGGTTTCAAAATTTATATATCTAAAATTTTATGTACTGCACAAAAATGGACACCTATAAAGTTATTTAACCAAGACCTTCATGTATTCTTATGAGGAACTGTATGATGTGTATTTGATATCTAAAACAAATTTTGTCAATCTTTGTCGGTACTTTGTTACGAAAACAGGAGATATCTGAAATTTATTGACCACTTCCAACTCCCTGCCGAAAATGATATGACTGAACTAAATCATTTAAATTATTTGGAAACGGAGTTAAACATTGGATATTCGAGAAACGAATTGAAATATATTTGATTCTAGATCCTGAAAATACTTATGCATTTTATAATTAAATCAATCAGAATAAATATTTTTTATTTTGATTTTGATTTTGAAATTTCCAATTGGCAGGGTCATCGACAGTAATTATTACCTAATAATTAATATACCTAGATCAAAGTATACATTCCACAATACACATGAGAGACAACAAGATAACCTTACGACATACACTTCGACTAATACGTCAAAGACTTCTTATATATAATGAAAAAGGGATATAACACTGACTAAACACGGAAAACTATCCTTTTCCCCTCCACCTTCGGTAACACCAGCTCCTCAAGCAGCTATCAACTTAATATTGGGCTAAGACTAAACATTGAGTACGAAATTATTTTCTTTTTATGAATAATTCACTAAAATTAATGTTTTATCATTTTACCTACATACGTCATAGTTAGTTACTTTGATGCACTACAATATCACCATAAATAATAATTACCAGTTGCTTCGAGAGGAACAATAAAAGCCAACGTACTGTATTGTTTTACGGCATGTTTCAATAACAAAGATAAACAAATGTATACATACCGGTCGCTCAGGCTACAACATCGGTCATTACGAGTTGTTTCTCGTGTAACTTATGGTTAGTTAGGCATACAGTAACAATAAAGCGTTATAGAACTACATGTATTGTATATTATCGAGTGAATACTACTATTGTGAAATTCCAAAATCAGTTATCGGTGTCCTTCCTTGAAAATGATAAACCGTAAGTAATCCAAATATTCCTTATCCATAGATCGTACCTTTTCTTACATAGTTGTAGTGTAGTTGTATTCAGGGACGCATATTTTGTTAAGCATCAAACTCGGATAAATAGATTAAATTCATTAATTGGAGTAATTTAGTTGTTAATGGATTCTGATGTTTGAGACCAGTTGTGGCAATTTTAGTAGTTTTTGTGCAGAAGATAACTAAGACAGACACCACACATCACAATCTCCAAAGGAAGAGGAGTTATACAGTTGAAAACACGTAGATAATATCAATTACCCACAGTAAAAAAAAAAAATTCTCATGATTTTTTTCTCGGCATGAATGATATAAGTCCATCCTCCACTGCTACTGGTCTATCAACCCCTTACTGTGAGGCGGTAGGGGTTGCAAGATAATACAAAAGGAAAACACACTTGGGCTGCTGTGAGTAGCAGATCGTAGACACTACCTAGCCCGGATAAGTGAAGTAGCGTTCCCACGACAAAAATTTCACTAGTTCAGGAATGTCAGGGCGTTTGGCCCAAGTTCAATATAAACTATTAGAAATTTTTAGTTTATTTAACATAAAGTCGCTGAGGGTTCCATTCGCGGACGAAATAATGACACTCTCTCAACGTGAAATGGACTACATTACTGTACTTACAACTTATGGTTCTCTAATATGAACCTGGAAATGTGTAGTTATATGGCTATATTCTGATAAATATGTTACAAAATAAATAAGGATAAATTCCCCTCGTGCAGCTACACTTGGTTTACAAGCATGAGGATTGACTGTAGTAAATATGGCCGCAATGAGTTAGATTAGAGTACGTACTTAATTAATAATGAATGAGTAAAATCTTTGTTTAAATATATACAAAAGTAAATTAAAAGAAAAACAAATATTATTACGCAGAACCACTGAAGGTGGTTTCCAGGTAGAGGAAACAATAACACTTATCTACGTAGTACGATACCCAGACGTCAGCAAGTGGTGAAGCTGCAGTCCTACGGTGGTGACTTCGAGGGCCAGATGATTGTGGCTGGTTTACAGCCTCCCTAATCCCTGGAACGTTTCAGCCTAGTCCGTGGAAAGTTTTGGCATAGTCCGTTGAACGTTCTAGCCTAGTGCGTGGACCATAAGACACACCCATTTAATTTGAAAGTCGGAAATGCATGTATGACGTGCCTAATGAGAGCAATTGAAATCAGATATAATTCACAAAAGAAATAATTTACCTCTGGGTAAGGCCGGATAAAATGGCGATAATAAGGTTAACTCACCTCTATACCTAAATCCCGCAAAAATGCAGATAAAACTCCTTTCGTAACATCAAAATTCTCTAACAAACAGAAACAACCAAAGCAGGGGAAATTTTATTGTTGCCGATAATCACAAAATCCAACGAGTTGACTTAAATAAATTAAGTATCAGGAATTATCGGCAGTGTACACACAGGAGCACCTCTTATCTTTTCTTTCAACAAGCCGTAAGTCACGTGACTGCTCTTAGCAGACAGGAGCCAAATCTCTGCGACCAGCGCCTGGCGGCTGTTGGCGATATGTGGCTCGCGAAACACAAATGTGCGTTGCGGGTCGCATATGCATTAAGCTCGTAACACCACAAATCCTGAATAACTTCCTTCAGTATTTCCCTAGGACAGAATTATTATATAAGTGCAATTTGCTTGGACCAGACTTAATTCACTTTGGCCCGACTCGACGAATGTTTTAGCCTTATGAAATGATGAAGCTCAAGGGGCTATTTTTACAGATACCATATTTTCATACAGCGTGTCTAATCTTAAACCAAATTTTGGTCTAGTATTTTGTGTTGTAAGAAATACCGGATTCACCAAAAATGTGGCATTTTATTTTTTTCTAATAAACTTTTCTCTGCTTCACAAACAGCCTCACACCTAAAATATACTGTAATACTAACTGAAGTCGGAGACAGAGGTAAATACTAGCAGCCCAATACTATTATCGTCGAGCCATTCTGTCATCGCAGCAAATTGTGCGAAGTTGCACTTTAAAATGACAGCTATATGAAGAAATTGAAAGTCTATTCAACAAAAAGATCAGATCAAGATTGGAATTATCTAAATATCTTTACTGAAAGTTACATCAGAGCAAAAAATTATACACAGCTATATAAATAAAAATTATTATGAAGAAAATATTAAAGTGAACTAAAAATTATAGAGAAAAATAGAAAATATACGCATCTACTGAGAAACAGTTTTCAGTTATGAATTATACCTAGGAAGACGTTCTGTTATGTTTGATTTTGTCATGGGGAGCATAACTATTTGCATTTGTTTAGTAGATAAAAAGAAAGTTCATTTATCAGTAGTATTTCAGTTAATTAGTTTTATCTAGTCGAGTAAATTTAGTCATTAACATCATTTGTAATTTTAAATTTTAGTAATCACATACAGCAATAGTCAACACTAAATATATATAAAAGGGCATAATAATTGTCATTTTAATTCACACATTAAATATAGCTTGAATTGTTTGTTTTATTATATGTATTTCGTATCCATTTTTCATTATTAATAAAGTATTAATAATGTATTTTTCTTTACGTTGTATTTGTCTTGACCGGGTCTAACTATTAAACATTCAGCTACTGGGAAGTCATACCCTAGTTTACTAATAACTTCCAGTTTATACAAGGTATAGCTTTGGTTGGCATGTTTGACTTTAAAAAGATTAAGCGAACATTAGTTTTGTACATTATAAACAAGGAAGTATCCTACCTGTACATTGTATATGTCTAATATTGAATTAGGTTTGTGTTGGTTGTACAATGGGGTATATTTCGTCTAGTTCTTGCAGTTTCCTTGTTATGCTCAGAGTACCTGGAACATTGAAAAATGTTAGCAACTATAACATAATCACAACATGGTAGCACTGTAAATGTCGGGATAATTAACGTATTACTTCGAGTACTTAGTAGTATACAATTATTATGGTTTATTATTTGTAATGTAAAACCTGAGAGTTGAAGGATTATTAGCAGAGGTGGTAAGGTGATCAGGGTATTATCGGGACCTGAGGATATCTTTGAAGTTACCTTTTACCATTGGGGTTAAAACCGTAACAATTTAGCATCCCAACGGTAACAGTTCGGATCCTATTGCAAACTGTAGGGCGCCGTTTCTTTACTCAGACAAATATAGACATCCTAGATTTACGGATTCATCCAATTTTTAAATTTTCGACAAATATTTATTTAAGTATAACAACAAACAAATACCTCTCCAGAACCCGCCCCGGGACCGACCGTGAAACCACCGCACTCGCGATGGAGGATTGCTAGGCCATGCCGACCAGGTCTGGTTTGATTGGAAGACAAATTATTAATGTTAACTTAGACACCTTTTACGAACAGTAAATAAAAACAGGTAATAACATTAACAATGTCTAATACAAAAAGATTTTAAAAAACTGAAAACTACACACTTATTTTTAGGAACTTTTTCACTTTGCACACTTTAAAATTTTTATAGTTGACGCAGGCACCTCAGCCCAAACGAGGAACCCTCTGAGATATGTATGAACGTCGGGCTGCGCAAGGCTGGCCTAAACTTTGATTTTTAGAATTTTTGATATCAAAAGATTTTGCGACGAGAAATGAATTTAGAGACAAACATTTACAAAAAGAATACAAGAGAAGACAAATGCGGCAGAAAGGAAGAGGGACACAGGAAAGATTTAAAGATACAAAAGGTATGAAATATCAGTAAAAGTGGATAGGGTAAGCAGAAGTGGTTGGTGAAGATTGTCTAAAGAGGTCGCTGGAAAATCGGTAACGTCTAGTAGGGTAAGAGGTGTTTAATCTGAAATGGGGCATTATGCTGTCTGATTTGCGTTATGGGTCTTGTTAGCGGACTATCGCCCAGCTTGAACGAGTAGAAGTTTTGAGAGATGTGCCTTACGCAGTCTGCTATCGGGGTTATGCCGTTACAACGTGCTTATAGGTCTCTGAGGGAGGTGTACCTTCCTGAATTTGATATGATGCGCATACATTTGTGTTCGATTAATTTTAGTATTTTCATTGTCGTGGTCGGTATGCTGCACCACACCGGCGCCGCGTATGTGATGGACGGCCTGACCACCATTGTGTACAACAATTTCTTTTTCTGCCTGTTGAATCTGCTACCCCTGATCATGAGCGGATACAGACTCCTGGACAGGGAGTAAACCGTTCGTATTGTCTCATTAATGTGCGTATTAAACGTCAGTCTTTGGTCGAGTCTCACCCCCAAGTACTTCACGCATCTCTTAGTAGGAATTTTGTTTCCCCTGATTGAAATAGGTGTTATAATTTTGTTTTCGGTGAACCGACGCGTGAAGACTATCGCCTCGGATTTCTCAGCGTTGACCCGAATCTTCTACTGGCCGTAATAAGCCGTGGCACGAGCCATGTGCGCCTTCAGCAGCATATTCGCTGCTTGTGCATTGTGAGAATGAGCGTACATGGCTGTGTCACCAGCGTACTTGGCCAGCATCGTATTTGGGAACCCTGGGAAGTCGGAGACGTACAAGTTGTACAACTTCAGTGACAGGCACGATCCTTGCGGGACCCCCGCGCAAATGTCCCACCGTGTTGGTAGTTTATTATTAACTCGAACCTGCAAGGATTCAATCAAGCGATCTGGATATCATGGCAACTATGTATCATTGGCTCCACAATGGGTATCTTTTAATATTTGACGGTTTGATTTTTAGTTGAAATGGTAAAAGACTGTAAGAATAGATAGTGGTATCTAAACTTCGCCCTATATTATAGATATTTATTATCTAAATAAATATCGTTTATTATTATTAATGGGGTGATTAGTTTAAAGAAAAACAACTGTTTAAAATAATATTAAATTTTAGTATACTGTACGCAATTAAATAATTAATTTTAATGCATGCAACGAGACAATGAGTAATAAGAAAGCTTGATTGCTATTTTCAAAATAATCCCTTACATAGCGGCTATTATTGTATTTATTGTGTCTAAATTGGATTCTCTTAAATGAAACGTAACATCTTAATAAATGCTAGTCTAGAGACCCTTTTTTGTACGTGATTAGGCCTCTTGATTATCTTGGGAGTTGAAGTAAATAAAAGTAGAAGGAAAACGATTTTTTCGACTGTATAGAAAAGACGACCTGCCTTTGGCTTTCAGTAACAAATAGAAAATATATTAACAACACAATATAGTCACTGATGAATTTAATTTTGCTATAGAATATTTTTCATGGCCAGTTTATTAATGCTGCTTATCAATTATTTTTGTTAATTTATTGTTTTTATATATTTCTTCTAATGAATAATCTAGAAAAAATTAAAACTCTTGATAGCTACTGTAATTTAACATTTAAATAAATATCACAGAATGGTTATTGTACTCTTCGCAGACACCATAAGTATCTGTCTGACTATTTGTATGTTCGCCTTTTCGTTTGACCGTCATGTTTGTTATGCACGGTAACTGAAGACGCAAAAATCCGTTTGTATCGAAATTTAGAAAGTAAACTACTGTTTGCTAGACGGAGAACTTATTAACAGCATTACTAAAGCTGAATCATGTTTATTTATTTATTTGCTACACTGTCCAACGGGCTTTTGACCCAATTAGAGAACAGGGAGGTACAGTAAACTAATACAGATATGTAATTAAACAATAACACTAACTATGACGGAATATTCTTCTGGGAATGCTAAAAGACAGTTTTGATAATAATAGCGGTGCGTCAATAAAGTTGTTAATAATTTTAAAAAGAAGAAGAACTAATTAACGAATACCTAACCAGCAGGTCTTCTTGCGAAAAATCGATTACTGGATAAGTACTTTCTGATCTAAAATACATAAATTTCAGAAATTTACGTTGTGCCGATTCTAGATTATTAACATGCACATTATAGTGTGGGTCCCAAACAAGCATATTCAAGTTTCGATCTAACAATAGAGCATCTTCGGTGTATCAGGGCTTGAAAAATAACGAGAATTTCTAATTATAAACCCATATGTCTTGCTGGCTTCCAAGACTATGGTGTTAATATGTATGTTAAAAGCAAGGGTCTTGTTAAAAATAACGCCTAAGTCACGCAATGTTTCAGACCGGCGCAGTATATTATTATTTATGGTATAATTGTAGAAAATAGGAGAAGACTTACGTGGAAAAGACATATAGCATTACATTTCTCTGAGTTTAATGGAAGGTTGTTTTTAGTGCGCCAATTACTAATTCTGTTCAAGTTATCCTGCAGTTGAATACAATCACTAACAGTATGAATTCTAGAAAAAAAGTTTTAAATCATCAGCATACACTAAGTAGTTAACCTCGTGTGTTAAATCGCCCGCTTGGTCATTGATAAATATGATGAACAACAGTGGCCCAAGAACTGAACCCTGCGGTACACCAGAAGTAGCAATATATTCGACAGACTTAAATCCATTGATGGTAACATATTGGGTTCTGTTTGACATATAACATCTGAATAGATTTATCAAATTTCTCGAAAGGCCAATATCATTAATTTATTTTAAGCAGTATAGTATGTTTATTGGTTAAATCTATCGAATGCCTTGGAAAACTCAGTATAAATTATATTAGTTTGAGACTGATCATCGATGGATTCCGAAATAAATTGCGTAACACAAAGCGGATTGATTTAGAGCGTTTGTAGAGTGTCCTTTCATGAAATTACCATTCTTTAATATTAAATTAAAAATTATTGTTAAGAGTGGAGCAAAAATATTAACGCAGTCTCTTAATAAGGAAGATGATATACAGTCTGGGCCAGTGGTCATTTTGTTTTTAAGTATTTTTAGTGCTTTTATCACATAATCTTCTTTAAATTCTGATACAAAAATTAGAGGGTTGTTGTTAAAACTATGTTCGCTATTTATATCCGACACACCGTCATTATGAGAAGTAAATGCATTACCAAAGAAGTCTGCAAACGCATTTAATATTCGGACAGGTTCAATCAGCTCATTTCCGTTGTATTGCATGACATTTGATATAGTAGTTGATCCTTTCTTATTTTTTAAAAAGACTCAAAATATCTGTGGATCATCTCTTATTCTGGTTTCCGCAACACGAACATAATTTGTATATGCTACGTCTATATCGATTTTAATTTTACTTCTCAGTTGCTTAAATTCGTTGTAATAAATTATATCACCATTTTTTTTTTAACTTTTAGTTTTTGCGCCTTCAGCTTAATTTGTTTTAATATATTGGTAGTGAACCATGGAGGATACTTTTTAACTGTTTTTGATCCGAATTTTGGTACGCTGCTAAAACATGGTTTGAAATGCATAAATTTGTGTTTAAATTGTCATGGTTCTGAAAAATGCTCCAATGTTGAAGAAAAAACCTACGAGGAAGTAAATGATACAGATGAAATTGTGGATGAAGAACCAATGCAGACTCGAAAAAATATTGAAGATGAAGATGATGGTGGTCTTGTAGATTTCGAAGATCCAGAATCGGAAAGATTTGTCGAATCTAACGATAAAGAAATGCCATCAGATTAGAGATCAGAGAGGAGATCAGATCAGATTAGAATTCCAGATAAGGTGTTAAATGTGTTTCAAAATATTATGATGAATAACTCATAAGTATTTAAATTGAATCGTACAATTTTAAGCATATTTTTTTTCAATTGAAATGCCTAACAAATATATTTATATATTAGAATGTAATAAATCAACTGTTTTATCAAAAAAAAAAATTGCAGCAGTCACATTTTTTAGATTAAATCCCCTTTAAATTCCATCTTCAATATTTAGAAAACTAACTATTTTCGCATGTTTTATGCAAACTCTATGTTTCATGGATTTGCAATTTCTTAGTTTATCAATGTAACATGGAATCTTACATTTTTCGGGCAATTAAAGTGTAAATTTCAATAAATAGTGCAAAATTTTAAACAATGATTAAAAATATTTTTTCGAAATCGAGTTTTTTCGTTTCTTGCATATTCTGAGAAAATTTTCCATAGTAATGTATATTTTTTTGTACACCGTCAGAAAGTAGAGGTTTCAACGAACAAAAAACGCACCAACTTTTTTTAAAAAGCAACTTTTTTGACATGAGAATTTTCGATTAAAAATGAGGGTTATATTTTGAATCGAAAAAATTACAGCGTGTTTGGGACATAAGAAGATAAGTTTCCACCAAATTTCGTGAAAAATTTTTTTTTTGTGGGAGATAAAAATAATAAACCAAAAAGTAGGTTATTTTGATTTTTCGCAGATATTTTGAGGTTATGTGAAAAAAGTGTAAATACAAAAGTTGTAGATCTTTTTATTACCTAACTTTTTTCGATATAAGTTGTAGTTTTGTCGGAAGTCGTGATAAACCATTTTCCACCATTAAAAGTTCACCCCCTCCCCCCCCCCTTCCACTTCTCGACCTCAAATCGCCCGTAATTTATTTTTCCTCTTATTTTTGTTATATTTTCTTCCTTTTCTAATGGGTGTCGTCCTGTTCTAAATTTTTTTGGTCCCAAAAATTATCCGCCCTGGCCACACTGACTTATTATTTATTAGTATAGGAAATAACATTCAGTATAGGGATTAGTTATTCAAAGGACATAATAACTGCATTAAACTAGAATAGTATAACACTATCATTATTATATTAAATTAAAATCTGCCTCTGTGTGTATATTCATAACATTTAGAGCAAAGAACTAAAAACATAGGTATACATTAAAAAATTCCACGTCAAATCTATTTACATCGAACTGAATGTCCTTCAAGTGCGTCAGTTTCAATCCAACCGTGCCATGTTATATATCCGTCTTTCTCGATGTGACGTCAGTGGTCCTATTAAGTCACTGAGGCCGTAATGAAAACTGCACCGCGATGACGTCACGGATAGCAATCACTCGTTGGTAACCATGACGACGTCGCTGTGAATGCATTTCTATGGATTCGAGTGTGAAGAGACGATGTCCTGGTTTACTACCACTTCCCGCGACCCTCCGTGTGATTGTGCCTGAAATCAAAATTGATGAACTGCTCTAATTTTGTTGATGTCTCATTTACTAGGTCAGTAATTATGAGGTTACGCTCGCTATTATTTTTAGGAGATCCTGTGTGTTACGTAAACTGGGAAATTAGCTCCAAACCTTTTATCAAGTCATTCTTTATCCTAATATACAATTAAACGAGTAGTAATTATTGTAATGTTGCAGTATGTAATGAAGTGAAAACGATAGTTTCAAATGGTATTAAAAACTGGTTTAATCATAACTTATTAATGATTAACATAGAAAAAATAATAACATGCCTTATAGTCGCAACCATCATTTGAATCAATAGATATGTAACATCTACAGTACCTAAAGTACATAGGATTCATTATTGATAGACATCTAATACATAAAGATATTTAATATATGCCTGCGGATAAATACATAAATAATACAAATCCTAACCGCTCAAAAAATTTATTTTTAACACCAATATGACATAATATGACATATTAATAATGATTTTAAAAAATCGACAAAACTTCGACGGGTTTTGACGGTGTTCCTATTTCATTTTTCCTACACGTAGCCGATATTATAAAATATCCATTATCGGTCATTATTAATTTGTCATTTGAAAAAGGCGCCTTTCATACAATTTGTTCTTGATACGGTGAATCATAATTATGGAATAATAGGAGCTCCTCCAAATTGCATATCCAGCTATCTTGGCGAGCGGCATCAACAAGTCTTGTTAAAACACAATAATTTAGCTTACCTCTTAGAAAAAAGGAGCAGTACCAAATGGAATTCCACAGGGTTCCAAACTTGGATCCATATTGTTTTTAATATTCATTAACGATATTGACGTCAGCAACAGAATTCGCATCTCTTTAGGATCTCTCCTTGAAGACGATTATGCTGTCGTTATTGTAGTAGACAAAGTAGAAGAGTTAGTTGATAAACCCACCTGCACCAATTTAGTTAAGCAAATGAGTATTAATAACCGACTTGTATTAAATACTAGTAAAACGGAACTTATGTAATTTTCTGCCAAATAGCTTAATTACATCCTCGTTATAAAACTAAATAACAAATCGAATAATGAAAATAGAGGCAAAACATTTTTTAGGTCTTAAAGTTGATAGTTAAAATGGTATGCTCATTTTGAATTTTTGAATAACAAAATGGCAACAATGTATTATATTATCTGGCAGCTGCGCAATTGTCTAAGTTTGGATACACTTAGAATGTTTTATTTTGCACACATGAACTTACATTAAACTTACTACATCATATGGTGGGGCAATTCAAACAGAGCAAGTGAACTTCTTATTTCACAAAAAAGAATTATAAGAACAATGTTATTTAAAAATATGATTCACTCCTGTAGACAGTTGTTTAAAGATTTTCATGTAAAAAAGAATATTTTTCAAATGGAAAATTTCTCTGATAGGAAAATAAATTTTAATTTCCGAGTAAAAGATAACCTTCTATTGCTAAATCATCACTTGTCACTTTCAGCAAATGGCAATGACAATAATGTCATTAAAAATATATAATCATTTGCCACACAATGTAAAGTAAATAAACAGTTTAAATAAATTTAAAAACTTATTAAAAATATCTTCTAGAAAATTTGTTTTATTCTATAGACGAGTATTTTAATTCTCTTTAATTAGTTAGGCAGATTTCAGTAAAAATTGTGCTATTAATGAAGAAAGCATGAAACTTTTAGGGATTGTTCTGTATACAATTATAAACATAAAAAAATAAGGAGCCCTTCAATATGTCACAAAATAACAAAATGGCTGCCATTTGAAAATGATGCCTACGCGCTCGTGTAATACGCCTACTATCTTAGCTCCTATTTTGCCGATTTTAATAATTTTTTTAAATTATAGTAGCTTTTTTATGGAACTTTATTTTTAGTTATTAGAACTTTCTTGCTAAGTTTACAAATTTGATAGATAAACCCAGAAAAAGATAAAAATCTAAAATATGTTATCCAGTTTTTACAAATCCACTGTTAAACTGTTAGAAAAAAAAAGTTTAAAATGAGATAATTTTAGTATCTTTTAGCTGTTAAAAAAAGTTGCTGTGATATTAGCTACAACAGAGTTGTTAGACATTTGGTAATGCAACGTAATGATAACTCATAATGTTTCAATATCAGTTTTATTTAGTACAAAAATACAACTACACTTTTTAAATAATTATTTTCGGTGAAAGAGTTATGTGTACACGCGACAAAGTTACTTCTTACAATTGCCCCCACACTTACACATTGATGTACACTGAACATTAGAACTCACGCATTTGCAATGCCCTGTACATATCTTACGTATACAGCGACAAGCAATTATTTCTTTGCAGGATTTTAAAGCCTCTGGGAGTGTCATCCATTTTGGTTCCCAACCTATTGTACCAGCCTCCCACCCCCATTCTGTAGGTGAAGGTATTAGTGGCTGTTTAGTGTTTGCTTGGCCCCAAACATTACCAGCCTCATAAGCTGCCCTCTTAATATGTAATAGAAGTGCACCTCGTGTAGGGGGTATTCCTTCAAGTGTACGGTTTTTTTGGGTAAAACGGTACCGTTTAGCAACATTAACATCAGTTTCTGAACATGTTTGGTCGTGCATTAAAATTACAAAGCGTTGAAGTTTGTCGAAAACATCTAGCTTTATCTCTTCGGATGGTTGTGATATAGAACTGAAAGCTGCTGTAACCTGTGGGTATCTTTCCATGCCTTCCACGCCGTTTCTTTTCCACGTGAAGCGAATGAAGACACTGTATCGCATCTAGTGAAAACATGAAAGCCTGGTAGCGCCGATGCTTTTTTAAATTCCATCGCTGCAGCAACCCCATGTGCAGAAATTATTCGAATGTTCTTCCCTGTCCCTAATTCAATCCACAATTTTACACCTGGATATTGACTAGCGAAAGTAATGTTCAATACTAGTATGTCAGAATCAACGATTCTTAAAAGCATTCGAGAGCATCCCTGCTCAACGGCAGCATGAGCATGCAGGATAAGCCTGGTGCCCGCCTCTTCATGAGTAGACGGGCATACTGGTGCAAGACAGATGTCTGTATTACTTACTACTACAGCTTCCCCCATTGTTGTTATGGTAGTTCCAACATCAGGAGTTATATTTTTGACATACATTCCGAGGAACTTAAATAACTCTACCTTATTGTCATCCACTCGCAAAAACTCGTTCCATTTCTTTGGCAGGGACATTTTCGATGTAACATGAGTTCGAGTACCGGTTCCCCGTTTCTGACGAGCCATTGTTTTTAATGAATTAGGGCGGTAAGTATCCCAAATAACTTCTAGCCTGGAAGTACGCCTAAAATATGTTTTGACGTAGGGAATCAATCCTTGTTCTGCGTAATCCGCAAAGTTTTTCATAGAGTCGGTCAGTCTAATGATATTTACGAGTACAGCCCCATCAAGCAATATTGTGTCCAATGTTTCAGGTTGGTCATGTTTCTGAAGCAGCTGTTCCACAACCTATGATATCACTTTTTTTCGACATTCGAAGATGTCCGTATTCGGCAAGTGATGGAGGCCACGCATGATTCTCGTCTAGGAAGAAATCAATTAGATCACCATCTCTGGCTTTACACCCTATATACAAACGAGCAAATAGATTGCAGTCATTGCGTATTGATCTTTGGATGTTTGTGGGGGTGGTGTACTCATTAATGGGAGTTTTAGTTTTTTAAGTGGCTTCATAATGGTTTCTAATCGACGATCGATTCTTTTGTCGACAAAACGATGAAACTCACGTACACCTATGTCCTCTATTTCGGAAACAGTTATCTTCACAGTATCATGGGCCACCTGCTTTGTGGTAAGGTTTATAAGGTCTTCCACATCATTGGTGAAAGGACTTCCAATTTTCTGAAAAGCTGCAACAACATTTTGGACATTCTGCTTAAAGCGATATTGCGTAGATTGGTTCTCATCGTGGTGCCGGGAATCTTCCGCAGCTGAGGGGCCAATCATATCCTGAAATTGCAATACTGTAACAGTTAGAGGAAGGAGAAAATATAACAATTTGCTAAAATATACTACTAACACCCTGCATATTTAAGTTGGGTTGTCTCACCTTTATCGTCTAATTTTAAATATCTCCTCTTATTTTTTGTAACACAAGAAGCTTGTAGATCTAAAAATAAACAAACAAATTATAAAATTATGTGTTTCAAAAATTATGTATAACTAAAATTTCTTACCTAGAAGTGTTTAATTTTATATATTGCTTAGTAAAATAATTATATTTAGTTCTAATGAAAGCACTGTCACACACAATCGGGTTGTGTAAAAGTATAAAACAGATAGATACTGAGATACGTTGCCTAATTTGTAAGCGTGGACGGAGTTGGCGCGGCGACATGTGACAACGTGCAATTGCTCTTGGGTATATAAAAAAAAATACTTTTTTTGCCGTTATCAGAAAGGTACTAAATAAATCCACTTACGTTATTTAATTTTTTGTTATATGACCTAGTTTAACAATGAACTAGTAAAACTAGATAATATACTGTAAATTATTCTTTTTTTCGAGGCTTTTATCTCAAATTGTAAACTTGGGAAGAAAGTTTTAATAACTGAAAATAAATTTTAAATTAAAGAGAAATCATAATTTAAAAAGATTATTAAAATCGAACAAACTGAAACCAGGATATTTAAAGTATTATATGTGCTAGTAGGCGTATCCTTTAAATGGCCGCCATTTTGTTATTTAAAGACATATTTGACGGCTCCTTATTTTTAAATGATTAGAATTGTATACAGAACAATCCCTGAAAGTTTCATGCTTTCTTCACTAATAGCACAATTGTTGTATTTTTTACTGAAATCTGCCTGACTAAATGTCGGAGTCAAGTTATCTTATTATTTAACGTATTATTAATGTTCGTACAAAAGCTTTGTGCCTATTCCCGTTGTACTTTAATATTTATCCTATAAATATAATGCTATGTTGATACTTTTTAATGTATATACATTGTATTGTTATTTATCCTTTGACATTTTTCCGTACATGTCGTATAAAAATAAAGTTATTATTATTACTTCCACGTCCAGTAGAAGTATAGTAACCAAAAAAAAAAAAATATTTTCTTTTTGTTGAAATAGGCTTAAAATGTCATGAAACGTCGAGATTTTAAATTTGAGCGAAAAAAAATTCCAGTCTGTAATTTTTTTTTATGCGCGCACGTTTACTCTGGAACCGTAAAAAAAACCGTATGAAATTGACTTGAAATTTGGTACACTTATGTATTGTAACGAGATCTGGAACTGGATTATATTTTGATCTAATTCCGTTGAAGGGTTCGGGTAAGTGTAAATAGGCAAAGCAAGCAAGTAAGAGTTCAGAGTCCATAAAATTGCAATTTAGGGCATGTACGAAAAGTCAAGGTCTCAAAAAATTTTTGGCAACAGCCAACAGCCCCCCCACCCCCCGGGCTTCTATCACCCCCAATACCACTCCCCAAACTATTATGAAAGGGAGTACAAAAAAATTAATTAAAATGTGATTTAATGTGTATACGAGAATGAAACGTCTCAATAAATTTTTTGGGCGTTAACTACCCCCTCTACCACCCCCATTGCCACCCTCATCCTATTAATAAAGGGAGTAAAATTAAAATGTGATTTAGTGTATACGAGAACGAAAAGTCTCAAAAAAATGTTTTGGCGTTAGCTACCCCATTGTCACCCCCACCCTATTGTTTAAGGGAATAGAATTGGGATTTAGTGTGTATACGAGAACCAAGGGCTTATAATTTTTTTTTATATTAGCCACCCTCTCTACCACCCCCAATCTTTTATTAAAGAGAATAAAATATTACTTTGGGATTTAGTGTGTATAAGACTTGGATTTATTATTTGTACTAAATTGAACAAGTGTTGCATTTTTTTATTATTGTTGAAGTAAATAATACATAATATTAATTCAAATGTTCTTTTTTGCGATAATTCAGTGCCGTATTTATGAGTCGACACATCGAGTCGTTCGTAACATGCCTACCTTGCCAACAGCTCGAAACTGCAGTCTGCAAGTGGTATGGGACGACTGACACGAGAGCTACTTTAAGTAGGATCAGTCTCTCGGCTGGTATTTGTTGCAATCGAAGCACTAGAATTTTGTTGGTAATATGCGATTATTACACTTAACGCGCCAGGCTTGTAACTTATAATTCAGCGCTCGGCGGGGCACATAGCCCGGATAGTAGCTGTTGGTTGCAGTATGGTCACATTCCTTATTGTAAAATAAGTATTTTATAGAGGAGCTTATACAGCTCGCTTAAAAGAATAATTATGAATAAAATAAAATATCTACCACTCAAGCTTGAATAAAAGGCTTTTTGCGAGAATATTTGTGTTGTCTGCATACTCCGCATAATGCAAATGTTTTCCATTGAAATCTGTACGTATTATTCTATTAACAAACCGAGAATAAATTATTTCAATATTATTAGTATAATGTGCACCTTCTCCAAATCATAAATATACTACTGTTTAGCTTGATCAGTCCCATGTTTTCTGGTATGTACCCAAAACGCTTTTATTCAAGTTGTTCCTCTAAAGAAACAATTTTGGACTAAAATGTGTATGATTTAAATCGGTCTCATTTGACTTCAGGGAATCATAGTTAAACTGGATTCCTTTACTTTCCGGCAATCATGTATAACGTGATGGTTGCTTGCTACCGTTGGCTGTAGAGTAGACGACGCGACGGTTGCAGAAAAAGATTTTATTGCTGAATTTTAGATTAGGAATATTTTTCATATTATACTTTACCTAATCAAGAATTGAAGTAATCTTGAGAGTACACAGCCTGACTGCAGTTATGGCGTTGACTTTCAAGAAGTCTTGAATATTTTACAACTCTACATGTGGAATTATTAATACTTCGGAACTGCGATACTTTATTTAGTACAATCGAACTTTACGACAAACTAGTTCTGTATTAAATTATGTTTACGTTCTATTTTTATAGCAATAAATCTCGAACAACTCGCCAGAAGTAAACATAATCTGATTGAAATTTCAAAACGTTTGCTACGCTTTACGAATACAACTTCCATAAAGTTGTACTCTCAAAATAATTCAGCTTGTTGTTGGGGCAGCATAACAAATTCAATTTATCTATTGTAAAAAATTTAAAAGTCAATAACAATTTTATTTATATTGTTATTTTAAGCAATATCCTAAATGTAAATGTTGTATGTGATATATGTGTACCCAGTAGATTTATTGTTTGATATCGTCTTAAAAGAAATATTATTTCCAACATTATTCTCATGTGTAACAAAAATACATACAGGGTGATTTAGTTTTAACAAAACAGAACATATACCAGTAAACATTTTTTGAAAATTTAAGTCACGCGACAACCCATAATTGATCCAGCATAATTGTTAGATCATTATTATAACTTCTTCTGTAGGGTAAAGAGTTATTACTTTTTAGGGTCATAATAAAAACAATTTTCAAAATCATATAAAATGTTCTACACAATTATAACTGTTTATATAAATACAATTAAATGCAGCCATCTACATGTGTTATTATAAAATCTTTTTTGTATTGTTGAAACTATTACAAATAATTAACATATTATGTGGTCTCAAATAATTTAATGTTTTACCTAACACAGTCAAAAATATATTTCATGTGAAATTTTAGATTTTTAATTAGAGTGATTAGAGTAGGGGTAGAGTGGAGTAAAGCAGAGCAGGGCAGGGCAGGGCAGGGTAGGGTAGGTTAGGGTAGGTTAGGGTAGGGTAGGGTAGAGTAGATCAGAGCAGAGCAGGGTTGAGTCGAGTCGAGTCGAGTCGAGTCGAGTCGAGTCGAGTCGAGTCGAGTCGAGTAGAGTAGAGTAGAGTAGAGCAGAGTAGAGTAGAGTAGAGTAGAAGATTATCAGACTGAGATCTTTGGCACATTGTACGGTTTCAAGGTTTGAACCGTTCAGTTATATTGTTGACTGTACGTTTCTTTTGGGGAGTAATATGTGTTTACATTTATTCGCATTTAATATTAACGAATTTTATTTACGCCAGCTGCTAATTTTTGATAGGTCAGAATTTATTTTCGCTTGCGCGTTCATAGTATCATGAGTTGAATAGCTATAATAGACCTGTATATCATCTGCGTATAGTATGTAGTATAGTACAATAACTGCGTATATTTTGCAAAGAAAAGGTGAATATACTAACAAAAGGAGGGGTCCCAGAGCTGAGTACTGGGGTACTCCCGATATTAAGTATTTCGGTTGTGAATCTATCTGACCAATAGGGCTATTAGCTAACGATTTGTCGTCGATCTTTCATGTATGATTCCATCCGGGCTAAGATATTATTAGAAAGTCCGAAATATTTTAAACTAATCAGAACGTCTATTTCGATGGAGTAAAAAGCTTTAGACATATCTAATAGTTCTAGTGTATTTCTTGATTGACCTATCGAGCCGAGAATATCGTTTACCACTGTATTAATTGATAAGTAATCAATTACTATATTTAATATTTCAGTCGTAATAATGTCAGATAAAGGAGACTATTATAATATATTTTCGCTTAATTTGACAAAGTATAGCTCGCGGTAACCATAATTGTGGTATATAATATTTCAAATTAATTACTCATCCAATAAATAAAATCAGCTGATTTCTGTTATTTCTATCAAATTTCACAGACAAAAATTTTAACATAACATCATTTTTATTAAATTTCTGATAAGCACATTCTTCATTTACAATTTGGCAAGTCTTTGTTGTAAACTGATGAACGTTTTTAAAATAATTAATTCCTCATGGTCGCCCTTCACTCAAGTGTATATACTTTTTACAAGTTCTTGAAAACCGTGGACAGGAAGCATGTGACATTCTCCTATTTCCTTTTGTTGTCCATCTGCAGGGTTTTTTTACATCTAGCTTCCTTTTCAGGGAATGACTGCATAACTAATGGTCCCAAGTCAGAAAAACAGTTTTTTTTGGAATACCATTTATAGAAGTGATCCCAATATACAGAAGTATTAATGTGCTTTTTTGATAAAATATTAATTTTGTTACACATTGAAAGTGTTACTATAATTAGATTTGAACTTCTATGAAAATGAACGATGGAAATTTTGACGACAGAATGACAAAAGTTTCATTCTTAGTACAGTGTAGTTAATCAAAAATAAAATCAAAACCTAAACAGCAAAAAAACATGTTCAAAGAAATTCTATACCAAAAATTTGTAACTTTTGCAATATTTCTGCAACTAGTTGTCCTAAAACGTTGTTCTTCTTTTCATTCTCTATTACAAAAAATGTTATTGGTGCCAATATCACCTGTTTCTAGTGATTTCCATTGCACCAAAAATCCACAGGAATTTTGCCGAACCTCTTCTGTTTCGAAAAATAGGGATATTTTACTTGCCTAAAATTTAATAGACAAGGAACCGACGGCTTTACATCCCCTCCGAAGGATGGTATATCCTCTACACAATCCTCGCTTAAGATTGCATAGCTTCCGCGCATGCACTGATATACAAGCCGCTGGAAGATGTTAGACGAGAATGCGGTCTTCCTTGTGAACACGAAGAAGCCCCTCAAGTTCGTAAAAATATAAAAGTCTGAGCCGGAGAGCTTTGGTAAAGACCCTTGGAGCCGTTTGTGCACTTTATTTTGTTGAGAGAAACCTTGGTGTTCGAATTTTGAAATAGTGGTTCGATTAAATGTAATTTAAAAAACTCTTTTTTACTTGGTTCGGCCCAGGAAGGAAGATCTCGACAGTTTTGTTTTAAGAAATTAGGCTGTGGCCGAAGTAGGAAAGCTGACTAGACAGTGAGAGCTAAAACTTAAGTTAATTAGAACCGGTCCGAATTACTAGTATATAAACTTATTAAATTTAAAATCACTTTTAAAAAACTACTAATGATTCCACTCGCGAAAACTTAACGTACTAACTTCACTTTAACTTGCTGGCGATTTCGAACTCCATTTGAGCACTCGGTGCTCGGCTTTTTATATGGTCGTCGGGGGCTAAACTCGCCGAGGTCTGGACATGTCCCCAGCCATTCTTTTGGGCTAAAGTTGTGAAATATTGCAATAGTGACAAAATTTTGGAATTCAGGGTTGAAGAACATATGAAAATTTAGTTTATGAAAACTGTCTGAATAAGTTGCTGAATATGGACTTGGTCCCGTAAAGTAGCTTGGACGTATCAAGCAATATTAATGTCATCTTAAGTATGTTCCAATAGGCACGCTGTCTGTGTTGATACGAAGTGGAAGTTTTGATGACTGAACATCGACATGACTCGAAATTAGTTTTGGTATCTGAACATCAATATGACGGGAAGTTAGTTTTGATATCTGAACATCGATATGACGGGAAGGAGAATTTTTGATGAATACGATGTCGGCATCTCGACGGAACATTGTGAATAGAAATGGAGTGTAATTTAATGTATGAATGGAAAATTGAATTAGAAGTTGAAATTAAGAGAAAATTAATTTGTAAAATATTTACGGAAGCGAGGTAAATATTCTGACCGGGGATATGGAAAGTAGTTTTGATATTGTTGATGGAGGCGGTATTTTAAAGCCGATATTATATAAAGATTGGTTCGTAAAATGGTTGATTTGAGGTTGGTTATAGGTTAATTTGGGTTATTTGTGACTTATCGGGATTTAGTGAATTTTTCATATTTTCTTAAATTAAAATGTGGTTTTTTGATCATTTGAATATCTAGGTGACTTTTTTCGTCATGGCTTGCCATGGTGAGTTGATTAGTTTAATTATTTTGATATTTTCGTAATTTTATTTTTTCGCTTATACATGAAATGTTCTATAACACTTGAAATGGTCACCCATCCAAGTACTAACCGCGCCTGACATTGCTTTACATGTCATATGACATGGCATGAAATAAAACAACTTTATTAAGATTAAATTACAATAAAATTCCTCCCCAGGATCCGACTCGGGACCGGCCCTACAAACACAATGCGAAGCATTGCGGCTATTGTAGAACCGAGGGGGCGGATCTGGTTCGGCGAAACAAAACTTAATCTAGGCCTAACTCCTTCAGTTAAAAACAAATTAAAATAGGCAATAAATTGTAAACATCAAAACAGATTTAAAGCAATTAAAACTAAAACAAACACTGGTTGCGTAATTCACTGAACTTAAATTTGGAAGTTGGTGCGGGTACCTCAACGTAAACGAGAGAATCCGTCAACAAGATGCAGGAAAGTCGGACTGCGCAAAGTCCTTCCTAATCTAGGATATATCGAAATTTTGATTTAAGATTTTTTTTTTCTGGAAACGAAGGATTCAATTTCAAAAGAAAAAGAAACAAAAAGGAACTAAACACGGGAACAAAAAAGTACAAACAGAAAAGAAAAGGGATACAAAAGGGACTTAAACATTTATAGGTAGTAATTTAGGAAAGGTGAATAGGGTAAGCGAAATATATAGTAGTTGAAAGTTAGCTACAGAGGTTGCCGGAAAATCGGTAACGTCCGATAAGGTAAGGTGTGTTTAATTTGAAATGGTGCATTATGCTGTCTAATTTGTGTTATGGTTCTGGTTAGCAGACTGTCGCCAAGTTTGAAGAAGTAGAATTTTTGAGATGTGTCTCGGACGTAGTCCGCTATTGGGGTAATATCTCATATCGAAATATATACACAGTAAAGACGCATCTACGTTCGCCCCCAACTATTGTTTTCTATCCTGTAACTGGAATTTAATTCCGCGAGAAAGCTGTAAGTAAGTAATTAAATAAACACCTGCCATTATGAGGAGACCTGATGAAGGATTCTTTGGAACTTGTCTGATTTTGATCATTTCTGCTTATTATTTTTGAATATCTGTGTCTGGGTGTAATTGCACTGTACTATTTTACCACTTTGAAAACATCTCTGACATAATAAACAAATTACGCATAAAAATTACACAAATCAAAATTTATGCTGTAAATCAAAATTATATTTGCAAGTACACCATCAATGATTTAGTATCTACTGAAAAAGTTCTGAAACTGCTATATGGCATACATCATGCAGTTTCTTATCGACACACATGTAAAGCAAGCGGGCAGCTTCATTGATTTATTGAAAGAGTACTCCAAAGTGGTAAAAAGGCATGTTGAATCGACAGTAGTTTCCAAACTTGCTGAGTAACAGTAGTCAATTTAACAAATCGTAACCAAACACATTAATTTTGAATGATTTAACCCGTGTCACTAACTATCTATGTTATTTCATTGGCGTGCAGAAGAAATGTTTTAATTACAAAAATAATGAATGTGTAGTACAGTAAAAATATACCTACAACGACAGTCCAGCATTCCACTATTTCCGTTGAAATAAAATCGATTCATTGCCACCAATCAAGGTGCACAATGTGCGTTTCCAAATCAATTGAAAATAATGTCCTATAACTTGCGTAATGTATACCTCTTCAATCGGAAAACACAAAATAAAATCTGATTATTGCTATAAGCCCCCAGCAGGCAGATTTCCAGTGCACTGCTGTTGCGCATCGCCAGCCGTAGATTAGTTTCGAACTTGTTAGCTCTCATCAGTACGACATAGGCAAATGCACAACAACACCTCACTGGCCTTCTATAGACATCAAATTACAGACACTAGGTGTCTGCAACTTGCGAACAGCTCCACCGGTGACGACTTATTGCAATCAAGTTGGCGACAAACTCGGACTAAGTTATATTTAACAAAATATATTAAACCAACACAAAGTGGATAAATTATTACAAAAATAATAAAAGTGTAGTAAAGCAAAAATATGCCTACTACAACAGTCCAGTATTCCACTATTTCCTATGAAAGGAAATCGATTCATTTCCACCAATCAAGGTTTACTGATGAGAGCTAACAAGCTCGAAACTAGTCTACGGCTGGCGATGCACAATAGCACTGCACTGGAAATCTGCCTGCTGGGGGCTTATTGCAATCAGATTTTATTATGCGTTTTCCGATTGAAGACGTAATATGTCGCAAGTTATAGGACATTATTTTCAATTGATTGGGAAACGCACATTGTGCACCTTGATTAAATTTTTCTATGCGTTTTATTAAAAAATGTTTTAGACAAAAGTTGTAGGTCTAGATGAGTACTATACTATGTACATATTTAATTCGAAATAAAATTTTGAGATTTTTTTTAAGGCCTCGTAATGCTTAATTGGCGTCATTATTACACGACTACCAAGTTATGTAAATATAGGACAATAAACAACTCGAATAGTAGGGTGATTATTATTGAGATCTTAGTTATGATTCTTTTTGTAAAGGAATGAATATTTTTTAACGAAATTTGATATACAGGGGTTCTAGGTCATGCCGAACAAGATTATATGAAACAAAAATCCTATCTCAGTCGCTAATATAAATTCCTAATTTTTGCCAATTTCTTTTGAACATAGTAGGCGTATTTAATAAAAAAAAAAAAAATTAAACAACATTTTAATCACAATCTGAAACACAAGAGGTATACCAAATTTGATTTAAATCCATCAACAAATGGCCGAGATGTTGAGGCGTATTAGTGAAAGGTGAGACCCACTGTATCTATCTTTCCGTGATGAAGTTGTATAAACTAAATGAGTTCAGCACTAAGCACTGCTGAGAAAGTGTTCTGCTCAAGAGCAATTAAAAAAAATTGCTTACGCAAGACATTTACCAAAATTTTTACATTCTGCTACCTATATTTTTGCTAAATATTGCCATATTGCCTTATAATCAGTTTCTTCGGATGTTTTATGAAATTGTTTATTGTTGAGTGTCGTAATATATATATATATATATATATAGATGAGATTTTTGTGATAAAGTTAACCCTTCATTTATCAGTTAACCACCCAACTCATCGCTTACTCACCCACCGCCCACTGAGCTAGCCAGTGCCGCTTCCGGACTTTTTATAAATATTTTGATGATAAATTTGTATACGGAAGGGGCACTAAAAATACTCTCATTTTTAAGGGGCGAGCGTAGGTGCGTCTTTACTATGTATATACTTCGGTATGCGATGTAAAGCAACGACAGGCGCGGTTAGTACTTGGATGGGTGACCATTCCAACGGAAACCGCGTTCTCGCCTCACACATCTTCCAGCGGCTTGTATATCAGTGTATGCTCGGAAGCTATACAACCTTAGGCGAGGGTTGTATAGGAGACATACCATCCTTCGGAGGGGATGTAAAGCCGTCGGTCCCTTGTCTATTAAATGTTAGGCAAGCGAAAGATCCCTACTCTTCTTAAGGGAAGAGGTTCGGCAAAATTTCTGGTTGGGGGTAGTTCGTCTACAGGCGTCGGTGATAGGCCTCAGTAGCGGAAATAGGCCGACGTTAAATAAATGTATATATAAAAAAAAATACTCTCATTTTGTTACATTCATTTTAAGAGGCTAAACAGCAAGAGTCTCTTCCCTAAACCACTAGATTTGGTCAGGGCAACCACCGGCTTTGCATTTAATTTTTTTTCCTCTTGCAATTTTTTTAAAAGTCTTTATAAGTCCGTTGACCAGATAACATTGATTTTTACGATTCAATGATATGCATTGTAGTTTCCGTAAAATATTAGATATTGACACTATCAGTTAAAATTTTTGTGACATGTTTTATATCATTAGAAAGAGAAAAAATAAAAGGATTTAGTGGTGCCATGGCCTACTTTGAGATGTGTTCTTTTCATTTTCGCACAAGAGCGTATGTCAAAGCCAACTACGTTTTTCGAATTTTTTGATACAGAAAATAATTGTCTTTGACGTCAACTTTCATCCCTTTAACTGTTTTCGTATCTCCTCAAATAACGAAGCTTTAACGGTTTGTGGTTTTCCCATTCTTCAGGTTTTTGTAATATCTCACAAAGTAAGCTGTGGATTTCAAATTTCTTTTTACTGAATTATAGTTTCTACAATAGACATTAAGCGAGACATTTGGTGTGTCCCTCGTAAAATAGACGATATAAAACATAAGAAATCTAAAATTCGTTGGATATATAAGGAGCTTCTATTTCTACTCAGTAAGGCATTTATGATGTCACTAAAATATATTACTAGATGCTAAAGCGAGCATTGATTTCGAAGCAATTAAAAGTAAAAATTGAACAATAAAAACAAGTGAAACAATGGGTAAAAATATTGGTGTTGGTTATGTTGCAAAATTTGAGCGGTAAAATCTCCCGTAGAGTATCATTAATCAGGGATGTATTCAATTAGACTCCGCTGTCGTACAAAAGAGCTAGTATATCTGGCAACAAAGGGAAGCCATGGTTAGCACACGCAGTGGTAATCATGTATTATACCCGGTCCTATATATATGTGTAGCCATGGAGACAGACGTATGACATTCTCTTTGCTGTGACCGCCAAGCTTTCTACCTAAGAATATCAGTTATTCGAAATAAGATATTATTATGAGGAGATAAATAAATGACGCTTTTCACGTCGTCCTTTCTTCATTCATGGATTCGTACAAAACATCCATCTCCAGGATAAGTGACGTCGGGGTTCTTATTATATATTTATTTTTGTTCTTATGAAGGTGTAGTCGATTTTACATCATGTTCTACCCACGCTTATGAGAATTATTCCACATATTTTATGACATACTATTTCGTCTTCAACCTTCGACTATGAATTAAATAAATACTGTTATTTTTTTATTAATTTTGGCTAATTTAAATTATTATTAAATCTTGTTTATTGTATAATTTTTTATGGTACACCGAGTACGACTCTCAGTTTTTTGTTCGGAAGTTGGGTTAATGGATAAGGAAAATTTGGTTATTCATTTTCTTTAAAATTTGACAATAAGTTAGTACATACAGGGGAGACAATTAGTTGTTTCCAGGTGAAATGATATTAAAAAATAGAAAACCTACTAATAAGATATTATGCTAATATAGTGGAAAGTGAATGCTCATGTTCACTCCTCGAATTTGTTAAAGTTTTTACCTGTGTTTGTGGCAGATGCCGTTGGAGAGACCTATTTGTACTGTTTGCAAGTCGTCGATGTAGTATTACTTGCAACGATAACATCAGGAGTTCACAGCATCGTTGGTGTGCTGCTGCGCTCTGCACTGATGATAGCCAAAAGCTCGAAACCGGGCTGCAGATGACTCTGGACACTGCCGAGACGGCGGAACTCCTCTGTTTTAATAATAGGTGCCTTAACCAGTATCTGCTATAAATACTTTGTTCCGTTTCTAGTAATTGTTAACTAAAAACCATTTAGAGCGCATATCCTAATAAAAATATTAGGATTCAAGAGAAATACGACGAAACCTGCTTTTGTGCATTTTGACATCTGTTATTCCTCTGGTTGACTTTATTTATCACAATTGCCTTAGTTGTGGTTTCTCAAAGTGTTTGTGGTAGATGCTGTTGGAGGGACCTATTGGTACTATTTGCAAGTCGCCGATATGGTGTTGCTTACAATGTATAACCAGTGCCCATGGCCAGAAATGTTTATTGAGTACGCTATAGTTCACAAGAATGCGAAAATTTACAAGATTTAAACTGTAATATGAAGGAAATTTCCTAAGTTTTGTGACCCAACTTTAAGGGAATTAAGGCAATTAGTGGTAATTATTAAAGATATTCAGACATTTATTTCAGATAAAGTTCAGATAATGTCGTAATACCGTTTTATTATGATTAAAATTTTTATAATGATTCGGTATATCTCAATAAATTCATACAATGCTCTCTATTCACTCTATGGAGCCTCTCAAGCGTGCTTAGTATTTTATAATTTTTCCTGTAGACGAATATGTAACACGTTAACGGTACATGTTTAAATAATGCATATAGTAAGGAGGATAGGGGGAGGGAGGGTTATTATCCCTTACTAGATAATTTTGTTATATGCACACCCACGCCCTCTTACGAAGAGATGTCTAATCCCTGGTGGCGTAGTGACAGGAGGCCTGCCTAGTTAGCTACCGGTAAAAGAGTGTCATCTCTGGGACAAGTGGTGAACTACCATTACCACAGATGGAGTAGAAAACGGTAGAAACATCTCTAACGACGGATTAGAAAACGATCAGGAGGAAAATAGACAAGTCGAGAACAAGCACCACGGATATATAAGAAGCGGATCCAACGCACGGAGTCAGTTATGTATTAGATGAGTAAGTGATCAGATAAGATAACCAACAATAACAAGTTGTGAATTAAAGTAGTGAATCTATAGTAATTAAGTAAGTTATAGCAGTATGTAATTCAGTGAACATGAATCAGTGGTTAGTGAAAATTCTTGTTGCAATTATTGGGTCTACGTTTATTGGTGTTTACTGGAGGGTGTAAACACGTAACAATTTTATTAATTTTGAAGATTGCGTAATAAAATTTAGAAGATACATGTGATAGCCAATCCAAAAATGAAGGAGAGAATATTGACAGAATGGCATGGCTAACGTTTTAAATATTCTAACTACTTTTAGCAGTAAGATAATGAGTAGCTCAAAATAGGTTCATTCACTACTTTTGGCCACCCATTATTATCGAAATGATTTGAGTGGACAAGTCGGAAGATTTTACATTGTATACCCTGGGAAAGAACCAACATATTTGACATTAAAGGAAATTATGATTTCCACTAATTTTACATAAAAACAAAACAATGATCAGGTAAATGAAAGATATTTTAGAGTTTGAATCAATATCAAATTTTTGTTGTTAATGAATATTTACAATCAAGTGTTTGATACATCGACGTTTATAATTGACATAATACTTTTTACAGACTAAAACATATATCCACAGCACAAAGAGCTTTTAAAACGTTAAAGTGCCTTGTTACATATTCAACCATTTAATCAAATGCTATTATAGATACTATAAAAGTTTAAAAATATACATATACATGGCACAGTGTTATTTCGAACAAATTAATAACCTATAATAATTAAGTCCTATAAATTCGGATATTATACAATCTGATACATATTTTGTTAGTACAATATAATTCTCCCCTCAAATATATTCTACAATATTATTTATAATAGTTGTAGAAATATTTCCTTTATGCTAATTTTTTATACTTAAAATGTCATATAATAACATTAACAGTATTACTTGCACAATATGGTAAATTATCTCTTATATTTTTCTATTCCCAACGTACATTTATTACCGAAGCCATATAATGGATTACGACATAGATGGAGGGTGCAAAATATATGTCGGCAAAGGATAAAAATTCCCTTGATACGACCCTGCATATTATGATGGTTAATGATGCCCTTCTTTGACGGATACATTGAAATATTTCCTTGTCTTTGACAACGCATAATAATGAAGCATTGTTAAAAGTATTCGAACACAACAAAGAGGAAAGCGAAATTCAGCACTCGAATAATATGAGTTTTAATATTGAGATATGTAATACACAGTGATACATATCAAATTTTCATAGGAACTTTTTTCGGCATCATGTTCTTTATAAGTAGGAAATGTAAGAATGCTTATGTTGTTAGTCAGTAAGTTATTTATTTCTAAATTGTTTAATATTTTTTTCTTTTCAGGTAAATATTGAAAGGATCCTTGATTGGTAAGATGATAATGCATGCATTATTTTATTAAACAGTTATAACTATGTTATAGCCTGGGAGCCACCGGTCCTCTTTTGACGACCAAAAGCACAAGATCTGAATTTTTTTCTACGGTTTATTTGGAAAAACCATGTAAGGGAATGCATCACCAGCTTGCGCACTTGCGTGGGGTGTAGGTGCAGTAGCGTCCCACACATGTAAAATAATAATAATAATAATAAAAACTAATAAAATAAAAGCTGAGGCTTGTTCGATATGTTGATATTGTTGAAAAGTAACTGAAAAACATAATCGGCTGACTTTAGAGGGGAGATTATGCTTCAACTTTCCATGTAAATATCTGAATAATATGTGCTGAGTATAAACTGATACCACAGAAGCAGAAATTTGGTACAGTAATAGCTAATTTAAAAAATTACACGAAAAAAATAATACACTGAATTTTTGGCGGTGGATAAATGCTCAACTCGAGTTAAAGGTGTAGCGTATCGTTATCCGTGCGCGCGCGTTACATGTATGTCTGCATCAGCTGAGTACTTTTCCCTCGCTTAATTCGAATATAATTAAATAATTTAATGAAAATTATGTGAATTAATATATTACGCCACTTGCACATCCGTCTTCTACAAAAATTCTCTCCTTACTACTTACTACCCTTTACAGTCTTTGGCTCTTCCTCTTTTCAAATATTACAAACAATTATTATTAGCCGTTACTCGAGTCCGAGTATAAAAATGTTACAGTCGATAAATTGTGTACAATAAAAAACAAGTAAAAGGTGTAGTCTATTGTAATTCCCATTCATCTACGGTGCACACGACTATGGCTATAGAGGCCAATTCGGAAGAGCACATGTCGACCGCAGTCAGGAAAAACATAGACCTGGTTAGGTCTTGGATTCAGCCTTCTTGCAGCAACATTTCTTTGATAGCTGGCCACAACCCCTCGCCATTCGGTTCTGTCCGCTGCAAGTTGTTCCCATTGCTCGTCTGACATACCGCAGGATTTTAGATTTTCATGGAGAGCGTCTTTGAACCTCTTTCGTTGACCGCCACGCCTTCTTCTACCGCTTAGCAATTCACCATAAAGTGTACATTTAGGAAGGCGGTTATCATGCATACGATGAACGTGACCTGCCCATCTTAGGCGTGCTCTTGAAATAAGCACCTCAATTGGAAGGCTGTTTGCACTCCTGAGTACTTTCACGTTTGATATGTGATAGAACCAACGGATTTTCATCATACTTCTGAGGTGTCTTTGCTGAAAACGTTCTAATTCTTTCACATGACGACGGTAAGTGACCCAGCTTTCACATCCATATAGCAGTGTTGGAATGACAGCTGCTCTGTAGACAGCCATTTTCGTTGACAAAGCAAGGTCGTGGTTGTCAAGTCCCCAGAGTGCTCTAGATGCAGCGTTAATTCTATTGCGAATCTCGCTGTCCATGTTTGCTTTGTCATTAACAACGTTGCCTAAGTAATTGAACTGATCCACCACTTCAAGAGAGTTTCCGTTAAGTGTAATGTCTATTTGGTTCACTTGATGAGGAGTTGACATAATCTTAGTCTTTCCAATGTTGATTTTAAGTCCCAAGGAATCCGCATACTGGAGATCACAAATGAATCGTGTGCGTGTCTTCGTGAAAGCTCTAAAGCGCCCTATGTTAAAGAGACCGCCATCAAAACGGTATCTGAGACCTATTCCTCTTACTGTCAGTTTGTTGTCAACAATAATTGTTAGAGCAGTGGTAAACAAATTAAAGAGTAGGGGTGCCAGGACACATCCCTGCCTAACTCCAGTGAGGGTTTGGAAAGGTTCGGTTGGCTCATTATTATACATAACCTGGGCGTTGTTGTTTGTAGGTAGACTGCGACATACTTCCACAAATTTTCTAGGGATACCTAGGCGGAACATAATTTTCCAGAGCACTTCCCTGTCCACCGAGTTAAACGCCTTGGTTAAATCAATGAAGGCCATGTGAATTTCTCCTTGATGTTTGAGTGCTTTTTCTTGAAGCTGTTTAAGTGTGAAGATTAAATCCGATGTGCCTCGGTTTGGTCTAAAGCCACTCTGTGTTTCAGGAAGTAACTTTTCCATAACAGGTGTTAGCCTATTTGCCATCGCTTTAGTGAGTATCTTCCCTCCAACAGCCAGGAGAGCTATACCCCTGTAATTTCCACAGTCCGCAGCGCTGCCTTTGTTTTTGAAGAGGTTGATTAAAAGTGTATCACGAAACTCCTGCGGAGCTTGACCACTTTCCCACACGACATCAAACAGTTTTTTGAGGTAGGGTATGAGCTCTGACGACACAGCTTTAAAGATCTCAGCTGGGAGTGAGTCGGCGCCGGGAGATTTGTTATTTTTTAGCTGCCCAATGGCGGTTAAGATCTCTTCCGTTGTTAGTGGCTTATCTAAGTCTTCGAAGGTGTCGTATTGAGGGATAAGATTTATAATATCGTGATCGGCTTGACTTTGCTGGTTAAGAATGTTAGAGTAGTGTTCTTTCCATCGGGATCTTATTTCCTGGTCTTCTTTGAGGAGATTTCCATTTAAATCTTTAATAGGGCACATATTTTTCCGACTGGGGCCGTACACTGCTTTTACTCCTTGAAAGAAATTCCTGTAGTCGTGTGAATCGGCGTACCTTTGAATTTCTCTGGCCTTGCTTGCCCACCACTCGTTCTTTATTCTTCTGATTCTTCTGACAATATCATATTACAATAAATACATATAGTTCTAAGTATTTAACTTAACTTGATTACTCAACACATATTTCAAGGTTCCTATTCCATAGGCGTAGATGTTTCTAACATACTTCTTACACTTATTGACTTGCCTGTTGTATTGTCAAATGTCAGCTTTTTCAGTATCAGATGTCTATTGTTTTTATCGTAAAAGTAGCGGGTGCATGCAGTTTTTGGATCATACAAAGAAAAATAATTTTGACAACTAATTATATAAAAATACTCAACATTTATTCTTGTATTTATGGTACAGAACGCACATTACAAAAAAAGTTACGGCTTGGCAAACGAAATGATGTCAAAAAGCAATAAATTTTTCCCTACCTAACCATTTGAAAATTTTCAAAAAACTCGACTTTTTTATGCACGCCTCAACATTGCGGGGAGTACGAATTCCGGGGACAATTTAAATTCAAAAACTTATATCACCAACCAAATTTAAACTTTTCTGGTATTAGTTTATACTGAGGGCATATTTTTCACATGTTTACATGGAAAGCTGAAGCATAATCCCCCACTCTAAAGTCACAGCTACCCCCCGCCCCGTAAGTGCGTAAGCTGATGGTCCATTCCCTTACTCAAAAAATCGCTGACTTATGATGAAAAAATTTTCCCACAGTTATGAGACTTATAAAAAGTTAAGTATTTGGGTAACATAAAATTTATTGAGGTTGCAGTCAGTGATAAGGTATTTTGGCCAATACAAAAAGAAAACTCTTTGTTATTGTCAAGCTTTCGCTAATGTTTATTAGCTTTCTCAAGACATTAACTTGAGGTTAATTTGATAAACCTGCGTCGAAACACATGGCAGGAAAATTTCTTAAAACGTAACTAGTGGTCGATCCCACACACATAGCTACACTCCTACTGTTATAAATAAAACATTTAACTTAAGTTTAGTTACACATATTAATAAAATCTGATTAAAATTTCATTTAAAATAATTAACAAAATGGACTCAGTTGAAACTATGCTGAAGCCCAGAGATAAGAGAATCTCTCTCTGGGCTTCGATTGCAACAAACACCAGCTGAAAGACTGATCTAACTTAAAGGAGCTCTCGTGCCAGTCGTCCCATACCACTTGCAGACTGCAGTTTCGAGCTGTTGGCTCTCGTCAGTGCAAGGTAGACATGTGACGAACGACGCGTCGAACGTCGAATGTTGCAATCGAAGCATTAGCGTTCTGTTGGTACTATGCAATTATTACACTTAACGCGCCAGGCTGAGCCCTCTGAAAGCACATTTGAACTATGCTAAGCCCAGTCAGGCTATTTATTTTTCGATTGCAACAGACACTGGACTACTAGATGGCGCCTGCTGACTATTTTACATGTCGCTATTGTAAAAATACCGGGATGTACCAAATGGTCAAAGGATCCTCATGCCAGTCGTCACATGCCTACCTTGCACTGACGAGAGCCAACAGCTCGAAACTGCAGTCTGCAAGTGGTGTGTCACGGCTGGCAAGAGAGCTCCTTTAAGTAGGATCAGTCTTTCGGCTGGTGTTTGTTGCAATCGAAGCATTAGCGTTTTGATGGTAATATGCAATTATTACACTCAACGCGCCAGACTTGTAACTTGTAATTCAGCGCTCGGCGGGGCACATAGCCCGGAGAGTAGCTGTTGGTTGCAGTCTGGTTACATTCCTTATAGTAAAATAAGGATTTTATAGAGGAGTTTGCGACTAAAAATATTATGTTTAATGCAAACTCTAGGGTACTTGAGGTTTTGCCTAACATTTAAGGTTAATAAAACTGTGGTGGCTACTATACCAGCTTACATTATATAATCTGATAAAAATGAGTACTTTAGATTAGTGGTAAATAATTTATTTATTATTATTTTTTTTATAATAATTATGCATATTTAGAACTTATATTCCTAGACATAGGTAGCTGCAAATTTAAATAATACAAATAACATTAATGAAGGTTAAAGGTTTTTTAAATAACACTATATCTATGAACTATCATTTTTCGTATTATTTGCAATATTAAAGGTAAATGTACAATTTGATGACGATTTCAGGGGAAGTTTCTGATTGTGAATGTGTCGGGATGTTTTCGGAATGTCTCGCTTTTGTAAATATCGGTAATTTATTTATTGTCGGTGTTGGTCCCAAAATTTTTTCAGACGTAGCAATTTTGTTAGTAAAACATTTATCTACATATCCTTCTGCTACGTTAGTACTTTTCCATCCTTCATATTTTTTTAATTGAGTCATGTCGCCTCCTCCATTCATTAAAAGAGTGGCAGAAGTTCTCCTAAAGCAATGGCCGGTATACTTGCATGGTTCTGGAAGCCCAAGGTACTATGCGCTATGTCTTTTGGTACTTTTGCAATAGAATTCATTCCTACTACTTGATTGTGGCAAGTACCATTCGAATATATTCGAACATATCAAAAATAGTCTACGGATCGTACAATTTTTGGACCTGAGGCTAATATTTTTTCGATAGATTAAATAGTCCAGTGTTGCGTTATTTGTCACAGTGAACGTTCTGCTATTGTGCGTCTTAGAGTCAGGTATTTTTACAATAAGGATTGACTGTTTATCCTCAACGTTGTCCACTACCATTTTAACAAGTTCGTCCCTCCTACACGTCCCGGCGATACCCAAAATTAAGCACTTTTTTCAGTAAATATGTCTTATCAGGAGCTTCTGTTAAAAAGGTTTTTACTTCATCAAAATTTAAGGTTTTTTATTTTAAGGGTTTTTGGCCAACAGCTTGGCTATATCATTTTTGTTGATATCATAGATCTCAGCATTGAGTATATTTACCAAAGTGTAGAGGATTTCATACCTTGGCTTTCTCTGCAAAATACGCAAGTAACATATTTTCTGATATCTTCTTCGTTCCTTTTTATTCGCACCATTTACTAAAAAGTTCATACTGTTTTTCATACCTGCTTCTCGACTTCTCTGACAGTAAATTAAGAGCAACTGATTTTGCAGTTTGCGCAGTTTCCGGCGGAGTCACTAATTTCATCGATTTCCATTGAATTTTCACGTAAAGGCATTTTTATTGTACTAGAACGATCTTAAAATCATACGCTAGTCACAAAATTGTCAACATTTGTCAAATACCCTCAATGCTTACTTTTGTGTCAAAAGTCGCAGATACACTAGACGTTTTTTTATTATGGTTTCCATGGTAACTAAGCGTTAAACCATAATAAAGAAACAATTACCACAATATACCAACTTTAGTTACACAAAGTAATAAAAAATTTGCTATTTTTAGAATGATCTATCGTTTTCGGAAACTTTCATTATACTAAAGGTCGTAGAAATTTATATTTAGTAAATAATTTGCAGTATCTATAAATTACACTAGTGCCCGAATTATTGCGTTAAATAAAATACAAAGTACCAATTTTAGTTACGGAAAACAGTTCAAAAATAAACAAATAATTAATTGATATGTCAAAACGTTCTTAAAACAGCTATTTGTGTCAAATAAATTTATTCTTATAATTATCAGAAAATGGAAAGTTTTGAAGAGTATAATTTTTATGTGATACTTGTAAAGAATTGTACCTTGTTCAAATATGCCATTCCAGTTTAATATACTTAACTGCCCTAATTGAAATCTGCGACCAAGACATGTCAAAGAATGGTTTGTTTAAGAAGATTTAAAGAAGTCTACTACACATGTCAACCACATATAATTATTTTCTCAAAAGAAGACTGAACACAATCGTTTCAAAGTATTACGTATATTATATCATCATACACAGACATTTAAAACCCTTTAATTCTTCGCCTTGCTTTTCACCACTAAAGAAGGAGGGAAGTGTTAGAAGAATTCCAAAAACATTTAGATTTTGTTATACATAGATATAAATCATAAGATGACAGTATTTAAATAAATAATTAATAGGTACAACAGCAATTTTTTATTTTATTTTGCAAAAACATGTTTAGCGTAAATTCATGCTCACGTTTTGAAATCTGAACTGTCAAATTTGAGGTTATCAATAATTATTAATTAGTACCAAACATTTTTATAAAAACACCTGTTGTAGAAAAAATCCTGTGTGTAATTCGAGTGCAAAGTGACATTTCCGCTCTAGCGAGATAGCCTTCCTGCTTAGAGCGACTTTACGCCATAATACACAAATAGTTATTTTAAAGTATATAAAGGAACTGATTGCGCTAATTCCAAGAAGATTAATGTAGCCGACAATATTAGTATTGTAGACTGTCTTGATGAATAGTTGAACTTGTAGAGATTGAGCCAGATTTTCTTTCAATGGAAAATGAAAATTATGAGAATGATAATTATAAAGCGATAGATAATGTAAGCGATAATGCTGTATCTACTTATAATCGTCTGAGATAGATTAGCGCTATGTTTTTCTGTTAAATGTTTGATATATCCCTTGCCCTTCTACAGAGCAAAAACTTTGTGGGCCCCCCACTTCCCTTCTAATCGTCCGATCGCAATCTGGTTGGGCTCAAATCAAAGAGAAAGAAATTCCACATTCAATGGCGGAAAAAATCTCTCCTAACCCTTTCCTTCCTGGCGAAAAATGACTATTTCTATAAATTGGTTATTTCGCAACAATTTCTTTATTTATGGCGGAAATTGAAAATACATGTGCGGAATTCAAAGTAGACTTAGTACACAATCTTAAGTTTGCTGCGCGATTTGCGGAAAAAATTGCTGAAGTTATAGAAGTTTTAATTTCATTTACGTTTACCCCTCCCACTCCCCCCTCTAATCAACCTAGTGACTTCAAATTTGGACACAGTACTTATGTCCTGAGTGTCTATCGGGGGAAGAAAGAAAAAGTTCCCAAGTCACTTTCTTTTCCGAAAAAAACGCGAAAACGGCTCTCGGTACGTTCCCGCCACAGCGGAAAAACCGTATACAAATCCATACCTTCAAATCACAATATCTCGAGAACCGCTGGATCGATTTTGATGAGTCAAAATTTAGTTTACGCGCATTCGCGAGCCCTTCATTTTATCCGAATTAAAAGTGAGTAATGTCCGAAAAACTGATTTTCCCTAACTTCACATGTAAATTTCCTCCCTCCACCCCGTCCCCCCCCCCCTCCCGCCTGCAAACATGACCAGATGATAAAGAGAGTCCGACTACATAATATACACAAAGAAAGAAATCTAAAAAGGCACTGTCGTTTCGAAACCCAGATCGATCCCACTATTACAGGCTTGTGATTAACTTATTAGATACGACTTAAATCTATTATTGAAGTTTAGCTGGTTTCCTAATGAGTTACAAGTTAGTCAAAGGACGGAGGAAACTGTATTAAGTCTTATGAAATTATATTTCCAAATTATTTACTCATGCATTAAACACTTTCTGTGCGGAACCCGGAAAGTTTTGAAAAGCTGGTTATGTCTTATATTGTGCCAAACACATTTATGCAAGTTTATAATAGTTACCCATTTATATTCCTTTCAGAAACTTATGAAAAGATAAATGAAGGTGCATTGAATATAATTAATAACCGACTAAGTCACTTTATGAATTTCTATACATTATTTGCATGTACTGCAAGAACTTAGCTGGTAATCCTTTCCCATTTTCAGGGAATGTTGTTAGAATGTCATGAAGTTTTTTTGCCTCGTAGATACGTGTTTTATTAGTATTCACCAGTTAGCTATAGGAAGTGAGAAAACAAAAATGAATTCGATAATTATTGCAATCTTAGTAAAATGATCTGGGTACATGTATCCTGAAGTTCATAAAATTGAATATTGATTTCTTATTAACTGATTCTTCCTTTGAGAATTACATTAAAGAACAAGACAAAAATTGACTTTCAGATATCGTCTTGAACGATTCACAAATATAGAGCGCATAAATGCTTTCAATGAACATAAATACAGACGATCAATCTTTGACAGGAATATAGTAATTCGATTTCGTCATTACGATTTCCTTATTTAATAATTTAAAGTCCAATTTCGTTCTTCCAATTTGGATGTATGTTTTAGCTTTAATTTTAACTCGTGAGGCATTTTCAGAACACTCGCTTGAGGGTCTGAAATGAAATGATTTTAAAAGTGTCATAATTGTGTTGCGCTCAATTTGAAAAACCGCTCTTATGTATTGATTCATTTAGCTTTTAGCAAATTTTTAGACTAAATTCTCGTAGTACGCCAGTGATGATCGATTATTGTCGTCAATGTTTGGGACGCTTGATGTCTGGTATTTATGACGTCACACGGGTCATCTGCCACCAAAAACAAAACACCTGGTAAAGTATGATTTGTAAAGCATATATAAAGTGCATTCCAGGTAGTCATTCAAAATTATCATTGCAAATCCCACAAATTATTTAATTACGTAAGACTATAAAACAAAATATTCAAAGCGTTTGGCGACAAATATAGAGTCAGATAAAATCCCGCATATATTAAAGAGGTATTTGCAACGTTGTTTTAGTGTTAATTTGTGACCAGAAATTTGTGGTAATAAAATAATCGGACCTACAGAATTATTCATTAGATTAAATGGTAAATTTTACATAAATCTTGTACACAAGTATTGCCAAGTTTCTTGGAAGATTTGTTTGGTGGCGCGCAAACGAATGTGGTGCATGGACGATACCATGGCATATAGTTTGGCGGTTAGAAGTTTTTTCATTACCAAATTTTCTCAACGATAGATTGGACGTAGTGGATCAGCTTGCTAAGTCACCTGACTTAAATCCGATGGATTTTGATTTTTGAGCCATCTTAAATCTCTTGTTTATTGTAACACCATTAATGCTTCAGAACAATAGCTGCAATGGGTTTTAATGTACACAGAGATCATAGAAAATGAATAATACAGAATATGTTGAACAAGGCAGGCATGTCACTACTTCGTTGTATCAAAAATGCATCAATGTAGATTATTTAAATCGCTTTAAAGAAGAATATTTTACTGGTAACTAATAACGAAAACATTTAGCTCATTATTTTTATAAAAAGTAATCATCAGTTTTATCTGTAATTCTATTTACTTCTTCAAAATTTTTTTTTTTTGTTGAAATAGGCACAAAATGTCATGAGATGCCTAGGATTTAAATTTGAGCGAAAAAATTTCCTGTCTGTAGATCTGTCTGTTTGTGACTTTTTTTTGTGCGCACGTTTACTCTGGAACCGTTTCCATAAAATTGCAATTTAGGACATGTACAAAAAGTTAAGATATCAAACCCCCTCCCCACTATCACCCCCAATACCTCCCCCACACTATTATGAAAGGTAGTAAAAAAAATTAAAATGTGATTTAGTCGACGAAACGTCTAAAAAAAATTTTTGGCGTTAGCTACCCCCTCTACCACCCCATTGCCACTCCCACCCTATTATTAAAGGGGTAAAGAAATTAAAATGTGATTTAGTGTGTATACAAGAACGAAACGTCTAAAAATATTTTTTTGGCGTTACCTACCCCCTCTACCACCCCTATTGCGACCCACAGCCTATTATTAAAGGGAGTAAAAAATTAAATTGGAATTTAGTGTGTATACGAGAACCAAGAACTAAATTTTTTTTTACATTAGCCACCCCCTCTGCCACCCCCAATCTACTATTAAAGGGAATAAAATATTACATTGGGATTTAGCGTGCATAAGACTTGGATATAAAATCTGGATGTGCAAGTAGTGATTCCTTGGGCAGCGGTTTTTTTAGTTATCACTGTTTTCTCGATTTATCAATTACATCAGTGCCAATTAGTCCATTTAACGAGGTTCCAGAAGGACCAAAATATTAAAAGTTTGTAGGATCTTTTGCAATAAATCCCGTCTCCCATTTTGTGAGGGTGAGAAACCCAATGATGATGGACTGAAACCATTGCGTACTACCTCTATCAAGGAAAAACCGCCCTAATTTCCGAATTCTCAGACTTGGGCTTGCGAGGGCTCGACGGATCGGTTTTTTGGGGAATAATAATAAATTCACTTGATTTACGCAAGAATAACCTGGACTGATCCCCGGGGGTTGAACCTACCCCCGCCCCTAATAACAATATCCCCAGAAAATTAAAAAATACGAACTCAGGGGTTTTCGAGGGCAGAGACAACGATGTTGGTGCTATTTTTCACCATTCCTATAACTACTCCCAACGTATAGAAATGACCCCCTCTCTATGCTGTCGATTCTAGGCATGCGGGGATTCGTCTGATTGGGGGTTTTATAGGAATATTAGGAAAGATAACTATTACTAAACCATTGTTGACATAAGCAACCCCCGGGGGTAAATGGGCTTTGCACAGGTTTTCGTGGGCGGAAATCACAATGTTGGTGTTTTGTTTTTTACCCTAGCTACCCCCAACGTATAAAATATGTAATAAAAATAGCCCTTTTTCTATAAATTATATGTGTATTTATATACCGGGTGACACAGGAGACATGTAACACCCCGTAGCATGTTTATTTAAAAAGATATTATTTTGAAATTTGTACACTTATATAATGCGTGATTGTCCTTTTTTAAGTACACAAATTTTTTCCCACCACTTCCGGTTTCACAGGAACAGGAAGTGACATCTACTCTGCTATTTTAAATGACACCCTGTATAATTTTTTTACCTATCTGATTCGTCTCTAGATTCTCTTTTCAACCATGTATCTATCGGAACACGGCATTATTTTTAAAATGACAGTTAATATCAATTTTAGTTTGTTAAGTCTAGGTGGCCCTGATATTGATGCGTAGTGTGCCGTGATATCGAAAGACCTCTGATATGCAACTTTGTGCCTCATATTTTTTTGGGAATAACCAGTAGCTGAACAGACTAATAAGATCTAACTTATTTAAAAAAATATATCTTTAAACAACCCACGATATCATAAAAAACAAGATAGGAACCCCATTTTTTATGTCACCTAGTTAAAAAATACTTATTTATCTTTTATTTTTGTCCAATATAATTGCTGTGCCTATCCTATTTTACTTTCTTCATTAAAATTAGTATCCAATGTTATTGCATAGTAATGAAGATTGTACTTCAACAAAAATATTTAGTAAGCAGGCGGTGGAAACAAAATAAAAGTAGGTAAAACGATTTTTTTAATAAATAAGAAACATCAGTAAAACACATTTAAACAAGATTGATGAAAAACCATTACACTATGTAATACATTTTTACAACGAATGAATGAAATTAAAATGAAATATTTAGTGAAGTACTACATACAAAAGCATTTTTTACTGCAGATGCTCAAAATGTCCGTTATTATCTCTACACAATCGTGTTTTTGTGACGGTAGCCCTAAACACGTTATCTAACTGTAATTCATTAATCCCATCGATTGCTCTTCTGACTCTCATTTCCATGTCTTCTCTGTTTGTTGGTGGAGTTCTATAAACGTTTTCCTTGAGGTGGCCCCATCCAAAAAATCAAGCGGTGTAAGATCTGGTGACCTTGCAGGCCATCGAACGGGCCCATTTGTTCCCATCCAGTTTTCTCCAAACCTTTCATTTAAATAATTCACCACAACTCTGCTGTTATGTGGTGGATCCCCATCCTGTTGAAAAATTATTGGGTTAACATTAGGTGGCAGTTCTGCAAAAAAATCTTGTATCTGGTTTTGCAAAAATTCCAAATATCTTTCTCCATTTGATGGACCATCAAAAATTATTGGCCCAATAATTATTCTGCCAATTACTCCTAACCATACATTAAAACTAAATCGCTCCTGATATGCACTTTCTCTCATATTTCTGGTATTTTCTTGTGCCCAATAACAGGTGCTGTTAAGATTAAATAATCCCAAATTAGTGAACCTTGACTCGTCGGTAAATATAATTTGTTCATGAAAATTATTGTCCAAATTGTGTCTGTTCAGAAACCAATTGCAATAGTTCAATTTTCTTTGAAAATAATTTTCGTATAAATGCTGGTGTATTTGGTACTTGTATGATTTAAATTTGTGTTTTTTCAAAATGCATCGAGCTGATTCTCGATTTACACCGGTTTGGTCCTCAATCTGTCTTATCGAAATCGTGGGATCTGCCTCGATAATTGCAAGTACATTGATTTCCGACTCTTCATCGATAATGAAATTATTTTCCGGTACATCTGGTTCACTTCTGAATTGCTGTTCAACTCTTACAAAATAGTTGTTTGGTGGATGAATTCTTTCGGGAAATAGATTAGTAACATATCTACTTTTTCATTTCGTGAATACATGGCAAAACAGTGTTAAAAACGTGATAACTTAGGTATAATTTAATGAAAAATACTTAAATTGCTGCCAAGTAAACAATTCTTCATTGTCAAATCAAAATGACGCCTCGTTTTACCTTCTTTTGTTTCCACCGCCTGCTTACTATTTTTGTTGCAGTACAATATTCATTACTATGCAATAACATTCGATACTAATTTTAATGAAGAAAGTAAAATAGGATAAGCACAGCAATTGTATTGGACAAAAATAAAAGATAAATAAGTATTTTTTAACTAGGTGAAATAAAATATATATCTTGGTTTTTATGATATCGTGGGTTGTTTAAAGATATTTCTTAAATAAGTTAGATCTTATTAGTCTGTTCAGCTACTGGTTATTCCCAAAAAATATGAGGCACAAAGTCGCATACCAGAGGTCTTTCGATATCACGGCACATTAGGCATCAATATCTGCCAAGGTTCATATCAGGGCCATCTAGACTTAACAAACTAAAATTGATATTAACTGTCATTTTAAAAACAAATGCCATGTTCCGATACATGGTTGAAAAGATAATCTAGAGACGAATCAGAAAGAAATATACAGGGTTTCATTTAAAATAACAAAGTAGATGTCACATCCGGTGAAACCGGAAGTGGCGGGAAAAATTTTTTTATTCTTAAAAAAGGACAATCACGCATTATATAAGTGTGCAGAATTTCAAAATAATATCTTTTTAAATAAATATGCTACGGGGTATTACATGTCTCCTGTGTCACCCGGTATACAGTGTGACCCATTTCAAAAGTTAACACCCTCATAAAAGTTGTATTTATTAATCGATTTCGACCGGATTTATTTTAAAAGATACAACACCAAAAACTGCACGTTTGGAGAAAACGTCATAATTTATTTTTTTAAATCATGGCCTACCGCGATTTTTCTCGTTCCATCCAGCTTAAGTGCTAGTTGTATAAAATGAAATCAGCCAAGTTCAGGTGAACATGGTGTAAAATCTAAGAATCCTGTTATTAAAATGATTGTTACGTTAATTTTTGACCTGAATTCCACTAAGTGTTGCTTGTTGTTCCACTTTTACACAAGTGGCCCATAATGACTACTGTATACAGTGTGACCCATTTCAAACCTTAACACCCACATAAAAGTTGTATTTATTATACGATTTTGACCGTTTTTTTTTAAAAGATACAACAATAAAAACTGCACTTTTGGACAAAACGTCATATTTTATTTTTAAAAATCATGGCCTACCCCTATATCTCTAGGGGCTATAAGAAATCGTATTAGCGATTTTTTACGTAAAATCTGAATTCATCCCTGTATTCAGCTCCCTCCTAAATGGGTATGTACCAAATTTCATAAAAAATACGAATTAATAAAATTTTTGCAGATAAATTTAAAAACGAGAATATCAGTACGCATTATTATTGCAGACATAGTAAGTCATGGAATAAACATCAAAAACAGATAACGAAGTTAAATCTAATAAGCAATGAAAACATAATGACGCTAATCACGCCGCACAATTAACATGGAACTAATAACACTGACATGAAATACTTGTAACAAGGAAACAATAAAAAAACGCAAACGAGATAGACGATATTTTTAATGCTGATTGTGAAATTCATTTGCAATGTAATTACGTAATATGAATATCACTAAATATTTTTTTTAAATAAGAATATCATATGAGCATATCAATTCTTAAATAATTGTTTAAATAAAAAAATATTTTTTCCCATAAATCAATCCACAAACCCAACAAAAACTGCCAGGCATTGATGCAGCCATTGGTAAGTTATTTCATCTCAGGTAAGTGATTTACCTGATATTCTCTTTAATAACTCGATCTAACAAAACTGCGGATGCCTAGGACTGACAGCAATGAAGAGGGGTCTTTATACGTTAGGGGTACTTGCGGGAAGGTAGAGTGAAAAATAACACCACCATCATGATTCCCGCCTTAGAAAACCGGTGAGAAGCCCGTTCCGAGCCCGTTTTCTCGTTTTTTGAGTGATCTTGGTGTTACGAATAGGGTAGCTTCAACCCCCGTGGGTTGCTTAGGTAAACTGTGGTTTAAGAATGATTATTTCTCCTGATATTCCCATAAAAACTCCGATCCGACAAATTCCTGCATGCCTAGGATCGACATGATGAAGGAGGGGGTGGTTTTTATACGTTGGGGGTAGTTGCAGGAGAGTAGGGTGAAAAATAACACCACTATTGTCATCTCTGTCCTCAAAAACTCATAAAGAACCTTGTTTTTTTTATTTTCTGGGAATATTGCTAGTACGGGCGAGAGTAGGTTCAACTCCCGTGGATCGGTTTGCGGTATTCTAGTGTAAATTGAATTGAATTTATTACTATTACCCCCCCCCCCCCCCCACACACACACACAAAAATACGATCTGACGATCCCTCGCAAGTCAAGACCGAGAACTAGAAAATTGGGGTGTTTTTTTGTTGATAGGGGTAGTACGCAAGGATTTCAGAACTCGAAACCATCACCATCGTTTTCCTCACCCTCGAAAACGGGACGGGAAATGTATTGCAAAAGATCCTACAAACTTTTGATGTTCGGGAAGTCGACTAAATTAACTAATTCAGGTTAGACCAAGTCAAAGGATTTTCCGCAACTTACATCACCTTGTTTTTTTATTCATTGTATTGATTGAAGGATTCCGGCTACTTTCATTTATCTATATTAACGGCTTTTCAAAAGCACGCGTGCTGTCTTTATTCAGTACTGAATATCTTGAACGCTGATTTTTACGCTTTCTTATAATATTTATATAACTAAGTAATAAACTATCAAATGGCAGAGGTCCTCAAACAACCTCTGATCTGTATTGAAATTATTGAGCTTGATCAGCTTTTTTCAAAATGCCCCTAGAAAAGAAATTGTATAAGATTTTTTGATTATCTGGAACTGTAGCGTGAGCACATTGCCTCACTTATCCTTCTTTGGCATTTACAAAAGATTACGTCAAGGTATTACTAAATTGACTGCAGAAATTCGAGTGTCTATCTTAAAAAATTAATATTATTTTCACAGAGAATTTAAAGCCCGTGAAGACGTGTAATTTTATATTCTTGCTTATTTCTTAGTAAAAACGTTTTAATTTCTCCATTAATAATGATAAATTATGTACTTTAAAGCTCATAGAATTCTAAGTGAAGTGAGTTCAATTCGATAAGTACTAGCGCCAGCGTGATATCATTTTAAAACGATATAAATTTTCATAATGCTTTAGTTTTATGGTATGTATTTTATATTTTATTGAAGTTCTGCAAATGAAAAATGAAAATTTATTGCATAGCACAGAAACGTGTGCAATATGTTGTATAATAAAATAACTTTTCTATTGTAGTTCAAATGCCATGACATGTTAAAAGCTTCCGAATCTCATTTAAAGCCACTTGTGTCGATACAAATGTTTATACGTATATAATTATTACGGTATGATTCAAATTCGATGCGAAACATGGCACGATATTTTAAATTAAATTTATTTTTAATCCAATTAATATGTCGCAGTTAAATCACATTTAATTTATTTTATGGCCTCGCTAAATATGATTTACTAAAAGTTTGTTAGCAAACTCTACAATTTCGGGCAATACGATTGTGAAATCAAATTACGGGGCTCCAACTTAATCTATTTACACTTTTCGTAATTTATTCTATATTATATTTAGACTCACGTTACGGAGATGCAGGGTGTTAAATCCGAAATTTAATCCATTAGGAAAATCGGAAATGCCTTGGAATGTAGTCGTAACTAATTTTAGAGAGTGTAAAAATAATAATAAGTTCGTCCACTTCAAGTATTTCAAGTATTCGTTACAAATTGAGCCTTTTGATTACTTACTGTTTGTTGTAATATGTACAGGGTGGTTTAAATCTGCCACCACATCCACTATTTCGATAAAAGTATTTACTGGAGTTGTTCCTTCGAGGAAATACATTGTACAAGTCTTGTATCTGAAATTTTTTTATTTTCTATTTTATTACTAAATCGGATTTCAATTAACATTTTCAGTAGAAATTGCCGTAAGACGCAAGCAGAAAAAAATATTTATAAGATTGTAGATTGTTTCAGGGGTCGTTTGTCTCTGAGTAGCCTTATTTTACTTCGACCTAAAAGATCTTTTGTGAATACCCTACCACTAGTTATTGCCCAGAATTCCAAGACTTTTTACAAAACTTGTGATTTTTTGGGGGGATAATTTTCTTATGCCTTCAGGCGTTAATTCCGCCTGCTCTAGGAACTTTAGCCTAGTGCGGATTAATACCTTGCATTCACAAAACGTATGTTCCGCAATTTCAGTTGCAGTATCGCAATATCTGCATTTTTCGTCTACTGCCTTGCCCATATTCTTGACATGCTACCTCAAGGGGCAGCGCCAGTTAGAAAGCCTGTTATCAGACTTAATTCGGACTTTTCAAGATTCAGAAACCTTGTGGCATTCTTTGCCAAATAAATTATATATTTCTTCGCTTGTCTTTGGCCTAGAGTATTCCTCCAATAGGATTTTTTTGTTCCTTTTCCCATTTTTGGATATGTATCTTTTGGCCAAGCCACAAATCGGTTCAGGTCCAATGAATTGTGCTTCAGCTCCTTTTTCGCAAGGCATTTAGTAAGTTCATTACCTTGTTCTCCCTCATACCCTGACATTCACATTCACATCACCCTGTTGTTATTGACTAGTTGTTTAGGGATTGTCTACATTCCCAGGCAATTTCAGACTCGAAGGAGTAGGACTTTAGAGTTTTTAATGCTGCCTGGGTAACTGAGAGTAAATAGATATTTCCCTTCTAATGCCTTGATTTAGGCATTCCTAAGTACATAGATCTATAGCATGATTTTTTGCCTTTAAGATGGTTGGGGTGTTACACAGAGCTTTGGATAGTCTACATTAAGGCCCTACTACGCCCACTCCTATCCCTTCAGCCATCTTAGATCCATCTGTATTTCCAATCGCAGTGCCTCCATCTTGCTCGTCTGATGGCTTTCGATCAGTACGTCAAACTGACAGTCAAAGTCCTGTTTGATTGGCATTGAGTCAGTGAGTTCGGTCATGGACTCAAAATGGATTCGCTTCAAAATCCTTAAGTGATCAACCAGATTGCCTGTTTAAATTTAAGTACCTGATGCAGTATTAAGGCATTAAGTGCTGCCTCCTTCATTACATACAAGTGCAAAGGAAATAGGTCAAGCATTGCCTCCACAGCTGCTGCGGGACACGAGTGCATTGCTCCTGTAGTCAGTAAACAGGCATGTAGTTGAAATTTTTGCAACTATCCTTGCGCTATTTTTTCTTCTGTTTCATGTTTCATGTTCATGTTTCATAGGTCTGACAACCGATGGGTAGGACCAATGTATCATTTTTGGCTTCAGTCTTACCAAACAGCCTACGGCACTTCCAAGTAGTCGCTGTTGGTTTAGTAAATGTCCTTTCTAGATGTGAGTTCCAGGTGAGCTTTTGATCCAGGATTACTCCTAGATACTTGACTTCACTGGAAAAGTTTAGAATGGTTCCATTCAGCATAGGAGTACTAAGGTTAAGTTTTCTCCTTTTGGTGAATGGAACAATAACTGTTTTACTCGGATTGACATTGAGCCTCTCCAATATCCATTAAAAAAGTAGTAAAACAATTGTTTGTAACTGTCAAAATGAAGTGAAGATTATTGTCAAAAAAGTTAGATTGATTCTTTCATTTAAGATTCGATGGATCTTGTTTATAACAATATGGAGTGTTCCAATTCTGAAATGGCGGATATGCACTTTGTATATAGTATGGCTCACGAAAAATGTACGAAGCGTTATATCCACAAGTTGTGCACCAACTTTCAAAACCTTCATCGACGCCTCTTTGAAACAGACACTTTAATATATCCTGTCCGCTGAATTGATCATGCAGGACCTCTAAATTGACCACCTAGATTGCCGAACCTTAATCATTTATATTATTCTGTGGAGTAATTCATAGTCACTCGTCTGCAAGACGCTAATTCAGAATGTGGAAGATTTGAAGAATTGTATAGAAGAACTATGTGATTCAATAAGAAACTGTATTTTCGAGTGAATTCATGGGTCAGTGATAAGATGCAGCTTCATTTCGAACAGTTTCTTTGGGTTATTTAAGACAAAATTTCTGTGACGCTGTTAAAAGTTATATTTCTCCCAGAATTCTAAATCGCGACACTGAAAAAATATCTTATATTTTACTTTCAGATATGTCTTTTTTGTAGTGATCAAAAATAAATTGTAATTATTTTTCTCATAATATCCATAGTTCATTTAAAGTCATTTCTTTCAAAAACCGTAAATCCTACGCCAACTTAACAAGAGAAACTTTTAGTATACTTAGTTTTGGTAAAAAATTCGTATTTTGAGACATAATGTTTGAAAAAATATAAGAGATATTCGATTATCGAAAGATTAGAAGGAAGCCATCATTTTTCTAAGCCTGTATATTTTAACACAATAAAGTAGTATGTCCTACAATTTCATTTTAACAATAAATGAAATAATAAAATGTCTTCTTCTTCAATTTTTCATTTATAAAATCACAGGAATCTATTTAAGTTGACTTAAAATTTATATCAGCAAATTGGCAATAGAATCACAATCACGGGGCGAGCGTGGGTGCGTCTTTACTATGTACATACTTCGATATGCGATATAAAGCAACGTAAGGCGCGGTTAGTAGTTGGATGGGTGACCGTTCCAACGAAGACCGCATCGTCGCCTCACACATCTTCCAGAGGCTTGTATGCGCGGAAGTTATACAACCTTAGGCGAGGGTTGTATAGGGGATATACCATCCTTCGGAGGGGATGTAAAGCCGTCGGTCCCTTGTCTATTAAATGTTAGGCAAGTAAAAGATCCCTACTCTTCTTAAGGGAAGAGGTTCGGCAAAATTCCTGGTTGGGGGTAACTCGTCTACAGGCGTCGGTGTTAGGCATCAGTAGCGGAAATAGGCCGACGTTAAATAAATGTATAAAGAAAAAATCACAACCACAATTTTAAAGAGGAAAGAGTAAAACCGAGGATGAAATTAATTCCTACTTATTACTATTTTATATTACTTTTGTTGTAGTTTGAGGCATTATTATTTACATTTTATTTGACAATGGCTGAAATTAAAGCATGTAAACTCGATGCGGTGGCAGTATCCCTCATGAAGTCAAATTGAATGTGTCAAAAATTTAAATATAATTTGTCCTAAAATAAATGAAATAAATTGGCAAGTTAAAAAAAAGATTTTTGGTTGAAAACATAATAATGAATAATAATAATAATAATAAATAAACACCACAGAAATTAGACAACCCCCAATTCCAGAAGCCAGAGGCTTGTGCGGAAGGGGGTTACACATTGTAAAAAGGCAAACATACATCCATTTCTTCCGACAGTGCTGGAGCCGGGATTCGAACCCGGTGGCGCGATACCTGTGTGATTAATCGCGATTGCCACCTCGTGCCTTAACCAACGTGGCTATCGGCCAGATGTGTATCTGAATATCAACTAAATTTATTCGCAATTCACAAATTTAGATTGAATAAATCAGCAAATTTAATTTTTATACTAAGGGTGTGGTCACAAAAACGGAATAGGACGAAATATAAATTGTTTCAGTATTTACGGAAAATATGTCTTTGGGAAACAGTTAAATACTAGGGTAAATGAATCTATATTTCATAGCCCCTCACCAAAGGTAGAACCTTATGAAAGAAAATGGTTAGGTAGTAGGCAATTAATTGAAATTATAAATGTTACGAGTTTATTATAAAGTACATACAACAGTTTTAACCCTGCATAAAAAAATATAATTGTGATATAATTATATATGTACAAAGAAAGTACGATATTATAATAACGCATGTAGGTGATTGAAATTAGTGTGGTATGTATATGTAAATATAATTACGTACAATATTTTGTATCGTTTTGAATTTTTTTGTATAATGGCATTACAATGTAATACATAGAATGACGTAATAGTAACCTAACTCGATATTGACTAGTTTATTGATGGTTATGCGAATTAAACTTGAAAACATACTGTTTACCGGGTTTAGTTCAATTGCAGCAAAGAAATGAACATGTCCCTCATTTAAATTACAGAAAACAAAATGCATTACGTACTACAAAAGTACGTACAATAGTGTTATTCAACAGAAAAAGCTACAGTTACAATAAAGTTAGTGAATTTCCGAAACAGCTAAAAAATAGAAATTAATTCTAGCAGTTGAAACTCAACTATATTACAGTACATAATAGTTCTAAGTAGCTTAAAAATGTTAACAAAAGTTCTCTCATAAAGGAGGTTTTAAAGTTAAGTTTATTTGCTTTCTTAGCAATAAACAGTACGTTATAACACGTGCATAGAACAACAATTTAAGCGTTAAGGTAGAAGGAAACATTGTTTCTTAGGAGCATTATACAAGCTTAATGTTTTTTCGGGAGAATAGCAACAAGGATAGAGTAGTTACCTTAAATTTCGTAGCTTATTTGCTAAAATTTAACACTATATTTAAGTAATAACGCAAGTTCTATACAACACCATTGTTTAAATACTAGCCACGATAGGATATCAGATTCATCCCACACTGTATTGAAGACAATCTTCCTTGTGAATTTTCTCTATCAGCATCCGATGTTTTTGATAATATCATATCATCAAAACTTATAGTACTTACGGGACAAAATATCTAAATTAATGTAAAATAATAAATCAGTTAATGGAGCGTGCAATAATTTGTACAATTTAAATAGTGACTAAAACTACAATTTGTCCTATAAATGATACCTTTGCCTTAAATATATTGGACGTCACAACGTTCTTTTTCGAACATATTTTCCCTGATCTTACAATACAAATTTTGTGAATATCATTTTTATGTATTTTGATTGAATGAAAAATTACAGATAGAAATGTTTGAAAGAAATTGTGGGATCGGTAAATTTTAAATTTTCTCGCACTATTCCGTAATTCAACAATGAATTTATGTTCTTAGCTAATTATAATATACCTACTTCAAACAATATACTTTCAGCTATACATTAGTTTTTTTTAAATAAAGCTAAATGCTAAAGCACTTGACAGTGTTAGTCATCCTCCACTCTTACAATCACTCCAAGATATTGGAGTAAGACAAGAATGTTTAATATTTTTTCAAAATTACAGCTCAAACAGAAAACAGTGTAAGAGTGGGAGGAGTCTACAGTGACAAGTTAACAGTTGAATACGGCATACTGCAAGGTACGATTCCAGTGCCTACACTATTATCCATTTACATTAATGATTTGTTTAAATTAACGGACAGAGGAGATATTATTGGATTCGCAGATAATACAGCTATTTTCTATAAATCTAACACATGGATGGAATTAAAAACGTTAGTGAAAAGTGATTGACATACCATTAAAAATTAGTTTGACCATAAGCTATTAGCAGTTGTTAATATAGATACTATATCATTTAGCTGCTACACGATAAGGTAACCATCATTTGAATCGATAGATATTGAGTTTGAGGGAGACATCTATAATATATTACCTGAATCTAAAGTAAAATAACTAGGGCTGTTTACTGATAGACATCTAAGATGGGATCTACATATAGCACATGTCATAAAAAAACCTTCAAACTATATTATATACATTTTGACATTTAAGTAATATGCTAGATAAAAACACTTTAAAAACAATCTTATAAAAATTGAATTGTCGAATTGAATTCGTATTTTTTGGGAGATGAGGGGGTAATGGATTGAAACGATTAGGTTTAATTTTTTTGGTCCTTTCCACTTTATTAGTCCAATATTATCAAACTGTAATTAAAAAAATTTAAAAAAAGGTTTTATCGAAATTTTTGCAAAAAGGGTTAGGCGTAGGTTTTCCACGGGCGAAAAGCGAAAGGGTTAAACAATTAAACAATGTGGTTACCAAAATGATGTATTCTTATGCAAAACGGTATTCTAAACTCTTTCTTATTCTATATATTTTTCTGTGAAATCAACAGAAACAGCGTAAATCAGGAATTAATTCTTAAATTCCGCCAATATTAGGTCCGCCATTTTGAATTTTCCAATTTACACTTCGGATTCGTAAATAGCGATCCCAAAATCCGCATGATATGAATTTTAGCCGATTTCGTTGAAAACTTTGTGAGTTATTGAATTGGGGGTGGAAAATGGTTGCTGCAGCCCCCGGGGTTAGTGCACTAATTTTCAAACGTATACATTCCATATGTTGCCGAAACTTAACATAATGAAAAAGATTTCAAGTCTTTACATTGAAGTAGTAATGATTAAGACCTAAATGCATTCATTTCCTCTAAGAAAAGTTGTGTTTTGTGTGTTTTTGCGAATGAAGAGTTATAGATTGCTGCTAGTACAGTGACCAGTACAGTGTATTAATTAGAACCATTATTGATGGCATTGTCGGCATTTCCTGTAATTTTTTTTTACATTTATTTAACATCGATATATTTCCGCTACTGAGGCCTATCACCGACGCCTGTAGACGAGCCACATCCAACCAGGAATTTTTGCCGAACCTCTTTCCTTAAAAAGAGTAGGGATCTTTTACTTGCCTAACATTTAATAGACAAGGGACCGACGGCTTTACATCCCCTCGCCTAAGGTTGCATAGCTTCCGCGCGTATACTGATATACAAGCCGCTGGAAGATATGTGAGGCGAGGACACGGTATTCCTTGTGAACACGGACACGCCTTTGGGGTTGAGCAAAAAATATGGCTTGGCTAGCTCGGAGCTTATAAGAGACCCCCCAAGGCCTGCGTGCACTTAATTTTGAGTAAAAGTCGTTATCTTGGTTTATTTGAAATTATCTTGAAATTTGACTTTTTCGTACAAGGTTTACTGCACCACCCTGTTGTTACAGTTCAATTTAACATTTATACATTATTTAAAAAATTTCTAAATCATTACTTTATCTCTTACGTTTAATGTCTAACGAATTCGTGTTATCCGTCGTCACGCGTAATATTTATTATTTAGTTGTCTATATGAATTCGCAATTGTAAGGAATTGTTGCAGGTATAGGCATGGCTTTATACATTTTGTTGTGTAGCGTGTTGCATATACTTAAGCTCTCTATTTCTGTAATTCTTAAGCTAGGAAACCAATAACTTTTAATTAGTTTATAGGTAGATTCCTATAACCGACTGACGATCGGTAACACAGATTTATTTCTTCACAATAGTTTTTGGCTTAGGTTTTGTCTTCCGGTAGTCTGTCACTTTTCACGTGTAATTGGCTCGAACGCTTGGCAATTTATTAAGTGGTAATTTTACGTGCTCGTTGCGATTTTTGAAACAAGTAATTTCACCATTTTGGGATATTTTCGCAACGTTACTTTTCGATTTTCCATTTATGTTTGGACGAGTGCATATTTTTATGGTATTGGAAATCGATTGTCTTCATTGGAAGGATCTATACGTAAAAGCCATTTTTGCCAAATTTACACGAGGCCAAGGACATCCAAGGTCAACAACATTTCTCTAGGAAAACCCTCCGAAACGAGGTAATTATTTTATTTTTATATTCAAACTAGCAAAATATCACTTGTAGTAAATTGTTCAATGGTAAAAATTTATTTTTAGGGTTTTATTTTCACCTACGGTTTCGTCTAGGATTTCGTAGTTTTTCATACGATTTTTTTTTTTGTCTCCTGATACGAACGAATAACTTTTTTTTCACTGGTCTACACGTACTTATGTTACTTCTCCTTACTGGACTGGAATTTCTTTTTTTGTGGAGAGCCATCCATTTTTTTTGGGTTAATTGATAGGCTGGAAGTTGCCCATTCCTGAAAATTGAGCCGAAGCTGAAGCCCTGCTGCCTGCAGTTTGTATCCTTCTTGCGCCATATATACATTGAATTTTTCTTAAAAATATATTATAAATTTTACTAAAAAAAATTTCACCACTGTACCTATATATATATATATTTTTTAAATTTTGCTAAACATTTTATGAAAATATTCTGTCAACTAATTATAACATCTATGATATTTGTTGGGGGTTTAAGCACTTACGTAAGACGCGTATACCCAGTTAGATATATTTTTTTTTTGTGTGAATTTGTCTACCATCCCCTACGTTATTGTACTCTTGAATGTTATAAAGTTACTTCGTTTATTGTCATTAAAAGATAAAACTGAATTTGAATTTTTCATTATCGTCTCGCTAAGTAATTTATTTAGTAAATTTAAGGTTACATTGTACTTGAGCTGGTATTTGGAGAGGAAAAATTTACTTGGCGCCCTGATACATCATAGTAATTTAGAACCCCGACCATCTCCACTGTTAGTCGGCCGGCAAATACCGTTATGTCAACAGACAACGACCAACTAGTTACGTCAGATTGAGTTTTAAAATTTGACGTAGCACTGTATATAGCACTAGAAGTTCGAAAAGAACCCTTTGCTTTAGTGGAGTTCACAACAACTTTGATTTTTTCTATTGTTTATGGAAGGGCACTTTCTGAGTAACCCTGTATATCGTTGAATGAAGCGCTTTGTTTTAAAACGGAAATTATAACGATTTATTTAAATAAGAACACAAATCTCACTCACTTAACATTCACTAAAAAGGTTGTAAAAAGGTAGCTTTTCGACAACCAAAGTTTCCTCTTGGTTTAGAGAAATTTAACTCGTAGTTGCAGATTGTTTTAAAAATCTGGAAAAATTCACTTGTATTTTATGCGCGAGGGAAGTTTGATTATAATAATTAAAAAACTCTTTTTTACAAGGTTTCGGCCTTGGAAGTAGCGCGGGCACTGTATTAGGTCACGAGTAACACCGAAGGAACTAAGTTGCTCAAGCCTTTCTCCGCTCGGCTTTATACTCGTACCATCTGATTGGTTGTTTCAACCGTGCCCCGTCGAGTCAGACACGAACGTTTTTTTGTGAGCCGACGCTCCGTGCAGGCGCGGTCTAAAATCGGTACTTATCGTTCCGTGCGGGCGACGTAACTACGTAATAAGCGAAATTGTTAAAATTCTGAATTGAAATGTATGCCATCGAATCGGCCGTAAAATTAGGAATCTTTTGATATATACCTTTAGTTCAAAGCTTTGGGGAGTTATTTACGGAATTAATCGGAAAATGGTCAGTGATATATTGGTTCATCCTCGCACAGCGCTATCGCCTGCTGTCGGTCGTTATAAGGTTAAGCCATGCTAAGTGCGTACGGGGCGAATTTGACCGAGGTGAAGTTAGATTCATGTTTTGAACGGAGCGGCAAAAACTCGGTATGAGAATATGATGTGCATATGACAACGGAAATGAGTTTTGATAACAATTTGTAAGCTTTGGAATATGATGGATGAAAATAGGGTGTTTTTATATTTACGACTCGAATTGAATAGATGCTTACTTTGGATAGAAAATTGGCTATAGAAAATGTATGGTATGGAATTAAATTATTATACGGGGGTTACGGAAAGTTCTTTTGGTGACGTATAAGATTATATAGGGGCAATAATTTTAATGTTTTTTTTTATTCGCGAAAACGCTGTTAAATTGGAGTATGGAACTTTTTGAAGTATTTTTTTAAGGTTTTGGCATATTTGTGAATTATCGAAGGACCGTGAATTTTTCCAATAACTGTTTTTGAAAACTGTGGTTTTTTTGTGTGAATTTGTGGGTAGACTTTTTTTTCTAGTTTGACAAGTTGGACGGATAGATTAATTTAATTTTCGAATTTTGAAGTATTTTGAGTTAATTTTTTCGGAATTTTGTGAAACATACTATAACACTTGAAACGGTCGCCCATCCAAGTGCTAACCTCGCCTGACGTCGCTTTACATCGCATATCGAAGTATGTACATAGTAAAGACGCATTTACGCTAGCCCTCACTTCTGTAATACTTTTATTATTTTGTTGTAAATGGCAAAACTAAAAATGTGTCTACAGAAGCCGCTTATAAACACAACCCAACATTCCAACGAATTTTTAATTTAATTTATACACTTATTGATCATATACCAACTACTATATTTCCTTTTATAGAATTTTATTTTGAATAAGATGAAATTAGAGAAATTAATTTATCAATGAAAATACCTTTTATCATACTGGATATAAATATTGCCTTCATACTTATAATAAGCGACAATATAGACTAGAGGCAACCATAAAGGCCGCATTTTAATTTGAACATGCCCATAAAACTTTATTTAATTTTGCTTGGTATGTGGTCTGGCTTGCTTTAATTTAGGCCTATTTTTGGAAGGGTGCGTCTACTTTACAAGGATGGCGGTTGATAAATGCCGTCATCTGGCGTCGGCCAATGTAACCACAAATTCCGCCAATTCTAACAGCGGTGGACGCATCACATCACAAGGGACTCGTAAAAACCGCTCTTCCTGCTCGAAAAGAAAATTTATGTTCTTTATAGATGCAGGCTATTGTCAGTAGGGACAAATAATAAACTGAATATTATTGGCAACATCGGTATAAACAAGAAATAATTAGGAAGAATAGAATAAATAAATAATTGAAGACTGAGGACGTATTTGTAGTTGTTTGTTTATAAAATAAATAACTAAAATTATTAATCAAATAATCAAAAAAGAGAAACAGAATACGATATGCATTATAGTACAAAATAATATATCAAAGTTTTTTAAAAGAACGGCTGGGAAATTCTTTAAAATTGTCAAGTACGGCGTTGTAAAATTTACATATCGAATAAGAATTGAAGTTTTATAAAGTGCAGTAGTATGCTTAAGTACAAAAAATTCTACTGCATTGTTGAGTATTGAGAGGGTGCAAATTATTACCAAATACAATTCTAGAATATAGGTAAGACGGCGTTTTAGAGGTAACAATTTTTAACAATTATGCAGAATTCTTCTGTCTTTCATGTTCAGCCATTTAACCCACCTAATTTAAGCGAAACAGACTGATATTTTCTAATATCAAAAATAAACTTAATGCACGTGTCATGCACACGGTGTATATTTAATTTATCAGATATGGTTTAACGTGGAGTGATACACCACATATAATAATTGAAATGGCTTATAGTGGAGTAAAAATAGACAAGAATAAGCCGGTAGAGAAAATTTTACATAGAGCAACGCGACATAGAAAAAAAGTTTGTTTTGGTGAAACTAAGAATAACTTGAATTTTTTACATCGACTAGGTAGAGGAACCCTTTTTCACGAAAAGGGGTAAATTGGTCATTTTAATGGGTGGTTTTTCAGTTTTAATTTATTTTAAACCCTTTAAAATGCTAGTTAAGAAACGAAAATGGTACCCTTTTATTGTCGATGTTGAAAGAATCTTCAGTTTAAATTTCATAAAAATTGGTTCAACCTCCCCTCCCCCACGATATGTATATACAGGCTGTTCACTTTATCAGGGCCCTCGAGAATATCTCACTTAATATGGGTCCTACAAAAAAAAATATTTTTAACGAAAATTGTGCCGATTTACATAACCTACAAAACGGTTTAAAGACGTTTGATATCCATTGCCTACTTTAAGAGTTATGGCGGAAAATATCGAAAATGCGGAAAACGTCTAGGCCAAATACCTCCGTTATTTGAAGAGATACGAGAAAAATTCTAAGACGAAAATTTTTTGCAAAACAGAGCGTTTCCACGAGGTTTTATCTAATTTTTTTCAAAACCGCTGTATTTTGAGATTTACTCTTCAGACTGTTAAACAAATTATTTTGAAACGGGCGGGAAATGGCGCCATTAAATAAAGTATTTTCCTCCCTTTTCAACGATATATCACATGCCATATTTATTCATTGGTACTAAGTTAGTAATTATAAAAACATTTTGTTAAAAACCATTATTTTTTTTTTTAACAAGCATTATACTTGCCGTGGAGAAGTATGATTAAATAAAACGATAAAATAGTTGCTCAAATCATTGCTATAATAAAACAATAACACAATTAAGAAGAATAAAGTAAATTTAGGTAACAAAAACAAAATAATAATCAAGAAAGCAACATGGAGCAATTATGGAAAGAGTATTCGCAGTTATGCCAATAGAGACCAATGTATAGAGGTCCTCCATAAAAGCGTCACTCCTTGCTCAGAAAGTTAAAATGTATTTACCAATTAATTTAAGTATAATATCCATTTGTTTGTATTTCATGATTTGACTATTATTTCAATTATTTTAAAATAGTTGGCTATGAACAAACTTGACAATTTAATTTTTTGACAGATCATCTCAGTTAATACTTAAACTCTCACTCAATCACACTCGTTTAAGAATTTAGAATATTCAAAAATGATTTTCACTCACATTGATCGTTATATATATGTTCGTTACATATTACCAATGCAATTTTAACTCTGGATTAGCTCAAGTAGAATATAGAAACAGATTTCCACAAGCACTACAGCCGAATAAAACTCTGTTCAGAAAATTAGAAAACTAATGGTTCATTTTTAAAGAAGAAGACAAGGTTGAACAGTGTTACTGATAATGTAAATAAGGTAAACCAAGTTATTAATTATGTAAGAAATAAAAATACAGAAAATTTGGAAACATCATTAAGAGAAATTCAAATTGCTTGTCATATAAATAAAACAAGTGCTAGAAAAATGTTAAAGAAAAATGGTTACCGGTGTTATAAAGCAAAAAAAAAATCACAATTTACAAGCGGGGGATAAACCAAGAAGGACGACTTTTTTTTAGGTGGCTGTTGGAAAAGTAGTAATAGTAAAATACTTTGGTCCGACGAGGCAAATTTTTCCAATAATGGATTTTTTAATCGCAATATTCATTGCAAATGGACTTCTGAAAATGCACACTGGCATAGACCGACTGGGTTTCAAAATCATTTTTCAATAAATGTGTGGATAGGTATTTTAGGCACCAATTTAATAGGTCCTTATTTTTATGATGGTCACCTCAGTGGTCAAAGGTACCTAAACTTTTTGAGAAATGAATTTAATGAATTCTTAGATGACCTACCTTTAGAGAATCGACACAATTTTCAATATTTTCAACAAAATGGAGCCCCTCCCCACAATTCCCAGATTTGCCTAGATTATTTAGACAAAATTTTGCCTCAACATTGGATAGGTACCAATGGATTTATTCGATGGCCCCCTCGTTCTCCAGATATAACTCCAATGGTTTTTTTCTATGGGGTATATTACTTTATTCTTCTTAATTGTGTTAATGTTTTATTATAGCAAAGATTTGAACAACTTATTGAATTATTTTATCGTTTTATTTAATCATACTTCTCCACGGCAAGTATACTGCTTGTTAAAAAAAAATTTATTGGTTTTTAAAAAATGTTTTTATAATTACTAACGTAGTACCTATGAATAAATATGGCATGTGATATATCGTTGAAAAGGGAGGAAAATATTCTATTTAATGGCGCCATTTCCCGCCCGTTTCAAAATAATTTGTTTAACAGTCTGAAGAGTAAATCTCAAAATACAGCGGTTTTGAAAAAAATTAGATAAATCCTCGTTGACACATTCTGCTTTGCAAGAAATTTTTGCCTTAGAATTTTTCTCGTATCTCTTCAAATAATGGAGATATTTGGCCTAGACGTTTTCCGCATTTTTTCGAAATTTTTGATACACATTATTATTCTTATTGTCTTTGCCGTTAACTTTCATCCTTTTAAATTTTTTCGCATCTCCTCAAATAAGGAAGTTATAACCGTTTGTGGTTTTCCTATTTTTCAGGTTTTGTAATATATCTCACAAAGTAGGCTATGGATTTAAAATTTCTTTTTACTGAAATATAGTAGAATTAGGTATAGTGTGTAATAAAATATAAAACAAAGAATAAACATTTTAAAAACTTGCTTTTCTGTAAAAAGTCGTACTAAAAATAAAAAAATAAGAAATACTAATGTAGGAATGCACGAAAAGCAAGGCGTGCGCACTTTGTATGATTGTACGCATGATGGTATGAAAGGGGTGGAATCGTCGTTGCCTTCAGTCATGCGTACATTAAGATGATACATATACTTATATATAAAGTGCGCACGCCTTGTTTCTCTTGCATTCCTACATTAGTAGTTTTTACTTTTTAGTACGACTTTTTACAGAAAAGCAAGTTATTAAAATTTTTAATTATTTTTTATTTTCTAATAATTTTAAGTCATACTTTTTGAGGGGTTTATCTCCCAGAAATCGCTCAATAAAAATTCGTCTCTTAACGATTTGTTTTGATTTCCCGCTCCTTCGCTTTATCGCTCTTTCGTTTTGCAGATTTTTCAATTTTCACCCCCGCGCCCCCTACGTGCGGATATTTCCAAAAGTAATGGTGGAATACTGAATTGTCATTCGATCTTAGTAACTGTACAAAATTTCACTTAATTTATTATACCAGGAAGTGTGTTAAATAAAGGACGCAAGAATTGAACATAAACATTGTGCACGCAAGTTAAAGAAAAGCAAGTAAAAATAATAAATTTGTATAAAAATATATAAGCAAGCAGGAAGAGTATTGAGATGTATGCGATGTATATATAATTTAAGTAATAAATTCCCGAGACAAAAAAATCCAACAAAAACTTTGCGACATAATTATTATCGCCGCGGGCCATGGCGCCAAGCCTGACATGAAACATTTCCGACACACATTAAAAACCTATAAAGGTAAGCGTGTCAATTTGCGAACAGCACAAAAAAGAGTACCGGTAGTTTAATGAGGTCGTAAAGTTTTTGTTGAGTTTTTATGTCTCAATTTCTTCCTACTTGAACTATACTAATAGAATATTTTGTACATAGCTATGCTATTTTAATGATATAAGTAAAGGTATTATAACATGAAGAATAAAATAAATTATTAGTTTACACTATACTAATAAAGATGCTTTCCGAGTTTGTCTCTTTTCTTGACAGTTTCGTGTAATCGTTGGTGTACTAATGGTACTATTTGGTTTTTGTTGAGTAATATCTTTAATGTCAATTAGTTCTTCCGCAGTATATACATTATCATCGATATGGACTTTGTTTTTTTTTTATGTAACAGTTAGTACGATTATTTTATCTTGGTAAATATAAGTGGTTTCTTAGGATTTCATTCAGTTGCCTTTGTTGCTCAGTTTGGAAAATAGGATATTCCAGTTCCTTTGAGGTTACGACTGTTTTTGTAATTTCACTGTCTTTCAAATAGATAACAAATACAGTTTCTACTGGACTGTTCTTCTTTTTCCCAATTGTATACGTTCTTGATATCTGTTTCTTCGACCATTTCTCTTAACCTTTCTTTACTGTATGAATACATTATGTATTTGTTCATTTGTGACGCATTCATTTTCGGTCACTTTCTATGCCTCAAGTGTATGGTTTCCTTTAGCACTTTCTTATATTTGCACTTTAGCACTTTCTATTGCGGTCTTTTTACACTAAACACTGTCCCTTTTAAACTCTCGTTGAGGGAAGTAGCACAGTATTTTTAAATGCACTGGTAAAATTCTTTTTGTTAATTGATAATTTTTTGTTGTTTATGAACATCGATTTATTTAAACTTTTCTTATGATTTGTGGAAAATTTCTGTTATGCTCCGGTTCGGCTGTGCCTCTTTTAATCACGTTTTATACTAGGTTTCCCCATTCCGTTGGCTTCAAGTTTTTTCTCGCCGAGATTGCATTTGATGAATATAGCCGTAATATTTTGACGCTGTTTATATGTTTGTTAACGGCTATTATCTTCACCAAGCCTCTTTCAATACGTACATCAGTTTCACCTTCTTGAAGCGTCTTTTCGTAAATCACCTATTGTCTCATATCTACAGAAACACTTTCACATACATATAAGTCTATGTACTAATAACGTATCTGCAAATATTTTTATATTTACTTCAATTTATCCTCACCGTATTTCCTAACGTTTTCTATTGTACTAATACACGTACTTACGTTTATTCCACAATTCCAGGTTTGAGGGACAAGGCACTCCCAGGCTTAACAAAGAATCTATTCTGACATGTGAATTTTCCTTCTCCTATACATATCACAATGGTTCAAACATCTGTTCCTAAGGTCGTCTAGAATTAATGGTTTACATGAATTAATAAAGTACATATTTTAGGTATAATTAGAATACGTATCTTCATGGAAAAAAGGGAAAATAAATGAAAACCACTTACGTCAAAATCCGCTAGATATGCATCTTGTAGAGAAAATTCCGCTCAGTAAATTCATTCTTGAACATCTCTCTCGTTAAAGCAACCAGTTTTGAAATATTCGGTGTAAAACTTCATGAAGATCGATTTTTATCTGTGCGCACCAAACTACTCCTCAATTTGGCTACTGTTACTATGAATTAGGTGGGGATATGCTACAAGATCAATAGGACAGTTTTTATGTAGAATTTAAAGACAATTTTTTAATTTCCTATACTTTTTTCTCTTCCAACGAACGGTTTACAAAATAAAAGTGAAAAACCAGCGTTATGTCCCCGCTAGGGGTGATTTCTTGGAGAAAAGGGACTTTTTTTATAAATAGAGTGGGAACTTTATCGATATCTATTTCCAACCCTATAAAAAGTACATATCTGAAATATTATTTCATTATAAATTATTTCTCCTATTCACTGCTTTTTAACAAAACTCGACTACCCTAAACCACTACCAGCATCATAATACCTTTAATATTCTGGATGTTTTATTCGGTCTCAAGCTCTCTTTCAATGACCACATATATTCAATTGTTGCCAAGACTAATGAAGATATGGATTTTATCATGCACAATAGTAGAGAATTTGATAGGAGATAATTTCTTCTTCTAGAGTAAATGGACAGTATCCGCCTATGGAATACCCCCAACTCATCCTATTACGGCATCTTCAAAAAATCAATTTGTATGTAGAACTTAGAGACATTCGCCAAAATCTGCGATATTTCCGAGCGTTACACAAGTCCCTACTGGAACCCCCGTATTACAGTTACACCTCCAATTTGTTAAACATTTTCAGTGTTAAAACAAAAACATATATACTTGTCAAATGAGAACTCTTTTCATTTTACATGAAAAAATCACTCGTAAGATGAAAATTAGGTTTATAGAAACTCCTATTCAACAGAAGTTATATTCGTTCGCACAATAATAACAAACATAGTAAACCGTGTTGCAGTTAGCTAGTTATGTTTCTACTATGGTGTATAGGCGATGAGAACTATCCTTCAGCTTATAAACACAAAGCTGATTTAAGGAACATGGATGTTTCGAAGTTAGAAAGTTTACAAGAAAATCTGATGCAAAGTTTCTGCATGCTACTCATGCTTCCATGCGAGAAGCAGGAAACATATGATGCGAAAGTTTAGCTCTAGAAATAAACAAATACACGGATCCGTTAGAAGATTCCCTTATTGTTAGACTCGATGCCAGATAAAATATCCTTGCTAGCAGCTTGTGAAGACTGATGATCTATTAATCTTAATATGCTTTCTTCCTCTCTGACGGTTATCATTGGATAGATAAGGGGAAAGTTAAAAATTGGTTTAAACAGCAATCGAGAAAATGGACCGGAAGCGCGTTACTATAAAGATAATTCAGGGCGTATCGAGGGGGGAGGGGGTTTCGACAATCCAAGTTTAATAATATCCTACTCATATAGAGAATTTAAGATGGCGGCTATTCTTATAGGATTGTTATGTGTACTAAAAGGATCGTTTGCGCTCAGGAGAAAAAAGGCAACTGGAACAAAATTTCCATCTACAGCGTCCCATCCCGTTTCCAGAGGGTCCAGTGAGGGAGGGTCTGGCCAGTGGGCGTTTTTCCAAATGCAGCAGTGCAAGTGAAGAATTTAATTAATGGTGTGTATTAAGTACTGGATATGCGTAGTTTTTAAAAAAATACTTACTTGATAATTACTTCTTAGTAGGTATGTGTAGTTTTAAAGCAAGACTGAAGCTCGGAGCCCAAACTTTCCGATCACTTTTGGTGTCACGCATTTCAGAACTTTACGACATCATTCCGACCTTTCACTAATGCAAATAACACTTGCAGGCAAGTCCTAGGCCCACCGCTGAGTCGGTGGCCTGAAATGACTTGCGCTGCGTGGGTTAGAACACATCTGTTTGGCAAAACAAAATGCGTTCGGTATCTCTGGTACTCTATACAGTCTATTAGTTTGTACTCAGATCTACAAACATTTAGTAACGTAATGCTTTTCCTAGGCTTACTAAATAAAAAAGGATAATTACTTCATTTTATGGCATTTAAACGTTTGATACTGAGTACAATCATGAATTATTGACTCGCAGTAGGTTTCTTGTACTGTGATTTTGTCATATTTAGTTTCAGCGGTGTCGAAAATCCCGGATACGCCCTGGGATCCCTCTATAAGTACATATTTGCAACATTTTAAAAATAGCCGCCATATTAACCAAAATCTTACCGTATGACTATGTTATTATCAAATTTGGATTTAGGGGATGTCGACAATCCCCAGATAGGCACTGGATTCCTTTTATAAGCTCATATTAACAATATTTCAAAAATTCCCGCCATCCTGGACGCCAACTTGAATAAAGGGATTCTGGTTTATTTTTCGATCTGGCAACAGGTATTGTCGAATTTAGAGAGGTCGAAAACTCCTAAAAGCACCGGTCGCCAAATTGTTATACGAAATGCTTCTTGCAGCTCGAATTTGGATTTCTGTTCCTAGTCTATATTCAATACTATGCATTATAAAATTTCAGTGATGCATTATAGTGCAATTAAGTTAATTGCGTAATGGTAATAAGCTTTTGCAAATGCACGATGTCAGTGGTGATCGAACGGAGTTTGACCATCAGCCTCTATCAACTTCGCGAGAGAAAACCGCGATGCAAGAGCATGTGAATAAATAAGAAATAACACAGCGGGACCCTAATACTAATGGATTTGCCTTAGTTGAAGGGATAAGAATTAACAAAATTAACAAATGAACTATAAATGCTTTATGTGAAATAGTATATAAGTATTTTCAATACTAAAACGAGGTGTGAGTTTGAAAAGACGAATAATTAGATCAGTCGAATAACTCCAATTTAGATACGGCATCGAACTGTAAGGGTTTCAGATTTTGTCGGGCCTGGACCCAATTATGTTATGTTTTTAGCTGTGTACTATGTGTGAAGTAAAAGTGAAAAGTTACACCCGGCAACAACGCGATTCCAATTTAAGGGGCGGGGCCATAGAAGTCATTCGGAAAGCTGTGATTTTCTACCATGACACTGTTTTTCAGTTGATGATGATATGCAATCAGAAATGTAACAGTTTCAATTTGCAGATTGATATAAACTTATTTCATTTGTATTTTTATTAGAGTTTAACTCAAAATTCTTTTTATAATAAATATTTGGAGCTAAAATAACCACGTGCAGTGATCAGATGAACGAAAAGCAAATAATTGTTAGTATATAATTGGTTATCTACTGAGTGGTTGTGTCGTGGTGATAAAAGGAGAATATTCAGAGAATTCTGACAATCTTAGGAACGGATTTTAGGGATGGGGGACCTATTTAAATTTCAAACATGAAGTTGGAACTTGCGATTCCTATAAAATATGTTATAAGAAATACTGTAAATATATTTTTAATATTCTAGGTTTAGAGAGCGAATTTGGGGTGTATGAATGGACGTAAATTAACCGTGAATGATTTAAGCTTCGGGTAGTTAAAAAATGTGACATGAGAAAAATAGTAAAAATATATCTTCTATATTATTGGGTGAAAGGCTTATAATAGTATCCAAAATTTACATACTTTTTTAAATGTACTTACTCTAAGTACTTAGGTTAAGTGGATATATGTTTTATCTAGCCGTATAATATATGAAAATACATTCATAATCAAATAGAAATTTTAAGAGCTTCGAGCAATTTTCATTTCGTGAAATTGAAATTTCAGCTGCAATTTATTTAATGGTTTCCATTACGGAGTTCTCCTACTTACCTACACTAAACATTTTAGTTAAGCAAGGCGGAATTTTTGTTCCAGTATATTTAACATTAATCACAGTATTCAAGAAGTACGGCCATGAGCAAAAAAAAATAGGACAAGTCTTATAACGGTATTTTGCTAAAATCTAGTTGTGAACATCTAACTTTAATTTTTGTGACATTGTCAGTTAGTTGTTATAATTTATTGCAAGTGTGCAAAAAAACTAATATGCCTCATATAAGCGATTTAGTTAAATCTGGAGTTATTGCTAAAGCAGAAGATGGATGGTCAATGAGACAAATTGCACTGCGGTATAATATTGACAAAAATTCGGTGTGTAACATTTTAAGAAAGTGGAGAATAAACGGTACGATTAGTAGAAATCATGGATCAGAGCCACGAAGGATATCAACTCAACAACAAGATTTGCAATTGGTAAATGCTTTAGTAGAAAATCCACTGTGCTCAGATATTCAGGTCATGCAGCAGCACAGAAATACTGCTGAAATAAGCTGAACATAAAGAAGCTCGAGTAGGATTTACGCTTGAATTTTTAGCGTATGATGTAAATTTTTGGAACAATGTAATCTTTACAGACGAAAAAACTTTCTAGCTAACACACAGCGGTCGTATTCGTTTTTACCGCCCTCCGAATACTCGATTTGATCAGAAATATATATCTAACATTAATAAAAGTGGTAGATTTTCCATCAATATGTGGGCTTGGATATCGGCACGTGGTCCTGGTGTTTTGTGACATATTGAGGAACAATTTAATAGTAATAGTAATAGATTTTAGACAATATTATGCTCCCTTCTGTGTCACAATTATTTCCTAATAATGAGTTCATATTTCAACAAGACAATTGTTCCGTTCATACTGCTCATACCGTAACTAACTGGTTTCAAGATAACAACATTAATGTTCTTAACTGGCCCAGTCATAGTCTAGATCTTAACCTTGTGGAAGAAGTATGGGGACTACTCGTGAGAAGTATTCAAAAACGAAATGTGAGACCACGAAATGCCGAAGAATTACTGGAAATAGTAAATAATGCATGGGAAAATATTATTACTAATGATTATTATATAAGGTTATTTAATTCTATGCCAAACAGACTTACAGAAGTTATAAATAGAAATGGTGCAATAACGAAATATTAATAGTTAGTTTCTTGTTAAGTAGGATATCCTTTGTCGCCCCGATCCAGGATTTCTACTAATCGTACCATTTATTCTCCACTTTCTTAAAATGTTATACACCAAATTTTTATTAATGTTACAACGCAGTGCAATTTATCTCATTAACCATCCATCATTTCCTATAGCAATAACTACAGCATTAAAATAAAAAATAAATTAAAAATGGTATCTGTTTTATTTCGGCTACTTGTTACATATTCAAATAGAGACAGATTTACATTAGAAAAAAAGTTGTCCTATTTTTTCTGCTCACGACAGTACCTAGTTTTTTTAATTTAATTAAATTAGATTTATTTAGTGTTTGTATTAAACAAATTTAATTTCAGTTTGTCAACTATTGTTACCCAACAGCTATTTTCACATTTTTTTTCATAAAAAATATTTTCGTATTTTTACTGCATTTTTAACAAAAGGTAATTTTTAAATTTATGTTTTTATTTTTCCTACGCATATTTTCATACTTCTGTCAAATTTTTTTATAATCGTAAATCTAAAGTCCAAAGAGAAATGAACGTGAAATCTAGACACATTAAAGCATTATTCATTACAAACCTACAAGGATTTACGAGTAATTAAAGGGCCTAAGTCTGGTCACAATTAATAATTAAGGAGTGTTTAATATTGCATTAGAAAGGACATGCCGGCGACAAGTGTCCTTGACATGATGGTTGGTATCTTAGCATCAGGCTAAGTATCAGACTTGCCTTGGTTTGCACTCCCTTGGGCCCTTAATCCCTCTTTATTTGATTTCGTAGCCCACCGACTGTTTCTGCAATTCGAACACAACCCCTAATTAACTAACAGGAAGTAATGAATTGATCTTTTGTCGTACTGTATCCTTTAGCTAAAAATAAATGAAATTTATTCTGAAATGTTACAAATCCTTTTGTATATTTTAATAAAACATGAAATAATTTTGTGTTATATGAATGTCCAAATTTTCCTGTTTTTCACCCAATATTCTATTCAAAAGGCAGACAAACATAATGTAAAAACCGCTGCCCAAGGAATCACTACTTCCACATCCAGATTTTGTATCCAAGTCTTATGCATACTAAATCACAATGTAATATTTTATTGCCTTTAAAATAGAGTGGGGGTGGTAGAGGGGGTGGCTAATTTAAAAAATTTAGAAGTCCTTGGCTCTCGTATACACACTAAATCCCAATTTAATTTTTTATTCCCTTTAATGGTGGCAATGGGGGTGCTGGAGGGGGGTAGCTAACGCCAGAAAAAAATTTTTAGACGTTTCGTTTTTGTATACACACTAAATCACGTTTTAATTTTTTGTACTCCCTTTAATAATAAGGTGAGGGTGGCAATGAGGATGGTAGAGGAAAAAAAAATTTGAGACCTTAACTTTTTTCGTACATGCCCTAAATTGCAATTTTATGAACTCTTACTTGCTTGTTTTGCCCATTTACCCTTATTTACCCTATTTACTTCCGAACCCTTCAACGGAATTAGATCAAAATATAATCTAGTTCCAGATCTCGTTACAGTACATAAGTATACCAAATTTCAAGTCAATATCATAAACGGTTCCAGAGTACACGTGCGCACAAAAAAATTACAGACAGACCGACAGACAGGAATTTTTTTTTTCCGATCAAATTTATAATCTCGACATCTCATGACATTTTAAGCCTATTTCAACAAAAAGAATTTTATATATATTTTTTGCGTTAGTGTACGCATATCGAAGTATGTACATAGTAAAGACGCATCTACGCTCGCCCCCAAAAAGACAATTCTTATATGTTGCGTATGTTAAATACAGAGGAGAGCAATCAGCTGTACTGTCTCTTACATAACCTCAGTCTAACATTAATATCGTCTCGGCAATACGTAAAAAATACTACTCAGCATCCATGTTCAAGCCACGATTCGAACCCAGAACTCCTTGGTCCCAAGCCTGACGACCCAGCATTGACTCAAAAATGTAATTGTCAAGTTAAATGAACGCCGTATTTTCTTGGCCTTTCATTTCTTTATTGCTTACTAAAAAAAATCCAATTTTTATTGATAGAAAGAGAAGGATGAAATTTTATATATATTTTTTGCGTTAGTGTACGCATATCGAAGTATGTACATAGTAAAGACGCATCTACGCTCGCCCCCAAAAAGACAATTCTTATATGTTGCGTATGTTAAATACAGAGGAGAGCAATCAGCTGTACTGTCTCTTACATAACCTCAGTCTAACATTAATATCGTCTCGGCAATATGTAAAAAATACTACTCAGCATCCATGTTCAAGCCACGATTCGAACCCAGAACTCCTTGGTCCCAAGCCTGACGACCCAGCATTGACTCAAAAATGTAATTGTCAAGTTAAATGAACGCCGTATTTTCTTGGCCTTTCATTTCTTTATTGCTTACTAAAAAAAATCCAATTTTTATTGATAGAAAGAGAAGGATGAAATTGCTTGCCATTTCGTTCTAACTAGCTAAAAATAAGTCAATGTTAATATCCTATCGCTTAAAATTATCCGTACTTTATTCCTTGTAAAATAAAACAAAAACCACACCTCCCTCAAATAATTTATCGCCATCGTGATGAATATTACTAAAAATTATATCATTAACCGATAATGGAAACTTTCGGAGCATATTTTCTGAAATATTACATGTGAATCGATGGCGCTCATTTTTCCATTAAACTTCCTAAATGGCAGTATAAATAGCTATAAAGTTATTTTCATGTCTCCTGCGAGGCTTGTCAAACTTTGTTAGCAGTGCAGATTCGTGTTTTAATAGTTCCCGATGAAGCGGCAGGGGGGAGGGGGCTAATAACTTAAGCTTTAACGGTACAAACTCCTTCAACAGGTTGTCATGTCTATAGTGCAACGATGTAAAACAGGACTTCAGAAACTGATGCTATGACGTTCCTGAAATAACTTAAAGTTTGTAAACCGGTCTCAAATACCTAACTCGTATTTCGTTGCAACTATGATCTGATAAATTTATAATATTAATGGTATGTAGTAATTAGTTAGACTCGATGTTTAGTAGTCATCAAAGGCAAGTTAACGGACATAATTTGGAAAGCTTTGAAAATTGAAAGAGATTTGTTTCGATGCCTCAAATAATATGTTAAATTTTTCGGGTCGCATTTTTACAAATCCTCCTATACGTAAACACCAAAGATGCTGATCAGTTAGTGTGTGCAAGAAAGGTACATTTACACATCCTCCTGCATATTGATACTAGGGAAATCGATTAGCTTATAACGATATGCACTCGCCGCTTTTGCCTGTGGTTTATACATCCATGCTGGCTTCCGATTTATTAGTAGTTCGCGTACGCGATCATTTTCTATGTAGAAAGTGAGAAGGAAAATGCTGGAAATATAAAAAGAATTATTAAGCGAATTGACCCATGATATAAGGTGCAAAATATCATGTCATCCACAGTTAAAAGTGTTGCCATTTCTAATGACTTAGAAAAATATATTGTACACCTTGGTAGATAGTAATGAATTTATTATGAATTTATTTTCTTTCATAGGAAATAGTGGGTTCATGGTCTTTTATACATTTATTTCTATATTAATTTCATTATTTCATTTCACTATTTTATATCATCCGTCTCTTGCAATATAACAATTATTTTCATAAATGTACTTCTTAGTCGTTAAATGCATTTGCTGTTACTCTTATTATAGACGTGAAATTGTAATTTTGTTATGTTTTTTAATTTAGAAACTTTATATTTCTATAATATGTGGGATCCATATTGATAATAAATAAATAAACATTTACTATTTATATCACTTCATATTGGCACTACTGCTGGTTTGCTAAGCCTGGCGGGTACAATATGCATGTCAAAGAAAGCCCAGAGAGCATAAAAGACTGAATGAGAGCTCCAAGAAATTTGGGATAACTCACCGGGCATTCTATGAAATATAATTTAAAAAGACAGATTTGGGATAAAAAAATCGGAAAGGTTTTAACCCTCATATTTACATAAACGGATCCAGAAATGAACTCAAGTTAACATGGGACGTTACCAAGGTGGTTGACACTATACGATTTATATTATTCTTTTATTTTAGAAAGTGGAAGGATATAAAGGCTTTTTGTGTAATGGTTATAAAATAATTACATTGTCATTTGTGTTTATATCAACAATAATACAGGTTATTTATATGCACATAAAGGCAGTGTACAGAGTGAGAATTGTAGGCAGATAATTTGATAACTTGATGGCAATTTTAAGCTAGCTAATAATAATCGGAAATTTTTTGTAGAGACATGTAATTTGGAATACAAAAAAAGCTGTTAAATAAGATAGTCTAAAATAAAATTTTAACGTTATATCTCATTATATTATAATTCACTTAACTTTAACCATTTTCAATTAATAAATTCTAATAATTCTATAACTCTATTTTAAGCTGTATTGAGAATTTTCTGGCATAAATTATAAATTAGTTTTAATGTCAGAAACTTGGTCCATATCAAATATAAATCATTACTGCATAGACAAACCTTATTATAATGAGGCAACCTACAATAAAAATGGCAGTGTCTTCATCCTTATAAGGAACGATCTATGTGCAGATGTTAGGATCGTAAAACTTACTGAGGTAACAACCCTAGAATGTACTTTTACTTATAATAAAATAAAATTTATGATTATGGGGAGACCTCCTTTCCTCAAATGTAAACACTTTTATTTGCCATATTGAGAATTATATTAAATCTGTAAACAATAATGATATGATGACCTTGGTCGGTGGCATAAATATAAATATTAAAGGCCTAACAGACATTTTTGCCTTAAGGTATGTAAACATATTGGAATAGTTTGGTTTCCGATCACAAATTAACGTACCAACTAGGGAAAACGATAACAGTACTTCGATAATAGATCACATTTCTACAAAAATAAATGGTGTACCTGCAGTATTGCATAATAGAATAACTGACCACTACCCAATATTCTTGAATCTAGAACTTGAAAATAATGAAAAGCTAAAACCAATCAAGATAAAAGAAATTAAAAAGTAGGTGAAAAAAAATTATTGAAAGGAGTCGAACAAATACATTGGGAAGAATTATACTGGGAACCGATAACCGATAAAAAAGAAATAGCCAATGGTGAACAAATCACAAGAGAAATTCCCAGTCAAACACAAAACCTTACAGGCAACGAAAATATAAATAGGAATCTTAATTCAATGTTTCTGAAGGACGTATGTGGCCTCGAAGTAGAAGAAGTAATATTCAACCTGAAAAACAGCCTCTCGCCAGGGAAAGACGGTATAACAACGAAAACCTTAAAACCCGTATGCAAACACATTAGTAAGCCTATTGCCCACATTATTAATCTTTCTTCTAAAAATTCTATAATTCCTGAAATTTTTAAAGAAAATATTGTGGTACTTACCAATATATGAAAAGACAGTAAAAATGATATGACGAATTATCGCCCGATATTGCTAATAAATAATATTGCCAAAATTTTTGAGAACCTCTTAAATAAATGATTTTTACAGAAAAATTATGCATTTAACATTATGTAGACAACATGGTACTAGTTTGTACGGAGGAGACTTACAAAACAAAAAGCCATTGCGGCAATTAGAAAAGTAAAAACCTGGCTAGACACCAAGCTTCTTAAGCTAAACATTACAAAAACTAAATATATCTCTTTTTCGCCAACATAAGTCCTTTCAACGAATTTTTCAATATGGGGTTGTAGACTACATGGAAGGCGGCAAAATTTTTGACATCAGGGACGGGATTTGAGTAGTTAGAAGGTAAACATCCTAAATGTCCCCGACCCCTAGGACGGCTTCCGGAAGGCCCTAAATTTTAACTGTTTCTCGTTTCTCGCCAATTACTCGAAAACTATTGGTCCTAGAGGAAGAATTATTCTTACCTTTTTGAAAGCTGATAAAATTTCCCACATTTTTAAGTTCCGATTAAAAGTTTTCAACTGTTATCGTTTATAAAATAAAATACAACCAAATCAAGTGAAGAGGATTAAATTAACTTAAAAATTATATATTCTGCATATAATTAATGGCTGAGATGAGGAATTTCAAGATTTTAAAAATTACCGATATCTGTAGTTATCTAAGAATATATCCTTAGACAGAGCACTGTATCATCTAAGGATGCAATTATGTCCTACTCTTTCGAATTCAGATGGTCTCGATAAAGAGCTGGTAAACACCTCAGCTGCTTTTTTGGCCGATTTGTCTTTCTTGTATAATTTTGCAAACCTCACTTTACTCTTCCCGAAGGCTGCGAAGATGGTATCACTGTCTGTGAAAGCACGTACAAACAGTGCTCCACCTCCGGCTGTTGCAGCTCTTGTGAAGAGTATCTTGCTGTGCATACTTTTCCTCTACCAGGTTTCACGAGGAATATTTCACGCTGGGGAGGAGTTCTCGCCAACAACAAGACTGCCAAGTCAACATATTCGCCTATCACAGCCAGTGAAGAAAAAACTGACTTCTCTATGGCTGTGGATATAATTGCCACATCTGCATCATCTCTGCTTGGAAGGTGTAATATGATTTTCCTCCAGTTTTTTCATCAACATCTTGTAAAAATGTAGGTACGATTTCAAGCAATAACCCTATCACATTACAGCAAATAATCTTGAAATCCATCATCTCGGTCATAAATTATATTATGTAAAATTATGGCGAAAATTGTGATCCGAAACGGTCAACCGCCATTTTGAAAAAAAAATAAGGCAATTTGGTTGGAGATCTTCTTCGAACTTGTCCGAGATATGGATTCAAAGTATGCGCCTGTTTGTTTTGATCCGTTGAGAAATGCGCCCTCTAGAGTACAATTTTCGTTATATATGTACATACGGTGGTATGGGGTCTGGGGACCATAATCGAAGAAACTATAGTGAAATTTTTCTTGAAGTCGTGACATGCTGCACTCTGCAATAGGTAGATAAGAAATCTACCTAAAATGAGAAAAAAGCGTATCAGGTTAGAAACTAAAAAATCTCTCATAGACAACTGGATTACACTTCTACCCATCTTATGATGATGTAACACAAATGCGCTACACATTACTTCTTATACCATAGTCAAATCTTCTAGAATGTTATATTGAATTTCAGGAAATAAATAAAACTGCATTCTTATCGTACACCATCTCAAATAGGGTTTTCCCACTAATTTTATTTTAACAATTTGTGTCGTGAAAATGATATAATAAAACATTTTATTAATTTACAACAATATACTTTTCTAATAAGAATTATTTCTAAGAAAATATCGTTAAAACAACTTGCTGATAATTTCACTGCTTTTTAAAACGGGCATTTTTACGCGCCAGAATTACGTATCTACCCGGAAAACCAATGAGATTGTGGATATAATTAGTTTGTAATAGATTCTAACTGTGTGATAAAGAAAGCTTTCCTCTAAAACTTCTCATAATTTCAATTTGTAATGCTTGTACTATGATTGGTCTAAAAGTGGACGTATAAATATTGGCCAATCAGAATCCAGATAAATGTCGCACAAGTTATTCGTGAAAGCGTCGGACGTTAATATTTTGTACTGTAGTTTAGGTTTAACCTTCACCGACATTACACATCAGATGACTAACCTAAAACGTTAAATTTATATTTTTATGTTTGTATTGTTTGGAGTGAAAATATTATTTTATCAGTTTCTGGTTTATGTTTTATTAATTCTACAATCAAAATGGAATCAAGTGGGAGAGGGATATGTTAAAGATGCCGCTGATAATTTACCTAAAGTAGAAAAGTGCTGAGTGCTGTCAATAAATAGAGGTTATATTATGTTAACAGAGACCAAGATTAATAAACAATCTTGAACAGAGACAACCTCTGTGATGTTAATTCTGTGATTGGATTTCAGGGTGTTGACGTCACAACGCGCCAATTTATAGCTGTTTAAAATGAACCCAATATTTTTCAAACTTCAAGTTTTTTTTTGTTACTATTAGTAAAATTATTAAGATAATAAATATGCCATAAATAATTTTTTTACGTGAGTTAAGTATTTCAGCAATAATTTTTTTTTTCTGGGAAAACCCTATTGTTTATACATTTTGTACCCACCTTAGTATATATAGACTCATACCACAAATTAGATAGATATTATACACTCACTTAAGCGATTTTGAAAATTATATTATTGTAATATTAAATATGCAACATTAATAGACAGAGAAACGAGAATGTAAAATTTGTTACAGTAATAAATAAATTAAAAAAAAAGATTTAGTTACCTATGAATTTATAAATAAAAGTTGTTTATTATTTTCACATGCTCTCAAAACAAAAACCTATATAATCATTTTCACAGTTTTATTTTGCTGTATTTATGAAACTAACATGTTATAATTTTATACAGTTCATATAGTTGTAATAAAACTTTTTTTGACATAAAATACTTTTAAGATCAACTACCAGTTTCACTAGAGTAAAAATATTAAAATAGAGTACCTATACAAACGTTAATCTTTCCCAGTCAAAGCGAAAGATGCTCTTAATGAACATTTTACAGCATTTTTACTTCTAGATGGTATTTCTATGTTCACAAATGAAATCAAAACGTCTAAAGTTTGTTATTACGCGGGCAGTTGTTCCAAATTACTTACGTATTTACCCAAATACCCATGAGCCTTCAAATTCTTAGAATACTGTAAAAATTGTATTATCATTACCTAAGACCTGAGTAATCTAACCATTTCGTGGATAATCTCTTAACAATCAAATATTGCAGCTGTTTGAACTATCCGCTAGATCTGACCTGTTTTAGATATCTAAAAGTATATTTACAAGGCAGAAAACTGTGACAAATAAAATGTAGAATATTCGTATGAAAATTGTGCCGATTTATATAACCTACAAAATGGTTTAAAGACATTTGAATTCCATGGCGGAAAATATCGAAAATGCGGAAAACGTCTAGGCCAAATATCTTCGTTATTTGAAGAGATACGAGAAAAATTCTAAAGCGAAAGTTTTTTGCAAAACAGAGTGTTTCAATGAGGTTTTGTCTCATTTTTTTCAAGACCGCTGTATTTTGAGATTCACTCTTCAGGCTGTTAAAAAAATTATTTTGAAACGGGCGGGAAATGACGCCATTAAATAGAGTATTTTCCTCCCTTTTCAACGATATATCACATGCCATATTTATTCATTGATACTACGTTAGTAATTATAAAAACATTTTTTTAAAACCAATAAATTTTTTTTAACATGCATTATACTTGCCGTGGAGAAGTATGATTAAGTAAAACGATAACATAATTCAATAAGTAGAAGAATACAGCACACAGAACCTTAATATTTATCTAATCCTCAAAATAATTTTTAAGATATCATATCAATTGTTCAAAGTGTCCACCGCGATATCTTATGCACAATCGAGCGCGGCGAGTCACTGCACTTAAAACATTAGTCAGCATTTCGGGGGTAACTGTAATACATGCCTGTTGAATTCGAGCTTTTAGGTCCTCTACATTTTGCGGTGTCATCGAAAACACCTTATCTTTAATATACCCCCATAGAAAAGAATTCATTGAGGTTATATCTGGAGAACGAGGGGGCCATCGAATAAATCCATTGGTACCTATCCAATGTTAGTCTAAATAATCTAGGAAATCTGGGAATTGTGGGGAGGAGCTCCATCTTGTTGAAAATATTGAAAGTTGTGTCGATTCTCTAAAGGTAGGTCATCTTAGAATTCATTAAATTCATTTCTCAAAAAGTTTAGGTACCTTTGACCACTGAGGTGACCATCATAAAAATAAGGACCTATTAAATTGGTGCCTAAAATACCTATCCACACATTTATTGAAAAACGATTTTGAAACCCAGTCGGTTATGCCAGTGTGCATTTTCAGAAGTCCATTTGTAATGAATATTGCGATTAAAAAATACATTATTGGAAAAATTTGCCTCGTTGGACCAAAGTATTTTATTACGTATTAATGGATCGGCATGCTTCTTTTCCAACAGCCACCTACAAAAAGTCGTCCTCTTTGGTTTGTCCCCCACTTAAATTGTGAACTTTTTTGGCTTTATAACACCGGTAACCATTTTTCTTTAAAATTTTTCTAGCACTTGTTTTGTTTATATGACAAGCAATTTGAATTTCTCTTAAGATGTTTTCAAATTTTCTGTATTTTTATTTCTTACATAATTAATAACTCGGTTTATTTTATTTACATTGTCAGTAACACTGTTCAACCTTGTCTTCTTCTTTAAAAATGAACCATTATTTTTCGGTTTCGTAGCAAATTTTCTGAACAGTTTTATTCGGCTGTAGTGCTTGTGGAAATCTGTTTCTATATTCTACTTGAGCTAATCCAGAGTTAAAATTGCATTGGCAATATATAACGAACATATTATAACGATCAATGTGATTGAAAATCATTTTAGAAAATTCTAAATTCTTAAACGAGTGTGATTGAGTGAGAGTTTAAGTACTAACTGAGATGATCTGTCAAAAAATTAAATTGTCAAGTTTGTTCATAGCCAACTATTTTAGAATAATTGAAATAATGGTGAAATCATGAAATACAAACAAATGGATATTATACTTAAATTAATTGGTAAAGACATTTTAACTTTCTGAGCAAGGAGTGACGCTTTTATAGAGGACCTCTATTCACTGGCATAACTGCGAATACTCTTTCCATAATTGCTCCATGTTGGTTTCTTGATTATTATTTTGTTTTTGTTACCTGAATTTACTTTATTCTTCTTAATTGTGTTAATGTTTTATTATAGCAAAGATTTGAACAACTTATTGAATTATTTTATTGTTTTATTTAATCATACTTCTCCACGGCAAGTATAATTCTTGTTAAAAAAAAATTATTGGTTTAAAAAAAATGTTTTTATAATTACTAACGTAGTACCAATGAATAAATATGGCATGTGATATATCGTTGAAAAGGGAGGATATTTCTATTCTGATCTATTTAATGGCGCCATTTCCCGCCAAGCCTGAAGAGTAAATCTCAAAATACAGCGGTTTTGAAAAAATTAAATAAAACCTCGTTGAAACACTCTGTTTTGCAAAAAATGTTCGCCTTAAAATTTTTCTCGTATCTCTTCAAATAACGGAGATATTTGGCCTAGACGTTTTCCGCATTTTCGATATTTTCCGCCATAACTCTTAAAGTAGGCCATGGATTTCAAATGTCTTTAAACCATTTTGTAGGTTATATAAGTCGGCATAATTTTTGTAAAAGTAATTTTTTTCGTACGAACGATATTAAGTGAGATATTCTCGAATGCCCTGATAAAATGGACAGCCTGTATATTAAAAAGTTTTTATCAGAGCAAGAAAGTTAAAAATGAATTAGGGAAATATTACACAAAAAAGAATAAAAATTCCTCTAGGCAGAACATTTAGTATATTTCCCTTTCTAAATGTCGGCCTGGCACAATCTACGTGTCTGTATGGAAATACGTGACCTGAGATTCAAGTGTTGTACTAAAAGCGGTGACTATAACGTCCAATTACGCTTTAATTGAAGAATGCAGAACGATCAGATAATGAATTTTAATTTATTCTTTGATTACAAATTCAATTTGGGAGTTCGGAGTTCTGCATTTTTCAACTGCAATCATTTGCATAAGCTTCAACTCGACCTGTTTATTCTTTCGAATATTTTTGCTTACTCTAGATTGATAAACTGAGATTATTAGCACGGTTCTACTGTGTATTATGCTAATACAAGTGCTTTTAAAAATAGGAAAAAATATCTTAATAAGGAATTTTATATTTAATATAATAATGTATGTTTAGGTGGGTTTTGGAACCATATAAATGAACAAAATTTTCTTTTTTAACTTGTCGACGTTTCGTTAAATTCATTAAGTTAAATTCATTAACACATTAAAACATTAAAAATACAAATAGGCAATACAAAAACTCTATAATAAATTATGAAATAGAAAAAGAAAAATGTATAAGCACTTACGGTTAAATTAAAATATTTTTTGATATTAACTTTTTAAAACCACGGGACATATTTGGTATGTAGCTCTTGCAATGGTTAATGTTTCTTGTACAGTACAACATAAACGTATAAATATACGCTGGTACACCTCGTCCTGGCGACTTGAAGAGCAATAATGTATGTATCTTGAATATTCCCAAAGTCTCAGCGTACCTTTTTTTAAATTTTTTTCTATAATATGGATTAGGTATTTTTTAGATAGTCGATAATATTAAAATAAGAACTATTCAGATTTTCTGTATCTGCTCGTTTGTTTATACTATTAAGATTCTTCTTAATACAAATCATTTCGTTGAATATTCTCTTCGTGTAATTATTATTTTGTCACCACTAAATGCAAAAGTGCGACCCTTTTCTATAAAGTGCTCCACCAGTTGGGTTGGGTCTTTTTGCATGGAAATTTTTGCAGTCAGTTACATGTTCAGATATTCGTTTTTTAAAGTATCTGCCTGTGGTGTCTTTGTATATGTCGTAGTCTCATGGTGAAATAAGTCAATTCATGAAAAGCCTAGGCAGCACATGAACTGCTGGCATATTATGTAAATTCTTAATGTTACACAATCTGCCTAGGCATTTCATGAAACGCCGTGTTCGTCTCGGCACATGATGTTTCAAGTCGTTCTACACGATCTGCCGTAAATTAGATATCGACTGTTCGTGAAGTGACCACCGTTGCCCGGCAGATTGTGTTCTATGTCGTAGTCATATGGTGAAATACGGCTTTTCAGGAAAAGCCTAGGCGGTTCATGAAATGCCGGCAGATAGTGTGAAATCTGTATGCCACACGATTCGCCTAGGCTGTTCATAAAGAACCTGGTTTGTTTAGTCAGGTAATCTTATGATTCGTGCTTTACATAATCTGCCATGATTTAGGCCATCGGCATTTCATGAAATGACGTGATTTAGTCATATCGTGAATGAGCCTAGCGATGAAGCCGGTAGATCATGTAAAGCACGAATCATAACATTAACTGACTAACCAGGCTCTCAGCCTAGGCGAATCCTGTAACATACAGATTACGCACTATTTGTCGGCACTATGTGTGGCAGGTCTATTCTTTGATCTCTCTCGTGCATTCGACACCATTGATATCGAATTCATAAGCTTTAAATTAGACAGATTAGGCATAAGAGGCAACATATTAAATTGGATTTTATCTTTCTTAGCGCACAGACAACTTTATGTCAATATTAATAACGTGCACTCAGAAAAATATGATATAAATATAGGTGCAGCGCAGGGTTCAACTTTAGCACCACTGATTTTCCTTCTGTTTATCAACGATCTAACAACCTCAGAATACATGATTAACTTCGCTGACGACACTTCTATTGTAGTGTCGGCAAGTACAGCGAATGACATATTAACAGCAATTAATCAAGTAGATGAAGAAATGAATCAGTGGTGTTATTCGAACCGTCTTATCTTAAACAAGGATAAGGCGATGAAAGTTGAATTTCAAAACACTGTGACACACTTACCGCCAGATAGCTTTGCCAAAAATATAAAATTTCTGGGATCTTACTTAGATTCTAAGCTCATGTGGAGCTGTCAAATTGATCACATTTGTACGATACTAAATAGCTCTTTCTATGCTCTACTCAAATTAAAACAAATTGTTCCAGCACCTACTCTACTTGAGGTTTACTATGCAATGGTTCACTCACACATTTCTTACAACATAATGTTATGGGGCAAAGCAGTAGAAATAAATCGGGTATTCGTTTCTCAAAAGCGCATATTACGATTAATATTTAATCTAGCGCATAGAGAGTCCTGTCGAGAAATTTTTAAAACCAAAAAAATATTAACAGTATATTGTATATATATACTAAAATGTGCTGTATTTGTTCACATGAATTCACAACTTTTTTGTAAAAATAACGACCAGCACAGTTACAGTACTAGACATGCCAGCCAGCTAAGCATACCTTTCCATCACAGTACCAAGAGTAGAGAAAGTTAGCCGTAGGTCGGTCTCCCCCCACCACTGACCTTGACCTTGACCGTGCACCTGTGGTCCGTTCCTTCAAGGCCACGGTGGCATCGTAGGTTCGCATAGCATATACCGTGACCTTGACCTTGGACGGCCGCAGTGCGTTTCGACTTCAAGGGCGCAGTGTTGCTGTTACCCAGAACGATCACTTGCGGTGACCTTGGCCTTGGCTAACACTATTAGAGAATGCAAGGACGGAGCTTCCTCCTTGCCACGCAACTCGTAATGTGCCGTGGTTTGATATTTTGTGACGTAGTATATCTTTTCTATAAAAGAGTGAAAGGAGTTAATATGGGATCATTCTTAACGTCAATTTCCTAGAGTAAAGAAGCAAATATGTATTCGTGCAGTTTTTGTGGTGCAAGCTTCACTCGCAGTGACAATATGCGACGTCATCAGAGGGAGGCGTGTAACAGTTTAAATGGTAATGGACCGCCAGCAAAGAAAGTGAAATTGGATTCGAATCCATCAACATCGGTAATTATGCAGACGTGTTATAGCTGTAATGTGACTTTAACAACTAACCAAATGAAGTCTCATAAAAGAACACTACAACACAGAACAAATTCATGTGTACGTTTGATGGATGGTACAGAAATTGTTCGCAGTGCTTTCAAATATAGAATCATAACATACCGAGTGCATAGTGATAATGAGAAACTGGACTATATAATATTTTTCAACGAAATTCGACATAAAATATTGAATTTACTAGAAGAAATATTATTACTTCATAAAACTGTGAAAGTAAACATGGAGACATTTGCCAGCTATATATTACAAGCACAAGAAATAGCTGAAATTAAATCGTTTAATACGTGTAATAAAATATTGGATCAAGGTGTGGATTTAAACATTGCACTCGACACTTTTATAGACATGATGGTTGCGCAAACTACTGAGTTCCAAGAGCGTGATTCTGGTATGTAAATATCTTCTGGTATGTGGAATAACAATTGACATTTTTTTTTTTATTTTTAGGGTGGGCCCTCGAACAAATAAAATTTGTTGAAATTAATATAAACAAGTACAGTCCAATGGGTGGTTCATCATATATCAAGTTACCAAAGTTCATCGCAAATAAGAAGGCCGTAGTGAATATAGAAAACCAGGACCAATACTGTTTTGCTTGGGCAGTCACTTCAGCATTGTATCCTGCAAATGGTGGTACATCTCAAATGTCATCTTATCCACATTATTCAAGAGTTCTAAATTTGACAGGTATGAATTTTCCAATGAAATTGAGAGACATTTCAAAATTTGAGGAATTGAATAATATATCTATTAATGTGTATGGGTTAGAAAAGAAATTCGAGAATAATAAAGTAAAATATGATGTTGTCGGACCTTTGCGTTATTCTCAGAAGAAACTACGTATTCATGTTAACTTATTATTAATTTCCGCGGAATGTGATCAGAATCATCATTGTAAATCGGATTGTGCTAAAACTCACTATTGTTGGATAAAAAATTTATCTGGATTAGTATCAAATCAAATATCCGCTCACGGACATAGAAAATATTTTTGTGATGGGTGTTTGCTGTATTTCTGTAACGAACGTCAGCTAATGTCTCACCAAACAAATGATTGTAATCATATTTACACTACAACACCATCGACACAATTTCGGGTTGATAAATATGGGAAACGTGTACCGGAAAATATATTAAAATTTGAGAATTTTGACAGACAAATGCAAGTACCATTTGTAGTATATGCAGACTTTGAATCCATTTTGAAACCGATAAATACTTGCGAGCCAAATCCTGAACGCTCTTATACCAACAAAACGTTTATTCATGAACCTTACTCTTTCGCGTATTACATAAAATGTTCCTTTGATAATAGCATTTCTAAATTTGAACTATATCGCGGATCTGATGCAGCAAAAGTATTTGTATCATGTATAGAGGCTGATTTAAGGGAAATTTATAATAGATATATGAAAGATGTAATCCCCATGTCCCCGCTTACAGCGATAGAAAGAGAAAATTTTGACAATGCAACCATCTGTGGTATATGTGAGAAGCCTTTTGCAGAAGGTGATATAAAGGTGAAAGATCATTGCCACTTAACTGGTAAGATACGATTCGGTGCCGCGCACTCGATCTGTAATTTAAATTATAAACTACCAAATTTTGTACCTATCATATTTCACAACATGAGTGGATACGATATTCACTTATTTGTAAAAGAGTTATGCGCTTATAAAGATAAAGTTGACGTAATACCACAAAACAAAGAAAAATATATATCTTTTACAAAACATCTTTACATGCATGATTACGTTACTGACAAGGGGGAAACAAAAAATAAATATTTGCGGTTACGTTTCATCGATAGTTTTAAATTTATGTCAGCATCACTACAAAATTTAGGGGAAAATTTAAATGAAGGTCAAATGGTTACAATGAAGAACTTTTTTACCGATAATGCAAAATTTATTTTAATGCGACGGAAGGGTGTATTTCCATATAGTTTCGTAGATAACTTAGAGAAATTAAATAATCGTGTTCTACCCACCAAGCAGGAATTCTATGACAGCCTAAATGAAACACATATATCAGATGACGATTATGAAAGGGCTAAAAATGTGTGGGAATTGTTTGAGTGCCAGAGTTTGGGTGACTATTCAGACCTGTATTTAAAATCAGATGTCCTTCTTTTGTGTGACGTATTTGAAAATTTTCGTAAAATTTGCGTGAATAAATATAAATTGGATCCAGCTCAATATTACACAGCTCCAGGTTTATCTTGGGACGCTATGTTGAAACTAACAGCGGTAGAACTTGAATTGTTAACAGATATCGATATGATACATTTTTTTAAAAAAGCTATACGCGGTGGTGTCAGCCAGTGTACAGAAAGGAAGCATATCGCAAATAATAAGTTTGTACCCAATTATGATCCCTCAGAACCGTCGTCATTTATCACATATCTTGATGCTACGAACTTATACGGTCATAGTATGTCCCAAGCATTACCAACAGGGGGATTTGAGTGGCTGTCCGAAAGAGAAATTATCGACTTAGATGTTACTAATATTTCAGACGAGAGTCCACACGGGTATGTTTTTGAAGTAGACATACATTATCCGCAAGAGTTACACGATTTACATTCAGATCTCCCTTTCTTAGTAGAAAATATTATACCCCCCCAATCAAAATCAAAATCACCAAAATTAATCCCAAATTTGAATGATAAGAGACGATATGTTGTGCATTATAGAAACTTGAAACAAGCCATTGAAAATGGTTTAATGGTGTTAAAAACCCATAGAGTACTTAAGTTCAAGCAGTCGCCCTGGTTAAAAAAATACATCGATTTAAATACGCAAATGAGAAATTCAGCGACCAATAAATTTGAAAAAGACCAATATAAATTAATGAATAATGCAGTATTTGGTAAAACCATGGAAAATGTTGATAATAGAAGAGATATAAAGTTGATTACTCATTGGGAAAATGTTAGAAGAACTATAGGTGCAAACGCATTAATCGCTCGTCCAAATTTCAAATCTTGCACAATTTTTTCTGAGGATTTTGTAGCGATTGAAATGAGCAAATTGCAAGTAGTCTATAACAAACCAATTTACGTAGGATTTTGTATTCTTGAATTATCGAAGACGGTACTGTATAATTTTTTTTATGGTGTTATTAAACGTCAATTCGGTGCTAATGCTTCTTTGTTGTACACCGACACCGATTCCTTAATTATGAAAGTTTATACAGATAACTTCTATGACTTTATTGTACAAAATCCAGAAAAATTTGATACTTCTAATTACAGGGAGGGAAATAAATTTAATATTCCAAAAGGCTCGTCTGTGCTTGGGAATATGAAAGACGAATTCCCCGAAGATCCTATTATCAGCTTTTATGGTACTGGAGCGAAAGCGTACTACGTGCAATCGGTCGGTAATGAGTTGAAAAAAGCCAAGGGAGTAAAGAAATCTGTGATTGAAAAACAACTTACAATAGATGACTACAGAAAAATTGTTGAGCAGGGCGGGTTAATATTTCGTAAAATGAATACTTTCAGAAGTCACTTGCATGATATCTATACAGAGATGCGGAATAAAGTTGCTCTTTCTTATTATGACGATAAACGTTTTGTGATTCCCAATACCACTAAAACTCTACCCTGGGGTCACTCAGACATAACATTTTTTCAGAGTGAACCAGAGCAGAATTTAAAGTGGTTAATATCAGCCTTAAATAGTGTCGTTGAACGAAATGTTTTAAAGGATGATGATAAACTAGATGTGTTACTCAAAGCAATGAATGAGTTGAGTGATTAATTGTTAATAATGTTTCTACTTGTTAACGCAAAGGTCGACAATTATAATATTCAATTGAAAAATTCATTGTGATATTTCATGTTATGTGTAAGTCGAAGTAAGAGATATTTGTATGAAATAAAATGTTAATTTATAAATAAAGATTTAAATTACTAAATGGTATTTTTATTGTATGAGTACTGTAGGCAATAAGATAGAGAGAGACGATAGGAAGAGTGGGGTGGGAAGTAGGGGGTTAGTTAGAGTGTGTAGGGAAATAATTTGAACCAATAGGAACAAGAGTGGTAGGGAGTGGAGGGGTTAGTTCAGCGTTATGGGCTTCAGAGATGCTACAAAGATTCTTTCCGTCTCCAGCTCTCGAGTTGTAAGGAAGTGTGCAAAATAGTGCTGTCTGCTCTATTCCTAGCATTCTTTGTGTTCTGTGTTTTGTGTTTCGTGCCCGTTTCTCGTGTCCGTTTTGTGTTTGTTGTGACAATGGTAGGACAAAAAAAGATTGGTGTTTCTGGTGGTAGCGGTAAGGGAGGCGCTTTGTTGAGTGCTGTGGCTGCATACTTAATTAATTATATGCCAGGGCAAGACGACAATGGCGACGCTTGTCCGGGTAATGGTGTGGCGAACAATGGCGACGCTTGTCCGGGTAATGGTGTGGCGAACAACCAGACGAGCCCTGGCGTGGGTGACAATGGCGACGCTTGTCCGGGTAATGGTGTGGCGAACAACCAGACGAGTCCTGGCGTGGGTTTACTACCGGATATTGAAATCCCGACGGATTTGACCGATTTGAACGATGATTTGCTGGGTGATTTCGATTTCTCCGAATTGGACGCGCAGGCTTTGGCTTCAGATGAAGCCAGAGCTAGTACATCTAATGGAGAGGCCTACCCGAACGCCGCGTGGTCTAGGTTCCCTACGGTTACGGAGACAAATTCTGAGGACGAATTTCAACCTGCGCAACCAAAGATTTATTCGCAGAAAGGCCAAAAGAAGATGACGACGCATCCTTCAACATCTACAAAGCAGACGCAGGTAGAGAATACCGAGAAAGATGATGACGTGTCGATTCTTAGAAGAATTTTATCGGCGCAAGCATCTGTACCTGCTCGCCTGAGCCCTATTCCCGATGTTGGCTCAGACGAGGGGCAGGTAGAGATACCTGAAAAGCCTAAGAAAGCAGCAGCTAAAAATAAAAAGCCGTTATCGGGAAGGAAACCGGTGGTTAAAAAAGCTGCTGCAAAAAAGTCGGTAGCTAAGAAACCGAAAAAAGATGCTGCAAAAAAGCCGACGAAAGTGCAACCGGTATGTTCGAGCGCGCCGTTGCCAGGATGCTCTCATGCGGTGTTGCCAACGCAGGAACCCCGTAACCGTGCTCTGGTTGTGAATGAAAGTGATTCTGATTCACAATCGGAGTTATTCTCCCAAGAAGAGCAAAATGAAACTTTCAAAAATTTCTTTAACATGTATGAACAGTTGCAGCGGGAGGATAGGGAACTTAAAAGTGCAACTGATGATGATAGCAAATTAAAGGATCACGCGCAGTCCCTCAAAAGGAAGGCGGAGATGTTGAATTCTCGGGCCGATGAAATGCTCAGAGGCATTGCGAAGCGTCGCAAAGCCTCTGAGAGATGTACAAGGAAGCTAAATGCTATAAAGAAGAAACTGGGAATAAGGTAGTGCGTAAACACACTACAGAATGTTGCATTAAAAATGTTTGTACATAAATTTAGTATTAGGTTAGGGTTAAGAGAAAAAATGTAAAAAAATATAAAAGTAAAAATGTAAAACTGAAAAAAAATGAGGTTAGATTAGGTTAGAAAAATGTAAAAAATTTAAATGTAAAAAAATAGGTTAGGTTAGAAAAAATGTAAAAAAAAATTTAAATGCAAAAATGTGAAAAAAAATTAGGTTAGGTTAGGTTAGAAAAAATGTAAAAAATGTAAATGTAGAAAGTAATAACCACCACTGGGAATCGATTCCGATAATTTCCGAATCGATCCGAACACTACCGAACGCGTTATTCACTGTTTTGTCAAGGATTGGGGGAATAAAAAAATCAAAACACGTTTCAGGGGAGTTCACACATGCAAAGGCTGCAATTTTCAGCGAAAAGCCGAACTCATGCCGAACACTCCCGAAGTTTCCCGAAGCCACCCGAAGACGCCCGAGGACACGCGAGGTATCGTTTTCGACTAAATCGATCACTGGGAAGCGATTGCAACCACTTTCGGAGCGATACGACTAGCCGTTCCGGGAAAAAGTCTGCTGCGGCAAAACTAAAGGTCGGAAGTGAGTAGAAACGGTACTGGAGGACAACTGTGACCTCGATACACCTTTTGCAACACTTTTGACCGACAGTCCAAATACGAATAACCAATTTACTTAAATAAGTACCCCGTTATTTCTTATATTAAAGCAATTTTTTATTCTTTACTTTACTACTGTTATTTATTGTATATGAAATGAAATAAAAAAAGAATAACTCTTAATACATTTATTTATAAATAACAAAAATATATATACATAAAATAAAACAGAATTATCCGTCCGAATCATGCTCCACCAGAATGACTGCATCCTCATCTTCATCGGCAGATTCCTCCACCAGAATGGCTGCATCCTCATCTTCATCGGTAGATTCCTCCACCAGAATGGCTGCATCATCTTCCGAGTCAGACGATTCCGCTGTGTCCGTCGATGATTCCTCCAGAATTACTCCATCCATCTCGTCTTCGGAATCATCATTGGGCACAGTGTCCATCGACCATGTGGACGGAGACCTCTCCAATGGTTGGTATTCTTCTTCTGGTGAGGTGGTGCTATCTGCTACACCACCCCTTGTCGCCTCTCTAACGCGCGATACCTTTCGCACAAAACGAACATGGTTGAAGTGGAAGATACAGTATTGTCTTGTACTTCAGACATGTTGGAGCGTAGAAAGTAAACTGAGGATGGTGAGGGCTTTCTTATGTATATATAGCCCCTACCACCACCCCCACCTCATCACTCCCCACCTCACTACTCACACAAATAAGAGTAGAAAGTGTCCTAATACTCATATTTTTAACACCATCAATATCAATAGCACTGTCAACATAAGCAATAATCGAAGTGAAACACAGATTTCTCTAGTAACATTGTGTTACTTACATTTAAATATTTAGTAAATAAAACAAAAAATAAGATTCAATTTAACGTTTATTTAACACTTAAACTAGTTATATAATATTTACAATAAACTAAAAATTAAATATATACATTTATTTATCACTAAAACTAATTACATAATTATTTACAATAAACTAAGAGATATATACATATTTACAAAAAAAAAACTACAAATTATCTGTCCATATTGCAAATATTGCAGATTTCCACTCGCCTAATCTGATAGAGTGGATCTCTGCAAGATTTGCAATATCCCCGCCTGCCTCTCATTATCCTTGTAGTGGCATGGTAGTCCACATGACGATGTCTCCCAGGATCCACCCTAGACTGGTATCCCAGAAAACATCCGTGGCAAAGATTGTATTCCATACCACCCACTACTTGGACCGCAACAAAGGTCATGGTGGTGCAGAAGATGCCATCCATTGGGTTCACCCTTGCTAAATATTCTGATGTTATCCACCGCTGCCCTCTTTGGTGGGGAACATCTACGACGATACCCTCATCATCACTCGAATCGTCTGCACCCTCTTCAGCGTCAAAAAATTCCTCATCGTCTTCCTCGTCGCTTTCCTCATCGCCTTCCTCATCGTCTTCAACTTCTACCTCGTCGTCTTCGGGAGCAGCCAAGTCGTCCTCTACCTCTTCAAGGTACCATATATTGTTGAGGACATCTAGGGATGCTAACCAGTCCAGGAATCTGAGGTTAGCCCAACCAGCAGGTACAGCAGCCATATTAATACTTGGAAAAGAATATATAAGACAGTAGACGGAATGATCAACGTTGAAGTTTGCAAAGCAACTGATCTAACGTGGAGTTACACCTCCTCTTTTAAACATGTTGCTGGTGACGTCACATCATCTCTAACGACATACCATGGCTCTACTATCGGCAATTCCAGCGACTACTTAAACAAACAAGGCCATGAGGAGGAACTCAGTTATTATTCAGCTGTCATACCGTACACTTGTTTTTAAAACAGCAATGTCTTGTCCAAGAGAGTGGCAATCGAAACCAACAATCGCCGTATATCCATATAGTATGGATGGTGCAATTCTGTGCTATAATTGTTCCCAATTCTGGGCAAAGCAGCAAATTAATCCATGTACTGGACTATGTTCAAATTGTATAAAAGAAAATCCAGTGCCAGTGAATACCGTCCGAAAAGCAGCATCACGTGAGCGTCTGGAGCAAGAGTGCTACAAGTGTCTACAACCCACGACTCGTACAAATTTTGGAATTATCCGAGATGTTTGTGAGACATGCAAGGTGGAGCACCCATTGAGGCAGCGGTGTCTGGTTTGCAACAAGTACACTGGTGATTGTTGGAACAATATTTGCAGCAAATGCAGAGACGAGAAGACATACAGTGTTTTACTTTGTGAATATGTTGGACATATTTATGGAGGTGTGATGAAACACAACACAACAGAGAATGTTTCTGTCAGGAAGCGTTACTGTCGAGACGGGGGGATTTCATCTGATTAATTCCATAAATATGTATTTGTATTTTTTCTGTATTATATACGTTTTAAATAAATATATTTAATCTATAATTCGTTGTAAATATTTTCTTCTCAATAAAATTTATTAAAATGATTTTCTTGATTTCATCTAATAATTTTTAGGAGTAAAAATTAATTCAAAAATTTTAACAAATTTGCATTTGTATATATTTTTTCGTTAATGTGTATATAATTACTAAGGCTTTGGAGTCTTATATGGGGAAAATAAATAAAACAAATATTAATGGAATACACACATTTTATTATGAAATTTCTAAACATAAGTAAAATATTAGTTGTTATAAATATACACATTTTATATAAAGAATGTGACAATATTAAATAAGAGCTGCTTCGTTAATCCAAGAGTTGTGGTCATTAGAGAATCCGAGCCACTTCACAAAAACCTTGTTCCCTCTCCTTCTTAAAACCTTTTCCACCAAGTAGACATCAGGGTATTTAGCTTTTTGTAGCTCCATTTCATAAAAGCACCCCTTTATTGGTTGGCCATGAATGTCCTGGAGTGTATATGTTGTGGGATTTGTTACATTTATTTTAACGATCTTGAAAAGTTCAGTTGAAAAATTTGGTGTGAACCCCTTTTCAAATATACCTTTATATTTACTGATTCGAACTATATCGCCAATACGAAATTTAGGTTTCAAAGCAATTTTAATGTGATTATAAGCATTTAAACGTGTAGTTGGTTTAACATCAGCAGGTTTCATACCAGTCGTACGATGTATTTTATTATTGTACAATTTTGTAATGTCGGATAGAATGTCAACCCATTTGTATTTACCTCTAGCTGAGAATTCTTTATATAACCAGGTTTTTAATGTTCGTATTACTCTTTCTGCAATTGCTGCTTTTTTCGTACTATACGTGGAGTAATGATTAATGATGTACTGTTTCATTAAAGCAGAAAAGTTTTTGTTGTAAAATTCCGTACCCTGATCGCTTTGTAGATTTTTAGGAGAATAATTTGATTCTTGTAAAATACTTCTCATAGCCTTAGTAATTTCAACACCAGTTTTATTTTTTAGAGGTTTAGTCCACAAATATTTTGAGTAACAGCCGATCACTACGAGAATGTATCGTTAACCATTGTTTTCATCAGCGTATGGTTGCATTTCAGCTAAATCCATTTGCCATAAATCACCATAACCTTTGATTATTGTTCTTCTTCTACGGAAATTTCTCCTACAAGCTTTATGCAATTCGTTAACAACTTGTAATTTCTCATTACTAATCACCATAATTGAAGTTTAAGTCAGGCGTTTATATAGATAATTTAGGTCTGTTTTTTCACTTTTTTCCTAATGTAGCAGCGTTGTCCGTGACTTCAGCCACTATTTCATCTATCACTTGTTGATTACGATCGTTCCTCCCAGCTTGTGCCACAATATTTCCAAGTGATTTCTGTCGCACTGTCATACCTTTCAGACGGGATTCATCGAGAATGTGGTGCACTTTGCTTATTGCATCATATAAAATAGTATAATTGTCCTCGGTTAATTTTTTAACTCCAGAAATTTCTTTATTAATGTGTTGCAGAGCGTCATTAATCATCTCGGTAATTTTGCTGTGTACAAACTTACTATATTCAGTCCACTGATTCTCCATAAAAGCAATGTGTGACTTTTTAATGTCTTTCATACATTTATCGATATTTTCGTCTACATAGTTACGAGTTACACCATCTTTTTGATTTATTGGTTCACCAATGTTCAGTAAACGCTTATTTTGCATATCAAATTGATTATCTGCGGTAAGCTCAAAACCAATACCTGGAGGTCCATGTACGATAATCGATTTATTATTATTACTTCTTCGTCTACCGAACTTGTCAATTGTGTTGTTTACAACAGCCATTTCTGTTTACGTCTGACCCCGTTTAAGCATTTCACAATATTTTATACTAATTAAATAAGTGTGAAATGAATTTTAACTTCACTAATAGATTATCCTTTCTTCCCTCATTTCTTCCAATAAACTGACTATTTCGTTATTGACACCATTGTTACCAACCATTTTTGAGCTATAGAGCAGGCGTAGGCGGTCCACCAGTTCTTTCGGTTTATTCCAATATACATAGTCAACACCTCTATTATTGTATAATTTATTAATAGGAACACCTAAGCCAGTTTTAGATCTCGTCACAACTGTAGAAGATACCAATGGTTCTATAATATTAGTGAATTTCTTCCATTTAGCTTTATTCAAACCCTGTTTCATATCATAATTTTTATATGGTGCTTTTGTCTGTTTTAAAATCCCCCCATATAATTGACACTCTTTGTCGCCAATAATAGCCTCATTACTACGCGAAATTTGTGGTTGTTTCATAAATATCATATCATATAACTTAGGACTGCCAGAATACGTCCCCACCTTCTTAGTTCCACGCCACAATGTGATATTTCCATTAGAAAAGCGTATTTCAGCATTACCCATTTGTAGTTTTTCTGTATGGGGGTCTAAACGTACACCGTATATAGTATCATACCTAGCATTGTCGAATTTCAGATTTTCTAAATGTGTTTGCACTATATCACATTTTCCTTCTGCGCCACTAATAGAACTTTCTGAACATGGAGTGCTCATTAACGACGATCCCGGTGGTGTTTCCAAAAAATATTGTTGACTTGCATTTTTGTCACCATCTTCATCACTAGTTTCAGGTGTTGCTTTAAATGTACTAGTACTAGCTCTTGCACTTTCTATCGGTTGTGTTGGTTTCTGAGGTTGTGTTAGCGATTGGTTATGTGAAGCAGATGATATAACCTTTAATGGTTTTGTTATGGGTTCATAAATTTTTTCGAGTGTTAACTGATTCTCAACGTTTCTTCTCTTCACAGAGTTGAATTTTTTGCGCACTGAATCGGTGGCCTCAATCAATTCACGTTTCAGTCTTATTTCTTCTCTCATGTTTCTACCTATAGCACTACTGAGTTTATTCTCACCATTGTCATTCATGTCTAACAAATGCAGCCTCACTGCTGAAGTTATCCCGATGCTATCTGTAGACCAATTAAAATTTTAATTACAATACTTCATGGATATATGAAACTATCAAGTTCTTTGCGATATCTCCCTTCATTTACTTCTCTATCCTTGTCAATTACAAGAAACCCATATTTGTCTTTCCAGCACTCTGCACACATTTCTTGAAATTCTTTATAAGTCACATCCGGTGAGACATGGTCTGAGAAAATGTGGTGTAAATTCATATCATCCTGCTTAAAAATTGCTATGAAATTACTATTATCCCTTACCAACTGTTTAGGGACGCGGGAATACGTTTGTGCCAAATAGAAACAATCTACATGTTTATGACGCCCCATTGAGAAGTATGCTCGAATAACATCTTGCTTTTCACATATAACATCATCAAATATAAATATAGACTCAGGCTCAGCGTCGGATGGTTGCACTATTTCCGCGTTGTTACTGAAGGTGTAATATCCTAGCCCCGTAATCGGTGCTAATATATCGCGTAAATATTCATACTTGGGTTGATGTAAGGACTTTGAATATAAGTAAATGTTTGAAAAACGTAGCCCAAGTGGATGAGTAAGCAAAGTTATTAGTAAATTTGTTTTGCCACAACCACTTGGACCTATTAAGAGTCCGCGAATAGTTGAGGGAAGTAGCGGGCCATGGCGTGATTCGACTTGTAGTCCACACCCTACTTTTTCATCTAAATTATCTACAGCAAGTTTCTGTTTCTGCTTCACAATGCGCATCGTAGCACGGATGGATACTATATAAATAGATGTACGTATTGTGATTGTTATTTAAATGGTGTCAACCGAGAAGCACACACGTGAAAATCGTCGTGGTTTAAAGATTGGTAAGGGGGTAGTCAATTCTCTAATAAATAAGCTCCCATTTGAACTACACTTACCGGGAGGTTACCAGTATTGTGGTCCAGGCACCAAATTACAAAAAAGATTAGCCCGAGGTGATCCAGGCATAAACAAACTCGATGCTGCATGCAAGCAGCACGATATTGCATACGATCAAAACACCAGTAATTTAGCAGCCCGACACAAAGCAGACTATCAACTTGAACAAGCTGCCTGGAAACGAGTTAAATCAAAAGACGTAAGTTTCAAAGAAAAGGCCGCCGCGTGGTTAGTTACAACTATAATGAAGGGAAAGCAACGTCTTGGTATGGGTTGTACGTCAACAACACCCCGTACTACAAAGAAACGTATAATTAAAAAGAAAAACAAGAAAAAAACTAGAAATATAGCTTTTGGTGCTGGAATAGTACGTAAAGTACGTGATGACATACGTAAAGCCGGTGGTAAACGAAAAATCGCTAAGGACACAAAAAAAGTTACGCAAATTGCGCTTCAAGCAGCACGACGACACATGAGAGCAGCTGGTGGAAAACGTAATATTCGTACACCTAGGATAATACCAATACCGAAAGTGGGTGGAATTCTACCATTAATACCCATTTTTGCTGGATTATCAGCTTTGGGTAGTTTAGCTGGCACTGCTGCTGGTATAGCTAAAGCTGTAAATGATGTTAAAACGAGTAGAGAGGAATTAGCTGAAAAAAATCGCCATAATAGGCAGATGGAGGCGATTTCTATAGGAAAAAGTGGTAAAGGGCTATATTTAAAACCATATCGCAAAGGACTAGGACTTTATCTAAAACCACAAAGTTCAAAAAACTTCTAGATGCTCTACCCCGAAAACCTCTCACTAATATCGATCTTAAATATTATGCAGAGAAGATGAAAGTGCCCTATTTTCGGGGGATATTTATGCGGGACACTCTACCATATTCTGGACCACGTCATAATGAGTCGGCCATCATAAATCTAGACAGTATAAATGGCCCTGGAACACACTGGGTTGCATTTAAAAAACGTGGTAGTTTAGTCACATATTTCGATAGTTTTGGTGATTTACCCCCACCGACAGAATTAGTTTTATATCTGCGCAGAGGTTCAAAGTCGACCGACAAAATTTACTATAACTATGAACGCCAACAAAATTTTAACACAGTGTGGTGTGGTCATTTGTGTTTGAAGTTTCTCACTACAAAATAACTACAAACGCTTGTGAAATAACATCTGCAGACCTTGAAATGGATCGGGAAAGCATCAAGCAGATGGGTCAATCACTAATCGCATTCTCCCGTTTACGCAGTCTATTGAAGATGAGCAAACAACAACTGGCAAATATGCCTAAAGAAGTAATGATTGGATGTGCTGCACATGAAATTGCATTAGTATGGGACAAACTACCCCAGCATCTCCAGAATGATATTGATATTTTAAAATATCAATACTGTCAGGAACATTATCATGATGATGATGATGATGGCGGTGGTAGCAGTGTTGATGTTAATGATGGGCCGCCGCCTCGAAGAATATTTTGCTGCTACTGTAAAGTGCGCGATGTCAATGTTGCATCAAATAATGAGATACAAACGTCTCCGTCATCCAGCAAAAAACGAAAATTACACCACGATTATTGCTGTAGTTCACAATAAATTCATGAGAGAACACTAAATATCATCAGTCATGTCGTATACGTTCACTCTATCAAACCGATCTAGTGTGCTCAGTGCTGAGTTTTATCCTCCCATTGAATTAGATACTAATAGTCGATATGGGTTAGGATTAACAGGCTTCTATTCTTACAATTCTATATTCAATGTGGACGAAACCAACAATCGTTTTTGCTATCGAATTGGACCAAAAGTAGCCCCCACACTTATCCACATACCTTGCGGAGCCTATGAAATTGAAGAGATATATCGTGCAATACTGAAAGCTATGCCCGGTGATAAGAAAGAGGAAAAAGAAAAACTATTTCGACTGCGAGCGAACAACAATACGCTAAAGTGTGAGATTTGGTCAAAATATGGAATTGACTTTACACAAGCAAACTCTATTGGTAATTTATTGGGATTTGAATCGACTTATTTGCATCCAAACACTAATCATGAATCAACATTACCTGTTGATATTATGAAAGTAAGGATGATACGTGTAGATTGCAACATTATCTCTGGAGCATATCTGAATACCCTTAAATCCCATACCCTTTTCGAGTTCGACATAGACGTTGAACCAGGTTACAAACTTACCAGAGAGCCAGCGAACATCATATATTTGCCTGTTAGACCTGAAGGACGTCAGTTTATCGACAACATTACACTACGCATATTGGATGATAATGGAGATTTAATCAATTTTCGTGGTGAGAAGATTATCGTAAAGCTAGAATTGAAACAGTTTTAAAATCGCAAACACAATGGGTTTCCGATATAATCAACAACGATTAGCACACAATCGTTTCAATGTGATTGACGATAAAAAGACTAATGACTGCGGAAATCGACTCATTCAACGTGTAGAGCTTAAACGGTTAAGACATAACCTGCCAGCTAAAGATCGTGCATTTCTTCGATCCATCGGATTGAAACTGAGAGAAAAATAGTTAATAATGGTGACTTTTACATCTAGTGAAAAACTTGAGGTGTTCGAGGAACCTGTATTCGATCAGTCACTCGTTAGCTTACATGAGCATACATATAAACCACACGGTTCACCATATTATAGAAACTCTGATGAAGTACGCATTCCTGTCAATTTTCAGGACTTAATACTTGACATTACAGAGAGTTACATTTATATAGAAGGAAAATTTACCCCTAGTGATGTTACCAAGAAGTGTTATCTATCTAACAATGCGCTAGCTTTTCTCTTCGAAGAAATAAGATATGAAATGGGTGGTGAACAGGTCGCTGTCGTTAGGAAGCCTGGCATCACTACTACAATGAAAACTAGGGTGTCATATGGACAAACATCCCTCCCATCGCTACTAACTATAGGTTGGGGTCTCACCGAGAAAAAACAGGATATTTTAGATACTACCAGCCACATTTTCAGCGGTAAACTCCCTCTTAAGTACCTCATGGGTTTTGCAGAAGATTATACCAAAGGTATTTTAAATACAAAACAGGAATTAATTTTAATTATAGCACGTTCCTTTAAAGACTCTTACATTGGAGAAGTTGATGCACAGTTAGAAATTAACAAAATCGAATGGAAGATAAGACATATTGTGCCTGAAGTTAGACAAAAGGTTAAACTATTAAAGAAAATTGATACGAGCAGTAATAATGCTAAAGTTAAAATGGCTTACCGTATGTGGGATCTCTATGAGCTACCCACTCTACGTGATACTGCTTCTGATATATGGGCTGTTAAAACCACTAACAGTCTTGAGAGACCTCGATACATCATTATCGGATTTCAAAACAATGGCAACTCTAGTGACAGAACCAAGGACGCCGCAAGTTTTATACATGCAGATATAAATAATATTCGGCTATATTTAAATGCCGAAGTATTTCCATATGAACGTTGGAATTTAAATTTTGATAAGAAACTCGACTCTGCAGCCTACTACGCCTATGAAAATTTCCAACGTAGTTATTACGATAAAGATATGAGTGAACCTATGATGGACCTTGGCGAATTCAGAAAAAATCCATTGTTTGTTATTGATTGCTCACACCAACCAGATGCAATGAAATCATCCACCGTCGATATAAAAATTGAATTTGAGACACGGAAGACGAAGTTTCCCGAACAAACTCGAGTATATGCACTTATACTTCACGATGCGTATTTAAGTTATAGCGCATTAGATGGTTCAGTTCAGTGTGGCATTGCTGGTGCTAAGTAACGAATACCTATTACCATGACGTCATTAGGTAGCCAATTTCCTACTTTGATAGTTGACTTGCAGGGGTTTCAATATAAAACAAATGATTTTACCGTTAAAGAATTAGCTGTTCTATGTTGTAACACTAATCAGCAAGCACACTATTTCTTCAAACCACCAAATCCTTTCTCATCACTAACCCAAGGCGAACAGACTCACTACCGATGGTTAGAAAACAACTACCATGGGGGCATAAAATGGAGTGATGGATATATTCAACTGTCAGAATTCCCACTAATACTTCATCGACTTTGTCAAAACGCTGTTAATAATTTTCGACGCAACGTATTGTCAGAGGATGTTATAATTGTATGCAAAGGCAAATTAAAGAAAAATGTTCTACAGCATCATCTAAAATGGAATAGAGTTATAGATCTAGATGACTTCTCACCCTGCATACCCAATCTAAAATCGTTAAAGGTACCAAGATGTATGGAACACACCCAACCAAAATATAGTCACTGCTCTCTTGCAAACGTTCACTTTCTTAACAAATGTATTATAGATTTAAATATAGAGTTAAAATAAATATCTTTAAATATGTTTATATTTAGGATTAATAATTAATATTTTTTAATGTATGTCACCAAAAATAATTATAAATAAATTAATGTATAATCTAATAATGTGTTTCATTTATTTCAATTTTAATTTTAAAAATAAAAACAACTATATTTCCATAATAATAATTTTATTACACCATTTACATATTAATATTATTAACAGAAGAATTACAATAAGTGATTAACTACTAATTGAGTTGTCTTCATCCTGTTCTTCATCAGATTGGTCGAGTTGATACTTTTCAATAATTTTCTTAGGTAAGTATTTTTCTATGTCACATAGGAAATGTTTTAAATTTATTTCCACTAGTTGCTCACAGAATTCTTCTAAATTCACAATACCACGAGAGAATTTACCACATAGTTGTGCACCTCTGTAATACCTCTCAGAATCCTCATTAAGCTGTTTAACTTTTTCAGCATCGAAGCAGTAATTCAGATCATAATTTATTGCATGGAGTCTATCCATACTTAAGTCGCCTAGTACAGAAGATAGTCTTTCAATTGCCGAATTAATGTCTTCTGCCCTTACCCAACGTTCTGCTGAATATTGCATCCACATTCTTGCCAGTTATAGTGAGGCTAGAAATTACATAAATAAAATTAGAACAAGTTATCAAATATATGATAAAACTACTTACATCTCTACTACTATTGTAGTGTATTTATAATATTTCAGTCTAAGTTATACTTTCACTATACCTTATTTATTGGTCTGATAATTTAAAGTATACAAATATTTTAAATAGTTTAAATCACGCAATAATTTCGAATTTTATTAGTGACCTTGATTTAGCACCGGTATAAATGGGTGAATTCTCTCCTAAATAAATCAACGCATATTTACCACTAGACGAATTTATTTCTTCTATAAAAGTTATATTTAATAGTTCAGCAATACGTTTAGGCAAAAATGATTTAAAGGTAGTACTTGTACTTTCATCAAATAAATGTACTAATATCGATTTTCCAAAACGTGTATTAAGCATTAACATTTTTTTAATGGCGTAAACCTTATTTAAAATTAACGATGAAATAGGTTTTTGGTCTAAAACTTCAGTATCTTTAATAATAAGTTCATTAAGGGCTAATAAATCGATATTGGTAGTCATATTTAAGTAGTTGAGTACAGTGAAAGAATTACTAACCAAGAAATATTACAGAACTTTGCTTACTTAAAATATTTCAGATCACAACACTATGCTCACTTATTAACTGTAGGTGAACCAGACTAAATATGATTTTGTTCTAATAGTCCGTGCTTTTTTTATAGAAAAAGTATACTACGTCACAAAATATAGAACCCCACCACATTTTACTGTGTACGTATTGAACTAATGTGATTTTAGAGGTCAAGTTGCGTGGCAAGGAGGAAGCTCCGTCCTTGCATTCTCTAATAGTGTTAGCCAAGGCCAAGGTCACCGCAAGTGATCGTTCTGGGTAACAGCAACACTGCGCCCTTGAAGTCGAAACGCACTGCGGCCGTCCAAGGTCAAGGTCACGGTATATGCTATGCGAACCTACGATGCCACCGTGGCCTTGAAGGAACGGACCACAGGTGCACGGTCAAGGTCAAGGTCAGTGGTGGGGGGAGACCGACCTACGGCTAACTTCCTCTACTACCAAGTTTGAAAGATCACCACAGTACTTCTCTATAAAAATATATAATAAGATACCTGACGAACTAAAAATTATTAGAAATATGAGTTACCTGGCTGCACATGCTTTCTACAGTCTCGAAGAATTTTTCAATTCCTAATTTTAGGTATGTATGTATGTATGCAAATGTATTTTGAGTCCTGTTTTTAATTATATAACTTTTATATACTTACATATATTAAAACTCTGTAATTTATTTATTTATATATTCACACACTTTCATGTCTTGTCCTATAAAACAATTTTTATATTTTTTATCATATTTTAACTCTTAGTATAATATTTTATACTATGTAATCATTGTTTACACCATTGTTTGACTTGTTTTATATCATGTTTATGATCAAGAAAACCAATAAATATTATTATTATTATTATTATTTCATGAAATACCGATGCCCTAAATCACGACAGATCATGTTAAACTTGTCATTGCACGAAAATACTAACATTTTAAGTTACTTCATGAAAAGCCTAGTCAGATGATATAGCATGAGGTGTTTTACACTATCTGCCGACATTTCAGGAACTGCTTAGGCTTTTTCCGAAAAGCCGTATTGCACTATGTGTCTACAACATAGGCTTTTCCGGAAAATCCTAGGCAGTTCATGAAATGCCAGCACCACGTCATTTCATGAAATGCCGATTGCCTAAATCACGAAATCACGGCAGATCCTGTTAAACTTCTCATTACACGAAAATACTAACATTTTAACATGATATAACATGAGGTGTTTCACACAATCTGACGGCATTTCATGAACTGCCTAGGCTTTTTCTGAAAAGCTGTATTTCACCATGTGCTACGACATATACACCATTACATTCTGAACACGGAATTTCGTATATGACATTAGACTCTAGGTCTTTAGGTATTTTATCATTTAATCTAGTAAAAATTTTTTGCCAATAGTGTTTTCACTTCTGTAAGAGTTCGATTAAATTTCTCTAAAAGATTTCGGACTAAGGAATTTTGTAATTTTGTTTGTTGTCTTCTTGATTATTATTAGATTTGTTCTATTGTGTAGGAATGTTTTTATTAATCCTCTATTTTTAAAATGGCATCTATCACCTGATAGTTTTCAGCTCTATATTTTAAGTTGTTTATAATGTTAATTTTATGTTTGAGAACATGTTCAGAATTAAAATTAAGAAACCTATCAGAGAATGTAGGTTTGTGGTACCAATCAATAATGAGAGCATCATTGTTGTCTTTGATTATTTGTATGTCCAGAAATTTTATTTTATCATCGCTTAATTACTGAACTGTATTTTTAGCTGAAAATCATTAAACACACTTAGTAGTTCTTCACACTTATCTTTTGGTACGGCTGTAACTATGTCATCAATATACCTTTTGAAAAAGAATACATCGATGATAAATGTGCTAAGTAGGTATTTTGAAGTTCTGACATGACTATATCTGAACAAACTGGAGACGTGCAATTTCCCATACCAAGGCCACATATTTATGTATAAAATTGACCGCTGTATATAAAGTAATTATTGTCTATGCAAAGAGTAGACAAGCAAATAAAGAAATCTAATGTCATAGGAGTATGACTTTCGATGAGGGACCATCTCTTTTTAATAATTTCTATTTTTAGATCCGTTGGTATATTAGTGGAAAGTGAGATAATGTCAGAGGACACTAGAATATAGTTATCTGGTAAGATTACACTTTTTAGCTGCTCTACTAACTCAAAAAGGTTTTTTTTACATATATCTCGTCCTTTTCAAACGTATATTTTAACAGGTTGAAAATAAATTTTCTCGTATTTTATAGGGGGGATCCAACAATAGAAACGATAGGTCTAAGTGGAGTATTTTCCTTATGTATCTTAGGTAAGAAATACATTTTAGGAAAACTCCTTGTTTTGTTTTTAATTTTTTGCTCAAATGTTGATCAATAAAGTTATATTTTAGCATATCATCTATTATTTTATATTTATTTAAAATTGTTACTGTACGATCTTTTTTTAATTTTATATAAGTCGTACTGTCATTTAGTAGTGCTATAGTTTAGTTTAGAATATACTGACCGACACCTTTCAGAAAAACTTAATCGAAATCTTATTTCCTATTATTTGGGTTTTCTACCACATGTATTATTATCCTCTTCAAAACAAATCACCGAATCTACAAAATAATAGAATTATTGGAAAAGAAGCCTCTGCGCCCGTGACGTTTACGCCAAAGGAAAAGTCAGAGGTTATGTTATCATGACTCTTGTAAATGAGGGACCCTACTCAAAACTAAACAAAGATCCAACAAAGTCAATAGAGAGCAAAATTTACAGAACTTTGTTTAAATACAAACATGAATTTAATGATTTTGAACGAAGGAAACTTACACCACATCATAGTAAGCCTCCTCATTTTTATGGCTTACCAAAGACACATAAACAAAATATTCCTTTAAGACCAATTGTTAGTTCTATTAATTCACCATGTCTCAATTTGGCAAAATATTTACTTAAAATTATTGATCCATTATCTGGAAATACCGATTCATATATTAAAAATAGTGAACATTTTATAGAAAAAATTTATGAAAACGATATTCATGAATCACACCTGATGGTTAGTTTTGATGTAGTTAGTCTTTTTACTAATGTTCCGGTAGATGAAACCTTAAAAATAGTTAAAGATAGGTTACTAAATGATAATAATTTGGAAACTAGAACTAAATTAAGTGTAAATAGCATAATGGAACTCTTAACACTGTGTATAAAAACAACCTATTTTCAATTGGATCAACAGGATTTTGGTATGGCTATGGGGTCTGCATTATCACCAATTTTAAGCAACATACTTATGGAGAACTTTGAGAACACACATGTTCAAAATTGTATAAACAAACCGGTTGTCTGGTGGAGATATGTTGACGACATCTTTGCAATTTGGCCTCATGGTGTCGATTTACTAGATAGTTTTTTGGAAAATATAAATAGTAAGGAACCGTCTATTAAATTCACATTAGAAGTAGAAAGTAGGAATGAACTACCGTTTTTAGATGTTTTAATTAGAAGGGTAAATAATACAATTGAAACAAGCGTTTATAGAAAACCAACAGATACTAATAGATATCTAAATTTTAACTCAAATTAATAATAGATGTTAAAAGGGGTGTTTTAAATTTCTATACGATAGGGCCAAAATAATTTCATCTAATAATGAAATATTAAATAACGAGAAAAAATTTATCAAAGAGGTTCTAGTACAAAATCAATATCCTGAAGCCTTTGTTGATAGAATTTTCATAAATGTTGAAAATAGGGACAATCAGGTACGACAAAAACCTGAACGTCATTATACAGCAATAATTCCTTATGTATACGGGCTATCGGAAAAGCTACGCCGTATAGGTGACAAATTTGATGTTAGGACGGTATTTCAAACGGGGAACACTTTAAGCTCTATTTTAACAAAAACAAAACCGATAAACAGGGAGCAGAATTCAAAAAACTGTATTTACAATAACCCGTGTGAATGTGATAAATGTTATGTGGGTGAGTCATCCAGACCTTTCAGTGTGAGGTTGGATGAGCACAAGAATTACATTAGAAAGAATGAAATTCAGAAATCAAAGATTTGTGAACATGCTTGGGAAAACGGACATAGAATAAACTGGGACTCGGCAAAAATTTTAACAAAAGAAACAGATACCAAAAAAAGAAAAATTAAGGAATCAGCAATAATCTTATTAAATGAAGATAAGTGCGTATCGAATTGTTCTGTAGATATTTGTACAACCTGGCTACCAATGTTAAAAGAAGAACGTAACAAACTCAACATTATATAAAAGAAAATATCATCAGTTCTATGTTCTGTGTAAGTAGTAAGTATCTATGGAAATAATATAAATAGAATCTTAAAGCTGTGTATTTGACATACACAGCAAAATAAAAGTTCTTCAAAAAAAGCTTTGAAAACGGAAAGAGATTACTTTCCGAAACGTCAGCTAAATACATTATTTCTGTGTTTATTCCGATTTATATTATTTGCAAAACATAACCTCTGACTTTTCCTTTGGCGTAAACGTCACGGGCGCAAAGGCTTTTTTCCCAATAATTCTATTATTTTGTAGATTCGGTGATTTGTTTTGAAGAGGATAATAATACATGTGGTAGAAAACCCAAATAATAGGAAAGAATATTCGAAGAATGCCACAAACAACTTTCAGACAATCGAAATCTTACAAAAAGTGGTTCAACCATTGTATATGCAAGTGAAAACATTATTGGTAAAAAAAAATTACTGCATTAAAAGGTAAAACACCTAAAGACCTAGAGTCTAATGTCGTATACGAAACTCCGCTTTCAGAATGTAATGGCGTATACATAGGCACCATAGGGAGATACTTTAAAGAACGAATATCTGAACATGTAACTGAGTGCAAAAATTTCCAAAAAAATCCAACACAACTGGTTGAGCAGATTATAGAAAATGTCACACTTTTGCATTTAATGATGCCAAAATAATAGCTAAAAATAATAACTACAAGAAGAGAATGATCAATGAAATGATTTGTATTAAGAAGAATCTCAACAGTATAAACAAATGAACACATATGGAAAATCTCTATTATTTTAATATTATCGACTATCTAAAAAACACCTAATCTATAATAATAATAATAAAAAAAGAAACGCTGAGACTTTGGGAATAGTAAAGGTACATACATTATTGCTCTTCAATTCGCCAGAACGGGGTATACCAATGCATATTTATACATTTATTGTACTGTACAAGAAACACTACCTATTAGAAAAGTTACAAACCTAATATGTCCCGTGATTTTAAAAAGTTAATGACAAAAAAATTTAAATTTAATTTAACCATAAGCGCTTATATATTTTTATTTTTATTTTTTTTTATAATAATTTATTATACAGATTTTATATTTTACACCCAATTTTTAATAATCTTTAAAAAAATTTAAAGTGCCTCTTTGTACTTTTAATGTTTTAATGTGTTAACAATGTAATATAGTCATAATTTCTTGTTTTTAATTATCTTTAAGTGTAAACAACATTTGTTAAATTTTATTTATACCTACATCCGTACGTTTTCTTTTAGGGTCCTGAAGAAGTTAATCAACTTAACGAAACGTCGATAAGTTAAAAAAGGAAATTTTGTTCATTTTTATGATCCCAAAACTCACCTAAAAGTACATTATTATAATATTCGAATTTGATCGCAAAAAACATTCAAGTAATTTATATTTAATATCTCTTACATTAATAATTTTAAAAAATCAGGTATTAGTAAATAGTACGTTAATAAAAAATACATAGATGTCCGTATTTTATTCAACAAAATAAAGGAGGTATAATATAAATTTAATACCCACAGAGTTTATTTCCTTTTACTCACTGTCTTATGCAATACCTAGAATATCGATCACGTCAGCAATCTGCTTTTCTGCCTCACATGAGAATATGTTCCATTTTTGCCTAGCATAATATGCAAATCGCTAGGTTAACAATAAGTTTCATGCTCTTTTTTACATGGCGCGGGTCTACTGGCAAAATGAGCATGTACTGCCGTTGATGCGATGACAAGTTGTCACCATGTTTCCTGCAGGATTTTAAATCAGAACGGAACTATATTTTCATTTTTTCATCTTTATTCAATAGTATATCAAATTATATATCAATTATATATTATATCAAATTATTATTCTGTCATATATAAAATATTTTAATGTCACAGGATTATTGGGACTGATATTGAGTAAAAGAAAAGTCTAGTAAACATTAACTTGGCGCGTGTGTGAACTGACACTACGCGTACAACTTCATTTCTCCTGCACACAAAGTTAAACGAGTAGCTCAAATGTGCTGTTCGCGTATGTCTAACAAGCTTCTCTCTCATTTAAAGAGAGATGGAATTTTGAAATATATACTAATAGGGAGAGGTAAATAATATATTCTTCCATAAAGACTTGTTAATCGTTATTATGAACTATTATTTACTGAGTTAAAAGTATTTTCAATTAAATTCGTCTTTATATGAAATATTTAAGTTATTTTCAGTATTGAATAGTGAATATTCATCCGATAAATGAACATCGTCAAACCACTAAACGTATTATAATTTTCTAGTACTTAATATTACACGATTCATAGCAGAATTGTTGTCCTCGTGTAGCTCAATGTGTAAAGATATTACGGCACAAAAATTCTTTACTCACAAAATTCAGCGATCGGTACTTACACGAGAGCTGACTAACAGACATCGACACAATGACCCCCCCCCACGCCCATAAGTTACTCCACCAAAACTTACCTATTTACAATATACGAGACTGACGTAACATACACACACATAACCTTTCAGACATAAACCTTCGGACAATCCCACCTCTCATTTCCCCTCCTCACACCCTTTTCTTTTCTTTTCTTCAGATTCAGAATAATTTTTAATTTTAATTTAACTTAACAATACTTTTTATTTCATTTTAAATTTGTACATATATTTTATCACTTTTCTAGAATCAATTTTTAGTTACATGACTTCTTATTTATTAGAGCAGGTTTTTTAATAATTTATTTTCCTGCCTAAAAACATATTAATTTTTATTTACAACTTCACAAAGACACCTTTATTTTCAATTTTTTATACTGCATTGCAAACATACACAGATAAATCTATTTCTTTTATGGGAAAATAGAAAATTAATTATTAATTTAAAATTTCGAGAGGAGCTACCATCTTTCCGGCAGAACATCGGCCATCCTATACCATGAAGTTTTACTTTAATTAGATAGGTTACTTTTATAATGCACTTTGTGCAGGATTATTGTAATATACCTAGGGAAAGATAAAGCAAATGAAATATAATGTACTTACAATGCTGAATAAAAATATTTTAATTGGTAATTGAATTGAATTAGCAATGGAATACATCCGAGTTCAAATCCCGTTCGCTTCATCAATTATTTTTTATTTTTGTTATATCGAAAGTTAAAAATATCCAGGATATCTCCCAGAAATTCTACTCTTTCAAACTGGGCGATAGTCCACTAACAAGAAACATAACACAAATTAGACAGCATAATGCCCCATTTCGGATTAAACACCCCTTACCTTACCAGACGTTGCCAATCTTCCGGCAGCCACTCTAGCCAAACTTTCACCTACTATACCTTCTCTAATACTATCCACCTTCCATTGATATTTCATACCTTTCATCCACTTTAATTCTTTCCTGTCCCCCTTTTCTTTTGTTTTTGTGTATTTTTGTGTCGTGTTTGTTTGTTCGTCGTTTCTGTTTGTACATTTTTGTCTGTAAATTCATCCTTCCTTCATTAAACTCGTAACAGAATCCAAATTTTATATCAGAACAATCAAAATTTTTAGAATCACAGTTTAGGCCTGCCTTGCGCAACCCGTAGTTGGAGCAATTCGCGGATGGCACCCCGTGCAAGTTACGGAGTCAGCGTCAGTGCCCAAATTAAACTCAGTGTAGTGCACGAACGGCGAAAGCCAAGTGATCGTTTTAATCAGTTTTAAGTTAAGCTTTCTTTTTTAAGCATTTTTTGTCATACCACTTAATTTTATTTACATATGTAAAAGGAGTTTAAGTTTTTTGTCATTTTCAATTTTTACCTAGCCAAACCAGTCCCACCTCGGCCCGGCTTTGCGATACACCACCGCGTTAACGCGGTGGTTGCAGAGTCGGTCCCGGGATGGGCTCTGGGGAGGCACATTTACTGTACACATTAATTTTAATAAAGCTGTTTTGAATTGAACTGAATTGAATTGAATTAGCAATGGAATACATCCGAGTTCAAATCCTGTTCGCTTCATCAATTATTTTTTATTTTTGTTATATCGAAAATTAAAAATTATCCTTCTAAATTTATTTTATTAATCTGTGTCGCGAGTTTTGTTAAAACTTTCTGTTCCCTAATAATTTACTTTTATTATACCGCGCGAGCTTATCTGTAAGTAAATAAAATCGACTTTCAAACATTTACTGGCCTGATTATTTATTCGATTGTCAGACGAATATTCACGTCCTTTATTTTTTTACTTTCCCATATACGTAGTATATAAGGAAAATATTGTGATCGTGCAATAAATCGATGTTGAGTTTTTGATGAATGTACACGATTTCAGCTCCCGTGAAGCCAAAAAAGTTGTTTATAAAAATATCAGGAATAGTGAAAGTGATTAAGAGAGGGATTTTTCCACTATACACGGATATTGGGTGTGTGTCCCTTTTTTCTAAATGTATAGCCCCCTCCCGCACAACGCTCTTCTAGAGCCTTCCGGGATAAAGGAGGTCGTCATTACCTGTGGTGTATTTATTTATTTATTTAAATTTTTCATGGAGTATTAGTTAATTATTTAAGAAATAGTAAAAAACTTCCAACTATTTTTATGTTCACATAATTTTTGAATAAACTACAAAAGTAAAAAAGATCACAACCCATTAAAGCATTCATGAATTTAATTTGCTCAGTTACTGTAAAATTAGTCCTAATTTGACGAAAATCTCAATAATATTATAACGTCAAAGCAAAATATAAAGCAGATATCAAAACATGAAAATTTATTTAAAATAGTTGTCGCAGGGCCATAAAATGACTACTATTTGAAACGAATTTTTGTAAAGAAGAGTTGGTCCTGATGCGTTGTTTAACAAAGAGGGCCGCTTTTGTGCGATTTTAATCAGAAAGCCATATTTCGGTACTAAAATTTTAAAATATACCCTTTGTTATATTCATGTTTGAAGTTCATTATGATCAATACAATAAAACAACAGCCTTTATTGATAAAAAATAACGTAACGTACCGAATCTCATCACTTTAAATAAAAACCGATTCTTCAGCATCACCAAAGGGCCCTAGCTCCCTTAGAAGGTATTTACGGATACGTTTATAAGAATTTTTCCTCATATTTTTACAATATGTTTTCCTAAACTTATTATGTACTTTTTTGTGTACTTTTTCCCTATATCTTAGATCATCTTGAAGTTTTCTCGGCTCAAAGTGCACACCTTCACTACCTATTGCACTAAAGCTATCCAATCAAAATCAATCAACCAATCTACCAAGACCTATTGTGTTAGTTTTGCAGTATTTTTAATCCTTATTTACTTCCCTTACCCAAAACGACACCTATCATATTTTTTATTATTAATTATTAGATTCGATTTTCCTTGTTTATTCATTCACTAATTACTTGTTCTCTACTTGAGAAATTTTGGAACATATACTGCTTGACCAATTTAAGTATTAGGGGGCTTAGTATCTTTACATAATGGTTATTTTAATAGCCGATTTTAAAATCATAGGTTAACTAGCAGTTAAGAAAAAACCGCTGCCCAAGGAATCACTACTTCCACATCCAGATTATGTATTCAAGTTTTACACACACACACTAAACCTCAATGTAATATTTTAGTCCCTTTAACAATAGGATGGGGATGGCAATGAGGGTGGTAGAAGGGGTGGTTAATGCCACAAAAATTTTTAGATTCCCTTGGTTCTCGTATACAAACTAAATCCCAATTTAATTATTTATTCTCTTTAATAATAGGTTGGGGGTGGCAACGGGCGTGGTAGAGGAGGTAACTAACGCCAAAAATTTTTTTTTAAGACGTTTCGTTCTTGTACACAACATAATCACATTTCAATTTTTTTTACTCCCCTTCATAATAGTGTGAGGATGGTATTGGGGGTGATAGTGGCTGATGTCAAAAAGTCCTTGACTTTTCGTAAATGTCCTAAATAGCAATATTGTGGACTTTTACTCGCTCGCTTTGCCCATTTACCCTTATTTACCCCATTTTCCCCCCGAATCCCACAACGGAATTAGATCAAAATATAATCTAGTTCCAGATCTCGTTATAATACACAAGTGTACCAAATTTCAAATCAATATCATAAACAAGAGTAAATCCAGAGTAAACGTGCGTACAAAAAAGTTACAGACCGACAGACAGGAATTTTTTTCTCTCAAATTTAAAATCTCGACGTTTCATGACATTTTAAGAATTTTTTTGTGTTACTATACTTCCACTGGACGTGGAAGTGAAAGTAATGGTTAAAGACACCATTAAGCATTATTTGCGATGGGGAAATGCTTTGGTAGTTAGCATATGAAAAGGTTGATAGTAGAAACAAGAAAAGTAATTATGTGTATAGCTACGCCACTGCTTCATAGAATATATGAGAAGGAACCAGAAACACCGCGAAGGATAGGCTGGAACAATGCGCCACAAATATACACAGTGAATTCCGCGCACGGAGCACAGTTTTATATTAGACGAACAAATGAACAGGCAAAATAAACGGTAATAAGTTCTGAATTGTATCAATGTCTACAGTTGTACTTAATGTATTATAATAACTATGAATTATTCTAATTAAGTATTGAATAAAATAGCGGTTAGTTAAAAGTCTTCTTGCAAGTATTTGAACCTACGTACAGGGTGTTTACTGGAGATTGTAAACACACAACAGTAGGTATCACTGATATTACCTCTACACATAATAGTCAAACTATTACAGATAGCTACGATTTAGCAAATCTATTTCCAGACTACTTTTCTGTTATTGAAGATGAACAATTAAAAAGCCAGTTCAACAATAATATACCATCTGAATATACAAAATCTCAGCTCTTCAACAAAACAATGTCACAAACAATGATGTTGAATAAGTTATTCTGTCAATTGAAAATATAAAAAGCATCTGGTACAGATGATGCACCCTTACTGGTAATCCTATGTTCCTAGGAAATTATTTCTTTCTTAACACTTTTCATATACATAGACCATTAATAATAGGCCATAGTTCAGGGGTAGATTCTTTTGGCCAAAACATGAAGATATAACCAAATATGCTTTAGTAAAATGTTGCTGTGGAATAAGATACAGGGTGTCAAGGTTCAAATTATTTTTTTTGTTTTTTTGCAATAACTCAACAACCTCTTTACTGATATTCGCTAAATTTGCTAGAGGAACTTTTGTTATTCTAAGAAATAATAATTAATGCATTACATCACATTATATCATAGAGGGCGCCGCAGAACCTGTATCTGATGATGGATTGTTTTCATATATTTTTTTGACGAAACGTTGTGGTACGTCTGACTAGAAAATCTGATGAGTGCGTTGTTTCCACGTATAAAAGGTATTCTTGGTAGAACTAAATAACTCCAACCGTTTTCGGGGAAAGTGCCGTTAAACATTTCAATATTTTTTTGAAAGACAAATTCAAATTTAATGAAACAAAGTGTATTTATGGAAAAAAGTACAAAACGTAAGGGAAAACAAAATCATAATAACACCGTAAACTCTTTCTCACTTTCTTATGAACTAATGTATTATTTTCATGGTATTGAGATAAATAAATAAACCAAAAGACCAATATATAAAAAAGCAGATGAAACTGAATTAGTTTAAGTTATTAAGTATTTTTTCAAAAAAATAGAAAAGGTCATTAGCACTAAGATATTAGAATTCTTAAATAGCTATAACTTAATTACCTCCAGCTAGTATGGATTTAGGTCACGTTATTCAACAGAAACTGCCTCAACAAATTTTATTCAAGTAATATATGACAACCTCAACAAAATGGCTATTACGTGTCTGGTCTCTTTTTTTACTTATCTCGGGCATTTGACACCATAAATCCTATATTTATCAGTGAAAAAATTAATAACCTTGAGTTACGTGATCCTATTAACAAATGGATTATATCCTATTTGACATACAGAAAAATGTACGTAAAAATTAATGACATAATATCAACCGAGCTCACTATCAAAGTTGGTGCTCCGCAGGGTAGTGTAATGGGTCCACTTATATTTCTTTTAAATATTGATTAATTACCAAATTTTATTACTGAGGAAATGATATATATGCTTTCTATGAGTCCTTATAAATTCCTGATGTATAAACTGAGCAATAACACAATAGGCAATCACATGAAGCATATTATGATTTAGGTTAGTTCTTCCTCCTCTTCTAAACTTAATCTACAGAATATTACTCAAAATATTAAAAGCTCATATTAACTATTCAAAATTTAAACATAACTGCTGGTTACATCTCTAAGCATAAAGCAAATATTGTGAAACCCAAATAAGTATTTACTAATAGTTAACTCTGAGGTTCAGATTATTCAATCAAAAAGATAGCCAGCGATTGTGAAACTGGCTGTAAAAGGAAAATTTTGTCTAAAATTTCATAAATATGCTATGATATTTACCACACAATATAATTTTTAAATTAAATTCTCAAGGTCGAAAGTTCGGAATCAATGAAGGGAATATAACACACAAACAATAAAACAAATTCGAATCAACTGAACAATTGTATTGCGTGAACAGGTATTTCACACAATGAAAAGATAAAATTTCCTATCTAGCTAAATAAAATAAATATGAGTCTAAAATTAAATAATTTGGGTATGATTAAGTTTAAAATACAATTTATTTACAAAAGTGAAGTCAATTGTCAAAATTTTCCAATTTAAAATATTTCTAATTATGTCCAAACTATTAATTTGCTGATTGAATTTATACTAAAATAGTGAACATAAAATTGATATTTAGCTTGTTACAACCTTTTAAATCCGCGTAGCGCAGTATTACTTCCATCCGCACTCTGTATTTTATTCTTCTCTCTCCAAAAATTTTCCCCCTTCAGTTTCTCAATTTTCTTGTTATTTTTCTTTGTAATTTTTCTACAATCTCCTTTATATTTTTCCTCATATAAAATCACAAATACCAACTTGAATCTTTCGTGACATAAACTTAACAAAACAAATTGGTTTCTTCCCTTTTTATTCAATCGTCACGTGATATCGAACCTTTTTCACTTTTGTCATTTTCTCGCACAACTTATTAAAAATCTTACATCTACTTGAACGTATTAGAAGTGTAAACAGTTCGAGATGTTTTAAACGTTTTAATAATAAGTATGACAATAATTAAGTTCATTTATTTAAAATAACTGATTCTATTTATCATTAAATTATGTTACCTTGCTTTAATGGCTGAAATTTAAAAATTGCACGTATTTATTGAAAATATCTGTCTTCTGTAAAATACCTTAATATTTTATCAAACAGAACAAATAAAAGAAAACATGCATGCAATTCTCCACTCAGAATAAAATGCATCTTATTCACAATACACAATTCAAATTGACCTGAATATGTTCTTTAGCTTAAGTACAAGTGAAAATCTTATCAATATATTTGACGGGCTTGTATTTATATGCTATAATATCCACACCTGTGTAATCATAGACTGAATAATAGCAGAATAAAACTTATGATCAATGGCCGAATTAACTTGCCTCAAGCCTCATTCCCAAAAGGCCCATCCGGCAACCGATATACATAGATTATGCAAAATCGAACACGCGTGATATGCCAGCTACAATGTAATGTGGAATGTTCTTTGACAACGTGTACATTTTATTCTGCTTGATCCTGTGCCAATTTCGCACACGCCATTGGCATTCTCAAATACGTTTATGAATTTCTAGCAGTTACATTCTCGTCAAATGCATCAAATATACATCCGTGTATAGTTCAAATTGCAACAGGAATTCTAATATTATATCAAAGGTGCATTTTTATAGAAATTGTTGTTTTGAAGATGTAGAAAGTTTTTTAATGAAGCATGTTTATCGCCTTTGCTTACTTAAAATCGAGTGTAAAACTAAGCTCTAGAATGTTGTTTGACTATTCGTTCATTGAAATCATAAAAAGACATAAAAATATACAGCGTATGGGCAGAATCTCAAGACTTATGTGATGATAGGGACGAGATCTTGCGGAGACCCAATTCTGTTGCAACTAAGAATGTAATAAGCGGTTCACAGTAGAAACTTTCGTGAAGTTGTACAAAACATCTTAACGAAATGTTTGTTTTCTTTCTTATTGATGAACATGCTAAAATCATCACGAAAAAAAGTAATCTTTGGAATGATCTATTCATTAGTTGGAACCATAAACAAACATATAGGAATATACTTCAGATAGGCGGCAGTTGTGTCAATTTTGTGGTAAGAGAAGCGAGGCTGCAAGGAGACTGAACTCTCTCAGCTGAGGATGTAGTGAGAAGTTCACAATAGAGGTTATCTTGGGATTGGGGAAAACTTCTTAATTAAATATGTTCATCTTCTTCTTTATTTAAGGATATACTAAAATTATTGTGTAACAATAATCTGTAATTGTTACTTTGACTGTTCATTAGTTGAGGAAACATATAACAATATACCGGAGATGAGAGAAAGTCGCAAGGCTTCAGTGAAAAGAGCTGTAAGGAGATTTAACTCTCTCTCGAACACCGATCATCACTTTCTTCTTTGGCTAAATAACCTGAAAAATCCAATGGAAAAACTTGCACGTTTGGGCAGTTAGACTTCTATACTTTTGATTTGGTTCATCGTAAAGGTTCTAGCATGACTGATGGTCGAGAGGTGAGCGCACTTGCCTCTCACCCAAAAGTTCCGGGTTCGATCCCCGGTCGTGGCAGTGGAAAATACTGTGAGAGGGATTTTTCCACTAACACGGATATTGGATGTGTGTCCCTTGTCTCTAAATGTGTAACCCCCTCCCACACAAGGCCCTTCTAGAGCCTTCCGGGATAAAGGGGGGTCCTCATTACCTGTGGTGTATTTATTTAATATTATTTAAAGGCGTCCCTGACGCACTGTCGCGCATATCTCCGGCTGAACCGGAAGTACTTCTGTTAGAAATTTCCCTCGAAAATTTGGACGATTGGTATCTTTCTATGTGTGAGAATGTTACTTTTTCCCCAACATGTTATCCTTAATGGAAAGTGTCAGAAGGTTTCGTCTATAAGTTTATCCCTTCCCGGGTATCAGTGTAAACAAATCTCACTGAATGAGTTCGTGCCATGATCCATGAGCAGTTAGTGCCCATTTTGGGTTCTTAAGACATTTGCTCGTCCGCAAGAACACTTACTGGCTAAAAATGCGTCAAGACATCATGAAATATGTCCATAAGTGTCAGGGATTGCGCATCTCAAAAGATTACAAATTCACCTAGAATGGGACTTATGGGTACTGAAAAGTCTGCGAGTTATTCATAGCAGATAATCTCGGTTGATATCATGAGTCCCTTCCCACGATCTACGAAGAGCAATACCCATTTACTTGTTGTAGGTGACTGATTCACTAAGTAAACTCCTCTCTGTCCTATGTGTAAGGCTACCGCTCAAAATGTCGTCAAGTTTATGGAGAATGAAGTCTTTCTTATCTTTGGTGTACTGCAATTCATTTTGCGTGATAACGGCAGTCAGTGTGTTGGCTCCATATTTAAGAAGCTAGCAAAATAATATCAAGTACGAAAGATATGGTTTAGTGCACGTTATTCCTCACAGTGTAATTTCATTGAGCGCAACAATAGTAGTAGGTACTGCCATTCGGTGTTACATAAAGGAACGCAAGAATTGGGATAAAGCACTTCACAAGATTAGGCAGGCCATCAATACTGCGAAACATAAAGGATTCACTCCGTCTTTCTTAAATTTTGGCAGACATATTCTCATTTCTCAAGTGTCTCAAAAGTTTTTGAGAAAGTTCGCAAAAAATTTCATCTGTCCTATCAGCGTAATGCTAAGGTTTACAATCTACACGCAGTTACCAAAGAGCCAAGCAATTCTTGTCAAGTGATTATTCTGTTGCGTTTCGTGCTATTTAGTGGTAGATTTTGTTGTCAAAGAAAAAATTTCGAGTTAAAATTTTTTCCTTTTATTTTTGGAATTGAGTGGTGTAGCATGGTCATGCAAAGCTATTAATAATTTGACATCGTAGATACACGATACGCTTGGATAAACATTATTTCCACGCTATTACGTATTGTTCACTTTTCGTTGATCACTAGCATTTATTTAACTTCATAATTAAACTGAACCTCTCTAGCCTCTGCGTACACATTGTATATAATAAATGTTCTTTTAGTAGAAATATTGTTTTTGATACTTGCATCGTCTGTGGTAATATTTGTTTAATAATTTGCTTTGCTATTATTTCTTTTTTAAATAAGTAATCATAAATGTTTCATTACTTTCAAATCCTTAGTACAAGCAATTTTGCCTTCTTGGCTGGGCAACATTTATAAAGAGACTTTTCAGCAATAGAGTGGCGTCCTCTCTTAATTCACACTCCAAACTCATAACCCTATGCTCTCACACAAAAAAGAGCTGCCGCACGCAACGGGGACCATTTTATACAACTGGGTATAAAAAGGGTTACAGGATGAAGCGAGAGATTCACAAAAAAGCTATCGTGGAGTTAAATATAATATTTTTAGTCGCAAACTCCTCTAAAAAATCCTTATTTTACTATAAGGAATGTAACCAGACTGCAACCAATAGCTACTTTCCGGGCTATGTGCCCCGCCGAGCGCTGAATTACAAGTTACAAGTCTGGCGCGTTAAGTGTAATAATTGCATATTACCATCAAAACGCTAATGCTTCGATTGCAACAAACACCAGCCGAAAGACTGATCCTACTTAAAGGAGCTCTCTTGCCAGCCGTCACACACCACTTGCAGACTGCAGTTTCGAGCTGTTGGCTCTCGTCAGTGCAGGGTAGGCATGTGACGACCGGCACGAGGATCCTTTGACTATTTGGTACATCCCGGTATTTTTACAATAGCGACATGTAAAATAGCCAGCACACTGGACCGCTAGATTCGTCTGCTGACTAAAAATACCGGGATGTTCCAAATAGTCAAAGGATCCTCGTGCCAGTCGTCATATTCCTACCTTGCACCAATGAGAGCCAACAGCTCGAAACTGCAGTCTGCAAGTGGTGTGTAATGGCTGGCAAGAGAGCTCCTTTAAGTAGGATCAGTCTTTCGGCTGGTTTTTGTTGCAATCGAAGCATTAGCGTTTTGATGGTAATATGCCATTATTACACTTAACGCGCCAGATTTGTAACTTGTAATTCAGAGCTCGGCGGGGCACATAGCCCGGAGAGTAGCTGTTGGTTGCAGTTTGCGACTAAAAATATTATGTTTAATATTCCGCCCTCTAAAATCACATTTGAACTATCGTGGAGTTGTAACAAAATTCTCAATAAAATGTGTTTCTATTCATATCCTATTTATGAACCTGCTAAAAGTATCTCGTGAAAGTAACCCTTGGAATGTGCTTTTGACCGTTTATTAATTGCAGCTATGAACAAATATACCGCGGATAGCAGACAGTTGTAACACTCCTGTGATGAGAGAGAAAGAGCCGTAAGGATACTCGCTCTCTCTTAATCGAGGATGAAGAAGCTGTCATAGAGTTGTAGAAAACATCTTAATGCCTTCCTTATTATTTATGAATGTACTATAGCCATCTTGTAAAAGTAAGCTATGGAATGTTGTTTTGACTGGTCATTGGTTAAAACCGTAAACAAACATATAAGAATATAATTTGCGTGAGAGGTAGTAACAAGAATCTTATCAAGAGATAACGAAGACGTAAGTAGACACAACTCCATCTCAACTGAGGATGTAATGAGAAATTCACGATAGATGCTATCGCGTGGCATATGCCAAGAACTTGAAACTGTCCCCAATTTTTCAAATAAGGCAGCAGTTTCCTTCACTTTTAAGTGCGCAGTGAAAGTATGGAATGCTTAGTCTGTTCTTATAATATGGTTATGGCTTGTTTATATAAAAGCAGTTTTTGTTTGTGTTGAATAAAAGTGAATCTGAAGCAAAATTTCAGTGTAACTTTAAACAATACACATGAACTTCATCAAAAGTTTCTATTCAATATTCAGGATATAAATTACGCTTTTGAACAATTTTATGGCCAAATTTACACCGTTCTTGATTCAATTATTCCTAAAACTGTAATATAAGACAGGAGTTGTCCACTTTGGTGTAATTTCAATATAATTGAAAGTATTAGAACATGAAGCGTGGTGTGATTCTAAAAACCTCATCTATCATCTTGCACTTGAGAAGTTTAAATTATTAAGAACTTAAATCAAAGCGCAGATTGATGTTGATTGTAAAGTATACTGTGGTGACATTAATTATCACTTTAAAACTAACTAATTACGTAAGTTGCGGTAGTTCATCTACCGACACTAAGAAAACAAGTAATAAATTGCTGTGAACTATATATATAAATCTCCATAAAAAAGTTCTGTATTAGTCATATATAAAAAATAATTACCCCCCCCCCCCATACTACAAGCTAATTTTCTACGTGACGTCCCCGCATCCCCGGACCATTCATCATGTTTATCTTCTTGTCTATATACTTCATGATGAGCAACATAACTTCTGCTTAAACCAAACTAGAAGACAATGACAAAAAGCGCTTTACCGTCATCGTAGTCCCCTGCACCTTCTAACCACCTTTACTTTCTGATGCAGATTAAAAATTCATGAAATCGTGTAAATCTCATTTTTACCCTTATTTATTACAACTGACTAAAACTTATATTAATGTGCATTGATGGTAGAAATTAAAATACAATAAAAATCGCTTTACTTTACCATAACAAAATACGGATTAGAAATTTACGAAATCGTGTAGAGCTGATTTTTACCCTTAATCATTTTAACAGACTAAGTTTCTTATATTTTTCTTATTAATATACACTGACTGATGAGGAATAAAATATTACCGATCAGAAACTTCTAAAATCGTGTAGAGCTTATTTTAAATCTGATTTATTGTGAAATACATTTTTTAAATACATATGACTGGTGGTCGAGAGGTGAGCGCACTTGCCTCTCACCCAAAATTACCGGGTTCGATCCCCGGTCATGGCAGTGGAAAATACTGTGAGAGGGATTTTTCCACTATACACGGATATTGGGTGTGTCCCTTGTTTCTAAATGTGTAACCCCCTCCCACGCAAGGCTCTTCTAGAGCCTTCCGAGATAAAGGGGGTCGTAATTACCTGTGATGTTATTTATTATTATTATGAATGATAGCCAAAAGCAAAATATTACAGATTATAAATTGTTGAAATCATGTATAGTTAATGTTTCAACGTTGTCTTCATAACAATACAGCCAAAAATCTGTAGCTGAATTCCACAGTTGGAATCTAATACGGGACTTGTTGGAGAAAAACTTTATTTTCCAAATGTACGTAAACAATTGATTACTTTACTTGAATTTCTATTTTATTGTTACTCCTAGTAGTACTAACGTAGTAGGGGTACCTTTTTTGCTGGCTGGGATACCCAGAAAAGCAGCAGCATAAAAAGATAAACATGATGGATGGTCAAGGGTACGGGGACGCCACATAGAAAATTAGCTTGTATTATACATGGCTAGTGTATTTGGGGGGGGGGGGTGATTCCACTTATTTTTTCATTACGTAACAGTACGCGGTTTCACAATTAGCTATTAAGATTGGTTATGTAAAAGAACCGTGAAATTATATTTCATATACAACATATTCAGAGCGAATACCAAATGCTAAAGAAACAGTAAAAGCTATTGCAAATACTCCACAATCAGAACCATTTGTCTGCTATTGTACAAATGGAAATCAAACAGTAGTTTCACTAATCTCTAAATAAGGATATAATTTCTTCAGAAAGAGTTTTTGTTCCGGATATAAAAGATTAGCTTTATTATGTAAGGAATCATAAATATAAACACTGCAACCATCATAATAACTCCATGTTCAATGATTTAGACGATGCCAAAGTTGTATATGGTCTTTTTTAGGTAGGATAGATTGAATTGCGTTATAATTGTCCACATAATTCGTATTTCGTAATGAGCATTTGTACGTAAAATGTATTAAAAAAACAAAAGTGAGAATCTTCAGGCCACTGACCTTCTTTGATAATTTTGACATCTGTTTTCGTTAATTCTCTGCACACAAATTCTTTATCCATGTTGACAATGAAAAATAAATTCGAATTAAAAAGAAATGAACCTTTACACTCGTGCACTTACGTAAATGTTCTGTGCAATTTATTTATCCCCTATCTGGAATTGGTTGGGAGGGTGGTCAATAAAAACTATTGAACCACAGCTCCCTATAGGAAGACCCTCGCCTTCAACCAACCTAACCTTGCGAAATAGGTGGTGATGCTGCCTAGGGGCAACTAACTTACATCGCTCAAAGTAAGCCAACGTTCTCCCAAAATGGATTCTCTGATTGATGAGACGCCAGAAGAGTCACAAAGTACATGTTGAACCGTCTCATCCTCTTGTTCACAACCTCTACAGAGGGGTGTTTCGCTTAATATCATGTTATGAAGATATTTTCTTAACGGACAGTGTCCACTTTGGATAAAATGTCTGGATAAATCGTAGGTTCCTTCTGGACATTGCCAGGTAGTCCATTGCTGTACTCATATTGGGATATTTTAGTAGTTCTCTAGCAAGCTGACAGCCGTTTGTTTCATCCCACAGCTTCTTGAATTCATTGTGGGTGTTCTCTTTAATTATTTGTATTATCGCCATGATTGGTAACAGACTGGCCGGGCGTGTTTCAAAGATACTTAGGCCTGCTGCCTTCTTGGTCAGTCTGTCGGCCCCAAATTTATCCACTGTTTGAATTAAGCGGTATCCGTCGACATCATACTTTCGTTTTTGAAGGCGTACTTCCGTTTAGTACGCTTTTCACAAGCAAATATGACAGATGTTAAAATTCAAACATCAATAACATTGCTGTAATAAGATGACAAGTTCATCTTAAATATGCCTTCATTTTCTTGGTTACTTTTTAAGCGACCGGGCGCCAGCTTAACGTTCTCAACACTGGCGTGTGATGCCCTTTCCTGCGTCATGTTGGCTCGTTTCTTTAGTTTTCGTCTAGGCCTGTCTAGGCTGGCGGTACTTTCGCCTGCTTCACGTTCTGTATGTTGGTTGGCCGGGGGCCGCCTTGAGGTCACAAGAACTCCCCGACACGCTCGTGTAACTTTCTCGCATCTTTATTTTTTGCGTCCTTTTCGCGATGCGCAACACCCTCCGCGGGCGGAAACATCCCGGCCCGTCTTTGAGCAACACTTTATATAAATGACATCCAAAAATTGTTCTAAACCTCTTTGATGTTATGTATCACCCTTATACCCCTTAGACCGGTTTTCCCGCGAAAAATCCTACTTAAATGTTCAATTTTTAGGTTAGAAAACCCACTCGCGCCTAACTTCACTATGTCTTTTAAAAAATTTAGGTTGTCTTCTTCTTCCACGTTTATGGCCTTTACCTATAAGATACTTGGCCAGAAAATTTTTAGGTTATGTTTGTTTATACTAGTTTGTTTGTGTCTATATTCACGTTATTTATAAATGTGACTGTCACAGGATTAAATTAAGTGATTTAACTTCCATATCCGCCGAACGACGTCACTTCCGTCTAGTACACTTTTATAACCGGAATGACAGATTTCAAAATTCAGACATAAATAGCAATGCCGTAATAAGTTGACAAGTTAAAGACATGTATTTATTCGAAAGATGAAACGATAAACAACTCATTTCGCATGTAATTACCAATATTTCTTTTCATAAAAGAAAAGAAATATCCAGATGACGCAGAAAGCAATATCTTGCTGTATATGAACCATCTTGTTTCGCTTTCGCATGGGAGAGAGAGAGAGAGAGAGAAAATTAGATGCGAAACCCGACCGGGTTTCTTGATTTAATGCGATTTAAAACTTGACGATTACAGAATATTTAAATACAAAGGTATTTTGCATTTGTATATAATAAAATAAATCCGATTTTTATGGAATAATCTAAAATTTGTGCTTATGGTCACCAACTATCAAATTATAGCTTACTCTATTTAATTAGTGTATTATTTGTTTCACGTAGATACAAGAAGGACACTGCTACGTATTACGAATTCTTCAAATTAATCTTTTTGAAATTTTTTGTGCAATAATAGACAATGAAATATTCTATAAGCTTTGGTCATAATTTAAATTTTTCATTTCATATTACACCAACAGTCTAAATAAATTAATGTAATTTTAAAAATTTACCAGCAATACTACCAAATTATCCTTAATATTTAACATATATTAATACATGTAATTCGAATATTAGTTCCTGCGTAGAAAACAAAATTCTCGGAAAATTTCTGTAAAATTTATTACCATCCTCAAGGCAAATAATAGTGACTTTATATATATATATATATACACATTTGGCTGTTTTGTGGTGAAAAATAACAATCACAAACCAACATTCTCTAAAATGTGGTATAGAGAAATGTGTTAACATTTTCAATACAAATTTTATTTTACATAAAGTATTTTTAAAATATAAGAATCACGGCCATTTTTCAAATGCGGGCAATATCGATAATATATATTGAATGAGACATTCACATCATCACCGGAAAAATTTAAAGGTTAAAGGAAATAAGCCGACGCTAGTGATTGATAAAATAAACATAAAAATACCTCTTCGGTATTGTATATCTCCTATTCATTATTTAAAAATGATTTTATGGAGTTTCCTGTGATACAGGATATAAGCCGGTTCGAGACGTATTTTATAGAAAATATAAGATAAGGGAACTTTTTGTAGAATATTTTCGTTCAGGAAATATATCTACCTTTATTTGTTAGATACAATACAAAATTATCTAATACAAACTGAATAGAATAGACTAGAATTTTGTTCATGTTATACAATATTAATATAGGGTGTGATAAAATAGTAAATAATAAATGAATTTAACGGTCGATTGTTGGTAGCAAATAATGACGACAACTCAGCTTCAACCACTATTTGAAAACACTTCATATAATTTCTATGAGCAGTTACAATTGGAAATAAAATAGAAGATGCAAAAATCAGTAAGTTTTGAGACGTGGAAGAAATAATGTACGTGTAGTTGTTGTAACCTTCGGTAAGGTTCTGAAACAAAAATATTATGTAGTGTATCGACTAGCGGTTCGCCAACTAAGCTAGAATCATCATTGATATGATTAGAATTACAAATATAATAATTATACTTGGAAAATGCACTTTAGAGGTCTATTTGGGAAAGAGAGATAGTAATAAAACAAGCAGACCAAATTTTTATCGTAGCATACCGAGATCGGTTCCAGTTGGCACTGCAGTCAGAGTTGGCTTATTATGCCTCTGTCTGTTTCTAGATTCTGCTTGATTCCTGTATTGCTAACTAACCGTAACAGTTTTCCCTTCTCTCTCCCTCTTTTCCCTTCCATTGCTCTCGGTCCGGTATAACCAACCAGCTCAAAAGGTTTATGGAGGGAGTATTTTGTTAACATGTTGTCTGATACCATTTCAATGATGGAGTTAGCTACTATTTGTTTTACTCTCCCGTGGCCTAAGCGGGCGCAGTAGTGTGTCCGCTCCCCAGAGTTTTGCAGCCTGAGGAATCCCAACTTAGGCTCCTCTTGTATCACTATGTGAAGTGAGAAAGGCTAAGCAGGACTCCCATTGCCGCAGCGGGTGTCGACCGCATTGCTCCCGTTATGCCTAGGTATGCCAGGCTTTGTATCTGTAAGTTTTTCCACAGGTTCGACTAATTACTGTTAAAGTAATTTCCGATTTTCGTTTTATTCTTTCACTGTGCCGATTCCAGGTAAGTTTGGAATCGATCATGATTCCAAGGTACTTCACCTTCTCTGACATTGTCAATTCCTCACCTGATAGTCTTAACGGTGTTAGTCCTTCCACATTTCTTCTCCTGGTGAATGGGTGATGGCTTTCTGCACGAGATCCCTGACCGTACTATTGAATTTACCCAGTACTGTGATAACTATGTCATCAGCATAGCCTTATACGATAAAGCCTTTGCTATTAAGTGTCCCCAGGTTTTCATCCACTACAAGGTTCCACAGAAGAGAAGATAGAACCCCCTTGTGGACACCCCTTCGCTATTTGAGCTCTTATGGTCTCACCTAACATGGATGTAAATACCACCCTGCCTTTGAGCATGTTCTCGATCCACCTGCAACTGGTGGGATCGATTCCTCACTCTCTGGCAGCCCAGGTAATAGAATGAAAAGAAATGTTAAGGCCCCCTTTATATCAAGGAAGGTCGCCAAACTATCCAGCGTCTCCTCCATTCTTGTTATGAGATGGTGGAGTGCCATTTATGTTGATTTTCCTACACGGTATACATACTGATTCGGTTGCATTTTTCTTAAGACCAGCTTAATTTTCTTAGTCCCTGATATATCTATCAGGCAGTTTTCCTATAGTCTTAAGTACAAAAGATATAAAACTTATTTGTATTGGATTTGACTTCGGAAAGGTTAGTTTTCCTAGCCTTAGGTATAAATACCACCCTAATTGGTTTCCTTGGTATATGGCCCAGAGTCTAGCTGGCCCAGGTTTGCTGAATAGTAGCTCCGTTCCCTGCATTACTTATGGCCCATTCGATTTTTCCCGATTGATCACCTTTTTGGCGACTGCTCAGTCATCCCTTGCATTCCAGTTCTGTACTCTGCCAGTCGCCAGGTGTTTGTTCAGCGGTTGTACAGCCAGTGAAGTGTACATGGAGTAATTGTAACATCGTCTCCTTTCCTGCTTTTGGGTACACTCCTGGTTCCTTTTCCAGGCTCTCTCAATGTCTTCGCAGTTTCTCCTTCAATATTATCTTTGGGCTTTTCTGTTTTTTGTTGTACTCGGTGAGGGACGCCCTGTAGTTGTCTAAAGCACCAGTTCACTACGCAAGGTTGAACTTGCAGCTAACCTGCCTTCTCATGTTAGCGAGTCCCTCATTACAACAGGGTACATCTCTGTTGGTGTCTCTCGTTACTAGAGGGCAGTTATCATTGTAAGGGGAGGTCAACATGTTTTAAAGAAGTTCCATGGCCACCTCCAGCTCGTTGACATTCCTTATTTTGTTTGGTGTGTAACTCAGGTTTTGATCCAGGTTCCAGGATCCAAGTTTCCTTAATACAAGAGGTTCCCGTTATGTACTTCGAACTTCGTTCGAGTTCGAGCAACGTGGAGCAGCAGTAGGCAGCTTTTAGCGAGAACCTGAAGATGGCAGATGAGATTCTGCCGAAACGTCGTTTAGACAACCATGACTCCTGGAGGAGTCGACCATCGACGCGGGAGAGCACCCGGAATTACAACAACACTTCATATATATATATATATATATATATATATATATATATATATATATATATTGTTATTATACATGATTTGCAGGAAACAACTACTCAGCGGGCAAATACCCCGACCTGCATTGAATTACACCTTACAAATCATGAAAAATTGGTAGCCAATGTCATTTGTCTACTCCCTGACCAGACATAGACCGGTTTCGAACTTATTAGTTCTCCTCAGTATGCCATAGGTCATGGAGCAGACAAATGACAGTGGCCAACCTGCTAGTCTTATACAGACTAATGTAAATGGTGTAGTGGTGAGAGGTAAGTGAATCCTCTCATGTGGTCTAATGCTACTATACACCAGACATCATAGATGTCTCCATGGTGCATAGCGACTTGCCATTTTGCAAGTACCGAGAGCGGCGACCTTCAGCCCTTGGTGGACTTAACCTATATACTGTTATTATACATGATTTGCAGGAAACAACTACTCAGCGGGCAAATACCCCGACCTGCATTGAATTACACCTTACAAATCATGAAAAATTGGTAGCCAATGTCATTTGTCTACTCCCTGACCAGACATAGACCGGTTTCGAACTTATTAGTTCTCCTCAGTATGCCATAGGTCATGGAGCAGACAAATGACAGTGGCCAACCTGCTAGTCTTATACAGACTAATGTAAATGGTGTAGTGGTGAGAGGTAAGTGAATCCTCTCATGTGGTCTAATGCTACTATACACCAGACATCATATATATATATATATATATATATATCTGTGATACGAGCAGCTCTCCTCATCAGACACATGACATTTTTCCACGAAACTGCTTATATAGTAGCTAGTGTTAGATCTATCAAGTCCTGCCTTCGTGCTGTTATGAAGGTAGGCTGTTACCTTTATTTACTATCCCTATGTAAGCAGACCATTTCTTTCATATAATCCCACAAGAAACCAGAGGTTCGTTCGTCTCTTTCATATAATTCCACAAAAAACAGAGGTTCCTGGGGTTTAAATCTGGAGAACGAATAGCCCACTTCTGAAAAGTTCCTCTACTAGAAAATGCCTAATTTTATCAATGTAGCGAAGGGCGCCCCCATGTCAAAAATTACCTATTTTTACTGCAAAATGTGGTGCCACCTCTTGAAGAAGGTTTGTGAGATTATTTGGAGAAAATTTAAATATCCTACCCCGACAGGCCATTCGCTAAAATAAATTATTACAATTTAAAAATTTTTCGCAGTTCCTTCCTATACGTTCACTGAAAAATTGACACAATGATTTGTCTCTTTTCTTTGATCCCGGACTTTTTTCGTCACCCTCTAAATATGAGTTTTAAAGACTCCTGCTATTACATGTTTACTGAAAAAATTTTTAGTTAATTTATTATGAAAATCTTTCCTCATTTGGCGCACATATCCCTCTTATGACAATCTTTTTTTTTTTAATCAGTATTACAATTTTAAAGTAATGATTTGGCCTGTGATAATATTATCATCGATAACCGTATTGAAAAAAAATATAAAATATATATTTATTTCATTATTCTGTCGCAGAATTCTTTTCGATATGTAATTGACATGAAATGGTTGAACCCCTAAAAGAATATGCCATTTGACATTGAAAGGAAAGGGAACTACCTGTATCCTGCAAAGGAAATTCTATCAGGCATGAGATTCGTAGAGAATTTTTCGCTGGAACTGAATTCCTCAATTTTGTTACACTTGGCTATCTCCGAATTTAACTGTGAAATTAAATCGTATAAAATTGGAAAAATCTGGAAGTTTTTTATCAAAGGCGTGAAGTGTTCAGTGGCGTAGTTCAATGATTTTCGATGACTGCATGTTTTAAAATTATTTTAGAAAAGAAATGGAGAGTAATGGAAATGAAATTAGGTTTGATTTGTTCGACAGTTTCCTGGAGCTTATTGTATAGTCTAGGGCCTGAGTTGATAAAACATTAAGTTTTTTGAGCGACTATAACCTTTACTTGTTTTCTATTTTTCGCGCATGTGTTATAAATATGATCCACGAATGTTGTTTCCTAATATGTGTTGTGTTGATAACTTGGGCATTTAGCATCTGACTACATTAGTTTAGGAGAGGAAAGATGAAATTTTCGAAATAACATTATATTAATTTTTATGTAGTAAAAGTGAATTTTCTTTGTAGTGAATGTACTTGAACGAAGCGAGTCCGACAGGAACAAGCGAGACTCAAAAAATTATTTTATTCCTCATTAAAACGTGCTATTTTTCTTCAAATACTTTTAGTGCCGCCCGTGAGTGGCAGTGAAATACTTTTAGTGGCGCTTAAAATGATAAGAGCGGAAGTAAAATACTTTTGCTGCCTCTCAGATGGAGTGTCAAGGAAATTACAGTTTAAGTTCACAAAACTTGTCATTAAAGATATGTTATTTTGACGTTTGTAGAAAAAATATGTATATACATTTTTTTAATTAGTACTTTGGTTAAATGCTGTTTTAATTTCTTCATTCCTTACTTGAAGGATCGATTGCAATACGTGTATTATAACGGTTTTAAGATAAATACTTATCTTGCTACATCAGCGGTATCTCAAGGATCCAACTTGGGAACACTTCTATTCATCATATTTATAAATGGATTATGCGATAATTTAGAGTGTGTTTTTTGCTGACGATCTCAAGATATTTACCAAAATTTATAACATCGACCATTGCATAGTTTTACAACAACAGATCTATAAAATTGAATTGTGGTGTACATTCAACAAATTGGAAATTATTGTTACAAAACGAAAAGTAGTGGCATACAGGTAAAAGCCACTCAGAATTAATTCCCATATACTTTTAATAACACGGCAATCTCAAGAGATCAAAAAATTAGAGATTTGGGTATATTATTTGACTCCAAATTAGACTTTATTGAGCACGTTAGTAGAATAACAAACTCAGCAGCAAAATTGCCCGGTTTTATAATAAGAAACTGTAAACAGTTTTGCAATGTTAATACTCTAAAAAGACTGCATTTTTCACTTGTTTGATCACAGGCTGAATATGGTGCAATAATTTGGAACCCAATCTACAATGTTCATGCAGAGTCTCTTGAAAGGATTCTGCAATAGTTTATGAAGTACTTAGCTTTCAAAATTGATCATTATTATCCAGAACAAGGATATCCTAACGATTTACTTCTATCAAGATTTTACATGCAATTGTTAAAAAATAGAAGGTTAATGATATTTTTAATATTCTTGTATAATTGGGTCCATTATGTAATAGACTGTCTGACACTACTGGCAAAGATTTAGAGATTGGAAGCACGCCAAAACGTATTATTTTACTGCCCTATAAGCGCACAAATGTCATACGAAGGTCCGTCATCTGTATATAAATGCAATTGTATAACACCTTGAGCGATCGATATGACATTCTTCTTTAAATAATTATACTAAAAGAATCTGGTCAATAACCGACTGGGTTACGGCGAGAGGTGGCAATCGCGATTAATGACACGGGCATCGCACCACCGGGTTCGAATCCTGGCTCCGACACTGGCACTGTCGGAGAAAATGGTCGTATGTCCACGTTTTTTTCAATGTGTAACCCCCATCCGCACAAGCCCCTGGCTTCTGGAATTGGGGGTTGTCTAATTTCTGTGGTGTTTATTTATTTATTTATTATTATCTATCAATAAAATATTATCAGTCAAAATATATTACTAAAATAATTGTATTATTCTCAATATGGCTTTACTTGGGTCATACATTGTAATATATATTAATTGTACTTTAATAATAGCAAAAATTACGTATATCTTTATAGTATAAATTATTACTGTGTGCTTAATATAAAGCTAAATTTAAGTGAACTCGATTACTATTATTGTTATTGTTACTTATGTTGTCCTGTAATTGAAATATTCTGTTGGGCAATAAAATCTATTATTATTTTTATTATAGTACCATATTTTAATATCGATTCTACCATTATGTATTATATGTGTGATATGGTAATTCCAATTTAAATGAGAACCTAAAGCTAATCCAAGATAGCTAATTTTTGTTATGAGTAAATTCGTGTTAGTAATTATTTATTTCAGCAAATAAACTCCACAACAATAAATATTTAGAAATTGTATGGATAAAAGGACACTCTGGAATAAAAGCCAATGAACTGGCAGATCAACTCGCTAAATCAGTCACAACAACAGGAAGAAGATACATTGAAGAGAATATTATTCCCCCAACTGATTTAACTTCAGTTTACCTACAAAACCTTAAAATTAATTGGCAAATTAAATACGAAAGCATTTCAACTGGAAACAACTACAAAAAAAAAAAAAAATGGTTCAACACAATCGCCAATCGACAATATATCAGAACCATGTGTAGAATCGGATCTAATCATGCTCCTTGCCCTCAGTATAAATATAGGATTGGGTTAGCTAACAACCCAAATTGTATCTGCGACGAAATTGGAGATTTACAACATATTATTCTAGAATGCCACAAAACAGGGAAATACTATATCATGAATTGATAACATTAAATGTAACGCTCCCGATAAACCTAAATATACTATTAGACACTCGGAATATAAATATCTAGAACTGTATATGTAAATATATAAAAAAAATCGAATATAAAGATCTAGGTTGCCGAGGTCCATTTTATGTAAGATGAAGTAGTATTAAGAATACGTGTACAAGTCGGTGAATTTTTCAAACTAAAATTGTAAATATAAATTTTAAAAAACAATAATAAAAAAGAGAAAAAATTAAAAAGAATATATAAAAAAGAAAAGAAAAAAGAAAGAAAAAGAAAAAAGAAGAAAAAATATTGAAATATTAAAATAGTTACTTTACCATGTCAAAAGAAAAAGAATTGTATTAAATGTAAATTAAAATTAAATCGATAATGTAAATTTTGGGTATAGTATATATGCGAATTGTTGAGGAAAATCTACACATAGATCTGGCTAATTGGTTTTAACCAAAGCTCCATAATTGAAGCACACACACACACACACAATTTTATTATAGGTCACCAATGGCTAGTTTTGATTTATTTATCGAGAAATTAGACATACTTTTAAATTTAGTTTGTAGAAATGTAAATTGCCAAGTTATTGTTTGCAGTGACTTAAATATAGACTTTCTCTCTAACTCTAAAAAAGATTTAGTTAATACTTACTCTCTCGTCCTATAGCACCACAAGTTATGTAAAACAAACAAAATTCGTCTGAATGTATAGATTATATGTGTACAAATTTTAATTCATTTAATATGACATGTATTGTTGTGGAAAATGCAATATCTGATCATATTGCTCAAATGTTCTCATTGAATTTAGTTTTAAGACCATGGCAATGATTATGTATTCACGAGATTGCTTAGTACCACGAATTATAATACATTTGTATCATATGTTAACAGGGAAAGATGGTTATAAGTATATAATTAATTGTAGTGATGTAAATAACTCATTTTAAATATTTGTCAATATACTAAAATTTTTTATCGATAGTTCTTTTCCATTAAAAAGATAAGCACAAATCAGACTAAACATAAAAAAACTGGGTAACCACAGGAATATAAATTTCCTCTAAAAACTTAAAATACCTATATTCTAGGATGAAAATAGAAAATAATGAAAACAATATTGCTTATTGCAAATGTTACAAACAGGTATATCGGAGAGTGATAAAAGCGGTAAAAACCATTACAATAATTCTTATGATAACAGGGAACAGAACAAAATAAAGACTGTATGGAATATTATTGACAATAGTATAAAAAAAAGTACCATAAGAAATACATCTCAAATAGACAAAAACAATAATATTCTAAGAAATGCTAGAGATATTGCTACTTTTCTTTATTATTATTTTAAGGTGTACCAGAGCAATTAAATAATAAACTAGGCAACAATAATATAAATCCTCCATTTAAATTAAATAAAGAAAACTCTAATTCCGGGGCGAGCGTAGGTGCGTCTTTACTATGTACATACTTCGGTATGCGATGTAAAGCAACGACAGGTGCAGTTTGTACTTGGATTGGTGACCATTCCAACGGAAACCGCGTTCTCGCCTCACACATCTTCCAGCGGCTTGTATATCAGTGTATGCGCGGAAGCTATACAACCTTAGGCGAGGGTTGTATAGAAGATATACCATCCTTCGGAGGGGATGTAAAGCCGTCGGTCCCTTGTCTATTAAATGTTAGGCAAGTAAAAGATCCCTACTCTTCTTAAGGGAAGAGGTTCGGCAAAATTCCTGGTTGGGGGTAGCTCGTCTACAGGCGTCGGTGTTAGGCCTCAGTAGCGGAAATAGGCCGACGTTAAATAAATGTATAAAAAAAAAACTCTAATTCTCTGGGTGTGGATGATATAGGCTCAAGTATTTTAAAATCTGTAGTTCATTTTGTTGTGCAGCCATTTACTTATCTAATATCTTAAAAACTGGAAGCATATGGTTTAAGGGGTACAGTTAGTAAATTATTAAAGTCGTATCTAGTGGGGCGCAAGCAATTAGTAGAAATTCATAATATAGAACAGCATACTACAGAAATAAAATATGGTGTCCTACAAGGATCAGTTCTGCGGCCATTATTAATTTTTATTTTTATAAGCGACTTACCAGATACAAGCAATAACCAATCTGATATAATTATGTACGCGAATGATAATAGTTACTTATGTAGGGATGTTAATATTTTAAATGTAGTGAAATGAAATTCACAAGTAATGCTTAATGAGTTTATTTTATGGTTTAATTCAAATGTTTTTCTTTTAAATAATAATAAAACGGTATCCAGTCATTTTCCTCCCAGATTAAAACAAACCAGTGAGAGTTACCTTATAAAATTCAATGGAAAAGCATAAAATAAGCCAGTGAAACAAAATAGGTTCCTAGGTTTATATATTGATACTTGGAACCTCATATTGACATACTTGGCAAAAAATGTCGTCGGCCTACTTTGCTTTTTACAGGTTAAATCAGGTTGGCAATGCACAGATTATGTTATCTTATTATTATGCAGCGATGCATTCAAGGTTAAAACATGGCATAACATTTTGTGGTCATTGTCACCACAGTACCAGACTATTCAAATTTTAAAAACTAGCTATTACGCAACCGCAAATGCTTACGTCATGCAGGCCTATATTTTGAGAGTTAAAAATCTTACTTTGCTGTGTATCTATATCATGGAAATTTTATTATTTGTAAAACTTAACTAAGATAAACTTATGAAAAATAATGATTATCATACCTATAACACCAGGAGAGATCAAGATTTGTGTTTACCAATTCATAATTTGGCTATTTATGAAAATAACGCTGCCTAAAATACATTGGTATACAACTGTTCAATAAATTACCTAATAATATATAATTTAAAGTTCGAATGCTGTTGCTAGATGTGTTTATAGTGTATCAAATCATTATTATTTCTATTTACTCATATCGTTTGTAATTTAACCGACAGAAATTTGGGATTAACTGAATCAAAAGCGCAGTCAAAACAAAAAAAGGGCTAGCTAGCTAGCTATAACCACTGTGTAAATTGTCAGCTTTTAAAACCCCGTTCGGATAGTTGCGGAATGCGAATTTTTTTGTGCGGATTTTTATAAAATTTGCTCTAAAACAGTCTAATTTTCTTGCAGGTGTAGCGAAATGTTCGTAAGACAATTCCTTCACTTTTAACTAGAAATTAAATTAGCAAATTAACTTCTCCTAGAATGTATAAAAAAAAAAAGCAAGCGAAAATTTGCAATCCTCAGCTATGAGAACTAACTGTAATTCAGACAGTATTTACATGATTTGACGTTGTCATAATCCAATAGTTTTTTTTTTTTTTTGGCCACGTACTTATTTAAAAAAAGAAAAACCTACTCCAACCTACCCACATACCAGAAAAAAAACATGATGTAATAATCATCTAAACAAAGGATATAACAAGGGTCACAAACTTCTCGTCCAGGGGCCCCTCAGGACATTTTTTTCAGCACACACAAAACTAGACCACGGATAAAAGGTTATAATAACACACAGGTATAGAACAAAGGAAACAAAGCTAGCCTATAACTTAATTTTCGTCTCTTGCAAGAACGCAATTAGGTGATTAAATATATCCTTCCTGCTTAAGGATAAAAGGTGAAGTAAATTGAAGGATGTCGAAACGTTGCTCTCTTTTATTATATTATTGTACAGATTATCAGTGGCTACTACGTAATTTTTACATCAAAAAAATATGTGATCAAGATCACCAGGGACATTGCAGTATTCACAGATATCTGAGTTAACAATTTTAATTTTAAACAAATGTGCAGGATAACATGGATGACCAATAATTGTGGTGATATACTTCCTAGTATTAACTTGTTGAAACCAAAACGTTTTACCTTAAAAATAATATTGAATGGCATCTTGTGACACATTACAATGGAAAAGGGAACTTGTTGAAAGAATGCCAGAAGTAAATATCTAATAATATAATATTAATTTTCTGATGAAATGCTGGAAGTACTCTAATATTCTCAAAGGACTGATGTAAATTTTCAGCATTTTCCACATGATATAATTTAAGCAGATCGCAAATCGGAAATGTAGGAAAGCGTAGAAAGTGTAATCCTGGCGAAATGCGCAATTTGGCGACACTCTGCTACAAATCATTCAAAAGGCGAATAGTGTCCTTCAACAATTCACCTTCTTCTATACAGAGTCGTGCTGATATTTTTCTTCTTAAAATTCATTCTTAATAATAATTATTCCAATCAAAGGATACAAGTTAAGACTGCTGCACTGGGTAGAAGATGAATCGAATTTCTGAAGTTTTCATGTTTTAATATTAATGTTTGGCTGTACATAATATTTTTTACACGTAAAAATGTATCAAATTAACCACTATTACTAACAGTATGAAAATTTAAGCATTGATTAATTGCGAGTGATTGTGTATAATTTTCACTCATTATTTTGCTACTTCTGGATACATTACCATTTTATATTTATGAGATTCAGCATATGCCAATGTCTATCTAAACAGTGGTATATCTTCGTTGGTACACTTTAATAAAGACTTTGTGTAGGATCAAACAGATCCATGGTGCTGCTATATTTTATAGTACCGATGTTATGCAGACTTGTAAACCTTATAATGGTTTAGATATTTTGTTTAGAAAATATTTTTGAAATTGATTTTTAAGTTGTATTAAATGAATATATGTGGTTTGTGTTTATACGGGACCCCAAAAAAGGAAAATGTAGAGCAATTTTACGTTAGTTCTAAATGATCTTTTTCATTATACTCACTTATAAATGCACCAATGCGAATTAATGCTAGAATAAGTTGTAATCTGGCAACAGATTTTTCTAAAGCCACTGACTGTGACATCTTTAATTCGTATTCTTCAAATTACTTCTGTCAGGTTTTTACTTCTAAATTAGAAGTAATTCCCGCAGATAATGCAATGTTCTACAGAAAATTAACAAAGAGTAATATGTTTGATTTTGCAAATATGTTTTCATATTATTGTGGCTTATTTAATCAAAGTGTTGATACTGTCATGACATTTCTTTGGAATTTTATGAACATTTTAATTGGCTCATTAATGCAACTTGGGCTAAATTACCTTTCATATGCTACAACAATAATAATGAACAAACAAAAATCTAATTTGTGCAAATAGGAAACTCAAAAGCTCAAATTTTTAAGTTGGGTAGCTAAGACGTCAGGAAATCCAAACTTAATTGACTCCTGCAAGGTTAGCAGGAAAGCTAAAATCTCAGAATATACAAACCATAGAACGGAATTAAAATTCGTGATTCATCGAGCCAAGCCTAAACTTTATGGACTATTGTCAATGAAAAACTGGGACGCAATAAAAGAAATCAAAAACCCACACAGATTTAACAAAATAGTAATCTTATTGTATATCGTAATCAAATATATACACTGTTTGCCGAGTATTTTGTTAATACGGCCAGTGACTAACTCGTAACTAATTTTGGCGATGGCATCTCACGTCTTCAACTTATATAATCCCAAGCATATTTTTAAGGCCAGTCTGATGCAAATGTCATAGAGATTATAAATAAAATGCCTAATAAGAACAGTACTGGTTTAGACGAAGCGCCTATCAAAGTATTAAAACACTGTAAAGATGTACTTGTAGATTCAATTGTTTTTGTAATAAATAAATATATAGAATTAGGAGAGTTTCCAGATTTATTAAAAATCGGTCAAATAGTAGGTACTTGTGTATAAAAAAGGCGATTCAACAGAATTGATTATTTATGGACCAATAGTGTTGTTAAGTTATATTGCTAGGATTTAAAAAAAATCAGTAGCTTTACAAATAGATTCCTTTTTTTAAAAAAAATAATATATTTAGCTCATCTCTATATGCATACTTTTCTAGAAGATCATCGGAGTTATTTTGTTAGATATATTGTAAATAAATTGGATGATAATTCTAAGGTGCTAGGATTACTTTTTGATTTATCAGCGGCTTCTGATACCGTTAATATAAGTTTTCTAGTGCATAAACTTGAAAGAATGGGACTTCGTGGCATTGCTTTAAAATTGGTGAAGTCTTATATAGAAAATAGGAAAATTGTTGTATCCATTGGAGAAACTAAATCTAAATACTTTGATGTGATGTTACGGGTCAATTTATTTTAAATTCATTATTTGTGTCGCAGTATAGACAACGAGTAGTGACTGTAGATGTGATGTGGGTTGCCGCATCAACTGGCTAGTCAACTGGCAGATTAGTTACCAATGTATTGTGGGTGGCCGAGCTTTTAAGCCAAGTGTGATTGGTGTTTTCGGTAGGCTTCTATTTTCCATCTCGCTCCCGATTTCAGTTTCATACTCGGGAATGGAGGATTGGGTGCATTTTTGTTGTAGTCGTAGAAAATTTGCTGTTTAATCGCCGACTTGGGGCTTTCCATTTGAAATAGGGTGGGATACTGAAATTCTACGGTTTGTGGTGAATATTTTGGTCGTTTTCGATGTCACCTATACTCGCTTAACTCGGATTGTAAGTACGCTGTTTTTTTTTAATGTTTAAAGCACATGTCGCCCTAACCTTTTTTTTTTTTTGTCTTTTCTTGGAATTGTAGAAAGCCATTTCTCAACGATTGACTTTGGACCGCAGATTTAAGCCGCCCTACATCTTTGAGTAAGGATTAAAGTCACTACTAATTTTCGTATACTTATGTAAGTAATTTTTTTAGGGCTTTTACGTTTTACTGTTACCTCTCACGTTTTCTCCACGTTTTGTTTCTACGTTTATATTTTTGTAAATTTTTGTTGTTTTCGTATACCTGGTGGTACGAATTCTCCCATAAAAGTTGAAGCCTGGCACTACCATTCCCAGTGCAGGAGTGATCTGGGTTACAGACGAAGCTCCTGTACTCCACTTGTGGACCCTGGATAGTTTTTTTATTGACAACCCTTCGCCTCAACATTGGACAACGATTCGAGGTTTGGAATACGAGTTTGGGAACAACATCGACAACTTAGGCAACGACTTGGACATAGATTCGTGGTCTGGAGCACTTTAGATGGGAATTATGACAACCCCTGGCAATTTATAAGGACTTGAATTCGTGGATTCTCTTTTATTTGGAAGGCAGCTCTGCAGTTCACACCATACAGGTTTTTATGTATAACGTATGAATTCTGGGAGTGTGAGGCCTATTGTGGCTACTTTTATTTGTGTCTGGCTATTTAAAATCTTTTTTTAAGTATTTGGATAAACTTTTTTTGTAAACATAGGTAAATTAATATTTGGGTAATTTTTTTTTTTAATTAATATTTTGGAATAATTTAGGAAGGTATATGTATGCAGCCTGGTATTTGTAAAATAAGATATGTTAGTAGACACAAATTTTCATTATTTTATGTGGACACTGTGAACCATACGTGATATCTCGAACGGTGAGTATAGCTGCTTATTATCAGCTAATCATATTAGATAGTAAGTAGGTGTAACCGAGGACCGGTTCAATTATTTTTATTGTTTTATAAATTTTAAACTGCTGGGTGAGCATAACTTGTATACTTACATTTGATAATAAATTTGATACCTTCAATTCATATCTATATTCTAGTTTCTTATAAATTCAACACCTTTTCGTAAAGCGTTTGGGTATCCTTGTTGATTTTGGGAGCCGTCTAGCTAGGTTGCAGTTAATTTAAAGCTAGTGGCGCCCTTTTATTCATATAATCTAATAACTAAGGATTATATGATTTATAGTTGGTAGTATATACTTTTGTGACTTACCCCTCTCTCCGACTAGAGCTGAGCTAGCCCTCGGCATATCTGTTTCGAGCCTCTGCGACTTGAACGCTTTCGGTTACAGTTTCTTTTTTTTGCTTTCAATACTCTTTTATTGGTTCATTTAATTCATTCTGGTCCTCAACCAAAAAAAAGGCCCGTCGCAGTGAATATAGAGGTATGGCAGGGTTTCATTATGGATTCCCTTCTTTTCCTACTTTTTATTAACGACTTGTCAGAAAATATTAGTACTGGCAAAGTATTTATTTATGCGGATAATATTTGAAACACTTAAATTAAAAGCAGAGGATGTGATCAAACAATTCGTAGACTGATGCTATAGTAACTCGTTATAATTATTACTGAGAAAACTCTGTGCATACAGTTTAAAAATAAAATAAAAAACAGCGAGGTTAGTGAATCTAACCATTTACATTTTAATGTACAGTCAGTAATTACTCTAGAACCATCACAACCTACTAAATTCATGGGGACGTTCTTAAATAAAATATTAACATGGGATGCTAACATTGATTATATCTGTACAAAACTGTCTAAATTGACATTTGCGTTAATCAATTTAAAAAAAATTATGAGCAAGGTAGATTTAAAATCGGCGTATTATTCACTGGTTTATTCTTAATTAAACTACAATATAGTAATTTGGGGTCAAGCCACTGACATTAATAGAGTACCTATTGTCATGCAGAAAAGAATAATAAGGATAATTTTTTATTTTCCATTTAAGCAATCATGCAGAGAAACTTTTATAACTGAAAACTTAATGACACTATTTAGTACTTATATCTACAAATTATTTATGTATATTTTTGAACATTTACAAGATTTTATGTTAAATAAAAATATTCATGATCAGCAAACAAGGAAGACTAATAATATTTATATAATAAAATTTAAATTGAGCAAATATAAGAAATCACTGCAAGGTGCAGGTAGCTATGTCTATATATTGCCAGAAGAAATTAAACGTGCAAAAAGTTATCTGTATTTAAAAACCGATTAAGGAAATACCTGATAAAAAATGTTTTATAACATGAGTGAATTTGTGGAAGATTTTAATAAATCTACAACTTATTAATTGATATAAAAATTAATGTATACCTATTTTCAACATGCTTTATTTATTCAAAGCGGATCTCCTGTCGATTTTTCTTCATAATACTTAAACTGTACGATTGTTTGTCTGCTTGTCTCTGCAGTACTCATTTTTTTCTGTAATGTTTAAACTGTATGAATGTTTGTCTGTCTGTTTTCGTAGGATCGGTGTTAACACGGCAAATACTTTATAGTTATTTACAATTAAAGTTTATATGTTTGTGGTTGGTTATTTAATTCACATATCATGTTAATTTAAAGTAGCAGTAAGACGAGACCTGTATTTGTATAATTCTGGTCAACAAAATTATCTGTCTATCTATCTGCGTTCCCTTTCGTGCAGTATCTGCTTAAATCTGGGAATCACAGTACATAAATTCATATCTTCATTTGATATTACTACCTCTATTATCTGTCGATCAATGACGCATATCAAGCGGAATTCACATTAATTTTCCTATTATAATTAGTGCAATTATCTCAATATTATATTCTATAGTTTGATAACAATAAATGTATATTTGAAAGTAATTTAATGAATGTAGTTGTCATAAACCTCTGTCGGGCATCCATTACCACTGATTTAAATTATTTGCCATATAATATTTGCTTTGAAAATGCTGTATACCCCGAAGGAAAAATTAATTAACATCCATGATGGAACGACCAATATTGACGTCATAAAATCAATCACACTGAACACTAATCGGGTTGTCCCATATAACTCTATTAAGTCCCTAATTGCACATGGCTTTACCACTCATCATCGGGGGTAGCAGGATAAGAATATTAATTTGAAATTTATTTTAGGATATGCAAATTGGGGTCTGTAATATAGATGGAGTAAAATGTAGCTTGGTGTCTTTTATTGACGTTCTTGAAATATATTCTGAAATCGTGTTTCAATATGTGCGGTCTAGTTTAATTTTGGGAAGTTATTTACATTATATTACACGGTTTTTATGTACCTCAAATATGAAACTAAAAGTTATTATTTTCGGCTGCGATTAAACACAATACTCAATTTCGAACATTGTTAACTTCTGCAAATATGGATCGATTTGAAGTTGCGAATAGCAAATTTCATTGGCGTCAACAACAATGGATGCAAATTTGTTAAGACCTTGAAGAATATAATACACAGGACGTTGAACCAGAGTATGGAATTAATATAAATCTTCGCGGCAGTATAAATACTGGTACTGTTTATTTCCATTCTAACACTGTTTTCAGGTAACCTACTTAAACTCTACTAAAAACCTCGAATTTATTGATTAGTATTTTTTTATGTGTGTTTTCTTTAATTTATTACATCAAATTTATCAGATTATATTAATCTTTTTGTTGGTAAAATGCTCTCACGGCATAAAAGTACTTTATTAAAGCATTTTGTACAGCTTTTATTTCATAAAAGGCTCAGTAGGGTCTTTTATACGGAAACAAACCACATGGATTTATGTGTAATAGTTATTTACAATGAGAGTATCGTAACGTATCACATCACAATTAATCCGGTCAAAGTAGACATTTTAATTTACTATAATTCGCATAGAGCTGAATATTGATGCAGATCTTAGGTACGGTATTACAAATAAAGTATCAAAAATTTCCATCGATTCTAAAATTATTGAAGGTCAAAGTTAAAAAATAACGGTTTTTTGCATTTTTTTCATAAAAGGTAAGTGTTATAAAAATGTGTCAGACAAAAGTTATACACCATACAATTATCTACAAAAACTGATCTTATATTTTTTCCTACGAATCACCATTCCTGAGATATCGCGATTCTAAAAGCTGAATAAGTCGTATTCTATATAATATACACATATTTCCGCACCACCTGTGAGGTAGTGTACTTGACGTATTTATTTTAAGGTTGTTTCCCAGGTAGGCATACTCCACGATATACTGTGACTTAGTTTTATTAAATAATATTCTATTAACTAGAAAATAGTACTACTGGAAATAATTAAAGTGGCACGAATTATTGTTGATTTCGAGAAAATTTTAGTCTGACTGATAATCTCCAAATGCTACTTCGCTTTCTTCTTCTTCTTCTTATTGCTGGATATCTGTAAATTGGTCTAAAAGAGATGCATCAGTTCTCTCCCCGTCGATATCATGAACTGCTGCTGCTGCCTCATACATCATTGTATCAGTATAGGATGCTCAATGTTATATGGGCAAATGTAATTAGGTACTGAGTTCCTTTTAAGTGTATATTCTCAATATCTGATCATTTGTATGTACAAGGGCCGGTTTATCAATGCAAGGTTAACTTATAACCAAAGGATAAATGTCAAACAAAACAATAGATACCCATTGTTTCGTTTGACATTTATCCCATAGTTAAGTGTTAACCCTGTATAGAGACACCGGCCCTAAGTTACACAAACCAATATTTTTACTTATATTGAAGGGCCGATGATGTGTATAGGCGGCGTAGGCATGCATTTTAGTATTTTCGATTTTTAAAATGGTGATATCTCAGGAATGGTGACTCGTAGGAAGAAAAGAGTAAGTGCAATGTTTGTAGAGAATTGCATGACCTACAACTTCTGTCTGATCCATTTTTATGATAACAATTACCGTTTAGGAGAAAATTGCAAACAACCGATTTTTTTTATCTCCCCTTAAATAAATTTTCTGGCAGACATAGGATCGGGGAGGAGTTTTGATATTTTATTTGTAATAGTGTACCTAAGACCTGTACCAATATTCAGCTCTATGCGAATTATTGTACACTTGCCACTATTTTTTTGGTCTACTTTGACCGGATTAAATCAGAGATTGGAAATTCATCAAATGAGTCCTAGTTTGATAACCTATCGAGGATTGTTATACGAAATTATCGTGGGGATCTTACCCGATACCGTTCTAAATACACAACAAATTTGAGTTGCTGCATGTCTTTGAATATTGTCTGCCCTCGTCTTGTAGACCACAACCGCCAGGGCCTCTCTGCATATGGGATTAGAGTAGAGGATTACACTTAAGACCACCAAGGCAAGAAATCTTCGTTTCTCTTTTCTTGATCATCAACACTTGGAAAGATCTCTCCGCCTTCTTTGGAATTTTTTCGATGTGGCACTTGAAATTCAAGTTCCTCCCAAACTGCTCCGGTAATTTATTTTTTATATTATCTCTATTATATGTCCTTGCACTTCTAATTCTAATTGGAGCTGACCGCAATTTTTTCTGGTGCCATCTTAGGTAATTTTGTATCAGCTAGTTTGATATCCTTCCTCTCACTCTTTGCATCTCTCCGGGTGTCACTCAACCCCCTGTAGCGTGGCCCCTCCATTGCAACAAAAGCATATAGAAAACCTGGCTCACATAGACATGTCTCAAGTTATATAAAATTTATACAAATTTTGGTTACTTTGATTAGTTACAAAATAAATTACTGTGTATGGTAAAGTCAATATTGACATTGTCTAACTAAATGTCTCAAATGTTTTAATACTCAGTATTGTAGACCGTAGACCATCAACGAATCTCGAGTAAAGGGCTCCAACGTTTGATGTAACCTGCAATGATTCACATATACGGTACTTTTGGAACTCTAGTATACAGACAGTTTTAAATATCTAAATAGACTGTAAAGGAAACTTCCACAAAATTTTCAACAGAAAATAAAATTAAAAAAAAAATTCTAAAGCAATTTAGAAATCTTCATCTCTTATATCAACATTAAGGAACAATCTCCTGTAATTTCACTATTATACGATGGATTTAATTAATCTCTAAAGTCCTGAGTCTATTGCTAATGCATTTGCCAGCCACTTACATTAGCTTTGCCTAATGTCACGTAAAGTAGAGTCTTGTAAGCTATCAGCATATTACGCCAAATATTGCTGCAGGACTAGATGAATTACCAGCATTATTTCGTTCGATTTATGAACAAGTTCATTGGATAATGTAAGTTCTTATATTAATAAAATTTTTCGTGCACAGCCACATACATAAAAATAGTGTAAATGGATGGAAAAACCATATTTTGTTGCTATTTAAGAGAAATTAAGATAATATCAAACAATTTGGACATCAGATTCGTTTTTAACGCGTCAATATGTGTAAGAAAATGATGGTCAGATTTCGGATACAGCCTTTTTTTGTAGCTACGTATGTTATAGATATTCATTAATTCTTTGTGCCACATACAAGAATATTCAGATGAATTATTCTACACATTCAGAGACATTAATAACCCTCTATGTAATAATAATTTTTTATATATCTACTAGTTTAACAATTCCAAATCTTTCACTGCTTATTACATACTTTCTTACTTCCTGTTTAAATTTGTGGATAAAGTAGAAATTATAATTTATGCTCGGAGTGAATTGAATGTTTTAGGATTCAAGATATGCAAGCGATCTTGGTCTTATAGTTTTCCAGGAAAAAAAATACTCTAAAAGGTGCTTTCGTGTCAGGTAAATTTGATCTAAATACGTCAATGAACTTTTAATTATGTCCAGTGTAATGCACATTTTTAGAAAATATATTTATTTAATGCCTAAAAGTTTTGTTTGTTTATAGAATATGTCGGAGGGGTAAGTTATACACACATCAAGTAAGGTTTTCGAAAAATATTTTTGTAAAATTTCAAGTTTTTGTAATTGTTGATTGTTGTAAACACATTTTTGGTTATAATCATATGATACACGAGAGTCAATTGTATTTCCCAGGACCTCTATTCTGTAAAAGAGTGAAAGCACATTCCTGTGAGAAGTGGGAGGAGTTTACTTGAAAATGAATAACGGTCTACTCCGTAACTACGAGAGTGATCACTTCGTGCGAAAAATGCGTGAACTTACTTCTACGGGTAACTCGTGAAGGAATCCGTCAGTTCCCCGGGATAGTGTTAAAGAACACGCCAAAACCCTCGATGAACTTTTCGAAACTGTAACAAAATCCAACTTGAAAAGCGTGCTTTACGTAAAAATGCCGTTGGAATAAATTTTTATACATTCAATCACATTTTCGTTCTACGGAGCAATTTTTATGCAAAAATATCAAAAACTTATCTAGGAGTGTAATTTTAGAAAGTATAGTAAATGTCGCTGCACAGGGACGTAATGTCGCCCCGACCACCAAAAATTAGAAAGTGTATCAAAAAATTTTCAAAATTAAAAACCCTTTTACGAATCCACGTTGTTAAGCACTGCAACTCATGCGTTGCGATAAATGTGAGGACAAGTTAATCCAGTCTCTAGTCAAAGTATTTCGAGAGTTTTAGCGAAAATAGCTCTTAGTGTCGATGGTGCTCTATCATTCTCTAGCAGTCGATTTTGACGGGAAAATCTTGGATTTTAACGGTATTTGCCCTAAACCGGTTCCTCAGTGATTCGGTGTCAGGAAAGTACAGTTACCATGTATTCAGATGTGCATGGGACCGCCTTGTCTGAACGTATGAATATATAATTGCCACAATATAATTCAAAATCCTTGCGATTCAAGCATTTTTAAGCTCCGAGGAGTGAACTAAATTGATATTGAATTGATAATACGTAAACAGACAGGCAAGCAAAAGCCCACCAAAAATTTATAAATATTGAACTTTTCTTGAATCTTTTTGTGTAATCGTTAGCTATAAACCGCACATTGGTACATTATGAGTCGTTACGTTCCTCACTATGTGTTGTACACGGGCCAGACTATAGTTTGTCAATACGTTTTTCTGTCAATATGTTTAAATTTGAGAAAGTGTTAGTATTTACTGTGTTAGATTTATAGTGTTGCGACTTCCAATTGGTACCATCAGTGAAACAATTAAGCATAAGCGAACAGTAAGTATAGATTTTGTATTATTCTCCATCTGAAACAGTCGTTTTGAACCCTTCTTTATGAACGTTTAATGATTCATTTTTGGAAAATATAATAAAAGTCCTTGATACGCGAAAAGATGGATCTTTCACAAGAACAGCGATCCTAATCGTACTTTTATGGAAGTTTGCGTCGGCCAAAAATTTTTGTTGTTAAATCTGTGAATCAAAATGGACATTGCGGATTTGCTCATCGCCAGTGAGGTAGTAGTAATATAATTCTTAGCATATATTACATTTACACTTTTAGTTTATTATAGTTATATTTTTTAAATATATATTACCAATAACGAGGGTGTATCCTTTCGGAATTATTTGTCAATAAATAAATTCTAGGTATTACCAGATACACAGGTACCATAATAACCATTTATTTAGTCACTATTTATCTAATTAATGATATGTGATAACTTTTCACTTATATGCTTGAAGATAACGAAACAAAAGTTTAAAAAGCTCTAACTTAATAGAACAATAATTGAACACTGAACAGCTGCTGCTTTTGCGCCAACCTAATTAGTTGTAAATTCGGCTAATCTCGCTGAATCACTTCACGTTCACCACCTATTCACTGCACTTACGGAATGCAGTCTGCGATGATCGGGTGAGGTGCGTGTGACAAGAGTTGTTTCTTATATATAGATAGATAGATAGATAGATCTTTATTGGCCATAAGTACACAAACTGTGTTTTGACAGGTCAGAACAAGAAAATAACAATTATAAACAAAATAACAATTATAAACAAAACATGACAATAGTTGTCATTAAGTTAAAAAAATATATATATGTATATAATAAAATAGAATAATAAATAACATGTACAGTATAAAACATTTACAACACAAAATAAATAAACAAACAAAACAGTCAACGCTATCATACAATGAACACTAATATATAATAATAAAAATAATAACAACAATAATTTATTAGTGTTATATACTACAAAATAGTATTTCCACAAGTCATAAATAGAAACAATGTACATAATACATAAGTTATTACAATTGTAACTAGATAAAACACAGACATATTACACTAATATTAAACTATTGACATGTAGGTAGAATTAATTTATCAAATTTTGTACGTAGGAAATCGTCATAGTTATAGAACGCATTGTCTAATAAGAACCGTTTTAGTGTATTTTTAAATGTTTTCAAATCCAGATTTCTAACTTCAAGAGGTAGAATATTAAAAAACTTGACAGCATGATAATTTATACCATTTTGTAGTTTATTAAGATAAAATATCGCGGTGTTGCCAGCAAAGTTTCAATTCTAATTAATAAGTTAAATATATTGTAAAAAGAATGAGGCTCAAGACAGCACCTTGAGGTACGCTACATTTAACAATGCTCTCTTTATTTAGCATTGAATCAATCCCGACATTTTGTCTACGATCATGTAAGTAACTTACCATAATATTTTACAGTTTCGAATGTCTTAGCAAGATCTAGAAAAAGGCAAATAGCTGGTGTCATTCATATGTTCAAAATATTACAACGTCTTGTGTCGATTTGTTCTTCTGATATTCAAGTTGTTTTGGGGAGATTAAATTATGGTTTATTGTGTAACCCGTGATCGTAAAATACTTTGTATGTTTTATTTTCTCCTGGCTTCAAATTTAATATTTTCAATGTGATGCTTCTAGATAGTTTTTATTTTTAATCACCATATATTCATCCAATTCCGAAATTTTTAATAAGGCACAATGTAATTTTTGAGAAGCAGTATGAACACAAGCATCAGAAATATATAAAATTGTGTCAGGTTAATTCAGAAAATGTCATTTATGAACATAATAAGAGCAAAGGCCCCAACTCCATTGATCATTTTACTTTTTTTGTTTCTCTGATTTTGGTTATTTGATAACGATTTTCCAAATATGATTGAGATTCATTTCTACTCCTTCTAACATATAACTACTTAGCAGATGATATCCAACAACAACGAAAATATGTTGTAAAAGTTTTTAATTAATTTCAACTTCTGAATATTTATTCAGTGCGAATTTCTAAGCAGCCACAGTCATTTATTGCGAATATAGATAGATAGAATATTTATTCATTTTTTAAAAGATTGTTTCCCTCACGTATGACAATTCAGTGTATTGCAATAACATTTTATAGCAATAAAATATTGAATGATGGTCGTTGCTTTGTGGTCAAATTTGGCATAAGATACATTATGTTTTATATATGTCACAAAAAGGATATTTTTTACTTACAATATGCAAGAAAATCACGTGTTAAAATTTTGCAAAAACCAAACACTGTACGTTAAAAATTGTCTGCAAAGAAGTAATGTGGATTCCTTGCAAGGACTGTCTCTAGTTTATAAAATTGAAGAACTATATATAAATAATAAGTCTATGTTTAGCACTTGGCTAATAAAAATACAGATTCCTATATCTAATACTGATAAATTGCACTCTTATCTGTTGTTTAAATAACTGAGCACTTCACGCCTAAATACATTTAGATTTAATGAAACCTTTATTGACTCAGGAAGAGAATTAAAGAGGCGAACTCCTTTGAAAAACAAGGATTTTTGTAAGGACGTAAGCGTAAATACTAGTTGCGAAAGTTTAGACTTTTAACAATTAATTCATTTAAGTAGGTAATTGTTTATGTTCTATTTTGTAGATTAGTATTAAGCTCGCCCTTTTAATGCTCTCCCAAACTGTTAACCACCCTAATGCTTGCAACATGTCTTCTATCGGGGTACATTTATTATAAGTATAATGCGCATTGCTTTATTTTGTTGTATCTGTAACCGATATCATTTTAGTGCAGGATATTAACAGAGAACTACAATAATTGAAATGAGTTAATATAATGGTATTATAAATTAACATTTTAGACCTCTGTGATAAAGTCTAGCACTACGATTAAAAAATCCGATTTTTTAAATCAATTTTTTACAGAGATAATCTATGTGAGAAGAAATACTGAGATGGGGGTCCAAATAGACACCCAATTATTTAATTTCTGACACATAGTCAATCATATCGCTATTTATATCGATACCTAAACCTAATACCATGAACTTTCTATAATTAGCCTTTGAGCCTATCACCACACATATTGTCTGATGTATTTTAATTTATTTTGGCAAAGCCAGTCGTACAAAATTCGAAGTTCGTCATTCAGAATATCAACAACTTCTCTGAAATCATTTCCTGCAACACAAATTACTGTATCGTCCGCAAATAGATTGGCAAACGATTATTTTAATGCTATATAAATATCATTCACATAAATGACAAATAGAAGAGGACCAAGGACACTCCCCTGAGGAACGCCCCAGGTAATTTCAATTTTACTTGACACGTTACCCCATACTTTTGTCATTTGATGCCTGTTCATTAAATAATCCTCCATCTAGTCTAAAGTACTACTATTTACAATATATAACTGCAATTTTTTAATAAAAAAATACCCCGATCAATTGTTTCAAATGCCCTTTGCAAGTCTACAAATACACTAAGCACCACTTTTCCTTCATTCATGTCCCTTCTCCATGTTGACACACATACTGCAGGGCGTATTCACAGGAATGATTAGATCTAAATCCAGATTGCTCAGCAAAGAATAACTGATTAGCTTCAAAATGGTTCCTTAGCTGTTCAGATACGATTTATCGGCAACTGGAAGTAAATTAATTGGCCTGAATTCTGCAAGAATTGTAGGCTTAGTTACTTTTGTAATAGGCACTATCACGCTAGTTTTTAATTCACTTGGTATTTTTCCAGTTTCTAATGAGTTATTTATGAGAGGCAATAGGGCATGTCCAATTACACAAAACAGATCCTTAACCACTTTTATATTTAGCTACTTATCACTGGTGCTTTTATTTTTCAATTCATAAACAATTTTTTAAGCCATCCTTAGTAAGATTGTTCGTCTGGTTTATTTTCATTAATTTTGAAGTTCTAGTGTCTTTTTTCAATACCCTCTGATATTTCTTGTATATTATCTGAATAGAACTTATTAAAATTTTCTTCTGCCATTCCACCATACTTCCCATAATTAATCTGTGAAAGTAACTTGTTTTTTGTTTCCTATCATCTCTTTAAATGTTCTCTGCTGTCTCCTTTAGATCTATCTATATTTTGATGGCACATAAATAACATAGTACGAGACATAAAGAAAAAAACGTATTCTCTGGAAAAAATATAGTCAAACAGAGAATACCAATATCTACAGGGACTTTAGTGACATAAGAAAAAGAACAACGAAAGAAAACATAAAAAGCGATCCGCAAAAATTCTGGTCTTACATTAATTGTAAAAGAGGTAGCAGTTCCATTACCAATAATATTACATATAATGATACTCAATGTATGAATCCCCAGGATATTATTAATACCTTAGCTATCTTTTTCAAGTTGCATATTTAAAACCTAACAATAACGAAGATAAATATCATTCCTATGAAAACGCCAGTAGTAATAGCACCAATTTGTTTCTAACATAATTTTCTGCAACAGAAGTATTTAAGTCATTGAAGAAAATCAAGTCTAAGCTTACTAAAGGACCTGATAACATTTCCGCATTTATCATCAAAGACTGCGCAACCATCTTCACTAGTCCTGTCACAGCAATATTTAATTTATCACTTCATATCCAGAGAATAGGCTTCAGTATGTTAAATACCGTGTGCCCCAAGGTTCTGTACTGGGCCCGCTTATGTTTTTTGTTTTTATAAATGATATTGCAGATAATTTTCATGTGGACAGTTTTTCATATGCCGTTGATTTGAAAATACATTGTATAATTGAAAACGAACAAGATTATGAAAACCTTCAGAATAACCTAAACACGGTAAATGACTTGTGCTTATCTTATAACTTGCCTCTCAACATAATATCTAAATGTAACTCATTCACCTTCTCTAAAATCCGTAACTCTATTAATTGCGATTATCATATAAACGATCAAATCTTGCAGAGACCGGATACAGTAAAGGATCTTGGAGTTATCCTTGATAAGTGTCTAAGATTTAAAGAACACATTAATTTCACTATCGCATCGGATTTAAAAAGTTTAGACTTTATAACTAGAAATTGCAAAGGATTCAGTAATACTGATATTATGAAACTGCTGTACTATTCACTTGTACGTTCAAAACTGGAGTACTGCTCGTTGATGTGGTCTCCAGAATATGCTAATTACATAAATAATGTTGGGAATATTCAGCTTCATTCACCATTTCAGTTTTGTTAAATATTTGTGCTTTATTGAAAATAATATTTATCAAATAATTGGATATCCGCAAAATGCTACGTTGGAAAGATTTCACATGTCTAATTTGGAAAATAGAATAGTACATTCAATAATTATTCTTTATACAATTATGCATTACATGTTTGATTGTCCTCTCATTTTGGAGCAACTGAATTTTCATAATATCTCGTATAACAAGTCGGAATTGTGAAGCATTTTATCTTCCTATACCTCGAATTAACTTATTAACATTTTCCTCTTTATATTTTATGCGCAAAATTTATAATGTACTGCAAGATCAGATTGATATATTCAACTGTAGCATTCGTTCAATTAAACAACTTGATTTATAATTTATAAGTTTCGCTTTTTATACTAGTCTGCTGTACTTATATCTTAATGTGTTTTTTATTTTATTTTTTTATTATTGTAATATATATTCTTATATTGTAATACCTGTTTATTATAATGTTTTTATATTCTTCATTGTAATATTCCCACCCTGTAAATGGTTACCTGTTGTGTGGTAGTATCCAAATAAATAAATATATTTCGCAACGTTTTATAGTCTTTCCAGTCTATTTCAGAAGTAGTTATACAGAATTTCCTATATGCTTTTTCTCTCATGCGTTGCGCCTGCAGTGCTTATTCTGTTATCCAAGGGTATTTTTTATGTTTATACCTGCATTATTTCCTTAAGCTATAATTTGGTTAAGGGCTGCATTTATAGTTAATTCTCGTCATTCTCCTACGTAAGTGACACGTTTTAACCGTGACTTGTTACCGAACAACTAATAATGTTGGATCATCAGGGAACAATAATATCTTAGATAATGTACACGCTGACATATTGCACAAAGTTATACAATATGCAACGCACATGAGGTGTACTGTAGTTTAAGGGCATGTTCACTTAGCAATTTAGATTTGATGTTCACGTTTACTACGCCATAACGTTGTATCTGGAAAGAAGTTGTTATGTAACTTTATGGCACCCCTGAAACAGAGCTGGTCTATACCAGGAGTATTATTATAAGTCGATTTGGTATCTTATGTCTCGATCACGAATTGTTTGTCAATAATTCTCCTTGGTCATATAAGATGACAAATTAAATCATTTTTATTTAATCTATCATTAACAACTTTAATTGAGTAGTTTATTTAATTTATGGAGTAAAAAAATTGAGCAGTTTAGTCTCAATGCAACAGAATTTCTTTTTAAAATAGAACAACGGCTTGAGTGGTCATCGGCCAGTTGAGGCATTTCTTACAGGTGGTATCTCACCACTTGTCGGAGTGTTAGAAACACAGTTTCGAAATTATCTGTATTTAATTTCCTCTCTAAAACATGGTTCAAACTTTACTGTCCCCTGTCGAACTTTATAAAATAAAGAATATTTTTCACTCGCTAGGAAATATTAAATTTCTTTAAATTTCATTTATTAGTACTATTTTTTTGTTTTCGTTATTCGACAAGCAATAAAACCTCAGTTTGGTATAAATTGTCGTGCACGAAGGAGCATTTATCACACTTATCGGTCGTTACAATTTGTATTGAATTTAAAATATATATTTGGAATTTTACAATATGAATTTCAATAAAGCCGAACTTGTAGACATGACTTTTGTTTTGGGCGAGTCAGACAGAAATTCTTTACTTGCCAATAGAATTTATCACCAACGTTATCCTGAAAGAAGGATTTCTGACGTTAGCAGCTTTCAAAACCTTTTCTATAGATTTATGAAAACTGGAAATGTCAAATATAAAAAAAGTGAAAGAATAAAACGTGCTGTAAATGAAGAAAATGAGTTGCCTGTAGTGCTAGCAACGTGAGCTCATTAGTAGGAATAAGTAGACGGTCTGTGGGTCGAATCTTAAAAACAAATAAGTTGCATGCATATCATATTCAAATGCACCAAAAATAATGTGATGATGATTTTCAAATTTGCCTACAATTTTATAATTGTGTCACAGGTGCAATACAAGATGATGTCAACTTCTGTTTTATTCAGTGAAGAGGCAACTTTTCATAAAAATGGATTTGTTAACAGGCTTAATTTCCATTCGGAAATCCTTACTTTTTTATGGAAGTTGATAACCAACACATAAACGTTTGGGAGGAATTATTGGAGAACATGTAATAGGACCCACATTTCTTTGATGGTACATTGACTGGAGCTATTTGTCTTCATTTTTTGGAAAATTATCTGCCACAATTATCGGTAAATCTTCCTGAAAGAATTCGAAATAGGATGTGGTTTCAGCAAGATGGTGCTCCACCACATTATTTAAATGCAGTTAGAGACCACTTAAATAATACTTACCCTAATCAAAGGATTGGAAGAAATGGACCCACTAAATGGCCTGCTAGATTCCCAGATCTTACAAAAATGGATTTATTTTTATAAGGATACGTGAAAGAAATTGTTTATAGAGACACACCAAAACAGTGGGAATCTCATTTCAAAAGCGCATAGAGATGTGTGTCAATCAAAATGGGCAACATGTTTTTTCTACTGAGTTATTTGAAGAAACCTCTTTTTTAAGTTTATTTTTGAATTTTGTAATTATTGCTCAATAAAACGAAATTGGTTGAAATTGGCCCTAGGGAAGAACTTGCAAAAAATGTCCGTTATTCATTTATACATCACATCGTTGAAAAATATACAAGGTGCTCTATTTGAAAAGAATTGAGAAAATTCAATTTAAAATGTTCTTAATTGAAAAATAATTTTTGGCCACCCTGTGCATTTTCTGGAAATGAAAATGATTCAGAAATATTAATCAGATGTCTCGTAACTGGTATGCAGATAAGTTTTTGCTAAAACCCATAATTGTGACTGTGATGATTTTTTTTTTTAATATCCATCTGCAGATTGCATTATTTGAACAAAAAAATTCATTACATCCAAGGGGTTGGGAGATATTCAATGCTAATATAGGAACGAGTAGAGGAATAGAAAGAGGCTTCCAAAAATGTACTGATATACATAGAATTCCATTTAAAAAAAAAGGCACTTGGTCCTGTAATTTCATCTTGGCTCGCCCTATATGTTCGAAAATAATTTCCAATTATAGACTTTTTTATCTGGTTTACTTGCAATTTTTAAAAAAAAATTAGCAATCATAGAACTCGAGAAATCGAGATCCGACGCACTATGGCCCCACCCTGTATATTTTTTAAAATTATTTTTAACCTTTAGAAGTATAGTATGACCGTTTCAACTAAGACCGCGTCCTCGCCTCACACATCTTCCAGCGGCTTGTATATCAGTGTATGCGCGGAAGCTATACAACCTTAGGCGAGGGTTGTATAGGAGATATACCATCCTTCGGAGGGGATGTAAAGCCGTCGGTCCCTTGTCTATTAAATGTTAGGCAAGTAAAAGATCCCTACTCTTCTTAAGGGAAGAGGTTCGGCAAAATTCCTGGTTGGGGGTAGCTCGTCTACAGGCGTCGGTGTTTAGGCCTCAGTAGCGGAAATAGGCCGACGTTAAATAAATGTATATATATATATAAAAAAAAGTATAGTAAATTACACAAGCTGCCATTTGAAATAATAATTGTTCATGCTAACCATAAATATGATCGAGAATTAACTAAGTTGCAGTGAAAACATTACTTTTGTATTTTTTTTGCATGTCTGAGCCATATTACAAAAAAACGTACAATTTTATATAATTAATTCTAAAGTTTTCTCGCTCCTTTATAACGGCACTCTTGTTTGCTACTTATATAGACTTGCTCTGTTGACATATCCAGTTATTATCTCCAATCAAGCAAGCTACCCGAGGTACTTCCCATGCTTGTATAGTTTTAGTTTGTTACTGGAACTCATCGAACAAGTTTCATTTGGAGTATAATTCCCTAATGTAAAATTGTGCTCAAAGTTAAACAATATGAAAATCGATACTCGAAATACATTAAAGTTATCGCATGGTCTTACCGTTTCTCATAATACTAAGAGTATTACTTCTTTCTTAATGCAAATATTATTTTGAATATTTCATTTTATTCTACATGTAATGTATTCACACATGAATAAAATGATTATTTGCCTCTTATTAGCACTAGTGATAAACTCGGAGAATGGTTAATATGTTTACAGATTCGATGAATTATAAAAAATAAATAACGTAAAAAGCCGTACAGAGTTGCAAGAAAGCTTTAACATCTACAACATGAGTTGCAACGTGTATAATTTTGTTTCTTACTTATAAAACGTTCTCGAGATATGGTAGAAAAGCCGTACAGATCTCTAGGAAAGCTGTATGTATTTACATATTTACAGATCTTGAACCACCCATAAAGCACCGATCAAGATACCATCAAATTCCATCACCGATCTACTCGGCGCTAGAGGTCAGCTTACTTTACTTTGATCAAAATAAACCAAGAAAATATTTTGGCGAAGAGGGTATCATCATCATCATCTTTGGCTCGACAATCCTTGGTGGATCTTGGCCTGCTCTAAGATTTGTCTCCATTCCGTTCTGTTCCTAACGACTTCCTTCCATCTTTTGACTCTTAGGATTTCAAGGTCTTCTTCGACTCTGTCCATCTATCTTGCACGTGGTCGACCTCTGATTCTCCTGCCTTCTGGAGTGGTCATAGTGCGTCGCTTTGTAACGTCGTTGTCTGGCATTCTGGCTAGGTATCCTACCCATTTTAATCTTTGTGTTTTTATAAATGTGACGATATCTGGATCTTTATAGGTCTGGTATAATTCAAAATTGTATCTTCGGCGCCACAGTCCTCCCTCTTTTATTGCTCCGAGGATTTTCCTGAGAACTTTTCTTTCGAAAATACCCAGAAGCCTTTCATTGCTTTGCGCGAGGGTCCAGGTTTCTGCCCCGTATATAAGGACTGGTCTTATCAGTGTCTTATAGATCTGTTTTTCGCTGGATGTTTTTGTTGCGGATGTGTTTGTGGAGACTATAAAGAGTTCGGTTAGCGATGTTAATTCTTCTTCGTATTGCAGGGATATTTGTGTTTGTTGTGCTTACCAGGGAGCCAAGGCAGGTAAACTGGCTAACATGTTCAAAGGTATAATTTCCAAATGGAATGCCCTGTTGAACAATTGGCACCGCGTTCTTACTTGCCAACATGTACTTGGTTTTCTCTTAGTTTACCTCCATACCCATTTCTTTGACCCTTTCTGCTAAAGCCATAAAACACTGTTCTATGTCGCGTTTGCTTCAACCTATAATGTTTAGGTCATCTGCGTACCCAAGGATCTGCACTGATCTGTTATATATTATTCCGTTTACCCTAACATTTGCCTATCTGACTGCCTTTTCTAAGGCAATATTAAATAAGAGGCACGCCAGCGCGTCTAATTGTCTGAGGCCGTTTTTTATGTCAAAAAATGTAGAGTCTTCTCCTTGAATTCTTACGCATGATCTAATCTTGGTCATTGTCATTTTTGTAAGTTTGACAAGCTTCACTGGTATTCCGAACTCTATCATTGCGTTATATAACGCGGTTCTATTTACGCTATCATATGCGGCTGTAAGATCCACCAATAAATGGTGAGTGTCAATGTTAAATTCCGATGTTTTCTCCAATATTTGTCTTAAGGAATGTATTTGGTTGATAGTTGATTTTTCAAGGGTAAAGCCGTATTGATATTGTCCCACAATGTTCCTTGAGGATATCTTGAATCTTTCATGAAGTATGTTCGCAAAGATCTTGTAAGCTGTGACTAATAGTGTTATGCCTCTGTAGTTGTTGCATACCTTTTTGTGTAATGGACAGATCACGCCTTTGAGCCATTCTTCTGGCATGGTTTCGCTTTGCCAGATGAGTACAATTAATTTGTGCAGTGTCGATAGGAGTACTCGACCACCGTTTTTCAGTAGTTCACTACAGATTTCGTCTATTCCTGGTGACTTATTGTTTTTTAGCTTTTTGTTTGTGGCGAAGAGGGTATATAATAATAATAATAATAATAATAAATGGTCTTTATTTTTACTTCAGCGTAGTTCAGTTAACAACTGTTCTTACACTAAACTGAAGAGAAACAAATAATTAATAATTCTTATTTATAGGTATTTGGATGGATGGATGAAAAATGATTTTCTTAAAGAGACTCATAATTTTCTCTTAGAAACACTTTGATTTTATTTTTAAAAGCTAACTCTGTTAATTTTTTAAATTCATCAGGAATTTTATTATATGTATACAGAGGTACCTACATAAGCGAATGAATTTTGAAATAATGCCGTCTTATGTGGAGGTATTCTATATTTAAAATTATTCCGTGTATTGACACCATGTATTGCTGAGTTTTGAATCAAAATGTCACATAGGTAATTCGGTGATTTATGTGTAACCATAGAATGTACAAGGTTTGCATAATGTACCATTACTCGTTGCTTCATTTTGAGCCAATGTATATCTCGGATCTTATGTGACACGTGTTCCCTTTTTCTCAAATTAAAAATAAATCGAATGCAACTGTTTTGCACTTTCTGTATACTGTTAGAGGTCATCAGATCTAAACACGGGCTATATACCACATCACAGTAATTAAATATCGATAGAACCAAACTTTCACATAACATTATTTTTAACGTATTGTCTAATATTGATTTGTTCGCATATAAACACCGTAAACTGCAATAGGCTCGCCTTATCAAATTTGCTACGTGTTCCTTAAACCGTAAGGTTTCATCTAAAACTAAACCCAAATTTTTTTGGCTACTTACAACTGGCAGCTCAACATCGTTTACTTTAATATGCACATCATTTTGCACCTCTTGGTTTTTATTTTTGGGACCAAATACCATGACACGAGATTTATTAGGGTTTATTAGCAGATGGTGACTTTCAGACAAAGCTACTAATTCATTGTTAATAATATTTAAATTTTCCCTTAAGTTATTTACCGAAGTTGATATGTATATTTGAGTATCATCTGCGTAACTGTGATACTGACATTTGTTTAAGGTTTTAGTAAAATCTGCACAATATAAAATGAATAGTAAAGGACCTAAGACCGAACCTTGAGCTATTCCCTTGCGTAGGAGTTGAAACTGAGATGAATTTCCCTCGATACATACTTTCTGCATTCCTCCATTTAAATAATCTTTTATTAAATTATTTGAATTGCTGTCAAAGCCATAGTATGAAAGTTTAGCGCACAACAGTTCATGATGTAAAGTGTCAAACGCTTTACTGAAATCTATCATCACGAGTATTGTCAAATCAGATTTATCCCATATTGAAATTATGTCATTTGTAAGCTTTAATAGTGCAGTGGTGGTACTATGATGTGATCTGTAACCAGACTGAGTTTCCGGCAATAATCCTTTTTGGTTAATATATTGTCTGATTTGATGACACATTACTTTTCCAATTATTTTAGAGAGCAAGGGTAATACACTAATTGGCCTTATATCACCAAAAGACAAAGGATTTTTTACTTTCGCAATAGGTCGTACTATTGCTTTTTTCCATAAATGTGGGAAAGAATAGCTTGTTATAATGAAATTAACAATGTGTCTTATATAGGGTATTAAGTAAGGAATACAAAATTTTAACATTTTCAAGGAAATGCCATCCTCGCCTATAGCATTTGAGCGTAAACAATTAACAATTTTTTCATTATCTTCATTCGAGACAGTTTTAAATTTAAATTTTGTCCCAGCAGCAATGTTTTGATGTAAATTTGTTTCATAATACTCTTTTAAATGATTTATATCTATATCCGGTACATTAACATTTAAAAAATAATCGTTCAGTTCATTAGGCTCTTTTGGTATATCATAACTTTTATTTTTCTGTGAAATATTATATGTACGAAGTGTCTCCCATAATTTTTTACTGTCTCTGGATTTATGAATTTCCCTGATATATGTTCTTTTTTCTTCCCTAATACATGACGTTGTAAAATTTCTCATTACTCTATATTCCTCCCAATGAGCAGGTTGTTTTGTTCTAGTAAATCTAGTGTGTAATTTTTTCCTCTCTTTTATCATCAAACGCAGAGGATACGTCAACCAAGGTGCCTTTACTTTTGTTATTCTGATAGTTCTTAAAGGAGCATGTAAGTTAAACAGATCTACTAATGTATTTGACATAAATTGAACTTTACTATCAACATCTGGCAACATATATATATATATATATATATATATATATATATATATATATATATATATATATATATATATATATATATATATATATATATATATATATATATATATATATATATATATATATATATATATAATCCCAATCGACATTATAAAGTGACAGCAAAAATTCGTTATAATCAAAATGTTTAAAATCACGATAGGTGTAATATTTTGGACAAGGTTTATCTACATAAAATTTTAAATCTGCATAAGTTAACCTATGATCTGTAATCCCGTGCATATCGTGTACTCCAGTACTACTAAGTAGTTCCTCGTCACTAATTAATATTACATCAAGTAAACTTACACCTGTCCAAGATATACGGGTTGGCTCATCTACTACCTGTGTTAGTCCATATGCCTCTGTGATATTAGTAAAATCCTTATACATTTGATTTTTCTCTAACAGATTTATATTTATATCACCTGCGCATATGACTTCAACTACTTGTGGTATTATATTAGACAGAACATTTTCAACCTCTTCAAAAAATTCATGTATCAACCCATGAGGTGGCCTGTACAATACACCAATTCCTACTTCTTTACCTAAAAATGACATTTTTATCCACAACTGCTCTAAATTAGCTGAAAATGAAAATAAACTGGAATTGAATTTTGAGTAGTTTAAATTATTCTTGATATAAAAACCCACTCCTCCTCCTCTGCCATTTCTCCTATTTCTATTAATAAATGTATAATTAGGGATATTAAAAAAAGCTATATCATCTTTGTCATTTAAACATGTTTCACTAATTAATAGTAAATCATATGTGATATAAAACCCCTAAAAGAAAGAAATATTATGATAATTTCACAGTTATTATTTACTAATATGGACTCAAATCCAATCTTCCTATCAAGCGATTTCCATATATGTATGGGGTAACGTTTGGTTTTTAAGCACAATCCAAATTCCTACAGCCTGTAACTAAAAATTAAATCGTTATATTAATCTCAAAATTAATGAAACAAAATTACAACGGGTTCAGGTGGCATATCTAGAATCTTAATAAAATCCACACATCAACAAATATTATTAACACCACGTTTACTTATTATAAATTTAATGCTTCAAAGGGAACTTATTCCTGAAGACTGGAAAGAATTTATGGTAGTGCCAGTTTACAAATCCGGACTCAAATTGAATTTGACTGATCATTTTCTTTAATTTCTTTAATTAATAACTTTTCAAAAATCTTCGAATTACGATTGAAAATTAGAGTTGTAAATTATTTAGTAAAACACGGATCAATGTCAACTAACTAGTATGGATTTCAAACAGGCATTAGTACTGCATGATATTTAGATCTCACAAATAGGATGGTTATGTTGATTAGAATAGAAAATGTCTTATGGTATTTTTAGACCTAGCTAAGGTATTTGATACCGTGTCCCATACTGTTTTACATATGCTATAACATAGTATTGATGTGGGAGGTCCTGTCTTAAATATACTTAAAAATTACCTTAAGCATATAAAACACTCTGTAGGCGATATTATTAGTGATTATGAAACTATTATGTCACAAGTCCATATTATGTCCAATATTATTCTTAGTTTATATAAACTCCATAACATTTTACTGGACACATAATTTCCTAATAATTACAAAAGTATGCTCGATTTTCAAAAAAGGAAGTAAAGACGTTTGTAGGAACTATGGACCAGTTTCTATTCTTCCAATAATTTCCAAAATATTCAAAAAAATCTTCTCAAAACAGCTCATATCTTTTTAAGTGAGTACAAAATACGGTTTTTACCAGGAAAAATCCACTGACTTATCTTTATTAAAAGATATATTGACTGCCATTAATGAAAAACTAGGGGTTGTAGGATTATTTTGTGACTTGAGCAAAGCTTTCGATCTAGTGGATCATGAGGTCTTAATGGGAAAATTAAAATCATATGGTGTGAGAGGATTATCGGAAGAATGGATCAAGTCTTGGATCTTGAAAATCGGGCACAGATTGTAGAAATTAGTACTGAACGGAGTAGAGGTAGATCATTTACTTGAAAATTAATAAAAGGTGTACCATAGGGATCGGTGCTGGGTCCTCTACTTTTCACACTACATACAACGTTCTGATGCACCAACTTGACATTAATACAGGTACAGTTATGTATGCTGATGATACTAGCCTAATTACTACCTTCAGTAGAAAAGACAATCTTGAAGAGTTAGTAAACAAAGAAAGTGGTGTCAATCCAATGTTCTGCGATTGAACGAAAGTAAGACTCAGTTTTAAAAAACCGAGAGAGTGAAATGTTTAGGTATAACAATCAGTGAGCACTTAAATTGAACTTCATATATTACCAATATTTGTAATAAAATAAGTAAACAAGAATATACTTAGGTATCTTTCATATACCTGTGATTTTGAAATATGTCGAACTTACTATTATTTAATAAGTTGCTCTTCTAGAGATAGTGTTAACAAAAAGGAAATTAGCGGGATTACATTTCATATGTTAGTATATAATATGAACAACACACAGAGCCATGTTAAGAAAATTGATTGTATTTCATGACCTCTCCAGTCTATTCTAACTTTATGATTTTTAGTTATTACCAAAATCATTGTGAATTTTTTGTACTGACGTAGCTGCGACAATATACTTGCACAAAATGAATAAAGTTCTTACTTACTTACTTATAGTATAGTATAGTAACGCAAAAAATAGTTTTTATTTTATTTTTTGAAATAAGAGGAAATAGGAGATCTGGAACTATATGATATTTTGACTTAATTCCATTGAAGGGTTCGGGATAAATGGGGTAAATAAGGGTAAATAGGCAAAGCAAGCAGGTTAGCATAAAAATTCCAATTTAGGGCATGTACGAAAAGTCAAGGTCTCAAAATTTACCCTATTACCCCCAATACCACCCCCACACTATTATGAAAGCGAGTAAAAAAGAAATTGAATTGTGGTTTAGTGTGTATACAAGAACGAAACGCCTCAAAAAATCTTTTTGGCCCTCTACCACCCTCATTGCCATCCCCACCCTATTATTAAACGGAGTAAAATATTACATTGGGATCTAGTATGTATAAGACTTGGATACAAAATCTGGATGTGTACGTAGTGATTCCTTGGGCAGCGATCTGTTAATGGTTCGTGAAGTAATTTTAGCAGAGGTTAATTTTAATTTGGGTTATGACTTGTTGAATTTCAATCTATTAGTTTAAAAGCAGATAAATGAAAATTCATAGCACTGACTATTACAGCTGATGATCAACTTCGAAATATATACATATATCACTGCTTGTTATGAACATTTAAGTGAAGTGTGGAGAAGTGAAGTACCGTCATCGGTTTAAGCGCTAAGACCTCGATCGGCGAAGTTAAGCAGCGAGTCAGTCAGTCGAGTCCGTCACTTGGATGGGAGAACGGCATCTGTTATAGTACTTCTTTACTTTCAGCACCATAAAAAATAAAAAAAATTCAAAAAATAGGAAAATAGGAAAATAAACCAACGGTATCGTACGCCCTGCCAAAAGCAATAAAAAAATTCGTTACGATACCGGAATTAACTAAAATAGAAAGACTCTCAAAAATAATTCTGGAAAAAATACAAACGGAACCGATAATTCTCAATCAACCCATATTCACCGCCAAATACTACAAAAAATCCAAATTCGCCCTTTCGGAACTCAAAATCATCAAAAAACCCATCTTAAAAATATCCGCCCTGTATATTCTTAAACTTAGTCAAATTCACCATCCATACACAACTTTTCATCGTCCCATTTCGATACGGCCATTTTCTATAAACAATTTCTTTCAAAAAATTCTCAACACTTTTCGACCACCCCCCGTATACCCCAAATTGCTCTCCATACTTCTCATTTCGTCAAAACAATACTATCCCCTTCTACTTTAAATTTTCTTACTTTTCAATCACCCCTCGTATATCACATTGCATATCGGCATTATCTTCAACCCGTTATCTTATCTTATTTCCAGACACAGCCCGCCTGTCGCACCTTTTTAATTATCGTTTCAACTCGTAAACATCAGACCTTCGTTACTACTTTACGGGGTCCATCCGAAAATGTTCAAATTAATATCAATCAAACTTCCATAACTTCTAAACAAATGTCGATATCAAAATTCTTTTTATACCAAAAAATTCCCCTTTTCAAGACGGATTTTTCCATGTAACTTTCATTTTCAAAATTTGAACTTTAGCAAGGGATTGCGCAATGTTGTGCAATCTTACGCAATCGAGCCGATCCAGACTACACGGTGCCGTTTCCAGCTCTTTTAAAACGGGATGCTGGACTACACGGGGCGCGCTAAACGCAATATTTCCGAATGGTATAAATACCCGAGCTCCACGAGCTCGAAGCAAGTTAGTTTATTCGGTGTTACTCGTGAATTTGAATACAGTGCCCGCGCTACTTCCAAGGCTCCTCCTTGTAAAAAAATATCATTTTAATCTTTTAAAATCTTAAATAAACTAAACCGGCCTTCGCGCTAAATTACCTTTTTCCAGAATTAAATTAAATAATTCAAAAAATACTTAAAGACTTGTTAGTCGAAATTTTATGTCGAATAGACCTTCATAAAAAATTATTGTAAAATTAAATTAAATCACTTCGAAACTTTGTTCATTTAAATAAATAAAATTTGTAAATCGTTTAAACAACCAAGTGTCGTTATTTCCATACACAGGGTGTAGTCGTAGACCCTGGCCAGCAGCCTTCGAGGAACCCCCCCGAACTTCGAATTTTCAAAAAATAAAGTGCACACACTGCCTCAGGAGTCTCAGCTTCGAATTTCTCTGTAATATATTAAATATTCCCACAGCCTGAGAGGCGAGTGCGTGTTCACATCTCATTTCGCCGTCCTGGTTGAGTGGAAGAGTAGCTGTAGCTAAACTCCGCCAGGACGTAAATATAAACAAGGCATTAAAAAAAAATAAAGAAAAAAATAAGAGGACAAATATTGTAGTAAACATAATTATATAACTCAACTTAAAAAAAATGTACACTTCCTAAAATCAATAAATCTCATTCACAACGGTTTCTATTTTTCCAGGATTACAAATTATTTAGTTGCCTATAAAACAAATAAAGAAATACAAAAAATGTAGAATTGAAATAAGAAAATATCTTCTAAAAACTGTTATTTGATACATATAAATACGTGCTATATTATCTAGATAACTATTACTGTATGTGTTCAAATTTTTTATTCTGCATATTTTAATATATTCCCAAAAATTACCTTCATTGATTCCCCACTTTCCTCTACTGTTATATATTATTTATAAGCAATAAAAATGCAAAATTGTAAAAGCAACACAAAAAATGTATGATTAAGAAAATATAATTGTGTTGCGTGTTGCATATCGGTGGTCCACAAACAAATCTATATTTCTGTACCTGTATTTTTTTAAAATTTCTTGTTATCATAGAACGCGAACTATCGAAGTCAGATGCATTATTGCCCCACCCTATATATCATTTATTGTGTTAGTGACATTGCTACAGTTATGACATTGGCCACACTGTTCTCGTCTCTAAGCAAGCACTATTAAATCTCAGCTTCGAACATTAAAAATCAGTCAATAACGCTAACCCAAAATTTTTCATCCGTTGAGGCCTTAACAGCCCAGTTGGTCCATTAGGAAGGACGTTTGCGCTATTTTACATCTTTTCAGTATGAACATGATTTGTTGGAACGACATATTGTTATGTGTAAGCAGTCTCGCATCACTGGCCCTTAAGATATGATATGAGAAACGGATCCAGCCAAGCGGAAAGCGAAATCTCATTGTACGGTACAACAGATAAATGTAATAAGATAGAAATTCACTGCCAATAACTCGCCCGTAAACTGTCTTCTCCTACATGTGCTGTTAGGGAGAACCAAAAAAGTTAGTGAGCAAAAAATAATTTCGACTTTCTCACATAAATAAATATTTTCCTGCTATATTACTTTGACCCATTGCCTTCACGTGCTTAATAAAATGGGAGAATGTTTTATAAAAAGTGTGGAGTAAAATATGACATGGGGAATAAAAAAAGGAGATGCGTGTGGAAATTATTTGTAGTGACAAAGGATCACAAATAAAAAGCAATATTCTAGCATCCGAAATATTTTTTTCTAGAGCAAAATCTCGGGATAAATTGCTAGAACATTAATGTGTCATCCTACATTTTTAGTTCATCTCATATCCACTTATCGATATCCCCTGGGAACACTGTCACAACCACCGACAGAGTTGAGGTCGCTGTCGGCGCCGATGGCGATGCCGAACACGTTGTATTTTTTTATAAACATTTATTTAACGTCGATCTATTTCCGCTACTGAGGCTTATCACCGGCGCCTGTAGACGAGCTACCCCCAACCAGGAATTTTGCCGAACCTCTTCCCTTAAGAAGAGTAGGGAACTTTTACTTGCCTAACATCTAATAGACAAGGGACCGACGGCTTTATATCCTCTCCGAAGGATGGTATATCACCTACACAACCCTCGCCTAAGGTTGCATAGCTTCCGCGCATATACTGATGTACAAGCCACTGGAAGATATGTGAGGCGAGGACGCGGTCTTCTTTGAAACGGCCGCCCATCCAAGTACTAACCACGCCTAACGTTGTTTTACATTGCATATCGAAGTTTGTACCTAGTAAAGACGCATCTGAATACGTTGTAATTGAAAAACCTTAATACAAACCTGATTTCTATTGATTACAGTATTAGTGGAAATTTTAGAGGTATGTGAAACAGTTTTAAAATTGTTTGTGTTAGCTCATTGGAACAAGATAGCATTGTGGTCCATACAGGGTGTTGCATCATGAGAGGGACATAGCTTAATAGGAGGTAGAGAACATCAGTGGTAGCCGGAACCTCCCATAGAAATGTCTCATTGGGCCTTCATTACGAAGTTACAGGGTGTTAAATAATTTTTGGCCAAACCTGTTTTTTGTCATAACTTTGACAGGGAATGAAATAACGGATTCATATTTGGTACGGCTAATGTACTAGCGAGCCCCAAGAGGTACATGTATAAAAAAAAATATATCCAGGTCCGGACTCACTATAATTTATGTTTCTTCTTTGCATCAATAAAACATCACCCTGTATATATTTTTTTGAAATTTCGATACGATATTCGAAAAGAGCAAGAAAAAACAAACAAAATGGCCTATTTCATTTTTTTGTTACACCTTCGTGGTTATTTAAATACGTTGTTAAATGTGCAAGAAAATGGATTACAGAACCCTTTTAAATGAGAGGCACGTGAAATAAATAGTTTTATAACTAAAATTTGCAAAAATTCTATTGAGCCTAGGTGGTCTGGGTGAATCCTAATTCCTTTGGTAAAAAACTGTGGTCCTAATAAGTAATCGGGTAAGAAATAACAAAATTTTTAATCAATCACAGTAGGCTTGTTCAAAGTGACAGATAATAAAAAGAAATCTCCTAAACAGTTGAATAATTGTTTGTTAGTAATTTAATGTGTCAATAATCCGCATTTAGTTAGTGAAAACTTGTGAAAATATTTTAACTATGCCAGTAAAATTTACAAACGTGGAATATGCTGACATAATATTCATCTATGGTTTCTGTAATGGAAATGGTAGGTCGGCGGAAAGAGAATATCGGCTGCGTTTTCCTGGTCGTCGATACCTTTAGTACGGTGTTCCAGTATGCAAGACAACACGGAAAGTTTCCTACTTCTGCAGTTGTGGAGCGTGTTTTACAACAAGGTGTGCAGGAACAAAACAATATTATAAACGTAGTTCAAGAAAACCCAAATATGAGCACTAGACGAATCAGTTTGGCAACTGGTATTCCTCATTGGCGAGTATGGAGAACCCTAAAAAGAGAACGTTACCATCCATATCATATCCAGCAGGTACAGCGTCTTCAACAAGGCGACGATATCCCCCGCCTGGCATTTTGTCATTGGTTGTCTAACCATCGCCCAGTCATTTACAGAACCTTATTTACGGATGAGGCACAATTTACAAGGGATGGAGTAAACAATTCACGAAATAATCATAAATGGGCACAGGAAAACCCACATGCGGTACGCCAACGCCGTTCGCAACACAGGTTTTCTGTAAATGTTTGGGTCGGACTTGTGAATAGACATTTGATAGGGCCACATTTTTTTGAAGAAAGATTGAATGGTGAAATTTACTTTGATTTTCTTCAAAACATTTTACCGAATATGTTAGAAAATATCGGTATAAGAGGCATGTTGTTTCAGCATGATGGGGCCCCACCACATTTTAACCTTCAAGTAAGAGAACACTTAAACAATGTGTATCCTAATAGATGGATTGGACGCGGGGGTCCACATGAATGGCCACCAAGATCTCCTGATTGTAACCCTTGTGATTACTTTTTATGGGGCCACTTAAAAAACGAGGTTTATAGCATTGAAATTGAAAGTAGACAACATTTAATCCAGCGCATCGTTACAACCTGCGACGAAATACGGAATAATCCAGAAATGATACGTCGAGCAATTGGTGACCTTTCTAAACGCGCAAGAAAATGCACAGAATGTGGGGGAGGACATTTCGAAAATTTACTTTAGTGTCAATTACGTTTTATTTTTAAACACATTTAGTTATTGTTTTGTTATTTATTGTTAATTGAATGGAAAATATTTTATTTATTTAGATTTTAGTTTGTTCTCTTTTCCAATTTTTATTAAGTATAAAATGTTGATGATTTTCTTGATCAAAGTAACTGGTTGCTTAGGCCTAAATGGTTTAAATTATCTGTCACTTTTATTCTTTGAACAAGCCCACTGTGATTGATTAAAAATTTTGTTATTTCATACCCGATTACTTATTAGGACCACAGTTTTTTACCAAAATGGACCTTTAAAACGTGCCGGAATTAGGATTCACCCAGACCACCTAGGCTCAATAGAATTTTTGCAAATTTTAGTTATAAAACTATTTATTTCACGTGCCTCTCATTTAATAGGGTTCTGTAATCCATTTTCTTGCACATTTAACAACGTATTTAAATAACCACGAAGGTGTAACAAAAAAATGAAATAGGCCATTTTGTTTGTTTTTTCTTGCTCTTTTCGAATATCGTATCGAAATTTCAAAAAAATATATACAGGGTGATGTTTTATTGATGCAAAGAAGAAACATAAATTATAGTGAGTCCGGACCTGGATATATTTTTTTTTATACATGTACCTCTTGGGGCTCGTTAGTACATTAGCCGTACCAAATATGAATCCGTTATTTCATTCCCTGTCAAAGTTATGACAAAAAACAGGTTTGGCCAAAAATTATTTAACACCCTGTAACTTCGTAATGAAGGCCCAATGAGACATTTCTATGGGAGGTTCCGGTTACCACTGGTGTTCTCTACCTCCTATTAAGCTATGTCCCTCTCATGATGCAACACCCTGTATAGCCCAGTCTGCAGCACGTTATACTTTGCAAGGGATCCGCAGTTGGTAATTTTTTGAAAGGTCGTGGGAATTGTAACATTACATTTAAATTTACGGGAGTATTGTCCGCCATCTTGAAAAAGATGTAAAATTTAGTTACTTCCACGTCCAGTGGAAGTATAGTAATTCAGAAAAAATTAATATTTTTTTGTTGAAATAAGCTTAAAATGTCATGAAACGTCGAGATTTTAAATTTGAGCGAAAAAAAATTTCCTATCGGTCGGTCTGTCTGTAACTTTTTTTGTGCGCACGTTTACTCTGGAACCGTTTATGATATTGACTTGAAATTTGGTACACTTATGTATTATAACGAGATCTGGAATTAGATTATATTTTGATCTAATTCCTCTAATTTAGGGCGTGTGTGAAAAGTCAAGGTCTCAAATTTTTTTTTGCATCAGTCACCCCCCCCCCCCCACTATCACCCTGAATACCACCCTCACACTATTATTGAAGGGAGTAAAAAATTAAATTGTGACTTAGTACGTATACAAGAACGAAACATCTCAAGACATTTTTTTGGCGTTAGCTACCCTCTCTACCACCCCCATTGCCACCACCACACTATTATTAAAGGGAGTAAAAAATTAAATTGCGATTTAATGTGTATACGAGAACCAAGGAACCCTAACATTTTCTTGGCATCAGCCACCCCCTCTACCACCCCCATTGCCACCCCCACCCTATTATTAAAGGGAGTAAAAAATTATATTATAATTAGTGTGTGTACAAGAACCAAGGGCCTCTAAAATTTATTTTAGCATTAGTTACCCCCTCTACTACACCTATTGCCCCCAGCCGATTGTTTAAGATAATAAAAAATTAAATTGTGATTTAGTATGTATACGAGAACCAAGGGCTTCTAATTTTTTTTTACATTAGCCACCCCCTCTACCACCCCCATTGCCACCCCCACTCTATTATTAAAGGGAATGAAATATTGGAATACTGAGATTTAGTGTATATAGGACTTTGATACAAAATCTGGATGTGGAAGTGTGGAAGTACTGATTCCTTGGGCAGCGGTCACTTTCAGTTTGAGATAAAACAAATTCAAAGAAGAAGATTTGTGATAGGTTTCGAAATTCTCCCTCTCTCACTCTTTCTCATTGTTTGCTGACAATTTGTATTCTCTCCTGAAGGGTACAAACCATTTTGAGGATTCAATCTGGTAAAATGTATTTAAAATTGGTTGTGAACAAATTAATGTTCAAGGACTGAGTCTTTTATTATTCTAAAACTAAATGGACAAGGAAAGTGTTTTTTTGTCGAAAAAACTCGTGTTGATTTGAGAGCACTAAAACATGTAGTTTTTTAAATAAATTCCAATACCCAGTGGCGTCTATTTTAGATTTTTTAAACGATTTCGATTGTGTGTAATCATCAAAAATAAAATTTATTTTCCTTAAGAACGAATCCATAAAAGTTTTAAAAAATACACAGTTATGTAGGGAATTGAAGAACCTTTGAAAAGGTGTATCACTCGACCCCCCTTGCCATTTGAATTATTTGTGGGGGTGGCCGTGTAGGGTAGAGGAATGATGCTAGGTATACAAGTATTGTATGACTGGTGGTCGAGAGTTGACACTTGCCTCTCACCCAAAAGTTCCGGGTTCGATCCCCGGTCGTGGCAGTGGAAAATACTGTGAGAGGGATTTTTCCACTATACACGGATATTGGGTGTGTGTCCCTTGTCTCTAAGTGTGTAGTAAAGACAATGTAGTGCCAGACGCTTTGTCACGTTTAATAGTAGATAAAGATAATGTCGATATTGTGGTGAGTAACATGAAGGTCGAGGTAATACAGGATAAATGGTATCTTAAAATGTTAGAAAATGTCAAAAACAGTCCTTTAAAATTTCCTAAATGGCGGATATTAGACAATAAATTTAATTTATTTTTCCCGATAAAACGAGCTTTAGCTAATAAACTCATTCCTTTACTAGAAGAACAAGTATTTCATATATTCGGTGTACCACAAATCATTCGTTGTGATAACGGAGTACAATTCACGAGCAAAGACTTTGCTAATCTTGCTGAAATACGATATAAAAATTCTTTTTAACCCAAATTATCATCCTGCTCCGAATACCACTGAAAGATATAATCGAGTAATGAAGACTATGATGTCCGCTTACATTAAAGAACATCAAAGAGACTGGGACGTAAATTTAAGTGCACTAGGTTGCGCATTACGCACTGCACGTCATGAAGTTACGGGTCAAACGCCATATTTCATAAATTTTGGCAAAGAAATGTGTATTCATGGTTCAGAATATAAACATAATAATATCGATAACGACAATGATAATTCACCCTCTGTGTCGGAAAGATTTGCTGCTCTTGTGAAAATGCGTACGTCAGTTGCGGAACGATTAGAAAAAGCTTACGATAAATCTCGAGAAAAATATAATTTACGGCGTAGAGAAGTTGAATTTAAGATTGGTGACTTAGTTTGGAAACGAAAGTATGCACAGTCTGATGCTGCAAATTATTTCACTGCCAAACTAGCAGGGAAATTCGAGGGACCTTATAAAGTCAAAAAGAAAATAGGCTATTGCGTGTATATTTTAGAAGATTTATCTGGTACAGAGTGTAATGGTAGCTGGCACGTTAAGGATTTAAAACCTTATATAGAACCAGACGAGCACTTAGATCCAGTATAATAGTTATAATATGTTACCTTGGTTGGTGTTTCATATACCGCCATTAGATAGATCATTTTTGGAAAATAAAAGCTTTTCAGATCTTGATCTCTTGTTTGTCTTGAGTATGAATGTTATTGCCATAGTAGTGGGTTAGTAAGGGATTTTCGCTTAGTCTCTACTAACAGTGAAATATTTTTTGTGTCGTAGGTCGTATATGGCCGTAAGTTATTTAATTTCACGTCCCTTTGGACATTGATCTACTAATCAGTAATTTCATCTAGTAATTAAATTTATTATAACATTTTGTTTACCTGTTACTGGATTTTAATGTGCCTGTCTATCTGTAGGGTGTCGCGAGCTATAGTATTTGATTAGGTTTTCTTTCTTGATTTTAGGATTTACTATAACTTACTTAGCTGGCTGGAACCCACTAAGTAAGGTGTCATTTTTTTTAACCTCTGTGGTGAGGGGGTTGTAAAAAGAATTCTACCACCATGGGATTGTCCTATGTGGGGTAAAAGCCCCCTGAACGGCCACTTAGTTTTTTGTTTTTGAATGCTTAGAGGGACTCCGATCTTGCTGGGAGCGGTTACATTTCACTGGCTGTCTTAAATGGCAAACTGGATGCCAGGGGGTCAGTCATTGAGCTGGGGATCAGCTTGCCATGGGTCTTTGTTTTGGTTGGCTTGGTCGAGGTCGGTCAACACCATGTCAAGTCCCTCAGTGCAGTGCTCTGACGTGACTGTCATCTAGTTGCTGGTGGAAGGGTGGCCGCTGTGGCAGATAGGAGAACACTCCCGCAAGTTTTGGTTGCAAGTGGGTTGGCTCTGAGGTGAGGTAACCCCAAGCATTTTAAGCCTCATAGTATTAAGGTATATATGGTTGTGCATATAAATTTATTGTGTGCGTCTTTTATTTTTTTCTTTTTGGAGAAATTTACGGGGTAAATTCCTTTGTGAAGGGGGGTAGTTGTTACAGTTCAATTTAACATTTATACATTATATAAAAAAATCTCTAAATCATTACTTTATCTCTTACGTTTAATGTCTAACGAATTCGTGTTATCCGTCGTCACGCGTAATATTTATTATTTAGTTGTCTATATAAACCCGCAATTGTAAGGAATCTGTTGCACTTGTAGACATGACATTATACATTTTGTTGTGTAGCGTGTTGCATATACTTAGGCTCTCTATTTCTGTAATTCTTAAGCTAGGAAACCAATAACTTTTAATTAGTTTATAGGTAGATTCCTATAACCGACTGACGATCGGTAACACAGATTTATTTCTTCACAATAGTTTTGTCTTCCGGTAGTCTGTCACTTTTCACGTGTAATTCGCTCGAACGCTTGGCAATTTATTAAGTGGTATTTTTACGTGCTCGTTGCGATTTTTGAAACAAGTAATTTCACCATTTTGGGATATATTCGCAACGTTATATTTTTCGGTTATCCATTTATGTTTGGACGAGTGCATATTTTTATGGTATTGGAAATCGATTGTCTTCATTGGAAGGATCTATACGTAAAAGCCATTTTTGCCAAATTTACACGAGGCCAAGGACATCCAAGGTCAACAACATTTTTCTAAGAGAACCCTCCGAAACGAGGTAATTATTTTATTTTTATATTCAAACTAGCAAAATATCACTTGTAGTAAATTGTTCAATGGTAAAAATTTATTTTTAGGGTTTTATTTTCACCTACGGTTTCGTCTAGGATTTCGTAGTTTTTCATACGATTTTTTTTTGTCTCCTGATACGAACGAATAACTTTTTTTCACTGGTCTACACGTACTTATGTTACTTCTCCTTATTGGACTGGAATTTCTTTTTTTGTGGAGAGCCATCCATTTTTTTGGGTTAATTGATAGGCTGGAAGTTGCCCATTCCTGAAAATTGAGCCGAAGCTGAAGCCCTGCTGCCTGCAGTTTGTATCCTTCTTGCGCCATATATACATTGAATTTTTCTTAAAAATATATTATAAATTTTACTAAAAAAATTTCACCACTGTACCTATATATATATATTTTTTTAAATTTTGCTAAACATTTTATGAAAATATTCTGTCAACTAATTATAACATCTATGATATTTGTTGGGGGTTTAAGCACTTACGTAAGACGCGTATACCCAGTTAGATATATTTTTTTAGATAATATCACACAAACACAACAAACACCGGCGCGTGACACAACTTCAACAGAGAAGATGGCGAACGGATAACACGAATTCGTTAGACATTAAACGTAAGAGATAAAGTAATGATTTAGAGATTTTTTTATATAATGTATAAATGTTAAATTGAACTGTAACACCCTCCCACGCAAGGCTCTTCTATAGGTATAGGTTGCTATTTAAAAATCAAAAATTGTTGCTACTTCTGGTTGGTGACATTTTTCACTTAATAAGTGCAAATTGTGGCTTTTTGTGTCGTAAATGATATGTAAAAATTTCAAAATACCATCCTTAAAAGCAACCGAGAAATTTGAACGGAACTAATTTCGTTGTCACCCGGTATGTATTTTCGACAGATCCATATTCATTTTATACAATATTAAATAAAAATCCACTGAACTCAATTCACAGGTGAAGGAGTTTTCTGCCCATTTACTCCTCAACTAAAACTTTCATTAAAATTTTTAAACGCTTGGCCACAGCTTCTGTTGGCCCAGGCTACCGGATAAATCTCGTTTTTTTATGCCGAAGAGATGCTACTATTCGTCACGCTCGGTTTGTGTAAACTGAATCGTTCATCGCCATCTGCACCTCCCACTGGGTTTGCCAAATTTACTTCAAATTCTTTTACCGCTTATCATTGAATTTTGTGACCACATACGCTTTTACTGTTCCAAATCGAATTTCATATCTAATATTTTCATGCAAGTCGAACTGCATTATCTTGAAATGCGAAGTTCTCGTTCAGTATAGAATATCTACTTTCTGGAGACCGCATAATATCTGCGCAGTTTTCGTGTGAACTAAATAGGTGAAGCTTTTGTTAAGATTCTTTGTTCACTAAACTCAAATACTGTTAAATGAAATATTTGCACAAAAGCTGTTTTGCACAAAGACTGACATTTCTAAAATTTGAAATACAAATAACCGTATATTTATACAGTCTGTTCCCCGATGTGATGCCGCATAAACTTCGTTATTTTTGATTTGCCAAGCAGTCATTCTTTATAAAAAGTTGCGCTTGTCTTGTCTGTGACAGATGAAGATTAGAAAAATGTGTACTAGTAGGATGTCTACACGTGGATTGTGTTTAACTTAGTTGAATAAAATATATTTTTTTAATGGGAGTTTTTCCTTATTTTACAATCAAGAAGCATGATGTTTCGGCGATGCCTTTTGTCGGGTTGGCTCAGGCGTCTGCTACATCTCTCACAGGTAGTAGAGGACCAATAACACGTAACCAGTGACGCATGCGCGCTCTAGATCACAGCAAATATAAGGAACAGAACAACGTGGATAATCCCCTTGAAAAAATATTCGTTTTTCTGGAATACATTACCAAATTTGTTTAAGGGCAAACCACCATATAATAAATAAGCACTCGTCCTCCTGCAATTTAATGCCAACGGCGTAATAAGGCAGAAAACCGAGTTGGAACATCTTCTACAAACTAATAAAGTCGATATATGTTGCTTAAGCGAAACCCACTTACACTAACGTTTATTTTTTTCCCTATCTGAATATATTATCTATCACTCCGACCACCCCACCAGGGAGGCGGCACGGCAATCGCAGTTAAAAAAAACACTAATACACTCACAAATTCCGTTACCACCCTTTAACTCATTAGAAACAGCAGCTATTGTGATACACATGTCCCAAAGGGATATAACTATTATCACCGCATATAAAAAACCTCAAGCCATCCTTGACATACGTGACCTCGACAACTTGACTAACACATATAATTCCTTTGTCCTGCTTGATGATTTAAATGCGAAACATCCCTCCTGGAATCCCTCTCCCATCCCTAATACTTCTGGTAATACACTCTTTGATTATTTAAACAACTATCCAAATTTGCAACTTGTAGCCCCAGATCAACCTACCCGCCCTCTTCCAAGCCAGTCAGTTATAGATATAGGCATATTAAATAACTTTAACTTTACATTTGAAACAACCACTATTCAAGCGTTAAACAGCGATCATTATCCTGTGAAAACTACATTTAATATTAGCTTTCAATGCACACACAGACTAGACGTCCCCGCGATGACGACTGTGACTGGCTGGCATTCTCCCAACACCTCCTCTATAATATTTTAAACAACACCCCCGCAGAAATCGACCAAGCAGTTGACCACTTAACGCGATATATTCCCCTGGCACTTTCCTCAAGCCAGAAAATAATCCTCCTGTAAACTCGAATTACCCAGGCAACTAGTACAACTAATTCAACATAAAAATAAATTGCGTAAACAATATCAATATTCTAAAAATCCAGCCTTAAAAACTGAAATTAACGCATTGAAAAAACAAATTGATACATCAATCAAACTTTTTAAAAGCGAATCCATCGCACAATTAGTTGCCTCCCAACCTGAAGATCGCCACTATATCCCACGAATTTTTAACCGTAAACCAACTCATATCCTACCACTAAACACTCCTGCTGTTATGACAGTGGCTAACGAGGATAAAGCTGCTTCCTTCGCCTCTTACCTATCCACTGTTTTCCAACCTAACCCCGTCCCACAATCTACCCTAGATACTGCCTCAACCTACATTGAAACCCTCAACCAAACTACCCTTACGACTGGTGACGAACTTATCTGGTATTCGCCTTCGGAAATTCGAAAGGCAATAAATTCCATGAACAGTAAAAAAGCTCCTGGGCCCGACGAAATCCCTACTTACGCTTTAAAACACCTTCCTATTACTATCTACCTATATCTTACAAAGGTTTACAACTCGTGCATGCGCTGCCTGCACTACCCGCAGGCATGGCGAGAAGTAAGGATAATAAACATCTTCAAACCTCACAAACCCCCCAACTTCCCCACGTCCTACCGCCCCATTAGTCTTTTGTCCTGCTTGGCTAAAATCCTTGACATCTCCTAAGTCGGGTTCATCAAAGCCTTGACACCCCTGGTGTCTTTAATAAATACCAGTTCGGTTTCCGAACCCGTCACTCCACCACCCAGTAGCTTTACCGAGTTGGCGAAATTGTCACAACCAACTTCAGTTGAGGTCTATATACAGGGTTTGTCGCCTTAGACCTCGAGAAAGCCTTCGACAAAGTCTGGCATCCTGGACTATTATATCAACTTCATGTCGCGAATATTCTGATTCGCATCATAAAGATGATGCAATCTTATGTTTCAAACCGCAAATTTCGAGTAATAGTCAACAACGACTGCTCTCCACTCACCCCCATATTATCTGGCATCCCCCAGGGGTCATCCCTTGGCCCCATCCTCTTCAACCTATATATCAACAATTTACCATCTCCTCAAGATCACCGTACTACCCTCTGCCTCTACGCAGATGCTACCGCTATCCTAACCACATCCGCAAGCCCTGCCATAATGACTAATAACCTACAAAAATAAACAGACCCGACAATCCACCGCTATAAAGACTGAGACTTAACCACCAACATAAACAAAACCCAAGTAATATATTTTACCGTCAACGCTACTTTAACCATAAACGGCCAAGTTCTTCCTTGGCTCGAACATATTACGTATCTAGGTGTTACCCTTGACCGTAAACTATATCTTAAGAAATATGTTTCGAACGTCCCTGGCAGATGCTGGCGGCGTACATCGTCGTTATTCCCTATCCTTAAAAATTCTCCAACCCACATCGTCTTCTTGTTATATAAATTCTACCTACGTCCCATCCTTACCTACGCATCCCCTATCTGGTACACCCTCATAGCCCATACCTCCAAAACCAACTACAAACAGTACAAAATAAAATACTCAAAATCTCACTTCATCTGCCCTTGCACATGAGAAACGACTCTCTGCATGAATTAACCGGCACCCCATTTCTCTCCGACTTCATATTAAAACGTCTTCTTCCTAATTTCGCTACCACACCAGTTAGGTCATATAATCAATTCCCCCCACTCCCAAATTTTACACTGCTCCTAAGTATCCCTCCCACAACTATATTTTCACCCCTTAAGCTTTGTAATTCTGTTTGAAAAAATAAAAATGCAAAAAAAAACATAAAACATAAAATGCAAAAAATATACAAATACACAAAAAACTAAAAAGGTAGTACCATAAAATAAACAAACAAAAAATAATTACATTGCTCAACAACGTCCTTCAGACTGAAACATGAAAAAACCATACTTATACGTTTCACTTTACCAAAAGATGCCACCACAACCAGTCTACTAACCCACTAACATTAACTTACTAACCTAAAATAAATCAACCATAAATACATCTCACACCACAATCAACAACATCAAACAACCCACATACCAGATAGCCATGAGCACGACAATACACTCGCTACATCATCCCGTGGCAAGCACCTAATGGTGGAACGCCATATGTAGCCCCAGAGAGGACAAATACTTTTACAGTGGATAACGTCAGTTCAGTTCGAGCAACGAGGAGTAGCAGTAGACAGCGAGAACCTGAAGATGGTTGATGATATTCTGGTGAAACGTCGTTTAGACAACCGTGGCTCTGGGAGGAGCCTATCATCGACGCAGGAGATCACCCAGAAATACAACAACACTTAACAAATCCAATTCAATTATTGACAATAGAGAATAAATGAATGTTTATTCTTTGAACTATTTTGATGACGAATGTGCATGTACAATGTGGTCTAAAGATCTATCTATCTATCTATTATGAACTATTATAAGCAGTCAATTTATCAGTATAATTTTGAGAAAGGGAGTTTTACAATCTCTAATCTAATATGAATAACTCAATTCATATATTGTTTCGTGTTTCGGTCGGTATTTTTCAATCTCATCTTCTAGATCGAAAAGAATATCTCTAGTGTGTTTCGGCCTGTTGACCTTCTTTTAGCTCTGCTATCTCCATTTTCTAAAATCTCTGAAAAATATTTTCATGGAAAACTTTCAGCTTACTTGGAGGTTGAAAATATACTAACTGGGAGGCAATTTGTCTTTAGAAAAGGCTGTTCTACCCAGCATGCCATTTTATCACCGTATAATTATATCTTAAATAATATTGACTTAAAAAATAATACCGCATGCATATATTTTGATTTTACACGCACGTTCGATACAGTCAATCTAAAACTGCTGTTACTGAAACTTGATAAAAACAAGGGATAAAAGATAATGCTTTAAACTGGGTGAAAACATGTCTGGTGGCTAGGACACAAGAAGTTGTTATAAGGAACAACGCTAATATTTATAAATCCAACACTAGCCAAGTCACCATGAGCGTCCCCCAAAGGAGTATTCTCGGACCATTGCTATTTTTGATTTTTATAAATGATATTGTTGACTGTTCTCATAGATCGTTTGTGTCATTATTTGCTGATCATCTGTTGCTGAAGCTGTCTCTGCTTCGGGTATGACTCAGTTCTCATGCATATGTTGCTGTACAAAATATGCGAACATTTTGTTCTCGTAATGGCCTTATTATTAAATAATTAAAAAACTGAAATTCTGTGTTTTTCTACTAAAGAAACCAATCAAAGTATTCTCGTAAAATGAATAATAAGAGCAATCATTGAAAGACTGTTAAATTTTTAGGACTCCATCTTGATGCCCAGTTACTGTGGAGCACTCAAATAGATTTTTTGTTAAAAAAATTAGCTACTCACGATGAAATGAGCTTAAATTAAACACATATTATTTCGCACATATACATTCGTCTATTAATTGTGGTATTTTATGCTGGGGTAATTCTTCCAGAGTTAATGAAATCTTGATAACGGAGAAAAAGATTATCCGCTTGATGTTGTTTAAGCCTAACACTATCTCCTATAGGGAATTATTTAAACAATTAAACATACTAACAGTACCTTAGCTGTATATATTCAATTCAGTAATTTCTAAAAAAATCAAATCCTGAAAACTTCATTCAGGAACGTAATGGATGCTCCCGGCATGGACTTAGGTAAAATTTAAACATTAGTATTCCCCAGCACAGATTACCTCTGGATGCCAATGGTTCCACTGTCATGGGTATAAAGCTTTTTAATAAGCTTCCTACTAATATAAAAAACCTTGATAACTTAAATGAATTTAAAGCCGCGGTTAAGAATTTATTATTAAGATCTAGTTTCTACTCTATGGCCGAATATTCTGATGCTAATTTCAATAATTAACTTAATCGCTTACGTAATATTTTAGGTCATTATTGTATGTTTGTTTATTTTAAACTTGTGTTATATATTATGTATTACGTATTTGTTTTATATATTTCACTGCCGATGTATGATTTTAATTTGACAATGTTCGTTGCTCAAAGATCGAAGCATCGGACCCTTGCTTTTTAACTCCTTTATAAATGATATTCAGGTTGACTCTTTATGCCGATAATCTAATTATTTTAGTCATATTAGCTTCATAGTGGATTGTAATACATTACTATGTATCTAATTAGTGTATCAGTAATAAGTTAAATTTAAATGTATCTAGATGTAGCGTTATGCCGTAAAGAACAATACAAAGTAACTGCAGTTAGTTACACCCATTGTACTTAAATATACCGGATGACTCATCAAATGCAATGCAATCGCGTTCTATCATTGAAAGATTATTTTTTGAAAAATACTCGGACTCTTATATTGCATATTTTTGGTTGCATCACTCCAACCCTCGTCTTAAAGCTGGCAATTTTTTCTACAACGGTATTTTACTTTCTAAATTTGTACTAATAGTTTTGGAGACATTGCATCTAAAAACAAATACAGTCAAAACACTCCTAAAATACTGTAGAATGTGCAACAATTTGTTGACCAAAATATTTTGTACTGTATGAAAGCTGGTGGTAACTATTTCGAACATTTACTTAACTAACAATAAAGTAACTACTTTATTAAATTAATTCTAGAGAGCAATTACTAGAAACTACAATAACTAAATAGTTTTCCCAATGTTTAATAAATTGATTTTTCCTTTACTAAATGTCATGGAAGTTTCACTACCAAACTGTTCAATGAATGATTTATAATATAATATGATCAATTTACAAAATTTAATCATTGCAATAAACAATAATTCTATATAGCACTTGCATAATCTTAAGTAAAAGACAGTAACATTTTTATTTTATTTTACTAAGCAACCGATTACGAAGTTGGTTATTTTGTAGATTCAACAGATATATACTAAATAAATAGACAAGCAATCAAAACACATTTTAGTTCTGTTATTTTTAAATATTGTTAAGTGGAAAGTTACTCAACGATTCAATTTATAGCTGAAATGATTTTCCGCTACTTTATTTCCTCAACTAAAACTTTCAGGGGAATTTTTAACGCATGGACGCAGTTGATCCGAATCCTTTTTTGCCGATGAGATGTAAACATTCGTCACACTCAGTTTGAGTGTAAAGCGAATCGCTCATAGCCATCTGCACCTCCTCCCCTTAAATTTACTTTAAATTAATTCTTTTAGTGCTGTTCAAAGTTGTCAAATATTTGTTTGCTGCTTCAGATTGAATTACGCGTTGAAAAATATGTACAACTTCAAATTGCATTATCCTGTAATCAAAGTGCTGGGCTGGCCTGGAAGTAAAATGCTTTGGAAAATGATTAATGTTCACAATATTTTTGCAGAAAGTTGAATTTCTGTTATTTTTGATACTAATAATCAGTAACTAGGGTAAATGTTCGAATTATTGACACCTTAAGCTACTGATTAAGGAGTAAAAATTACAAAATTACTGATTTTATTTATGGTCTCTAATATATTACCAAAATGTTATTTTTCTATTTTTTAGACCTTAACGTTTCAGTTAAGTATAATTTAAAAATCATTTAATGAATTATAAAAAAAATATATGACTAACATTTTAGTACTTTGAACATATTGAATATAGAAACAGTTTAGATCATACGTAAATAATACATATTAAATGGGAACATTGACAATTTTTTTTTCAAACACGTAAGGCATTTAAAGATATCGGAATTAGTTTCTGTAAATGAGACTGTTTCAACTATCAGAAATTTTCTTTGTATAACTGCTCAATTATTTCACATTGTTTGATGTTATGTCATTGTTATCCTGGGAAATCAGTCATGTTTTTTTAACACTAAATTATGTATCTCCGTTATAGCACTTCAGAACCAATTATCTATGCCAAGCCTAAAAAACATATTCATTCATTTATATTTCATTATTATACTTTGTTTACTATGTAAACGTAGTTATTTTCATTACCTTTGAAACTTGCTCATCCTCTTGTTATATAGTGTATCCTATACAATGTAATGTATTTACATAATCCTTGCAAAACAGTTCCAGACGATTTACTATTTATTAGGGCAGTTCGTTCTTAGGTTATATTTTCACTGTCAAGCTTGATGTAGATATTATAGATTCCATAAATAAATAAGTTATTGGCTTATACCTCAAAAAACAACAATGCAGCTACGGACAACTTTATCGATTCTACTAATCTGTAATTCTGTAATTTGTTTGAGTAAGGAAATCTAACTAAGAAACCAGGTTTTGCGCTTAAGTCTCCCATCAACAGATGGCAACATCTGTACCATTGTACAACTTTCAATTTTATTAGTAAAAGTAGATGTTTAAAGTTTATATAATGCTACCGTGTTTCATATTGTAATATAAAATAATTTACTTTATTAGTTAAAATCACAAAGTAATCATTTGCTTGCCGAATTTGATCTGATTGAGACAACAAACGTTCAACTGTGCGATCCTCAGTAATTTATATTACATTCATATCCACGTTGAGTTGTGTTTGTAAATTTTATTTATTAGCCATTTAAATTTCAATAATTTTCAATTATGTCCTGAATGTAATTGTAATAAATTAAATTCAAACCTTTTTAATTCAATAAGTAATTAAAATACCACATGGTAATTATAATATTCATTCTGTCTCATTTTTGACAATTTATAGTTTGCAAATCAGCTGCTAAATCTAAATTTACATCTACATTTAGTCTAAATTTACATTTATTTTAAATTTGCTTCTAAATTTGTTACTAAATTTATTACTAAATTTGCTACTAAATTTACTCTAAATTTACTCTTACGTATTAATTACTACGTATTAAGCAGATTTATTTAGCAGTTTTTTAGCATTTACGTTTAATTTTACGTAATTACTACTTTTCCCAAGCCGCATGGTTGTATAATATTTCTCTACTTTTGTTGAGGCGCTTAAGCCTTCGATTTTGTACCAATTATAAGAATCGAATAGATTATAAACTGTTCTATAATCTTTACACATAAACTTCCTTTGAAAAGCGCCGTCTAGTAAGAATAAAGTGTCAAAGATATCTAGATTGGATGCTCTACGAGACAATAGGGGTCTGAACTGCAGTACCAGAGATTTCCACCCTCAACTATACATAGTCTGGAAATCTGGGAGAATGATATAATATTCACTATTAATTCTTTTTTATTAAATTATTATTTTTCACTGATACAATTTTATTAACATAAAACTTCACCTGAAATTATATTTCAAATAACTTCATATTACTAAAATTTATTTATTTATGTAATATATTTTATCATTCATTTTATATAGTTTTTTAAATTTCCCTTACCATTAATTTCGGTCTCGTCTATAGGGGACTGGTTTTATGGGAAAAAGAGACAACTCAACTAATTGTCAACTATAGATGGTGCCCAAACAATATCAAATTTTCATTGTCTCCTTTCCTCGAACAAAACAATAATTTGTCTTTTATGTCATACATTCAAAGAGGGTAAGTTTCACACTTCTTGCAGCTCCGAATCCACGATTCTTTACTCCGGCTAAAACCAGCTAGACGTGTGCATATATTGCCTCAATTATTTCCCAAAAATATACAATAAGGGAAAGTAGGTTAACATATTTTAAGTAACCCCATAAACAATTTATTGTCAAGCGGGGTCAAATCGGGAGAACAGGCAGGTCATTCAATTTCACTGCGTCTACCGAACCACCTGTTGGGAAATACTTCATTGAGATAGGCTCTTAACATCCAATGCAAGATATGGTGTGGCTCCATTCTGCTGATACCAAATATTCTATTAATTTCATTAGTGTTGTCATTATCTAGAAAAAGTATTCTTAACTAAGAAATTTTGCAAGAAATCCAAGTAACGCGCGTCAGTTAATAAGTGGTAGCTGCCAAGGGGATTGAAGGGAGGGTATAAAATCATGCTCAAAAATAATTACGTAGATAATGAATTTATCCGTTACTTATAGACCTCACTGTATTTATGTGCCGTTTCCTTTTCATTAGTAAATAATTTATTGAGAGAATTTTCTATGTTTACATCAAGAGGATACTTTTCTGGAGATTTGACAGAAATAAACCAACTTGGCAATGCTTGAACATTAATTAAGTTTTGTCTAGATGCGAGTTGTGGTATTCTATCCATATTATTTTCTTCTTTTTTTAGGTTGCCCTACCACATGTATTAGATAAACTCCTCTCCACTTCGTGTGACATTGTAATAAGCCCCCTCTCAAATGAGAAACAAATTTCGTGTATAGGCCCTACACTAGCTCAAATCTAAATAAGGCGATAAAATAAAGTACTATATTAACATTTTTCTAATTTAAAAATGATACCGGATTTCTCTGCAAAAGTTTACAGTATCTACCAGTTAAAAGTCTGTTGATGATGAATGATTTCTCTTACAATGTAAATGAGCTTTTAGTAAAAGGTGCCAAGGCTTACTTAAAATATATATGTGTGTTTATTGGAGTTATATACATCTTCTTCCAGCCCTCTTTGAAATACTGTTAGTAATAATTTTAACGTTTTAATAATGGACGTTACGAAATTCGTCAAAATATTTACGAGGTAAGATATTCTGTCACATATGCATGAACATTTCTATATAGTGACAATCATCTAGAGCCAACCCTGGTTTTATCATTCATCGCTGCCTCCTGACATAAAAATATCATGTATTTAAGTTAAAATTCATTCAGTAACTATTCTATGCTCATGGAAAAAGCGTATGTAAATGAATGTGTATATAAATAGAAATTGTTTTATTCCATTTTCTTTATATTTCATAAAAGATTTCATATGGAGGATATATATGTCAACCGTATATAATATATATGTAGTATGTTGGTTTCCCATGCCTCTTCACAGAAAGTTTTAATCCCCAGTGGCATAAGTTCGAGGTCTACTCAAAAGATTACTTTACCACAGTAGCAAAGACAAATTATTTTTTATTGAATGTAAACATGTACTACTTTTTCTTGTGTACTTCATAATCTAAACAGTTTTCCTGTTAAAACAGTTCGAGGGTCAAGGGTCATTCTTTACATAAAATTTAAAAAACATATTACAGTGCTACAGAATTATGTTCGATAAGAATTACACTACGCGATATCAAATATTGAAATTCCCTTTCATAAAGTCAGTGTTATACGAAAATATACTTTTTTGAAATAACTTTGTACTTTTGAGTTAACAAATAGGAATCGAAGGACAGCGATAAATTCTAGAGGCGACTTTTACATACAAATAAGAATAATTATGTAAATGTCCTTGTTCCTAACAGCAGCTGGAATGCCCCATGTAATAGAACCTATACTGATAAATAAATCGTGTAACAGTGGGGCTGAATCATAGACCCTCAATTGAAATGGGGAAACAATATCGACTGCTTGAATGAAAAAAATACGAAAACTATAGCTTAAAAAGTATAATAAGCAATAAAATTCTTCTAGTCACGTACAACTGCTTAGTTGAGTCTATATTTATGGGAGTTTCGCCTGTACAGTATTACAGAATGATATTTTGACAATAATCTTTAACAAGAGAATCAGAGAATGGTGCACAAATATTTTTAGCGTGGACCAGCTACTGATGTGGCGGGTTTATACATGTACGCTGCTTTACCTATGTTCATAGCAAAAAGGAAAATACTACCTATAACTGATGTTGAATACTAATATGAAACAAGGATTGGGGCAAACAATGCATATACGATGTAACTTCTAGCAAAAAAGTTTCTCAAAAATGTATTAAATACAACGGGATCAAGCTACTTAATAAACTTTCATCACACATAAAGAAAACGAGGGAAAGCTATTCAGAATGGAAACAAAAAAATATCTGACAATTACACCACACTTGCGTCCATTTTAGTATGGTTTAACACAGATGCTCCATATGTACATCTTTACTATAGTTATATTCCCCAGAGATTAAGAATTATATAGCTAATATACAATTTTCATCTCAGTATATAAATCAATTCACTTATCCCACACCGCTTCAAATTATTTATACCACATTTATACAAATTTTGTATATTATTTACTCATATCACAAATTATATTATATAATCATAATCATAATCAAATCATATTTATTCAAGTTATCATACAACAAGTTTTACAAAAATGCAAATATTGTGTATTAGATAAAGTTAATACTTATATTATTAGTAAATAAATGCAAAGGGAGTTGCACTCTAAATATGTCCCTAATGAGAATCAGAGAGCATATTTGTGTTGTACATGGTCCTCTAAAATAATTTTTGACATGTATTTACTGTACTATTTGTATGTATACGTTATGAAAATATTATCTTATAATTGGAAACAATTAAAATTAATTTAATTATAAAGGAGAATATCATAACTTGACACCATATATTCCCCTTTTTTATTATATAATAATAATTAGAATCGGGCTATGAAAAGGTGATAGTTTTTATAAAATTTTTACATTCTATTTTAAATTTATAATGTAAACATTTCCAAGCGTGGGACCATGAAATTCGTAGCTTTCATGTGAATTGTGACGTCAGTTTTACCATATAAAAGAAGATCAGACTGTTCAGAAATAGAGATGCATTTGGAATCCCACCTGAGGTACTTTGCAGACTTCGGTCCGTTGTACTTAGGAAATAAAGTTCTAATACACCATGCATCGCAGTACTTCGTGTTTGTTGTACTTACATCAAAGACAATCACTGCTTAACGTACACTTTATGAAGTGCCGTTTCATCGTCTCTACGATGCCCTACGAAGACGTTAAACATGTGGAACCTGGGGGAGAACATTCACGGGCGATATAACGCTACACGGAGCGCACAGAAATTCGGCTGACATAAGTTTCTAAAAGTGATTATTTTCTTATTTCGAGACTCTACTTTATTATTTGCAATTGCATTCATATTCTGGTTACGGGGTGTTTAAAAAAGGTTTAACTGACATTTGTGGTACTAAAAGAATATTAGTTTTTTATGAAATATTGGCTTTGATTTTTAACTATAAAGAATATTATATTACAGTTTACTTAGTTATGAATTCATTCACGAGTTTAATTCATAAAATTGTACTTTCTGAATGTTTTACTATGGAGATTTGCGTTTGCAAAATAAGTTTATGTTCAAGAACTATCTATTTAGAGCTATGCAATAACAAGGTACTTTATCACAGACTAGCCAAACTTCATGTCTATCATTATTCTGCAGTTTTTATGAAACAAATAGTGGACTTTCGTTTCCACCACATTTCATGTAAAGTTTTTCAAGAATGCTTTATATTTAAAGTACACTAGGAATGTTTTCCTACTGTAACCACCAGGTTGTCTAATTGTTGAACATTTACCTACGATAAATTATTAGTTACATGAATTCGGCGTACTTGGCGTTAACAAAGGTTTGAAACATTGACTATGGCCAATTGGCTGGTTCTGTTCTCAATTGGGTTCAGTTACAACGAGGAATGTCAATAATTCAGGCAGTTGTCTGTCACTTATTTCGATTGAAGGGTGATGCAACCGCACTTTCTTACCTTCGCGGATTCGCGGCTTCGTATGTTTGACAATCATAGGCAATCTTCTGGTTGATTTTCTATTTAATTATTATAGGGAGATTTCCCCAGCATTCTAAAAGATTTTATGTGAGTGTAAATTCTCACCTCCGCAAGATTAATATGATTGTGTGAACGATTGTTCCTACTCTAATTTCAATCAATAAATCGTGTATAATTAAAGGATATTTCCTTAACACTCTATGATATTTTACACGAGTATATAACGCTTGTTTTTCAACTTAATTTTGATAATGTATAAACATGACATGATTCTTGTCCTTTGTTTTGCATTCGATTCATTATTTGGCTATTATTAACAACTTTAATTATAAATTATTATTATCTAGCGATTGCTAACAACTTTCCTTAATTATAAACCATTATTACCTAACGATTGCTAACAACTCTAATTATAGATTATCATTATCCGGCCATTGCAACAACTCTAATTACTATTAAATTAACACAGCATACTTTTGTATCTCAGTTCCTGTTATTGCATCAAAACACTCAGCATATCTATAGTATGGTCATTACTATAGCAGCGCAAATTTTCCTATTATAATATTTAGACAATTGTCTCAAATATTTGGATTACTTTTGATTTCATGTTCGACTATTGTTGCACCAATTTATATAAAATAAAATGGGGTTTTTTTACTATTTTTTTCCATCAATTATTGTCTTATTCTTTCACCGTTACCTTTTTCGTCACATAAGTAATAAACTAATTAAATGTTTTAATTTCAAAAGCAAAATAGAAAACAAACTTCAACTATAAATGTACAGTATTATTATTAGCCGTTACTCGAGTCCGAGTATAAAAATGTTACAGTCGATAAGTTGTGTACAATAAAAAACAAGTAAAAGGTGTAGTCTATTGTAATTCCCATTCATCTACGGTGCACACGACTATGGCTATAGAGGCCAATTCGGGAGAGCACATGTAGACCGCAGTCAGGACAAACATAGACCTGGTTAGGTCTTGGATTCGGCCTTCTTGCAGCAACATTTCCTTGATAGCTGGCCACAACCCCTCGCCATTCGGTTCTGTCCGCTGCAAGTTGTTCCCATTGCTCGTCTGCAATACCGCAGGATTTTAGATTTTCATGGAGAGCGTCTTTGAACCTCTTTCGTTGACCGCCACGCCTTCTTCTACCGCTTAGCAATTCACCATAAAGTGTACATTTAGGAAGGCGGTTATCATGCATACGATGAATGTGACCTGCCCATCTTAGGCGTGCTCTTGAAATAAGCACCTCAATTGGAAGGCTGTTTGCTCTCCTGAGTACTTCCACGTTTGATATGTGATGGAACCAACGGATTTTCATCATACTTCTGAGGTGTCTTTGCTGAAAACGTTCTAATTCTTTCACATGACGACGGTAAGTGACCCAGCTTTCACATCCGTATAGCAGTGTTGGAATGACAACTGCTCTGTAGACAGCCATTTTCGTTGACAAAGCAAGGTCGTGGTTGTCAAATACTCTCTCTCTAAGTCCCCAAAGTGCTCTAGATGCAGCGTTAATTCTATTGCGAATCTCGCTGTCCATGTTTGCTTTGTCATTAACAACGTTGCCTAAGTAATTGAACTGATCCACCACTTCAAGAGAATTTCCGTTAAGTGTAATGTCTATTTGGTTCACTTGATGAGGAGTTGACATAATCTTAGTCTTTCCAATGTTGATTTTAAGTCCCAAGGAATCATAGCTCTGGGCATACACATCTAAAAGTTCTTGAAGCTCTTCCGGCGTAGAGGCTAAAAGTGCACAGTCATCCGCATACTGGAGATCACAAATGAATCGTGTGCGTGTCTTCGTGAAAGCTCTAAAGCGCCCTATGTTAAAGAGACCGCCATCAAAACGGTATCTGAGACCTATTCCTCTGACTGTCAGTTTGTTGTCAACAATAATTGTTAGAGCAGTAGTAAACAAATTAAAGAGTAGGGGTGCCAGGACACATCCCTGCCTAACTCCAGTGAGGGTTTGGAAAGGTTCGGTTGCCTCATTATTATACATAACCTGGGCGTTGTTGTTTGTATGTAGACTGCGACATACTTCCACAAATTTTTTAGGGATACCTAAGCGGAACATAATTTTCCAGAGCACTTCCCTGTCCACCGAGTCAAACGCCTTGGTTAAATCAATGAAGGCCATGTGAATTTCTCCTTGATGTTCGAGTGCTTTTTCTTGAAGCTGTTTAAGTGTGAAGATTAAATCCGATGTGCCTCGGTTTGGTCTAAAGCCACTCTGTGTTTCAGGAAGTAGCTTTTCCATAACAGGTGTTAGCCTATTTGCCATCGCTTTAGTGAGTATCTTCCCTCCAACAGCCAGGAGAGCTATACCCCTGTAATTTCCACAGTCCGCAGCGCTCCCTTTGTTTTTGAAGAGGTTGATTAAAAGTGTATCACGAAACTCCTGCGGAGCTTGACCACTTTCCCACACGACATCAAACAGTTTTTTGAGGTAGGGTATGAGCTCTGACGACACAGCTTTAAAGATCTCAGCTGGGAGTGAGTCGGCGCCAGGAGATTTGTTATTTTTTAGCTGCCCAATGGCGGTTAAGATCTCTTCCGTTGTTAGTGGTTTATCTAAGTCTTCGAACGTGTCATATTGAGGGATAAGATTTATAATATCGTGATCGGCTTGACTTTGCTGGTTAAGAATGTCCGAGTAGTGTTCTTTCCATCGGGCTCTTATTTCCTGGTCTTCTTTGAGGAGATTTCCATTTAAATCTTTAATAGGGCACATATTTTTCCGACTGGGGCCGTACACTGCTTTTACTCCTTGAAAGAAATTCCTGTAGTCGTGTGAATCGGCGTACCTTTGAATTTCTCTGGCCTTGCTTGCCCACCACTCGTTCTTTATTCTTCTGATTTCGCGTTGCGTTTCATACTTAGATTGGGTAAAAGCTTCTGCTTTTGATAAGTCGTTGGGGTGGTTGATAGCGTTTTGGAAGGCAATATGTTTGCGGTCAAGAAGTTCTTGTATAAAAGCTTCATTATCATTGAACCAGTCCTCCTGTTTTTTACTTGCTGCAGTGCCAAGAATTTCCTCACTCGCACTTTTTAAACTGTCTTTAATTTGTGTCCAGGTAGCAGCGACATCTACAGAATTGGTTTCTTCTAGTGCACTCAAATTCTCTTGAACTTTTTGCTTTAGCTGTTCGACGGTTTGTTGGTCACGCAATTTACTAATACAGAGACGGAGTCTACGTTTTACTTGAGTTCTTCGGTGTTTGGGTCTCATAACAATTTTCATTTTAGAGACAACAGGACGATGATCGGTCCAACATTCGCTATCAATGCGCGCCTTTGTAATTTGGACGTCCTTGAGGTGCTTCCTACGTACGATAACATAGTCCAGTAGATGCCAGTGACCTGATCTGGGGTGACGCCAGGTGCCTTTAAATTTATCCTTTTGTCGGAAAATGGTGTTTGTTATAACTAGATCATGTTCGGCGCATTTAGTTAGGAGTAGTTGACCGTTAGCGTTCATGTTGCCCAAACCGTTCTTGCCTATGATGCCTGGCCAGGTGTCTGCATCTCTCCCTACTCTAGCGTTAAAATCGCCAAGAATAACGAGTCGTTCCGTTTTAGGTATTCTACAGAGGGTTTCTTCCAACTGTTGATAGAAGCTTTCCTTGGTTTCGTGACTGGCATCCAGAGTGGGAGCGTAGGCACTTATTAAATTTACCGCGTTGCCATCTGATAGCTCATAGCGTAGCACCATTAGACGCTCGGATAGGCCTTGTGGTACTTGTGTTAAGTTGGATATAAGTTGATTCCGAACGGCAAATCCTACTCCATGTTGTCTTCTTGAATTGGTGGGAAGACCTTTCCAATAGAAGGTGTAGTACTTTTCTGTGAGAGAGCCTTCAAAAATCGAGTTTCGCTGAGAGCTGCAACGTCAACATTGAGTCGGTGAAGTTCTCTATCTATTAGAGCAGTTCTACTTTCAGGCCGATCGGTGCGAGTGCTGTCGTTCAAAGTACGAACATTCCAAGCGCCGTAGATAAAAGAATTAGTTTTGTTGGATTTAACTTGCCGGTGATTTTTCGACATTCGATGAGGTGTCCCTGTGGGCACCCTCCCCCGGAGATCCGATCGGGAGGGTATTTTACCTCCGGATGATTTTGTCCCACTTGAACGCTCCATCATTTTTTAAAGCCTTAATCGACTGAAAACGAAGCTGCATTTGAAGTTTTAGCTGGAGCAGGTATGCAACTGACCAGCTCGGTTGCGGAAGGCGAGTGGTGTGGTCCCATGGCACAGAAGGAGACTGCGACGATGGGGTAACCAAACGATTCCAAAAGCAACCTTTGTGTGCGGTGGGTTATTTTTACCGCACTCTTCGTGAGAAGGTGGATGTGCTCACGGCAAAAGGTAAGGGTTATTCCGCCCTTACTCGGTCGTTAGAGCCTCGTTAGTGAAAACAGGGTGCACCAAGTTCAAATTGAACTCGCGAAGGTGAGGTTAACAATTGAGTAGGAGAGGCTATAACTTGCGCTTCACTACCCCATTACACCCATGTACAGTATAATTTTGAGTAACAAAATATACAGAAATAACATATATAATTAACTAGGTCTCTCAATTAATAGACAGTATGTTCAAGTTTACCAGGTATTTCAATTAACAGAGTGATTAATTTCGTATCAGACAAAAACAAGTAATATTAAACTTCATATAAAAGAACCTGTATAAATTAAAAAGGGTTACTACACACACGCAACGAAATTTGGGTCCTACACTAACAAAACTAGACGATCACGCAAATGGCCAATCTTATTTATTTATCCTTCAGGTAAATAAATAGTAATTAATATACTGGTGACATAATTACCAGTACTTTCTTTAATAATTAAACAGGGTACCCCAAAACCACTTCAGAGTTAACAAAAATATGATCTTAATACTCACTGTGTGTTCTGTTACATTAGTAGGTTTGTTCACGTATAAAATCTTTTTGTGCTAACAGATTCAAATAATTATGAACATATTTATATGTAGAAAATTCTAGGAAATTAAGCAATTTAGGTATCTCTACAATAAGTGTGAATAAAACGAATTTACGAAAAACATTGGTTAATAATAAAGATAAAAACCGCTGCCCAAGGAATCACTATTTCCACATCCAGATTTTGTATCCAAGTCTTATGCACACTAAACCCCATTGTAATATTTTATTCCCTTTAATAATAGAGTGAGGGTGGTAGAGGGGGTGGCTAATGTAAAAAAAAATTAGATGTTCTTGGTTCTCGTTTACACAGTAAACCCCAATTTAATTTTTTATTCCCTTAAACAATAGGGTGGGGGCGGAAATGGGGTTGGTAGAGGGAGTAACTAATGCCAAAATAAATTTTGAGGCCCTTGGTTCAAATTGCAATTTAATTTCTTACTCCCTTTAGTACTAGGGTGGGGGTGGCAGGGGGTTTGGTAGAGAGGGCTAACGCCAAAAAGTTTTTTAGCCGTTTCGTTCTTGTATACACACTAAATCACATTTTAATTTTTTTTACTCCCTTTCATAATAGTGTGGGGATGGTATTGGGGGAGATAGTGGCGGGGGGCTGATGCTAAAAAAAATTTTGAGCCCTTAACTTTTCGTACATGCCCTAAATTGCAATTTTATGGACTCTTAATTGTTTGTTTTGCCTATTTACCCTTATTTACCCCCGAACCCTTCAACGGAATTAGATCAAAATATAATCCAGTTCCAGATCTCGTTACAATACATAAATGTACCCAATTTCAAGTCAATATCATAAATGGTTCCAGAGTAAACGTGCGCACAAAAAAGTTATAGACAGACAGACCGACAGACAGACAGACCCACAAACCGACAGACAGGAAATTTTGTTTCACTCAAATTTAAAATCTCGACGTTTCATGACATTTTAAGCCTATTTCAACAAAAAAATATATATATATTTTTTGAGTTACTATACTTCCACTGGACGTGGAAGTAATTAACTAAACTTAATAAATTAGGTGTATATTTATTTATTTATTTATTTATTTATTTATATAATTCATCCAACGGGTGAAACCCAATTACAGGACAAATAACAACAGATTTAAATAAAATATCGATAAATAGAACAATATGGTGTAAGTAAAAGGTACACAAATGACACAAATATAAAATGTAACAACTACAATCAAAATATATACTCTAGTAAAATAAATATATATATATATATACATACATACATATATATACACACATATATATATATATATACACATATATATACACATATATACATACACACATATATACACACATACACATATATACATACATACATATACATATATACACATACACACATACATATATATATATATATATATCACAAGTGTAACACAGAAATATAGACAAGAGCGTGTTTAAATGGGGTTTAAGTAAATGTTCTTTATGTCAGCAATATTACAGTTAAATATATCCAGGCTAGCCTCAATACTATTATAATTTAAACACATTTGATGTAGGGGAGATGATTCTAATATATTAGTGCGTGGAGTAGGAAGCATGAGTACATTATTTGTTCGAGAATTTAATCTCGGAATTCGATACCTAAGAAGTGAGGTGAGGCAGGTGCAGCTAATTTTATTATTGATAATTTTGTGTAAGAACATTATTGAATGCATTACACGTCTCCTTATTAAGCTACTCATACTAAATTTATTTAAAAAAAATTCTTGTTGTGTCCCTCTCATTGGATATGTGCCCTCCAGAATAAAAGTTGTGGACTTAAAAAATCTTCGTTGTACTTTTTCCAAGGACGCTATGTGAATGTTGTAACTAGGACTCCAAACAATGGACGCATATTCCAGTTTGGATCTGACAAATGTAACAAATAACATACGTAGAGTAGATAATTCAGTAAAATCTTTGCTGTTTCTCAAAACAAAACCTAAATTTCTAAATGCACTACTGGTGCTTTCCTCGATATGTTTAGAAAAAGTTAATATAGTATCAAAAACAACGCCAAGATCTTTTATAAACTCAGGTCTATTTAGAGTACAGTCGTTTAATTTATAGTTAAATGAAATTTTATTTACTTTACGTGTGAAAGACATGACATTACATTTAGCAGCATTAAGAGGAAGACGGTTATTAATGCACCAGGTATTAAGAAGATCCAGGTTACGCTGAACCCTCAGGCAGTCATAGTCGGAATTTATAGGAAAGTATATTTTTAGGTCATCAGCATAAAGCAAATAGTGAACATCCAAGTCATCAACAATGTCATTGATAAACAGTACAAAAAGCAATGGTCCAAGTACCGAGCCCTGTGGTACTCCAGATGATTGGCTGTAATGATCAGACCGATAACCACGATACTGAACATATTGAGACCGATAGGACAAATAAGACATAAATAAATTTAGTAGCGAAGTACTGATTCCAAAGCTTTCTAATTTAGTCAATAAAATGCCATGGTCTAATGTGTCGAATGCTTTAGAGAAGTCGGTATAAATTACATCAACCTGACCCTTACGATCTATGACTTCAGAAATAAATTGGGTGATACATACCAGGTTTGCAACAGTTGACCGACCGCCCATAAAGCCATGTTGTTCTTCAATTGTTGAACTTTTAGTATGGAAGGATACGTAATCATGCAATAAGAATTCAAAAATTTTAGAAAAATTGCATAAAATTGCGATGGGACGATGGTTCTCTATTTCATTTTTACTGCCCTTTTTAAACACTGGACAAATTCTGGATAGTTTCCACTTATCAGGGAATGTTTCTGTGCTTAAGATTAAATTAAATATAATACAGAGAGGTTTGTAAAAAACATTAGCGCAATCTCTTATAATAAACGCGGGTATTTCATCAGGTCCTGTAGTCATGTTTGCCTTGAGTTTTTTAATTGAGTTTAGGACTTCGCTCTCAGTGAATATTCGAATACGCATAACATTGTTATTATATACACTGTCACCAGGCAAATAGTCACTAGAATTAATATACGCATTAGAGAAAAAATCAGCAAAGGAGTTAACTATATCTTGGGGGCTTTCAAGAGTGGTATATGAAATCAAGTGCAAAGACACACAAGTCTATGTAGGTCAGAGTTATAGAAGCATTGAGAACAGGGTAAAAGAACATAAAAAATCTATATTAAATAACGATAAATATACGGGAATGTCAAAATCTATTTTAAATAACAATAAAAATACGGGAATGTCAACACACTGGCATTGGAAATAACCATTTGATAGACACAGTTAACTTAAATTTGCTTCATACAGAAGGACAAGGTAAACGTCTAAATATTCTTGAACAATTAGAAATTGAAAAATTCCTTAAAAACAATGGTTTTACCACGAATCACAATTACAAAATTTCTTAAATACTTCAATAATAGATAAAATTCGATTATTTACATTATTACGTTAGGTCTATCCGAAAAATTCCCATAACTAAAGTTTAAGTCATAAAAATATTAAGTCATACATGTTTTTAGGTATATATTTAGAATAACCACTGCTGTTAATTTAATGTACACTTTTTACTCTTGATAAAGGCCTAAAAAGCGGAAACATTTGAAGATAATTTTAAACAAAGTAATTTGTTACAGAGCAGTGTTTACTTAAAAACAATTATTAAGAAAGTTTACCAAATAATTTAGCATCAAGCGCATTTCCGTTCTCATCTATTTCGCAACAATAAAATAAGTTGCAATTTTGAAACAATTTGTAAGAATTTCGAAACATTTAATTATCCGGGAAAGTAACGACCTGTAGTTAACTTTATGTCTTATAAACATGTTTCTGCACTGTTAGTTGATATTTAAATTGTCCATAAAATATCGAATACAGAAGTACGCACGACTTGTAAAGCAAAATAGAACAGCGCAATAAATAACTGGCACAAACCCATCTAGCGTTGTACAACAGAAACATAACCTCAAAATGTATTATTTGGCGTCGAGGCATAGAGGTAACGGCGCCATAAACATTCGTGCGTATTGCAGGCCAATAGTTATCTCGGGGGAGGCGTAGACAGCAGTGGCTACGGTTACGGCCCGGAGTAAGCTTTACCGTCGAATATTCTAACTATCGGCAAACGTCCCTTAAAGGCTCATAACTACCGTGGGAGGAAGCTGAGAGAAATTTCAATAAATTAATCTAGTTAGGGTTGTTTACTTTCTCATTCTCGTCAGTAGCTAGAGTTAGTAAAATATGCAGGGCAATATAAGAATAATGATTTTTATAGAGGTCTATTCCATATTTGTATAATAGAGAACATTATATTTCTAATACAGAGGCTTAACGAGTTTAATGAAAGTTTGTTTTTGAAGCCTAATTAAATGAGAAAAAAGTTATAAATTTCTTGTATATATGTATATATATATATATATATATATAATGTACTGTTCTACAATAATTGAACTTAATAATTTGCAATACTAATCAAACTTTAACTTGTTTATTTCCAATAGATAAACCCAAAAAAAACTTTAAAACCAAAAAAATCAAATTAAATTACCTTTTGATCCGAAAATGTGTCAAATTTATTTAGTGGACAGCTAGCTTATCTTTTCCTTCAGGAGCAGGTTCAAATTCAGTTCCTGTTTTAAAATGAAATTTTATTAAAGTAAAATTTTTAATCTGATATAAGTAATTTATTTTCCTTGACTTTTAGATAATTTAGCAGTTTTATAACAGGTTCGAAAGTCTAATACGCTATTTAAATTTTAATATACTACCTTGTCCTCCTTCGTAGCCACACTCTTCTCTATCCAAATCCAACAATTCTCCTTTCATTAATTCTTCACTTCATCTCGTCCTTATCTCCTCTGCAATTCCTATCCACAATAACACCTCTTCCTTCTTATTTACAGTCTATTTTTACTCTTCTTCGCTGATCTCCACAATTTTTGACTTTTTAATTCAATTTCAAATTATTAATACTTTTTTTTATTATTTTCTTCTTCACTCCCTAATTTTCATTTGTTCTTCTTTTTCTTAAATTAGTTTTTCCCATTTTACAACCTCTCTTTTATCTGTTGTTTTCTTCTATATCACTAAATATCAAAGTACCCAAAATAAACAAAACAAAACACCATATGAATTTTGATCAATTTCATTCCAAACATAACCTAACTTAAACCTCCTTGTATTTCTCCAGGAAAACATTTACCAACTATAAAAATAAAATTTCCTACTTAAAAGAAATGTCATAATGACTTAAATGTCAGAAATTATTTCAACTACAACTTAATAATAACCACTAACATAGATGTCAGTATCAAACTTACTGTTGACATCAAATAAAACCTTAAAAACTATTAAAACAACATTAACATTCTAAAACACATACCTTTCGGATCTTTAGCTAATTTAAATAAATTTTGAAAACTATCTAAAGAAAACAAACAAATTCAAACCCTGATTCAGCAAATAACACAAACATGCAATCTTCGTAATCGTCCAATACGCGAATACATAGCAATATATATATATGTTGTTTTTTAAGTTTTCGCGGGTGTTAAATGAAGTGTTGTTGTACTTCCGGGTGCTTTCCCGCGTTGATGATCGACTCCTCCAGGAGTCACGGTTGTCTAAACGACGTATCGGCAGAATTTCATCTGCCAACTTCAGGTTCTCACTGAAAGCTGCCTACTGCTTCTCGTTGCTCGAACTGAGTTCAGCGGGAAAGCACCCGGAAGTACAACAACACTTCATACATATATATATATATATATATATATATATATATATATATATATATTCCCCTTTGGGATCAAATGTCGTAATATTTTATATAAATTTTTTGGTAAAAGTTTATTTTCAAAAAGTTTCCTTATATATCTTTATTATAGGCTCTTTTTCTATATTTGAGAATATGTAAATTAAGAGACATTTGAAGGCCAGACTTGTACGAGCATATTAATTTTTATAATTATTTTGCATTTTAAAAAATTTAGGGGATACTCTTGTAACCGCGTCAATTCTGCCAGAGATGACTTTCTTACTTTACTAGTATTAAATTTAGTACGCACAAAATTTTAGCCTTGTATCTCACACGTTAGTAGAGGTGACTGCCAGCTCTCCTACTATTTTAGATGTACGAAACTGGTCATTTTCAGAGTTTCGGCTAGGAGTATCTAACTCATATTTGGTGATTGCTGCTGAGGCGAAACTCCAAATATGACAAAATCTGAGTATTTAAACGAACCGAAAGTGGCTCGCATCCGAGTATAAACTCTATTGCCCCGTCTCCTTCACTGATATAAGCCTAGACTTAAGAGATACCTAGTTTTTCGAGAGTTCTTAGAGCCGAAATGGGGCCATATGGACACCCAATTCTTTAAATCATGACCTCTCATGATAGCCTCACCTGTTGAAGAGGATTATGTGCACAGAAATCTAGTACACTTCTTTGGGTGGTCCTCTATCCAACTCCAATTAAAGTGCCAATGAATCAATGTATTAATTGATCTTTTTTGTGGAAGGGGAATCCTTATTCCTCTTCTAAAACACCGGATAAATAATAAATAATAACACCACAGATAATTACGACCCCCTTTATTCTGGAAGGCTCTAGAAGAGCCTTGTATGGGAGGGAGCTACACATTTAGAGACAAGAGACACATACCCAATATCCGTGTATAGTGGAAAAATTCCTCTCACAGTATTTTCCACTGCCACGACCGGGGATCGAACCCGGAACTTTTGGGCGAGAGGCAAGTGCGCTCATCTCTTGACCACCAGTCATAGTATTAGACTCCTACAGAATCAGTGTTTCCGCGTGATTTGGAACCGCTTTCCCAGGCTGCGGGTTATTCTTCACATAATGGTGTTAGTGTTACTTCCCACGATGTTCCGTGCCCTCTTCCGTTAAAACGATTAGGGTTTCTCTAATCGTCTTCCCTTGTATTCATTATAGAATTTATCACATCTGCTACCTTCCTCCGATTCCTCTCCGACTTCAGCATGTGTTTAATTAGGTTATTAGGATTCCAGTGATCTCCTACTCTCTCGAATTTCTATCGGTTGCAGCAAAATATGGTGTGTTCTGTGCCGTCATTCCCCTGTAATGCACACACTTCCGTGTGTTAACATTTCCTATCAAACAGATATATAAACTACAGTGTTCCGTCAGGAATTGAGTGAGGTGAAAGCTGACCTCCTCATGCCCCCTCACCATCTGGTTCTTATGCTTCGAATAAGGCGTGTTGTTCCACTTGGTCTGCCATCTCAGGAAGAATCTCATATACATCTCTTTTCTCTTTGGGCAGTAAATCTATCTGACATGTACCACATAGTTCTGTACAGCACTGGACTGTGCTCTTTCTATTATCTTCCTCGTCCTGAATGTATTAAACTGCACTGTACACTCTTTTGCTGTCTCTCCACCCATTTGTGTTGCTCATGAGTCTTCCCTTTTCTGCGCATATAGCCGATAGGTTGCTACAGGTCTAACCATATTACTAGTTATTTTAGGCCCTTGCTAGATCATATCTGCACTTGTTTTTTTCTTACTGTGAACGGTAAGAGAATTACTTTCCTGATGATAACGACAAATTCTGTTTTCTTCGCTGCCAGTTATACTTGCACCCTCCTCAACCGCCACTCTATTCTCCTGATGGTTTCATTTACGCATGCCTGCACTTCATATAGCCGCTATGGCTGGAGAGAGAGTATTTGACAACCACGACCTTGCTTTGTCAACGAAAATGGCTGTCTACAGAGCAGTTGTCATTCCAACACTGCTATATGGATGTGAAAGCTGGGTCACTTACCGTCGTCATGTGAAAGAATTAGAACGTTTTCAGCAAAGACACCTCAGAAGTATGATGAAAATCCGTTGGTTCCATCACATCTCAAACGTGGAAGTACTCAGGAGAGCAAACAGCCTTCCAATTGAGGTGCTTATTTCAAGAGCACGCCTAAGATGGGCAGGTCATGTTCATCGTATGCATGATAACCGCCTTCCTAAATGTACACTTTATGGTGAATTGCTAAGCGGTAGAAGAAGGCGTGGCGGTCAACGAAAGAGGTTCAAAGACGCTTTCCATGAAAATCTAAAATCCTGCGGTATTGCAGACGAGCAATGGGAACAACTTGCAGCGGACAGAACCGAATGGCGAGGGGTTGTGGCCAGCTATCAAGGAAATGTTGCTGCAAGAAGGCCGAATCCAAGACCTAACCAGGTCTATGTTTGTCCTGACTGCGGTCGACATGTGCTCTCCCGAGTTGGCCTCTATAGCCATAGTCGTGTGCACCGTAGATGAATGGGAATTACAATAGACTACATCTTTTACTTGTTTTTTATTGTACACAATTTATCGACTGTAACATTTTTATACTCGGACTCGAGTAACGGCTAATAATAATAATAATAATAATGGCTGGATCATGCATACGGTTGTCGTTGAATATCAGATTCCACAGTTTCAGGCCCTGTGGTACTTAGCAGATCATCAATCTCCATTGTAATTCGTCTGTTCTTCAAATGATTCGTAATGATTCTGATCCAGTATGGAGCAGTATTTTTGAATATCCTAGTTCAACTCGCGATCGTAGATGACAGCGCTACCTGTTAAAGAGTAGTGCATACAACAAGTCTAAAATCTAGTACATAAGTCTCCTGTCCGACTCCAAGTGAAATGGAAACTAATGCCAAATAATTGATTAATTGCTGATTATTATATTGTTACCGGAACTACGTGTGTGCAATGTTGCATATCGATTGTATATGTGAAAGAGAGACCGAAGACGAAATATTTTTCGGTACGGTTTGGGCTATGGTTGCCTGAAGCACACTTTTTTTGTTTTCGCTCACGGGTTAGATTTCCAGAACAATAATCTCTCAATTCTCTGTTACTGTTTCTGTTTGCAAGGTGGTTAAAATCCGGTTTTGGTTTCAGTAAGTGAAAATTAGTAATTATAGTGCGGTCTTCAGTTATCCTCCCGGATCGGTTGCAGTCGCAGATGTTTGTATTGTAAACTTACATAATGTAGCCACCAATAGCAAAGGGACTTCACAAATATCACAATTTTAAAAATAATTAACAGTAGTTATTGATAATTAGCATAGAGATATAACAATTTGACATAATTTTTAGATGTCGTAGACAAATGGAAAAATGACGTAGAATATCTATGAATCAAAATGGAAACTAGTTACAGCAATTTTTGTGATACTGAACTAATATTACTTTTAAAAAATGCAAACGTGCAAATTTTTCATTTGAACTATGTCTCATATTAGTTGTATTTGTACAAATGAAATTGTACTTTAATAGTGCCAAGCTCGCCCTACTTCCCCCTGCTATCATAAAGTGTTCTCGGTAGTTCATCTGAAGGGCACAATATCTCCAGAAGAAATAAAGGGAATTATTTATACTGCCGCATGTGTTAACTATAAGCTCGTAGTTTTTTGTACAAGATACGTGTGCAATATAAAGAATATTTATTGAAAGGATGTCCAAAAAAACTTCCTAGACAGACTCCATATTACAGATTTATTGTTAGGAGACGTAAGAAGTTTTTTTTCAATTTGAAATATTGCCAAACAGTAAAATAAATGGTTGCTGCCATTTAAAGGAATGCGATTTCATAGAATATACAATCGAATGATAATAATATTATATTTTAACCGTGTTGTTATAATAAAAAACTAGGGACTCGTCTCGGCTTTGCACGATATAACTTCGGGCCCTCAGTAACAGGCTAAAAAAGTTTTGACATTTGAAGTATATTAGAAGTCAACACAGAATTTTTCATGTGATTTTATGAAGAAAAATTATTTTCTGAACTGGGCGTCAAATTATTTTTTCTTTCAAAGAGTATCAGAAGCAGGGAGCATTTTTTCTTATTTTCTACAGACTCCAAGCAACATTTCAGCGACAACCGAGTATTTTCTTACTAATTCCAACATCAGAATCAGTACACGTTCATCAGATAGTAACTTAATTTATGTAGTTATGAATTGAGGTCGAGGCAACGTTATTTGGACCTCGCGAACGTACTGCTTTGGTTTGGAACATTTACCAACGTTGTCTTGATATTAGAATGTGACTTAATTAGGTTTGAGGTATTCTTTAGTAATTTTCTAACGTTCATTAGACGTTGGTAAATGACTAAATAAGACTGGTTCATTTTAAGGTATGGACATGGATAAGTAAGTAAGTAAGTACAACGTTAATTGTTTTTTAATCATTAACAGATGTTGATTCAACGTTGATGATTAACTAAACAAGCCTAGTTGGTTCCTCGGTAATTAATTAACGTTAAAAACTTCACAAATGTTACATCTTGAGTATTTTAGGCATATTGAAAATAGATGCTAGCTGCTAGTTTTCTAATTTGAAACTTATTTTAGAAATGAGCGTTAAATTCTTTTTAAAGTAACCAAGTAAGCATATCTGATATTTGAAAACATAATTTGTAAAATATTGTTTAGTTTTATATGTAAATAATTTCCAAAAACTATTGTAACAAATTGTAGAAGGTCGCTTACAAAAAAAAACGCTAATTCTTATAATATAAGAAAGAAATGCATAAATTGTGCTATATATATCTTCTGTTATGTGTTTCATAGAGACATTTATTGAACACATTAGGCGGCTATAATAATTGTAAAACCTAATATATCGAAAGAGATATGTGATCCTCGTAAGCATTCGAGCTACTGAAGGGTGTAGTACCTCTAGTGCTCAGTACTGAAGCATTTCAGTGGTGCATTGTGGTGCAATTAAACTCAATCAAACTCAGGTAAGAGGCCTTTGCAAATGCAAGAAGTGATCGAGTGCAGTTCACTCATTAACCTCTATCATCTTCGACCGTGGCACAAAAACATCGTAACTGGTACATACTCGTAGATTACATACGCCACCACAAGTCACAGATAATATGTAGCAAGGACATTGAGAATTTAAAAATAAGACTTGTGCATTACCTTAGTAATAAACATATCCCCCACTTAACCAACGCCAATGATAAAAATTTCAAATAGTTGACTTATCTAGCATCATTCTATTCTTATCACACAACCTGTTTCCGTCGTCGTTGCTTGCTCGTAAATTTGTATAAAAATGGAGAAGTGAGTTACGGTCATCGATTTAAGTCCCGAGACCTCGATCAGCGAACATAAGTAACGTTGGTCGAGTTCGACACTTGGATGGGTGACCGGTATCACTGTTATAGTACATTCCATTCCCTATAAGTAAATACAAAACAAAAAAAAATTCAATCTTTCGATCCAAAAGGGCAAACCCCATTAAAAAGTAACCTTCATTTTCATAAAACCACAAATACGTCACCAAAAATCTGAAAAAATTCACGAAACATCAATAATTCCAAAATATCCTAAAACAATCAAAAAAACCGTTATAATATTCTACTCATCGATTTTACAGTAACCACTCACCTAAAAAATACAGCCCCCATATAATAGCATTCGACACCTAATACACTTTTCGTGCCTCCAGTATAAATCTTAAATTCATATTCATACATTTTTTACAACTCATTCAATTCTAACCTCACTCGAATTGCGCCCGAACTATTTTATTTACTTCATTTCAGTCCACATTTCCAAATTGATGTCACAACTTATTCACGTTGCAACGCACTAACATACTGTCATTTCTTTTCAACTCTATATTTACCCCCTTCAAACATCATCACGCGAGACAACTCAAAGCCCATATTACGTGCGTGCGTAAAGTATGACTATACGAGGACGGTTCAATATATTCAATTTCTTTTTCTTGCAATATCTTCTAAACCAAAACAGATTCGAGTTCCATTCAATTATCAAATAATTTCCCTTTATATTGCCCAAACAATCGTATAATTTTCATTTCTAAATTTTTACTTTTGTAAAGATGATGCAATATTGCGCAATCCTCGCCCGCACGGACTGTCGGGATCCAACTTTCTAGAATAAAATGGGCGTAAAAACGTTGGTGCATGTCTCACGGGGTACGACAAACGAAACCATAGCAAACAGTTAAAAGACCGAGTTCAATATGCTTTAGGCAAGTCAGTGTCGGTATCCGAAGTTAGTAAATCTACATCCCGCCAGTGTAACTCATGCTCGTGGTACTTCCTAGGCCGAAACCTAGTAAAAAAGACTTTTTCTAATTAATTTATTCTGCCACCGCGCACACCTAATTTTAAATGAATCTTTGACATTTTTAAAACAAAACTCCATCGAATCAAATCTCCCAAGCCGAAATTTATTCGCTGTCGAAAAGTTACCAACTCGTAATTGTAAAAAGAATAATAATTTAATTTTAATTAAACCTGTGTTCGTTTTAATAATAACTATTATGTTTCGTTCTAAAACGAAGTGTTTTAATCTACAACGACTGCATACAGGGTGCTCCAAAATACCTGGACATTTTAATAATCTTTTTTCAAATTGAACAAAAGTGCTTCAGCTCAAATCCTGCATATAGAAGTATATACTCAGAGAAGTATATACAGGGTGTTAAAAATCATCTGACAATCAAATTAAGTTTGAAATAAATTTAAATTTAGAAATCAAAACAATCAGCAGGGGTTTATACGGGGTGAACGATTTATTCTCTTCCAACCTTTTAAAGTGCAATCCCCAGAAAACTCCTTTCTCCTACAAATTAAGTGCACGTAATGCCTCAAGGGTATCTACTACGCTCATAACTCTTATTGGGGTGCGTGTTCATAGCACCCAATCTAGAGTCAAAATACCAACGACAGAGGCGTCACCATGTTCATCACATTTCTCTGTTCTAGTTGAGTGGTAGAGTAGCTACTATAACTAAACTCCACCAGGGCGAAAATAAAAATAAGGCATTAAAATAAAAAATTGTCGTCATGTCGGCCCAAATGAAAAGTTTTACGGCCAGAAGGACTTTACGTACAAAGCCCCTACCTATAGCAGGTGATAGGTCGTACGCAATATCGAATCAAAACAGGCTACAGATTTTAAATACCTTAAGCCGTTTTTAAATTATAAGCAAAAAAAGAAAATGTCACAGCCTCTCTGCCCTCTACAATATCGAATCAGATTTTACCGTTCTCAAGTTATAAGCAAAAAATTTCATCACCACTACGCTTTTTTTCTGCAAGTCGCCATGTTTTTTTATAAGAAAAAATCATGTCCACTGCTCATGTTTTTTCTGTAACGGGGTGGGGGAGCTGCGCATCGAATTTCGTGGATTGGACAATTCATGAATTTTCCGCCATAGAAAGGATGTTCTCTGACTTGCTGTAAAAGTGTAGTGGAGAGACTGGTCACAACCGTTTATCAATAGAGATAAACTTTTAGTTCTAGATTCCTTGAGCAATTTTGGAAATGGAGGATATATGTTGCTAGAAATCCCAAAAAAGGCAAAGATTATTTATAGACATAACATAAGTGAAGCCAGCGAGAACAGAAGTATTTCTGAAACATGGAGGAGTTTTCACTTTCCCTTACTTTTAGCTTAAATGAAACAAATGCCGAATTTTAAGAAATAACATCAATAACAGAAACAATAATTTGTCTAAAGAGACAGGAAGCAGGGCCGATATCCATTGTCGTTATACAAATAAATCTTTTTATTCCCCTTTAAACAACGGTCATAAATATTTCTTTATGTTCTCGGCTTATCAACTACGGATAATGTGTTTGATTTTGCTTTAGGTAAACAGACGTCTCTAATAAAAGTAAAGTACATTATAGCAATATTATGTCGTTTTGCAACACTGTAAGCATGTATACAGATGAAATACTTGTTTAGGTAGTTGTTTCATCTATTTTGATCTTTGTGTATTCTGACAATAAGACAATGACCATAAATTAAAGATATAAAGATACGACTTGTGAAAACAGAAACCTTTTAACATAGCAATCAATATGGACTAGGGCAAAGATGATAGTATATTTCCGCTTAGATCATAGATACATAGGAATAGACCAAGGATGGCAAGCTATCTCGGATCTCCTATGATGATAGCGAACACGGTTGAAATAAAATTCAATTTCATTTTCTAATGGGGAGGTTCATGATAAGGGCTATCTTCCCATCATAAGCGATGAACGTGTTAATCACCTAACTAATCACCCCCTATTTTGCATTTAATATCGAGTTAGTGAATCCAAAATTAGAGTTACAGAATTTACTATTTTAGTACATAAATTTCGTATCCACACAATGAATGTTAAGTAGTTATTTAGTCGGTAATTATTTCCTATTAAAGTCAACATTTCAACAATTTTTATTGTCTTCTTCAGGACTAATGAAATGATAAGTTATCAGTCATTAAAATCAGATATAATATCATCGTTACCAGTTTAACATAAAAAAAAACATAAATATATATCCGGGAGAAACCGAAAAATAGGAAGAACAGAAGGTTCGTAGTTAGAGATAATGACGAAACTCACTGACATTCAAACTGTTCCAAAGCTCATTTCATTACACGTGACAAGACTGAAACCAGAAACGCAGCCCGATGACTTAGAGAATAAATTTCCAGGAGTTCTACGTGAAGAACATGGATCGAAACGACCAGATTTATACAAATCGATGAAAGTGACAATATGTCAGGAGCACTTCAAAAATGCATGGAGACGTGACGTGTGGCCGAGGGGAGCCTTAGTCTCACGTTTTTTAGTGAAAAGGAGGATTGCGCAACAGTCAGAGGAAAGGGTGAATCCATGAATACGGGAGTGCAGATTGTAAATCAAGTAGTTTCTTTAGAACGTTTGAATACAAATAAATTGCCTAATAGTTCATGTAGTATTTCCCATATTAACATACAGTGTCTTAATAACAAATTAAATGAAATTTAATTGTTTATCCATCAACATAAAATAGATATTATATGTATTTGTGAACATTGGTATGGAAATCGTGAAATTGAATGTATTGTTTTGCCTGGATACAAGCTTGTTTCTTATTTTCCTAGAATGTTTCACTTACATGGTGGTTCTGCAATCTATGTCAAAAATGAATTACTTGCAAAAGAAATTTTGGCGATTAAAGACCTATCTCTTGAATATCTGGGATAAATTATACAATTAACAATATCAGTATAGCGGTGATAAATATCTACAGGCCTGGCAGTGGTGATATTGAAATCTTTGTAAATGGTGTAACGTCGGCTCTGAGATATATTTTTAGTAAATTTAAGTTCGTAATTTTATCAGGTGATTCATATACTAAGATATTAAAAGACTTACTAAAATCATTCCAACTTCATGTAACTACTACTGAACCAACACGTATATTTACCAACGTGAATGGTTTCACAAGTATCAGTACCATAGACTATCTTATTACCAACATTTCCGCTGAATACTATACATCTACTATATTAAATCCTAATTTAAGTGATCATTTTGCACATATTTGTTCTCTGAATTTGGGAGAATGTTCTAAAAATTATAATTTGGATGTTGCTACACCATTTCAAATACATGACACAAGACAATCAAACATAAATCAATTAACGTTCCTTTTGAATAAAATAGATTGGACTGATTTCTATCTAGAAACTGACGTAGATAATGCTTATGCTGAGTTTCTAACAAATGTGAAGTGGTGCTTAGACAGTAGTTATCCATTTATTACTGTAAATAAGAAACAACAAAAAAAATTTAATTGGTATTCAAATGAATTGAAAGAAATTCGTGAACATTTGAATAAACTTCACTTTTATATGTCTGTCTCACATTGCAATAAAATTAAAGAACAATATGATATCCTAAAAAAGCAATACAAATCACAAATTAAAATAGCAAAACGTTCCTTTTACAAGGGAAAAATTGAGTCAGCCTCCAATAAGGTAAAAGAATCCTGGAAAATCATAAATGAAAAACTAGGAAAAGCAAAGACAGATAACTGCATTTCAATAGATAATGGTGGCTGCATAATTACTGATAATAAGGAACTGTCTGAATTATTTGCAAAGCACTTTTCTGATATATGCAACATTAAAATAAGTGAACATTTTGGCCAAAACCTTTCCTTACCTTGTACACTAACATCTAGTTCCTTGGGATCAATATTTGTTGATTATGTCGGTGAATGTGATGTTGTTAACATTATCAACAAAATGAAAAATAAAAACTGTAGTGGAATTGATGATATTTCTCCCAAATTGATAAAAACCATTAGTAGCTACATAATTACGCCTCTGACTAGTTTTATAAATTTGTCATTACAAAGCGGTAAATTTCCTGACTTAATGAAAATCGCTCTAGTATCTCCGTTATATAAAAAGGGTGATACATTAGATATTGACAATTATCGGCAAATATCCTTGCTGGCTGAGTTCTCTAAAGTTTTGGAAAGGGCAGTATATAATATAATTATTGATTTTGTGGAGACAAATAATTTAATTACAGTTTCTCAACATGGTTTCAGAGCCCATAAATCAGTTGAAACAGCTAGCTATCGCCTGCTAGATTATATATATTCTAAACTGGATAAAGGAGATTATGTGGTAACTATATTGTTTGACTTGAGTAAAGCATTCGACACTATCAGCATGCCATACATTCTAAAAAAACTTAATAATTTAGGCGTAAGGGGAAAATTATTGGAGTGGATAGAATCGTACCTAAAAAATCGTTATATGTTGGTGAAAGTGAAAGATCAGATGTCTAGTCAATACCCAGTCTCACTAGGAGTTCCGCAAGGATCTGTCTTGGAACCACTTATCTTCTTACTCTACATAAACGACCTTCCTCGACACATTAGTAAAGGGCAGGTTACTATATTTGCGGATGACACAAGTATTACAGTCTCGGGAAAAACAGCTGAAGAACTTCAACAACATATTAAATTAACATATGATAAAATATATGTCTGGTGTCAGAGAAATAGACTTATTCTTAATAATACTAAGACAGTTTTTATTAATTTTCATATTAGGAAGGAACTCAGTGGTGACTTTCAATTAATAAATGGCCTGCAATTTGCCAATTCCACCAAATATCTCGGTACTTGGCTAGACTCTGATCTTTCATTCAATACACAGATTGATAATGTTTGTCTTCTTTTAAGTAAAGCGTTTTATGCGATTATGCAAATGAAGTCATACTTAGATGAAAAAGGTCTTGTAAGTTTGTATTACGCCTTTGCTTATAGTCGCTTGTCTTATAATGTAGTGTCCTGGGGAAAATCTACGGGTTAGGGCAGAGTCTTCATAAGTCAGAAAAAAATAATTAGACTAATATTTAATCTCAAATTTCCTGAAAGCTGTAGGGAGACATTTAAACAAAAAAAAATATTGACATTTCCATCTATACCTTTAAATGTAAAAAGTCGCCTTTCAGACTACAATATGTTAAAAGATCAGCATAATTATGACACTCGCCATGCAAACTCATTATTAGTGCCCAAGCATAAAACATCTAATTTCAAAAGATCGCCAGACTACAGTAGTATCACTTTGTATAATTCGCTCCCATCACATTTGAAACAGATATCGAATTATCATAAATTCAAATCCGAAACCAAAAGTTTCCTTATTAACGAATGTTTTTACTCAATAAACGAGCTTGTGTCTATGCAAGATCAATCATGATAGTGCCATATTTATTTATGTATGAGTAGGTAGTCCAGTCTATTCTCTGGCCACAAATCTCAACAAGATTTACACTAGCCTATTAATTCAAATATGTGTTTACTATTGCGCACTTATACTTTTACAATTTATGTTAATGTTATGTATTCTTGACAATTTATATTTTATATATTTTTTACATAGTTTGTACTTTAATCGTATTTATACTTCTATGTTGTTCTGATTGTACCCTTATTGCTTGACTTGCCTGTTGTACTCTGTATGTTATTCTGGTCAATAAAATACTATACTATACTATACTATCCAATAGCAAACCATAGTCTATGAATTTTTTCTCCAATATGTTATTAGTTTGAGTATTTGAAATATTCCGAGAAGACAATAGAAATTGTTGAAATGAGGTTTGCTTTTTTCTTTTTATCGAATCACCGACAAGTGGGTTGGTGGTTGGGATACCCAACCACCAACGAGAAGTCAGCGAGGCCACTTGTCGGGTTGACTCAAGCGCTCGCTACGCCTCCCACAAGTAGTACGGGATCAGTGACACGTAACCAGTCGCGCAGGCGCGCCCTAGACCACAGCCTATATAAGGAGCCGCACAATGCGGAGAACGTCAGTTCAGTTCGAGCATCGAGGAGCAGCAGTAGGCAGCTTTCAGTGAAAACCTGAAGATGGCAGATGAGATTTTGCCGAAAAGTCGTTTAGACAACCGTGACTCCTGGAGGAGTCGACCATCAACGCGGGAGAGCACCCGGAAGTACAATAACACTTCATATATATATTCCATCTTTTAGTTTTTGTTGTTTAATATTTAATTTCCTGCGCATTACGATTGGAAACAGTTTATCAATGATCGCTGCAGGTCAAACTAAACAGCATCTATTGGAATTACTGACAATACCGACTATTTCCACAGTAATAATTTCAATATTCAACTTTCATTCCATATCCCATTTACTATATAAAACCTAATAAAAATTAGTCGAAACGTCAGTCGTCAATTAATTTAAAATTTCGACATTTCTGTATTTCGAATATGAGTAATGGCTCGATTCCATAATTTACGCTAATTGAATTATCCCTTTGATCCGCGTTATAATAGGGAACAACGAATAAAAGTAATATACATTACATTGGCAGAGAGGCCATTTATGTTATTTCGAAAATGTAATTGGATTTTAGCCAGCGCGTCATGATGTGCAGCTGTTTCAGTTCATAACGTGAATTAAATATCAGTAATACAGTGTGGTTGTTAAGCCTATTTTCTAATAAAATTGCTTACCTTGTGTTATAACAAATATCAAAAATCTATTTTAGATCTTGGGATTTCTGTGTGGGCGCCAATCAGATTGGTTCTAGATTGTGGTGTCATAAATATTTATTAAAATGATCGATTATAAGAACGCCAGGATCAAGAGACACTCACTATCTAGCGGTATACTAATATATTACTTTATATAGAGTAAAAACCAAATTTGTTTTGTCTAAGATATATTCGGCAAGGACAGTTGAGACATGAAAAATTAACTATACTTCACATATAATATGCTATTTTTCCTTCAAATACCTTTAGTGGTATGAGCAGCAGTAAAAGACTTGACTGCAGCTTAGATCAAGTGTAAGAGAAATTACAGTTTAAGTTCACAATGATTGACATAAAAGTAATTGTTTTTTGAAGTTTGAAGAAAATAGTACATTGTTTTATATGGAGTAAAAATGACATTTTTCTTTACCAAGGACGAACTAAGAATAGCCTAGATACAAAAAATATTATTTTGCTCCTCATGTGACATTCCATTTTTTCGTGAGACGTCGAATATGAATAAATAAATATTGTTATTTTTCTTAAAACACTTTTAATGCCGCTCGTAAGCGGCAGTAAAAATCCTCTACTTCCACTCAGATGGAGTGTTAGAGAAATGACAGTTTAAGTTCACAAAACTTGTCATTAAAGTCATGATCTTTTGACATTTGAAGAAAATAGTATATTGTTTTATTAGGTGTAAAAATGATACCTCTGTAATTAGTCTGTAGGTTTGCCGGAAATTACAGACGAGTCACAAAAGTGGTTTTTACTCCGAATAAGACATGTTATTTTTTCTTCAAAGGTCGATTAGCTATAAAAAAATAATTATAAAAAATATAGCTGTGCGTTGCCATTAGTAACGGAAGTAAAAGTCTGCTCGAATGGAAGAAAAAGTACTTTTACTTCCATTGCTAATGGCAACGTACAGCCGTCTGAAATGTCAAAGTTTAATGTCATGAAATGAGTAAGAAATGTTATGATTTTCTTACGTTTGAAGGAAATATTATATTGATTTATATGGAGTAAAAGTTACATTTTTTGTACCGAGGATGTACTTGAAGGGCGAACGAAGAATAGCCTAGGAACAAAAAATCGCTTTACTCCTTATAAGACATGCTATTGTTTCTTCAACTGTCGAATATGAATTAAATAAATACTGTTATTTTTGTTCTTTTAGTGCTGCTCGTGAGCGAGATAAATCATTTGGCCAAGGTGCACAAAACATTTTTTAGGCAACTGTCCCAAATAGTAAAATAATAGTATATTGTTTTATTAAGAGTAAAAGCGATACTTTTGTAACGAGTTTATAGGTAGCTCTAAAAAATAGAAATATAAAATTTTGCCGTGCGTTGCCATTAGCAACGGAAGTAAAAGTCCGCTCGAGCGGAAGAAAAAGTACTTTTACTTCCGTTGCTAATGGCAACGCACATCCGTATGATATGTCAAACTTTAATGTCATGAAATGAGTAGAAATGTCATGATTTTCTGACATTTGAAGGAAACGTAGTTTTTATTATATATTATTACATTTTTAATTTTTTTGAACAGATGTATGCGTATTATGTTATTAAACAATACCAGATAATTAACTAAACGTAATTTTTTAGTAACAACCTACTCTATGACTGAAATTTTACCTTTAGTTAATATTGTACCCTCTAGAAGATATATACTTGAACTCAATGCGAGACAATATTGAACATTTATATAATTTTCATAATACGATACAACGATGTTTGACTTTGTACACTTTCTTAATTTGTCAAAAAAAGGGGACGGTGGCTTACAATTCATAGCGGTATCTGAACCACTTCTTGTGGATAATTTGCAATGAAAAATTACTCCGTAATAAATGAGTTCGATCTGAGTAGATATGCTCAGAGAGAAACCTAAACACACTGAGCTACAGGGATAAATTAATTTTAAGCAACGGTCAACAGTATGAGTATACAACATGCCAGACAAAAGAAAGCAGAATGAAGTGTCGATTTTCGCTATTAAGTATGGAAGTCCACAGGGCGCAATATTGGACCCTATGTTGCATATTTTGTGTGTTATTGAACTTGACTTCATTCAATGTAATACGTTCATTTAAAACAGGTACCCATAATACCATAAATTAAAGTAATTGTTTGAGTCTTGTTTAATATAATCTCATTGCGAATATATCGTTTCAACAAATTCGTTTTTATATTATCCAAACAATGATCATTACTACTGTCAATTATTTTCAATTCATAAACTGCTTAAATAATGTAGTTTTTAGGGGTACTCAAGTAACACTAATTGAAAGCTACTTAAGTTATACAAAACTGCGTTCAAATAAGAGTAGCTCATAGTAAAGAAATACGTTGTTCCACAAGGAACCGTGTTGGGACTAATCATATTCATAATACATACGTATAAGTTGCTCGCTCTAATTTTCAACGGAAAAGTTATTAGTTATTTCGACGATACAGCCATTTTTACACAGCTATCTCTTGTGCAGAATTAAAATCTGCTGAAATAGACTTAAGGAATCTAAAATACTTTTGCGACAAACAGTTTTTGATAGTACTTGTTGTACTTCAGTTGATTTAGTATGAAAATGAGGTGATTTTGACAAAAAAATGTTTCTAGATATAAGCCATAAGTTTAAGATATTTCGTCTAAAATAGAATAAATATAAATATAAAAACGAATTAAATATTAAAAAATAATACAAGTCAATATTACTTAACAGAAAAAGCAAAATACAGAATCAAATACAAATATTGAAGTGAAATTTTACACATTATAAATAAAAAATACAATTTAACACTTCGACATAAATTTTTGAATGGTGTAGCAGTTTATTTGTAACAGAAAAGACTTTACCCCATTTTTAAATTTCCTAAATGTTGGGAGACTTTTTATGTTCTCGGGTAACATATTATATAACTTACAACCATTAAAGAAAATACTTTTTTGATACAAAGTCGTATCGTGTTTTGGTGGCAAGAAGTTATCTTTTTTTCTAGTGAAATAGTCATGTGACGTCCTGGTGTTAAAGAATTTGAGTTTGTTTTTAAGGTGAGAACTTTTAGCGATTGAAAGGCTTCTCTGCATGTTTCATTATAATTTAATTTAGCCATTATACGTATAGCTCTTTTTTGCAGAATAAAAACAATATGTACTTCAGTTGCCAAACCCCAGTGTACTATAGCATATTTCATAGTAGAGTGGAAAGAGGCAAAATATATCTGTCTTAATATGGATAAGCTGCAGTGCTTAGATGCAACCGCAAGGGCAAAGCAAATTTTTGACAATTTTGTACAAACATCTTGTACATGACAAGACCATTTTAGATTACAGTCTATCCTTAGGCTTAACAGTTTCGAATTACTGGAATAAGTAAGGTTCATCGTGTTATCTAACATTAAAGATTTATTAGGTTTAATGTTAGATCGAGTGGTTTTAAATGTTGCCTTTTCATTATTCATGCATAACGTTTTTTTTTGGACCCACAAAGCTACTTTTTTGTATATTAATGCAGCACAGTTTTCCGTATCCGTTAAGTTATTAGCTGTTATTAAGATATTAGTATCATTAGCATATGCAACTGTCAAGCATAATGGATGTTCAAGATAGTTTAACATATCGTTAATATATATGTTGAATAATGTCGGTCCCAAAATGGATCCTTGAGGAACTCCACAGCTGACAAAAGACAAGCTAGATACCACATTCTTGATTTTAACTTGTTGGGAACGATTGTTTAAATATGACTGGAACCAATCAAGAGCGATACCCCTAACACCATATTTTTCCAATTTGGTGAATAATATGGAGTGGTCAACACAGTCGAATGCTTTACTGAAGTCAACAAAAAGCCCCAGTGCAAAATGAGATTGATCGAGTGCACTTACGATACCATCAACAAACTCACTGAGAGCACTGTCAACACTTTTCTGTATCGTAAAGCCATGCAGGCTATTAGATAGCATCTTATTGGCTGAAAGAAAGGGTATTAATTGTATGTTCACTGAAGACTCAAAAATTTTTGATAAACTAAAGAAAGACGAAAGACTGATTCCTCTATAATTAATAACTGAATGAGGATCACCTTTTTTGTATAGTGGTATGACATTGGAAACGTTCAATCTTTCAGGATATGTACCCTGTTCTAAAGAGAGATTAATTATATGCGTTAGTGGAGTGACTATATACACACCAATCTGTTTCAGTAATGAATTCGATATTTCATCAGTTCCAGAAGACTTTGAGTTTTTTAATTTATGAATTAATTCTAAAACATAAGAGGTCTCAAGAATAAAGTATTTTTGTTGAATAACGCTTTAAAACTTGATTCAATAAATTGATAATCAGTAGCCGTAGGCAAATTAGCGATGACATCTTTAGGACCTGATATGAAAAATTTATGATATGTTTCAGCACACTCATCGGGGGGTTAAAATTTTGCAATTATCTTCTAGGTCAATGCACGAGTGACTATTTGATCTACCTAATGTGTTTTTTATGATATTCCACATGGCTTTTGATTTATTTTTAGCATTAATTACTAACTGATCATTTTTTGCTATATGCATGGACAATAAAATTTGACAGTACTGATTATTTGCAATTTTAAATTGTTCTTTAAACTGAGGATATTGTCTACTTAGATCTGCTAAGAGGGAAACGTGTTTTTTTGCTGCTTCAGTTAATTCAAGACTGTTTATATAAGTTTTATTCGAGATTTTAACATTATTTTTTGTTTTGATGATTGGGAAACATATCTCAAAATAGTATAGAACAGTATCTATAAAAAGATTGAAGGCTTCATTGCAATTTTGCAAGTTCAGTATTTCATGTCAGCTAGTACTATTTAAAAATGTTCAGAAGTTTGAAACATTACTATCACTAAAAAAGCGTCCACAGTGAACTTCAACGTCTGCTGCTTTGTTAACTGGCATATGGCTCCCGATTTCGCGTGCCTTTTCTATGCTACAAGAGCCTTCTTTTCCTGTGGTAAGAACTATATGAAACATGTTCTTCTATTGTTTATTAACAATTGAAAAACAGTCATTTTAGCATGCTCTTTTGCAATGACTCATAAATAAATTAACCGATTTTGATGAAATAGGTCTTATTTTGTAGGTTTTTTCAAAGCGCACAACTTTTAAGAAACACTTTATTTTAAAATCAATAGATATTTCTAAAACTAAAATCATTTTCTCACACCTTAATTTTCCAAGAAACCCTACATCCCTACACCATCATTCTGAGTATCCTGGATTCGGCTTATACCTGGAAACATTTTTTTTTTTTTATACATTTATTTAACGCCGGCCTATTTCCGCTACTGAGGCCTAACACCGACGCCTGTAGACGAGCTACCCCCAACCAGGAATTTTTGCCGAACCTCTTCCCTTAAGAAGAGTAGGGATCTTTTACTTGCCTAACATTTAATAGACAAGGGACCGACGGCTTTACATCCCCTCCGAAGGATGGTATATCTCCTATACAATCCTCGCCTAAGGTTGTATAGCTTCCGCGCATACACTGATATACAAGCCGCTGGAAGATGTGTGAGGCGAGAACGCGGTTTCCGTTGGAATGGTCACCAATCCAAGTACTAACCGCGCCTGTCGTTGCTTTACATCGCATACCGAAGTATGTACATAGTAAAGACGCACCTACGCTCGCCCCCCCTGGAAACATTTCTTTTTGTTAAAATGCTAATTCGACTGAAGTATTATTGTTAATAAAATAAAAGTTTGCTATACAAATTTAAATTTATGAAAACTTCTCTCGATATAAACACTTTAAAAACAATATACTACAGACAAGTACAATCAAAACTAAGTTGTGGTATTATTGATTGGGGTAGCTACATCTACAATCACATTGAACAGCCGTTGAAACAGTTTCTTAAAATAATTCTTTATAAGGACCACACTTACATCTTTATGGGGAGCCCCAAATTGTAGATCTGCGATAATTACAGTGTTTAATGGTGGTTGTAAGAGAATTATAGTCTTCATAATGAATTAAAGCCCGCCTATCATACCTATGAGACAAGGTACAGGTTATATTCAGTAAAAGCAAAACATAACGGCAAAGTGTTGGACAAAGATGTTATATCTGGCTCCTAGATCGTTTAACTAATTTCCTTAGTATATTAAAAATTCTGTTTAATTCAGGATCTTTAAAAGATAATTGAGGAAGTTTATGGAGTGTGATTGAAGTAATCATATCCTTTACTTCTATTAAAGAATAAATTATGATATGCAGTAAAAACTAATTTACAAATAATCTGTAATTTATTTATTGATTTGTTTTATGATTTACTTAATTTGCTGATGAATATATGGGAAGCTTCTTTTATATGCAATATCCTAATAACAAAATAAACCAAAATATATTAATTTTGTTAGAGAATAATCATGACATGATAACGCAAATCGTGTGGAGATATACAAATACGTTTCAAGGTTATACTTAATAAAATCTTGGAACGTTAAGTATACCACGCAATGCAAATAAGTCATTCCAAACATGAAAGGAATTAAGGAAGGTAATGTTGTAATCCCCAGACTGGCATAGCATTGTATATAATGTGTGTTTCATAACCTCTTCTCAAACACAAATATTCTTAGTTGGCATGTTCTTACATAAACTTATCCAATTCTACGTAAATTCTACTTTAGATGAAGACATCTCGCACATATAAATATCAAGTACATTTGCAGATTAAAGCAATAGCAAACAAAACTATGTACCTAACGTTGCTGTTTACAATATTTATTACTTGGTAAATTTGGATTGAATGTGATACCTGACACCTAATGTGTTTAAAGAACTAAATAGAATAGGCAATTTTTATAGAACTATCTCAATTCAATAAGAGAAACTTTAACTTTAGTAAGGATATTGTTTTAGCTGTGAACAAAAGACATAAATATAAAGTCGAGTTCAACGCAACAAAAATTATACCTCATTAAAATACCGTAGTCTTTGTACTATTTGTACGCAAATTGACTCGGTTACCTTTATAGGTTTTTAATGTGCGTTGTCTTGTTTGATGAGAGCATGTCGCTTGGCCCACGGCGATAATAATTATGTCGTAAAGTTTTTGTTGCGTTTTTTGAGTGCCGATAATAGATGAACTCGACTATACTATTAATAACTTATGTGCTAATGACTCAAAACGAGCAATTACGGTAAAAAGATAAAATATCGTGGAAGTATCGACTTTTTATCGAAGAATAAACGATCGATTTGGATAAAAATCACTATACTGGAGATAGAAAAATAAGTTTTAAAATCGATTGGCGAAAATTACAAAGTCTTTACGTTCTGTGTCCGCTGACCTTGAACATTTAAGAAGAGTATACTGTCGAGCGCAGCTCTGAGCTAATAATCATCATAATGTAGGCAGGGGCTGGATGTATTGTGATTTATTAACTAAATTTTATGAATTCCACTTCCAGGTGATACTTTACAAAAATTTTGTGTGGTTGTAGGAAAGAGTTGTATGGGAACTTGTGGATGTGCAAATGTAGGACTGTATTAATGTGAATAGTAAAATTAACGTAATTTTTGGGCACCGGAATAACATTACAAAAACAAAATTGTAACTGTAAGTCAACATTTTACTATTAGAAAGCTCTATAATATAGTAAAATATAAATAACCTTAACCTACTCTTACATGGCCTATGTCCATTTAACAGTTTTATATAAAAACTAGTATTTTGTTTATATTTAGCACGATTTGCGTAACATTTTGATTCAGTTTTTGTAAGTGAAACTGTGTTCAACTAACATAATTTTACTTGTATAACTGCTAAATCATTTCACACTGTTTTATGTACATATTTTTATATCTTAGGAACTCAGTCATATTTTTTACACTATTATGTATCTCTGTTCTAGTTCTATTACATCATCTAAAGAAACACTTGTCTAAAAACATTTATTTACATCAGATACCTATATTTCAATTTTTATATTTTTGTTTACTATGTAAGTACATATGGTTATTTTCCTTACCTTTCTCATTACTATATATAGTATATCCTATAAGATGTAATATATTTACTGAATTTTCACAATACATTTTACTATTTATTACGGCAGTTCATATTTTTGGTTATGTATAAAATAGAAATTACAAATTGTTGCAATCTAAGTCAGCTGTGGTATATGGTATTATAGATCCCTTTTATCGATTCTGTAATTTGTTTGAGTACGGGAATCTACATAAGACAGGTTGTTAACTCAACAATTGACAGATGGCCATAGCTGTCCCATTTCTACGTTCTATAGCTTGCTATATAATTGGGGAAATAGATTTTTCAAGTTTATTTGGTGGCCTTATTTTGCAGCAACTGGGACAAATATAGTTTACCTTATTAGTAAAATTCACCAGGAAATCATTTGTTTGCAGCTTTTGCATTGATTCGAACATATATAAACTTAACTGTGGACTTCAGTAATTAATATTACAATTTTATATCCGCGCTAACAAGTGCTTAACATCCAGGTAAATTTTATTTATTATCAATTTAAAATTTCAGTAATTTGCAATTTTTGTCATTGATGTAATTTCAATGATTTTTAAAATAAATTTAAATTATAATTCAATTCTCTTTAATTTAATAAGTAATTAAAATACTATATATATAAAATATTTTTTTCTTTCCTTTTCATTTTTTGGCAATTTGTAATTTACGAAGTCAGCTTAGATATTTATATATATACTTATATATTGTCTGAAAGTTATTTGTGGCATTCTTCGAATATTCTTTCCTATTATTTGGGTTTTCTACCACATGTATTATTATCCTCTTCAAAACAAATCACCGAATCTACAAAATAATAGAATTATTGGAAAAAAAGCCTCTGCGCCCGTGACGTTTACGCCAAAGGAAAAGTCAGAGGTTATGTTTTGCAAATAATATAAATCGGAATAAACACAGAAATAATGTATTTAGCTGACGTTTCGGAAAGTAATCTCTTTCCGTTTTCAAAGCTTTTTTTTTGAAGAACTCTTATTTTGCTGTGTATGTCAAATACACAGCTTTAAGATTCTGTTTATGTTATTTCCATAGATACTTACTACTTACATAGAACATAGAGCTGATGATATTTTCTTTTATATAATGTTGAGTTTGTTAAGTTCTTCTTTTAACATTGGTAGCCAGGTTGTACAAATATCTACAGAACAATTCGATACGCACTTATCTTCATTTAATAAGATTATTGCTGATTCCTTAATTTTTGGTATCTGTTTCTTTTGTTAAAATTTTTGCCGAGTCCCAGTTTATTCTATGTCCGTTTTCCCAAGCATGTTCACAAATCTTTGATTTCTGAATTTCATTCTTTCTAATGTAATTCTTGTGCTCATCCAACCTCACACTGAAAGGTCTGGATGACTCACCCACATAACATTTATCACATTCACACGGGATATTGTAAATACAGTTTTTTGAATTCTGCTCCCTGTTTATCGGTTTTGTTTTTGTTAAAATAGATCTTAAAGTGTTCCCCGTTTGTTTACTTATATATTTATACATTTCTGCATAGCTTCTACATTTCTGCATAGCTTTTGCACAGCTTATGCATAGCTTATCTTTCTGCATATAGATATAATTTTCTTCATATTGGAAATTTTGACTCCTTTTTTTTATTTTATGCTTATACATTAACTTTTCAAAAACAACATAGTTGGTTAATTTTCCTACAATTTTCAAACTCCATTTATTAAGAGATGTAAACTAAATTGCCAAGGAAACCTGTAGACGCCATTCTTGCAAGAGACAATTGTGGGCCTGGATTGCTGTTTAGAACCAGTCACCTCATTTTAAATTTCAATTAGTCTTTGTTAACCGATCTATCTATTCATGTATATATATTATATATATATACAATATATATTATCATTCATTTTAAAGTATCTTTTTATTTCTCTTACCAACAATTTCAGTCTGATCTATAGTAGACTGGTCATTCGAGAAAAAGAGACAATTCTACTTATTTTCACTATAGATGGAGCCCAATTCAACATCAATTTTTCTTTGTGTCCTTTTCTCGAAATAAACAGAAATATGTCATTTATGCCGTACATTTCAAAAAGGGTAAGTTTCTCCACCCTTACGAATACTCTGAATCTACGGCTCTTTGCTTAAACCAGCTAGTCGTCCGCATATGTTGCCTCTATTCTTTCCCAAAAATAAATAATAAGGGAAAGAATTTTTACGTTTATTATTAATATTTGTTGAAGTTGGTATAAAAGTTAATTTTGTATTTATTATTATTAAATTAATTGGAGGATTTTTGTTTCTTTAATTTGTATTCATCAGAGATATTAAATCGAGGTAACACTACCTAATAAGTAACTCCAACTTGGCATCCTTTGGAAAATTAAACATTTTACATCCACCTTTATTAGTATGATCACATTCAGGAACAAAACATAAACCCATAGTTCATACAATGTAAAAAGAATACAAAATTTGATTAAAGAAAGAAGGTTATGAACTGTAAATGAGAGATCAAACAAGAGTATTGAAGTTAGCTGCAATTGCATTGCTTTCCGCCCACATGATTTAAATTTTTTCATTGTTCATTCCATTTGGAGAAAACTGTTGCTGTTTTATATTTGGCAGTATTAAAATAAAATTAAAGGTTCATTAAATCTTACATAAATACATATCTTGTGTATATGAGGTTCGCACTAGAAGGTCTTAAATATTTCTTTCAATCGAGAAATTCAATAAAATGCGTAGGAAAGCATTATATTTTATAGTCTTTATGAACAAGATAAAAAGGCTTAAATTTCAATGTTATTGGGGATTGATATTAGACCTGCAGCTCTGATTTCTTCATATTTAATCACAAATTCATAATCAGCGTTTTAGAAGATCTTTCGTATAATATTCTAATAGCTTTCTATCCATTTTAAAAAAATAGTTATATTTTAGACTGCTATATTCGAACATGACATCGTAAGCCTTCTTGTACAATCTCAGAGTTATGTTTAGTGACCTCGAAAACCCTGTTACTGTTAATTTCGTAACTTCCTGGTCTCAAATTTTCTTTCAAAAATTATTTTTAATGAAACGTGTTTTTAAGGGTTTTCTTAAAAATTACGCCATTCTGTGATTGAACAGTAAAATTTCAGGAACAAATCATAGATGGAAATGAACTTGAAGGGACATTTTAAAGGTTAGATAAAATCTATATAAACTTCAGTTTTCTATGAAATTTAAAGCAGTCGTCCACCATGATGGAGCTGCGCGACTTCTAGGCGTACTCCTCCTAAACAGTTGGAATCACCGATTGCAGCATTGTGAGCGGTAACGAATAGAGTTTTATTGCCAAACACATGCGTACAGATTACACGTCGGGGATTATTACACCAATCATGTATAAGTTATGACAGCTTCAGAAAAAACTGAGAGTATCAGCATCAGGCGGCTTCATCATAATTGGCGATTGCTTTACTTATATAACAAAAAGTATTCTTTTTCATTTGTTTTCTTTCCATTTGTTGTGTTCATATATCTGATCTAACTAAATTTTACACACATGAGTAGTTGCAATGACAATTAGATGGAGTCATGATGCCCCACACTCCTATTCGATTTTTTGGTTATAAAAACCACGATATGGATAACTCTGAAAAGGCCGAAGAGAACACAAGTCAATATTCACTTATTTTGTAACACCCCCCGACATGAAAATGAAAATAATAATTTATGTAAAAAGAATATATTAAAAATTCAATGGGGCTCTGGGGAGGCAGATGTAAATTTTAATTGTTAACAAAGTTGTATTGATTGATTGATTAGTACTTATCAAATCTTGTTTTCTAAATCTATTTTGTTATACACTTTAATTTGTACGTTACGCTAAGTAGTAACTTTTTTTATGGCATTTGGCCATTACCGTACAGTCAAACAAAATTAAACTGCTGAAACCCTTAATAAATATTGCGCTGAAAATCATCCCTTACATAATAACTTATAACGACAGAGAAAATAAAAATATATGAAGATCACAAAAAATGAAAAGAAAACAGGGACACATGCTTCTCGTCCTTGGATCTATCAGGACATTCATACAAAATTTACAATAAAATTTTTGTTTCATCCAGTAAGCAGATGACGTAGTCAAAAACTGGTTCATTAAATTGACTGAGGAGGGAAAGTATATTAAATTGATTGATTGGTTGATATTTGTGCTTAAAAAGGTTCGTATATAGTCTGTCACAAGACGTTTTGTATTTAAAGCACTGGAAGAAAATGTGGTTCAGGTCACTTTTACCTCCACAGATATCACAATTATCTGAAGGTAGAGCGTTTATTTTAAACAGATGAGCTGGAAAACCAGCATGCCCAAATTTGAGTATTGTGGTTGTTACATATTCTCTAGGGTAGATCTCCGACGATATCCGCGACCACCTATCTCGCAATTTGAACTTTAAAATGTTAAGAATCAAATAGACATATATTTGTTTCTGAGGGAACACCTGAGTTGATACTTTCCTTGGCTAAAAGGTCAAAAATTTCATTATTTTTTAAGCCAATATGTGCTTTCACCCATCCTATTTCTATTATGTAATAGTTTATTTATTTTCGATATATACGGATTGATTTTGATATTAAACGAGTCACTATTTCGTAATGAAGTTAGAACAGATAAACAATCAGTTAATATTATGGAGGTATCTGCATTATAGGAGTAAATAAATTCAAGCGATTCGTATATAGCTATTACTTCTGCTGTAAAAATGTGCGGTGGAAAGAATGTAGCATTCACAGCCGGTGCCTGGTAGCATCTGAGAATACTAACAAAGGATTGTCCCACTTTTCCAGAATTGAATTTTAGATGTTCGTATTGAAATTGGGATGATCGCTGTATTGGAGCGTTGTTATTGACACGTTCGAAAAAAGATCTAAACATTCAAAATTCGAGATGTAACTGTACGAGCTGTCCAATATTGGCAAGATGTTACTGGAATCTCAAAAAGCTATTCATAGAAGCGGAGAATTTTCATTACTCCAAAATTTATTTACTAAGTCATATGTATTAAGAGTTGATACATTATGTAGAAGAGGTTGATTATTAATATGAATTTTGTAAATAAATTTTTCACTAAGGTACTGACGTCTAAACCAAAGAGGAGGTATCAAATTTTTATCATATAAAGCATCAACTGGAGTTGATCTCATGGCTCCCAAACATATGCGCAGTGCCGAGTTTTGAATTAGATCTAAACGTTGCAAAAGTGTATTACATGCAGAACCATAAAGAGTACATCCATGGTCCAAAATGGATCTTATGTAGACTTTATAGGAAAGAAGAGTGGTTTGAACATCCGCGCCCCACCAGGTTTTAGTACACATTTTTAAGAAGCTTATACTTTTATTGCTGCGATTAATTATATTTCCAATATAAATGTTCCATTTAAGTTGTTTGTCGCGTATGACGTCTAAATATTTGACATGAGATTGGACAGGAAACAAATAATAAGGTTAATGTTGTCAATATTAGGACAGTTGTGCCGAGAAAAAAACAACCAACCATTGAAGATTTATTTTCTGAGAGATCGAAACCATTATGAAAAAACCATTTTCACAATGTAGTTATAGATGAAGTCAGGAGTTCTATAACCATGTTGTACTTTTTATGCTCAGTATATACACAAAAAGCATCGGTATATTGCACTAAACTAGATTGGAGGTCATTAATTTTGTGTACGTACGCAGTATATAAATTAAAAAGAATTTGACTCAATACGGAGCCCTGTGGAAGACCTGTGCTGTTAAAACGTGGCCAATTAACTGACTGTTAATATCTCTTACAAAAATCGATCTATTGGTGAAAAGATTCAGTATGAGGTTTGCTAAATTTATCGGAAATTTAAAATCATACATCAGTTTCCCTTCTAAAATATAGAGGTCAACTGAGTCATAAGCATCTTGCATATCCAGAAGCAAAGCTGCCAAATAATTATTCCGAGTGAAATTATTTTGTGTTTCAACCACTAATGATGATAAAGCGTCAATCAATACTGATTATTTGGAAGTACCTGTTTTTCGTAACCACCACTCCAGTCTGCCCTTTATCATACGTTCCAAAGTCTTGAGAGTACACGAAAGAAGAGAGATAGGTTGATAAGAGTCTGCATGATCAGGATCCTTGCCTGGTTTTAAAATGGGAACGACAATGACTTTTTTAAACAAATCAATGCTTTTATTTGTACTTAAAATTTCGTTAAATGTATCAAATAAAAATTGTTTGGAAATATCAGGCAAGTGCACAAATATGGGGTACTTTATATCATCATGGCCAGGGAAAGTATTAAGATTGTTTTTAAGAGCATAATCTAACTCGAAAAAATTAAGTGGTTATGCCAAAAAGTTTTGCAATAATTGTAATGGAATTCTCATCCAAACTACATTGGTTATTTTAAACTTCTCAAATACAAATGACTATTCCATTCGTAATATTTAAAACAATGTTAACAATGCTCAATCGCCATAGAAACGATGTATAGTAGTGGGTATTAGAAATACCATCGTGTATTACACTGTGATCGAAGTAAGTATTTTACTTAAAAATTAATTAAAAGTATATTTTCGTAATCTTGGTGTTTAATGGAGCATTTTTTCTGAATATCTTCATCAATTTCACATTCTGATTTGTCACCAAATCTTTTTGAACTAGTTTCCATAACAGAACACAATTTATTTCCCTATTATTCGTCAAAGAGAATGCAAATAATTCTTATTAAATTTGATTTTTCAATTTGACAAAAGTTTGCTTACTCGTTTCAATGAAAACTACGTGGCTTATTACTTGATTCACCGAAAACTAATTTGAAAAAATGGTTTATCTCTTGGAATAGTGCTCCGAATATTCGTAGTCAAAGTTTTCAGATCATTTTTGTGGTTTTTCATGTTTCCTTGCGCTTGCAAATGGGACTCGTGCTTACGCGCTCGTCCTATTAACATTCATGATACCTCCATGAAAATAATCTGTAATCTTTGACTACTCGTGGTATTATTTATGATAAGTTTTATTGGGAAACCGTACTTGTGAAATTAAAGCTGAAATATTCGCAAGAATAAATAAATAAAAGATTTCCAGCTGCCGCTATAGATAATTCAATTTTCTATTTATCTTATATGAAAAGCATGTACGAGGCAATATTGAGTACCCACATTCTATAGTGTGTAGTATAAATTAGTTTTATTTGTTCGTTGTTGAAATCCGCCCTAAATATCTATTACGGTATTATATCTATAGTCGTTGCACGTAATCTATATTATCTTTCAACGGGCCGATAATAAATGACCTCAATCGAGATGAAATATGGCCTATCGAGGGCTTTACTAGTAAAAGCACGATACAGATTTTCCTAATATTATAACTCTCTAAAGAGACTGACACCGTGGAGTGTGCTGTGGATATTCCCTCTACACGTTTTTCATTATGAAACATTTATGTACACTGTTTGTGTCTAACGAGTAACATTATTGTGTACATTTTATTACAGCATAATTTCACCTGTAGAAGAAACCACGAGCTTTATGAAAACACATTTTTAGCATTTCAAGTTTCAAGTTTATTAAACCAAAAAGAATACAAAATTCTTACACAGGTTCATTCTATACTAAAGTCTACAATAATTTATGTATAAGTATAATGTAACAGAAGAACAATTAATGTCAAATACTTTTTATATACAGGGTGTTGCATCATGAGAGGGACATAGCTTAATAGGAGGTAGAGAACATCAGTGGTAACCGGAACCTCCCATAGAAATGTCTCATTGGGCCTTCATTACGAAGTTACAGGGTGTTAAATAATTTTTGGCCAAACCTGTTTTTTGTCATAACTTTGACAGGGAATGAAATAACGGATTCATATTTGGTACGGCAAATGTACTAACGAGCCCCAAGAGGTACATGTATAAAAAAATATATATCCAGGTCCGGACTCACTATAATTTATGTTTCTTCTTTGCATCAATAAAACATCACCCTGTATATATTTTTTTGAAATTTCGATACGATATTCGAAAAGAGCAAGAAAAAACAAACAAAATGGCCTATTTCATTTTTTTGTTACACCTTGGTGGTTATTTAAATACGTTGTTAAATGTGCAAGAAAATGGATTACAGAACCCTATTAAATGAGAGGCACGTGAAATAAATAGTTTTATAACTAAAATTTGCAAAAATTCTATTGAGCCTAGGTGATCTGGGTGAATCCTAATTCCGGCACGTTTTAAAGGTCCATTTTGGTAAAAAAACTGTGGTCCTAATAAGTAATCGGGTATGAAATAACAAAATTTTTAATCAATCACAGTAGGCTTGTTCAAAGAATAAAAGTGACAGATAATTTAAACCATTTAGGCCTAAGCAACCAGTTACTTTGAACAAGAAAATCATCAACATTTTATACTTAATAAAAATTGGAAAAGAGAACAAACTAAAATCTAAATAAATAAAATATTTTCCATTCAATTAACAATAAATAACAAAACAATAACTAAATGTGTTTAAAAATAAAACGTAATTGACACTAAAGTAAATTTTCAAAATGTCCTCCCCCACATTCTGTGCATTTTCTTGCGCGTTTAGAAAGGTCACCAATTGCTCGACGTATCATTTCTGGATTATTCCGTATTTCGTCGCAGGTTGTAACGATGCGCTGGATTAAATGTTGTCTACTTTCAATTTCAATGCTATAAACCTCGTTTTTTAAGTGGCCCCATAAAAAGTAATCACAAAGGTTACAATCAGGAGATCTTGGTGGCCATTCATGTGGACCCCCGCGTCCAATCCATATATTAGGATACACATTGTTTAAGTGTTCTCTTACTTGAAGGTTAAAATGTGGTGGGGCCCCATCATGCTGAAACAACATGCCTCTTATACCGATATTTTCTAACATATTCGGTAAAATGTTTTGAAGAAAATCAAAGTAAATTTCACCATTCAGTCTTTCTTCAAAAAAATGTGGCCCTATCAAATGTCTATTCACAAGTCCGACAAAAACATTTACAGAAAACCTGTGTTGCGAACGGCGTTGGCGTACCGCATGTGGGTTTTCCTGTGCCCATTTATGATTATTTCGTGAATTGTTTACTCCATCCTTTGTAAATTGTGCCTCATCCGTAAATAAGGTTCTGTAAATGATTGGGCGATGGTTAGACAACCAATGACAAAATGCCAGGCGGGGGATATCGTCGCCTTGTTGAAGACGCTGTACCTGCTGAATATGATATGGATGGTAACGTTCTCTTTTTAGGGTTCTCCATACTCGCCAATGAGGAATACCAGTTGCCAAACTGATTCGTCTAGTGCTCATATTTGGGTTTTCTTGAACTACGTTTATAATATTGTTTTGTTCCTGCACACCTTGTTGTACAACATGCTCCAAAACTGCAGAAGTAGGAAACTTTCCGTGTTGTCTTGCATACTGGAACACCGTACTAAAGGTTTTATGATTAGGGCATCGACGACCAGGAAAACGCAGCCGATATTCTCTTTCCGCCGACCTACCATTTCCATTACAGAAACCATAGATGAATATTATGTCAGCATAATTCCACGTTTGTAAATTTTACTGGCATAGTTAAAATATTTTCACAAGTTTTCACTAACTAAATGCGGATTATTGACACATTAAATTACTAACAAACAATTATTCAACTGTTTAGGAGATTTCTTTTTATTATCTGTCACTTTGAACAAGCCTACTGTGATTGATTAAAAATTTTGTTATTTCATACCCGATTACTTATTAGGACCACAGTTTTTTACCAAAATGGACCTTTAAAACGTGCCGGAATTAGGATTCACCCAGATCACCTAGGCTCAATAGAATTTTTGCAAATTTTAGTTATAAAACTATTTATTTCACGTGCCTCTCATTTAATAGGGTTCTGCAATCCATTTTCTTGCACATTTAACAACATATTTAAATAACCACGAAGGTGTAACAAAAAAATGAAATAGGCCATTTTGTTTGTTTTTTCTTGCTCTTTTCGAATATCGTATCGAAATTTCAAAAAAATATATACAGGGTGATGTTTTATTGATGCAAAGAAGAAACATAAATTATAGTGAGTCCGGACCTGGATATATTTTTTTTATACATGTACCTCTTGGGGCTCGTTAGTACATTAGCCGTACCAAATATGAATCCGTTATTTCATTCCCTGTCAAAGTTATGACAAAAAACAGGTTTGGCCAAAAATTATTTAACACCCTGTAACTTCGTAATGAAGGCCCAATGAGACATTTCTATGGGAGGTTCCGGTTACCACTGATGTTCTCTACCTCCTATTAGGCTATGTCCCTCTCATGATGCAACACCCTGTATAAATGAACAGCTGATATGAAAACACCTAAGCATAGAATGCTTGTATTGTGAAATTCATGTTAACTTGATTACTGAGTTGATGCATTGTTTAATTGTTGCATTTACTAATTGAAAGGACGAAAAAGTAATTAAATATAAGAATACAAACAATAATTGTATATCATAATAAATGGAATAACGAGGAAACAGTGAGGTTTTAAAACAGTAACACATAGCAGTACATAAACACAAAAGGTTAACTACTTGTATAGGTAAGAAATTAGGAGATGATGTAAATAAACTATCCATGTTGGAAAGTCTGACTTGCAGCTTTATTGTTATATGCTTTTTTATATATATTTCAAAATTAATTAAACAGGTAAGGTTGGATTTACATTATTAATTGAGAATATTCTTTATACAATGTTGATTTTGAGTAATAAACTTACTTAATTCAATTTTGTATTTATCAAATTTTCCTATCTTTTTATGTGAAGTGGTAAAATGATATAAAGTTTTATGCCACAATAAAAGACAGATCTTTGTGTATGGCTTCTACTAACCAATGGTAAAGCAACAAACATATTTTCAGTAAATCTAGTTATGTAACTAGGATGGGTTGGTAGAGTCTTTTCGCCAAGCATTAAACACTGGTAGACAAAAAGATTTTCTATATTAAATACCTCTGCCTCTGTATTGTCTGAAAGTTATTTGTGGCATTCTATGAATATTCTTTCCTATTATTTGGGTTTTCTACCACATGTACTATTATCCTCTTCAAAACAAATCACCGAATCTACAAAATAATAGAATTATTGGAAAAAACCCTCTGCGCCCGTGACGTTTACGCCAAAGGAAAAGTCAGAGGTTATGTTTTGCAAATAATATAAATCGGAATAAACACAAAAATAATGTATTTTGCTGACGTTTCGGAAAGTAATCTCTTTCCGTTTTCAAAGCTATTTTTTGAAGAACTCTTATTTTGCTGTGTATGTCAAATACACAGCTTTAAGATTTAAGCCTTTGTGTATATAGTGTGGAGGAATGTGTTATTTTTTTCTTTAAAATTATCTTTAGGATAGAGTTTTGAGTTGTTTGTAGAATTTTTAGAATATTGTTGTAAAGCCCTTCCCAGATAATAATACAGTACCTAATTATAGACTCAATTAGGGATATATAAATAGTCATTAAATTTTTTCTATTTAATACGTCCCTTAAAATATAGAATTTATGTGTAAGTTGTCTAATTTTTTTTTGTGATATAAGATACATGCTCATTCCATCTTAGGCGATGGTCAAGCATAATTCCTAAGTACTTTATTTTATTAGCTTTTTCGATAATAGGGCACCCACAATTTGTTTGTTGCGAACATACATTATTATGTATATATAATATTCTTTTAGAAGGTTGATCATTAACTAATAATGTAAGCGTAAAAAATTTGCTTTTTTGTATGTTTAAGCTTAATGAACTAAAGTTTAATCACTTGAAAATTGATGCTAAACTTTCTTCTGCATTTCTATGTACTAAGTCTCATGAATCTTCTACAAACACAATAGCAGTGTCATTAGCGTAAGATACTAACTAAATGGCCCTTAAATTGTTTTAAATTTGTAATACTATTAATAGACACAAGGACCAAAATTGGACCCAATACTGTCCCTTGTGGTACGCCCATGGTGACAGTGAGAGGGTTACTATATATCTCATCAATTCTTACGCATTGCTTCATGTTAGCGAGATAATTTTTTATGAGACATAATGCAGGACCACGAATACCAACGTTTTGAAGTCGATTTAGTAAAATTTGGTGTGATACAATATCGAAAGCCTTTGCTAAATCAAGAAATACAGCCATGCACTTTTTCGATTTATCTGAACTTAGTAAATTTCTTTAATTAAGTCCAAAACTGCATGCTCGGTACTTGTATTTTTTTTAAAGCCAAACTGTCGATCAGCCTGCCAGGCAGGTGTAGGAGTTTTTATTTCCAAAGCCTTCGGCAAACTAAAATGTCGCGACGTAGCTTAAAGGGTTCTGCCTTCAGATGCCGTCTATCGTCCAATCCCCTTTGTTTTACAACGTCGTCTTGTTTTTATTGTAAAAAGTGACGTCATAATTTACATGAAAACTTCTATCTCTTGGTCACACGCTTGGAAATGTATACATTACAAATTTCAATACTGGCTTCGTAGTTTCTCACTCTATTTGATGTGACTGAAGTACTTGAAACTTATTGCTCATATTGTAAACAAAATTCTTTCGTAAAAGTATAGCACTTATGTTGCTTTAAAAGAATGTAAATTAAAATGCATTTACGGTAACTTTACTGTGTTCAATATTTAATGGCAAAGTACATGAAAAATGAAATGACTAATTACTTGAATTTAGAAAATAAATAGGAAAAATTTTTATTTGTATATGAGGTATATACAGGGTACTTCACTTGCTATTGTCAAATCGAATAAACAAGTATTTTCTCACTATTTATCCGATTGTTTTACCAAGTTTACGTGAATATTACGTTAAATATAATAGATAACAAAATATATTTATATAGCTCTTCGATATTCTTTACTTTTCAAGTACGTTACTATATTCAAGTTCAATTAATCCCTGATGATGCTCTCTTGATTGTCGAAATGCTCATTATTATGCACTATTTTTGTTCTTGTGCAATCTTATCAATGACTGAACTGGCGTAACTTACATTTACTGATCGACAGATGGCGTGATGCTGTCAGATGAGCTTTAAAAAAGGCTATTTAGAAAATGCATTAGTACCTAAACGCCTGTCAAGATCTTATGATTAAGAGAAGAAGAAGATAACATATATCATATTCTACACTATTTTCAATATCACATCAGATTTGTAACCTTAAATAAATATAATAAAATAAAAAAATCCCACCCTTACCTTAAGATTTAACCAAACTGTAATCTAAATGTATTTAATGTTAAAGCTGTACTTAATGTAATGTGTTAGAGAATATTGAACGGAAAGCCTGTCTCGACAAATAGAAACCAAACGATATCTTACATTCTCTTGTATCTAGTAATTTGTAATGATCCATACTAACTACACTAACGGGGGTATTATATACTTGCTAAATGACTGCCTGCAGCTGATTATATCTTGAAGTAGTTACATAAACAATTTGGTACTAGATAATTGATTTTGACTTCAGTTAGTAAGAACAAAGCTCACATTAATGAAGTATTATTAGTAGATATCTAACAACTTTTAGTATGTAATTAACTTGTACCGGTCTAGTTTTAATTTTTGCTCTAAAATTTATTATACTGTGTTGACCGGGATAGGTTTAGCATTTTATTTGTTATTGCCTTCACAATGAAATTTAGGATAGTCTATACCATTAATTTTGCAGCATAGAATTTTATTACTAAAAATATTTATAATAATTCAGCTTTCGTCTATTAGCATTAAAAATGTTATATATTTTTTTAATTAGCAACCATTCTGTAACAAAAATAGACCAAAGAATTTCGATAACCACAGTGATGTGATATTTATTTATAATTACGATAAACATTCTTTTAGACTTTTTTACTTATTTAATACAAAGATGTGTGTAAGTAAATATTTATAAATATTATTAAATTTGATTGAAAAATAGAAGTAAAAGGTTTGGACATTTCTGTATACATTAATTTTAAACAAAAATATCAAACTGCAGTAAAACATTGGAATAATGATATCCGAAAATAATATATCAAAAACTTCTACAACCTTTACAGCTGAAAACATTTTGTGGCAGGAGTAACAATGACTCACCCTTTCATCCCTTATCGATGACTAAAGAAAGGCTGTTATAGATGGAGAGACCATAGGCGCTCGTGAAAAATATACACTTTACAGATGTCTATTTCTGCTTTGTATATTCAGCCACTGATCACCTACAGAGGGTTGAAATAAAATATCTAAGCTTTAGTTTAAAATAAATTTATTTGATGTTAATAACTGATTATATTTTCGTTAGGCTCTAGTGAAAATATAATCCAGTCAACGAATTTTTCAATATGGGGGTGTAGGTTACATGGAGGGCGGCAGAATTTTTTACTTCAGGGATGGGTTTGGGGTATTTAAGATGTGAACATCCTAAAAGTCCCTGATCCTGTCAACATAACTCATATAGACTGGAGCTTCTTAAATAGTTATACCGATGTCGGCAGTTCTTGCGATGCTTTTTATACAAAATTGTATGACTTGCTTGATACTTTCGTACCTAAAACCAAACCTCATAGACGAATGTACCCACCTTGGTTTAGTGCTATCATTATAGAATGTATCCGTCTTAAATATAAAGCCTGGAGAGACTATAAAAGATATAAAGACCCCATCGCGTTACAAGAATTCCTATTCTTAAGGCAAAGAATTAAAGCCGATATAGAAAACTCTTATAAAGAATATTGCAGTCGCATTGAAAGCACTATAAAAAATAACCCCAAAGAACTATGGCAATTTCTTAACAAAAAAGAAATAATAATGGTATGCCATACAATATGATATATAACAATAGTTTGATAAATGATCCAAAAGACATTGCAGATGCTTTTGCAGACTTTTTTCAGAGTTCTTATACAGATAGCACTCATTTTGAAGTTACCTCTCAAAATATCCTAACCGATAGTTTACATTTAAAGCAATTTACTGAAACTGAAGTACTTAATAGTCTTAAAAAATTTTAACCCAAAGGTACTGTTGGCCCGGATAAAATACCTGCTTTTTTTCTACGAGACTTTGCATGTCTTTTTGCAGTACCACTTACCATAATATTTAATCTCTCCATTAACACATCTACATATCCCTCTTCTTGGAAGTTCTCTAAAGTAATACCTGTATACAAGAAAGGAGGGAAAAACCAAATTGAAAATCATAGACCCATTACTATTACCAATAACTTTTCTAAGTGTCTTGAAATGCTTCTCCATGATTTCCTCTTTTTTCATTTAAAAAACAAAATCACGCCTAAACAACACGGTTTCATGAAGGGAAGATCCACAACTACGAACTTATTCTGTATAGCGCAATTCATAGCTGATACATTTGACACCGGTCTGCAGGTGGACGTTATATACACTGATTTCTCGAAGGCATCCGATAGACTCAATTATGGTATTTTGCTTAACAAATTAGATCTTTTTGGCTTGTCAAAAAATCTGCTATATTTTTTCAAATCTTACCTTGAAGACAGAAAACAGTTTGTACAATGTTGCGGCCAACAATCTACTGAGATATCTGTCACCTCTGGGGTCCCTCAAGGATCTATACGGGGACCATTATTATTTAGTATATACATTAATGATATCATAAATGAGATGGAAGCAAATTGTTTATTATACGCGGATGATATGAAAATATACACTGCTATTAAGTGCTCTGATGACTGTAATAAGCTACAATTAGCATTAAGCAAAATTAATAACTGGTGTACAACAAACAGTCTGCATCTAAATCCTTCCAAATGCAACGTAATGTCCTTCTCTCTGAAACACAATGTCATGAAATATGACTATACCATTGATGAAGTTTCCCTGCATAGACCTAACACTATACGTGACCTTAGCGTAATTTTTGATTCTAACCTATCCTTTACAGACCATATAAATGATATAGTAACAAATTCCTTCAGATCTCTTGGCTTTGTGATACGGAATACACGCGAATTTAATGATATTAATACCATCAAGTTATTATACTGCGCCCTTGTTAGACCCCGTGTCGAATATGCCTCCATCATATGGTGTCCTCACTACAATATTCATGTGCAAAATATAGAAAGAGTTCAGAGACGTTTTTTAAAATATCTTAGCTTCAAGAACGATAATTTATATCCACCAATTGGATTTCCGCATAAAGAATTACAGTCTAGGCACTCTTTCGACGCTCTTGAAAATCGCCGTATTATTACCCAACTAGTTTTCTTACGCAATTTAATAACTAATGACATTGATAGTGAGGAGATTATCAGCCAGTTGAATTTCTCAATTTCCCATGTAATATTACGGTAATCTCCTACTTTCAATCTCCAAACATCCCGTATTAATGTACTGAAATTCTCACCGCTTCATCAAATTTGCAACAATTATAACTCTGTCCAAACCAAGTTTGATTTGTTCAACTGCAATGTGGCCTTGATAAAAAACCTAAAACTATAGTGTGTACCGACGTTTATTATATCCGAACTTCTAATAATTTAGCGGCACTTAGTTTTTAATTCTTAGCACTTTTTGTATTATCTTTTCGAATATTTCTTTTGTTACTGATTATTGAGTATTGTTAGTTAGTATTGTTATAAATATCATAACTCTGTCTGTACTCATTCAGTAATTGGTGTTATACTGTTGAATGGTGTAAGTTAAATAAAATAAAATGAAATAAATAAAAAATAAAACATTGCAGGGGGCTTCTCGGAAGGCCCTAAATTTTTACTTTTTTTATTCCTCGCTTATAATTCAAAAACTATTGTTCCTAGAGAAAAAAATAATTTTACCTTTTTGAAAGCTGACAAAATTTCCTACATTTTTTACTTGAACGAACAGGTTGTATCTTTAACAGATAGCTATGATAGGCGAAGATGTGGACTTGTCAGTCCTGTTGTTGGCGAAAGCCCCTCCCCAACTTGACATATTCCTCGTGAAACCTGGCAGAGGAAAAGTTGTAACGATGAATCCTAAATTTACTTATTAGTTAGTAATTTAAAATAAGTTGAGTATGTATGAACGAAGATAAATTGGGATCGTCGTAACGAACACATCATTTGTAGGTATCCAAGACAATATTGTAACTAAGAAAACATAACGGCCTAGTAACCCTCTACTATATAGGGCGATGCACGAGCTTAGTTTGATGAGAGGAGTCCCGAGACCTGTCCGGGAAACATATTCTCCTAACCTTAACATTGGTACGCAGGTTTATGATTAATACTTGCTGAATGGGATGTTGTTGTAACTCAGTAGGAAGAAACGCCCTCACTGAGTATGACAGTCCACATTTTAAGCTTGTACTATTTGTAGAGTTGAGTACACGATTTGTAGGGTGCGTCAACGTCGGGTCAATAACCCAACAGGTGGTGTAGAGATTTTGTGAGCGACGCTTGCTGGATATTAGGTTGCGATAATTGTAGTTATGACTATTGCCGAGAAATGCCCGGCTAGTCCTTCAAGTATGTGAGATCGACCTCATGCCTGAAGCTATAGTTATCGTCCTTTATCGTATGCTTGCACTGCACGTGAAGTTGAATCCCAGCTGTTGAGTGTGACCACACTGACGATAGAAATATTAGTTGTCAAAGTGACAGATGTCATACTAGTTGTCAAAAGTGACAGATGTCAAGGTAACTGTCAAAGTGAGAGATAGTTATCACAATTCAGTTGTCAGAGTGCCATACATATGTCCCACTGCGTACTAAGTATAACTTGGCTATTTGTATTTGGATTTGTATATATTTTTTACAGCATATAATACCCATAATGAGCTACCTTTGGAAGGTAGAACTGTTACTCAATATCTATTACAAATCCAACTGTGATGTTTTGGAATTTGGAATCGGTTGGGAGGATGGACAATAAGAATTATTGAGCCACAGCACTTAGGCCCCCTTGTACATCCTCCCTGTAGGCAGACCCTCGCCTAGGCCTCGAACCAACCTAAACTTGCGAAATAGGTGGTGATGCTGCCTAGGGGCATCTCCCTTACATCGGCCCAACTGTGATGCTTTTAAAATGAGAATTTTGCACAAGTAACATTAGCGATTGAGATAGAGGAAAAATATATTTGGAAAAGTCGTTCAGAAAAATTAAGTAACTTCAAATATGAAGTTTCATTTGAAAATATTGATTTTTTTTGAAAAATATTGCAACTCAGAAAAATTCGAGGTTTGGGTTAGTTTAAAGCATCCAGATTGCTGCGAATGTCAATTTACTTACAACAATTATTGTAAACACCATAGTTTTACATCAAAATGCCTAAACTAACCCAAACCTTGAATTTTTCTGACTGAAAAATCCCATTTTAAAAACATCACAGTTGGCTTTGAAATAGAGATTGAGTAACAGTTCTACCTTCCAAAGGTAGTTCATTGTGGGTATTATGTGCTGTAAAAATATATACAAATTCAAATACAAATAGCTAAGTTATAGGAGGGGCTTAATACAAAGTGGGACACACTGTATGATAAACAATTACAAATACATTATTGACGAGCGTCATATTCACCGCAATTCGGCATCTCTTAGTAAAGGGTTACCAATGGTTCTTGATAATCTTGCGTAACATTAGGTTTCGTACGTATCGTCCTTGACTTTTATTTGAATCCTGGATTTACTCTACTGTTAGTTACCCGGGCACGTTAGTTGTTGGTTACCGCTGAGCTGTGATGGAAACTTTGAAGGTTTTGCGATAGTTAACAATGAGGAGGATGCATGGATTTTAAAAATGCTTAATTTTATTATTTTTCCATAATATGTACTATATAAGTTGATAATATAATAAAAGAAACTCAGAGAAAAATTTCGTTTCGTAAATATGCCACATTAAAATTTGAACTTTTGTGTAAACAAAACCACGTGACTGAAAACGCTATAATATTGCTTTGACGTCATTTTGACTTCACTAATTTGACCTGAATTTGCTAATTTACGTTGTTATTCTTAATCTTGTTATTAATTATTGATTAATATGACGGATAATCATTTCATAACATCCCTAACGTGTTAATCTATAACCACATCATTCCTTTTAGACGTTTCAACAATAACAACGTGACGCTGCAGGTTACGAATAACACCGTTCGTTAGGGATAGAGCGTTTTAATGGTTTTAAATTCTCAGCCGAAATAAACATTTTTTTTCACCCTCAATTTTAACAAAACAGAAAAAGAAAAAATACGAGGAAGCCTATTTTTCTGTCGTCTGTCTATCTGTGATATAAAAAAAAATCATGCAACTTCCTCATTACCGTTAAGCTGTAGCGGAAACATTATAAAGTATGCACAAAAACATACTCTTCACAAGAGCTGCAGCTAGGGCTAGAGCACATTCTGTTTCTACATGCTTTCACAGGCTGTGATATCACCTCCGCACCATCTGAAGTCGAAAGAGCAGGACATAATTGCATCCTTAGATGGTATGGTGCTCCATCAAAGAAGATATCCTTAGACGACTACTACAGATATATCGTTCATTTATGAAATCAGTTGATTCGATCAAATCAGACATTTTCACTCTCCCGCCAATTGAGGGGGCCACGAAGTACACCATACTGCCCTCACGTGTGTGGAATTTAGGAATTCCTGGCTGGGAGGAGAGAAATGATGCCCAAACTAACAGACAAAAATGCCGCCTCCGACGAAATTTTGCAACTTATATTTTCTCGTTGCCAAAAAGATTGTGACTCCGGAAGTTGCGGATGCAGAAAGGCACTAAATTGTTCGTCAGCATGCCTCAACTATCACAATGGAGTCCCTATAAAAGAGAATGAAGAGGGTGAAGAACCACGCTAATAGCTAATTAGCTATAAGCCAATTATATGTAAATAAAAGTAGCCGTTATATGTAAATAAAAGTAGTTGCAAATGAATGCAATAAAATATAGTTACTGATTTCTACCAATAACCCTATCATATTATAGCAAAAAATCTTGAAATCTATCATTTTTTCATCCGTTAATTATATGTAGAATATATAATTTTTTAGCAAACTCAATCCTCTTCATTTGATTTGATTGTATTTTAATTTACAAACAAGATTTGAGGTGTTAAGAGCAGAATATGACGGAAAAGTGATCGAAAATAGCGTTTTCCTGAAAACGGCGCTTTTCAGAAACAGATAACTCGAGAACGGTTGAAGATAGATACTTTTTGTTAAATGAAAAATGTAGGAAATTTTATCAGCTTTCAAAATGTAAGATTTTTACCTCTAGGACCAATATTTTTCGAGTTATAAGCGAAAAATAAAATAAAGTCAAAATTTAGGGCCTTCCGGAACACCCCCCCCCCCCCGCATCTTGACAACCTAAAATACTCGATCCAGGAGAATTCATTTCTTGAGCAGCCTGAATAACTGAGTAAAATGGATTTTCTACTAAAGCATTTACCAGGTGCAAATCTTGTTGTTGAGTTGATATCCTTCGTCGTCCACTTTCTTAAAATGTTACACATCCAATTTTTGTCAATATTATAACGCAGTGCAATTTGTCTCATTGACCATCCATCTTCTGCTTTAGCAATAACTCCAGATTTAACTAAATCGCTTATATGAGGCATATTAATTTTTTGCAAGTGTGCAAAAAATTAACACTAACTAACTAACTGACAATGTCACAAAAATTAAAGTTAGACGTACACAACTAGATTTTACCAAAATACCGTTATAAGACTTGCCCTATTTTTTTTTGCTCACGACTGTACCATACATGCGAACAACTGTCAGTCAAAAAAAGTTATACGTATCTCGGTCCTAAATTATACAACACGCTACCACTCCACTGTCCTTAAAATCGATAACTTCACAAAACTCCTTTAAATATCAAGTCAGAAAATCATGATATCTCTCTCTCTCGGCAACATGTACGTAATAATATTGAATGTAGTTTGTAAAGTTAAAACATATGTTAAGAAATGTCTCTGATGTATTGATTGTCTTTTTATTGGATTTCGTCTCAATATGTCAAAATTTTTTTTTCTCACATTCAGGCTCATCACCTAAGTGAACAATTTTTTTATTATTAGATCTATTACCATTTGTTGTATTTTTTCTTCATGTACATTGCTGCTCTTTTGAAGTATTAAGCTTATTTACATCATTGTATTATTTATATTTATATGTATTTATATATTGTCTATTTTGTAAATAAATTTATATATTATTATATTAACAAAGCCGACATAGTTGTTGCTGAATTTACAAGAATTCTAACATACAAAATGAAACCTTCCCAGTTATACCTGAAGATTTAATCCTCAATGATTTTAACAATATGAAATACCACAGAATTAATAATTTAATTTAACAACGAAATATATTCAGATTAACCTACAACTTGCTCAACATTATGTAAAGAATTATTTACGGTTTATTTCATTTTATATATAAATAGTACTTTCTGCTTTCCCTTTGAATTCGGCAACGAAATTCCCTAAAGGAAATTATGTTATTTTATTCAAGCTCGACATCTTTCAGTAGGCACATTAATCTAAATCTGAACTTATATTTAAAATACTGAAAGTATCAAAGAAATATAGGTCAGTAAGTCAACAGCATAATAAAATACTTGAAGCAATAGTTTGAATATAACAGTAGAACTATATTCCGACGTCGGGGAGTCTGGAAGTCAGTTTAAGAAAAGTATCGAAAAGCAATCTTCGCTTTGTTGCTATAATAATACAAGAAACTAAGGAGCCAAAAAAGTATAATAACTAGTATCCGGTGGACTACGCCAGAACGTAAGAGTATCTAATTTGACGCTGATTCTTTCTGACGTTTTGCATTAGGGATATGATAGTAATAAGTAAAATATTCTGTGACGGTGAGCTCCGGAGTTACGCAAACGTTATCTCGCCTAGTTTTAATAATTTTGTTTTATTTCTTATTTCACTTTAATTCTAAACTGTTGAAGTTCTTTTTGTTAATGAAAACCTTGTTATATGTGGGATATTGATTTAAATGCAAGGATTATATATTTCCAGTTTCTTCTATCTTTTCTTAACATATTCATTATAGATGTCTGTTTTGGTATGCCAACTTTCTAGTATATGTACTTTACTACTCTCTAATCACAATTCTCTTCGGAGCTATTTATTAGTTGGGGCGGACTTATATAGAATAATTGCCAAAGCGTTAAATATATTTCAAAAATGGTTTCTAGCAATAATCTGGGATAAAACCAAAGTTACCTCACCAAAAAATCCATAAAATGAGTCAAAAAGTGACTATTAAGTAGTTGTTCTGCAAAAAAACTGTTGACATACTTATTTAGGAATAAAGAACAAATATTATTCTAATAAATTTTAAAAAATAAAATCCTCCAAGATAGATTTTCCAACTCCGTTTCATAAGCGCTTAATAAGGGAGGCTCTTTTGGGGCCCTCAAAATGAAAAAGTTTCCTGAAATTTTCAAAAGATTTCTGCAGTAGTTCAATTTTAGAAGAAAAACATTGCAGTTGCGGGGCAGTTAGCCGAGCTTAACTGAATTGAAAATTTATTTCCCATATAACCTTTATTTACAAACAAAGGCAGTGGCGTATTAAAAAAATAGTACATAAGAAAAAAAATTAATTAAATCAAGTGAGTTAAATAGCTACAAGAAGTGATAAAAACAATGATATAATTTCAATCTTCATCACCATCATCAGCATCCTGGAACCTATCATTGTTGAAGTAGCTTTCTCCCTGTCATGCATATAATTCGATACAAAAAATCACATTCGAGTAGCATTTGCAGAGAGATGAACATCTTTTTTGCATGCACATTTAGTAATATTAAATATTTCCATTGGTGCATTTAATGGATTTTCGATCGACTGGTGAACAGCTGAAACATAAGATATAACTTAAAAGATGTATTAATCGAAGAGAATAGTTTTTTATAACTATTGTTCTCAAAATTCCATCCGTAAATTGCAGGAAAATGGAGATTTTGATAGCTCAAATTACACTTACCCCATACAAGTGCTTGGTAATTGACTCGTCTCAAGTACACTAGTAATCTGTTTCTTCGAGAATAACTGCCATCAGAGTGTTTCGATGGATGTGACCATAGTTCTAGGACAGAACAGTTGACATACAAATTTCTCTAGTGCACAAATATTTTATAACTTAAAGCATTCTCATTCTAAAGTCTGGAGGCATTTGCGTGCTGCTAAAACTTCTTGATCTGCATTAAGGAAAGCCGTCCAAAAGGTCTTCTTCCCTTTTTTGTAAAATGTGCCGGTCGTATCTGAACCCGATATTGCATGGAAACCAAATAATGCAACCCCTGTGCTTGATCCAAGCTTTTCTCCAACACCAATATGGAAATAGGCCCTATTGGAGAAGTGTTCACACTGACTTAAGGCTACAATAAAGACATTGGTATCTGAAAATGTGTGAACACTTTTTGTGCTTGGTCAAAAATGAGTAGTGGAGGAAAATTTTGGTATCAGCTTCCTCTTGATCGGTGACCAAATCAGAGTATTCAGCTTCAAAAGATATTAAAATTTCCCCCTTCAGAGAAACTACTACTTTTAGAAGTTTTTCTCCTGCGTAACAATTTTTTTTTTGCCAAATAATCGATCAGTTCAGTTTTAGTCTCAATATGGGATAAAAGTTTTCTCATTTGAATTTTCTTAATTTTCATTGTGGGTGTGATGTAATAGCGCATTTGTCTTGTATTTTGATTTTCCCGAGTCGCCTTTTTAAGAGAATCGTCCTTGTAAGTATCTAACACAAGATGTATCTCACTCTCCTTCATCTATCTGGTAAATAATTTATCGCAGAAATTTGTGACTAAATCAGCAGACGTCGACAACATTTACGTACTGAAGCCTTGGAGTTTTGCCATAGCATCAATAATTACAACATCAACGACTTCTGACGAATGATTTTTAATCTCAACATTTTCAGTAGGGAAGCTTTCTAACAAATTCAGCAATTCACTTTTTTTAACAAAAGTGCAACATACCTTGAGAATTGAACATTGATCGAGGCACTGGAGACATTTTATATTTGCAAATAATATTTTTCAAGTCGATTTCGGGTCGTGTTCGGGTGGCAATGGGAATTCGAGTGAAAAGGTATCGATCTTTTTTAATTTCTAGTGACGTTGTTTTAGCACCTACTTTCAATTTTTTTAAGTTATTTCTGCATAACTGGAGATTATTGTTCGTCATTGTAGCCCAGATACTGCCTTCAGAACCAGTTACAATTATTATACTATTTACAAAATCATCAAAAGCCGTTTGCCCAATTTTCTCCGTTCTATCTACATCATTTTGAACCTTCTCTAGAAACACAATTGCAGCTGACAAGCAGTTTTGATTATTTCCTTCATATGTAAAAGGGTTACACGTTGATTTCAGTGCAAAAGCAACTCCTTAACATTTCGGTAGTGTCTTTCAGTGTGAGATCGCTTCAGATTATGTTTTGGTTTTTTCGGTGCCTTGTGTCATAAAAAAAATTTTTGCGCTTCCTCTGTAATTCTATTTAATTCTGGAGCAGAAAGAAAAAATCTTGGAAGCGTTGGAATTCTGAGTGAAGCTTACAAGTCCTCCTGAAACCTTCAAGTGTCTATTCTGTTGCTCTAGGACTCCATTTGCTCCCAAAGCAGTGAATGGAATGCTAGATTTATTTACAACCCAATTACCTTTTTTTTAAGTCTTGCCATAACAATTCGTTGGATAACTTCAGCTCACTAATTTGATGTAAATATATTAAGTCGTTAAGTGCAGCTAAATAAAGATTCCAATTGGATGATCGTACAGCACTAATAAACAGCAATATGGATTCCACCATTTTCATGTATGAGGTATCATTCGGAATGTTGGTTTGTTTTGTCAATACTAATATAATAGAATATCATAATATAAAAGATGAGGGCATGTAATATTTACGCAAAATAAGTAATATTGCTGTTATTAAGCAACATGCGTCTATATGCAATGCGGGATTTGATAACCTTAGAAAAAACCTGTGGCAAGCCTCATACTAAAAATTGACAACTCTATCTTGATTAGTACTTAATTTACTAACCCTTCTTAACAGTTTAAGGTATGGCAGATACTTTCTTCACGAAAACCGCCAGGGCTCCCATTTTCTTTAACACAAGCCAGGGCACTATGTGGGGAAAAGCACATAGATTTAAACTAACGAATAAATGGGAATATATGTGTACAAAATTAGCAGTCGTACATACTACTACACACTTTCACAAAAAATTAAACGTCCTTATAACTTGCGAATGACTGAAGATATTTAAAAATGATTACAGAAGTTTACCCCTCCCCCCTGAGAGTTCTAATAAACGCTTTCATAAGAAAAATAAATTGCTTAAAACTTATGTAAAAAAGGTATATTTCGGTTACCATTTAAAAAATAAACACAAGTTGAACAACAATACATTTAATGACAATATTGAAAAGGAAGAAACAGATAAATAATTAATATTTCTTCGTAAATTGAAAGAAAATTAAAATTCTATTTAATAAGGAGCAAGAGACAAATGAAATGAAATAATAATACTTATTAATCAAAGTAGAAACAGAACAATCGTATTTGTATAATGGGAAACAACATATTTGTAAATTTGAAAGGTTTCTCCAAGAAAGTAAAAAAAAACATCAACATATAGCTTCACTCCAGGCTGTCTATTTCACCTGCAAAAGAAAACTAAGCATTTTAAGTTTTTCCAGGGGCAACAGATTTTTTTTTTGGAGGGGGGGGGGGTTGGCATCAGAAAAATCTTTGTCACAGAACAGATAGTAAAGTGAAATGTGGCGACATATTATTTATTTCCTATATTTTCAAATTAGCCTGTTTCACAAAGTTATAATTGCGTTAAAAATTTAAGGATTGTTAGCACTTAGTAAATGTATTAAATTGACTGGGAACTGTACATTTACAATCCTAAATTGATTAATTAGGTTTTCGATAGCTCGTCGATGAGCCACACCACAAGCAAAAAATAAATGGTTTAAATCGCCTAGAAAATTGTGATCACACATGCAGCACGCCGACTCTACAATCCCTAATTTATAAGGGTGTGACGGAAAAGTATCATCATTCAGCCTAGTGACATACCTTGGGACATGATAATCAAACAGATAAGGGATTGACGCAGGTAAGGAAGGATGAATGAGTGCATGATTTTCGAAGGTCTAACATATTCTGCCCACATCTTTTGCCAGTTTTCTTTTATGCCTATTTTAAACAAATTGTATTATATTGTTTATTTCCATTTTGTTAATTGATCCCCTCGTTCATTGCCATCGATCCCTGAGTGTCCTTTGGCCCAAATGATTGTGATGGCAACACCTTTCCTAGTTAGCGAATTCAGTTTATTTGTGATATTAAAAATTATATAATTTTTTTATTGTTTGGCATTCATTGAGAGATAAGAGACAATAATGCAGCTTGTTAGTGATATAATTGTGGAATTTCCCATATTACCTTCTACTACGATATTAAGTGCACAGTCTAATGCGTATAATTCTGCGGTGAAGATTGAACTCTGATCGAGAATTCTATACGTAAAAGATTGATTGGTGTTTGTTATGTAAACAGCACAACCAGTTCCCTATTCATTTTTTTATCCATTTGTGTATATTAATGTTTCATTATTATTATAACTCAATATGGACTTCATAATATTTTGATTTCTATAGGATAATCACCATAATTAGGGAAAATGAGAGTGGGTTTAAACAAAATAGTGTCGTATTCATTCGCGAATAGTGAGTATTTAGGTGTAATATTTAAATTGTCATTACATTGATTTGTTTCTAGAAAAATATCTACAAGCGGAGGACTATTTTTTAGCGATCAAAAATCAGTTAGGCATTCAGATGTAAGCGCACAAATTCTTCTAATTAATATATTTGTATTAAATTATTAAAAATATATTTAAAGACATTGCTAAACATATAGTGACACCTTTAACTTATCTGATAAATCAATCATTTAAACAGGGTACATTCCCCATAATACTAAAAACAGCCAAAGTTGTACCCATACATTAAAAAGGAAAAACAAATGAGGTCGACAATTATAGACCTATTTCTCTACTATCAATATTTTCGAAAATTTTTGAGAAAATTATGTCTAACTGGTGCCAGGTAAATGACCAAATGATCAATACTTCTAAAACTAATTTTATATATTTCAAAAACAATACCAATAAAATAAGTGCTAGCCTCCTTGTTAAACATAATGGTACTTCTATTAAACAAGTATTGAACACAAAATTTCTCTGTGTATTTCTTCATGAAAACTGTAGATGGAAAAACCATATTAATTCAATAGCATCAAAACTTAACAGTGCGAGTTTCGCCTTATTAAATATTAGAAATTTTGTCAGCTTTACATCATGTAAAGTATTTTATTTTGCATATGTACAAAGTCAGTTATCCTATGGAATTATGTTTTGCGGCACTGATAGTGAAGTCAGCAGACTATTTATTTTACAAAAAAAATTATTAGACTAATGAATCATGCTGATTATAATGATTATTGTTCTCCACTTTTCCGGAAATCTGGCATTATGACAATATATTCTCTATATATGTATAACACAATATTATTTGTCTATGACAACTTAAACAAATATACCACAAACAGCTCAACAAACGTTTCACATATCTATACCCGCCAAGCACATTTATTAAGTATCCCAAAACATACTTCCACTTTGTATGAGAAGGGTCCGTATTACATGGGCATTAAGCTATATAACCAGTTACCACAAGAATATAGAAATATTAAAGTAAGAACCATTTTAAAAAATAAAATAAAACATTAATTCCTCAGCCAACCGCATTATAGTATAGCTGAATTCCTTCAATAATTTCTTACACATATATTTGTCATCATTTTGTGATTATATTAATGTGATGTGATTTAGATCTACACGTTCTTTATCTGTGCTATCCCTGACTGTCTGTCTAGTCTGTTAACTGCATACCTTACAGGTATATGTATATGCATATATATTATATGGTTTTTAAATGTATAATTTTAAATTTAATTATAGAATATTTTATACATCCTTTGACATACCAAAATTCTGTACAGAATCTGACTGGGAAATAAACTATTTATTTAGTTATTTATTTATTTATTTAAATTCCCTTATTTGAATTAGAAGCATGTTTATTGTCTTCGCAAATTTAGAGGCAGTTCCTGTGTTTCAACTAAGCTTGCAGGGCATGGGGATGACCTCATGGCACCAATGCATATTCTTACTGCTTTGAATTGTATTCGATCCAAGCTTGGATGCAGGTTCATACAATGTACGTCCGTAATCCAAAATAGAACATTAAAGATATTTCGGGATCTACTTCTTATTTATTTTTTGAAACGCATTTTAGCATATTGAGGAGCAACAGATACTAAAAATAAAATAACAAATGTAACAACCGTTGAAAAATTGAAATCAATCCGAAGCAATAAAAGAAAGAAAGAAAAATAATATAATTAACATGAATTCATTCATAGGAAATTAATTTATCTGGAACAATTTCTCTCTTACTTCAACAATTTGTTAGGTCGTCTAGGGGAATTTATTTTTAAATGTTTGCTTTATTTCTGTCCGGAACGAAGTTATAAACTTAGTAACGATGTTTCAACTGGAGCCTAACTTTACAGGAAATTCTGAAATCCCTGATCCGATACTACTATCGCACATTTTATAATACGTTATCACGTCAGTTTCTACAGAAAAATTGTTTACCGTCTACTCAGCATCTTCTAGTTCCCAATAATTATTCAATATTCCGTTCCAAATATTGTAATTTTTTTTCCACAAAAATCTATGACTGCTGTTATAACTTTAGTGGCATAGAACGATATAACTACAGAAGACGGTGCCCATTGAAAGGAAAGCAATTATTTAATATTTCTGTCCTAGTTTAATTGGAACAGCTTAATGAAATAATTTATATCACGTAGTACTTAATTTGGCAATCGTTGTCTCTATAAAATTATAAATTTATTGGTCTTTTATTGAATAAGAATTTAGCTACGTTACTTTTAGTCTCATTGAACTGCCACGCCGCTGCCTGAGACCATTCAAAGAAATAATAAAAAAGTCTAGCAAGTTTTCAATGATATTGTCGATTTTACTGATTGGAAATGTTCGATAATGCTTTAGGTAAATACCTGGATTCAATTTAACGTCGGCAAAATTTGTTATCAAAACTTTCATAGTTACTAGAGCGTTTACCGTGAATTGAACGCTGATGGAAATATAACTTGATAATAACTGGCGGGACGGTAAATGACGACTGATCGAGTTTCCTTATGCTGCCGGTTAAATAAAACTCGAATATTTCTTTCATTATTTTTAAAAACAATTGTTTCCAAGTAGCTGTTAACTTATACAGAAATAATTCTCATTAATTCTCCCATTGGAAAGACCAAACCGCAAAATATGAGAATAATTCACGCAGATAAAGTTGTAGGGACACACCTACTCTACATGCGAAAAATATGTGAAAAATAATTATGCTTAACTCTTATAGCTGAAATGTTAATGTGCTCAAAAATGCATGATAAAAAGTCATTGAATTAATAAATTATACTCCAGATTGATACAAATAAAATTAGAAATCCATTCCAAATATTAACATTTCTTCTCAATAGCATTCAGAAGAAAATATCGAACATGGTATAAATCGTTTAAGTTATTTATGTGGTATCAACACATTGCAAATGTTATATTGACAATAATGTCAATTGGTTTTAAAATTAGATTCGATTATATTTATAATAATAATGTTGTATGCACACCCACGCCCTCTTACGAAAAGAGGTCTAATTCCTAGTAACAGATTAAAGGGAGGCTTGTCTAATTAACTACCAGTAAAATGGTGCCATCTCTGGGCCAATTAGCCGAGTAAGAACGATATGAAATTATGTCAATTTACTTTTTTGATGTATAGCCAGATGAAACCTTCATGATATCATTAGATGGGTCATTGGACATACGAAAAGGCCATTTACGATTTTTTAACGCTATACTACCGATTTTTCATAAATCTAAAAATGTGTAAAATTTGCGAAAATTAAAAAAATGTACTTTCTATTACTCACCACGCAAGATCCCCATAACTAGATAACTTGGAAATCATAGAAATGCCCTGTCTTTTTTTAGCAGTTTTAATTATTTTTTCGTGTATATTCATACCTGTGCCTGAAGAAGAAATGTTACGATAAAAGAAGCAAACGCCGCATTAAAACAATCATTAAGTGTCAATCAACATAATTTTGAAATAAATTGTATTTTGATTTAATAGCGTTTGTTAAACGATTATAAAAAACTAAATCATATTATCAGTAGAAATGTAACAAATGCAATAAAAATTATCGGTATTATTTGGGAAAATTGCTTGAATGCCCTTTTATTTAAAATAAATAAGCGTAAATTTATCAAAAATTACAGATTTATTTTTATTGCATGAGTTGCACTTTATTAGAGAATTTCATCAAATTTTAAAGTTATCTAAGAAATAAAAATGAGTATTTTTATACATTTTTTCAAATAAAAATGATGTTTACTTTTAAATTGCGTGGCAAATGATCAAAAAAAGATATAAAAGACCAGCCTTCCTAAAGGACTTATTTTTGACATAATCAATAATCATGCACTATAATGGAATTATCCGATAATCGCATTAGTGTATGATTGTCACGTAATTTGCTCTGATTGATTTAAATCAACAATTAAAACTTGTCATTTCATTATTGCAATCGAAGCATTAGCATTTTGATGGTAATATGCAATAATTACACTTAACGCGCCAGACTTGTAACTTGTAATTGAGCGCTCGGCGGGGCACATAGCCCGGAGAGTGGCTGTTGGTTGCAGTCTGGTTACGTTCCTTATAGTAAAATAAGGATTTTATAGAGGAGTTTGCGACTAAAAATATTATGTTTAACTGTCATTTCATTGTTGAAATATTTATTTTGACAGATGAATGAAAATCTTAAACAAAAGAATTTTCAGAAAAATTATGAAATTAAATAAAAATTAATATAAAATTCTTCTTATATCAAAAACAATGTCACTATTTTTTGTTTTAAAAGAAAAATAATTTAAAAAAGTTTTTCATTTCTATTCATGAAAAAGTCATTACCAGGTAAACGAAACTATCAAATTGTCTTTTATTTTTCTAATAAAAAAAGTTTTTATATATAATTTTTAGGCTATCACCTGCGCTGATGTGTCTGCTTTCAAATTAAAAAAAGTTCATTAACATATGTCATACGGTTTCTAAGATATAGTGATGTGAGTAATAAAAAGTAGGTTTTTAATTTTCACAAGTTTTACGCATTTTTTTTATTTAAAAAAATTGATACCGTTAAAAAAGTCGTAAATGGCCTTTTTGGTTATCCAGTGACCTATCTAACGATGTTATGAAGCTTTCATCTGGTTATTACTCAGAAAATTTTTTTCCAAGAATGAAACGTCATTTTCTTGACTTTTTACTGCATTAAATGTGCTAATCACCATTACCACATATGAAACGGTGGAAGTCTCCGGAATGACAGATTAGAAGGATCAAGACGTAGTCTTGAATAGTCTGGAGGAAAATGGACGAATCGAGAATAAGCGCCACGGATATATAAGAAGCAGATCCAACGCATGGAGACAGTTATGTATCAGATAAGATAACGAACAGTAGCAAGTTGTGTATTAGAATAGTGAATCTATAGTAGCCCTTTTATATTCATTAGCTGCCACGTTCGCCAGACCTAACACCTTTGGATTATTTCTGTGGAGAATTTTAAAAGAAAACGTTTTCCGCACGAGATCACATAATGTTGACGAATGAAGAGAATTGAACGAGAGTGCAGAGAAATAACGCCACAACAATTAATGAGATCCCGTCAAATTTTGGGAAGGCGCCGGCGTAATGAAAAATGCATAAGGTGTGAATATATGTGAATATTGAGAACACAAAAATTTTATATACTTTGTTAGATATCTGTGTTATTCCATCCGTTTGTTGCCCGAATTGAGATTTTCTTCAATCATTTGTTTATATTATTTATTCACTTTTAAATTAGTGTAGACTGTTGTTGTATATTTGATGTTCCTCATCATGTTATTAAAAACACAAATTTTTCAACTTTTGTTTCATTAGATCATAACAGATATAGGTCCAGTCGAAAATTGAAAAATTTTCCAATTTTACGATTGAGTAACAAACAGCCTATATAAGCAATTTTGCGAATCGAAGACGCTATCCAATAAAAAAACCTAATAGTCGGTCTTGAAATTTCGACCCATTTAGGGGAACTTAGTAGGCCTTGAAAATTTGAAAATGAAATTTAAAAAAAAATGGTCAAATAGAGCTCATCGAGTATGTTCCAAAAAAATGACAATAAATCGGGCAGCGCATTCCAAAATAACAAGACGTTGCCGTATTAAATCGCACACACCGTATATACGACCAATTTTATAAATAGAAAAAAATGGATATTTGATATCTAATTACGTCAATCGCAAAAAGCAGAAAAATAAGGTGGATGAGAGTTTCTTTTGTTTCAGAATATATTTGTTAAGTCTAATCAATTTGTCAATGCAAATGATTACTAATATGGATTTTCAGACATTTTTCACAAAGCAATTCTCTGAAATGACTAACTAGCAGACCCATAAAATCCATGCCCTTAATCAATTATTATTGATCTTGTATAAGCCTTGTAGAACAGGAAAGGTGTTCTAACGTCAGGCTATTGTAGGACAACTACATGAAGAGGAATTATTAACAGTACCAAGCATATGCACAAAAATTATATTCACACAACACAATGAATGTATTATGTATTAAGATCATATATAAAAATTGTTGGATAGGTTTCCAACACCTACCACAATCCCTAGCAACATTCTGCTACGGGTATCAGGCCCTTACTGTGAGACGATAGGGGTTGCAAGATAATGCAAAAGGAAAACACAGTTAGGCTGCTGTGCGTAGCAGATCGTGGACACTACCTAGCCCGGAGTAAAGTAGCGTGCCCACGACAAAAATTTCACTAGATCAGAAATCTCAGAGCGTTAAGCCCAAGTTTAACATAAACTATTAAAATTTTTTAGTTTGTTTAACATAAAGTCGCTGAGGGTTACATTTTTAATGGTCGCAGACGAAATAATGACACTCTATCTCAACATGAAATGGACTATATTACTATATTTACAACTTATGGTTCGCTAATATGAACCCTGACGATGTGTAGTTATATGGTTACATTCTGATCAATATGTAACAAAATAAATAAGGATAAATTCCCCTCGTGTAGCTACACTTGATTTACAATGATGATGATGGCGATTGGTTTATAGCCTCCCTCATCCGCGGAACGTTTTAGCTCAGGCTAGTACGTGGAACGTTTTAACCTAGTCGGTGAACCCTAAAGATACTCCAATTTAATTTGCACAGTCGTAAATTCACGTAAGACGTACTTAATAAGAACAATTGAAATCAGATACAATTCACAAAATAAATAATTTACCTTTGATTCCTCGAGGGTACAATCCGGATAAAACTCTGGTAGAATGCTGCAGCTCAATTAACAGGGTCGAGTCCGTCTCTCTAGCAAACGAGATACTTCCAAGGGAAGTAGTCAACCAGCCTATAAATTTTTGAAACACATGGGTAAGGCTCGGATAAGATGGCGATGATAGGGTTAACTCACCTGTACACCTAAATCACGCACAAATGCAGATAAAACTCCCTTCGAAACATCAAGATTCTCTGACAAACAGAAACAATCAAAGCGGAGGAAATTTTATTGTTGCCGATAATCCCAAAATTGAACAAGAAGACTTAAATAAATAAAGTTTCAGGAATAATCCACAGTATACGCAAGCTAACACCTTTTCACCTTTCCTTTTAACAAGCCGGAAGTCACGCGATTGTTCCTAGCAACTCTAGTGCTGCTTGGAGATATGTGGCCTGCGAAACACAAATGTGCGTTGCAGGTCGCATATACATTAAGTCCGTAACAATTCTGTCGACATTGAGGTTTCCAACGGAAAGTTGACGTTGGGATAATGACCCGCACTTGTATCGATTTGATCAATAAATTTTGGGCTACGTTGGCGTCGGAGACAGACTTGCAGGTTTAGATACACAAGTACAAAAAAAATGAACGTTATTTATTATTCCGCCTGCGTAGTTTCAATTTGTATAGAAATATTTACTGTTACCTATAATGCACTCAGTAATATGGACTACCGTCACAATCACTGTATTGTCGGCCGGTTATTGGTCTCTAAATTCTAAGGAACGAGTCTCTGTAAAATGAAGTCAGATTTGGATCAATTTATCACTCACAAACCGATGGCGTGCAGTTCTAGCGACAGGTCCAACAGAACGAAACGAAACGTAACTGATTTAGATAGTTTTTCGAAAATTAACTATTAACCTATTTAGTTAATTAACATTTAATCAATATTTGCTCATAATTAACAATTACACTTAACCTGATAAGTCGCTTACCTAACCAGCCGTATTTAGTTAGTTACCAACGTCCAACCGACTTTGGTAGGGCACTTAAAAGTTGAGTCTTATTAAATCAATTGCCAGCGTCTAATAAATGTTGGGAAATTACTTAAAAATACAGCTTAGAATTAGTTTACTGTCCAACATAAAATCAACGTTGGAAAGCTATGGGGATTAAGTTGCTATCCGACTACTATTTGCACTAATTTTAAGGTTGAGATTTGTAAAAAGGTAGTCGGTAGTTAGAGAAATGTTGCTTGAGATATATTAGTAGACATCTTTAAGAAATTTAAACGTTGAACCCGTTTAGTATTTCATCCATAAAGGACTTCAACTTAATTTTTTTGTCTGATACTACCCTCAAGTATTTAAGGCATCGCTGAACTGTGAAGTATATTTGCCAAGTCTAATAACTTCAATATCAGGTGTGCTGTACAAACATTAAATTTATTAGCAAATCCAAAGCCATTTCTATTAATTTAAACTGGTTTGACACTGCAACTTTTTAGCTTCTCTCTTTTGAATTTCTCATTAATTAAATGATATTGTATAAATATTTCTAAGTTATTTCTGTTTGTCATCATTTGTTGTCAGTGCTGTTTTATCTTTAATATGTCTGAACCACCAGGAATATTGTCCTATCATTACCTTCGTTCTGTTAATATAATAACAATATTTCAAAATTAAATATAATTTACATATATGACAGCCGTATACAATTATCCATGGTATTCCAGAACACTGCCGTTTAAATATACATTCACGGCAGGTACTAGATCACATAGCAATTAGAAGAGAGTGTTATGAGAGTTTCATTTGTTCTGTTTGCATGTTGCAAGCAATGTATTACATTTGCTTTGAAACCGCAGTACTGTGCCTCTGGGCGCATTAGATAATTATTTTCATAACTTATGTAAATTTACGCCGCTCAACTATTCAACTATTAAATTCATTTATCAAATTTTCTAATTAGTCATACACAATTTATCTCATATTAAGATGGTTAGATGGGCGAAATAATGGAAAACGTGCTACTGGCAATATTCAAATATATGATAGTGTTGGTAGGTAAATAATAACTCGCAATAATCTTCAGGGAAAGTAATTTAAGAGTACAAATTTGCAGAAGACATTTTCGACACAATTTTCCACTCTAAACAATTTCTGTTTGAAAAATTTTTTGTTGAACGAAAAATTGCTTTGGGCTCTTATTGGAATCGTCCCTGATGCTCTAAGGAGAAATTTGTAAAAAGCTTTTTCAATATAATTTTTTGCTGTAAAGAATTTTTGTTTTAAAAATTCTCGTTTCGACGAAAATTTCTTTTTGGGTCCTCTTTGAAACCACTTGTGACACTCTGACGAAAAATGTTTCTGTTAGCAAATGATAAATACCTACCCATCAGAAGTCCATATAGATAAGATTTTACATTTTAACTAGATATTTTAGCTATAAACAAATTTTTAAAGGGACTCAATAAATAGTACAATCAAATTGTACTTTGATCTGGAAAAAGTTGCACACTCGAATGTGTCATGCTTAATGTTAAATTTTTTTTAGATAGATAGATAAATAATTTATTTCAAACTGCCACAGTTAATATAATACAATTTACAAATAGTAAGTATAAGGTGGTTGAAATACGTCTATGACATTAACTTAAATTTAGTTGATAATACAACAATAAATAATTTTAAAAAGTAACATAATACACAGAAAAAGTATACATAAAAACTGTTCCTACCAAAACCTAGAAGTTTATGTATTTCAGCTCCAATAGAGAGAAAAAAATATTTATATACATGTATATATATATATATATATACACACATACACACACATAAATATAATAGAAATTAAATTTCTTGAAAATACGTATAGACATTATCAACATCAGTGGTTCTCATAGGACAAAAATTCATATACATATTGTTCAATTTTAATCAATAGGTTAAATACTTCTCGTTTAAATAATTTAATGTTGTTTAGACTTTTTATTCTTGTTGGTAATTTATTAAAAAACTTTAAGTTAGAATAGCAACAAGGCCCTTTCTCAAACATACTAAGCCTGTGTGTGGGAAAATTATAATTTATGTAATTCCTGGTATTGGTTTGGCGAAAAGTGAAAAAATTTTTCTTTGTATTTGAAGTTAAACATAAGAATCTCGTAAATGTATAAACTAATTACTGTTAAGAATTTGAAAGTCCTAAATTTTCCTCGACACGTTTCCCTGAAAGGAATATTGTGAATTATGCGAAATACTTGTTTTTGTATAATAAAAATTTGGTTTATTTCAGATGCATTCCCCCAAAATAATATTCCGAACTTCAATCTTGACACAAATACCCCGTAATAAATGGTTTTTAGTATACAGTACGTCGCATACTGCTTTATTACCTTAATACAGTAACTTATGCCATTTAGTTTTTTTGTCAAACTTTCAATGTGTGCTCCCCAGCTTAAATTTTTATCTATCGTTAATCCAAGAAATTTTATTGTTGGACTAAATTCTATAACCTTATCGTTAATAATTATACTATCGAAAGGGACATGCGACCTGTTCGTACTAAAGAATGTTACTTCTGTTTTATTTACATTTAATATCTGCCCCTCGTTAATCGTGGCTGAATGGACTCTGTCCAAAGCCAAACAATTGTAAAAAAAAACAAAATATCTGCCCGTTTTGCCAAGTCCAGTGTTCTATTTTCCTAAAAGCCTCATTTGCTTCTGATTGTAGTTGTAAATAATTTTTTGCTGTGATTAGCAGTGTGTTATCATCGGCATAATTAATATGTGTGTGAGGTGTATTTTTGGATCGTTTTATCTCGTATTCTATTGGTCACACGAAAAAAGTTATTGAACAAAAAATGTTGTAAATAAAATTCTACATAACGCGTTAAAATTTGAGTTAAAATTTTTGTGAATAGATACATACAAAAAAAGAGAAACTAATACAAACAACAATTTAAACCGCAGTAAAAACTTGCACAAAATTCAAAAAGTTGGAAATAGACTTACATTTAATTTGTGTTTAGATGTCATATAAAATACGTAACTTCTGGGACATCACTAGATACCGGTTCTTAAAAACATTCAGTATTGTAAACAAACGAAAAATATAACAGTAAAAGTGGTCATATACACTCACGATTGACTTGAATACTGTGTACTCGATGATACGTTATCAGAGATTTTTTTATTGTCTAGGAGGAATTTCAGTAAAATATTAATATACCTAGTGTTATTATGCTATTGGCTTTATCTTTTAATTTTACTAATAATATTGAAATAGGCTGCATTTAAGTCTTCGATATCGGATCTTTTGATAACACATTTTTTGTTTTTTTTACTGCAAATCGTTTCATGTGTTAATAGTTTCTTTAGATTGTTTTGTTTCCCAATTTTTCTAGTTTCATCAAAGTTAAAAGTATATCCGGTTAATACGTGTTATACAAGTTGGTGGGATTATTTTTTTCAATGCATTCCTACAGTCATTCTTATGTTCCATTATTCTCTGTTTTAGGTACCTTTCTGTTTGTCCAATATAGCTGACAAGGATAAGTTACAATTAGTGTTAGACACATTTAATGGTTTTCATAAAAAAATACTATTTACTGTGGGAAAAGAAAAAATAACCAACTTGCATTTCTGGATGTGTTGGTTATTAGACATAACACAGGGAAACTCACAACATATTAGTATCATAAACCAATATTTTCTGAAAGATTAATTAATTTTCACTCAGAGCATTTTTTTTAAGCAAAAAATAAATATTATCAATAATCTAAAGAACAGGGCGCTAAAATTATAAGACCATAATTTTTGTGGAAAAAAATTAAAATTTATACATAACATGCTTTTAAAAAATAATTATCCACCAAGATTAATAAAAAGATTCCTAAATAATAATTTTACATCTACTACACAGACAATCAATAATACACAGATACAGGGTGATATAAAATATTTAAAAATTCCGCATATAAGAGATTTACCTGAAAAATTAAACCATAACTCAAAAACCAGATAAAATAAAAACAGCTTTTAAAAGTGAAAACCAATTAAAAATAAATTCTTTACAAGATTAAAATCAAAAACGCAAAAAGAACTACAGTCAGATGTAATCTATGAAGTACCTTGTATTTAACATGATAAAAGCTATATAGGACAAATAGGAAGGTACCTAAAACAGAGAATAATTGAACATAAGAATGACAGTAGGAATGCATTTAAGAAAAATAATACCACCCAACTTGTAAAATACTTATTGACCGGACATACTTTTAACTTTGATGAAACTAGAATAATTGGGAAACAAAGCGACCTAAAAAGATTAACACATGAAATTATTTGCATTAAGAAAAATGAAAAATTTGTTAACAAAAGATCCGATATCGAAAACTTAAATGCAGCCTATTTCAATAATTATTAGTAAAATTAAAAGATAAAGCCAATAGCATAATAACACTAGGTATATTAATATTTTATTGAAATTCCTCCTAGACAAAGAAGAAATGTGAGCATTTGATAATGTATCATAGGGTACCAGTATTTAAGTTAAACGTGTGTGTGTGTAGATGACAGTTTTTACTGTTATACTTTTCGTTTGTTTATAATATTGAATGTTTTTAAGAACCGGTATTTAGTGATGTCCCAGAAGTTACATATTTCATATGACATCAAAACACGAATTAAATGTAGGTCTGTTTCCAACTTTTTGAATTTTGTGTATAAGTTTTTACTACGGTGTAAATTGTTGTTTACGTCAGTTTCTCCTTTTTTTGTATGTATCTATTCAGTAAAAAGAAATTAACTGAAATTTTAATGTGTTATGCAAACAATTTTATTATTTTAACGTAAACTTTTAATTCTGATTTGAATAATTCCATAGAGTTCTTTATATTTCTAGTCTCCTGAGGATGTTTATAATAATAAACGAAACTTCGACAAATTAAAAATTGTATTTTTTGACAAAATGTTGATCCCAACACCCACCAAACTCGGCAAACAATCATAAATATTTGGATCATTAAATTAATATGTTATTTATAACATTCCATTTAAAAAATGGCATTTGCACCTGTGCAATCGTCTTGGTTAACTCTGTATATTCGAGAATAATTTCCAGTTATAGATCTTTTTTGTATTCTACATGTAATTTCCTTTAAACTTCTAGCTATCGGAGATCTCGAAATATCGAAGTCGAACATACTATTGCCCCACCTTGTATATGCTGTATATTAGTATGAATGTTTCAATTAAATATATTTTACTACGTTATTTCCAATAAATGTTAATAAAATCGACGCGCTTAATATTCCCAGGAACAAACGTTACTGTATTTGTTAATCACTTTGTCAGGTTAATACAAATGATTCCAAGGGCTTTGGCGGTTTTCGTTGAGAGATATGCCGTTGATTGTGACTTAATTACTAGAGGCGCGGCCTCGCAGCATGTAACTTTGGCTTTTCAAACTAAAAGGGAGCTCTAATATTACCACATCAAATTGATTGTTCGATTCTGGAACTCCAGCCGATACGAATTCAACTGATAAAACTGTGAAACAATTAATATCCTTTGGATCCGTATACCTTCTACCAAATTTCTCCGACTCTTCAAGGATATTTCCCTCAAAATGGAAATGTCAGATACACCTTTTTGTATCGGGCGTGTTTGGTGTAAACTTTGTAAATTTGTCAGTTGAGGGAATAAGGAAATTCTCGCAGTAGTAGCAAATTGAAACGAAATTTAGTCGAAAGATAAACGATTGGATGTATACAAAGTGTCTCAATATTATAGGCCAATATGTTAATCAGGGAATTGAGACAATTTAATTTTAAACAATTGTGTCCAAAATACCATCGTGACTGAGATAGAAAGTGCCAAATTGGTTTCCTCAAATACCTGAATACTGTATTCAACTCAAACATTGTGTTTTTTATGTTGTAAACTTTGACTTCAGCACGAAAATGTTACGGGATACATTCACTAAAAATAAACAGTGTTCGTAAAATACTAGAAAATTAGACAACCAAATTATTTTTACCATTAACTTTAAGAAAAATTTGCAAGCATCAAGAAATATTTCGTGAGTCCAATAAAGATATACCGGGTGACGCTTTAAGTTGACAAACGCGAATAACTTGAAAATAAAGCATTTTCGAAAACTATGTTCGAAACAAAACGGTCGCTATTACAAAAGCGGGATCTAATATTTTTTAAAGTTTAGGTTAAGGACTTCAAGGCCATTCGAAGGTCAACTTTTTATAAATATAAACCCCTATTTCTTCTTCCAGATTGATATGCTACGATAAATGTAAACAACTTTGTTTCTAGGTTTGGGATATTTTTAGAACTACCTATTTCCATTTTTTTTAAGCTATAGTCAAACTCTTGTTACAAAGGAAAAAAAAAGTGTTAAATATTACAGGCCTATCTCAGTACTGCTTTCGTCGTCGAAGATCTTGTAATGTAATACAATATGATATGATATGGATACGATACGATACGGTGCGATGAGATGCGATGCAATGCGATGCGATGCGATGCGATACAATACAATACAATATAATATAATATAATGATTTAGCTATTTATATGTCTGGAAATTGTACGGAAAATATAGAGGAAACAATCCAAACAAATATTAATACCATCAGCTAACGAGCAGGCAACGTAGGCTTTAAATTGGCTCCATCAAAAACTATTTGTGTTCATTTCTGTCGGCTTAGAAGCCACCATGCCAATCCTGATCTGAATATAAATTGTAGTCCAGCCAACAGTTAAATTCCTTGTTCTGACCTTCGACTCGAAATTGACATGGACACCCCATATCACAGAACTGGAAACGAGAGCAAAAAAGAGGTTAAACATTGTTCGTTGTATGTCTAACATCAACTGAGGCTGCGACAGAGAAGTACTTCTTAAACTGTATAGGTCATCAGTAATGTCAAAAATCGACTATGGTTGTTTTATATATGGATCCGCCAGACGATCACGCCTACGAAAACTAAACTCCATCCACTATAGAGGACTAAGAATGTCAATTGGTGCGTTCTCCACAAGTCCGTTACATTCTGTGTGCTGTGATGCAGGAATTCCATCTTTTCCACTTAGAAGAGAACAGCTACTCTTAAACTATGTAGGAAAAATAAGAGCCTTACCACAATACTCTATCTATCCCTGTCTATTCCAAAATGAATTAGTGGAAGTCTACGAATCACGGACAACTATAATACGGCCAGTAGGAATACGATTTAGAGAGCTTTTGAGTAGATTAGAGTTAATACTACCTGATGTACTACTTTTAAAATTGTGTGAAATACAGCCGTGGACATTAACCACACCTGAAATACGGAACGATCTGACACGTTACTCAAAAAATGAAGACAATAGCATGGAGATCAAAAACAAATTTAACGAAATCCTAAGCGTTTACCCAGCTGCATTACAAATTTATCCTGATGGGTCCAAGACAGACATAAGTGTAGGGTGTGCATTCGTTACAATGGGCCAAACACACATGTGAACCCTTCCATATGCGAGTAGCGTCTATACTGCAGAATTGTATAGTATTTGGCAAGCACTAAGATATTCTGAACACGCAGAGCAGCGTACAATACTAATTATAACGGATTCTCTTAGCTCCCTTCAAGCCATAACTAACAATTTCTCAAAAGACCCATTAATGCAAATGATTCTTTCACTGCTATCCTGGCTAGCTCAAAATAATAAGAATATCTGTTTCGTTTGGGCGCCTAGTCATATTGGAATAATGGGAAACGAACTAGCGGACAAAGCTGCGCGACAGGCAGCCAACAAACAGAGTGCAGATAATATATCAATTCGACACTATGATCTAAGACCAGTATTTGAAGATGCAATACATAGGACATGGCAAACGGAATGGGAGAGTACAGATTCAATATAAGAAATTGTCAAGCCAAATATTAAGAAATGGGCGAATCCCTACAAGCTGTCCAGAAGAAAAAGTGTGACGCTTACGCTATTAAGAATCGTCCACTGTGTGACCATTGCAATGTTGCTCTTACTATAGAATATATCATTTTAAACTGTAGGCAATATGCTCAATGTAGGTGAAATTTAGATCTTCCAAATAATCTGAGAGACTGTTTGAGTGACAACAAAGAGCAGACTAAGAAGATTATATATTTTTTAAAACAGTGTAGATTGATTAACAAACTCTAACAGTATCCCTCTTTTAACTAAGAGGAAATTGACCTAAATGAATGGAGGAGGATACGGTTAATGACCTTAGCAGTCGATGCCGTGAGTAAAAAAAAATATATAATATAATGTAATGTAATGGAATGTAATACAATGCAATGCAATGTAATGTAATGTAATGTAATGTAATGTAATGTAATGTAATGTAATGTAATGTAATATATAAAATAATATAACATAACATATAAAATAACATAACATAACATAATATAATAATTTATTTACAAATAGAAATACAAGTGGAAAATACAAGGATTATATATAACAAACAAGAAATATTACAAACAAATAAAAGAGAATAAGAGAAAAAGAAAAAGAAAAAGAAAAAAGAAATTGTATATATATATATATACACCCCTTTTTTCCATCTCCCTTTACATCACGATTTGTAAATAAATAGTTGACCCCGCTCAGTACTAAGTACTTGTAAGATGGGGTATAGGCTACATACTTACAGATTTCTTTGAGGTTTATCAAGCTATGTTATGTAAATAAACATAATCAACTAGAATCCGCGATTTATTTTTTATTTATTCATTTATATATACATAATACATATATACACACATATATGCATATATACACACATAAATATATACATATATATATATATATATATATTTTATTATTTATTATTTTTTTATACGTATATCTTTATTTAGATTATGTGATGTATTACTTGCCTTGGAGTATCCAATAACCATGCATCAATTTTTTTCTTGTAGAGGTTAGGTGTCGTTATGATTTTCATTTCGGGTGGGATTAGATCATAGATTTGATGGGCAATGTAAGTGTAGTTTCGTTGACCCACTGTTTTATTAACTTTAGGTTTTATCGTTATAATGCTTCTGCTGCGTGTGTTGTGGTAGTGTTCAATATATGTTAGTTGTTGCTTATTCCTGAATAAGTGTAATAGAATTTTTTTGCAGAATAAATGTCTAATATCCAGTTTCTTAGCTTCATCAATAGTTTATTTGTAAGTTAAGGTTTTATTATACATTATTTTTAAGAACCATTTTTGAATTGTATTTAATGTTTTTAGGTAATTATTGTTTACTCCACCCCAATCAATGATTCCATAAGTTAGTTGTGTTAGTAGTGTATTGTCAAAGAACAACTTAGCAGAGTATTTGTCAGGAGTTTTCCCATCTTTTTTAAACAAATTTCTAGTTATCTCACTATATAAAGGTGGGGATGTAGAAAACCCATCCAACTACCGGCCCATATTATTAATTTCCACGCTAGCTAAAATTATAGAAACCTTAATAAAAAAAAAGGGGTTACTGAGTTTTTGTTATCTGTGAATCTGCTTAGCGACAATCAATTCAGCTTTCAACGCATTAAAAGCACTAACAACGCAATGTTCTCCTTTCTAAATACTATTTACACGAAACTAAATGAAGGGGAGATCGCTGCTGTCATATTCTGAGATCTGTCAAAAGACTTTGACTGTGTTCAACATGAAATATTTGCAAAAATTGGAATGGTTTTAGAGGCATTATTCTCGAATGGTTTAATTCATATCTGTCAGGCCGTAAGCAAATTGTTAAAAATCCAAATAGGTCTGACGAACTTTACATAAACTGTGGGGTACCTCAAGGCTCTGTTCTTGGTCCAATTCTATTTTTACTGTATATTAACGACATAACTACTATTAATATCACAGGAAAGTTTACCCTATTCGCCGACGATACTACAATATTATGGCATAGCAGGGAAAAAAATATTCTGCATGAAAGCATATGCAACGACATTAAGAAAATCAAAGATTGGTGAGATTCGAACTTACTGTCGTTCAATATAGGAAAAACAAACATAATAACTTTCAAATGTGATTTGCCAGATATACCCCTAGGGAACCATGTACTTGAAAATAAATCGTGCTTGAAATTTTTAGGATTAAATATTGACTGCAAATTAAAGTTTAGAGAACATATCATTGGTTTAAATAGTAAACTAGCATCTGGATGCTACGCAGTCAGGGTGGATTCAAATGAATTACGATACTCAGCTGCCAGAGCTGTTTATTTTTCATTAATCGAATCACACCTGAATTAAGGGATTGCGTTTTGGGGCGTATGTAGTAAATTTCTCTTGCAACAAATACTTGTGTTACAAAAGCGTGCCATTAGATATAAGGCTAGGGCTCGCGACTCTTGCAAGGAACTGTTTGTAGCCAACAGAATTCTGACTATGATATCTATTTTCATATCATATACAGTAGTCTTAATTCATAAGTACAAAAATAATATTTATACAACCTGAACATAGCACTCGACAAGAAGGTAATATTACACTGCCAACCCCAAGAACTACACTTATCCGGGATTCTGTTGTTTACAATGGTCCTAAAATTTATAATCACTTACCGAGCGATATTAGAGACATCGTCTCCAATCAGGGTTTCAAAAACGCAGTGAAAAATCTACTTATTGATAAACCATATTATGAAATAAAGGAATATTTAGACGATACATTCTGATGTTAATATATGTTTTTAATGTTTGACTGAAAAATGTGATTTGTAGTTTGTTTTATTGCATGATCTTATGTTTATAGTTTTATATATTTATATTTTATATAAGTTATATATGTATATTTTTATTTTTATGCTTTGTCAACAAGATTATTCTTCTGGACAATAAAGTATATTTTGATTGATTGATAAAGCAAAACAATTCATGCAGGGATTATTGCAAGAAACTGAAAATTTTTACTGTTGCAAATCTTTACATATTCCACTTAAGCCTACTTGCACAGAAAAAAAAGAAGACTTTACAACACTTTCAGATATGCACACCTATAATACTCGTACATTCGTTGCGGGTTTACCACCAAATTCAGGTTTGGCATGGAAATGTTTTAGAGCCTGAAGAATGGGAATGGAAGAAATCAGGTGATATTTTAATACCTGTTTTGACTACTGAAGCTGCAGCTCCCTTATCAATTTTAGAGCTAATTTCGTGTGCCTGAAAAAAAAGGCTGCGGATGTTTAAAGGTTGGTTTAAAATGTTCAGCTATGTGTATGAACTATCACGGACAAGCATGCTTTAATGCGGAACGGACCGACGAAATTGAATTTGAGCAAAAATAAAGCCTTTAGTGGATTAGGACAAACTCTACCTCCTGGGTGGTGTGTAAACGAGTTTGGTTTAGAAATTGCTAATGACTATTTTTGGTTCTTTTTTTAATTAATTCTATATAATTTATAAAAAGTTGTTCAAACCGAATACTACAAAACAGAATATTACAAGGCTGGATAAATATTGTGTTTCTATCGAAAGGCGTTTTTGTTACCTACCCCTAAGTTTGCCGTCGATTAACGTAAACACCCTTAATTATTATTATTAGCCGTTACTCGAGTCCGAGTATAAAAATGTTACAGTCGATAAATTGTGTACAATAAAAACAAGTAACAGGTGTAGTTTATTGTAATTCCCATTCATCTACGGTGCACACGACTATGGCTATAGAGGCCAATTCAGGAGAGCACGTGTCGACCGCAGTCAGGACAAACATAGACCTGGTTAGGTCTTGGATTCGGCCTTCTTGCAGCAACATTTCCTTGATAGCTGGCCACAACCCCTCGCCATTCGGTTCTGTCCGCTGCAAGTTGTTCCCATTGCTCGTCTGCAATACCGCAGGATTTTAGATTTTCATGGAGAACGTCTTTGAACCTCTTTCGTTGACCGCCACGCCTTCTTCTACCGCTTAGCAATTCACCATAAAGTGTACATTTAGGAAGGCGGTTATCATACATACGATGAACGTGACCTGCCCATCTTAGGCGTGCTCTTGAAATAAGCACCTCAATTGGAAGGCTTTTTGCTCTCCTGAGTACTTCCACGTTTGATATGTGATGGAACCAACGGATTTTCATCATACTTCTGAGGTGTCTTTGCTGGAAACGTTCTAATTCTTTCACATGACGACGGTAAGTGACCCAGCTTTCACATCCATATAGCAGTGTTGGAATGACAACTGCTCTGTAGACAGCCATTTTCGTTGACAAAGCAAGGTCGTGGTTGTCAAATACTCTCTCTCTAAGACCCCAGAGTGCTCTAGATGCAGCGTTAATTCTATTGCGAATCTCGCTGTCCATGTTTGCTTTGTCATTAACAACGTTGCCTAAGTAATTGAACTGATCCACCACTTCAAGAGAATTTCCGTTAAGTGTAATGTCTATTTGGTTCACTTGATGAGGAGTTGATATAATCTTAGTCTTTCCAATGTTGATTTTAAGTCCCAAGGAATCATAGCTCTGGGCATACACATCTAAAAGTTCTTGAAGCTCTTTCGGCGTAGAGGCTAAAAGTGCACAGTCATCCGCATACTGGAGATCACAAATGAATCGTGTGCGTGTCTTCGTGAAAGCTCTAAAGCGCCCTATGTTAAAGAGACCGCCATCAAAACGGTATCTGAGACCTATTCCTCTGACTGTCAGTTTGTTGTCAACAATAATTGTTAGAGCAGTGGTAAACAAATTAAAGAGTAAGGGTGCTAGGACACATCCCTGCCTAACTCCAGTGAGGGTTTGGAAAGGTTCGGTTGCCTCATTATTATACATAACCTGGGCGTTGTTGTTTGTATGTAGACTGCGACATACTTCCACAAATTTTCTAGGGATACCTAAGCGGAACATAATTTTCCAGAGCACTTCCCTGTCCACCGAGTCAAACGCCTTGGTTAAATCAATGAAGGCCATGTGAATTTCTCCTTGATGTTCGAGTGCTTTTTCTTGAAGCTGTTTAAGTGTGAAGATTAAATCCGATGTGCCTCGGTTTGGTCTAAAGCCACTCTGTGTTTCAGGAAGTAACTTTTCCATAACAGGTGTTAGCCTATTTGCCATCGCTTTAGTGAGTATCTTCCCTCCAACAGCCAGGAGAGCTATACCCCTGTAATTTCCACAGTCCGCAGCGCTCCCTTTGTTTTTGAAGAGGTTGATTAAAAGTGTATCACGAAACTCTTGCGGAGCTTGACCACTTTCCCACACGACATCAAACAGTTTTTTGAGGTAGGGTATGAGCTCTGACGACACAGCTTTAAAGATCTCAGCTGGGAGTGAGTCGGCGCCGGGAGATTTGTTATTTTTTAGCTGCCCAATGGCGGTTAAGATCTCTTCCGTTGTTAGTGGCTTATCTAAGTCTTCGAAGGTGTCGTATCGAGGGATAAGATTTATAATATCGTGATCGGCTTGACTTTGCTGGTTAAGAATGTTAGAGTAGTGTTCTTTCCATCGGGCTCTTATTTCCTGGTCTTCTTTGAGGAGATTTCCATTTAAATCTTTAATAGGGCACATATTTTTCCGACTGGGGCCGTACACTGCTTTTACTCCTTGAAAGAAATTCCTGTAGTCGTGTGAATCGGCGTACCTTTGAATTTCTCTGGCCTTGCTTGCCCACCACTCGTTCTTTATTCTTCTGATTTCGCGTTGCGTTTCATATTTAGATTGGGTAAAAGCTTCTGCTTTTGATGAGTCGTTGGGGTGGTTGATAGCGTTTTGGAAGGCAATATGTTTGCGGTCAAGAAGTTCTTGTATAAAAGCTTCATTATCATTGAACCAGTCCTCCTGTTTTTTACTTGCTACAGTGCCAAGAATTTCCTCACTCGCACTTATTAAACTGTCTTTAATTTGTGTCCAGGTAGCAGCGACATCTACAGAATTGATTTCTTCTAGTGAACTCAAATTCTCTTGAACTTTTTGCTTTAGCTGTTCGACGGTTTGTTGGTCACGCAATTTACTAATACAGAGACGGGGTCTACGTTTTACTTGAGTTCTTCGGTGTTTGGGTCTCATAACAATTTTCATTTTAGAGACAATAGGACGATGATCGGTCCAACATTCGCTATCAATGCGCGCCTTTGTAATTTGGACGTCCTTGAGATGCTTCCTACGTACGATAACATAGTCCAGTAGATGCCAGTGACCTGATCTGGGGTGACGCCAGGTGCCTTTAAATTTATCCTTTTGTCGGAAAATGGTGTTTGTTATAACTAGATCATGTTCGGCGCATTTAGTTAGGAGTAGTTGACCGTTAGCGTTCATGTTGCCCAAACCGTTCTTGCCTATGATGCCTGGCCAGGTGTCTGCATCTCTCCCTACTCTAGCGTTAAAATCGCCAAGAATAACGAGTCGTTCCGTTTTAGGTATTCTACAGAGGGTTTCTTCCAGCTGTTGATAGAAGCTTTCCTTGGTTTCGTGACTTGCATCCAGAGTGGGAGCGTAGGCGCTTATTAGATTTACCGCGTTGCCATCTGATAGCTCATAGCGTAGCAGCATTAGACGTTCGGATAGGCCTTGTGGTACTTGTGTTAAGTTGGATACAAGTTGATTCCGAACGGCAAATCCTACTCCATGTTGTCTTCTTGAATTGGTGGGAAGACCTTTCCAATAGAAGGTGTAGTACTTTTCTGTGAGAGAGCCTTCCTCCAAAAATCGAGTTTCGCTGAGAGCTGCAACGTCAACATTGAGTCGGTGAAGTTCTCTATCTATTAGAGCAGTTCTTCTTTCAGGCCGATCGGTGCGATTGCTGTCGTTCAAAGTACGAACATTCCAAGCGCCGTAAATGAAAGAATTCGTTTTGTTGGATTTAACTTGTCGGTGTTTTTTCGACATTCGATGAGGTGTCCCTGTGGGCACCCTCCCCCGGAGATCCGATCGGGAGGGTATTTTACCTCCGGATGATTTTGTCCCACTTGAACGCTCCATCATTTTTTAAAGCCTTAATCGACTGAAAACGAAGCTGCATTTGAAGTTTTAGCTGGAGCAGGTATGCAACTGACCAGCTCGGTTGCGGAAGGCGAGTGGTGTGGTCCCATGGCACAGAAGGAGACTGCGACGATGGGGTAACCAAACGATTCCAAAAGCAACCTTTGTGTGCGGTGGGTTATTTTTACCGCACTCTTCGTGAGAAGGTGGATGTGCTCACGGCAAAAGGTAAAGGTTATTCCGCCCTTACTCGGTCGTTAGAGCCTCGTTAGTGAAAACAGGGTGCACCAAGTTCAAATTGAACTCATCGCGAAGGTGAGGTTAACAATTGAGTAGGAGAGGCTATTACTTGCGCTTCACTACCCCATTACACCCCAAACACCCTTAATAATCTGTAAACGACCTACAGAACATGTTTTATGGAAAATTTTATTGTGAATATTTTTCAATACCTCTATTTTTGTCGTAGAACATCGCATTTCCAAAATATTGAAAAACCAACACTGTGCCGTTATGAGAGTGAACAAGGGATGAAGCTAACCAGTTAGGGATGGAAACTTTTTGATCATGTATTCCTAACCCTCTCAACTGTCGATTCAGAAAATATCAGCTTATTACTTTTCTAATTTCCGTGTATTATACGGTTCTTTCCTTATTTGATAGAAATAATTTGCAAGAATATTTAAATGATAACTAAGTTTTTATTACTACTTCTGCAGATAATGAAAACATTTTATTTTTTAAAAAAGTTATGGTAAGACTAAGGCTAAATCATCAAATGTAATGCAAAAAATTTAGGAATGGTTTCATCGGAATTTATTAATATTACTTATATATTGATAAACCAATTGTTATCTAGTTAAACGTGATATATGAATATACTAATAGATATGTAATGTAATATGTAAATTATAATGTAAAAATCGATCTTTTACAAAACACAAAAATTCCTAGGGGTAATGATTGATTTTATACACATGAATGGGACGGATCATATATACCCGGCGGTAGATTAGCTTTTATAGTCAATATTTCATGTCATGTCTAATAATTTTTTTAGGTAGATCACATATTCAGGAGCTATTTATAATTCAAAGGGGATCGTTGAGTGTTCTAGCTAAACTAAAGGTTGGTAAGCCATGTCGTGGACAGTTTAAAAGTCTAAGTCTGTTGACTGGAGTAGTACACTTTATTTTTCAATGTCACACTACTCTGTCTTCAAATGTATGAATAAGTTTACAGAGAATATCTTATGTCATAAATATGAAACAAAACAAAATAATGCTCTTTATCACACGATTCATAACGCTACAGTTTTAGAAAAAGGATGTTTCTAAAAATGTTTACACTTTTATAACATGCTAACTACTAAAATAAAAGAAATATTCCTCTACACAACTACTCCATTCCCTCAAAATTTACACAAAAATTTGATAGTTTACGTACAACAACTAGAAAATACGATAATAAATCTGTATATATCTCTTCCAAACAAAGATTAGATAAATTTTAGCAAATACAGAACCTTACACTTTAGAGGAAGTGAATGAGGTAACTTTCCAACAATAGTAATTCTTGAAACAATATTAGTAGCTTAACCAATCGATGTGTATAATTTTCAGTATATTTCTTACTAACTCTTATACATCTATGAAACAGAATTGTAAAATTGTCTGTGGTATGTAATAAATTACTATTCCATTATTCAAAGAATGTCGGATATGATTATGTGTTTTTTTTTCATACAACTATCTGGCAATCGGTGCAACTCTGTTATTATTACGTGCAAATTTCAAATCTATCTAAACTGGCCTATTATCAAGTAACATTTACCTACATTACATATTTTGCGACCGACATCCCCAATATATGCAAACCTAATTCTACCATATTAAAAATCTTTGAACGTGAGAGGCATCACCAATGCATAAAATTGATATTAAAAGAATTTTCAGTACCGTGGCTAGAAAGTTTTATTTACAGGCGACACAGTTGGATCTCTAATTCTCTTGCATTTTTCAAACCGAAGTTAATTTAAATATATATTGAAAATGCGGAATATGAAATATAAGTTAGGAAACTTGAACATAGAGACATAGTTTCTGTGAATAACTTTATTAAATTTAGTAATTCCATATTCACATGTTAAATAGAATACAAATTTTTCAAGGATCTGTCATCTGCCAGTCTTATTAAATATCTTTCTCTACGATATACTATCAAAGTAAAATGATTAACAACTTTATTTTTCCTTTTATGGATAAAGAATGCACTAATTCTGCTTTCAGTACTTATATTATATTAGTTAATTAATTATACGTCTGTCTATAGGATATAACAGAATATACATCGTTTCAAAGCATGATTAAACGTATTGAAATGTTTATAAATTAGTTGAATTCAATACATAACTCTTGAAAATATGTTCCCTGAAGGCTAATTAACATTACGCAAAAATTAAAGTATCAAAATATAAATAGTATTGCGTAATAAAAAATAATGAACATTACCTAATTTTACTTACATATCGAAGATTTTATTGTCGAAGTTTTATCGTCATCTTTTGCAAAAGAATACGTACACCAAGTTTTAACTGATATTTATTAGGAAAATATCAGAATTATACCCTCTTACATTGATTTTCTAATTGTGTGTCCAAGAATTTTAATGATTTTTGTTTAATTTATTTCGGTAGTATATTATTAAGTATGGCTCCTTTGTATAAAATTATGTATAAAATAAATATAATATAAAAAACCACTGCCCAAGGAATCACTACTTCCACATCGATATTTTGTATCCAAGTCATACACACTAAATCCCAATGTAATATTTTACTCCCTTTAATAATAATAATAATAATAATAATAATAATATTTATTGGTGTATAGAACAAAATTGTTTTACACAAGTCGAAACATAAAGATAACCAACAAATTACAAAAAAAAAGTATAAATATAAAAGAGAACATTATAAAAACTAGAATTATAATATATACTTAGTCACTAAAATCTTAATATATTTTTATTTAAAAATTATTTCCATTTAAAAAAATATAAACACAAAAGAAAAGTGGAACACGTCGGTTCTTAAAACTAATATCAATACAGCAGCAAAACATTACAGTTGTCAACTTACAAAATTAAAATACTTCATATGAGAATGTTACACAACACAAGTAAAAGGTGAAAAACTGTATCAAACAAAAAACTCATCTAGGGTATAACAAACTTTATTTACTAAAACATGTTTGAGTTTTGCTCTAAAAATCTTAATATTTGGGGATGATTTAATTTCATTTATTAAAAAATTGAAACACTTACAGCCATTATATGTAAAACTCTTTTGATATATTGCTGTTCGAAAGGAGACAGTATGAAGCCGTTCCTTATGTCGTGTTTCGTACCCATGACTTATTTGATTGTTTAAAAACATAGAGTTGTTATTAAAAACGTATGTACAAATCTCCAAAATATAAATACTAACCAAAGTCAAAATTTTAAGGCTTTTGAAGGCGTTTCTGCAAGTTTCCAAACTTTGCAATCCTGTAATTATGCGTGCTGCATATTTTTTGCGTTACTGTACTTCCACTGGACATGGAAGTAATTTTGTAAGAATGATTGATCTTTCTTACCCCGGAGTTGAATTTTTATTTGTTTGTGTAATTGTATCTAAAATAATATGTATATAAATATATTACAAATAATCATTGAATAATTCAACCATCTTTAATTGACCCATCTTGCTATACAATTTTCATTTCATACGTTTTATTATGACTTTCCGTTATTATTTCCCATATTTTTTTTTGTTTCGTTTCCGCTATTAATTTTATCGTGTTCAGTATTAATAGTTTTTACTTGAATTATGTCTGTTTTTTTCAAAATTTTGCAACAGTCCTCTTTATACGTGTTTAGTGCATCGTCTTTAAAATTATAAATTAAATTTGTTATTTTCCGTTTGTGCAAACAAGAATTTTTTATTCGTTTCACCACCTACTAATTTTTCTATAGTTTTTTTACTCTTTTTAAAGGTATCCTCGCAATTATTCTGCAGAATATCTTTGAGAGAGATAATAGTTATTTGTTTAACTAGGCAGCAAAATCACCTCGTTACGCTCGGCTACGAACTATCAGCCGGGGCAGTTAATCCATTTTGCTGCTGAGTTGAACATATAATTTTTTCGCCGATCGAGTAGCTGTTACTAGTTGGTTACCATGGAAACCAAGTGCTCACTTTCCTGCCTAGTCAGCAAAGTTAGTACTTTACTCTCAATCGGCGAAAAATATATTTTCTAGTGCTGTTTAAGAAAAGCATCTCATATTCTAATTTGCAATTTGAATGCATTTTGTTCAGGAAAAAGTCCACGGTCACAAGGTTCATCTTTTTTAAAGTTTCATATACAAATGTATATTTGTTATTTATAAAAAATGATCGGATAATTCGACTTAGGGCTATTATTTAAAAAATTATGAATTATAAGAAAATAGTCAGTACAAATATTAGATGTATTTCCTACACAGCTAGGTTCAAATTTTGTTTGATTATACATGCAACTAATTGTTACATTATCAATATTTACTATATTAAATTCAAAATTGATTTCACTTCTAGTGATAGTGGCCTATCTTTAAAATAAACGAGGTTGGCCCTAAACTTCTAATCCTAATCTGGTATCATGTCTGTTTAAACTTTTATCAGTAAATGGTCCTTCAATAATGTAGTAGCTCTCTGATTTGTTAGAGGGTGGACGAAAATCACGACTGAAAGGGCTTAAATGTCCTATGACAGATTAAGTTTACTCATAGTTTATTTAAAAGATTATATAAACTTTATTTTAGATAGTTACACTAAGTAATTATAATAATTATTAGATATCATTATTAAGTTTGTATTTTAACAACAACTTGCTAACATATGCTATATTTTGGGTACTGATTGTCATATAATAATATATATTTTTTGTTCCAGGTAAGAGATATTCTTGTAACTCTGGATTGGTTTTGGATCTTATCAATGTAAGAATAAATATTTTGTTTATATATTTCTTAATTGAACTAATTTATATCAAAATAAGCATCTTATGTACTCCGAGACATTATACAATTAATAGTGTTAGATTTACCCGATTAATATTTAATATAATAGCATTAAGTTTAGAATTAACTATTCATACAGATCCCCATCAGTTAATAGTGATTAATTTTTGTATGATTTTGAACGTTGTGTAACTGAAAATAACTCGGAAGAAATAGAATTGGTTATATGCGACATAAATATATGTATTTTAGAGGATGATAAAAGAATTACTATTACCTAAATATTTTCTTCATATATCTATTACATAAATTTGCCTATAAGAATTGATAAAGGATCTAAGTCCTCTATCGATCATATTGGAGCCGAGAGAGATTTTTTTGAAATTTTAACATATATTTTAATAATTTTGTATGTTAAAATCAGTATTTGTTATATTTATAAAAAACTGAGTGTATTTATTTAGTTACCTCATTATCTGTACGTTCCAGTCCTGAAGAAGATTTAAAAATCGACATAGTGTAAAATTTATGTGTTTATTATCCTACACCGACGAGGAAAATCCAACAAAAATATTGTTTTATAAAATTTGTTCTGTTTCTTCAGCTTTTATAAAATATCAACTTGTTAGCATCAATTAGAGGAAATGAAACTAATTTCTCCTTGAAAATATATGAAGGAAGATTCTGGTGTTGGGATTCAGAAAATTCGATAATTTAACCCATCGCATCCGCCAATTTATAGAAAGTAGAATGTTGCGTTTGTGGTAAATGAATACTGGGTAAATAAAACAAGGTGGTAAAAAACAACAAGCTACAAATTTATTCAATTACATGATTAAAAATAAAACAAATGAAGTACTTACATTGTAACCCTCCGGGAGCCACCCCAAGCAGAGGGAAGTTGGGCCATGGCAATGGTCTTCCTCTTTTACATTTCAAAACCCTAAATTATTTTTCAAAGTTCTGTCAGTTGTTACTTTACTCATGCTAGTCCATTTTCGCGAGTCAGAAATTCCATCCAGTGGCCTAGTTACTGGATGGCATAATTAAACGCACCAGAGCTGACGCGGCACCTACTCGAACAATTTCAAAAATTATATTATGACTTATATACAGTGTGACCCATTTCAAATGGAATCCTCTCTGTAAAAAATGTATTTATAATCCTATGTTAACGCTTTTTTTTTAATGATAAACCTTCGAAAACTCCACTTTATGACAAAAATTTAGAGATAAATTTCAATTTTCAAGGCTTTCTATGATTTATTTTTAATGTCGAAAATGAACAAATTCGATTAGCGATTTTTTTATTGAAATTTTTAACTACAGCGCTGGATTCAGTAACCTCTCAAATGGGTAAATCCCAAGTTTCAGGAAAAAAATATTGAAAAATGACAGAGCTATGATAAAATTTTGAATGGAAACACCCCTGTAAAAAATGTGTCTATTATCTGATTTTGATGGGACTTTTTTTAAAAGATACACCATCAAAAACTCCACTTTATGACAAAAATTTAGAGATAAGTTTCAATTTTCAAGGCTTTCTATGATTTATTTTCAATGTCGAAAATGGACAAATTTGATTGGCGATGTTTTTATTGAAATTTTAACTACATCACTGGATCACCTCTCAAATTGGTAAATCCAAAGTTCCATGAAAAAATATTGAAAAATGACAGATTTATGACAAAATCAATGTAGGCTCATAGCAACTTTTACTTGATTTTTTCAAAAAATCGAAGTAGCCCATGAAAAATAAACAAAAGAAAGATAAATTAAGTGAATAGATTTAATAAATTAATTTTACATTTTTATTGAGTAATGGCAGATAATAATAGGGTGCCATGGAAAACAAATTTTATAGTCAAACGTCAAATCTTTAAAATTCGCATATTCTCATATTCATTGTTATTGAATTATAAAATTAATCGATAATTATTATCAAGTATTAGTTTATTAGTTTGTAGTTAATTATGGATAACCTAAATGTACAGGAAAAAATTGAACTTGTGCGCCTTAGAGGAGATAATGACAGAACTTTGAAAGAGGTATGCGAGATATTCGACAACAGGCATCCGAATAGGCCCAATATTACTAAAAGTACTGTTTATAAAATAAACAAAATTTTTAATGAGTATGGCGCTGTGGCAGTTTTAAATTATTTTAACAACAATCCAAACGACAGTGTAAGAGTAGCTAGCTTAGATTAGAATTCACCTAGAGAAAATATTCGCCGATGAATTTGGTAAAACCATTCAAACCCAAATTTTTACACACGTTGGAACCTGGTGGTGATAACAGACGGATGGAGTTTTCCTTGTGGGCTCAAGGAGAGTATCTTAATAACAGAAATCTTAATAAAAATATTTTATTCAGCGATGAAGCAACTTTTACAACAAACGGGGTAGTATCGTCACAAAATTCTAGGTTTTGGGCTATAGAAAACCCACAGTTTATCATTAACTGTAAAAGACAATATTCCCAAAAAGTTAATGTTTGGTGTGGGTTGCTCAATGAAACAATCATTGGCCCTTTCTTTTTTGAAGATAATATGAATAGCATGCAGATTTTACAGTTCCTAAGAAATGAATTTTGGAATATTCTACATGAACTTCCAATACCAGAAAGAGTAGTAAATCTACATTTTCAATTAGATGGAAGCCCTGTCCATAATGCCAGAGTGGTTACCAGATGGCTGAATGTTAACTTTCCTAATCGATGGATAGGTCGTGGTAGCCCGTTAAATGAATGGCCACCCCGATCCCCGGACTTAACACCGATGGACTTCTTTTTACGGGGTTTAATAAAATCTAAAGTTTACAGGTCACGCCCGAGTAATAGAGAAGATTTGTGTGCAAGAATAAGACAAGCTTGTGCAGAAGTTACCCGGCAACAATTACAGAATATCGTAAAAAATATTAAAAAGCGATTCGACAAGTGCACCGAAATAAACGGCGGCCTTGTAGAGGCTACAAAAATTTAAGAAGTTTTAGTGTAATGTTGTACAATGTGTTATTTTTTTTATTTAATAGGTATGTAATTATTATTAGTTTTAATTGTTCATACTTATGTTTTTAAGTCCAATATGATTAAGTTTGTTTAAATGACAATATTTATTAAAACTATTCACTTAATTTATCTTTCTTTTGTTTATTTTTCATGGGATACTTCGATGTTTAGAAAAAATCAAGTAAAAGTTACTATGAGCCTACATTGATTTTGTAATAAATCTGTCATTTTTTCCATACTTTTTCATGGAACTTGGGATTTACGAAAATTGAAATTTATCTCTAAATTTTTGTCATAAAGTGGAGTTTTGATGGTGTATCTTTTAAAAAAAGTCCCGTCAAAATCAGATAATAGACACATTTTTTACAGGGGTGTTTCCATTTAAAATGGGTCGCACAACTGCCCACATTAAGTTGGTCATAGCTCTGTCATTTTTAAATAAAATAATAAAAAAATAATCGCTAATCAAATTTGTCCATTTTCGACATTGAAAATAAATCATAGAAGGCTTTGAAATTTGAAATTTATCTCTAAATTTTTGTCATAAAGTGGAGTTTTCGATGGTTTATCATTAAAAAAAAAGCGTTATAAATACATTTTTTACAGAGAGGTTTCCATTTGAAATGGGTCACACTATATATTAGTTTCTACGCAAAAATAAAGTAACATACTGGCTCTTTTAAATTAATAATAAAATAAATAACAATTACTGCGTGACAATATTATTTATTCGGAACTAATATATATCAAGTTGATATTTATAATATTAAAATTATTGAACATAAAAACACTCAGTTCTGGTACTTATTATCTATATTTGCAGTAAATATGGTACCTATAATAGAATAATTTATGTTACAGAAAACCTATTAAGTCATATTATTCTAAGTTATAAAAGTTTATCTAGTTCTGGCAAAATATTTTAGATATATCTTCTCATAATTATGATTCAGCTAATAGTTCTCAAAAATCTTAAATAATTTTTAGAAGAATTAACTTTATGAATATTAGTATACATTTTACTACAACGCAATAGTAATAGTTATATTATTTTATAATTTATTTCTGACCCAACACGTACGGTATCTAAAATATTATAAATAAAAGTATCATTTAGTAAACTCCTTGTAAGCAGAAATCTATGTTAAAGTTGCTACGTCATTAAGTTCAATTAAAACCTTGTTGTTGGTAGTTGGTAAATGCAATTTCTACATGGAGTTGCTCCAATTTCCTTTACATCAAACATCCAAACTTTGAAACAACTTCGATATTAGTGCTGATAACTGACTTCGTGGGATGTCTACTCGTTTATTGCTCTTATTTAATTTCCTATTCTCAGAGCAGATATCCTACAATTATTGTCACGTAAATTCTATTAATTATCGTTGATAGGTCTTTGAAAAAGTAGTTTTAACTTTTGTTCATTGTACGACACCTTAACCATTAATTTTTATTAAATAATGAATGAATTTATGCATTTTGTAAAGAGCAGAAATGTTTGTTTCTCTGCCAATTTAATTCCAGTTTATTTTGTAATGTAAAATATAAAGAAATGTTATCGTAAAGACTAACCGAGATGAAATTTTTTAAATAAAAATACCAACGAAACCATAAGTATTTGTACGAAATTAATGTATATATGACAAACGCTAGTGAAGGTAATATATTATAATTTTTGGCGTATATGATACTTTGAAAAAGCAAATTTTATTAATGGAGGGATTATTTCATTAAGGTAAAAGTTGTAAAAGAACGTTATAGACATTAGGGACGCCCTTATTAAAAATTAATTTTTTGAAATATATTCTTGCTCCTTTTTGTCGAGCATTTCGGGTTTTACATGCCATACATAGAAGAAAAATATGGGCTTGCTCCAATAAAATTTCAATAAAGTTATGTTACAAGAAATCTAAAAATATACATCTACTTATTATATTTTTTGTATCTTATCTTATATTGTTAAAAGCTAATATTCATGTTTAGTAAAAAATATTTCTTTTATTAAACCAGAATGTCGCGGTAGAATTTGATATTGGAGGCAGAATATTTATTTAATATATTTAAGTATAACAAATTATAAAGTTGGAAATTCGATTCCTAATCCGTTACGTAGATTTGGTAGTGAAAAGATTTGTTTGGTCTCAGATACTAGATTTTTAATAAGTATGCAGTGAATGTTATTAGTAAGCGTCTAATATTGGTGGCAACGCAGCGAGGTTGAATGAATATTTTTCGAGACAGTCCACACAAAGTTCTTATATCGCAGAGAATCTAAGCAATTATGTTCACTCCCTGCACCATACTGGCTCAACAAAAACAATTATCCAGCAGCTACTTCCGCTAAAAGGCGAATATAGACTTTACACGGTCGATGTGTATCGCGGATGACTCATCTGTAGTGAATATGATATCATCTAAAATAGAGAATGCCTCTACTTTGTTTACTGATCAATTTGGATGATCACTTTAGATGAAACGCGGATGAAAACAATCTTTACACATTTCACTGTAGATGAATCAACTGCGATGCACATCGAAAGTGTAAAGTCTCTATTCACCTTTAATCTGCATTACGATTTTCAACTACCTAAACTGCGTCATTTAAGCTATAATTCTTCGCTAGGGTATTGAGAAACCGGATTTTTCCCTGATTAAACAGAACCGATGTAGTGCCGCAGCCACTGAAGGCATGCACAAACAAGGTGTTCTTCGCAATAGCATCGCTGTATCGGAAACTCTGGGGTGAAGAGAATACTTCATTCTTGTTCATCCTAGTTAGTTTTTGCAAGTAAACATTTGAGAGATCTCTTGCCCCAGCAGTCAACAACACGAGCAAATTCACATCTTCTCCAACAACGAACACTGAATAAAAAGAAGAAGACATTTCGATGGCAGTCTAAACAATAAACTTCGTTTTAGACTGCCTGCTTAACCGTGTGGTTATGTTCTTCCTACCTTAATTTCAGCAATTCAATGAGGCGCCTTTTGTTGGAGTTGTTGGGAATCATATATATATTGATATATTTCCACTCCAGATTATTAAAATATTCTTTTACATGAAGAAACTTTTAGACGACGAAAATGACGAAAACGACGCTGCGGAACATCTCGATCAGCACGGTTTTACCGACCCTACTTTAGAATCGATGCCTGAAGACGATGAAAATCGCACCTATCAACTACACCTCAAGGGTGGTGTCGAAACTAATTTAAAGCAATATATTTTGTATGATGTATGCACAAATATAATATATTTGTCGATTATACAAAAATATATAAACATATAATCGACCTTATATGGATAATTAAGAAATCCATATACTTGAGTAGATCGCGGCGCGCTTAAAAAATCATATATTTCCTTGTATACAACCAAACCTTACAAATGAGGCATCATCAGACTCACAGAATATTGCACTTTTATGAAAAAAATACTGGTGAATTGTTTTCAGCCGATCTTCGTACTAATCTGCGATGAAAATGTGATTTTGTTGAAAATTCCAAATCAACCCCCTACTATGGCGCGCTGTACTTCGGAAACTATTGGTTCATTTCTTTCTGACCTGTCTAATTTCGGTGGTGGTGGTCTTTGTTATTTTGCAAGTCAAAACCCTTCATTGCCTGGACTAATTACTTGTCTTCTAAAACTTTTAATTATTTACAACTGCTTATCATACTTTAAGATTTTGATATTTCGTTCAGACAGAAATAAATAAAGCTTTTAGAATTCCTAAATCCATTCTCCTTAACCACTTTGTCTTGGAAGTTACTTTTATGAATTTGATCCGTTTTAAAATGTTTTGCACTCTGAAGCTGTTAGATTGCTCGAAGTAATCAGTAAATTAATTAATTTCTGGATTTTAAATTAATGCTTAATTAAATAAGAAATTTTAATTTTATTTTGGTTGATTTATCAGAGCATGAATATGCATTATTCTTAGATTTGTTTTTTAGCATAATCGATTCAAGGAATGAGCGATGTGTTAAGTAGAAATCCAAGTTTTTATGAAAATCCTAAGTTGATGACAAACCAAAAAAATGAATTAAACTTCTATAAATCGTATACCTTAGCGATCTTATCTAAAATATTCATTATAAGTTCTGTTGGAAGATTATCTAAAATAACCATCAATATTTAAAGAAATTTCCTTTGGAAATGTTCAATAACGAAGGCAATTTACGAATTGGGCTGAATTATAATTAAATCTGAGTTTAGCATCAAACTTTACGGGAGAAATCGCCTTTTTTAAAGAATAAACTTTTTTCGTGAGGATATCGTGAGTTTTAAAAGTTTTTAGATGGTTTAACACCCTCATCCCTTATCTACTCACGAGGTTCCTGTTTGAACAGGAACGGATTTGGAAAGTTCTTCCAACAATATATTTCTTTCCCTCACAAAGTTTTCCTTTAATTTAAAATACACGCCACTAGTTTTTCACAAAAAATGTGTTTGAACAGACAGCATATTTAACATTGCGCCTTAATCCATACACCGGTCGGATGATAATAAATTACGCGCCGTAAATCGTAGGGCACATTCATCATGGACAAATATGATGAAAATACCTCGACCACATCTGTGCCAATACGAGGCTCGGTAAAGTTACGTTTTTAGGACGAATTCCCTAAATAGTGGAATTTGTAGGTTATTAAAATATACTATAATTCTACAAAATACTGAATTGTCACAATAGATTTATTTATATATTTTAAACACAATTCATTTGATCAATAACTAGACAATAATTAATAATAATACACATTTAGTGAATTGAAATTAGGGTTGTTTCGAAAAGTGTTCATTAGATTCAAAATGTCAAAATGAACATACATGGTAAGAATATGTCTATGTCTCAACTTTTTATTTTTTTGTAATATACAAGGTGATTCAACTAAAGCTCCCCAGATCGATTACTAGAAAACTCAGTGAGACATTCAATGGACTTATCAAGCATAAGTTAATGTTGTTATATATTACTTGTAATTCGAGTCAATTTCTTTAAAGGTAACAGGTACAGGGTGGGCTTCACAGCGGGTTGCCTTGAGAATTTGATGAACTCCAGTCCATGCTACCTACTCATAGGTGTCCTTAACACTAGGCACCGCAACTGGAACTGCCATCGCAACAACGCAAATGGCAATACACTGTTTGACTATGTTAATAGTCATAATGTCGTATTGCAGTATTCGGACGATCCCACGCATTTTCCGCATAACGGTACAACGCCCTCTACCCTCGACATAGTGGTCAACAAAGACGTGGGGAACTGCACATGTGGCATTGGAGGAAGTCACGACTGACCACAATCCAATTAATACTGCAGGGAGCCAAACAGAGGGTTGCCACAACGATAACTTTTTTATTGTCGTGGCCGGTATGCTGCACCACATCGGCGCCTCGTATGTTATGGACGGCCTGACCACGATTGTGTACAACAACATTTTATTTTGCCTGTTAAGTCTGCTACCCCTCATTAAACTGGGTATTAAACGTCGGTCTTTGGTCGAGACTCACCCTCAAGTACTTCACACATCTCTTGGTTGGAATTTTGTTTACCCTAATCGAAATGGGTGTTATGATCTTATTTTCGGTGAAACAACACGTGAAGACTGTCGCCTCGGACTTTGCAGCGTTCACTCGAATCTTCCACTGATCGTAATAAGCCGTGGCATGAGCCATGCGTGTCTTTAGCAGCATATTCGCTGCTTGTACGCAAGGATTGTTAATTATAAAGGATAGCTTATCTACACCGATTTATTTCCCCAAGGTCATACGCGATTTGCCAGTTGTGAAGTTGACAACGGTCCCGGTGTGGCTTGCACCAGCAGTCCTTTTTAAAACAGATACATTTTGTGGGAAGTTGATTTATTTTTATTTTCGCTAAATAGATCTCGATATTTTATGAACGGGAAACTAAAAATTTCTAGTTTTTTCGAACACAGTTATCATATACATATGTATAGAAAGAAACCAAAAGACGATATGGTAGCCATAGAGCCCGGCGCAATCAACTACCGTCGAACTGAGAAATGCACCGCTTAGTACGTCACTAACGTTCCAAATAGAGTGGGAGGTGGGTAACGTTACTCTTATGGAGATGAGCAATCCTTTGTAGTTAACAAGCCCTTGGCTTGTGCGTTATGTGAATGCGCATACATGGCTGTGTCATCGGCGTACTTGGCCAGAGATTATGATGTGAATGATTATATTGCTTATAGTAACGGTGAAGATGTTAGGAGGTTTAAAATACTTAATAAAATATTTGTATCTCAAATATACATTTGTAATGTTATTTGTAAATAAAATACCTTTGCCTACAACTTTGTTTGCATGAAGTTCGTACCTTTGAGGGTTCGATTATCACAAATTCGAATCTGAAAGCAAACCATTATCGTCCCAGAGTAAACGCTCACCCTGATTGTAATTTAGCTGTAATACTCGTCAAAATAGGTCGCTTTTAATTTACGGCCATTGACTAAATTCTTAATAATAATTTCTCGTCTTTAGTTCTATATTTAGATAATCTCTTTCTTTAAAAGTATGGTTCATCGCACTTAATTTAATATTCAACGAGATGTCTTCGTTAGCTAAATTTGAAATGAAATATAACCAAATCACAGTTATTAAAAAAAGAATTGAATTGAGTCAAATACATTGTTCTATTTGAGCCGTACTTGTTTAAAATTTAAATGTAATTTAAAGACCTAAAAGCGTCGCGTAATAATTCTTTGTCAGTACAAAGCCCATCTAATTGAAATTCCTTATCATCACTAGATATATAAAGAATAAAGCTTGTTGAGCAAAATTGGGTACTAAATATAATAATACATTATTAGGAATTGAAAGCCCTTTGAAATTTATTATTGTCTCAAACAGAAAGTCCTGTTCTTTAAAAAGTGGAATATAAAATGCATAATTGAATTAGTTGTGAGGGACTCGATTTATTTTCGTTCTCTTATTTATTTCTTTTTTGCAATAGTCCCTGCGGACCTAAGAAATGTATTTCTTCACGAAGGAGTACGTCAGCTATAATTATCTGCTATGCTTAGTTATGATCAACAACCCATCTGGAGATGCTGAAACATTTTCTAGAAATGAAGTACACTTTTGTATAACTTCCAGAAGCGTGAAATGTCACTTTATACTATAGTATTTTAGTTCCGCTATTACTTATTATTTCAGCAGAAACTTTCGACTACTTTCGAAATGAGTAGACTTTTTCAGTTGTTTTATGCAATGTTGTTATATACCGATTACAATAAAGTAATATGAAGCTTGCCAGTTGTGTATTATTTGTCATGCATTAAATTCTCATATCATATCTCATACATAACCAATAAAAGAAACCGCTGCCCAAGGAATCACTGCTTCCACATCCAGATTTTGTATCCAAGTCTTATACACACTAAATTCCAATGTAATATTTTACTTCCTTTAATAATTGGGTGGGGGTGGCAATGGGGGTGGTAGAGGGGTTGGTTAAAATTTTAGAGGTCCTTGGTTCTCGCATACGCACTAAATCCAGATTTAATTTTTATTCCCTTAAACAATAGGGTGGGAGTAACAATGGGGGTGGTAGAGGAGGTAACTCTCTATTGTCAAAATAAATTTTAGAGGCCCTTGGTTCTCGTACACACACTAAATCTCAATTTAAATTTTACTTTCTTTAATAATAGGGTGGGGGTGGTAGAGGGGGTGGCTAACGCCAAAAAATTTTTTGAAGACGTTTCGTTCTTGTACACACATTAAATAATATTTTAATTTTTACTCCCTTTCACAATAGTGTGGGGGTGGTATTGAGGGTGATAGGGGAGTGGCTGATGCCAAAAAAACTTTGAGACCTTGACTTGAATTTTATGGGCTCTTACTTGCTTGCTATGCCTATTTACCCTTATTTACCCAACTTACCCCCGAACCCCCCCAACGGAATTAGATCAAAATGTAATGTAGATCTCATTATAATACATAAGTGTACTAAATTTCTATATTAGTCTATATCATAAACGGTTCCAGCGTAAACGTGCGCAAAAAAGAAAGTTACAGACCGACCGACAGAAATAGACTTAAAATATCCTGCTTGTCGGTCTGTGGTTCTGTAACTGTTTTGTGGGCACGTTTACTCTGGAACCGTTTTTGATATTGATTTGAAATTTGGTACACTTATGTATTATAACGAGATCTGGAACTAGATTATATTTTGATCTAATTCCGTTGGAGGGTTCAAGGGGTAAATGGGGTAAATAAGGGTAAAAAGGCAAAGCAAGGAAGTAAGAATCCATAATATTGCAATTTAGGGCATGTATAAAAAGTCAAAGGCTTCAATTTTTTTTTTTGCATCAGCCCCCCTACTATCACCCCCAATACCACCCGCACACTATTATGAAAGGGAGTAAAAAAATTAAAATGTGATTATGTTGTATACAAGAACGAAACGTCTCAAAAAATTTTTTTTGGGTTAGCTACCCCCTCTATCACTCCCGTTGCCACCCCCATTCTATTATTAAAGGGAACAAAAATTCAATTAGGATTTAGCTTGTATACGAGAATCAAGGGATCAAATTTTTTGGCATTCACCCCCCACCTACCTGCCACCCCCATCCTATTATTAAAGGAAGTAAAAAATTAAATTGGGATTTGGTGTGTATAGGAGAACCAAGGGCCTTTAACGTTTTTTCGGCATTAGCCAACTTCATCTGCCACCCCACCCTATTATTAAAGGGAGTAAAAATTAAATTGGGATTTAATGTGTGTACGAGAACCAAGGGCGTTTTAAATTTATTTTGGCATTAGCCATCCCCACCCCCTCTACCACGCCCATCCTATTGTTAAAGGGACTAAAATATTACATTGGGATTTAGTGTGTATAAGAGTTGAATACAAAATCTGGATGTGGAAGTAGTGATTCCTTGGGCAGCGGTTTTTTGTAGACGTGATAATTAAGTAACTTTTCAAATAAAAGGTGCATTAAAGTATTTTTAAGATTAGTAATCTTCCCTGCAGATCCAAAATTACTTTAAAATGGAAATATATACTGAAAGTTTGAAATTATCTATTATCTATTCTATCAGTAAATTTATGTGCGTGTGTGTGTATGTGCATATAAGCAAGTAGCATTTGTTATAAGTGTTCTAATTCTAAGTAAATTAATTGTCAATAAATTTAACGAAATATCAACCGACTGAATTGTAATTAATAACCTATTTCCACTATTATAAGAAACTGTGATTAGTGCAATAGTAGTCAAATAGCACTTTGACCTGGAAAAAATACACACTCGAATTTGTCACGCTCAACGTTATCAAGACCACTTAGAAAGTCGAAAATCAAAAAGGTGACTTAACCCTTTTGCTTTAGCCGCCATCTTGAAAAAAACTTTAATCGTGTTTTGTTAATTGGTCCCATCGAAAAAGTTATTCAACAAAAAAATATTGTAAATGAAATTCTACATATTTTCAGCAATTGCCGCGTTGCCGAGAAGTTAATATTTCGAGCGGTAGAGGGCGCCGAAGTTATTACCAAAAAACAGTTTTTTTCAAAATTTAATTGGAAATCTAAAGTTAATGGAATTGATTTTAATTAGATATGTGTGTATGGCTAATATTGTTACCTAAACAACTGGTAAGTTGAATTTCACAACAATGCTTTCAAAAAACTGTTTTTTGGTAACTTCTGCGCCCTCTACCCCTTGAAATATTAACTTCTCGGCATCGCGGCAATTACCAAAAATATGTAGAATTTTATTTACAACATTTTTTGTACAACGTTTTCCGTGCGACCAATAGAATACGAGATAAAGCGATTCAAACATTTTTCGAGATGGCGGTTGAAGCAAAAGGGGGGGAAGTCACTTTATTGGTTTCAGATCTTCTAAGTGGTCCTGATAACATTGAACATGACAAATTCGAGCGTGTAATTTTTTCCAGGTCATGGGACTTTTTGGTACATTTTTACTGTACAATAATTTTTTATTTGTACTGTTGGAATATTTTATAAATCATTTAAAAAATCTATTATTAGTGGTAAAAATAGCCCAAATGAAACGATAGAGAAAATTTTACATGGAGCAACACGACATAGAAAAATAAGTTTATTTTGGTGAAATTGAATACCCTGAGTTTTCTGGTTCGAGTAGGTTGGGGAACCCTTTTTTTCGCGAAAAGGGGGTAAATTGGTCATTTTTAAGGGAGATTTTTCAGTTTTAATTTATTTTGGACCCTTTAAAATGCTAGTTAAGAAACGAAAATGGTGCCCTTTTATTGTCGATTTTCAAGGAACCTTCAGTTCAAATTTGTATATAAATATACTGAAAAAATGTCAAAAATTGAATTACGGCTAACTTTGTCAAAATTAAACCGAATTTGATGAAATCTTAGATGAAAGTTACCCATATAACCAACAAATAACCCGCCAAATTTTAGCAAAAAATATCCAACAGTTTGGCCATAATTTCCTTTTTAGTCCAAATTTCATAAAATTATCAAAACATCCCAATTTGCCCGAATAATTGAACGAATTTTTTTTACCAAAATGAAGGTATTCTTATGTAAGATGTAACTAAAAATTAACTTTTTTGTAATTTAGTCGATTTTTGTCATTTTTGGTATATACATGCGCGCGGTGATTTCCCGTCATGTTCGATACTATACGTATGCGCGCACAACTATACTTGTAATTATTCATTATAAGAGTTAATAATAATAAAGCCAACACAATTTTACTTCTAACGGTAGGCCATGTCCTTTTCGCCTATTTGAGATACTTTTCTTCTGGATATGGTTAATTTTGGATGATGTGCAGTTTACGAAGAATATTTTCTTTTACTGCCAAAATATCGGACAATATAAGATTCTCACTCCGGAATTTCTTCTGCACTTCCTGATATTTATCTGCCATTAAATTTGTTATCATCATTTGTTCTGAAAAAATTTCCCAAATACTTAATATTCTATTTCAACATTCTTATATGTGTGTTCTGCGCCACTATTGAAAATGTCTCTTGGATTGTTCATAAAAAGTGGCTGCTGCTTATTGCACAATATATACCTACGGATACGTGTTATGTAACTACTACAAATATAGATCGCACCTAGTAAATAGTCCTCAATGATCTGGAAACTTGTATTTTATTGTTGCATGTGTGGCTCTTTAAGGTGGGCATATCCAAGAGAGAGAGAGAGAGATCCGGTAAGCAAATGTTTATTATTTTTACCCACGATTTTTTTTAATACATATATTGGGAAAAAAGTATAAGACTACCTAAATAGAACTATAACAGGTGTAGTGATATGAATTTTCACTTAATAATTTCAGTTGCTTGCAAAATTAATTAATTTAAAACTACAGGATATGAAGATTGGCACTATTTTTTAATTCCATTTATTAAAAATATACTAGGCATAATTTCACACTTGTTCGTCTTTTTAAATATTTTAGGAAGTTATGTATCTATTATAAAACACAACTTTCAATCAATAAACTATTTTTTTTAAATTTATTTAACGTCGGCCTAACACCGACGCCTGTAGACGAGCTACCCCCAATCACGAATTTTGCCGAAGAGTAGGGATCTTTTATTTGCCTAACATTTAATAGACAAGGGATCGACGGCTGTACATCCCCTCCGAAGGATGGTATATCCCCTATCCAATCCTCGCCTAAGATTGTATAGCTTACACGCATACACTGATATACAAGCCGCTGGAAAATGCGAGGCGAGAACGCGGTCTTTCTTGAAACGGTCACCCATCCAAATGCTAACCAATAAACTGTTTTGTTTAATGTTTTAAATACTTATGTGGCTAATGTCAAAACTTTGTTGTTCACTACTCAATTTGTCAATTCAGAAATTTGCAGCGCCATCTATTGATAAGTGATTTTCGCCTAGAGCAGTGACCTAATACCTGATCACCTGATCCTCGGGCCAGTAGGAGAATCTCTTATGTCATAAAATAACTGACATGCAAGGCAACATGTCGATCGAAATACACGAATAGATTTTTGCGCAACCGGTTTTTTTAAGCCGATGCTATATTGAGGTATGTTGGCTGAATACTCGATAAAAAGTGAAATTATTATTTTAGGCCTTGATGTGTTGAAACTTAAAACAATATAAAATTATTGCTTAATTTCGGTACAGTATAACATGCTAACGATACAACTCTTTTCCATTATTTCTAATTACAAATCTCCGGCTAGATTGTTAAGTCAAGATTTGAGTTTGTTTACATGAAAATTAAAGCGGCACTGCTTTCTCGTTTTTTTTTCTGAACTTAAAATACACTAATTATAAATCTTCAACCTTTCTAAGCGTTAATGAACGTCGAGTTTGAATATCTCCCAAATTTAGCTTTAAAACAGAACTAGTATGTCATCATTAAGACTATACTACCGAAAATTCACATAATGATGGAGAAAGAAATGTTTTTAGTCTGTTCTCTTTTAAGTTCCATACTATGTTTTTAAACCATAAGTTATTTTGTTATTCGAAACCGGACCGGGGGCATTTTAACAACGCTGAATTATGATGTATAAGATAAATATACATAATGAAAATTTCCACGGATCATAATGAGAGGATATTTAAATATATACGACATATCAATTACATAATTACGTCAGTTATTCCAAATGTCTCCCGCTATTTTGAATATACAGGGTGTTCCACTTAAAACTCCCAACGCCAATTACTCGAAAACTGAAAGAGGTAGTAAATTTCTGTAAATAGCAGATAATTGGTGTGACATGGAAAGTGTAAATACCCTTTATTAAAATGTGCCAATTTAATAAATTGTCTGCATCTAATAGGCTGTTACTATTCTGTTAACCTAAATTTTAACAATCAAAATAGACAGATTAAAAGACAGGTAGTGAATATCACTTTCATTTACATAAGTAGAACATTATCGTTGAAATATTTAAACAGAAAAAAATATAACTGTTTTAAACATAGTCATTTTTTAATCAAAAATCTAAAATAAATAAAATATTTTATAGCAATTGTTCAAAATTTTCTTCACTTGCCCGAACGCAGCAGTCATACCGGCGTCTTAACTTAAAATTGAAGTTCTTAACAGAATTCTTTTATTTATAGCTGCACAAGATGAAGTTATTTTATTTTGGAGATCCGCCATATCCTCAATAGGCTCTACATATACAGTATTTTTGAACTGACCCCAAAGAAAAAAGTCGAGAGTGGTCAAATCCGGTGACCGTGCTGGCCATTGTAGTGGATCGTATGTCCCAATCCAACGATTGGGTACAGTACATTCAATAATATGTTACAATTTGGGCATTGTGAGGTGAGGCCCCATCTTGTTGAAAAATAATGTTCTTCCTAGTTTCAATCGGGACATCTTCTAATAGTTGAGGTAATAATCTTTGAAGAAAACTCCGATAACGATCACCATTTAAAGTACCTTCGTAAAAGTGAGGTCTTATTAAATAACCATTGAGTATACCACACCATACATTTATATCAAAAACGCGCTGGTTACCTCTTTCGGTAATCCAACGGGGATTGTTTTGTGCCCAGTAACTGCAATTATGTCTATTTACAACTCCATTGTTGTGAAATCTACTTTTATCGCTCCAAAGTAATTTTTTAAAGATATTTTCGTCACGGTAAAGTAAATAATCAAATCTCGCCAGAAAATTAATGCGCCTTTCGGGGTCACTTATGCACAAGTTTCGTTTTGTAAGGATGGTATTTATTGTGCTTAAGAATTCTTTTGGTAGAACTTATTATCATTAATCTGTTGAAGAACCAATGCAACGTTAAAATCATTGTTGCTGGTTTTGATCGTTCCCGTTTTGGCTTTTCAAATGCACTGAAATTCACTAAATATCTACATAAATTCAAAATTGTTTTATGATCTGGCTTTCTTCTATCAGGATAATGCTGTGTGTAAACACTTTTCGCTTGCCACGCATTTCGCTTACACTCACCGTAAACCAACACCATGTCTAGCTTTTCTTGTTTAGTGTACTGGCCCATTTCTTTTCCAAAAAGTTAATCAGATATTAAAAAACTACTTGAAAATAAAGACCAAAATAAAAAATTAACACTGTTTTTAACTAATGACAACTATTTTGATAGTTAAAATTAAGGTTACAGAATAGTCACAGCCTATTAGATGCAGACAATTTATTAAATTGGCAAATTTTAATAAAGCACATTTATACTTTCAAAGTCTAATAACTCCGAAATGAAAGAAAAAATAAAAAAATTTGTAATAAAAAAAAAACTTCAGAATTAAAAGTACGATTGGTATCTTTTGTATTCCTCCTGTACTCCTGCCATCGAAAATTTTGTTCTGGGAGTCGCGACGCCTAAACCGTCAAAGGCGCCGGCATCTATTATACGTGGAAATATAGCACTTGATTACGCCAATTATCTACCATTTACAGCAATTTCGAGTAATTGGCGTTGGGAGTTTTAAGTGGAACACCCTGTATACTGCTAATCTCTGTGCAAACAATTGCCTTGCATTAGTAAACACTAATTATCCTAGTTGCACTGACAATTTAAGCTCTGCGGTTGTCTAGGTAGTTTGGTTGTTCCTTACACACTTGGTCTTCTATGAGATCCCATAAAAAAATTGCAGAGGGTCAAATCAGATGACTTTGCTGACCACTCTACATCCAATCTACCGGCTTAAAAAATCATTCGATAATTGATTATGACGTCTAAGGGCCCATCCTGTTGACTAAGTTGTTGCCGTCAGGACAAGAAGTTTCTATTGCAAGAACAATATTCTGCGTTAACACAACCAAATATTACCCCATTTCCCAATTTCTTTCTATGAAGTGTGCGTGGTTTCCGATAACATGTGTCCAAATGGTTACTCTTTAGGATTATTTGGTGCAATGTTTAAATTTAAAATTGTTGATATCTGTGAATACTGCAATGTCCCTGGTGATCTTGATCACATATTTTTTGGATATAAAAATTACGTAGTAGCCACTGATAATCTGTACAATAATATAATACAAGAGAGCAACGTTTCGACACCCTTCAATTTACTTCACCTTTTATCCTTAAACAGGAAGGATATATTTAATCACCTAATTGCGTTCTTGCAAGAGGCGAAAATTAAGTTATAGGCTAGCTTTGTTTCCTTTGTTTTATACCTGTGTGTTATTATACCCTTCTATCCATGGTCTAGTTTTGTGTGTGCTGAAAAATTGTCCTGAAGGGCCCCTGGATGAGAAGTTTGTGACCCTTATTATATCCTTTGTTTAGATGATTATTACATCGTGTTTTTTTTTCTGGTATGTGGGTAGGTTGGAGTAAGTTTTTCTTTTTTTAAATAAGTACGTGGCTGGCTGAATGGCTTCGGCCTTAATGCCAAAAAAAAGAAATTTGGCGCAAACTTCAATTATTGAGCGGACATTACGCTGGGCCCAATAACAACAGTTGCTACGGGTACACGAACTATGAGAGTTGTTAGATAATATATAAAACATACTTGGGCTGCTGTGCGTAGCAGATCGCAGATACTACCTAGCCCGGATAAGCGATGTAACATGCCCACGGAAAAATTTCACTAGCTCAGAAATCTCAGGGCGTTAAGCCCAAGTTTAACATAAACTATTAGAAGTTTTTCAACTTATTTAACATAAAATCATTGAAGGTTCCATTCGTAGTGGTCGCAGATAAAATAATTATACTTTCTTTCAACATGAAATGAACTATAGTATTTTCAGTTTTGGTTATCTAATATGAACCTGGCGATGTTCAGTTCTCTGGTTATATTCTGTTAAGTATGTTACAACATAAAATAAAGGTAAATACCCATCGTCTAGCTACACTTGGTTTACAAGGGTAAACTAAAATGAATTTGGCCGCAATTAGGTTACATTAGAGAACTTATTTAATCAATATGAGTGAATAAAATCTTGGCTTTAAATATATACAAACGTAAGTTAGAAGAAAATAAATATCATTACACAGTAAATGACAAAATAATATTTATCACAAAATTGGTACGATACCCTGACGTCAACTAGTGATGAAACTGCAGCCTTACGGTGGTGACTTCGGGACAGACGATGGTGGTCGGTTTATAGCCTCCCTAAATCGTGGAACGTTTCAGCCTAGTCTGTGGAACTTTCTAACCTAGACCGTGGAATGTTCTAACCTCGTCCGTGGAACGTTTCTAACCCCATCCGTGGAGCGTTCTAACTCAGTTCGTGGACCCCAAGATATACCCATATAGTTGGTAATGAACGTGAAACGTGCCTATTGAGAGAAATTTAAAACAAATATAATCCACAAACGAAATAATTTACCTCTTTGTTGTTTGAGGGATACAATCCACCAAAATTCCTGGACAACGGTGCAGCTCAATTGACAGCGAAAATACTCCCAACAGAAAGTGGTCCACCAGCCTATAAATATTTGAAATACTTGGGTAAAGTCGAAAAAGATGGCGATGATAAAGTAAAGTTACTCACGTGTGGACAGATAAATCTCTCAGATGCGGATTAAACTCCCTTCGTAGCAACGAAATATTCTGATGAACAGCAACAAATTAATGCGAAAGAAATTTTACCATTGCCGATAATCCGAAATCCATAAAGATGGCTCATATAACAAGTTTTGGAATTATCGGCAGCGTACACACACACACACAGGAGCTAACGTTTACTGTTTTAACACCAGGCGGAAGTCACATGACCGTTCTTCGCAGCTGGAAGGCGCGCGATCACCCACTAGCGGCTTTTGGTGATATGTATCCCGCAAAACACAAATGGTGTGTTGCGGGTCGCATATGCATTAGGGATGTAATACAGTTATGCCTATTTATAGTTAACATGGCTTCGTCAGAAATCAAGTATGGAGCCTGTTGGTACATAACATTCTATTAGTGTGAAAATAAATCTTTGCGAAATACCATGGTGGCACTCCAATTTTGTGCTTAGTTATTGGATATTTTTTTCTCTACCACCAATTGCACATTTAGTAGAGCCACCATGATTCCTGGAGTTAAATCCATTGAATTATTTTTATGGAGGCACATGGTGGTATTACGTAAAATTATCTGTCCACCAACAATTATTGGAAAGTATTTAGATGCAGATAGTAACACAAGAAATCGAAATATCATGTTCCGTGTTATAGTATTTTTGGCTCGTTGATATGGGGCTATTGTTTAAAACAGAATCAGTTTTGTTTAAAATTAGCCGCCTCCGTAAGTCCAAAACTTAATATACTTCAATATATACTTAGCAGAGGGAATCGTTATTGAACTATTATATGGTTCAATATGATTTAAATTTAAGCATAGTATATTCTGGAAATAAGCTACTGAATTACGGAACAGCCTGTATTTAATTTCTACATCCGTCTAAGTATCTGCAATATGTACACAATTTATATCACGAGAATTCAACATAAAAAAAGGGTATCCGTTATTGAATCCTGTAACCGTGCAAAGGGAAGGACCTTACGTGATTTCATCCTGCTTGTTAGGGCCTTGATCAGTTTTACTCAAATTGCCTCCGGTTAGCACCCTTTCAGCGGTCAAGGTAGCAAATGCTTATTCAGTCGGCGGCCCTGTTCATTAAAATGTCTCCTCAAAATGTTTTCAGAGAAATAAATTGCCAGTTAGCCTTAGCGGTTTACTTTTTTTTATTGTATTGAATTCGGGAGGGAGTATAAGTTTATTTCTGTCTATCTTGTTTATAACAGCATCTCTAAACTTATATAGGTATTATACAGAGTGTTTCTTACTTGCTTAGGCTATTAAGGAGACAACAATATGTCAAACAAATTCCCGGAAAAATATTTCTATAAATATATGTTCTATATGGCTGATTTTTGAATTACGGGCAGGAAAAAAGCACCAAACTCTGACTGGAGCCGACGATTCATTGGTAGAAACGAACATTGGATCTCTTTGAACGTCCAGAATTCTTTGGGATTTATTACTTTGACCCATTTTTTGTAATCGTTCGTATCCGTGGTATGAACTAATAAGATTATAAATGATTCCATTATTATTATTTGTTAAATTCAGGATGTATTTGCCTTATTTGTTTTTGAAGTGTAACTTAAAAATATACCACACCGTGTGGTATAAACACATTATATAATGAGGCTCATAAATACAAAACGGGCTCTAATGCACAAAGCTTTTTATTTCCCATAAAACCAAGTATATTTATATTCTTCGATAAATAAAACACAGTTTTACGAAAATATATACAATTTAATGAAAGAGCAATTTTACTTTTGATGTAAATATCACGTAACTAGTTTGGGAGAATCGGCCATAAAACAGTGGCAAATAAATTTCCCTGCAAAGTTGTAAACCTACCAACAAACATAATTTAGTGCATGCTTTATCGTACACATAAAACATTTGAAATTATGTATTTTGAGGCAAAGTTTTACGAAAAGTTAAACTTTCTGATAACGCATTAAACGGTGATGAATGCGAGCGTTGCCTAACTAGTCCGAAAGTTTTCTTTTGCCAGCTTTCTTGTTCCCCCTTAATTTCTACAAATGTACCGCATAAATTCTTTACAGTTTATGACCATTAAAATGTAACTGTGCTGGAACATCGCTGTCCAATTATGGAAAACAAGTTGCGTTCTGCAATATTTTTTATAAAATCCAACCGATACATCCCGCGAATGAATTAACGGAATTTATTGATATCAGGAAGAATATCTTTCCTTCGACTTATTATGCACTATTTCAATAACAAAGACTCGTTGCAGAAAAGTGACATAGTAAAATATAAAAAACCCACAACTCATTAATTAATTTGTAAAAAAAGAAGCATTACAATAATATCATTAGTGAATCGACAAATCCGTCAAGAATTGAATAGAATATAATAAAAAATTAAACTTCACACTCAAAACCGCCAAATCAAATAATAATTGAATAGCAGAGTAAAGAAATATCAGATCCCCAAAAATTAAGCAATATGTTCAATAATAATTTCATTCAACTGATAACTTCATCCAGTACATCCTCTAACAAATGTGAAATTAATATAAAAAGAAAAACACTAGCTTCCTTCTATTTAAGTGATGTTTGTGAGAAGCCGGTAATAGATATAAACGTCTCCATGAAAAAGTCTTCAGGTCTATGAAATTTTCCCTGTTTTATTTTTACAGATATTGCCAAAAATATTGCAAATCCTTTGACTTATCGATCAGTCATATTCACATGGTACTTTTCCTAATTTGCTAAAAATGGCCGAGGTTAAGCCGCATACATAAAATGGAAATACAAAGGAAGTTAATAACTACTTATAGACCTATTTCCTTGTCGATATTTTCTTAGATCTTTAAAAAGGCCATGTATGTTAGGATAGTATCATATTTCAATCTTTAAAATTAATTAGTGAATCACAACACGGGTTTGGAGGAAATAGATCGACCACGACCGCGGTAGACTTTTTTTATGTAATATTCTAGGCTCACTGGATAACGGCCAGTTTTCTTTGGGATTCTTCTTTGATTTTTCAAAAGCCTTTGACTTACTGGACCATTCAATTTTGTTTAAGAAATTAGAATTCTATGACATAACATGCCTCGCAAAATGTTTTATACTGTCATTCTTGTCCGGTAGGTCACAGGTTGTTGAAATTAGAGGCACAAATGGATCTATTTTAAACTTTCCCTACTTTTCTGAAACTAAAACAAGTGAAACTGAAACAAGATGAACTTGACGAACTTGATCTGCAATAAATAGGCGAATGAGCAGAGGATAGAACATAATATTGCTTAGCAGACGGAAGTGAACATAAATCAGGGGTTTTCTGATGTCGTTCAACTCGTCGAATAAATAAACCATCTATTTCATATATTAATTGAGGACATTCAAATTCGGGCAGTTTTCAGAGCTTATTAGCTTGTATTTTTCCATATCGATCTCAATCAACTTCTGGTGCTTCTCTTTTACTTAATACTCTATTTAATATGAACAATGCTTCTTTCATATTTTTTCTACTTCTTGAAGTTCTGGAGGATTTTTTCAACTAATATGCTACTTAGTACAAGTCATGGGTATACTACTGCTTTGGAAAATGGATTTTCTGTAGTGAAAAAGTATGGCAAGAAACTGCACCCATCTCTCGTAGTATTTTCATCAATGTGTGCATGTCTCTCATTTAATTCAGCACCATCAGAATCTTCAGTTGTTGTGGAAAAAAGTATTGCCTGTCATAATTTCATCTTTACAAATGCCAGAGTCCAGAGTCTTGGTTGGAAATAGAAGAAGGTTTCAGAAACAACTTCCCTCAATGCATTGGTGCACTTGTTATATAAAGTCCATTATTCAGGGGTTCAGAGTATGACAATTACAAAAGAACTTTCAGCATTGCACTTCTAGTCATTAAAAGTGACTGCAAATTATTCGCGAACACAGACTTTGTTCTAACAACCTTAAATTACCACAGCCGAGCCCACTACCAAGCTCAACAAGATATATTCCTTATGTTTTCTTGGAAGATCGAGCCTTTGCTTTTAGCACACACATTATGAAACCATGCACAAGTGAACACAATGCAGAATTACCAAGACGTATGTTTAATGATATGCTTTCATCTTTTCGGGTAGTGGTGGTAATCCTTTTGGAATATTAGAATCAAGAATCAGTTACTACTAGATCCAGAAAAAACTTCTCTTTTGACTGTGACATGTATATTATTACTCAATTTCCTTAGAAAGAGTGCTTCAGAAACAATATACACACCACCGGATTCTATAGTTGTTTATGATTCTAATAATGGAGAGCTGATTCAGCCTGGTACTTGGCGAAACTAAATTGAACAAATCTGTGCCATAAGACCTTTGACATATGTACCAAGAAGACAAAAATTTATTGCGAATCAGATTTGAGCAGAATTAACAACAATTTCTTTAATAATCCTGATTAATACTTACATAATTTGATAATAAAAATGTTATAAAGATGGTTAGTGGTTAACTCGCTGTACATTCTCACTTCCCACACTTTTATAGTCAGTATCATACAACCTTCATTGGGAAGTTTTTAAGCTCGTTTTACATTCAAATTCATATTCGAAAAAGGGAACTGTTTCCTTTAGCGATATAAATTACGCACATTTTGAATTAGAATGAAGAAACGTTCTTATTTTTGATTTGCCTAGAAATCATTATTTATACTGTACTGTAATTAAATTTGGAATTTTAAATAATTTAAAATTATTCACAAAAAGTAACTTTCAAGCATTCTTTGGAAGCTTATACCTCCTTTATTAAGCGATATGTCTACATATAACAACTTTACTTGTCTATGTTCGGCCCCGGAAACCGTGATGACAAATCACCCTCTGTAATTATAAATAAGTAGATAACTGGCATTTCTAAATCGGCAGTTCAAGTACATCCATCAACCATTAAAATTAAATTTACACAGATAAATTTCTTAGTTTCATTCTTAGGGTTTATCAATATTTACTTGTAAGATAAATAAGACAAGGTTAATCCAGAACTCAACTTATGGCGCTGCGAAGTTTAATTTAATAATGTTTTCGTAAATTTTCTATAAAGTGGAAAAGTATTTTCTGGGCTTATGCAGAACAAAATGGTTACAAGAATATTGCTCTATTATGCAAAATTTTACACGTAAACAACTCAAATATCTACTGCCATTAACCGTCATTTCTTGGGAAACGATCATTACTTTACCTAACCTTTTATGAAAATTTATATTCAGGAGTGGCTTAAATTTAAATTTGATGTAAATGAGAGACAGAAAATTCAGATTTTGAGCAGTTGTGGAAATTTTGCAGCCTCATTTGTCGTTTCAGAGATTTGTTAATCACATTTTTTAAGTACTAGTTTTGTTTTATTTTTATTTTATAATTATTTATTAATATTAAAAACAGTGGTATAAGTACATGGGTTTTTAACTTTTCTTTAATTATTATATAGATATATTTAGTTCTTTATATAATATAGTCTTATTTAATAATGATGTTTTGGCTGTGTCTATAAAAAAAGTCATTGTTCTGTCTTTCACTATCCCACTTTATTACAGTACATAGCAGTCTTTTTCTTCTTCAATTTATACTTAAAATCTAAAGTTTTAAATATTATTCCTTGCTTTACATTCATGAAATTAAGTACTTCTAGCATATTGTTTATTGATGTATACCTATTATATTTAAGCATTGTTCCTGTGAACGATCCATCTTTTTGCGTGTGAAGGACTTTGATTATATTTTCCAAAGTGGATATTAAACGTTCACAAAGAAGGGTTCAAAACGACTGTTTCAGACATAGAATAATATAAAATCTATACTTACTGTTCGTCTATGCTTAACTGCTTCACTGATGGTACCAATTGGACGTCGTAACACTATAAATCTAACACAGTAAGTACTAACTCTTTCTTAAAATTAAACCTAAAAAGGAATTTTGAATACACAAGAAAAAGAAAATATAAAGTTTAAAAAATGTATATTAAATCTCTTTAAAAAATCATGTTTTACAAAAACGTTCAAGAAAAATGTATTGACAGACTATAGTCTGGCCCGTGTACAACACACAGTGAGGAACGGAAAGACTCATAATGTACCAACTACCATCCAATGTGCGGTTTATAGCTAACGATTACACAAAAAAATTCAAGAAAAGTTCAATATTTATAAATTATTGGTGGGCTTTTGCTTGCTTGTCTATTTACATATTATCAGTTCAATAATAATTTGGCTCGCTCCTCGAAGCTTAAAAATGCTTGAATCGCAACGACTTTGAATTATTTTGTGGTAATTATATATTCCTACGTTCAGGCAAGGAGGTCCCATGCACATCTGAGTACATTATAAAGATACTTTTCTGACATCGAATCACTGAGGAACCGGTTTAGGGCAAATCCCGTTAAAATCCATCATTTTCCCGTCAAAATCGACTGCTAGAAAATGAATGGTCACCCTTGTCGCCAAAGGCCATTTTTGCTAAAACTCTCGTAATACTTTGACTAGAGACTAGATTAACTTGTCCTCATATTTAACACAACGCATGAGGTGCAGTGCTGCACAATGTGGATTCGTAAAAGGGTTTTTAATTTTGAAATTTCCGAAATTACGATGACGAAGACACTCCTTGATGAGTTTTCAAGATTTTGGCATAAAAAACGCTCCGTAGATCGAAAATGTGATTTAAAATATAAAAACCTCTTCCAATAGCATTTTCACGTGAAGCACACTTTTCATGCGAAATGTTTCCTCGGATTTTGTTACAGTTTCGAAAAGTTTATCGAGGGTTTTGGCGTGCTCTTTAACATACCCAGGTGCTTAGTTTGTTTAAAAACTGGTTCAAGCTTTTATTAAATTATTTCAATATACAAATTTGTTACATTTAAACTATATAATCTACATTTGTTTCTATTAGCATGTATTTTGTTTTATTTAAATTAAAACTCAAACTATTTTCACTCAATCGTTTTTGTAATACAACTAATTCATTATTTATAGTTATATACATATGGTTAAGATCATTATCACCTATATGCAACATTGCGTCATCTCCAAACATGAACATTTTACAGTTACTTGCACATTTAACAATATCTTTTATAGAAAAACTTAATAGGTGTCTAAAAAAATTATAAAAACATGTTATTTTTTAAAAGATGATCTACCCACTTTATGGATTCTAAAGAATTATATGCTATAAAATAATATCTACGTATTCTATTGACAGATTAAAATAAATGTGCCAGAACTATATGATGATTAAAACAATTTTAAAAAAATGTTTTTAAATTTTTTAAGGATGTCCTACCCATTTCATCGATTTCAAAAAATTACATACTAGGAAAAACTATTTAGATATTCTACTATAAAAATATGGTAAAAAGTAGATCTATTTGAATGAAGTGTAGTAATAAATAATTTAATGAGCTTTTCCACCACACCACTGCCCATATCAATAAAGAATTTCCTTGTTTCACATTTACATCAAATTTAAATTCAAACCTCTCTTGAATATAAATTTTCATAAAAGGTTACGCAAAGTAATGATCATTTCCCAAGTGAGGCTTAATGGAAATATATATTTGAGTTGTTTACATGTAACATTTTCTGTGTATCAGGGTATATTTTTGTAGCAAATTATACTGAATTAATATACAAGCTACGTCCCTAATTTGTGGACCACATTTTAAAAAAGTGTGTTAAAAAAACATATTTAAAAATTAAAAGGACATTTCAAGAAGTTGTAAGCACTAGTTATAAGTGTAACGTAAAATTCAAACTCAAGGAAAATTTTACATACAAGGAAAACATATTTATTAGATATTAAATAATAAACTTGCATTTCTACTTCCACTACAACTACTAGTGGCAGGAGAAAAATCTTTTAAATACGTCACTCTTTGCGGTGTGTAGGATTTCCACCTACTAAAAAACTCCTACCTGCCCACATGTCAAATCAGGAACAGCTTCTAGATAGATAGATCTTGATTGGTGCATTATATATATATATATATATATATATATATATATATATATATATATTAGTATTTACACAGGTCATAAAAACATACAATGGCAAGGTGACTATATAATAAAAGAGGTAAAACAAGTAGATAATAAATAGCAAAACAAATAATGCACTACTACAATAACAAATGAAAGAAGAATTTCATATGGTACCTAATACATGTCAAATCAGAAGACTAATAATTATTGTATTGATATCATAAAAGACATTATCTATTAAATATTTTTTGGCATAGTAAACCCCATCAGCCATCCCCCCCCCCCCCACTGTCACCCCCAATACCACCCCACACTATTATGAAAAATTAAAATGTGATTTAGAGTATACACAAAAACGAAACGCCAAAAAAAATTTTTAACGTTAGCTACTCCTTCTGCCACCCTCATTGCCACCACGCCCCTATTATTAAAAGGGGTAAAAAAAATAAAATGTGATTTAGTTTGTATACAGGAACGAAATGTCTAAAAAAAATTTTTTGGCGTTAGCTACCCCCTCTACCACCCTGTTGCCACCCCCACTCTATTATTAAAGGGAGTAAAAAAATCAAAATGTGATTTACTGTGTATACAAGAACGAAACGTCTAAAAAATTTGTTTGGCGTTAACTACTCCCTCTACCACCCCCATTGCCACCCTCACCCTATTATTAAAGGAGGTAAAAAAAAATAAAATGTGATTTAGTGTGTATACAAAAACGAAACGTTTTAAAAAACATTTTTTGGCACCCCCACCCTATTATTGAAGGGGGTAAAAAAAATTAAAATGTGATTTAGTGTGTATACAAGAACGAAATGTCTAAAAAAAAATTTTTTTCATTAGCTACCCCCTCAACCACCTCCACCATATTATTAAATGGAGTAAAAAGTTAAATTGGGATTTGAACCAAGGGCCTCTAAAATTTATTTTGTAATTAGTTACCCCCTCTGCCACCTCCATTTCCACCCTCACCCTATTGTTTAAGGGAATAAGAAATTAAATTGGGATTTAGTGTGTATACTAGAACTAAGGACTAAGGAATTTTTTTACATTAGCCACCCCCTCTACCACCCCGACTCTATTATTAAAAGGAATAAAATATTACATTGGAATTTAGTGTGCATAAGACTTGGATACAAAATCTGGATGTGGAAGTAGTGATTCCTTGGACAGCGGTTTTTTATTGTTCCTGGTTGTATGGTTGTGGATCAGGTCGCATCTCGTGCACGTATCCTGGTTTTCTTTGTTATAAAAGAGACAGTGTAATATGTATGTGCAAGAAATTGTTTTTTTTTATACATTTATTTAACGTCGGCCTATTTCCGCTACTGAGGCCTAACACCGACTCCTGTAGACGAGCTACCCCCAACCAGTAAATTTGCCGAACCTCTTCCCTTAAGAAGAGTAGGGAACTTTTACTTGCCTAACATTTAATAGACAACGGACCGACGGCTTTACATCCCCTCCGAAGGATGGTATATCCCCTATATAACCCTCGCCTAAGGTTGTATAGCGCATACACTGATATACGAGCCGCTGGAAGATGTGTGAGGTGAGGACGCGGTCTTCGCTGAAACGGTCACCCATCCAACTACAATCGCGCCTCACGTTGCTTTACATCGCATATCGAAGTTGAAATGTTATCGAATCGATCGAAATGTTAAAATGGATAATTTCTTAAAGACGTCCTTACAATCGTCTCTGTATTCTAGGCCTGCAATAACGCTTTTCTTTGCATCGACAAAATATTCTTCGTATACCCATAGTGTCCCCAGACCACAATTTCATATGAAAATGCCGAGTGATTGAGCCCCTAGGCTGTTAGTAAAGTTGACTGTGAAACGATCCTCGCCAGGCTGTATGGCAAAAAATATTGCTGGACATATTTTTTTATACAGATGTGTATAGTACGTTTTTCCCAGGACAATTAGTGGTCTAAGTAAACCCTTAAAAACTTTGCACTGTCGGGAGAGTCAATATCCATTTTGTGATGCCTTAAACTGAAAACCATTATTTGTATTTTTTTGTTATTCAAAAATAATTGGTTACTTAGAAACCAGTCTTAAATAGCCTATTTGTTGTCATTGACGTTGGATAAGAGACGATTTGTATCATGATTGTTGTAGATTAATGTTGTATCGTATAAGAAGAGGGATACGGATGTACAACTGGGTAAATCATTTATGTAGATAAGGAACAGTATTGGGCTCAATACTGAACCTTGCGGTCCCCCAATATTTGTATCGATAAGTTCGATTTCATGTTTTGGTACTGTACTTACTAAGATGTATCTTCAAGATATGAATTTAGAAGATTCCGACTATTTGTCGAGAATTTATAAAATGTTATTAGACGCACAGTCAAAGGCTTTACGCAAATCCAGGAACTGCGTGAAGAAATTGGCTGTCATTTAACCTTTATTTATTAAGTCTACTAAAGAATTTATGGAAAACGTTGTGCCTTTTCCCGCTCTAAAACGAAACTAAAAAAAAATTAATTAAAAAGTATATAATTATTTTTGAAAAATGAAAATTTATGATAGAATTTGGTTAGTAGATTCCAAAAATAGTAAAATATACAGAGTGTTCCATGTAAAAAATAAAATTTAATATTATTTCCGTCGAAATCGGAAACTGGCCATTTTAACATAAATGTCACTAGATTAGAAAACAAGTGTTGTATACATATATATATATATTCGGTACACTGACTTATTATCTTAGCCAAGCTTGAGCAAATTTCATTAATAAAACTTGCAAAATTCGGTGATGTATACTTAGAAACTTTCGTGATATATGTTTGTGACTATAAGAAACTAGTAAATTATAAATTTATGAACATGTTGTACGTACAGAGTGAAAAATATTATATTATAGCTTTACAGCTTTTACTTTCTGTTTATCGATCTTTTGTTTAAATTTCCCCTCAAGGATGCCAGAAAATGGAGAAAATAAGAAAAAGTAGAAAGAGACAAATTAGTGCTTTAATTAAATCAACTTTAAGCACAATGTCGACAAACGTCGACGCCTCCAGTGTCGTATATTATATGCCAAGGTAATATTAAAAATCTCAAGTGCTGTCAGAGCTGTATTGTTACAAGTTATAAAGCAAAATCAGGTTTGGTATGAAATAAAATTCGTTTATTGTTAATTAGCTCATTAATTAATTATGATAAGCTGTTTCCTGCCGATATTTCCGACGTTATCGTGATTTTAAGAACCTTACTGAAAAAAATCTGCCACCTAAAGCTAAACAGAATTTGCACTTTTATGCGCAGGCTATTCATTTTATTGGGTGTGGATAAAAAAATGCTTTTTCACAGGACCCAAATATAGCTCCAGTACATCTTTTATAATTAGCAAACTCCTTTATCGGCTGTAACGGAAGTTGGGATGGCAAGTATGTCGAAGGAGCCATTTTATTATTCGAAGAAATACTGATATTCTTTTATTATAACCTTTATTTGAGCTTTACAATGAATGGTACAAATACCGACGAAATTACTGATATAGGTGAGAAGAGATGACTACGTATGGGTTTATTAGTTCGTTTTTGAGTTAAACATATATCGAATAGGTATGAATCTAAGGAGACAACAGGGGTGTAATTATTGAGAAAGGAAAGTTCGAAAAATTTCGACTGATCTTCCTATTACAGATAAGTCGTTGGACTTAATTTGTTAAGTTTGATTTCGATTGTTGCTCGATTTTTCTCCCTCCTGTTACAAATATTACACAACAGCTATGATCTTGGACTCAAGTTCGTATACTTTACATGTTGCGCATATACTACAAATCTCCAGATTAAATACAGTCCTACAATTTGGAGTTTTTGGAAAATCTTTTTTTTTCTGTTTTGATTGGCTTCGGATATAATCCATTCAACCATGAGATATGGAGTTACTGACTCTACTAGTTAGTAGAAAATATGTGAAAATAGAAACAAAGGGAACACGCGCTTCACGTCAATTTGATTTCGGAAAACGTTAATATCCGAGTACTGAAATTTTATCGATCCCATTTTTCGAGTCGGGTATCACATGTCGAACTAAAAATGATATTACATGTTACTCTTAAGTCATAATAGAACAGATGTGATTTAGGGGACAGTATTTCAGCGATTAACTTCAAATTATAATGATTCACAACCATTCCAGAGATTTCACCCACACACATGCTTTTTGTAATATATACAAGCTAATCTATCTTTTGTCTTTTGCATATCTTTACAATATATATCAAATAATTTGCATTCTATGGACAGACAGGAGATAACACATTTTTTGAATTCCTTAAAAGTCTGATTGGGCATCATTCCGTTCAGCTGTTCGCCTGTAACGGTACCTCTTGCTGTAGATGTAACCGGAGGCCAGTTCCCAGGAGGGAGAATAACTATATATGTTATAACTGTCTTAGCTTTCTCTCTAGTTGTATCTGTCAGAGTGGGTTCGAGGTCTGAACACGCAAAGCCTCGTAGGTTTGTAAGAAGCTTTAGAGCTTAGGAGACACTCATGGGGCTTTTCGTGCACTTAACTGATTTTTGAAGAGATTCGGGGGGGGGGTTGCTCCTAAGATCTAGATCAGTACTACACCCTGTACACCCAGAGGTTTGATTCCACTTGTATCTAATTGTCTGAGTTTGTTTTATTTTTTTTTTTTTTTTATGGCTTTGGGCCAGAGACCATGCAGCCAGTCACACTATGTTAAAATTATCTAACCTAAACAAAATGGAGAAAAAGAGTGAAGAAGAGCAACGAAGGAAAATACAGGGAAACACGCTTCTCGTCCAGGGGTCTGTCAGGACATTGAGTTTGACATCACAAAAAAAAGACCACGGTAGAGTAGGTAAAAACATAAGGTTGAAACAAGAGGAAAACAAATCTAACCTATAGTGTGATATTAACATCTATCAAAAAACCAATGATTAATTCATAGATTTTATTACTACTTATAGCAAGTAAACTGACTACGTTGAACGGAGCCATCATATTGAAGCATGAACAGATATTTTTAATAAGTGAATCTGTAGATGTCTTGTACTTATCGCAAGCGAAGAAAAGGTGATCAAGATCGCCGATAACACCACATAGATCACAAAGTTGCGATGTAACTACACCAATTTTATGCAAATGGGCGGGAAAGCAGGCATGACCAAATCTTAGTCTAATAATTGTGGTAATATACTTTCGTGGAACGTTTAAACTGTCATGCCAGAACTGTAACGGGATAGTTGGCTGTATTTTACAAAACATTGTTGAGCTGTTTAAAACGTATTGTTCCCACGTGCGAATCCACTTATTTCTTAATTGAAGCTTATATAAATTGGAGCAATCCGTTAGACACAGTTTGTAATCTGATAGAGTACCATTAATGGCGGCGTCTTTGGCCAAAATGTCAACGTGTTCATTATGTTTTAAGCCTATGTGGGCTTTAACCCAGACAAATGTGACGACTCTACCAGTTTGTGCGATATTGTAGACGGCATCTTTTATTTTCAAAATATACGGGTTCGTTTTGTATGAAAAGGAGTCAGTAGATTTAATAGCTGAGAGAACAGAAAGAGAGTCAGATAGAATTATTATTTCCTTTGAGTTTGTTTCTTTGATATAGCTTAAAGCTTTGTAAATGGCAATTGCCTCCAAGGTAAAAATAGAGCAGTGTATGTCAAGTTTGAACTTTATCTCTTTGCATTCAAAGGGAATGAAGAAAGCGCATCCATTACCGTTTTTGGATTTTGAGGCATCGGTGTAAATAAATGTTGGATTAATAAACCGGTCAAGGACATTAAGAAGCATTTTCTCACTAAAAATGGAATTTTCGTTATAGACGGGGATGATAACACTAGGTTTAAAACACATAGACCAGTAATTGATATCATTTACAGTAATTTTTTCAATATTGTCAAACTGTTCGTTAATATTACGAAATGAAAGGCACATAGGCGGAGAAGGCTTCTTAATCCAATAGCTGTTGGTTAGATCAAAAGTATTGAGGACAGAAATTTTTTTTAGTAAAGGAGGGTTGTAAAGATTCAGCTTGAGTAGAAATTTATTGCTTAAGAACTCTCTTCTTATTAGAAGTGGTGGCTCAAGTGCTTCAACATGGAGGGCTTCATTTGGCGTGGATTTCATCGCGCCTAGGCATATTCTCAGAGCTTTGCGTTGCATGATATCTAAGTTACTCAACCGGCTTTTGCTAGCTGAGCCGTATAAAATACAACCGTAATCCAGTATTGATCTAATATAAGCTTTATAAAAGCAAAGTGCCGTTTTAACATCAGATCCCCACCAGGTTTTGGTGACAAATTTTAAAAAGTTAATACCCTTCATGCATTTATTTTTAATAGACTCTATGAAAGGTTTCCAGGTGAGTTTTTTATCGAGTATGACCCCCAAATACTTAATCTCAGAACGAAACGGGAAATGATAGCCAGCTAACTGAATTTCAGGAGTTTGTAAGAGGTTATGTCTTGTAAAAACGCAAAATGTAGTTTTTTCTGTTGACAGTTCGAAGCCATTTTCAAATGTCCATTGCTTCAAATACGATACACCGGTTTCAAGGGTTTCAAGTGAATTCTGCCATGTTTTATTTTCGGTGTAAAAGCAAAGATCATCCGCATACTGTACAATATTCAAATTTTCGATCTTTGTATTGTAGATGTCGCCTGTATACAAATTGAAAAGCAGAGGTCCCAATACAGAACCCTGTGGCACTCCAATGTTGACTAATCTTGGCCCTATTCTGTGATTCCTACTATTTCTAATGTATATTACTCTGTTTGAGTACATATTTACAATATTTTTAGCAATGGCATTAGGTATGAGATAGAGATTACTCAATTTTTCCTCCAAAATATTCAAGTTTACTGACTCATATGCGCATTTTAAATCTATAAAGAGTGAACTCAGGTAGTTATTACGAGAAAAGCTCATTTGGATATCAGTAGTTACTGTTAAAATTGCGTCGAGCGTGCCGACTCCTTTCTTATAGCCAAACTGATTTAATGGAAGAAGGTTTTGACTCGTCAGCCACCATTCTAATCTTGACTTGATCATGCGTTCAAGAGTTTTAAGAATACAGGACATAAGAGAAATCGGGCGGTATGAGTCAGAACAGTTAGGGTCTTTACCCGCCTTAAGGATGGGTATGATGATGACGTTTTTAAGGTCAGCAATGTTGCAGCCTGTAAGATATATACTATTAAAAAGTTCCAATAAAGCCTTTTTAGCATTACTAGGAAGATGCATAAGCATAGGGTATTTTATGTCACCGTAGCCTGCAGAAGAATTTCTTACATTATTTAGAGCTGTTTCTAATTCGTGAAGTTGAAATGGGAGACATAGAAAATGATTATTGACTGTAGATTTATTATGAGGACAGTCAAGATTATTAACAGATGGGGGGGCTACTCTATCAAAAAAACCGTCAATCCAATTGTCGTTATCTACTGTTTTTTGGCAGGATGGAATACGCTGCATTTTCTTGGCTTGCTTCCATAACTCAGAGGGTGGAGTATTTTTATTTAAATTAGAACACCAATTTATCCAGCTCTGTTTGGCAATGTTTTTTAGCCTCCTCTTCGTGCTTGCGCATATTTTTTTATATTGATCAAAGTTTTCTTCCGTAGGGTTAAGAGTGTAGTTTTGGATGGCCTGTTTTCTAGCAGAAATAGCTTGTTCGCAGGATTCATTCCACCATGGCGGTGGTTCCCTAGACTTACATTTAAAGGGCTTGTAAGTAGGTATCGAAAGAAAAGCTGCAGAATTGATACAGTCTGTGAGAAATTTAAATTTGTCAATGGCATTATCAATTAAAGGTTGATTATCAAATTTCTGCTTTATTAAACTGGAGTATAAGGGCCAATTGGCCTTGTTTAAGTTCCATTTAGCCTTAGGAAATATGATATTATTTGTTTCGTATTGAAGTGAGAAATGAAAAACTATAGGAAAATGGTCAGAGCCAAGAGTGTCCTGGCAAGTGTTCCATGTAATGTAATTTGCAATGTCAGCTGAACAGAAAGTTATATCAACAACAGATTTGTCTTGTAAGGGATGATGAATACGAGTGGCGTTACCGTTATTCATGGTTACGAGGCTGAGGTCGTCGATAACATTTATTAATTGAAGACCCACATTATCATTTTTTGAAGATCCCCAGAGTGCACTGTGGGCATTAAAATCTCCCCCTATTATGCAAGGGGGTGTAACTTGATTAAAAATATGTTCCCAGTCGCTAACATGAGTATTAATGTGAGGGGGCCTGTATATGGATAAAAAGCTATACTTAGATTTGTTAATATAAACTTCTGCGCAGCAAACGCAAATTTCATCATTGAAATTATTATTGAGGAGTACCTCCTTGAAATTGAGGTTCTTGTTAATAAGGATTGCTACTCCAGCTTTTCCGTCATATCTGTCCTTGCGAACAATATTATAGCCATGAAAATTAATAACGGTTCCAGGTTTGAACCAAGTTTCGTTAATTAGAGCAATATCAATTTTCATATCATTTAGGAATTTACTCAGACTATTTTTATTGGATACAGCAGATCTGGCGTTCCACTGCATTATATTAATTTTATTATTTTTTAGGGTGAATTTTATTTTGAGATGCCTTCCTCCAAGGCTAAATTCATTTTTAGTTTAATGGTATTTATATCTATTTTTTTAACATCATCAATTGTCTCTAAATTTCCCAAAAGGTTACATATAACTTTAGATAAACAATCGACTAACCTATTTTTATCTTCCTCTATATTTAGAGATGGAGAGTTGGGGTTAATTGAATAACTGGAATGTCCTCTAAAGTTAAAGGGGACATTAGAACGTGCTTTAGATTGGAAGTTGAACGGGGCGGTCGGACCCGAGGGAGAAGTAGGATTTATTTTCCTCTTCTTTGAATTATTAAGGGAAGAAACTTTATAAGAAGTATTACTACTACTACATGGTTGTGAAAATGTGACACGGTTATTATTATTTCTAGAGGGAGCTTTTTTTGGTATTCGGTGAGGTGACGAAAAAAGATTATGTACAGAAGTGGATTCTTGGTTGGGTAGTTTGGGAAAATTTGAATCATAATCAGAAAGATCAGCTAGTACATCAAATCTATTGTGTGATGTAAAAGTTGCGAAGGAATTCTCGCAGTATTGCTGGGCTTCGGAAAAAGAAGTATTGTTATCGATCATAATTTTCTTGATGGTTTTCTGCCTTTCGAAAGTGGGACACTTATTGTCATTTGATTTATGTCCACTGGTTTTGCAATACAGACAGTAAGTATCTGTACCAAGGCATTCATGGTCATCAGTTTTGGGTTTGGCACAATTAATGCATAAAGGGTTAGAGCTACGGCACTGTTTAGAAATATGACCGTATTTTAAACAATTAAAGCATTGGGTAACCCTGCCATAAAAAGTTTCAACAGGAAAGATAACACTATTGATAACAATTTCGTTAGGTAATACATTACCTTGAAAGGTAATAATTACGGTTTGCTTTGGGATTAAAGTAGTTTTATTATCAATTGTTAATTTCCTCTGCATTCTTTGAACATCCAGTATATTGGTAGGGGAGATAATATTATCTTTTAGGTAACTATTGTCAAAAAATGTATCGACACCTCTAATTAAGCCTTTTTTTTCTAAAAGGTGATTGGGTATAAATGCTCGAAGATTTTCAGCTTCAAGAAGTTTATTTTTAACTAATGCATTAGCGTCAGCAATAGTTTTCAGATATATTTTTATTCTGTTTTTACCAGCACTTTTAATAGAAATTATATTTTTAACAAAGAGTTTTTTATGAAGTATATGACCCACAACTAATGGGTGTAATCGGCCAATATTATCTTGGTTTGTTTTTTCAATAAAGACAAAAATATTATCAGAGAAGTAATACTTATCAGAATCCAAGCAAAAAAGTTTAACTGGTTTGTTTTTCTGGGCATCAGGTTGTTCCGTTGTTTTTGCAGAGCTATAATTATCTTTTTCATTACAGGTATTGTTGCTGTTTTGTTCAATTTCCATCGACTTGGATGACATTTCATTTAATTTAAAATTCGAATTCGATTTGTAAAATTCTTCTTCATCGGATAGAACTATTTGGGCGATGTTGTACGTCCCTTTACTTGAACTGCCTTCCCCTTGGAGGGGAAGGGGCATCACTAACACCTAACTTATATTATGTATTATTGTTTAATGTCACACACACTATAAATTTAATATGTATTAATGTAACTTAATATAATAATCACTAAACTAAAGAGCACTGTTAGAACGCGTGTATAGTCTATTGACGTTCGCGACGAACTCGAGTTTGTTTTAATACTTTGAATTTAAATTTTATTTTTTAATATCAGGCTCTAAGGCTACAGCCTGCATAGGCAGGCTTTTCTTGAATTGTTGTACACTGGGTTCAATTTAATAGTTTGGATTTGTTTATTCAGCACTGATTATTTTATAAGGTCCTTGGTCAGGGTCGGAGGCTGCACTCTGTTTATCAAATCTTGAAATAACGGCACTTTATTTTAAAACAAAATTAAAATTATTATTGAATTAAATTAACGGAGTTCATAAAACTTTTTAAACGTAAATATTAATTCTAAAAATATTTGTGAAAGGGTAACTTTTCGACAACGGAAATTTCGACTTGGGAAAAATTTTTAAATTGTAAATTATTTAGAAAGTCTGAAAAAATTCACTGTTGTTTTATTGTGCGCGAAGGTAGGAGATAAATTTATTTTATGGGGCGCGATGGCCGAAAATTAAGTTTATTTAATTATTCGATTGGACACGACGGTGGAAAAATTAGTTTAGCGTTTTTACTTGGTGCGCCCAAGGAAGCAGTCACGGCAACTAAACTTAGCCCGGGCTCGTCATACGCTCAATATTGCACCATCAAATCTAAAAATGAAAATTTCTGACATGAAAATTATATGACCGTCTCGGCATTAAAATGGGGAATTTTTTGATATGTGAATGAAGCTCGAATCGACTTTATTTCGGAAGTTATTAACGATTATAAGTTGAAGAAATTAACTAAATTTGAAATGACCTCGTAAAGTCGTACTGAAGTTTCTGCACTTAGAGTTGAAATGACATGAAATTGTGGTGATAGGTCCACGGTGAATGAAAGGAAGTAAGTTTTGATATTAATGGGGGATGGTAGGACCGGTACTTTATAGAAAAATATGAATGGACATTGATTGTATTTCGATATTAAAGAAGCGAAATTAAATGAGAGAGAAAGTAGTTTTGATGTCGTTGAAGTTCATTTGGGGCCGGTATTTTTTAGGACGATATTTTGTAATGTTAGAGCCGTAAAATTAGTAATTTGAATATTTTAGGATATTTGCTGATAGATTGGGTTTATTTAAGGTTTATCGATGATTAATAATAATAAACGGATTTATTGAAACAAAGTAATAATATAATGTTTCAAGGGCGAAGTTTAGCATAGGCTATTCTACCACTTGACCCCATCAAAATTAAAGATGAAAACCAAAATACAATAAATATATATACATACTTATAAAATATACATACAAACATATGTCTACACTAAATCCTAATTAAACAAACCAAAAAAAGTACCTAAATATATTTATCTATCAATCAAGTAGAAACTTTCTAAACTACGAAGAAATGATTACATGTAATCAAGAAAAGATAACAAAAGAAGATATATAAATTTATTATTACTACATTGAACAATTGAATAAACCAAGAAAAAGTACCTAAATATATGTATTTATCAAATAAGTATATACTTTCGTGAATTTCTTCAGAACTTGTTCATGAAAATTATAGTTTTTTGATGAAATTAAGTGCAAGATTGCTTTTTTATCATGTTTTGACTTTTTGAATTGAAAGATTGAATTATTTTGCAAATTTTATGATTTTTCAAATTTTTTTCTGTACGCCGTATGTGGAAAGTACTATAACAACCCCACTTACGACCAATTATATTCTAATTTATAATTGGACATTATACCCATATGTTTTGGACCCTACTATATACTGCAGGATTCCATCTCCTTTACCACAACGGATCTAAATTTTCCAAATTTGGGATAATTAAAGTGGTTAAGAACATTTTCATACATAAGGTTGAAGGAATATCGTCAGTCTGGTTGATAGCCGAGTGGGTTAAGGCGCGAGGTGGCAATCACGATTAATCACACGAACATCGCATCACCGGGTTCGAATCCTGGCTCTGGCACTGTCGGAGGAAATGGTTGTATGTCCGCGCTTTTTCAATTTGTAACCCCCCTTCCGCACAAGCTCTGGCTTCTGGAATTGGGGGTTGTCTAATTTCTGTGGTGTTTATTTAAAGTTACCTTTTGAAATATCAATTCTCGTTCCGACAAACGTATCTTATTATTATCGTGGTGAGGAAAATTAAAACAATGAGTGCAGTAAACTAGAGAAAACATTAAATAGAATAAGCATTACAAACCATTTGTTCAAACCGTCCTCAAAGGAATAAATTATAATTATTCTGACATTTTGCGGTTCCACGGCAAGCTTTCATACGGTTTCCTGTGTACTAAAGACATCGATGTCATCAAGTTAATCGCGTGGAAATAAATTTCCTTTCGAGCGGTTATTGCGGCTTGATGAAAAAGAATTCCAATAAAAGCTACCATTTAATTGGCCTCCTATAGGAATCATTAACAGTGTTTTATAGTTCGCCTTTTAAGTTATACCGAGTATGCTAATTTAATTTAGGTGCTCAAATACAACCCGAAAAGTTTATGGGTTTATCAATGTTTAGAAGTCTGCCTTTAGAAAAAAGTATCGCAGTATAGCCTATAATACCACATTTCATACAGTAGTAAATGTATAATACTTAACGAACAGAATTCAGTATGTTTCTTACAACGGGTTCGATTCTAAGCAATTGATTACTACCTTTACAGTACCACAAGGATCTAATCTTGGTCCTTTACTGTCCCTGATTTTTATTAATGATTTTATGCAGGTTATTGATTGTGAAAAAGTGCTATTTGCTGATGATCTCGGAATTTACCATGCTATAGAAAGTCGAAGATTGTATATTTTTCCAAAATCAGCTCAAAAAGATACTCTCCAATTAAACGTTCAAAAATGCAAAACCTAACCTTTACAATCTTTTAAAGAGTATATAGAATTTACATATCAATCAAAGTCCACAGACTTAAGTCGATGTGAATTCATAAAAGATCTAGGTATAGTGTTCGACTCAAAAATGTCATTCAATGAACATATTACACAATCTACAACCTCTGCATTAAGAATGTTAGGCTTTACAATTCGAAACTGTCGTAATTTTCAGGACTCCACTGCACTGCAACACTTTATTTTTCTTGTGAGATCAAAATTAGAGGACGGTTCCTTTTTATAATGCACAAGAATTGGCTGTTGAAAATGTTCAGAGGAAATTTCTCAAGTTCTTACAATAAAAAATCTCAGGATTCTACCCTGTTACAGGTTACCTTCAATATATGTTGTTAAATTCTTTGAATTTTCAGTCGCTACATCTAAGAAGAATGTTATTTGCAGTGAGCTTTATCTACAAGCTAATACACAATAAAATTGATTGCATTAGTCAATCAAATATCACATCGGGTTCCGTGACTTCACACAAGAGTATCGACTACTTTTTACTTACCTGTGGTTAGAACGAATACATTTCTACGGTCATCTATATATACTATGTGCAACAGTGTGAATTGCGTTGGCATGATGTGCGATATTACACCACAATAGCTTAAATGAGCTGACCAAAATTATCATAGATCATGGCAACCTCACCTAACTGTTTGCTCTTGTTTGATTACTTTGCTTAACTTAAATCAACTTAATCAGGTTCGTTCCGTTTTGTATATTTTAATTTTTTTTATCTTTCTCCTTTTTTTACGTTTTTACTCTTCATTTGTTTATTCTGTTTGTTTATTTTTACCCCTTACTTTTGTCACTATTTTTTGTGTTATATATTTTTTCTTTCTTTCCTTTTTTGCCTAACTCAACATAATTAATTTAATGTAATTTTTTATTTTACTACAATTTAACTCAAAGATTCAATAATTTTAACGTAGGATTATATATTTGTTTATTTTACCACTTACTTTTGTTAATATTGATCCTCTTTGTGTTCTTCGTTATTTTTTTACCTAACTTGATTAATTTAAAGTAACTCTATCTTCTATAGTTTAACTTGAAGATTCGATAATTTTAATTTAGCTTAGTTTTGATCAATTTAGCTTAGTTGAATATAAAATATTAATTTTCTCCTGTAATTGCATTCCTTTATAATCTGTTAGTCAATAGAGGTGTTTATTATTATTATTATTATATGAGACTAAGCAGGGGCTACTTACTATTTTGTAAATTGTAAAATATAAAACTAATATCTTAAAAATCCTCCGTCCTCTGAGGGCATATGAAATGTGCAGGGAAAGGCTACTTGTTTCTATAGCTACATGTATTCAGTACACCTAAACTAAAAATGTATACATTTTATAAGGTTTTTTTTAGGACATTGTACATATATTTTTTGTGCCTCGAATATTTTAAAATTAACCTAATTACTCAGACACGTTTAACTGACATAATGACGAGCCGCGTTTGTATAATGATGTAAATTTAACCAGAATTGTGGAGATCGATACAAAACAATTAGTGTGTACAATGACCGGATTTAGCATCCTGAGCCGACTAATGGTATTGGTCAATAGCTTTGGCATTATATCTGGTGTGATGGAAACATGATATACTATAGAAGTTTCCACTTACAGAATGCATTTGCTAGCACCTTTTGCCTGCGAGCAACTGACACATAGAATTACCGCAACATTCTACAAATGCTCAGTTACTGATTATTAATATAGAACAACCAGTTTGAAATTTGATATCATTTTATACATGACTAAAAGAATTAGTACTTCAGCATTAATTGTATATGTTTAAATCATTAACCTTAAGTCTTAACACATATTTATATCATTCATCCATATTATTAAGGATCTTCAAAATGAAGAAGTAAAGAAAAAGGTAAAATATAGTTGCAAAGAAAAATAACGGGGCAATTGTATTAATCGAAGTTTCGTATCAGATAGAATCGAATAATAATGGGCACGTATTTTAAATGAAAATATGTGTCCTATTTTTAAAAATGATTTTAGGACCATTGTTGTTTTAAATTGCGACGTAATCGTTACTCTAAGTAAAAACACAGTTTTCGATTCAAGGTTAAGTGGATACTGCATGTCATATAGTATTTTCTTTATTTACTTCAAGTAGGCTTACGTAATAAGGAGTTATATTACAAATACAATTTTAACACAGAAGCAATGCATTATTTTACTTAACAAAATACTGTGTTAATGATCGAAGAATAATAAGAAACACGTTTTTAAATCTGTTAAAATAAGCTAGAATATATAATATGGCTAAAATGAATTACACAATGTTGAAAATATTCATTTACCTACCCCACTTCAACGGAATTGTCAACTTATTCGATACGTATGCCGTTTGACAAAAGCTTACTTACCAAATAACACAAAATTAGTTTTTTTTACCTTAAAAGTCTGTTCACCTCAGTCCCGCTCACACAAAATTAATTTTAAGAAATTTAATAGATCTCACAAATTAGCACAAACGAAAAAATAGAATAAAAAAATCTGTCAAAGATGTGTATTGAACAAAATTATTTTTAGTTTAATGGCGAGTTTTATAGAGAAAAAGACGGCTAACCAATGGGTTCGCCTATTTCTCCTTTGTTAGCTGAAATATTTATGGCGAATTTAGAAATACACATGTTTTCCATTAGACTGGTTATGTAGACGATATTTTTTGCATATAGACCGGCACAGAAAGAAACATAAGTAATTACCTTAATTTCTTGAATTCCTTTAACAGTAAAATTCAGTATTTACCGTAAACCTACTACAGATACAGTCATCCATTATAATTCACAAAAATCGTGGCCAATTAAGCTCTTACCTTTTCATAGTCTAATACATAGACTTACAAATTTTTCTTTAGACGAAAACGATTTTGTTAGGGAATTGAACACAATTAAACAAATCGCAAGAAACAATGAATCCAGCGAATCGTTAACAAATAATATTGTTAAAAACAAACAACGTAAAATGCTTCAAAAGGAATTTTTCAACGCACCTAACAAATCAACAAAATATAGTTTTACTAACTATATCCCAAAATATAGTGGCAGAATTTCAAGAAAATTTAATAATTTATTTATACAATAAGTGAGAATAACACGAATTTATGAAAAATATTGGCCAATAATAAAGGAAAATAAACTAAAATTAATATATCAGGTACATATGAAATCAAATGTAAAGATGTAATGCCGTCTATATAGGTCAGAGTGGTAGAAGCATTAATAATAGGGTAAAAGAACTTAAAAAAATCAATTTTAAACAACAGTAAAAATACAGGAATGTCATCACACTGCATTGAAAACAATCATTTAACGTTAACACAGTTAACATAAATTTGCTTCATACTGAAGGAAAAGATAAACGTCTAAATCTTCTTAAACAATTAGAATCCCTTAAAAACAATCCTTTTATCACGAATGATCGGCAAATTTTTTTAAATACTCCTATACTAGATAAAATGTTAACAATTATTCGTTAATTTACATTAACTAGGTTAAGTCTACCTGAAAAATTCCCATAACTAAAGTTTAAGTCATAAGGATATTAAAGTCATAAATGTTTTTAGGTATATATTTAGAATAACCACTTTTATTACTTCAGTACACACTTTAGGGGGCGAGAGTAGGTGCGTCTTTACTATGTACATACTTCGGTATGCGATGTAAAGCAACGACAGGAGCAGTTAGTAGTTGGATGGGTGACCATTCCAACGGAAACCGCGTGCTTGCCTCACACACCTTCCAGCGGCTTGTATATCAGTGTATGCGCGGAAGCTATACGACCTAGGCGAGGGTTATCCTTCGGAGGGGATGTAAAGCCGTCGGTCCCTTGTCTATTAAATGTTAGGTAAGTAAAAGATCCCTACTCTTCTTAAGGGAAGAGGTTCGGCAAAATTCCTGGTTGGGGGTAGCTCGTTTACAGGCGTCGGTGTTAGGCCTCAGTAGCGGAAATAGGCCGACGTTAAATAAATGTATAAAAAAAAGTACACACTTTATACTCTTGATAAAGGCTTAAATAGCCGATTGATTTGTAGATAATTTTAAATATAACAATTGGTATATCTAAAAGCATTGTTTACTTAAAAACAATTAAAATAAATTCAATTTGAAAACACAGCTGGTTACAAATTTCGAATATATAAGTATAAGGATAACAAAAATATCAGTTTAACAAGAGCGTCGGTCCACACCACACATGGTGAGGACTAGGAAGATTTTTGCAGTTTTTAACTACCATCCAATGTTTACTTTAGGCAATCGATTGACAACTAAAAGTTTAATGTTTACGACATTGTGGGCTTTTTAACTTGCCGCTCTTGATTCGTTTTTTGAGTAAAGTCGTATAAAATGTTTGAGCGACATGGATTCCGAATCACTGAACCCCCTAAGGGCAAATACGACATAAAACGGTATTTTCCCGCCAAAATTGCCTGATAATTTTTTAAAATGACGATCAACAAATTTTGTCGCCCGCGAAAAATCTCCGTTCAGAAGTTTGATTCGAAACTTTTAAATCGTCCTCATAGTCAGTATAATACATGAGAAGCAGTACTACGTCATAAAGAATTTTATTTTGGAAAAGCAAATCGGTTTTCGAAGTAGTTGCTAAAATTACCTCTCGTGGGATGTAATTTATTATAGTTCCGTAAATCGCGCTCTGTAGGATGACATTCATTGTAGTTGCAATTTTTACGCCTGTGTAACGGATTTTTATAATAGTTTTCAGAAATTGAAATTTTCATTGCAGTCCCAAAAAATCAAAATCTTATTACAAGTTCAAAAAAATTTATAATACTTCCGCAAAATACCTTCCGCCCTGCATTTTCACGTGTCACACGCCGCAAAATTCCTTCGAAAAAGATTTTTGTTGACTTCAAATGTGATGACATTGGATATGTTTTGGTAAGTTCTTTAGTATGATCTATACCGTTATTTTTGTTATTCTTCTATAGTTTTGTTTATTTAGATGATAATAGTATATTGTTTGACATGGAGCAAAAATGACATTTTTATGTCGAGGATGTACTTGACAAGAACAGCCGAGACACAAGAAATCACTTTATCCCACATATAGCATGCCATTTTTTCTTCAAATACTTTTAGTGCCGCTCAGACGTAGTGTCAGAGAAATGACAATTTAAGTTCATGAAATTTGCTATAAAATTCAAGTTATTTGACGTAATCAACACGCTATGAAGGAGGAACAAAAGATTCTTTGTGACAGAGTAGAACATAAACAGGGATGTCATTTTTTTATTGTGAACTATTAAATGGGAAATACTAGTATTAAGATATACCTATAAATATTTTTATAAAGAACACTAGCGTAGAAACTGAAATTCTGATATTTCAGTGAATGGACCAATCACACTGATGTGAGTTTTTCTTGCCAATATTCCAATAATGAACAATTATTACTAATTGGCTATTACGTTTTAGTCAATAATCAGCTTCCACTCAATTTATGACACTTCCATATGACGCCCTCGTTAACAAATGACTAACTCTGAATGTGATCTTGTTTGTAAATAGTTTCAAACATTACTTAAATGTGTGTAAATTAATACTGATGGCCATAGTATGCTCTGGTTAATTTCTCTCATAAATCACCAAGTAATATATGTATCATCTGAGAAGGCGAGTTCTCACAAGTAAACTTAGGGATTAGGGATGGTAACATTGGTAACAGGCCCCACGTGTAGTGCGTTAATTTTCCCCAGCGTTGCCGCGTGGTAAATATGACAATTATTTTAATCCCTGTTTAATTGTCAAACTTGCCACGTCCAAGTTGGATGAGCTCGTTCTAAATGAGTCGCTTTTCCCTAATAAATTCACATTCTCACTCACCTGCAGCAGTAGTTAACCTCCTTATTGTTTCTTGCCTTTAATAGGGCAATTTCGGCAACCCTCATTTAAGAAATTATATTCTGGAGAATCTTTGTTCGCAAAGTGTATGAATTAATGTCATATTAAATTAAAATAATTAAGTAACTAGCCTTGCAGAATTCTTGTCAGTTCAATAAAAGAAGCAGTCAACTTTAAAACAAGAGAATACAGTAGAGCTGTATTGGAATACAGGGTGTCTCACCGGGAACTGAATCGATCGACATAGAGAAAAGTACGTATCAGAAAATTTTGAAAATTTAGATAATTACTAATGTCGGTGTGGCCAATCCAACTAAAATACAAGCAGTTGGCACTTCCGCTTATACCGGAAGTCGATACCAACTTGCTTATTTCAAATGGAATACTCTATATATTTTAGCGTCTTCGAAAAGAGCATAAAATTCTGAGTCGAAAATATGTAACATATCCTATACTTAAACCTAGCCGTTTCGGAGATATTTGACATTTTATAGAAAATTTAACAGGTGCAACAGTTTGCAAGAACCGTTATAATATTCTTCGTGTAAAAGATCCTCATTTGCTTCTTGTCACGTAACAAGAACACAAGGAGAAATACATTCTGCGACTGAAATAAATTCAATAATATCATATCAAGTGTTCCGTTTTTCGCGTTACATTTTGTCAAGTTCAAACCGCGAAAACTTGTTTAAGTCAAATGGAACACCCTGTATTTTCTTACGCCAAGTTGGGTAAAATTAAATTCCCTTTTTTGTGATATTAGCATTGTGGGGGATAAAGTTATAACTTTTTGAAATATTTGCGATTTTATTAGATTGTTTTAATCATTTCATCAAAATAACCATGATTAGAAACAATCAGTCATTATCTTATGTCAAAAAATGTCAGCACGTTTAAATTATACCAACGAAAACATTTTAAATTTGTTTATTATTTATGGAGAATGTGATAAATTAATATCAAGAAATTGCAGCACATTTGCTACCCGATATCCACAAAACGCAAAATAACACTAACACTGTAACATGCGTATTAATCGAATCGAAGATATGGCATGAACTAAAATAGCAGAGATAAGATCAATTTAAAATATGATTTCATTTTAATTTAATAATTCCTCCAAATTCCGCCCTAGAACCTCGACACATTTTTCGCACCTTCGGATTAGTTCCTCATGGGTAGCTCTTCTACTTGAATCCTGTGATATGTTTTGAAATGCATTTCCTACTCTTTGCATACAAACTTCAATGGTTGTTAATGGGCTCTCATAAACTTTATTATTAATAGTTCCCCAAATGAAATAATCCAGAACTGATAAATCGGGCGAGCGAAGAGGCCGTAAGAAAGATCCATTATTGGCAATCCATTGATCGTAAAAAGCTCCTTGTAAATACTTATTAATTAAATATGCGTTATGTGGGGGAGCACCATCGTGCTGATAAAAAATGTTTCTATGTTCGGCGAGAGGTAAATTTTCTAAATAGTTATTATTCGAATTTTGTAAAATATTCAGATCTTTCACCTAAAAAAAAAAAACAAAAATTTGCTTATACATATTAGCAGAAGAGAAAATTTAATTTACCGTTTAAATTTTCCTGATAAAATTGTAATGCCACCACTCTATCGTTTCTTATGGCACAGTAAACATTGAACTGCCAACTTTCCTGAATGTTTCATATGAGGATTTGAGTCACTCCAATAATGCGAATTGTGTCTAGTAAAAAGTCCATTTTTAGTAAATTTTGCTTCATCTGTCCATATAATATTTCCCAAATAAGAATCGTGACCCTCAGACCTTATTAAAATAAACTCACAAAAATTCTGTCTTCTTAGGAAATCTGTTTCTTTTAATCCTTGAACCATATGGAATGAAAACGGGTGAAACTTATATTTTAATAAGATTCTGTGAATTGAATCCTTGCATAGTCCCGATTCCAGAGCAGCTTGTCTTAATAACATTCTTGGAAATGCATGAAAATATCCCAGAATGACTATTTCAATGTTTTCGTCATCAACAATAGGCTTTCTTCTTTTCCAGTATGCGTTTTACAGTGTTTGATGACAGTTTCCGTTTTTCTGGACATTGAGTAGCAAATGTGCTGCAAGTTCTTGATATTACTTTATCACATTCTCCATAAAAAATAAACAATTTAAAAAGTTTTCGTGAGTGTGATTTAAACGTGCTGGCATTTTTCGACATAAGATAATGAGTGATTGTTTCTAATCATGGCTATTTTGATGAAATGATTACAACAATTCATGAATTTCTAATAAAATCGCAAAAAGAAAGTTGTAACTTTAACCCCCACAATGCTAATATCAGAAAAAAGGGAATTCAATTATACACAACTTGACAAAAAAAAATACAGGGTACTCCATTTGACCTAAACAAGTTTTCGCGGTTGAAGTTGACAAAATGTAACGCGAAAAACGGAACACCTGGTATGATATTATTGAATTTATTTCAGTTGTAGAACGTAGTTCTCCTTGTGTTCTTTTTATGTGACAAGAAGCAAATGAGGATCTTTTACACGAAGAAAGTTATAACGGTTCTTGCAAACCGTTGCACCTCTTAAATTTTCTATAAAATGTCAAGTATCTCTGAAACGGCTTGATTTAGGTTTAGAATATGCTACATATTTTCGACTCAGAATTTTATGCTCTTTTCGAAAACTCTAAAATATATAAGGTCTTCTATTTGAAATAAGCAAGTTGGTATCGACTTCCGGTATAGGCGGAAGTGCCAGCTGCTTGTAATTATTTTAGTTGGATTGACCACACCGACATTAGTAATTATTTAAATTTTCAAAATTCTCTGATGCATACTTTTCTCTATATCGATCGATTCAGTTCCCGGTGAGGTACCCTGTATATTGATATGATTTTTACTTGCAGTGAAGCTAGAGAACGTATTCTGGTCAACTTGAGTTACGTATTGTGAATAAAATGCATCTTATTTTATTCTGAGTCGAGAGTTGCATGCATGTTTTCTGTTTTCTTTTATTTGTTCTGTTTGATAAAATACCAAAGTATTTTACAGACAGACAAATATTTTCTATAAATACATGCAATTTTTATATTTTAGTCATTAAAAACAGATAGATATGTTTATAACATTATTCAATGGTAAATAGAATCAGTTATTTTATTTAAATGCACTTAATTATTGTCATAATAATTATCAAAATCATTTCTAACTGTTTACGCATTCAATATATTCAAGTAGATATAAGATTTTAAATTAATTTTGTGCCGTAAAATGATAAAAGTGAAAAAAGGCTCAATATCATGTTATGAGAATCAATTAGTTTTGTTAAGTTGATGTCACTAAAGATTCAGGTTGATATCTGCGATTTTATATTTTGAGGAAAATATAATGGAGATTGACTGGAAAATTGAAAATTGGAGATTGCTAGGGGATACAATGAACAACAAGAAAATTGCGGAAATTGAAGGGGTGAAAAATTTTGGAGTAAAATAGAGAAAATAGACTATTGTTGACTAAATTGAAACGAAGGAAGACGAGTAACTAAAGACTTTGGAAGAAACAAATAGAAAATGGAGTTTTTCAAGATTTTGACAACTTGGAAAAAGGAGTATAATCATAATTTATTTTAAATTCTAGAAAACGATTCCTGCTGGAAATGATATACCATTTGAAAGGCGAAGGAGTTTTGGAGATAGCAGCTGAACATGGCAAATAAGTGATACTGTGCGGCTGGAAGCTTTATTGAGCTTCGTGGACTTAAAAGTTTGTAATAAACGTTATATAAATTTCTTGTTCACCATTTTATCGCTTGGAAATAATTGAGAATATTTTAAAATACAAATTTTGACAATTAATTTCATTTTTACTGACAAATTTTATTTTAAACTTTATCATCTCCAAATTATTTTTATTTTAGTGTCGTATTTATTTTATTTAGCTAAATAGGAAATTTTGCCTTTTAGTTTTATGAAATGTTCTCGCAATACGGCATATGGGGGACGGTATTTTCATTTTTATTTTAGAATCACATTTATTTTTCTTTATTTAACTGATAAACTCGTTAATTGTAAATATGTAAATAGAAGTCTTAAAGCAGGTTTTTCATGTTTTCCTGCATTAATATACTATAACTTTGTAAATGCCAATTATTTTTAGAACAATCTTTCATTTTACTTCATTTAACCTTTGGAATATATAATTTTAATTTGCCTAATCTTTCAAGGAGGGCAATGATAGATACCCTAAAAATAGATATCATCGGTAGAGAATTTCATGTTGGCATTAGATCCGCCGTCCGACTGGATTCGTTTACTTGCTAAATTTGTATCGAGTCGGGTTTACTGCGCATAGTGCATATTGTACAATAAAATACATGAAATAAATAAAATAAATGAAATACCTTTGAAATGTTAATCACAGATAAATAAAATAACGACTTTTTAATGGTTAATGGTTAATGGCTAGCAAACTGAGTTGCTTAGAGAAGTGGGTTCGATTCCCGCAAGGAGAAACAATTTTTCATTTAAAAAATTGCCCCAAGAGTGGTTCGGCGTCCGCATTAAACTGTAAGGCCTCGTGTTTCTTTACCTAACACAAGGTCCTTGATATCTTCAAGGGGGTTACCTCGGTAACTTGAAAGGCGGTTAAGAAAACATTTTTTAAGAAAACAATACATTGTTCAGTTTGATTTGAATTTGGTTTATTGCTTATTTGTGTTTCTAGAATTGCGTTTCTTGTAATTGATACCGAACTTTCCACTTTGAGAATTAAATTAGAAATTAATTCCTGTGATATTTTAACTGCATTGAAGGGAATATCATAGCAATATACAGAGATTTTACGTTGGTCCAATTTAATTTTAGAAAAAATATGTAATTGTTATTTATTTAAACGCAGGAAGACCTCCGGTCTTATCTTGCTTTTTTTTCATATTGACCATATGTATTCTCCTGGACTAATGAGTATTCTTTATTTGGCAACTGACCAGTCTCGTATATGAAATGAGCTACATTGATTAAACATGAGAATATATTTTGCTTTCGGTTTAACTGAAATTCCGTAAGTAGTTAGTTAGTTCTGTGTTGTACGTTCCCAATAGAACAATTACGTGATGAGTAATTATTAATCCTCTTTGAACTTATAGGATATACCCACAGAGAAAAGGAATTTATAAGCAGATTTGCGAACTCCTGATTTATAATCCTTACGTCAACGTAGTTATTGATAACTAACGTAGATAAAGACTCTCTGACGTAAGTCTCGTTAAACTTTTTCCAAAATGTTAAATTTGATTATACAGTGTGTTTCACTTCTCGTGAAGATACCCCTGTATCTTCTTTATTTGTGGCCGAATTCATTTCTAATTTTTATCAGATATACAACTCTATAAGGCGACTTTACATGACACATAAATGTCGTCTAGATCTAAAACGCCGGCCTACTGCGATAGAAAGAAAATCGCAATTTTCGAGAAATCATAGTAGGCTTAGAAATACACAAAAATTTTGTTAATAAAAGTTGTTCAGAATCACGAGATATGCCCCCCTATAAAATTTTGTGAAAATCTGAAAACTTTCAGACACCCCTGTATCTCCTTTATTTGTGGCCGAATTTCAAGACTAATTCATGGAGCTAAACAGCTCCATAAAGCGACTTTGTCCAACACATAGAGATAACTTTTTCCAACAAATGAAAGTCGTGCACAATTATTATTAAAATTATTTATTAAATAAAAGATGAAGTAAATGTTTACAACGAATGACTATATTACTATATTCAGCCTCTTTCTACTAACCCACCATCAAGTGTAATACACTTCTCAATCCGCTTTCTGTTATTTATTACAACTCTTCGCAATTCTTGAGCTGTAATTTCTAAACACGCTTGCCTTATCCTCTCACAATGCTGCTCCACATTTTGAAGTCTGGTCTTATAAACTTTGTTTTTAATATGACCCCAAAAATAAAAATCCATGGGAGTGAAATCAGGAAATCTGGGTGGCCAATGTATTAGAGGGCTATTTCGTCCTATCCATCTTTGGGGAAAATGTTAATTCATCCATGCTCTCACTACTACGAAATTATGGATAGATGCTCCATCGAGTTGGAAATATAATTGTTCCAAAGGAAAATCGCCTATTGCATTCCACAGATCATTATTTAAAAATTGTCGCAAATGTAACGCATTTATATTTTGAAAAAGAAGAACGGTCCTATTATTGTTTCGTTTAAAATTCCGCACCACACATTTACCTTCTGGGAATATTGCCTTTTAGAATTTATTACCCAATCAAGATTTTCTACTGCCCAGTACCTAGAGTTTTGTGATGATACCACCCCGTTGGTGGAGAAAGTTGCTTCATCCGTGAAAATTATTTTCTTCAAGAAGTCTCGATTGTTTAAATAATTACCTTGGATCCATAAACAATATTCCAGTCTTCTCTCTTCATCACCTACCTCCAAAGTGTGTAAAAATTTTGTTTTATACGGTTGTAGTTTATGGCGTTTTAAACATCTCCAAATTTTTGACACCGACAAATTCAGGTAACGAGCCATATTTCTAAGGCTGGTAGTGGAATTGGCGTTAAACGCCGCTAATATAACATTATCATCTTCATGCCTTCAATTAAGATGTACTCTCGGTTTAAGCACATTACCAGTTGTATTGAACAAGTGACATATTCTTGCTATGGTACCATGGTGTGTATTGGTTGTCTTAAATTAAATTCTTCTGCTGCTTCTCTTGAAGTCCGTACATTTTCACCGACTATCTTTATTATTTCTACTTTTTCGTCAGCAGTTAAAAGTATTCTAACCATTATGAGTAAAAAAATCAAATAAGGAAACTCAACAATAGATAACAACAATCACTTCTGTCATAAAAGTAATAATGTTGACAGTTAATTTCACGGCATTCTTGACATTTAAAACAAAAAAACCGCTCCTAAATCTCTGAGCCGATAATGAGGAAAGATATGATGGAGCGTTACTTCTCAAGAACAGTGACAACAAAAAAAACTGTATTACATTGTTAACTTGATGTGTAATAATAAGAAGTGGCTCTTTTAGCGTTTTATTGAATCATGATTATTGCTTACAACTTTCATTTGTTGGAAAAAGTTATCTCTATGTATTGGACAAAGTCGCTTTATGGAGCTGTATAACTCCATGAATTAGTCTTGAAATTCGGCCACAAATAAAGGAGATACAGGGGTGTCTTCACGAATAGTGAAACAAACATTTTTTTTTTTTAAAGTTTTCCGATTTTCACCAATTTTTATAGGGGGGCATATCTCGTGATTCTGAACAACTTTTATTAACAAAATTTTTGTCTATTTCTAAGCCTACTATGATTTCTCGAAAATTGCGATTTTCTATTTATTGCAGTAGGCCGGCGTTTTAGATCTAGACGACATTTATATATCATGTAAAGTCGCCTTATAGAGTTGTATATCTGATAAAAATTATAAATGAATTCGGCCACAAATAAAGGAGATACAGGGGTGTCTTCACGAGAAGTGAAACACACTGTAGAACATACAAAATGTGACACGTAAATATTTTCGATTCATATTTTGTAGAAATATTATATAATATCCGTAATCAAAATTATTATCCGCATACGGAGCAATTCAGTATCATAAAGTAAAATATATTTGCTTCTATATTTTATCCCGAAAATACATGGTAGTATGAAAAAAATATATAAAATATACTTAAAATATTATGTAAATTGACATAATGCACCACAACAATTCACCACATAATAATTCATTTCTTTTTACTCCCTTATGCCCTGGCACCCACATCAACGTAACCTTGTTGTTATTTGCCAGACGCTTCAGAGATTTTTTACAATCCCAGGCAATTTTAAACCAGAAGGTATAGGACCTTAGAGCCTTTTTGCTACTAGGCTTTGCTCTTTGCCCTTCGAATGCATTTGTTTATTATTATTTTCATCTACTACTTTATGTATAGTAATCTAAATAGACGTTAGTATTAATATTATCAAGTTATTGTTTTCTTATTTCTCATATATTCACATCAAAGAAACACAGATAGATACTTATTGGAGAATTTTAGTTCCAAGAGTTTTTGCTATTACATCTTTGAAAGCATCTCAGGTGAAGTAAATAAGAAATATACTCTAAACTTCTTTTCAATACCTGTGATTGTTTGGATTTCGTAATATCGCCATCCAAATGAAAGGCTTATTAATAATCGCCCCTGTCTAGTATATTTCTAAACTCCAATGTAGGCGTGCTAGGCGGCTTGATGCCTGATTGATAAATCGTATACTGTTATGAGGGCAGATATTATTAAGACCAAAATGAATATTGATTTATTTATGATTATCCAATTAATTACTGATGTATATTATAAACTTCTATTTATATTACGGTATAATTAATTTTTTCTTACACCCTCTTTCATGAAAACTAGATTAATATTACAGGGCCGTATGCGAAACATTCGGAAAAGGTACATTTTGACCTTGACTAGAAAAGTATTTGTTTTAAGCAATTTGCATCAGAATAACAGATAGAGACAGCTCAATTTTGGTAGAAGCTTCACTTATCAGAGGACCATCATCTGATCATCTGATGATCCTCTCGAAAATCGACAGATTTGATCTAATTTTCAGTTCTATTGTCTACGGTGGTACAAAAATGGCCGTCATCAACCCAAGAGTCCTTCATTATTCATAAGTCTGGCTATCTGAAGTAAGCTTTATATCAGAACATCAGATACTCTTCTATAAGAACTTGTTCTCTGTCGAAATCTGTCGATTTTCTTATACTTCGTTTTTATAATTTTTAATAATAGCAATAAACTTTATTTTATTATTAACATAACCAATGTCAATGGTAGAACGCTCGACCTAGTTTTCTCGAATTTGAAAAGTGAGACAATGCGCAATAATATTCCTTTTGTAACAGAATTGTCTCATTTGAAAAAGTGTCAAAATCTAATAATTTTCATCTCAATCTAACACAGAAAGCATATAACTTTAGGAAGGCTAATTTCACACTTTTATATGATGCGTTTTTTAATGTCAATTGGTCTTTTGTAAATAACTTCTCGGATGTAAATATTACACTTGACGCGTTGTACAGTAAATTGCATGAAATATTGGACGCTCATGTCCCCCTTTATAAAATGGCAAACAAAAAATATCCCAAGTGGTATACATTGGAGATAATTTCTAATATAAAAAGAAACTACAAATATTGCAAAAAATATAAACAAACAAAGGGTAAGTTTTATTTGGAACAATTTAATCATTTAAGATCTGTAATTAAAAATAAAATCAATGCCGCATACGATATCTATCTCCCTAACGTTCAATCGTCTCTAATTGTAGATCCGCAAAAAATAACTTTTGGTCATACATACAGTCAAAAAAAAGTAATTCTAGTATTCCTGGTAAAATATTTTTTGAGAATGAAGCGTTTGACAACCAGCAAGACATTGTCAACGTATTCGTTGAATCCTTTAGCAGTATATTTGCGCCAGCTGAGAATCATATAGATATTAATTTTAGGAATGAAACAACTTGTTTATACAATAATAATGTACATATTGATAAGATAAATGTAGACAAAATATACCATGCGATCAAAAAACTCAAGAACAAATTCTGGTCCCTTCTGGTCCCGATTTAATTCCATCGTTCGGGGTCAAAGATTGTGGTTATATTTTAGCTGAACCGTTGTGTTATTTGTTTAACATGTCTTTACGATTAGCTACTTTCCCCAGTAAATGGAAGCTTGAAAAACTCTGCCCTATATTTTAAATTAAATCGCAAAAATTAGTAATTACCGCGGAATATCCATCTTTCGCGAAGGTTTTTGAAATAGTCTTATATAATCGTATCTACCTTTCAACTAAATACATTTTATCTCCCCTTATTTACGCCATTTACCTACGAACCCTTCTACGGAATTAGATCAAAAATAATCTACTTCCAGATCTCGTTATAATACATAAGTGTACCAAATTTCAAGTCAATATCATAAACGGTTCCAGAGTATAAGTGCGCACAAAAAAAATGAGAGATAGACAGACAGACCGACAGACAAGAAATTATTTTTTTTCCCCTCAAATTTGAAATCTCGACTTTTCATGACATTTTAAGCCTCTTTCAACAAAAAAAATTTTTTTTTGGCGTAACTCGACTTCCACTGGACGTGGAAGTAAAAGTATATGCTGCAATAGAGGTTTAACTACACACTAATATTTTTAGATACCATGGTGGTGTATGCATTCTTACAATTAATTAAAACTGTGACATTTGAGCTCTTCAAATATTTAGATGTAGGTAAATATAATTTTTATTTAACTATTTTATTTCTCACACTTGTCATTCCTTTACATTTGTAGTGTATTATTTCTTATTGTATTTCTTTCTTTTTTCTTCTCCTACTTTTTTAGATTTATTAGTTAGTAGTACTTTATTTTGTACACTTCAAAGTGTCCTGTAATTGGGCGTGAGCCTGTTGGACAATAAAGGATTATTATTATTTAGTAAAATTGCAGGACTTATAACCCACACATAAATATTGCCTATTTAAAAATTAAAATCTCTAGTTACTGTTTTAGTAATTAACAGACAGAAAACATGTGCAGTGATTGATAGTAATTACCACTGCGTCTATATATAAGCACCACATTTAAAGAAACGTAAAGTTCAGTTTATATCCTTAGAAATGCATTCATGAACATTTTTATAGTAAACGTGACATATTAAATTTCCAATTTATATTTTAATATTTCTTTTGTACGCCACTGTTACTTCCAAATACGCTTTCCGAATCTCCAATCCAGCATTTCTACCATCGAGAGGCTGACTGATTGCTTTGCCCGATTTGATCAACAACATATCTGCTGGGTAAATAGAAACCTTTTACTTCAGATTCTTCGATACAAACTCGCTTCTTTCCACTGCGATATATTCATTCTAAAGGATCCTAACAGCTTTACCCGTAGAATTTTAATCTGGGCAAGGTAAAGAGCTCCTTTTAATAAGGTGGGCTTTCAAAGTCTGCTAAGCATGATTGGGAAATTTATTATTACAGATTTATAAATGTACAGGATACAAGTGTAGATAATAAAACCCCTTTCACTAGAATTTTTGAAATGAAGCTTCTCATAGCTTAATGATAGCAACACAGATTCTATGTATTATCTGTTTAAAATCAAAACTGATAAGATTCTCCCTGTGTTTAACGTTCGAAATACAAAAATACGAAATATAAGTTCCAGCATCTTTCAACATAACTTAAGTTGCAACATCTTACCTGCACATGAGCAAAAATAGTAAAAATTGCGATCTGGGTATCGCAAATCCAACACAATAAAGCATTTGCAATATTTGTAAAAAAAATTATTACATATCTTTGAAATTTACAAAGCATACTTGAACTACGTTTATTTGTTTATAAATATCAAATTTCATACACCGAAAATTAACAGAAAATAATGTACTATAAGTTAAGGTACTTGTACATCCTAATGAAGGACTAAAATGAATATATGTAGTATACAGGATGTTTCACGAGAAAACGGACATGGTTTAATGGGAGACAGGCGACATCGAGGGTAATTAGAATCACCCATAGAAAAAGCTGATTGGGCACCCGTTGACAAAATATAGGGTGTTTTATGTATTTTTGCAAAAATTTCTTTTGGTCGTTACTTTGTAATGGAACTGAATAATTAGTTCATATTTGGCTCATGTAATACGCTAGTGATCCTGAATAAATACATATAAGACAAAGAAAATATCCAGGTCCGGACTTGACAAAAAGTTGTTTGTGTTGTTTTTCAAAGAAATGTTTTTTTTCAAATTTCGATATGTAATTCGAATAGTACATAAAAACTGAGCAAAATGGCTTTATTATTTTTTTTGCCACACTTTTATCGTTCTCGAAATACATTCCACTAAATACCACAATATGAGACTTATCAAAATATCGATGAATGACACTTGCTAAAAATTCTTCCACAATTGAAATTATTAATTTACTTTTTTTCAATAGTAAATATTATGTTGTAATTAACAATTTTTAACATTAATCGCTTGTGTGATATTAGGGAGGGAGAGAAGTACATTTAAAAAAATGTTACAAATAATCGAACAAATCATCTATTTTATTACGCTCATGTATTGAAAACTAGTATAGCAACAATACAACATATCCATCAACAACAACAATAACGGTAGCAACAAAATAACATGTCAATAATGTACATAATAACAGAATAATAACAAACTATGAGCGGAATAATTTGTACAAAAGACAAAAAACAGAAATGCAGATATTGTGAAAAAGAATGCTCAAAAATAAGAATTATAATTAAATTTTATGTTCAAAATGTCCTCCCCCAGCTTCGGCGCATTTTCTGGTGAGATTCACAAGATAACCGGTTGATTTTCTTATCATAATTGGGTTATTTCTAATTTGGTTACAGCATTCAACAATCCTCTGTATTAATTGGGCCCTGCCATTAATGTTCATATTGTAGAAGTCGCTCTTTAAGTGACCCCATAAAAAATAGTCAACAGGGTTCAAGTCCGGGGACCTTGCTGGCTATAAATGAGGACCACCGGCGACTAATCCATTTCTAATTTGGTTGGAGAAATGTGGTGGGGCTCCATCATGTTGAAAGAACATACCTCGAATGTTTAAATTTCTTTAAATATTCGGTACATATGTTGTAAAAAATTAAGATAGACGTTATCATTAAGTGTACCTTAAAAAAATGTGTCCTTAACAAGTGACCGCCTACAAGTCATATCCAAACGACATTCACGTTTTGTGTGTGGGTTCTCTTGGGCCTATATGTAAGCATTTCTCGAATTATTTATTCCGTATCTTGTAAATTGCGCCTCGTCTGTGATTAAAGTTCTGTAAATTACCCGTCGATTTTCAGACAGTCAACGACAAAAAGAGCTGATTGACGTCGTCGCCTGATTGAAGACGTTGTACTGATTGAATGTGGTATGGGTAAAAATTTTCTTTTGGCAATGTCCTCCATATTCTATTGTGACAAACACCAGAGTACTAATTGTTCGTGTACTTAAACTTGAATTTTTCATATGTAAAATATTGTTTTCTAAGTTTACCTATTATCCTACATTGCGTTTCACAACTGCACTAGAGGGAAACTTCTCATGTTCTCTGGAATACTGATATACAGACCTAAAAGTTTTATAGTCCAGTTGTCGTCTATTAAGAAACCTTCTTCAATATTTTCTCCCTGCTGCTCTACTATTTCCATTACAATATCCGTAGATTAAAATAATGTCAGTATATTCTTCGTCTGAAAATTGATACGGCATTTTGAAAATATTAAATGAGTAATTAATTGTCTTAGCTAATACAATAAAACTAAATACAAATTATCACCACATAAAATGTCAAATAAGTATAACTACTAATCATTTGTTTTCTAATAGTTGTCATTTTGAGATAAGGCTACTATAATTCAATGGTATAAAAACTAACTCATTATTAGCAAGTGTCGTTCATCGATATTTTGATAAATCTCATATTGTGGCAGTGTATTTCGAGAACGGTAAAAGTGTGGCAAAACACATTTCAATTGGAATGGCGATAATCTCTGTCCGAATATTATATTTTAGTTCTTCCAAAGTTTGGGATCGATTGGAAAACACTTTTGTCTTTAAGTAGCCCCATAAAAGTAAATATTCTTCGAATATCCACACCAACATTACGAAGTTGTTGTTCAAAGTTACGCAATGCCGGTTGTTAACTTTGTGATATAACAATAACCGTCGAGTCATTTTCCTCAAAGAAGAACGGCTTAATAATTCCAAAGGCGGATACTGCATACCATGCAGCAAACTTTTTGCTGCACTTCGTGCAATTGCAGGGGATTTTCCGTCGCCCAGTAGTGATAGTTCTGTTTATTTCTTACATCACCAAGTAATCAATGATATTCGGGTTTTCAGCAAATAGCCCTTTCTAACTTTCGCAAAAATCATTGCGTTCTTGTGGTAGAAGTTCTTGTACGACTTGAATTTTGTAGTGATAGTTTGCTACCGATGTTTCGTGAGAACCATCATACATTTATAAGAAATTTCAAAGTTACAATTCTTGAATATCCCTTCTACTTCTTCACATGAGAATTGTATCGTATGGATATTCTGTTGATGTATATGGTTTTGTTGATAATGTCATAAACTTAGACAATTCCGATCTTTCCAATACTTCTGCTAAAATATTTTTAGCTGTTGATAAATAAATATACTAGCCACAGATCAACATCTCTTTTAATTTTTCTGTCAATAACTGTCTACCATAACTCTTTTTATTCTTATATTTTGAATTTCCATTTCGTATAACATTATACACAAATGGATTGCGTCTGTATTAACTGAACCCACTTTAAGCACATTATATGTAGCCACAGCATCAGTGCAAAACCAAAAATTTACAATTTCGTCATTAGCAGTTTTTATGTTTAGCATTACCTCGTTTTTATCATTCACTTCGTCTATCCTATCCATAACTTTAACTTCTCAAAAAACTTAAATGGTATACTAATAATTTTCATTTGTAACTCTATACATATCGCCATCTATTAAGGCCGAGAGTACGTCAAGTTCGAGGCTTGTTCAAGGTTTAGGGCAAGGTATATATAAAATCAAGGTCAAGGTTACCACTGAAGGTTATGAGTGGGGATGGAGGTTCAGAAATCCCTATTATTCACTACTGTTCACCATTCGCAACGATTCAATGAACTGAGTGCTAATGCTTGTCGTTTTGCAGATCGTTTAGAACTTCGTAGCATAGCTGCTGTTAAAGTATAAACGAACTTAATTGAAACCGTCGGCATCTCTTTATTGTACATGGGCGGAGGTAAATAGAAATGCATGTCATAAGAAATTGATAAGTTTTTCGGGCGTTATTATATTATCCTCTGTTTCAAATGGTCTCCAGAAAGCCATGATAAATTGGTAAATAATTAAAATATTTTACCTTTTATATAGTAGTAAATATTTATAAATATGAACAATAACTAACTAAACTCCTACGCTTGATATTATAACAGGTATTTACGCACTGCAGTGGCACATTAACAGCACAGCACATGTCCACCGTTGACTACATTTACGAGTTTTTTTATGCTAGTAGGCCTGTCCGCTTTATTATCTTTAAACCAGTGCAGTCGTAGATGGTTCATTCAGACTGATTACTCGCCTGCACAGTTTCAACTACCATTGTATGACTGATGGTCGAGAGGTAAGCGCACTTGCCTTTCACCCAAAAGTTCCGGGTTCGATCCCCGGTCGTGGCAGTGGAAAATATTGGGAGAGGGATTTTTTCACTATACACGGATATTGGGTGTGCGTCCCTTGTCTCTAAATGTGTAGCCCCCTCCCACACAAGGCTCTTCTAGAGCCTTCCGGGATAAAGGGGTCGTCATTACCTGTGGTCTATTTATTTATTTATTCGAATCTCGATACCATTGCTAAATATATAGGACAAAATATCAAGTTCAGAGCGCACGGTCCTGTGCTTTAACACTGACCAGTTTCAATTATCCTCGTTTAAAGTATACCCTTTCAGCATTTTCAAGTGTGCGTACAGAACGTGTTCTTCCTTTTGGTTTTTCTCTAGCATATGAAGCAGTACTGCGAAACTTGTGTACCCCAGGAGCTGCATCTCGTAAATTTAAGTGCAAATGACGACGAAATAAATGCCGAGTGATTACAGGAGAATAGTTATTTGTCAAATGAGCTTCAACCGCAAAATATCGTTGAATATTTGACCAACGCTCCATATTCACAGCTAAACAGGCATTTCTCGCAAACTGTCCTAAATGTCCATTTATCGCGAAAGTATGGCGACTTGATTTATTTATCTCATTATATTATGACATGAATTAACTTTGAACATAAATACTTTACTCTTCCGGATCCATTAGTTATAAAGAAATGGCATGGAAATAAGTATATTTAAAATTAGATTTGCACGTTAAATGAGAGGTGCAGATTACTTGGATTAGTAACAATATTCGATGTAAATGCAACACTTTATATGAGAAAAGCGGTTCAAAGGATACAAATTTTTCAGACCTAGCCTGTCTATTTATATGCGTGAGCTCATTGGAATGATGAAAGAAATTATATTAAAAATATGAATGTCAGTACCGTGAAATATATTAAATAAATGAAACCCTGTTTACCTGTTTACCACGTGTAGAGGCTTTGATAAGTTCAGTATTTAAATATTAATTCAACTTCAATTTTGCGCTATAATTAGCATGCTTTGCACCATTACCGTATTTTCTGTGTTGTTTTTCATCTCTACTTAATTTATGAATTTTATATGAAAAGTTTAATATTGAAAAGTATCGTCTTTCCTTTTAATATTCGTGTCTTTTTGAAAAAATATTCATTACGAAAATTATACTTTTTAATTTATTCCAACTTTTATTCGGTGTAATGAAATCAAATTTATTAGAAAAGTTTAATAATGGCTCTCAGATATATACGAGTTGGGTGGGTGTGCACAAATAGTCAGTATTTTTGGAGACAAAATTGAAACCTGTTAAAAACAATTATTATTAGGACGTAGAAGGGATTTAGTTTAGTATTACCTAATTAATCATGTCAATAAATTATTGTAGACTACATGGAGGGCGGCGAAAAACTATTGGTCCTAGTGGAAAAGATATTCTTACCTTTTTGGAAGCCGCAAAAATTACCTACATTTTTTACTTCAACGAAAAGTTTCTATCTTCAATATGTTTTTGAAAATTGCCTATTTCCGTAAAACGCTGTTTTGGATCAAATTTTTCGTCAAGTGAAGAGGATTAAATTGGCTTAAAAATTATATATTCTATATATAATTAATTAATGACTGAAAGGATTTCAAGATTTTTTGCTGTAATGTAATGATAGGGTTATTGATTGAAATCAGTGCCTGCATTTCCTCATGTTTGGTGTGGTATCATCGGCGATCAATTATTGGGACCATTTGTCCTTCTTCCAAATTTAAATAGACAGTCTTATCTGTTTTTTTTTCTTCAAAATATCTTGCTGATATAATTACATGCTTTCATGCTAGATAAATGGAACAGAATGTGGTTCATGCAAGATGGAGCTCCCCCTCATTTGTCCATTGAAGTCAGAAATTATCTTGATTAGACTTTCCCACGCAGATGGATCGATCGAGGAAGTGAGTTTGCTTGGCCACCAAGGAGTCCTGATTATAATCCTTTGAATTGTTATGTTTGGGGATATATGAAGCCCTTAGTCTATGCAAACACTATCAACTCAAGAGAAGAACTGTGGAACAAAATACAAAACGCAGCGAATTTTATTAGAGGACAGGAAAATGTATTTTTCAATGTAAGAAAATCTTTTATCAATAGAATTAGAAAAGGCATAGAACTAGGTAGAGATCATTTCGAACATTTACTCTAAGTTGCAGCAATGGGGTTTTTGCATGGACATAAAGTTTGTAATGTCATTAAGTCAACTTTTACGTTATTTTTTGGTCTTCTAATAAGATTAGATCCTTGTTTTAGACAATATTTTGATTGATGTATTTATCTCCATTTAGATCCATTAGAAAGTGAGACAGAGTTTACGCTGTGATTACGACTTTGTTTTCCCTTACGTTTTGTACTTTTTTCAATAAATACTTACACTTTGTTTTATTAAATTTTTTTGTTTTTTGTTTTTCAAAAAATTATTGAAATGTTTAACGGCACTTTCCTTGAAAATGGTTGGAGTTATCAAGTTCTACCAAGTGTATCTTTTATACGTGGAAATGATGTCCTCATCAGACTTTCTGGTCAGAAACAACGGTTCGTCAAAAAAGAATATGAAAAAAATTCATCATCAGGTAGAGGTCCTGTGGCGCCCTCTGTGATCTAATGTAATGTAATACATAAATTATTGTTTCTTAGAATACTGCAAAAAACTATAAAATAATTTGAATTTCAACGCCCTGTATCTTTTTTTACATCAACATTTTACTAAAGCATATTTGGTTATATGCTCATATTTTGACCCAAAGAATCTACCCCTGAAGAATGGCCTACTATTAATGGTCGCACCCTGTATAATTGACTAATAGCTAATTAGTTAATGCTTTTTTTAAGAAAAACTGATAAATTTCCGGACGGGTGAATAGTTTATGAGGACACCACGCCAGCAGTAGAGAAAAATGAATCCTTCAAAGAAACTAATGTCATCAAATTCTTCATCCTTTTTATGGGGACTCCATTATGGCAGTTGCCCTAACAGTTGAGGCATGTGGGCGAATAATTTAATGGCACCTTTCTGCATCTGTATCTTCCGGAGATATAATCTTTTTGACAACGACAAGATATACATTGCAAAATTTTGTCGGGGATAGTATTTTTGTCTATTAGTTTGGGCACCAGCTCCTCACAGCTCTTTCGAACTCAGATGCTGTCGATGAAGGGCTGGTAAACACCTCAGCTCTTTCTTTTATCGATTTGTCTTTCTTATATAATTTGGCAAACCTGACTGCTCTTCCTAAAGGCTGCGGAGGTGATGTCACAGCCTGTGAAAGCATGTAAAAACAGAATGTGCTCCAGCTCCAACTGCTGCAGCTCGTGTGAAGAGAATGTTGCTGTGACTACATTTCCCCTGTTAGGTTCCATAAGGAACATGTCACGCTGGGCAGAGGTTTTCTCTAACAACAGGACTACCAAGTCCACATCTTCGCCTATCACAGATACTGACGAGAAAACTGACTTTTCTATGGCTGTGGATATAATTGCCACATCTTCATCATCCTCTGCTTGGAGGGTATTGATATTATTTTCCCCCAGTTTTTTCACTGAGAAGGCTCTTATTGTTGGCGTTCGAGAGGAAGATTTCCTGTTTTACTGTGATTTCAGTTTCTATGGTGAACTGTACATCCACGCACTTCTTCAGTCGATATCTGTTCAGCAACTTTCGTACTTTTTGATGTGTTGGTGTAGCTATCAAAACCACAGTACAACTTCTTCCCAGATAATTCTTTATGTTCAAAAGCTCTTCTTATCTATAGGCAGGTAGCGTTTATTGTTTTTTTTGTCCCCAAAGATCTCTCCCCATTGCGCGGAGCCAGGCAAATCTCCCATCCACACATTGTTCTACCAAAATTTGCGTTGAAATAATATTTTTCTGCTCTCTTCATGATTTTTGTTGAGGTTTGTTTTATAATGAAGCATTACATACAATAACTTACAACAGTAAATAGTTTTAAAAAAATGCTAAATGAATGTAATAAAATGTATGTACTGGTTTCAAGCAATAACCCTATCCCATTACAGCAAAAAATCTTGAAATCCATAATTTCAGCCATTCATGATAAGTAGTAGTAACAATATTGTTTTTTCTCTAGGACCAATAGTTTTCGAGTTATAAGTCCTGGGGTCGGAGAGTTTTAGGATATTTACCTCCTAACTACGCCAAACCCATCCCTGAAGTAAAAAATGCTGCAGCCCTCCTTGTAGTCTATACCCCCATATTGAAAATTCGTTGACTGGACTAAATTAAGAAACTGGCTTCAGTGAGAAACCTAAATCTAATGGCTTTTACATAATTTGTTACATACTGCACCTAAATGATGAGATCATTGAAGCTTGCAATTAAAATGCACTTCTAAAGTGCTCTCTGTCTATTAGACAGACGAAGTAGTTATTTAGATTGCTGAGGTATTGTAATAGTAAACTTTCAAAATCTTTTGGCAGTAACCAAAATATTTGTGTCATTTGCATAAAAAAACAAAATTCACTCCAAGAAAGTTTTCAAAAGAACCAGATTGTTCGAGAAATATTAGAAAGGAGCAGTCTTAAAATTGAACCTCGTGGTACTTCTCAACAACTTGATTTTCAAAATAAGATGATACTAGTTCAAATGTGCTTTTAGTGGGCGGAATATTAAACATAATATTTTTAGTCGCAAACTCCTCTATAAAATCCTTATTTTACTATAAGGAACGTAATCAGACTGCAACCAACAGCTACTCTCCGGGCTATGTGCCCCGCCAAGCGCTGAATTATAAGTTACAAGTCTGGCGCGTTAAGTGTAATAATTTCATATTACCATCAAAACGCTAATGCTTCGATTGCAACAAACACTAGCCGACAGACTGATCCTACTTAAAGGAGCTCTCTTGCCAACCGTCACACACCACTTGCAGACTGCAGTTTCGAGCTGTTGGCTCTCGTCAGTGCAAGGTAGGCATGTGACGACCGGCACGAGGATCCTTTGACTATTTGGTACATCCCGGTATTTTTACAATAGCGACATGTAAAATAGTCAGCAGGCGCCATCTAGCGGTCCGGTGTCTGTTGCAATCGAAAAATAAATAGCCTGACTGGGCTTAGCATAGTTCAAATGTGCTTTTAGAGGGCGGAATATTAAATATAATATTTTTAGGCGCAAACTCCTCTATAAAATCCTATTATTACATTAGCGTTTTGATGGTAATATGCAATTATTACACTTAACGCGCCAGACTTGTAACTTGTAATTCAGCGCTTGGCGGGGCACATAGCCCGGAGAGTAGCTGTTGGTTGCAGTCTGGTTACGTTCCTTATAGTAAAATAAGGATTTTATAGAGGAGTTTACGACTAAAAATATTATGTTTAAGATGATACTAATTTATCGGAATTCCTTTTGTAGCATATCTTTCCAGCTTGTGAAGCAAAAGCTGATGATTAATGGTAGTTCACTTACATTCAAGCACCACTACACACAATTACTCTACTCGACGTGCATGTTTTCAACGCGTTGTTTGATGATTAAAATTTTGAGTATGTTAAAAAGCACGTTTGTGCATTTTTTAATCATTTCAAATTTTAAGCATGGTATTGTTATTATCATGTTAATATTATTTATTTATTTATTAGCCGTTACTCGAGTCCGAGTATAAAAATGTTACAGTCGATAAATTGTGTACAATAAAAAACAAGTAAAAGGTGTAGTCTATTGTAATTCCCGCTCATCTACGGTGCACACGACTATGGCTATAGAGGCTAATTCGGGAGAGCACATGTCGACCGCAGTCAGGACAAACATAGACCTGGTTAGGTCTTGGATTCGGCCTTCTTGCAGCAACATTTCCTTGATAGCTGGCCACAACCCCTCGCCATTCGGTTCTGTCCGCTGCAAGTTGTTCCCATTGCTCGTCTGCAACACCGCAGGATTTTAGATTTTCATGGAGAGCGTCTTTGAACCTCTTTCGTTGACCGCCACGCCTTCTTCTACCGCTTAGCATTTCACCATAAAGTGTACATTTAGGAAGGCGGTTATCATGCATACGATGAACGTGACCTGCCCGTCTTAGGCGTGCTCTTGAAATAAGCACCTCAATTGGAAGGCTATTTGCTCTCCTGAGTACTTCCACGTTTGATATGTGATGGAACCAACGGATTTTCATCATACTTCTGAGGTGTCTTTGCTGAAAACGTTCTAATTCTTTCACATGACGACGGTAAGTGACCCAGCTTTCACATCCATATAGAAGTGTTGGAATGACAACTGCTCTGTAGACAGCCATTTTCGCTGACAAAGCAAGGTCGTGGTTGTCAAATACTCTCTCTCTAAGTCCCCAGAGTGCTCTAGATGCAGCCTTAATTCTATTGCGAATCTCGCTGTCCATGTTTGCTTTGTCATTAACAACGTTGCCTAAGTAATTGAACTGATCCACCACTTCAAGAGAATTTCCGTTAAGTGTAATGTCTATTTGGTTCACTTGATGAGGAGTTGACATAACCTTAGTCTTTCCAATGTTGATTTTAAGTCCCAAGGAATCATAGCTCTGGGCATACACATATAAAAGTGCTTGAAGCTCTTCCGGCGTAGAGGCTAAAAGTGCACAGTCATCCGCATACTGGAGATCACAAATGAATCGTGTGCGTGTCTTCTTGAAAGCTCTAAAGCGCCCTATGTTAAAGAGACCGCCATCAAAACGGTATCTGAGACCTATTCCTCTGACTGTCAGTTTATTGTCAACAATAATTGTTAGAGCAGTGGTAAACAAATTAAAGAGTAGGGGTGCCAGGACACATCCCTGCCTAACTCCAGTGAGGGTTTGGAAAGGTTCGGTTGCCTCATTATTATACATAACCTGGGCGTTGTTGTTTGTATGTAGACTGCGACATACTTCCACAAATTTTCTAGGGATACCTAAGCGGAACATAATTTTCCAGAGCACTTCCCTGTCCACCGAGTCAAACGCCTTGGTTAAATCAATGAAGGCCATGTAAATTTCTCCTTGATGTTCGAGTGCTTTTTCTTGAAGCTGTTTAAGTGTGAAGATTAAATCCGATGTGCCTCGGTTTGGCCTAAAGCCACTCTGTGTTCCAGGAAGTAGCTTTTCCATAACAGGTGTCAGCCTATTTGCCATCGCTTTAGTGAGTATCTTCCCTCCAACAGCCAGGAGAGCTATACCCCTGTAATTTCCACAGTCCGCAGGGCTCCCTTTGTTTTTGAAGAGGTTAATTAAAAGTGTATCACGAAACTCCTGCGGAGCTTGACCACTTTCCCACACGACATCAAACAGTTTTTTGAGATAGGGTATGAGCTCTGACGACACAGCTTTAAAGATCTCGGCTGGGAGTGAGTCGGCGCCGGGAGATTTGTTATTTTTTAGCTGCCCAATGGCGGTTAAGATCTCTTCCGTTGTTAGTGGTTTATCTAAGTCTTCGAAGGTGTCATATTGAGGGATAAGATTTATAATATCGTGATCGGCTTGACTTTGCTGGTTAAGAATGTTAGAGTAGTGTTCTTTCCATTGGGCTCTTATTTCCTGGTCTTCTTTGAGGAGATTTCCATTTAAATCTTTAGTAGGGCACATATTTTTCCGACTGGGGCCGTACACTGCTTTTACTCCTTGAAAAAAATTCCTGTAGTCGTGTGAATCGGCGTACCTTTGAATTTCTCTGGCCTTGCTTGCCCACCACTCGTTCTTTATTCTTCTGATTTCGCGTTGCGTTTCATACTTAGATTGGGTAAAAGCTTCTGCTTTTGATGAGTCGTTGGGGTGGTTGATAGCGTTTTGGAAGGCAATATGTTTGCGGTCAAGAAATTCTTGTATAAAAGCTTCATTATCATTGAACCATGAACCATGTTAATATTACTACCTATTATAAAAACGAGCAAAATATTAATCAGGACGATGACATGGCTAAGGCTAGATTCAAATATTCCTTTCGTTTTTAATACCTACAAATTGCAGTTTTTATTACCTGGTGTTTTACATTTATAATTCATGGTTTTCATAATTATGATCTCAAATCACTAGCTCGGAGAAAAAATTTGAAACTGATTATTTGAAAATATTTCACTTGAATGTCCCTCTTAAATATGAGAGATCTAAATTTGTCTAGGTAAAGTAAATGGGTCCTACAGTTTTTAGTGGGGTCCGAACCACTTCATCGGGATAATTTATAATTGAAAATTACTTTTCAGTAAGTAGAGGTTGAACCCACTTCGCTAGATATGTTCAGAGAGAAAACTAGACACGCTAAACACTAAGCTATTTTTATGTTTAAATATTTAGAGATATATAAAATATATTCTTATTGAAGGATAACAGAAATAGTAACAACGAGGTCTACATTAACCATAAAGGAATAGGTAAAATTAGTGTTAGCGGGATCCATTATGTTGCTCAGAAATGTTTCAGCGCCTGTCGGTGTAATTAAAATTTCTCACAGCTCACATTCGGCAAATAACGGCGATAGTGGCAGCTGCCAATATCCTGCGGCTCGCTATAAACTTAACGAAGGGCACGGTACCTCGAGGGATTATCGTTCTAAAATTAAAAGTATTTTACATTCATAGGGAAAATCATTTTATGATTCAAAATAGAATCTACGGTGGAAGCAAATCCAACGTGTATTAAATTTCAGAAGGCAAGTGTTAAGGTGGGGATATTCAACAGAGAGAGAGATCCGACAAGGAAATATTTATTATCTTTGGTCAAAACTACAAGATATGAAGATTGACACTATTTTTTAATTTAAATTAACTAATTTTGTAAACAACTTAAATTATTGAGTGTTATAGTTCTATTTGTGTAATCTTATAGCTTCTTTGTATCGGATGGTCGAGAGGTGAGCGCACTTGCCTCTCACCCAAAAGTTCCGGGTTCGATCTCCAGTCGTGGCAGTGGAAAATACTGTGAGAGGGATTTTTTCACTATACACGGATATTGGGTGTGTGTCCCTTGTCTCTAAATGCGTAGCCCCCTCCCACACAAGGCTCTTCTAGAGCCTTCCGGGATAAAGGGGGTCGTAATTACCTGTGGTGTTATTTATTTATTATTATTATTTATTTATCTCATAAAACCAATAACTTACTTAATCAACTTATCTTTAATTACAGGAACTTTTCCAAATTGGCACAAACACGCAGTAATTAAACTACTATTTAAAAAGGGTGAGAAAACTGAAATTTCAAATTACAGACCAATTTCACTTTTATCAGTTATCTCTAAAATCTTGCAAGCTGCTGTTAAGGAGCAAATTACCAAATAAATAAAACATTTTCAGGTAGACAGTACGGCTTTAGGAGTGGGAAAAATGCAACAGCAACCACTTTAGACTTAATCTGTAATGTAAATGAAATATTAGAAAATAAAGACATATCTTTTGCGATTTATCGAAGGCTTTCGACTGCGTCGACCACAAAATTTTACTGGACAAAATGAAGTAGTAGCTAACGCCAAAAAAATTTTTTGAGTCCTTTCGTTCTTGTATACACACTAAATCACATTTTAGTTTTTTTACGCCCTTTCATAATAGTGTGGGGGTGTTATTGGTGGTGATAGTGGAGAGGGGGGGGATGCAAAAAAAAATTGAGACCTTAACTTTTTGTACATGCCCTAAATTGCAATCTTATGGACTCTTAACTTCTTGCTTTGCTTATTTACCCTTATTTACCCCATTTACCTCCGAACCCTTCAACGGAATTAGATCAAAATACAATCTAGTTCCAGAGTTCGTTACAGTACATAAGTGTACTAAATTTTAAGTCAATATCATAAACGGTTCCAGAGTAAACATGCACACAATAAAGTTACAGACAGGCCGACAGACAAACAGATCGACAGACAGAAAGGAAATTTGTTTCTCTCAAAATTAAAATCTCGACGTTTCATAACATTTTAAGCCTATTTTAACAAAAAAAAAAAAATTTTTCTTCGCCCCTATACTTCCACTGGACGTGGAAGTAATTCAGCCATACAGACTATGCCATAAATACAGTTAGACATAACATCGGTTTGAATGTTGGTAAAACAGTGTATCTGTGCATACTTCTATTCTCTTATGCAGTATGGAGTAGCATTTTAGGAAAACTCAACCAATGCCAAGACAACATTTTTAGTACAAAATAAGCCAATCGAGCATTATTTAATCTAGAAATGCAGGACTCATGTAGAGATTACTTTAAAAAACACAACATATTTATGTCAACGAATTTATACATATATAAGATCACTATAATAATAGACAAAAACAAAATAGTCTTTCCACACCATCTGATACCCATAACCATGATACGAGATACAAAAACATGTACCAAACTCCATCATACAATTTGGATGTAAACAGAAGAAGACCCCGTATATGCAGGTGTAAAAATATTTAATCATCTACCAGAAATAGTTCAGCGTAAATCGCCTTTAAATATATTTAAAATGAAGTTAAAAACTATTCTAAAATTCAAGGTCTTCTATAACTTACATGAAATTTTTGAAGACGATTTCAACTAAACCAACAGGTTATTTATATTTTTGGAATCTAAGTACCTACAACAAACAAATAAATAGGAGTTGCATTATATACATTACATTTTCTGCTTGCATTGTAAGATTTATCGAATAGCATTTAACCTGCGCAGGTTTCTGCCTGCTAGTCACATGTTCGTACCATTTATTACTCATCTTATTTTAATGGATTACATAATCTAATACAGAAACTTCTTTTTAAAAATATAGGCCAAACTAGGCGATATAGTTTATCTAAGGCTCGGAAAGAGCCAGAAGTATGTATCTATTTCTAACTTAATACATGTGTACATTACAACAATTATTGTAGTTTATAAGATATACACTGTGGGAAATAAAATATTTACATCTACACATTTGCTTGGTAGATTGGAGCATTACGTTTTTAAAATATTTATATAATTCATTACAATTTTATGGTAGAGATGTATCGAGTTTATTTCAAAAAATTTCTTTCGCTGTCAACGTTCTACATTGAGTACATTTTTTTCTCGGCTGGGCATTCACATTCCTTGACCTTTCTGTTGGCGGTAGGTTGAAAGCCAGGAAATTCAGTACCAATCACCAAAAGTATACCAAAAAATCGTCATCCTGTTCAGGATTGGAACATTTGGGACGACCTGAATCAACTTTTATTTTTAATTATTCTTCTTGCCTGTAGTGTTGTTTAATTTTCAAGACAGTTCTTTTATTTCTGTGCCACAGTAAAAATTGTCCATCCATTTTCGATTCTGGATGCCGACGCTAATGTTATATAACTTGTAGCTTTTGATTTTGTGGAAAGAAGGTCATCAATTTGAAGAAACCCAGTTTCTTAATTAGTCGACGTTTCGTGTTTATTTGAACACATCCTCAGGACACTGACAACATCAATTACATTTTACACAATAAAATAATATATAAATAAATATAAATAATTTTACAAACATATACAACAACAATATACATCTAAAAACATGTTAAACTAAATTACTTAAAGCTTGTAATTTATCATACATTATCCAACGTACTAGAAATACTGACATTTAATTATGGTTTTCCTTGTCAAATTTAAAAGGTAGTAATTAAACATAAACTTATACAGTAATGATAAATATGACACAATTTCGGACAAGCAATGTACAACTATACAGTATTGACAGTAATTATTTGAGCAATAGGTAGAAAACAAATTTGAATGTAAAAACTTCTTATCAGTTGTCCGTTTTTATATTATTTATTATATTGAAATATGAGGGGTTTAAATTTTCTATGTCTGATCTTTTATTGACACTTTTGTTACTATGTTTTTTATTTCTATCATCTTATTCATCATTCTCTTTTTTTAAAACTGTTTGTGTGAATAAAATCTGATCAAAATTGAACATATGTAACTTTTCTTTTGAGTGTAGTGCCAGACTAGTGAGATTCTTTATACTTTTAATGGTATTGTGGATGTTTACGCAATCTCTTGTACGTTCTGTTAATCTTGTTTCAGATATCTCCTTGTTTGTTCTGTATATACCTTGTCGCACTAATTACTTGGTATTTTATAAATAACATTAAACAGTAATTTTTTAGGGGTTCTTGTTTTTAACTTGCTGCAGAAATATTTTTATGATATTTTTATTTTTTATTGTAATATTGATTGTTTCGTTGTTTAACAGCCGCTAATGTTATACATTTTGGACAACCTATGACATGTGATAACCTCCAATAAAGCATCATTTACATGACTCTGTTATTTTTACAAATATGGTATGGTAAGTTTCCTTCCCATTCTATTGTTTGTAACTTATTAATAATCACAACTGTACATAATTTTAATTGCATTTTAGCAGTATTTAAATATCTGTAAAGTCGTCATTTTTAAATATAATTTCAATTTCACTATCTAAATCAACTCCAACTATCTAAACATTCTCAACAAAAACCGTCCATGAATCATCACATGGCATATTCTAATATCTACTTGTTAAATCATAATTATTACAGTTTCATGGTAGAGTGAAAATTACATTTTACATAGCGAGGATATTTCTCATAGAAATAAATTTTACAAATGGGCAGCTGCTGTCCAGAAATGGCCGCGACAATCGGTTTTATAATGGAAACACGAATATTCCAGTGTACAGCTAGCACTCGTACACAGTAACTCTTGCTACAGCAGACTCGGCACCATTAAGTAAATTAGCTAACACGCATAATCAAGTAGACAGAAGTAGGCTCCCATATTTTAAAAACTTGGTCCATTTACATTTACATAAGTAATTATATATATAAGCTTGGTTACTTGATGACAAAGTTGAAATGTCCATTTTGAAATTAAAATAATTTTAACTTAACGTTTTAGTTGGTAGAATTTTGCTCGGTTTTTATTGTTTTTGTAAATAAAAGTTTCTAATAGTCTGCTGCTTATTTCGGTCTTCCCAAAAAGTTCTATAGGGAGACTTAAAATAAAACTGTATATTGAATAGAATATAAATAATTGTTATGAATGAACAAATCGATTTAAAAAATAAATGAAACCCAATAACGTTGTAAACTATTTCAATATTAATGTAACAGGTTCAGAAATAAATTACTAAATAACCGGTAACTACATACAAAAAGACAATATATTTAATATTTATTAATATTCAGTGTAACTGCCACCGATATCCAGGCACTTTTCAACCCTTCATCTGAAGTTAAAAACTGTACAAAATGTAATCTAACATTATCAACTCTTGGGATCTGGGCTACCTACCAGTCCATTCCCAGAGAAGAAGGGAGAAAGAGTAATCATTTTTTTTAATGAAGACTAAATACTTAATTAAACTACAAAATAAGTCAGTAGTAGTATCAATAAATAAAATTATACAAAAATTGCATTACATAACATAGCTACACAAAAGGAAATTCTAACGCCGAAGTAAAACATATCATTTTACTTATTATTTTTGGTCACTGAATATAAATCAGTAGTTAAAACAAACATATACTTTTTTGTGTGGCTGAGACTTATTATTTATGTTAATACCTGTTTTTTAACTTTTTGGTAAACATATTTACATTTAATAATCTTTAGCACACTCAGGTAAACTGTTATACCCTGTCATAGCTTTGTCATATATATTTTTTCCTTTCCACCAATTAAGTAGGAGATATCAGTACATATTTCTGTATTGTGTTGTAACTATGAATGCCCTTTCTAAATTGAATATTTTCAGGTAAATAAGTCGGTAGCAAACTATTTAGTAATTAACAAATGAATAATACTAGTGTTAACATAATGTTTAACTGAACGGTAATTAAGAGTGAATTGCTCAATATTATTTGTATAATTGTTGTATTTTAATGTGAATAACAGTTTTGTGATAACTGACGTTTGTATAACTCAGTGTAATTACAGACACATATACAAAATTAAAGAGCAATAATCAAGGTACGGTTTATTACTTAAGTAGAATATTACCTATCTAGCATATGACTGAATATTATTATGTTATATTGTGTTTTATTAGAAGGTTGATCATTGATTAATAATGTAACGTTAAATAATTTGCTCTTTTGTATATTTAAATTAAATGAAGCAGAATTTAATTACTCAAAAATTAATGCTAAACTTCTACATTTCTCTGTGCGGTCGTGAGCAAAAAAAAAATAGGACAAGTCTTATAACGGTATTTTATTAAAATCTAGTTGTGTACATCTAACTTTAATTTTTGTGACATTGTCAGTTAGTTGTCATAATTTATTGCAAGTTTGAAAAAACTGATATGCCTCATATAAGTGATTTAGTTAAAACTGGAGTTATTGCTAAAGCAGTAGATGGATGGTCAATGAGACAAATTGCACTGCGTTATAATATTGACAAAAATTCGGTGTGTAAAATTTTAAGAAGTGGGTACGATTAGTAGAAATTCTGGATCAGTGCGATGAAGGATATCAACTAAACAACAAGATTTGCAATTGGTAAATGCTGTAGTAGAAAATCCATTTTACTCAGTCATTCAGGCTGCTGAAGAAACGAATTTTCCTGGATCGAGTAGTACTGGTCTCCGGCGAGTAAGAGAATCGGAGCTACGCCGTCATGCAGCAGCACAGAAATACTTACTTAAAGCTGAACATAAAGAAGCTCGAGTAGGATTTGCGCTTGAATTTTTAGCGCATGATGTAAATTTTTGGAACAATGTAATCTTTACAGACGAAAAAACTTCCAGTCAGTATACAGAGGTCGTATTCGTGTTTACCGCCTTCCAAAAACTCGATTCTATGAGAAATATATATCTAACAATGATAAAAGTGGTAGATTTTCCGTCAATATGTGGGCTTGGATATCGGCAATTGAGGAACGATTTAATAGTGAAACGTATATTAGGATTTTAGACAATATAATGCTCACTTCTGTGTCACAATTATTTCATAATAATGAGTTCATATTTCAATAAGACAATTGTTCTTTCATACTGCTCATACCGTAACTAACTAGTTTCAAGATAATAATATCAATGTTCTTAACTGGCCCTATCATAGTCCAGATCTTAACCCTGTGGAAGAAGTATGGGGACTACTCGTAAGAAGTATCCAAAAACGAAATGAGAGACCAGGGTATGCCGAAGGATTACTGGCAATAGTAAATAATGCATGAGAAAATATTGTTACTAATGATTATTGTATAAGGTTATTTAATTCTATGCCAAACAGACTTATAGAAGTGATAAATAGAAATGGTGCAATAAAGAAATATTAATAATTAGTTTCTTGTTAAGTAGGATATCCTTTGTCCTTTGATTCAGGATTTCTACTTATCGTACCGTTTATTCTCCACTTTCTTAAGATGTTACACACCAAATTTTTGTTAATGTTATAACACAATGCAATTTGTCTCATTATCCATCCATCATTTACTATAGCAATAACTAGAGCAGTAAAATAAAAAATAAATTAAAAGTGATAGCTGTTTTATTTCGGCTACTCATTACATATTCAAATAGAGAAAGATTTACATTACAAAAAAAAGGTTTTCCTATTTTTTTCTGCTCACGACAGTACCAATTCCCATGAATTTTCTACAAACTTCTACAATGAATTTATAACACAGGAACAATTAAATTCAAACGGAAACTAATTATTATTAACATTGATAATGATAAATTTTGTTTTATAAAAATTGTTGGAAATAGCCCCACCTTCACTTAATAGGCACGCTTCCGCCCATCTTCACATCGAATTGCGCACTTGTTTAAATATCCACCGAATATTCCGTATTGTTTCACACACGAAGCAACTATCCGCTCACTTACATCTTCTAAAGTGTTAATAGGAGTTTTATACACCAGAGTTTTAAGATGACCCCACAAAAAGAAATCCAAACTACTGAGATCGGAGGATCTTACAGGCCATTGCTCAGGTTCTTCGCGACCTATCCAACGATTAGTATAAATCACATGTAAATGGTTTCGAACAATTAGACCAAAATGAACATGATGTACCATGTTTGATTATTTAACGCAATTGATACATCTTCATCAATACAGGTAGTTCTTCTTGGATAAAATGCAGGTGAGATTGACCATCAAGTCTTCTTGGCAGAAAAAGGGTCTACAAGATTATTACCAATAATTCCTACTTGTACATTAACCGAAAGCTGCTCTTGGAAATGGACTTCGGTTATGGCATAGAGGTTTTCGTCCGTCCGCACCTGATTATTATGGAAATTTTGAATGGCACTCCTAGAAAAATTTTGTTCATCTGTGAACATAATTTGCAACTCAAATTGCGGATTTAGTGTACCATCTGAATGTATCGCTGACATAAATTCACACGCTATCGAAAATCCTTGGGAAATAATGCCTGTACCCTTAGAATACGGTACGGATACAACAAAAGTCAACCAAAATTCGCCAAATAATTTGATGACAAATAATCAGAACTCTAGCGATCTTCTTCGAACTCGTCACAGGAAGTTCGTCGATTTTCTGCAACATCGCTTCCTCAATTACGGATCTTCTGACAGTACGAGGTCTACCTTCCGAAGCACCTTTTTGGAAACTGCCACTTTTACAAAGACGGCGAAGTATAGTCGAAAAGAATCGGCTATATAGCAAGGCACGGTTAGGATATCTTTCCTCATACGCACTTCTGGCTTTTGTTGCTTTAACATCTACGTAATGAGTTGTCGCCATTTCCGCATTAGTATAATTCACCATATTCACTGAGATACTCGAATAAAGACAGCGGAAATATAAAATAAATTCATATGCTGTTGATTATGTCATATAGAAAAGAACTAAGACGTTCAAGAGTTTTTATTGCATAACTCGTTCAACTGGTCATTTAAGATGAGAAAACCGCTGGGTGCTATTAAATTAGAGGATGCATATTGGAGATAGGGGTGAAAATGCAACCCTTTCAGTGTTTTAAAAATAACTCAGAAACGAAGCAAAATTGAGGTATAGTTAATTTTCCATCAAAATGGGTTATTTAAAAAAATAAAAAACAATTCTTTGTGCGAAAAGTATCCAGATTCTTTTCCAGATTTTTTTTTAAATTTTTTGCCTATAAATTTTTTTTAAGTAGAGATGGGTATAGGCATTACTTCATAGAAGAACAAGTTGATGAAATTTCCTTTAAAATGGTGAACTTAAAGAGTTTTTTCGATGAAAATTGACTGAGATATAGTCGCTCAAACTTAGCCATTTTATCGATTTTTATCGCGTTTACCTTGATATTGTTTTAAATCCCATTTTTTATAACAAAATTGATCTTTACCCAATAAAACAATGTATTTCAAGTTATGTGTTAATAATGAATAATCATTTTCACAAATGTATAAAACTGCGATGGTTTTTTAAACAATGTAACAATAAATTATTCTTAAATATTGTTTTTTTGTCTATCTAATATATAGAGATTTGTCTTTTTCCCCAATAAAAATGTTATAATTTTAGTAAATTTATTCAATAAAGCTTATTCAGCTTAAAATGTTTTATTAAACTATTTGCAAATCATAAAAATTTCATTCCATCTCTTCAATAACATTTTCAAATTATATATCAATATCTTCATCCACGCCTTCAAAGGACATCCTCTTCTGCAATATCTGCTTCTTGTATATTGTCGCAATTGACACCCCTACATTCTTTGCAAGATATAGAACAAGTTAGTCCTAGTTTACTACAACCACAGCTTCCGTGACAACTTGTAGTACATCCGCAATCTATTTTTTGAGTAAAATATCTGGTGCAAGAGGTTAATTCTTGGAATTGGCTATCAATCCATATTTTGATTTTTTCCAACCCCAGTGAAGAGGGTTTAAATCCTGTACTTGAAAATATGTCCTTAAGCCATGCTGTTTAGCGGCATTACGCGTTGGCAGTAATTGGGCCAAAGAAAATTTTGCATACTTTTTGATAATTTGCAAAAAAGTTGGAAGCGACAGCTACTAAGGATCTTATTCAACTTTGCTCCATACAAAGAAGCTGAATAAATTTTGATGCAGAACCTATGTCCTCTTCAGTTGCATTGTCGCGTAAAAACGTGTCCATATATGATTTTAATACTACAATATTTTTATTTATAAATTTTATAATTTTTTTTTACAAATGTTGAAAAATGCAGACGTAGTATCGCAGTATCAAATATATTTTCACAAATCTTCACATAGATAAAAAAGCAGTATTTAAAAATAATTCATTGTTACTTTGTTTAAAAAACCATCGCAGTTTTATACATTTGTGAAAGCAATTATTCTTTATTAACAAATTAACTTGAAATACATTATTTTATTAGGTAAAAATCATTTTTTTTTTTATAAAAAATAACATTTAAAACAGTATCAAGGTACGCGATAAAATCGAAAACAAAATGGCTAAGTATGAGCGACTAAATCTCAGTCAAATTTCAACGAAAGAACTTTTTGAAACCACCATTTTAAAGTAAAATTCATCAACTTTTTTTCCACCAAGCAATGCCTATACCTATCTCTGCTCAAAAACGAGTTATAGGCAAAAAAGTAAAAAAAAAATTGGATTTTTGGTTTTTTGTTTTCTCATCTTAACCTTCCATTAGTCGCGCCCGGTCTGTGAGACCGACCAAACACTTCCTTTAGCACTACTCTGAAAAACAAGGGGGAGGCACCTCCCACTCAATGTATCTTCTCAATGGGTTGCGACGGAACAGCAGTACAGTGCAGAGTGTTGAAAGTGGTAGTTTTGTCAAAATTATATCGTCCTGCGGTGTGAGAGACCGGCGCGACTAATCACGTTTCTTTATTTATTGTCCCTTTATTTTGATTGTGAGGTTAGTTGATATACTTTTATTCTATATTATGTAATATAAATATAACATTATTGAGAGCAGAAGCGCCTGCAACAAACGTTAGAAGACGTTATGAGCGACGGAGAGGGTCAAAAAATCGAGTACGCCGATCATTCAGATCCAGATGAGTCTGATGAAGATGATGATTATGTAGAAGGGCAACTTGACAACAATGAATCTGAACAGGATATTTCTGATCATGAGCAAGAAGAAGAAAGTCACAGCAATAGATTGTAGTTTTTCGGAAAGGATAAAGTCGCGCGTTGGAGAAAATTCGTTTCACAACCTATAACAGTTAAAACCCTGCAAAAAAATACCGTCAAACGTTTGCCGGGTTCCACACAAGCAACGAGAAAATTGTCAGGGACACTGGAAATATGGCAGCATTTCTTCAATGACGAGATTATCGATATTATCGTGGCATGCACCAACGAGTACATTGAATTTGTTGCTAACAATTTTGCTCGAAAAAGAGATGCAACTCCAACTAGTCGAATTGAAATGCATGCTTTCTTTGAACTCATAGAAATTTTTCGCCTCACCATGAGCCTGCAAAGGTTTAGATTCCTAATTCTTTGTCTAAGATTTAACAGCAAAGAGACTCGAGCAATGCGAAGGGCAACAGATAAATTGGCTCCTATACGCGATGTTTTTGACTGTTTCGTTGCTAATTGTCTGAACAGTTACCATCACTCAGAATTTGTGGTCGTGGACGAGATGCTTGCAGGATTTCGCGGAAAGTGCAGTTTTCGGCAATATATCCCTTCGAAACCGAATAAATACGGAATAGAAATTCTAGCACTGTGTGATGCCAAAATGTTTTATACAAGCAAGATGGAAGTTTACGTTGGAACACAACCTGAAGGGCCATACAGAGTTTCGAATAGTACTTATGATATTGTTCGACTCTGTGAACACATTTTTGGATCTAGGTGCAATATTACAATGGACAACTGGTTCACCTCTGTACCTCTTGTGAAGAAACTACTCAATGACCATAAACTCACAACAATTGGAACCATCAGAAAAAAACAAAAGGGAGTTGCCATTGGACTTATCTCGACCAGCTGTGCGACCGGAACATACCAGCATATTTACGTTTTCGAAAGAGTGTACTCTTGTCTCCTACATTCCCAAGAAGAAAAAGAAATGTGCTGTTGCTTTCTAGTATGCACGATCATGATGAAATCGATGCAAAAACAGATGCGCATAAACCAGTGATAATTACAGATTATAACAGCACTAAGGAGGGTGTAGATACTGTTGATAAATTGAGTACAAGCTACAACTTTTTTAGAAACACGCGCAGATGGCCAATGGTCATTTACTACTCCATGTTAAACATAGCTGGCATCAATTCGCAGGTGATCTACGCTTCAAATAACCCACGCATTAAAATTTTGAGCAGAAACTTTTTGAGACAATTGGCCAATGATTTACTCAAGCCTCATTTGGAAGTACGTTCTGCTATGAACAATATTCCTCGAAGCCTAAGATTGAGACTGCAAGAACTTTCTGGCATTAACGAACCTGATGTTCCACAGAATGTCTTACCAGGAAAATGTGCCTACTGTCCTTCGAAAAAAAAATTGCAAAACTCGCTTTCACTGCTATAAGTGCAATAAATATATGTGTTTGGAGCATATTATTGGGGTTTGCCAGGAGTGCCAAGAAAATGCACTAAACCAACTTTGAACATTAAACATAATATTTTTAGTCGCAAACTCCTCTATAAATCCTTATTTTACTATAAGGAACCTAACCAGACTGCAACCAACAGCTACTCTCCGGGCTATGTGCCCCGCCGAGCGCTGAATTACAAGTTACAAGCCTGGCGCGTTAAGTGTAATAATTGCATATTACCATCAAAGCGCTAATGCTTCGATTGCAACAAACACCAGCCGAAAGACTGATCCTATTTAAAGGAACTCCCTTGCCAGTCGTCACACACCACTTGCAGACTGCAGTTTCGAGCTGTTGGCTCTCGTCAGTGCAAGGTAGGTATGCGACGATCGACATGAGAATCCTTTGACTATAGTACATCCCGGTATTTTTACAATAGCGACATGTTAAACAGCCAGCAGGCGCCGTCCAGCGGTCCAGTGTCTGTTGCAATCGAAAAATAATATATATATTATATATATATATATATATATATATATATATATATATATATTCCGCCCTCTAAAAGCACATTTGAACTATGCTAAGCCAAGTCAGGCTATTTATTTTTCGATTGCAACAGACACTGGACCGCTGGACAACGCCTGCTGGCTGTTTTACATGTCGCTATTGTAAAAATACCGGGATGTACTATAGTCAAAGGATTCTCATGTCGGTCGTCGCATACCTACCTTGTACTGACGAGAGCCAACAGCTCGAAACTGCAGTCTGCAAGTGGTGTGTGACGACTGGCAAGGGAGCTCCTTTAAGTAGGATCAGTCTTTCGGCTGGTGTTTGTTGCAATCGAAGCATTAGCGTTTTGATGGTAATATGCAATTATTACACTTAACGCGCCAGGCTTGTAACTTGTAATTCAGCGCTCGGCGGGGCACAATCACAATTTTGTTATTGTAAAAGAGTTATATTTTTGTTTAATTTACATTTTGTATTATCGCTTTTTTTTATGTGACTGAATACAGTGCAGTATTGAAAAAAAAACCATCATTTTCAAAGAATTTGTGATATATATGGAAAAAAGGGCCAAATATACTTCAGTTTTCTTTTTCTAGTCATTCATTGTGTTGTTAAAACATCCCCATATGTAATTTTCAAGAATTACGTTCCACTATTTTTTGGGGGGGTTAATTAGGGAATATCGTCTGTGAGACCGACGCGATTACTAACGTTTTAAAATTTTACGCGACTACTGGAAGGTTAAATGGCCAATTGAACGATTTATGCAATAAAAACTCTTGAACGTCTTATTTCCCTGTTTTTATGACATAATCAATAGCCTATCAATGAAACACTAAAAATCGAAGAAATAATACGATCAGATGGTTTTGAACAGCAACAACTTACTTGATGTCAAAAAATATTGTTTTAAAATTAATGCTTGTAAAAACGTCATTTATTTCAGGATAACTAGATTTATGTTCAAAATTTTATTAGTAATACTGCTAAATGAAAAACTTGAATTTAATTATTTTAATCAAGAACTGTGCGTCTGACGAGAAAAACGCAAGCTACTGTTTTCGTGTAGAATTGACCAAGCTAATCATAAAAAATATCCACATGGAAAGTCAGTGACGTACCGCTTTTTTGGTACAGAATATAGGATGACTTGTTTGCAAGGACGCTCTGATATATTAGCACGTCAATGTCATTATGGGATACCTTGTATATTTACATATAGGTAACATTTCATCGCATAATCAATTATCTATCGGTCAAAATAAAGAAAATTTGATAAAATAACATTATATTTAGCTGCGATTAGTCAAATTCTAGTAGTTGATATCTTTCTTTAAAAAAAAAACTGTGACTGCTAGTGCACCCTACCTTTGCTATATTTATGTATAATGTAAATATTCATCTTAAATATTGTAACTGCTTTATTAAAATGATTTATCTTGATACAATGAAATTATTTTATCTATACAGGGTGTCTCACCGGGAACTGAATCGATCGATATAGAGAAAAGTACGCATCAGAAAATTTTGAAAATTTAGATAATTACTAATGTCGATGTGGCCAATCCAACTAAAATAATTACAAGCAGCTGGCACTTCTGCTTATACCGGAAGTCGATACCAACTTGCTTATTTCAAATGGAACACCCTATATATTTTAGGGTTTTCAAAAAAACCATAAAATTCTGAGTCGATAATATGTAGCATATCCTATACCTAAACCAAGCCGTTTCAGAGATATTTGACATTTTATAGAAAATTTGACAGGTGAAACGATTTGCAAGAACCGTTATAACTTTCTTCGTGCAAAAGATCCTCATTTGCTTCTTGTCACGTAAAAAGAACATAAGGAGAACTACGTTCTACAATTTAAATAAATTCAATAATATCATACCAAGTGTTTCGTTTTTCGCGTTACATTTTGTCAACTTCAAACCGCGAAAACTTGTTTAGGTTAAATAGAAAACCCTGTATATTTTACGTCAAGTTTTGTAAAATTGAATTCTTTTTTTTTTCTGATATTAGCATTGTGGGGGTTAAAGTTGCAACTTTTTGAAATATTTGCGATTTTATTAGAAATTCATGAATTGTTGTAATCATTTCATCAAAATAGCCATGATTAGAAACAATCAGTCATTATCTTATGTCAAAAAATGCCAGCACGTTTAAATTATACCAACGAAAACTTTTTAAATTTGTTTATTATTTATGGAGAATGTGATAAAATAATATCAAGAACTTGCAGCACATAAAATAAAACTAACACTGTAACATGCGTATTAATCGAATTGAGGATATGGCATAAACTAAAATAGCAGAGATAAGATCAATTTAAAATATGATTTCATTTTAATTTAGTAATTGCTCAAAATTCCGCCCTCGAACCTCGACACATTTTTCGCACCTTCGGATTAGTTCCTCATGGGTAGCTCTTCTAATTGAATCCTGTGATATGTTTTGAAATGCATTTCTTACTCTTTGCATACAGTCTTCAACGGTTGTTAATGGGCTCTCATAAACTTTATTTTTAATAGTTCCCCAAATGAAATAATCCAGAACTGATAAATCGGGCGAGCGAGGAGGCCATAAGAAAGGTCCATTATTGGCAATCCATTGATCATAAAAAGTTTCTTGCAAATAATTATTAATTAAATATGCGTTATGTGGGGGAGCACCGTCGTGCTGATAAAAAATGTTTCTATGTTCGGCGACAGGTAAATTTTCTAAATAGGTATTATTCAAATTTTGTAAGATATTCAGATATCTTTCACCTAAAAAAAAACAAAAATTTACCTGTACATATTAGCAGAAGAGAAAATTTAATTTACCGTTTAAATTTTCCTGATAAAATTGTAAAGCCACCACTCTATGGTTTTTTATGGCACAGTAAACATTGAACTGCCAATTTTCCTGAAAGTTTCGCTCTCTGAACATATGAGGATTTGAGTCACTCCAATAATGCGAATTGTGTCTATTAAAAAGTCCATTTTTAGTAAATTTTACTTCATCTGTCCATATAATATTTCCCAAATAAGAATCGTTACCCTCAGACCTTATTAGAATAAACTCACAAAAATTCTGTCTTCTTAGGAAATCTGTTTCTGTTAATCCTTGAACCATATGGAATGAAAACGGGTGAAACTTATGTTTTAATAAGATTCTGTGAATTGAATCCTTGCATAGTCCCGATTCCAGAGCAGCTTGTCTTAATGACATCCTTGAAAATGCATGAAAATATCTCAGAGTGACTATTTCAATATTTTTGTCATCAACAATAGGCTTTCTTCTTTGCATTTTTGCCTTGACAGAGCCATAATTTTTAAAATTTTCCAATATGCGTTTTACAGTGTTTGGTGACGGTTTCCGTTTTTCTGGATATCGAGGAGCAAATGTGCTGGAAGTTCTTGATATCATTTTATCACATTCTCAAATAATAAACAAATTTAAAAAGTCTTCGTGGGTGTAATTTAAACATGCTGGCATTTTTTGACATAAGATAATGACTGACTGTTTCTAATCACGGCTATTTTGATGGAATGATTACAACAATTCATGAATTTCTAATAAAATCGCAAATATTTCAAAAAGTTGTAACTTTAACCCCCACAATGCAGAATTAAATTTTATACAACTTGACGTAAAAAAATCCAGAGTGTTCCAGTTGACCTAAACAAGTTTTCGCGGTTGAAGAAAATGTAACGCGAAAAACGGAACACTTGATATGATATTATTGAATTTATTTCAGTTGTAGAACGTAGTTCTCCCTGTGTTCTTTTTACATGACAAGAAGTAAATGAGGATCTTTTACACGAAGAAAGTTATAACGGTTCTTGCAAACCGTTGCACCTGTCAAATTTTCTATAAAATGTCAAATATCTCTCAAACGGCTAGGTTTAGGTATAGGATATGCTACATATTTTCGACTCAGAATTTTATGCTCTTTTCGAAAACCCTAAAATATATAGGGTGTTCCATTTGAAATAAGCAAGTCGGTATTGACTTCCGGTATAAGCTGAAGTGCCAGCTGCCTGTAATTAGTAATTTTAGTTGGATTGGCCACACCGACATTAGTAATTATCTAAATTTTCTGATGAGTACTTTTCTCTATATCGATCGATTCAGTTCCCGGTGAGACACCCTGTATACTTCATTTCCGTTTAATAGTTTTATTTTATTGTTTATTAAACGTACGGCTCTGGTTGTTTTACTGCGCTAAAAACAAAATAAAAACTTTGCTTATAAATTTTATATTTCACTGCAATTGTTAGAGAAATATAAAGAGCTAGAATACACGAGAATCCTAAGACAGGGGCAAAGCTGCATTCATTAATTAAAAAAAGCTAATTCCCTCAACAAAACCAACCTAAAATGAATTGCTTCTATTCAGTGCTCGCTGTATGTTTAAAATAGTTATTACTCCACAACACAATGGGCCAAGTATTTTCCACCTAGTAGTGACGTTGTATTTGGACAACATTAATAACAAAAAATGGAAATTTGCAAAATACATTGCAATCGCTGTATTTGCATAACAAAACGAAATGAGCGCGCGGTAGAGAACCATTAGCGAAATGTATCAAAAGATTCTTATTCAGTGGAACAACTGAAATTCATGATCGTGAAATAGAATTTTATGTCTGTAAACTTGGTCCACAATAAAGCACAGTAGCTTTTCTACAGCAATTACATATATAACGATATTTTGTTTGTTGTAGGAAAAGTGTGAAGTGCAAAATAGATTTTAGTGTTCTGTATTACTGTGCATTACCATGGCAAATTTTTCAATCGAACGATTAGCCCAATAAAATGGGAAAATTTGGATGAAATAATTCAGAGCGGGCTGAAATTTTGAGAACAGGCTTATTTTGTGATACTTTTTATCATATCAAAAGTCCCCACCCGTAGACGCCGGTCGAGGGGAAAGGGTTAGAAAATAGGTTAAAATAATCGGTTTTTCGCAAAAAAATTCGGAAAGCATCAATTTTACTGTCAAATATGTACACATGAAAATTATAGGTAATATAAATCCGCAAAATTTTGTTTTGTTTTTTAAGTTTGTACGACCTATTGGAGCCGAGATAGATTTTTTGAAATTTTGACAGTTTTGCAAAGCAACGGAAACGCGCGCGTTCTTTGCCAATATCTCAAAAATGGTCTTTCGGATCGCAAAATGTTTCAAATAAAAGTTGTAGAAAATTCGATTACGAACAATTTCTTTTTATTTTTCATTTCCATTCGATCAATGTTGGCAGAGATATGAATTTTTAACCATCTTTATAGCGCACTATCAGAACACTGGTTTCATGATAAAATCGATAAAAACTCGAAAACGATAGATCGTACGCATATAGTGTATCTAGTGAAAGTTAAAGAAAATTAAATTTTGAATATGCTGGTGTATGTACAAAATCGTTTTGATAACGAGTGAATAGAGATAAAAGGGAAAACATGAAAAATTGTCAGAGGATTTTTGAACAGAATTAAATTATCTATTCTATAAAATGAGCTCAAGTGACGTTCATACGATGAATGATTCACGAGTTATAGCCATTTAAAACTATGAGCAAAAATTTCTTTTTATTATAAATTAACACTGCGTACGGCTGTACAAAAAAAAAGTTGACTCGGCCGGCTATAAGATTTAATTTGTGGTACTACGTTGCTACCACGCCGCCCCAAGAAGTGATTTTTGTTATTAGGCTGGCGTCGGACATGTGTTTTTTAGGCACACAAGCCTAGTAAATCTCCATCCGGCTTATGCGAATTGGTCAATAGGCCGGCACTTTCTTTTCTACCATATATTTAGCATTGTAGCGCGAATTCTGATGAGACACATACCGTCCGAATGTAAATATTAATAAATCTCCGTCCGGCTTATGCGAATTGGTCAGTAGGCCGGCACTTTCTTTTCTACCATATATTTAGCATTGTAGCCCATATCCTGATGGGGAACATTGAGTTTGTGTAAAATATGTTTTGCGGCATTACATTGATGACACGCCGGCTCAGTGCGGCATCCGCATCATCTCACACCGTACGCAACGTGTGAAGATTTTACTGCAAGAACTGTACATAACAATTTTTTAAAAATTAGTTTTGGCCTATTATTAGTTTATATATATATGAAAGTAATGTAATAGCATAAGTCGTTCACAAGGTATATTTTCTAAAAAAAAAGGTTCTTGAAAACTGTTTTTTTTTCGGAAAAATTTAACCAACACTATTTTTTAATTCCTTTTTTTTTGTTTATATCATCGTTTCTTTTGACTTTACGAAAAAATTTCATCCTAAATGGTAGGTGACCAGGATTGTGTAACCACCCTTAAAAGGGGTGGATATTTGATTTTTTTTAAAGAAAATATTATTTCGTAGGAGGTGTTTCTTTAAGGAAGGTGGCGAGTGACCAGTTTTGTATAACCAACCCCGGGGATTGTTTTCATGCTTCGAAGGGGTGGGAAAAAATAATATTTTGTAGTAGGCGTGCCAATGCTCAATGAAACGCCTCCTACAAAATATTATTTTTTTCCCAAAAAAAAATTTCCGCCCCTTTGAAGGGTGACAACACCCCCAGAGATGGTTACACAACCATGGTCACCTGCCACCTTCCTCACAGAAACAAAGAAAATATCAATTTTTCAACCCCTAGAGGGGTGGAAGCCTGGTGTAGGGGTGGCTGAGGTCAAATCCCCCGAGGGACCTTCCGTTCCTCTCGAGGGAATAACAGTTAGTCGAAAAACGGGGGAAAATAAACGGGTTCACGGAAAAGGGCACTTTGGGGGTGGTTTGTCAATTTGAAGGGGTTGCCGAGGAAAAAAAATGTGGGACCCCCACCATCGTGTTCAGCGACCTAGAAAATGAAAATGAAGGGGTCTCTAGATTGGCGCTCTGGCAAAAAAAGGTACCCCGACTCCTGACCTCGACTAATATATATTTCCATAGCTCAGCGGTTGTCATGGCTGTCTTACAGAACATGCAGATTGCTGTAGTTTTAACTGACCAAAAACTATCTGCATGGCAAGGAGGGACGTCATACAAGAGTACCCCAAGGGTCGTGCCTTTCACCTAAACTATACAACTTGTACGTTTTTTGCTTCTTGAAGTTTTCTAACATGAAGCTGACCAAATGTGCCAAAAATAATGTCATGTATGTGCATTCGCGAAATATAATAATATATACAGTGTGTTTCACTTTCCATCAATACACCCCAATATCTTGGCCGTTTGTTGATCGATTTAGATCAAATTTGGTATACTTCTTGTGCTTCAGTTTGTGATTAAAAATTGATTAAATTTTTTTCTCCAAATTAAATACGCCTAATCAAAAGAAATTGGCAAAAATTAGGAATTTATATTAGCAATCGAGATAGAGTTTTGTTTTTCAGAATCTTGTTCGGCATGACCTAAAACCCCTGTATACCAAATTTCGTTAAAAAATATCCATTCCTTTATAAGAAAATCATATCTAAATTTTTTATAATAATCATCCTACTATTCGAGTTATATATTGTCCGATATTTACATAACTTGGTAGTTGTGTAATAATGACACTAATTAAGCATTAGGACACATTTTTTATCCATAACACTATTATGAAATGAATATTTGAAAATTGGTAGCTATTTTTTAAAATACTTAGAACTCGGCATACCAATATCTTTGTTAACATGGAGTGCTTTAGAATGGATTTGACAATTATAAATAATGTCAAATTAAACTTAAACATGCCTGCACAACCATTAAGTATTGTTGATAAAACTGAAATAATAAGAATTGTTGGTGATAGTGTGCACTCTTATCGAGATGCAGCCAGTATCTTCAATGTGAGACATCCAGAACGCCCACAGATTCACTACACTATGGTTGGTTCAATTAATATAATCTAGTATACTTTAACTTGGCGTGTGTATGTATGAGTTAATATTTCCGTACGATTTCATTTTCTCCCATATTGTACACAAAGTTAAAGCAATAGTCCAGAAACATTGTCTACATGGATAATATTTCTGGATCTTTGTGTACAAGAGAAAATGAAATCGTACGGAAATATTACACGCCAAGTTAAAATATACTAGACTATAGTATCTTTAATAGAACTGGAGATATATTCAAACTTAGAGCCAAAAAATACAACGTTGCCGATCGTCTATTGGATCAAGTAATATTAGATGCTGTTAATGCTGAACCACGTGTTAATGTCAGAGATTTATCTCTAAACTGAATATAGCCAAATGGAATTTGGAGGTGCCTTTGAAGGTGCCTAAAACCACATAACATTGATGACACGCCGGCCCAGTGCGGCATCCGCATCATCTCACACCGTACGCAACGTGTGAAGATTTTACTGCAAGAACTGTACATAACAATTTTTTAAAAATTAGTTTTGGCCTATTGTTATTAGTTTATATACATATGAAAGTAATGTAATAGCATAAGTCGTTCGCAAGGTATATTTTCTAAAAAAAAAAGGTTCTTGAAAACTGTTTTTTTTTTCGGAAAAATTTAACCAATACTATTTTTTAATTCCTTTTTTTTTGTTTATATCATCGTTTCTTTTGACTTTACGAAAAAATTTCATCCTAAATAGTAGGTGACCAGGATTGTGTAACCACCCTTAAAAAGGGTGGATATTTGATTTTTTTTAAAGAAAATATTATTTCGTAGGAGGTGTTTCTTTAAGGAAGGTGGCGAGTGACCAGTTTTGTATAACCAACCCCGGGGATTGTTTTCATGCTTCGAAGGGGTGGGAAAAAATAATATTTTGTAGTAGGCGTGCCAATGCTCAATGAAACGCCTCCTACAAAATATTATTTTTTTCCCAAAAAAAAATTTCCGCCCCTTTGAAGGGTGACAACACCCCCAGAGATGATTACACAACCGTGGTCACCTGCCACCTTCCTCACAGAAACAAAAAAAATATCAATTTTTCAACCCCTAGAGGGGTGGAAGCCTGGTGTAGGGGTGGCTGAGGTCAAATCCCCCGAGGGACCTTCCGTTCCTCTCGAGGGAATAACAGTTAGTCGAAAAACGGGGGAAAATAAACGGGTTCACGGAAAAGGGCACTTTGGGGGTGGTTTGTCAATTTGAAGGAGTTGCCGAGGAAAAAAAATGTGGGACCCCCACCATCGTGTTCAGCGACCTAGAAAATGAAAATGAGGGGGTCTCTAGATTGGCGCTCTGGCAAAAAAAGGTACCCCGACTCCTGACCTCGACTAATATATATTTCCATAGCTCAGCGGTTGTCATGGCTGTCTTACAGAACATGCAGATTGCTGTAGTTTTAACTGACCAAAAACTATCTGCATGGCAAGGAGGGACGTCATACAAGAGTACCCCAAGGGTCGTGCCTTTCACCTAAACTATACAACTTGTACGTTTTTTGCTTCTTGAAGTTTTCTAACATGAAGCTGACCAAATGTGCCAAAAATAATGTCATGTATGTGCATTCGCGAAATATAATAATATATACAGTGTGTTTCACTTTCCATCAATACACCCCAATATCTTGGCCGTTTGTTGATCGATTTAGATCAAATTTGGTATACTTCTTGTGCTTCAGTTTGTGATTAAAAATTGATTAAATTTTTTCCTCCAAATTAAATACGCCTAATCAAAAGAAATTGGCAAAAATTAGGAATTTATATTAGCAATCGAGATAGAGTTTTGTTTTTCAGAATCTTGTTCGGCATGACCTAAAACCCCTGTATACCAAATTTCGTTAAAAAATATCCATTCCTTTATAAGAAAATCATATCTAAATTTTTTATAATAATCATCCTACTATTCGAGTTATATATTGTCCGATATTTACATAACTTGGTAGTTGTGTAATAATGACACTAATTAAGCATTAGGACACATTTTTTATCCATAACACTATTATGAAATGAATATTTGAAAATTGGTAGCTATTTTTTAAAATACTTAGAACTCGGCATACCAATATCTTTGTTAACATGGAGTGCTTTAGAATGGATTTGACAATTATAAATAATGTCAAATTAAACTTAAACATGCCTGCACAACCATTAAGTATTGTTGATAAAACTGAAATAATAAGAATTGTTGGTGATAGTGTGCACTCTTATCGAGATGCAGCCAGTATCTTCAATGTGAGACATCCAGAACGCCCACAGATTCACTACACTATGGTTGGTTCAATTAATATAATCTAGTATACTTTAACTTGGCGTGTGTATGTATGAGTTAATATTTCCGTACGATTTCATTTTCTCCCATATTGTACACAAAGTTAAAGCAATAGTCCAGAAACATTGTCTACATGGATAATATTTCTGGATCTTTGTGTACAAGAGAAAATGAAATCGTACGGAAATATTACACGCCAAGTTAAAGTATACTAGACTATAGTATATTTAATAGAACTGGAGATATATTCAAACTTAGAGCCAAAAAATACAACGTTGCCGATCGTCTACTGGATCAAGTAATATTAGATGCTGTTAATGCTGAACCACGTGTTAGTGTCAGAGATTTATCTCTAAACTGAATATAGCCAAATGGAATTTGGAGGTGCCTTTGAAGGTGCCTAAAACCACATAAGCCCAAATTTCTACACATTATGGAAGAAGGAGACGCAGAGACGAGATTGGAATATTTGGAACAGTTTTTGTGTAGACTTTAATGGCAACATGGTCTTATACGTTTATTTTATGTTTGAAGAACGGTTTACCAGAGAATTAAGAAAAACCGTCAGAATATACTACCGGGGGAATGTTTTTACCAAAATAAGGGATATTGCGGACACTGTTTAGATGGGAATTTTTTGGGTCTTATTCCTAATACTATTAGGAATATATATACGGAATATAGAAACTTTATGAATTATTTCTCCTATTCTATGCTTTTATGTTTAGTTTACGTGTACTATTAAGTTATCTAACAAATCTACATTACTAACTGTATCGAATGCTATGCTAGATCTACTAAGATGCAAAACGACTTTTTGGTCATCTAAGATATTATAAACTCTTTCTGTTAAGTCAGCAATAGCATACTGTGTAGGTCTGCCATCACGAAATCCATGCTGCCCATCAGATAGTAAATTATATAATTCTCAATCTTGAATACGATTCACAATATGTGACCGATGGACGTGTAAATGACGTATGAGTAACGTTGACCGTGAATTACGTTTACAAAAGTCAATCCATTAACTTCATTTTATATTATTTACAACAGGTGCATTAATGCATTAATTAAAGAGCTGGGGTTTTAAAACAATTTTGTCTGCATATTTAACGTTCAGTTTTGAAATCCCAATAAATTCCAACAGTAACCTCAAGCATTTTTTCCTGCTACAAGAAATTCTTTTACGTAACCCAGAAGCTGAAATAAACACTGTTACACTAGAGGCAAGTATTTTTATTATCAAGATTTTCTTTTAACTGAATATTTTCTTATAATTATAAAGCAATCCGAATAAAACTGACTTCAGTGTTCCTGAGAAGATATGTGAAGAAATTATGTTAATTCCTCGTCTTATTGCTCCTTATCTCAGATAGCAAAGATATTTCACGTTTAGGAAAACTTTTAGGTGAGTATGTATGCAATACAGAGACATACTATTTACTTCAGGCATTATATAGTTTTTATGGTATATTAACAATAAAGACAAGTACAGGGTGGACCATTAATAAAAGTCTATAGTTCAGGGATAGATTCTTTGGCCCAAACTATGAAGATATAACCAAATATGCTTTAGTAATATGTTGCTGTGGAAAGAAATACAGGGTGTCAAAGTTCAAATTATTTTTTCGTTTTTTTTGTAATAACTCAACAGCCTCTTGACTGATCTTCACCAAATTTGCTAGAGGAACTTTTTTTATTCTAAGAAACAATAATTAATGTATTACATCAAATCATAGAGAGCGCCGCAGGACCTGCATCTGATGAGGAATCTTTTTCATGTTTTTTTTTTACGAAACATTGTGGTACTTCTGACCAGAGAATCTGATGAGGGCGTCATTTCCACAAAGGTATACTTGGTAGATTTTGATAACTTCAACCATTTTCAATAATTTTTTGAAAGACAAATTCAAAACCGCTGCCGAAGGAATCACTACTTCCATATCCAGATTTTGTATCCAAGTCTTATACACACTAAATCCCAATGTAATATTTTACTCCCTTTAATAATAGGGTGGGGGTGGCAATGGGGGTGGTAGAGGGGGTGGCTAAAAAAAATGTTGGTTCTCTTATACACACCAAATCCCAATTTAATTTTTACTTCCGTTAATAATAGGGCGGGGTGGCAATAGGGCTGGTAGAGTCCCTTGGCTCTCGTATACACACTAAATCCTAATTTAATTGTTTACTACATTTAATAATAGGGTGGGGGTGGCAATGACGGTGGCAATGGGGGTGGCAATGGGGGTGGTAAACGGTGTGACCCACAAGATTAGATCTTAAACTATGTTTGTCACATAAAGTGCTCACGGCAGCTCTAACAGTCGGAGAGGGTTGTGGGTCTTCTAGAGACTCGCTAAGGGATAAAATAAATGCCTGGGCGCCAGTCAGTAGCCCTAACAAATTGTTTAGACTATTAACAATTAAATTTAAAAAAATTATAAAAAAACCGACTAAAAAAATAGATGAGGCAGGTTATTAAGTTGACGAAATTAAACCAAGATGGCATTAACTTGACACTTTAATAATTGGTATATGAATATACATATAAAACAATTTTTGTAGAAAAATGTAATAATGTAAATATTATATAAAAAACAAGTAAATAACTATACTACTAAATATATAAATATAACAGTAAAATTATGTTATGTTGGCCCTACTCGCCATAATGTCTTTCGGGATTATGCAAGTTAGTGCAAATGGACTTAATAGCGCGCTTTACTTCTATGACATCAGCGACTACTTATAACCCTAAAATATGTTCAATGCAATATGCAATGCCTCGTATTATGCTAGATTATATCAGAAGCTTACACCTATAAGTAAGATGATAACTATGGACAGAAAATTTGTCTCGGGTATAAAGGTAGGTAAGTGTTTATCGCTAATATTATGTAAACTATAGGTAAATGATATAATCTATGTATTTTTGCACAAGTTGATTGGTACTACCGTAACAACTGTTAGGAGTTCACATACTCAGATCATTTTTCACATGTGAGATAGGTAACGTCCCTTTATAATAACATTTATATTATATTCTTTATAAAAAAAACAACAAAGTTAGGCATAAATCATTGACTGCCTAAATCTACTCTAAAATAATATAACGTTACTTCAGTGTCGTTGAGGCGCACTTTATATTTTCTTTCTCTTTTAGGTAGTGATAAACAAAGAAACGTGGCGTATTACTATTGAGCGAACCTTCCTTTTTTTTTTAATTAAACATAAACTTCTCGCCGAGGCTTCCGCTAGGTATCACGTAGTCCTGGTATACATACAACGATGACAATAAAATACAAATATTGTACTTACAGTATCTATGACCATTACGCTTAACTGCTTGTAGTGAAATTCTGTGATACTTCACCGACATCCGACGAATATGGCTTTGGCAACTAACAATAAGGGCACGGAACAGGACAAATCACATGTAGGTAGGTATTATCTCAACACCAGATTTCCAACTTAAATCTCCAGTACATTAACAATGTCTGTCTCCAATCATAAATTTCATTACAAAACATTCAAGATGTAAATTTTCTGTCCTGGCCTCAGAACACTAGTAATTTTTAACGTATAGAAAAAAAAACCTGAAATATTAATTTCACCTCAGTTATGGGAAATTACATAAATTGTATAAACTTTTACAAGGATATTTTATTTTTTACCTTAGTTCTTCTGAGGTTTTTCTTTTTCCACAATTCGTGAAATTACTAAAAATTTACTGCAGCATGGTCAAGTCTACATATGGCCGCTTTGGTTGGAACAAAAAAGGACCTTTCCTGTATTATCATACTTTTTTTATAACCCTGTGTACAAGGCTACCAATCAATTTTATCACATAAAATTTACTATCATGGAGATTTAAATCTGAACTGATATTAGTAGAAATACCCACCTAGCATCGACAAATAAATGCTAAAGCATTTTCATTGTTTCAGGGAATGGACCAAAGGCGATTGTGCAACTTTAGGCCTGAAGTATATTCAGTATTACTTGAAGTAATAAATGTAATATATCTTTTAGAGACTAAAATGTAGTTTGTGTTGCATACCTTACTGCTTCATTCTGTGGAAAGATGTAATTTAACAGAGTGAGCCCAAAACTTATTTGCACACAGTGGCCCAAAGAAAGTAACCGCTACAACGGTTCCAAAAAGTTACAGACCGACAGGCAGAAATCTCGACGTTTCATGACATTTTAAGCCTATTTCAACAAAAAAAAAAACATTTTTTTTTTGCGTTACTATACTTCCACTGAACGTGGAAGTAATTTTGTGAAACAAAGTGTATTGAAAAAAGTACAAAACGTAAGAGAATACAAAACCGTAATAACAGCGTAAACTCTTTCTCACTTTCTTATGAACTAATGGATTATTTCCATCATATTGAGGTATAAATACATGAATCAAAAGTTCGTCTAAAATAAGGATCTAATCTTATTAGAAGACCAGAAAATAACTTAAAAGTTGACTTAATGGCATTATAAAATTTCTCCCCATGCAAAATGCCCCCATGCTGCAACTTAGAGTAAATGTTCAATATGGTCTCCACCTACTTCTATACCTTTTCTAATTTTATTCATAAAAATTTTTCTCACATTGAAAAATACATTTTCCTGTCCTCTAATAAAATTCGCTGCGTTTTGTATTTTGTCCCACAGTTCTTCTCTTGAGTTGATAGTATTTGCATAGACTAAGGATTTCATATGTCCCCACACACATAATAATCCAAAGAATTATAATCAGGACTCCTTGGTGGCCAAGCAAACTCACTTCCACGACCGATCCATCTGCGTGGAAAAGTCTCGAAATAATTTCTGACTTCAATGGAGAAGGGGAGCTCCATCTTGCACGAACCACATTCTGTTCCGCATGTCTAGCATGAAAGCATGTAATATATCAGCAAGAGTATTTTGAAGAAAAAACAGATAAGACTGTCCATTTAAATTTGAAGGTCCCAATAATTCATCGCCGATGATACCACACCAAACGTTATTTTAAATTCTTGCTGAAAATGCCTTTCTTTAACGGCATGAGGATTTTCTACTTCCCAGTAATGGGTATTTCTCCAGTTAAAAACTCCTCGGCGAGTAAATGTTGCTTCGTAGGTAAATAAAGTATTCTTAACAAAATTTGGATCCCTGTTGTGTTTATTTAGCACAACACAACACAACACAATACAATACGAATATATTTTATACAATATATTGTATCGTTTTGTGTTGTATTGTGTATTATATTATATTGTAACTGGTTTGAAAGTAAAAAAAAGTATCGTCCATAAACTTCCTTTCTAAAAATGTATCGTGATGTTGCTGATTACATTAAAATTTGGTATGGAATCGATTAACAATTGTTGATAACATCAGTATTTCAAGGAGATTCTCGGGTAGATTTGGTGCAATGTTGACTTTGTTTTAAGTTAGTCCACGTTTGTTTAGCATTATTTTTAGTATTAATGACATTACAAGTGTAAAATGCAGTTCTTTCTTGAATTAGGGCATTGCATTGTTTTAATAATTACGAATTTCACAAAAATATAGTAATAACAATAATAATAACAATAATAATAATATGGCTTTATTTTTTGTTGATATAAGTTATTTACAATAATCTTTTATAAATGGGGCGACGCCGACGTTCAACTAGGCTGCTCTTCCACGTAACCCCCTATAATTCTGCAAAATAAGCAGTACATTATAAAATAAAACAGTATAATATTATAAGTACAAAATGTAAGATATATTACGGTACACGTAAATAAATCAAATCTAACTATAAAAACAAAATTAATTCCTTTGTTATATTAGGTAATTTTTGATATGGGTTTTCAGAGTATGGAAACTAGAATTTGAGCTAATTTTACAATTCAGATTATTATAAATGTAAGTTGTATTATATGTAAAAGATCTTCTAATTTGGGCTGTATTATGCTTAGGAACGGTGTATAGGTCACAATAGCGCGTAGGACAACCATGTACATCAGTACCTTTAATTAATTTTCCAAGCAAATATGTTGGATATTTATTTATGTTCATTTTGTGAATGAGGCACGCCACGCCATATGCAACTTAAAACGTTCATCAAGCGTTAACCATTTACTTTGCTGAAGTGTCTCAGAGATATGGTCAAATTTGCGGAGGTTATAAGTAACAGAATCTTAAACAATTATTGTGAATTTTTTGCAAAATTTCTTGGTCCGTTTTAAGCAAAGCGGGCCAGTATACCACATCACAGTAAGCTAAGGTATACAAAATTAAAGATTCACATAACTTAAGATTCACATCGCTTGATATATACTCCTTATGCATGTATAATGTCTTTAATTTAAAATAAAATTTTTAACAAGTGTGTTAACGTGTTCAATAAATTTTAATTGCACATCTAAAATTAAATTAAAGATTTATTATCAATTAGAATTTTAAAATCAGGTATTTCACAGAGTTCTTCATTGTTTTTCCCAAACAACAATACCTCATTTTTTCTTGTTTAAAATAAGACAGTGCGCACTTGATACTCTCACCACCTGTGCTAAATCTTCGATGACATTTTCAGGAGCTACTTTATATTCACGTTGTAAAAAGTTTAAATAAATCTGTGTGTCATCTGCATATTGGTGCATAGAACTAAATTTAAGGTAGCTGTAAAAATCAGCGGTATATATCGAAAATATTAATGGACCTAGGATACTTCCTTATGGAACACCTATTGCGTTAAATATAAAATTTGACAAAATTCCATTTATTAGCACCCTCTGCCGTCTATCTGAGAGATAGTTCTTTAGAAACAATACAGCAGAATGACTAAAACCAAAGTTTTTTACATAAAATCTCATGATCAAGGGTATCAAAAGCTTTGCTATAGTCCAACAAAATTAAAATTGTATTTTTACTTTGATCATTTGCCTTAAAGATATTATCCGTTACATGTAACAACGCAGTTGTTGTACTATGGCCAACACAGAAACTAGATTGCGTATTAGGTAAAATTGTATGTTTGTCAAGAAATGAATTTATTTGTTCTGCAATTATTTTTTCCAAAATTTTTGATAATGTTGGCAAAATACTTATTGGCCTGAAGTGAGAGAACTCGACTGGATTGGAATTTTTAGGGATTGGAATTATATTCGAATCTTTCCATGCACGAGGAAAAACGTTTAATGATATGCATTTATTAATAATAAAAGTTAAATATTCACTTAAGTACGGTGGCACTAATGTTATCATTTTCAAATCTATGCAATAAGCTCCTTTTGCATTTTGATTTAATGGTTCGTACAATAGATTCTACTTTTTCAACTATAACTTGAATAAAATTTAATTCAGTGACGAAATCTGAATATTTTCCATCATATTTTTCTAATATTACATTATTTTTATCCAGATCTAGTACTTGTGATAAACTACTAATAAAAAAATTATTCAGATCATTAACATCACTGAAATCCACAAAAGAACTTTTATGTTTTTTGTTTATATTTAAATAGTCTAATGTTTTCCAAAATTCTTTAGGATTGATTTTAGATTTTTGTTGTAAAAACGCTTTTTTTTCTAATTTCACCGTAGTATTTACAATATTTCGTAGTTCTTTGTAATAGTTCCATAATGCCTCTGTACCAACTTTTTTGTATTTAATATAGGCTTTGTCTCTGAACTTCATCATGAATTTTAGATTTTGAGTTAACCAAGGAGCTGGCGGCTTAGATATTCTTACTGTTTTTTCTGGAGCATGAATATCAAAAATTGCATTTATATTTAGATTCCAGTATTCTATCAGTAGATAGGCTATAAGAGTTCAACAGCAATTTCCCATGTATTTTCTTATGGAGGTTCATTTTGCAGAATTTTCGTTCGGGACAATGAGAACAGGTGGATTCGAGACAATGAGAACGAGTGGGTTAGGGGCAATACGCTCTCTTTATCGGCACATGTCAAAGGAAGCCGTCGTCACCTTTATCAACATATATCAAACGGAGACGTCGCGTAGCTGTTAATTAGAGAAGATGTCTCAGTCGGTGTTATTTCAATGAAAGCGGGTGGTGTTAATTAAACGTATACTTATACAAGCTTCTGACTGGTTAGCCCGAGATTCGTGAAATTAGGTATGGTCATTTTAGCTTTATAATGAATAAAAAACCAAGCAGGGTGATTTGATTGTAAGACAAACGTCATATCGTTGAGACATCACGATACTTCTTTGACATTGTTTTATACAAACATACTAGACAGGGGTTACATAGGTATAAGGATACCCTTGCTCATATACACTTTTCGCTGCATATAATATAGTAAACTGTTGATAAATTATACTTTATATAATGAATTATATTCGAGGATATGATACTAGAGAATATATATTAGATTAATATGTTTAGTGTGTGGTTACAACATATAATTTGATATAATGGGATTAGGGATGTTGGGAACGATGGTTAATATGAAATAAAATACAATGTTTCAGTCGCACACAATTTTATTTTATTTAGTAATAATATAGGAACACACATCATGGGGAATAGATAGATATCTAAATATATAATTTTAAAACATAGGGCTATACGTGTTATACATTAACAAATCATATACTTATTATTTTTGAAAATTAAGTACAGCAATTATCAACCATAATATATAGTAATACTACTTTATTTACAAATAAACGTTCATTAAGTAATTGCCTAAGTATAGCTAAATACAGTAATAATATACAATTTTACATAATTTATAGAAAAGTTTAACAAACAAATATATACAGAGTACAAGAGCAACCCAAGATGAAATTGCAAAGGAAATAGAATTAAACCATATTTTATATTAACTAAAATAATTAACGGTATATAATAGAACTTAGAAACTATATAAATAATTTAGAAAAAATTCATACAACAATATAAATTTTTATTAGGCTAATTAATATATTGATTAACATATTACATATATAATAGAATATTTTATTACATGTCCATTATAGTATAATGACCCCATGGTAAAGTTTCAAACGAATCCTTAAGTAAATATCTTTTGTCATCGTGAGGGCTTAAAGCAATTTTGGTTTGCGTGATAGTATTAACTGAGTACTTTTCAGATTTAATTAAATTTTGATTTACTGTTTTTTCAGTTGAGTTATATAAACATTCTGTGTAATCATCAAAAGTAATTTTATTTTTAACTATTGATTTTTTTATACCTTTTATTTTTTTGGTTTTGTCTATTCCTTGAACTCTAACTGCGTACATTTTAGATCTAAGTCCTACAAATTCCGTCATTATAGATCCATTCTGTTCGTCTTTCATTAAACCAATGACCTTTTTATTAACACGAGGTATACCATAAACATTATCTTCAGGATAGTCACTGGTGTCAAAATATTTAAGTGCGTCGCGTTTGATTGACGGGTATATATCATCGATATTTATTTCATATATCAAACTATCAGTGTCTGTATATAAAATACTGCAGTTCTCACCAAACTCTCTTCTCATATAATCATAGTGGAAACTATAAATAGTTGTTTTAGCCAAATCTAATATACACATACCAACATATATGGGCTTATTAAAATAAATTTCTGTTTTGTTTAATTCTATGGCGACGAGATTCTCATTAAATATACATGCAGACTTAAATTCTGGTTTAGAAATCAATGCTTCCGCAGCATATCGTCCATCCCATTTAGTAACTAATTTAACATTACTATGCTTGCGTATATTCTCCATAGTTTTTCCGAAAACAGCATTGTTCATAAGTTTAAATAAATTTTTTTCAAACTCGTTTTTTGCGTTTGCGCGTAATTTTGTATTTAAATCTATATATTTTTTTAACCAAGGTGACTGTTTGAATTTTAAAATTCTATGAATCCTTGTAAGCGTCACACCCAGTGCTAAAGCCTGCTTCAAATTCCTATAATGAATTATATATCGTGTTTTATTACATAACGTGGCCATCAGTTTTTGTTCTCTTGACCCCGGTGGTGACTTATGTTCAGCACATAGTGGTAAATCTTTATGTGCATCGTGTAACATCTCGGGATATTCCAGATCTACTTCAAGAATATAACCTTCTGTCGAATCATCTGTAATAGACGTTACATTAAAATTTTCCAAATATTCAACCCACTCGAAACCGCCATAAGGCAGATTCTGTTCCATTGACCAGCCATATTGGTTATTTATGTCGTAATACATTAAATAATTACTAAATTTAGATGGATTATAATCAGACATATATTTATTATTAGCCTTCGCATAGCGCTTTGAGCATTGGCTTAGTCCACCGCGAATACCTCGTTCTATGAATAAAATCTTATCTATATCCGTAAGAAGCTCTAAATCAACTTTAGTATATTTAAGCATACATTCCCACGCATATCCAGGTAATGTATAGTAATTCGCGGGGTCTAGTTGATATGTTTTGCGACAGCTTTGTCTGAATTGTTCAAAAATTTCCGCTAGTAATAAAATATCGGTTTTTAGATATAAATCACCATAGTCTCCTAAATTATGGCATTTAAATGTATTCCATATGTTCTGCGCATGTCTATAATCCTCATCGCTAATATTTCTATCGTCTAATTTATTATAAAAATCTGATTTAGCAGGTAATTCTGAATAATTTAACTTTTCAAAGGAGTCTATAAAGTCATATGGAAATACACCTTTTCGAGTCAGTAAATTAAGTTGATCACAAGATAAATAATGGAATTCGCGTTTTAATATATGAAAATTTTCTAAATAAGAAGCTAACACATCTAATGGAGAAGCCATAAATCTAAAGGAGTCTATAAATCTAAATTTAATAAGTCTTTCAGATACATGTTTAGTAAATGATATATATCTTTCTTTGTTTATAGGTAGTAATTCTATTCTCCCCTCAATCGCTGTAGCAATCTGTTCAATTATAAAAAAAGCATCATAATTGCTTAAATTGTGGAAAACAACTGGTACCGCGTGACTATCTTGAAAATTTAGGTTACAGGCTTCGTGGGCAGGGCCTCGGTATTTCCCAGTGAAATGACAGTGATCTCGCACTTTCTTATCGTTAGGTTTAAAGATTGCTTCACAAATATGACAGTGAGTAGCATTATTAAACATAAAATTTTGAACGAAGGATAATGTTTCCATAGGTAGAGGACACAGAAACACAGTTTCCAAATCCTCAGATAATTGATAAAGCTCATCAGCAAACCATTGCACGCAGCTCTCACCTCGATAAGATTTATAAAATGATAAAGTGTCATCATACGAACATTTCATATAATATCCTATACTATAGGGAACATGTTTTTGGTACTTTTTTTCGTTTGATTTTTTATTTTCCTCACTTATTGGTTGTAATACACATTCCAAATCCGCATAAATCACGAATGGGGTAGCTTCCCTGTGTTTATAATTTTTAAAATGTACAATTTTGTTATCTTCATTAGGCAATCGAATTTTACAAAAGTTTTGGTTTTTACAGTCTTCAATATGCTTTTCCAATATTGTTTCAGTGTGGAAGTAATGCAAACATCGATCACAAAAATATTTCTTCCCATTATATTTAGATATCTGAGTTGACAGAAGACGAGATAAATTCTTTATCCAAACAAAATGATACCGCACTTGGTCAATTTGTTCATCTGCTCCACTATCATCTTCGTCGTAATATATATTCTGAATCATAAGTAAATTGACGTGTGTATTTTTCTTCTCGCTAGTTAGATATCCGGGTAACACTTTAAACTGCTTCTTTGTTTTATTTAATATGTATACATTAATCGATATATTGTTTTGTTTTTCAAATCTCGGTATTTGTCTAAAACCGATTGGAAATTGTATTCCAGTTAAATTGAGTACTTTTGAATAGTGTGGATATGATGAGATACGATGCGCAAATCCGTCACGAGCTGGATATAACGCAGAAACAACACTCCATATGAAGCATGCATCATCATCATTCTGAATATTCACGCATGCATGTTTATTCTTAATCACTTTCGGTAGCTCAATATATGACGATCCAAGTTGGGGTGTAAATTTGTTTATATTGACAGCCAGATTAACAATTTTTAACAATGTCCATCCACTATTTTTGCACTGGAAGTCCTCTAGATCAGCTAAAATTGGGTGTTGCACGTTTTCTAAGAACCATTTATTCAAATCTGTATCTTTATATATAGGCACATTCCTAGTATTCATATATTTGGATTCGTGTATTACATCTTCAGCTTTATTAATTGTGAATTCACCACAAAACACCGTGTTGACCTTAATAAACCCATTCTTTTTGAGAGCATTTATAATACGTCTTCGAAAGATGGTTTTACAATCCTCTAAAAACAATTTAGGATCCATATGTTTCAAATTTGCAATAACACCAGTTCTAATACGACCACCAAATGCAGAATTCACGTCGCTCCATTTTACACGACAACTCGCTGTTTGTTTTCTTTTATTATCTTGATAGCCATCTCCAGTAATTTGCAAAGACTTGAACATTTCACGAAAGCTTTTAATTTGTCCAATAGAAGTTGTTAAATGTTGTCTTTCACCCAAACTTTTGGCAGATTTGAGCAAAGAATTTAAACGTCTACTTGATCTATTACACTCCTTAATACCCAGTTGAATGTCTAATATGTTTCCAGATTCGGATTTTGCAAGCATAGCGGTAATATTTTTAACCATTACTAAAGCTGTACTACTAGACATGTTGATGAGATTTCAACAATTTCAGGTGTTTACAAGGCAAACAGTTAGGACACACTAATATGATGCAACTGCAACTACTTATTATATATAGTTCAATATAAGTCGCCTGACAATAATTTTCCAGCAGCGGTGTAGAGCGTGCTGTATTGTGATATTTTGCCTCTGTTTCAATATAAGCGAGTCGAAATAAATTCTCACGTCTTAAAGCTACTAATGTTCGACTAACAATGATGACCTTTCAGGGGAGGATTATGTATATAAATATGTTCAGAAGTTCTGCTTTGGTGACTTCGGTGACATATAACCTAATCACAAACACACCTGTAACAAAAAAATATCTGTAAAAATATCGTTCTCATGTTGCATAATATTTAATAAAGTTTGATTAGAGGAGCGCGTCAATGACGTAAATTAATTTTTAAAACTAAACTGGTGATGTTGTTTATCTAATCGGATTGTCGACAATTGGGACACTAATGCGGATATACCTGACTCTTATTATGGTGACTGCCTCTTTTGTAGGGAGGACTAAAGGACACCAAGAGTCGATACTGACTCCATGTAGAAGTGCGTTGCATAGCCGTATTATCGACTTTTTACATCAATCTCAGCGAGATGATAACCAATTAGAAAAACATTCTAGAATCTGAATAATAAATATCTTCAATAGACAACGTTACTATATCTTTACGCTGTCATACGTTCTTAAATAACTTTGATCAATGTTATTATTCTTACCACAAACTTTGTTCCAATAGACCACCTGCCGTGGTATATAGCATCGAATCGGAACTATGCCATCAGAGTGCTAAGAGTAAAGTTTATGCCAAGAAAAATACCATTCACTAAAGAAAAAAATTAATTTTGTTGATAGCATGGACGCTTGAAACTATTCAATATTATCTATGATGACGGCGACAGATTAGCGTTTTTTAATCATTTATGGACTACACACAGTCTTATACTTACTTTACTTGACACTTACCTCAATGAATACAGCCTTCCTTGTAAATGGGTTAGACTAACACATAGGCTCTTCACCCTGCGAGCTATTGACGACTTATAAGGGCCCAATAAACATTCAAGTGCTTGATTCCGCTCATTAAAACACATACATATAGAGTTTCTTCTTACTACATACATATATCGTTGTCTATCTGAAAAACAGGAAGGTAATATTATCAAACTTAAATAGTCTTTAAAAATAGTGTGCTTTGGTATAATGTGTCATTACGTTCTCTTATCATCTATTTATAATTTGTGCTATTATTAATACATGTACACGATAAACTTCACATCACCACGCTTAGACTGTTCAAGAAGTTAGAGCAGTTTCAAAACACAAATATATTATATGAAAAGGTAAAAGAAGATAAAATGATTGAATTTATTATATTTTCGGAAATATATAACATATATATTACGAGCTATGCAATCATTAATTACGTATCAAATTGCCTGCGGATAACCCCAAAGCTTATAATAAATATAGTAAAATTTCTTGAAGGTGCGATGTTTAAGTGATTTTTCTATAAGCGACAATATATTAAATAGAATAACACAATACACTTCAGAAATCATTAACAACTGTTGCATATGTATTGACTCGCATTTTGGTTCTATATGAGGATCTAGACCAGAAAAACGGTTACTTTTAGGCAAAAATCTATAAAATCGGTATTTTTCAGGTTAAGTTCTGACAGAAAATAAATCAGACTGAAAACGTCTACCTCCCAGTCTATCAAAGGATAACATATTTATTATATCAGGTATGTCACGCGTTATAATAAATAAGACGTATATTAAAAGCATCATACATATAATATAAAACAAAAAAAACTCAAAAGATAGCTAGCTGTAAAACTAGAAATTGTTTTATTCAATAAGTTATTATCATGCAAAGAACAAAATAAACATCATTTCTCTTTACACTTTTGCGGTATAAAATATAGCAGAAGAAAATATTTTCTCAAACATTGCATTATTTTTACATTAGAATTGATTATAATAAAAGATTATCGTTATTAACGTTATAAAATATTCAAAATCAAATCATTTGAAGTTAGCAATTCTAAACAAATATAAATCGATAACTAATAATAGGGATTTATTATAATATCGTGGTATCAACAGCATATTTTTAGGTACCTAATAAGATTCCTAATAGTATATAAAATATATAACATTACATTATGCAATTGATAAATAATTATTTTAAATTAAAAGTAATATTTTTTCAATGAGTGTATTTAATTTTAATATCTAAGACGTACCTATAATTGTGAAAACTCACGTGTATGCAACAAATCAATCAGCGAGCGAATGAATTGTCTGCTCTTATTATAGGAGTAAACTGTTAAATAGCTAGATATGAGTAGAAAACAAACTGCATAGACTTAAACGAAAACACAAACTAAAGTAATCGAGCTCTGTCCGCTTATTTTTATAGTAATAATATCGCCCCAGGCAAGAGGAACACCTGCATGTCAATTAATACGGCGTTATACTACAATGCAGCGACTTGTGCCAGCATGTCGGGAGCAATAGAGAGGGGTTTTTATTACTAGATACATATAATCAGTAAAACATATTTTTAATGTAATGCGGTTCTAGAATAATGCATTCGCCGTAATATATCATCAAAGTTTACATATTAATGAACAATTAACATCATTTCCTCTAAACGAAACAATAAATTCTTTATGTTTGAAACATTATAATTATAAATAGCTACTTTTCTATTAAAATAAGACTAAGAAATGAGATATATACTATAAAAACCATTTATTCGAACGATCTGACAATATAAATATGGCTATGTGCAAAAATATTATAATAATAATACATATATTTACATATCAAATAATAATTTAAATATTTTTATTATCAATGATACTAATGAAGTTTATGTATAATAGTAAAATGTTATTACCTTGCGTAACTTTAATGGTCACTTCGATAAGAAAGATCAAGAAGTTCGTACCATTTATATATTTGTGTTGGGGGTTTGCGTCATTTGGTTTTTTCTACCATTCACGATAAAACACTTGTCAATAATCGTATAAGCAATAAATATATCTACAATTTTCTTGACTTTTCAACAACAAATGCGATGAGATACGTTTGCACTGTAAGACATCAAATAAATGATTATTAAATGTTGAAATAGTCTTATTTATTGCGGCTAATTACTATTAATTACCCATACCAGACGGACAGAAGCAGGTGGACAGACGGACAGTTGGGTTAGATCAGGTTTCGCGAAACAGTTAGGTTTGATCAGGTTTCGCGAAACCTGATCAAACCTAACTGTTTCGCGAAACCTGATCTAACCCAACTGTCCGTCTGTCCACCTGCTTCTGTCCGTCTGGTATGGGTAATTAATAGTAATTAGCCGCAATAAATAAGACTATTTCAACATTTAATAATCATTTATTTGATGTCTTACAGTGCAAACGTATCTCATCGCATTTGTTGTTGAAAAGTCAAGAAAATTGTAGATATATTTATTGCTTATACGATTATTGACAAGTGTTTTATCGTGAATGGTAGAAAAAACCAAATGACGCAAACCCCCAACACAAATATATAAATGGTACGAACTTCTTGATCTTTCTTATCGAAGTGACCATTAAAGTTACGCAAGGTAATAACATTTTACTATTATACATAAACTTCATTAGTATCATTGATAATAAAAATATTTAAATTATTATTTGATAATATGTAAATATATGTATTATTATTATAATATTTTTGCACATAGCCATATTTATATTGTCAGATCGTTCGAATAAATGGTTTTTATAGTATATATCTCATTTCTTAGTCTTATTTTAATAGAAAAGTAGCTATTTATAATTATAATGTTTCAAACATAAAGAATTTATTGTTTCGTTTAGAGGAAATGATGTTAATTGTTCATTAATATGTAAACTTTGATGATATATTACGGCGAATGCATTATTCTAGAACCGCATTACATTAAAAATATGTTTTACTGATTATATGTATCTAGTAATAAAAACCCCTCTCTATTGCTCCCGACATGCTGGCACAAGTCGCTGCATTGTAGTATAACGCCGTATTAATTGACATGCAGGTGTTCCTCTTGCCTGGGGCGATATTATTACTATAAAAATAAGCGGACAGAGCTCGATTACTTTAGTTTGTGTTTTCGTTTAAGTCTATGCAGTTTGTTTTCTACTCATATCTAGCTATTTAACAGTTTACTCCTATAATAAGAGCAGACAATTCATTCGCTCGCTGATTGATTTGTTGCATACACGTGAGTTTTCACAATTATAGGTACGTCTTAGATATTAAAATTAAATACACTCATTGAAAAAATATTACTTTTAATTTAAAATAATTATTTATCAATTGCATAATGTAATGTTATATATTTTATATACTATTAGGAATCTTATTAGGTACCTAAAAATATGCTGTTGATACCACGATATTATAATAAATCCCTATTATTAGTTATCGATTTATATTTGTTTAGAATTGCTAACTTCAAATGATTTGATTTTGAATATTTTATAACGTTAATAACGATAATCTTTTATTATAATCAATTCTAATGTAAAAATAATGCAATGTTTGAGAAAATATTTTCTTCTGCTATATTTTATACCGCAAAAGTGTAAAGAGAAATGATGTTTATTTTGTTCTTTGCATGATAATAACTTATTGAATAAAACAATTTCTAGTTTTACAGCTAGCTATCTTTTGAGTTTTTTTTGTTTTATATTATATGTATGATGCTTTTAATATACGTCTTATTTATTATAACGCGTGACATACCTGATATAATAAATATGTTATCCTTTGATAGACTGGGAGGTAGACGTTTTCAGTCTGATTTATTTTCTGTCAGAACTTAACCTGAAAAATACCGATTTTATAGATTTTTGCCTAAAAGTAACCGTTTTTCTGGTCTAGATCCTCATATAGAACCAAAATGCGAGTCAATACATATGCAACAGTTGTTAATGATTTCTGAAGTGTATTGTGTTATTCTATTTAATATATTGTCGCTTATAGAAAAATCACTTAAACATCGCACCTTCAAGAAATTTTACTATATTTATTATAAGCTTTGGGGTTATCCGCAGGCAATTTGATACGTAATTAATGATTGCATAGCTCGTAATATATATGTTATATATTTCCGAAAATATAATAAATTCAATCATTTTATCTTCTTTTACCTTTTCATATAATATATTTGTGTTTTGAAACTGCTCTAACTTCTTGAACAGTCTAAGCGTGGTGATGTGAAGTTTATCGTGTACATGTATTAATAATAGCACAAATTATAAATAGATGATAAGAGAACGTAATGACACATTATACCAAAGCACACTATTTTTAAAGACTATTTAAGTTTGATAATATTACCTTCCTGTTTTTCAGATAGACAACGATATATGTATGTAGTAAGAAGAAACTCTATATGTATGTGTTTTAATGAGCGGAATCAAGCACTTGAATGTTTATTGGGCCCTTATAAGTCGTCAATAGCTCGCAGGGTGAAGAGCCTATGTGTTAGTCTAACCCATTTACAAGGAAGGCTGTATTCATTGAGGTAAGTGTCAAGTAAAGTAAGTATAAGACTGTGTGTAGTCCATAAATGATTAAAAAACGCTAATCTGTCGCCGTCATCATAGATAATATTGAATAGTTTCAAGCGTCCATGCTATCAACAAAATTAATTTTTTTCTTTAGTGAATGGTATTTTTCTTGGCATAAACTTTACTCTTAGCACTCTGATGGCATAGTTCCGATTCGATGCTATATACCACGGCAGGTGGTCTATTGGAACAAAGTTTGTGGTAAGAATAATAACATTGATCAAAGTTATTTAAGAACGTATGACAGCGTAAAGATATAGTAACGTTGTCTATTGAAGATATTTATTATTCAGATTCTAGAATGTTTTTCTAATTGGTTATCATCTCGCTGAGATTGATGTAAAAAGTCGATAATACGGCTATGCAACGCACTTCTACATGGAGTCAGTATCGACTCTTGGTGTCCTTTAGTCCTCCCTACAAAAGAGGCAGTCACCATAATAAGAGTCAGGTATATCCGCATTAGTGTCCCAATTGTCGACAATCCGATTAGATAAACAACATCACCAGTTTAGTTTTAAAAATTAATTTACGTCATTGACGCGCTCCTCTAATCAAACTTTATTAAATATTATGCAACATGAGAACGATATTTTTACAGATATTTTTTTGTTACAGGTGTGTTTGTGATTAGGTTATATGTCACCGAAGTCACCAAAGCAGAACTTCTGAACATATTTATATACATAATCCTCCCCTGAAAGGTCATCATTGTTAGTCGAACATTAGTAGCTTTAAGACGTGAGAATTTATTTCGACTCGCTTATATTGAAACAGAGGCAAAATATCACAATACAGCACGCTCTACACCGCTGCTGGAAAATTATTGTCAGGCGACTTATATTGAACTATATATAATAAGTAGTTGCAGTTGCATCATATTAGTGTGTCCTAACTGTTTGCCTTGTAAACACCTGAAATTGTTGAAATCTCATCAACATGTCTAGTAGTACAGCTTTAGTAATGGTTAAAAATATTACCGCTATGCTTGCAAAATCCGAATCTGGAAACATATTAGACATTCAACTGGGTATTAAGGAGTGTAATAGATCAAGTAGACGTTTAAATTCTTTGCTCAAATCTGCCAAAAGTTTGGGTGAAAGACAACATTTAACAACTTCTATTGGACAAATTAAAAGCTTTCGTGAAATGTTCAAGTCTTTGCAAATTACTGGAGATGGCTATCAAGATAATAAAAGAAAACAAACAGCGAGTTGTCGTGTAAAATGGAGCGACGTGAATTCTGCATTTGGTGGTCGTATTAGAACTGGTGTTATTGCAAATTTGAAACATATGGATCCTAAATTGTTTTTAGAGGATTGTAAAACCATCTTTCGAAGACGTATTATAAATGCTCTCAAAAAGAATGGGTTTATTAAGGTCAACACGGTGTTTTGTGGTGAATTCACAATTAATAAAGCTGAAGATGTAATACACGAATCCAAATATATGAATACTAGGAATGTGCCTATATATAAAGATACAGATTTGAATAAATGGTTCTTAGAAAACGTGCAACACCCAATTTTAGCTGATCTAGAGGACTTCCAGTGCAAAAATAGTGGATGGACATTGTTAAAAATTGTTAATCTGGCTGTCAATATAAACAAATTTACACCCCAACTTGGATCGTCATATATTGAGCTACCGAAAGTGATTAAGAATAAACATGCATGCGTGAATATTCAGAATGATGATGATGCATGCTTCATATGGAGTGTTGTTTCTGCGTTATATCCAGCTCGTGACGGATTTGCGCATCGTATCTCATCATATCCACACTATTCAAAAGTACTCAATTTAACTGGAATACAATTTCCAATCGGTTTTAGACAAATACCGAGATTTGAAAAACAAAACAATATATCGATTAATGTATACATATTAAATAAAACAAAGAAGCAGTTTAAAGTGTTACCCGGATATCTAACTAGCGAGAAGAAAAATACACACGTCAATTTACTTATGATTCAGAATATATATTACGACGAAGATGATAGTGGAGCAGATGAACAAATTGACCAAGTGCGGTATCATTTTGTTTGGATAAAGAATTTATCTCGTCTTCTGTCAACTCAGATATCTAAATATAATGGGAAGAAATATTTTTGTGATCGATGTTTGCATTACTTCCACACTGAAACAATATTGGAAAAGCATATTGAAGACTGTAAAAACCAAAACTTTTGTAAAATTCGATTGCCTAATGAAGATAACAAAATTGTACATTTTAAAAATTATAAACACAGGGAAGCTACCCCATTCGTGATTTATGCGGATTTGGAATGTGTATTACAACCAATAAGTGAGGAAAATAAAAAATCAAACGAAAAAAAGTACCAAAAACATGTTCCCTATAGTATAGGATATTATATGAAATGTTCGTATGATGACACTTTATCATTTTATAAATCTTATCGAGGTGAGAGCTGCGTGCAATGGTTTGCTGATGAGCTTTATCAATTATCTGAGGATTTGGAAACTGTGTTTCTGTGTCCTCTACCTATGGAAACATTATCCTTCGTTCAAAATTTTATGTTTAATAATGCTACTCACTGTCATATTTGTGAAGCAATCTTTAAACCTAACGATAAGAAAGTGCGAGATCACTGTCATTTCACTGGGAAATACCGAGGCCCTGCCCACGAAGCCTGTAACCTAAATTTTCAAGATAGTCACGCGGTACCAGTTGTTTTCCACAATTTAAGCAATTATGATGCTTTTTTTATAATTGAACAGATTGCTACAGCGATTGAGGGGAGAATAGAATTACTACCTATAAACAAAGAAAGATATATATCATTTACTAAACATGTATCTGAAAGACTTATTAAATTTAGATTTATAGACTCCTTTAGATTTATGGCTTCTCCATTAGATGTGTTAGCTTCTTATTTAGAAAATTTTCATATATTAAAACGCGAATTCCATTATTTATCTTGTGATCAACTTAATTTACTGACTCGAAAAGGTGTATTTCCATATGACTTTATAGACTCCTTTGAAAAGTTAAATTATTCAGAATTACCTGCTAAATCAGATTTTTATAATAAATTAGACGATAGAAATATTAGCGATGAGGATTATAGACATGCGCAGAACATATGGAATACATTTAAATGCCATAATTTAGGAGACTATGGTGATTTATATCTAAAAACCGATATTTTATTACTAGCGGAAATTTTTGAACAATTCAGACAAAGCTGTCGCAAAACATATCAACTAGACCCCGCGAATTACTATACATTACCTGGATATGCGTGGGAATGTATGCTTAAATATACTAAAGTTGATTTAGAGCTTCTTACGGATATAGATAAGATTTTATTCATAGAACGAGGTATTCGCGGTGGACTAAGCCAATGCTCAAAGCGCTATGCGAAGGCTAATAATAAATATATGTCTGATTATAATCCATCTAAATTTAGTAATTATTTAATGTATTACGACATAAATAACCAATATGGCTGGTCAATGGAACAGAATCTGCCTTATGGCGGTTTCGAGTGGGTTGAATATTTGGAAAATTTTAATGTAACGTCTATTACAGATGATTCGACAGAAGGTTATATTCTTGAAGTAGATCTGGAATATCCCGAGATGTTACACGATGCACATAAAGATTTACCACTATGTGCTGAACATAAGTCACCACCGGGGTCAAGAGAACAAAAACTGATGGCCACGTTATGTAATAAAACACGATATATAATTCATTATAGGAATTTGAAGCAGGCTTTAGCACTGGGTGTGACGCTTACAAGGATTCATAGAATTTTAAAATTCAAACAGTCACCTTGGTTAAAAAAATATATAGATTTAAATACAAAATTACGCGCAAACGCAAAAAACGAGTTTGAAAAAAATTTATTTAAACTTATGAACAATGCTGTTTTCGGAAAAACTATGGAGAATATACGCAAGCATAGTAATGTTAAATTAGTTACTAAATGGGATGGACGATATGCTGCGGAAGCATTGATTTCTAAACCAGAATTTAAGTCTGCATGTATATTTAATGAGAATCTCGTCGCCATAGAATTAAACAAAACAGAAATTTATTTTAATAAGCCCATATATGTTGGTATGTGTATATTAGATTTGGCTAAAACAACTATTTATAGTTTCCACTATGATTATATGAGAAGAGAGTTTGGTGAGAACTGCAGTATTTTATATACAGACACTGATAGTTTGATATATGAAATAAATATCGATGATATATACCCGTCAATCAAACGCGACGCACTTAAATATTTTGACACCAGTGACTATCCTGAAGATAATGTTTATGGTATACCTCGTGTTAATAAAAAGGTCATTGGTTTAATGAAAGACGAACAGAATGGATCTATAATGACGGAATTTGTAGGACTTAGATCTAAAATGTACGCAGTTAGAGTTCAAGGAATAGACAAAACCAAAAAAATAAAAGGTATAAAAAAATCAATAGTTAAAAATAAAATTACTTTTGATGATTACACAGAATGTTTATATAACTCAACTGAAAAAACAGTAAATCAAAATTTAATTAAATCTGAAAAGTACTCAGTTAATACTATCACGCAAACCAAAATTGCTTTAAGCCCTCACGATGACAAAAGATATTTACTTAAGGATTCGTTTGAAACTTTACCATGGGGTCATTATACTATAATGGACATGTAATAAAATATTCTATTATATATGTAATATGTTAATCAATATATTAATTAGCCTAATAAAAATTTATATTGTTGTATGAATTTTTTCTAAATTATTTATATAGTTTCTAAGTTCTATTATATACCGTTAATTATTTTAGTTAATATAAAATATGGTTTAATTCTATTTCCTTTGCAATTTCATCTTGGGTTGCTCTTGTACTCTGTATATATTTGTTTGTTAAACTTTTCTATAAATTATGTAAAATTGTATATTATTACTGTATTTAGCTATACTTAGGCAATTACTTAATGAACGTTTATTTGTAAATAAAGTAGTATTACTATATATTATGGTTGATAATTGCTGTACTTAATTTTCAAAAATAATAAGTATATGATTTGTTAATGTATAACACGTATAGCCCTATGTTTTAAAATTATATATTTAGATATCTATCTATTCCCCATGATGTGTGTTCCTATATTATTACTAAATAAAATAAAATTGTGTGCGACTGAAACATTGTATTTTATTTCATATTAACCATCGTTCCCAACATCCCTAATCCCATTATATCAAATTATATGTTGTAACCACACACTAAACATATTAATCTAATATATATTCTCTAGTATCATATCCTCGAATATAATTCATTATATAAAGTATAATTTATCAACAGTTTACTATATTATACGCAGCGAAAAGTGTATATGAGCAAGGGTATCCTTATACCTATGTAACCCCTGTCTAGTATGCTTGTATAAAACAATGTCAAAGAAGTATCGTGATGTCTCAACGATATGACGTTTGTCTTACAATCAAATCACCCTGCTTGGTTTTTTATTCATTATAAAGCTAAAATGACCATACCTAATTTCACGAATCTCGGGCTAACCAGTCAGAAGCTTGTATAAGTATACGTTTAATTAACACCACCCGCTTTCATTGAAATAACACCGACTGAGACATCTTCTCTAATTAACAGCTACGCGACGTCTCCGTTTGATATATGTTGATAAAGGTGACGACGGCTTCCTTTGACATGTGCCGATAAAGAGAGCGTATTGCCCCTAACCCACTCGTTCTCATTGTCTCGAATCCACCTGTTCTCATTGTCCCGAACGAAAATTCTGCAAAATGAACCTCCATAAGAAAATACATGGGAAATTGCTGTTGAACTCTTATAGCCTATCTACTTCTATCATTTCTTCAACGGATTGAAGATCATAAATATGTGACTAATTTGTAAGATATAGATAAGAAATATATTAAAATTAAATTCTGAGTAATCCCTAAATGTTCGAAAAATTTGAGGTTGTTTAATTTTTTTTAATTTTTAAATTACAATTTACTAATGAATGATCCGAAATACCTTCCATGTTAATGACTTCAACATTATTCACTAAATTTATTGATATAACAATTAAATCTGTTACTGTACTAGAGTGTTCCATAATCCGCGTCGGCTGTGAAATTAATTGATGTAAACTATATTTACTTAAAAATCTAGTGAATTGTTTAGTATTATTGTTATTTAACTTTAAAAAATCTACATTAAAATCCTCTCCAAATAGAATTATATCGAAATCGGAAAACAAACTAACCAAGGTATTTTCTAAAGTTTCAAGACACACAGTTAAATTCGTATTTGGTGGCCAATACAGCGATCCTAAACATATTCTCTTACCTGATATTATAGAAGTAAAATTGACTAATACAGTGAGTGGTTTTTCAGGGTCACCACCGACGCGAAAGGCACAATCAATGTCCCGTATATCGCATGACACATTTAATGTCTCATTTATATATGATACAATCATTACAGGCACGTTTTCATTTTCCACCACAGAAAATCCATAGAATCTTAGAGCATTTTTTTAGATTGTTGTCCAAGTGATGCAACTTTGTTGTTAAGTACCTCAATAGAATTTTGATTTGCATTCGCTAATTTATTTATTTGTTTTAGGGAACTGTCCACTTCAAGTAGACTATCTTTTAATTCAGCAAATTTTGCGTCAAATTGATTAGTAAATTTTATGCAAACCTTATTTGTAAGTTGTTCTGTGGCTGTGTCATCATCGATCTTTTCACTAGAGGTTGAATTGCTCCTAGTCATTTGTTTGGGTGGCATGGTGACTTCTTTGTCTACTAGGTAGAACTTTATCACCAATTCTTTTAGGCAGAACCCAGACAATACTATTGTTAACTAATTCATAGTATTACACACACTTATTTGCTTAATTTTATTGCAACTTGTGATCACTAATACTTTTATTTTTACGTATGTCACATTAAAAATTAATTATTTGGAGTTTATTTCACTTTATATGAACAATTTGTAGGAGCTCTCAAATGATACCAGTACTCTACTTACGCTATAGTCTGTAGCGGGTATTTTTCTTATTCATACACTGCTCTTTGCAATATTTTAATTTGTTATACATAGAAGAGAAGTTATATGATTGTCTTCTCTTCTCTTCTTTATTCCATTCGTACATTTGAATGAAAAAATAAAATAAACGACGTTAGTTACGAAATTATAGTGTACATTTCTTTGAAAAAATCATCTTCCAACTGTGTTGTTTGCTATTGTTCACGCAAATATTAAAAGAAAAACGAGGCTGATTTCAAACTCCATCAACTGTGGATAATTTGCGTAATAAATGCTACATAAAATTGACAGTTAATTGAAAATTATTAAGCTGTAACAAATTTTAACTGCCTATACACACCGCCATCAACAATATGGAAAGCCCGCGAGGGAAAATTAATTTGTAACTTTAGAATACTATTAATTAATAGAGAAATAATTACCCTAAAATCCATATATACATTAAGTTAGGTAATTAACCTGCTGATATATACAGTCTCGCATGCGACTTTGTGAAGTATAAGAGTTCTATGTACCAACATAAAGTTCCACTTGGGTTGTTTACTGATGTATGACTAACTTTTGTTTCCAATAGTCCTCTATATAAATTCCACCAAAGATTAACCAGCGTGTGATAATAATTTTACTTTAATGAACTTTACGAAATACACGTGTATAATTAAATTCGGAGAGCGTGTTACCATTGCCAATGAAGAAGTGTCACTTACGTAGTAGTATGGTGTACGAATTCAATTACATAAGCATATACAAGGTGATCCAAAAGTGTCTTCCGATATTTATGCATCATGGTAGCAGTCAAATCCGCTCTTCTGCTTAAGGGGTAGTTTTAGGGGGGTGACTGTCAGTATTTTTCTAATAACTTTTTAAATATATTCATATTTCTAAAAATTATTATAAAATATTAATTTTAAAATTATTAGAAATAAAAAAGGTATTCTTGTTGCATTTCTCGAGTAATTTATGTTTAAAAAAAATATTAAAAAAAAGCTTTTATTTAAATGCTCTAAAAAATAAACTTTGAAGTAAGTCAAACCCATCATTTTGTTACATTATATACATTTTTTATGAGTTAATAGCTTGTCGCGAGCAATCTCCTTTACATAGGAAAATCTCGCGACATCATAAAAAAATTTATATAATGTAACAAAATAATCTGTTTGATTTACTTCAAAGTTTATTTTCTACTTTTTAGAGCATTTATATAAAAGTTGCTTTTTTAAAATGTTCTTTTTTACTTTTTAGTCTTTTGATATGCTGTAATCCCCAGATATCGATTTTGAGACGAATCGGATTATAAACGGTGAAGTCGTCCGCCATCTTGAACTAAATTTTTGACTAAAAATTCATAATCCGTGAGCTAGAAAACCCACAGATATCGATTTTGAGTTGAATCGGATCTTAAACGGCAAAGTCGTCCGCCATCTAGAAGTCGCCATCCTGAACTACATTTTTGACTAGAAATTCGCAATTGGCGAACCCGAAAACCCCCAGATATCAATCTTGATTGACTTGAACCATAAATGACAAAAATCGTCCGCCATATTGGCGCCGCCATTTTGAATTTCTAAATTTTGACCAAGAATTCATAATTGGCGATCTCAAACACCCCCAGACATCGATTTTGAGTCGAATTGGATCATAAACGGTAAAGGCGTCCGCCATCTTGTTTTTTCTTATACGAAAATGTTAAAAGTGTATTGTCACTGGACTTATAGACATGTGCAAAATTTCAAAGCTCTAGTTTAATAGAATTAATCGAAATTTTGATTGCAAGATAACAAACATTGCAAGTTTAATAAAAGCTTTTAATTAAAAACAACATGTATTTAAGGGCGAGCGTGGGTGCGTTCGATATGTGATGTATAGCAACGTAAAGCGCGGTTAGTAGTTGGATGGGTGACCGTTCCAACTGTTACCGTACGTTCTCTATATTACCAAGATGGCCGACGAAAAAATCACTAAAATTTGTCAAATAATTTAATCATTACGGTCAACTTGGCAAAATATATAAAAAAAGTCACTAAAGCACCCGGGGAGCTCAAAAACCCCAATTTTCAATTAATATTTCTGAGAAAATTCACGCCACATCCATAATTCCCGAATAATCTAATTAAATCGTCTAAAACCTCCCAACATCAAAATTCGTCAATATATAGCAAGAAACTTACAAAGGATCGTCCTAAAAAAATACAGCCCGCTCATCATCTCAAATTACTTTCAATTGACTCCCCAAATTTTTCAAATTAGAATATTTTATTTCACTTCCCAAAAGTTTCTATAAGTCCCTTTCGCTTCAATTCAAAGTCCAATTTTAATTTCCAAAAATATCTCAAAACTTCTCTCATTTATCTCTCCAGTCAGCCATAAAATGCCCATTCCAAAAATAAGCCCTGTTTACGTATTCCCACTAGTTGCTGGCAACTCGTCACTATCTTCACTTCATATTACTCTAAAACTGGATCCCGCTCTGCTCGACGCAGACACTCACATACCCTCAATATGACTCAATACAACATCAAATGTGGATTAAAATTACGACTAGCAACGCTACTTCACGGAACCAATTCAAATTTAACCAATTATTCAGACAGTTATCGCTCATATTTCTAAAATCGAATTAGATTCCGCTGACGTTTTCATATCAAATTATTACATTTTCTGCGGCCGATTTAATGATATAAGTTTCGACCCCATTTTCCAAAATTTCAGCCATCATTGCACAATATTTCATAATTTAAGCCCCATATGATGTCTGGCTCCCTTCCCGGCTTTTCCAGTTCTCAGCGAGCGTCGTGCCCCATCACTAGTATAAATAAGGGAGCGTGCCAAGCCCCCGGCAAGTTGTGTTTCCGGTGTACCTAGTGAAATTAGTTCTGTTACCTGCATTACCTTTTAGTCGCCCCAGAGCCTAAATCCAAAGTTGTGTTTTCGGCGTATTCAGCTATAAATAAATTAGTGCCCGTACGACCTTCCTAGGCAGATCCTAGTAAAAAAGTACTTTATTATTCAGCCCCAGTGCTACATTTTAAATCGCCTTCGCGGCCCTAGTTTTTCTAGGTCTGCTAAATCTCCGTTTCTGGTTGGTAACACTTCGACATTCTAGGAAGTAACTTTCTGTTGATCTCCATGAATTGAAAATTGTGGCTCTTGAAGAAATATTAAATATAGAGGATATTTTTTTGATATTGCATTGGGTAGGGTCCTCACTAATAGTCAATATTTTCAATCTCGGAGGTGGGGCTAATTTAACTGCCGTCTTGTCATAAAAGAAGGTAAAATGAGGTTTTTCGAAACAATTCTTGGTTGGTGCTCGGTAGCCTCTACCACCAAAAATTATTAATCTCATCTGGCAAAGTTCTTTGAAGGGCCAAAATCCCTACGGGCCTCTTCCGTCGTTATGGATTAACACGTGAGTTCCAATCGTTGAAGCCCATGGAGAGAGGCCTCGAAGTGTACCCAAGTTGGAGTATCTCTGTTTAAGGGACGTTTTTGTTCGTAAAACATTGTTCAGAAACATTCCACTTGATCTACAGTCCACGCGCTCTCAAAAGTACACTCTAGCACGTGGCACAGGCGAGACAGCTTGATTATTTAGCGCCACAGCCCTCTTCCGCCTTGTTATTGACTTTTTCCAATACTGATCCGTATCCGATAAAGACAATATTTGCTGCATGGTAACCTGTGATAGACTCGCCTTAACTTGGGGGGTGAAAGGCTTGTTTCGCCCATATAATCCATCTAATACTTGATACTGAAAGCAGATGGTCTCGGCGACCGAATCTTGGCCCCCATCTTTTGTTTGCGACAACCCGTTCTATCTAGTAGAGGAGCCGTATCATATCACTACCATATCTGAGAGATCTGTGTGACGGTGTTATGCAGTACAGTTGACGTGCTAGGCGCTGTGCAAAATAGCTTCAATAAAATCCCCGCACACTCTGGCCGGTTCTTGGAACCGAGAGGGTTTTAGATGATGTAGTCTTCTTTTGGTTCTGATGTCCTCCGGTCTTGATGGTTTAAAGCCACTTCCTGGGCCAGTTGATTGGTTAGTCTATCGACTGCCTCGTCAACATATCTCAGAATCGTGTTGGTGTAGCATTTGTTGAAGAGATGTAATACATAGTTACTGGTATCATAATAATTACATAATAACAAATATGTAAAACCTATTTTTACCACTATAACGAATTTTACCTTCATAGTATTTTTACTGTTTCACACCCTTTGAGTAATGAATAATTTCACTGACAGTAACGTAAATCGTTGCCTCAGATGATATGAAAAAATTACCATTAATTTCGGTCAGATGAAATTATAGTATGGTACTATACACAGCGTCAATGGGAATATACAGTTTTAATATGAATCTGACTTTACAGAATTATTTATTCTAGAATTTTTCCGAACACCACAGTGTCTAATTGCACGTAGAGAATTGTGCTAATCTGACAAAACCCGAAGTACTTTTATTTTCCAAACTTTTACAAATGATAATTTATAGCCAGTTGTTATTCGGGGTATTATAATAGAAACCAAATTTATTATTTACAAGTATACAACAGAGGCCCTTTTTCGCATTTATTCTGTTGAATTTACATACGAACAAAGAAAAATAAATAGTGGATTTCAGTAAAAGGATTATTAATTTGTTTTTAGTGCTGACATGGGATATGTTCCAATTCAGTTGGTGGAAAATATTTTTGTAATGGAATCAATTTAACAAATGTAATGTTCGCCTATTTTTTAACTATGTCCGCTATTGTTATATGCTGTATTGTTATATGATCATATTAATCTAAATGGAATGAATTATTTTTAAATTTGACCAGGCATTCAAGGTATTTCTGGAACATAATAGTCGATTGCACGATTTAAATGTTTATATAAAATCTGTTAAGTTATCTAAATATGTCGTGTTTAAAAGTCGAGTGTCAGTGCGTATTTGGCATTTATCAATACGCACCTTACTCTGTAGGTCAACCTATAAATGCAATCAGGAGCAGTGATGTCTCACAAGCACTTAACTAAGTTTAGGCTAAAGTTTATTTCCCAAAATTTGAACAACACATTTTTCTACATAATTTACTAACTTTTTTTTACTACTGCTTCTGATATTTTCGATATTATAAAAATAAATGAGTAACACATGCGAGAAAACTACGAAAGGTGAACATTGCTGGTATAGCCAATATTTTTTTGAAGAACGCAAAGATTATATGTGTGGTTGGATGGATCCAGCGATTCATCTTCAATGCAAAGTCGAGTACTGAGTTTGGAGGAAGCAGAAAATTGTCAGCTAAAGAGTTTTCTCTAGGTGGAGATGACAATTATTCGACTTGTGCAAAAAGAATCCTTCTTGGGAGAATGTGATTCCAGAATCAGCAGTTTGCAAGCTTTCACGGATAATACTGGCCTGATCAGACTGAAGACTTTGGTATCCAATCGTAATGACAATAATGATTTTCGTCGGCCTATAATTCTAGATAGACGTTGATCCTTTGATCACCCGATTGATACTGCCTCACCATAATAGACTGCAACATGCTGAAGTTCTAACCATATTGAATCGGTTAAGAGAACGTTTTTTGATTCTTACGGACAGGAGAGCGGTACGAGCAATCATAAGTAGATGTGCTGCTTGTAAAAGATTCAAGGTTCACATATGGAAACAGCAGCAACTTAAAGGATGGTCAAAAAGCCTGAATTTGTCTGTTCACTTGCGCAGTGTTCAGAGCAGTTCAATTGGAGTTCGTTACTTCACCGTCGACAAAGGCATTCTTAGAAATTCTTCGACGTTTCATAGCTGGACGAGGAAGACCAGCTATTATTTACAGTGATAATGGCACAAATTTTACTGGAACTAAAAAACTATTCCGTACCATTGACTGGGACAAAATCAAGAAATATGGCACTGTTGAGAAGATCGAATGGCGCTTCAATCCACCGTTATCGGCCTGGTGGGGTGGATGGTGGGAGCGACTAGTACGACTAGTAAAAGAATTAGGTTGTGAAGCAGTAATTAATTCTCGACCAATAACTTACCTCTCAGAAGTTGCTACTGAACCGATTCCATTGTCGCCAGATATGTTTCTTCGTCAAGCCAAAGAGAGAGGCATTCTTGATCTCGATCATATTGATGCCACTAATTTACGAGGAAGGATCAAATACCGCCAAAAATTGAGGGATGGTTTACGACGTAGATTCAGCATTGAATGTTTAGGTCAATTAACACGAAAACAAATAGTAAAAATGCAAAACGTGTAGGAGAAATTATTCTCGTAGGAAACGATAACCAAAAGAAAAATTTTCCCGGAAAATTGGAAAATTTTGGAAAACTGAAAGTGCTTTTGTGGCAGGGATGTTTGTAATAGTCCGGAGAAGGTTTTTAGGGAAAGAAAAAATGAAAAAATTGCTCGGAAAATTGGAAAATTCTGGGAAAATTGAAAGTGCTTTTTGTGACAGGACAACGTATGTCGGGTCTGCTAGTAAATAAATAAATACTGCAGAAATTAGATCTTTCCGATGATCAAATAAAGAAAGCGCCAAATGAGCTCATTGGTCTTAAATCTCTACTAAATTAGGGAAGCAGCATATTACTGCTACTTTCCACATATTAGGAAAATATGCAGCTTCCAGCCAACAGTTAATTACATAGGTGACATGATTTAAGACCTGTGAAAGGCATAGTTCTAAACTTTCAATATCAAAATATGAGAAATTACGAACAAAAATTGATCCGTCTAAGGATTATTCACTAAAATATTTATTCTAACTGAAACCATTCTGTCCAATACTTTACTGACTCACTGTATAAACTCAATCTGGTAACGGGATCTCTTGGTTTATAATCAGAATCAATAAAACAGACCTCGCGAAAATAAAAGAAACCAGTCCCTAAACACCGTGACCGATTTAGAGGTACACAATCTACTAAATGTACCCTGAAACGGCAGTTCGTTGCTAATAAAAAGAAAGAAAGTGTGAGCCAAATTATCCCATAGGAAATGAATGCAGAATATATAATACTCACATATGCTGATGTATGCAGGCGAATGGACCAAGAATAAGTCGATAGATCAACCCTATTGGTTTTAAAGCGAAAACCCTGGCAGAAATAGTAGAAACAGTATCCGGTTCTTTCTTACGGAAATACTAAGCCCCAAATGTACAAATATTGTTAAAACTATGGATTTATTAATTTAATTATAAATGAATATAGGTACGTATATTTGATAATAAAAACATGATTTAAACGCGGAAAAGAAAGCTTATTTACAATTTCGTATTGAGAATAATAATTCCAATTCGCTATGGCGAGATTTGTCTGATTTAAGTATATATTCCAAGAATCGAAAAACTGTGATACCAGAACATTTATCCAATGTTAATCTTATAAATCAGTATTTTGTTACATCGAATATTACCAATGACCCCGACTTGGAGTTGCTTAATTATTATTCAAATAAATTAAAACCTAATGTAGGCCATTTTGAATTCACCTTAACTTCAAACGAGTAGGTGAAGAATATATTAAATCAGATAAAATCTAATGCAACTGGTGCAGATGGTCTAAATATTAAATTGGTTTTGCACTGTTGTCCTCTAATTATCCAATTCATCACACATATAATTAATTCATGTATCCTGCAAAATATTTTTCCTACTCAGTGGAAAGCTTCCCATGTTATACCTTTACCTAAAAAAGTTAATCCTCAAGAATTAAAAGACCTTCGACCTATAAGTATTTTAAGTGTATTGTCTAAAGTTTTTGAAAAGGTATTATATACCCAGTTATGTTCTCATGTGGAACTGTTTAAAATACTACCAGATACTCAATCAGGATTTAGGAAGTATCACAGTTGCGCGACAGCCTTACTTAAAATAACGGATGACATCTTACATGCCACTGATGATGGAAATTTAACAGCATTAGTTCTGTTAGATTATACCAAAGCTTTTGACACTATAAATTATAATCTGTTATTAGCCATTTTAACCCACATAGGAGTAGGACAAAATTCCACCGCACTTTTCTTTAGCTATCTCCATAATCGACGGCAAATGGTTAAAATTAATAACCAATTTTCTCAGCCAATAACTATTACCTGTGGTGTCCCTCAGGGCTCTATACTAGGCCCATTACTGTTCTCAGTATATGCTTCATTTCTTAAAAATAGCTTAAGTCATTGTTCATCTCACTATTATGCAGACGATACTCAAATTCACTATTCTTTTAAACCTGAGGAAATAGATAGAGCGGTAGAAATTCTTAACAACGATATAAAAAATTTAATAGATCTATCCCATAAACACTGCTTGAAAATTAATCCTGCTAAATCAGCTGTTTTACTGTTTGGGTCTAAGAATAAGAGAAAGACGGCTCTAGAAAACTTAAAAATTAAAGTGGAAAATAACGAGTTGCAAATAGTTGATTACACAAAAAATTTGGGATTGGTTTTGAGGTTTTCTAGATTATTTGATTAGGCCTGTAGAGGACACCGCGTAAAAAAACGCGCCAAACACTTTACCGCTGGGGTGGCGTGGAAAGAAGCCCAACATATAATATTATGGCTTCTTTAAAAATCACGTTACTTTATAGGGGTGAGAGGTTGGAAGCGGGTTTTTTTTGGAGCCGTCTAACTATGCTTCCGGTACCACTGCAGCCTCTTGCGCTTATTGTGCTAATCACCCAATTTATTTATGACACCCATTCCAATATTCTGGTCCCTTGTACCAATTTTTACACGCCCAGAATTGGTTGATTCTTGGTATTCCTCTGGACATAATCTTGGTTGTCCATATAGAGCCTGTCTCCTGTAATCCATAGCCTCATATTCAGTCAGGATGTGATAAGCTGTCTCTGTTGACCCATTGCATTGTCTGCATTTTAGGTCTCCATTGTACATGCCTGTTCTATACAGATGCCCTTTCAGAGTACAATATCCTATCAGGAGACCTGTAATTATGCGTAACTGATTCCTGGTTAGTAACAGCAATCCTTCAGTCTTCTCTTGAGATGGTTCGTTAATAAAAGTTTCCCCATGTTGGTGTCCGGTTATTTTATCCCGGTATTGTTTGTGTTGGCTTTTAAGCCATTTCCTTATCTGCCCCCTAATGGTGGCTTTAGGCACACCCAGGGCCGGTTCTGGGACAATATATGGAACTGATGATCCTTTTCTTGCTAGCTCGTCAGCTTTTTCATTGCCTTCGAACCGGAGTGTCCTGGAACCCGTAATAAAATTATCTTGTTATAGTCTGCCAGGGCTCTTAGTTTTTCTCGGCATTCCCATACCAGTTTAGATGTCACTTTCGGGTTTGATAGTGCTCTTAGAAACGCTTGACTGTCTGTTAATATGCTAATCCGCCTATTTCTATAGGCCCTCATTATTTTCCGACGATATATAACAATAACGGTACCTTAGGTTCGAATCTTGGAGTTGACACGTCTGCTGGTGATGAGTCGTTCTGGCTGACTGCCAATACGGGATTAATTTAATTATTTCCTTCCAATACTTTCAAGTTGAAGAAACGGTGGTAACAGTAGCAGGATGGATTGACGTGACGACAAACGAACTTAACTGAATTTTGGGAATAATTTCTTCGCTGATCGGAGCAGGCCGGTACGTTTAATATCTCGAGCAGCACATCGTGAACAGACTGTCGAATATATTGAATTACTCTCTTTACCGAAAGAATGACGTTACACGGATAACGTCAAATTGATTTAGAAATATCTTCATTACCTCACCTTCGTTAATACTGATAGAATATTTCGCGGTCGGTTTATTTAGGACTGCAGGCACTAACATCTAGCTCGCAGAAATGTTAACCGTCTACTAAAATATGTGCTGCTGAGTTCTCACGGCTATACAAGTTCCTCACGTCGCTCTCCCTTTACCTTAGTGCATATGTACTTTACAACTGGTATGATTATTCGGTGCTTCTACAAATTAATACTTTTATCAATTTTTAAAACAATTCGTTTATGACGTTACAATATATACACATTAATAAAAATAAAAGAATAATATATATAAAATGCTATTAACAAATATCCTGTGCATATTTCGGTAACGAAAAACGCTTCGTTACAATTTAATACAAATAGTTAAAACTTAGTTCTCAATAAGTTCTCACGCAGAAATTTTTTTTGTTTTTATTCATTTCTTTCCATCTTTCTTTCTATCTACCTTCCCGTTTTTCTTTTTCTTTCTTTCCTTCTTTCCTTATCAAGAGGCAAAATTATCAGTTCTTTCGGGATTTAGTTGACATCGAGGTGGTATTTTCTTTCAGATAACATTGCTAAAGCAAAAAAAATAGCTAAAAGTTTACATTTTGTGTTATGTTTATGCTTATTTTATCCCGCCAAGTAAAATGCAACTTAAAACAGTAAAATTGCTGCAACTTAAAAAATCTGCTATACACTTTGCAATTACAAGCAATACTTTTAAAATGAAGAAAATTTATGATGACAATTTTCGACAAGGTGGTTCATTAGGAAAGTACAGACGCGCTTCTCCGTCTCCCAAACTTTCCTGCAAATTACTCATTTATATTTGTTATTTCCAGGCGGTCATCTGTAGCTTTAACGACACTAGCGCAGCAATGAAAATATATCTGCGACGTCAAGCCCCGTTAAGACAGAAGCGCAGTCATAAACTTTCTGCTGATTAGTTGATTTCAATACGCTCTCATGAACTTTATGCTTTCTCAAAAGCATAAAGTAGTTTTATTAACAAAGTAATTGTAGAGGAACGGCTGATAACTTTTATGAAAGATATTTTAAATTAGAATATATATGTTTTAGATTAATCTCATAGTGGAAGGGATACGTTAAAGTAATAAAATTATTAATTATTTTATTTAAATTTTCGTATTTGAATTTATAACACGTACGAATCTATTTTAGGGTGGTGCCAAAGCGGAATGTGAATGCTTAAAAAAATATATTAACAGGCAGGGACCAGCCGGAGAATTTAGTTAAGGTTATAATTAAGAGAAAAAACAAAAATTAAACACGACATAAAGTGAAATTGTGAAATGGGGGTGTTGTTTAGGGGTTGAAAGTATTCCTAGCGGAAAATGTCCTTTACGAAAGTTGTAGATAATAAAAAAATCTAAAACTCTCAAATTTACTTTCACATAATTTCATGCAAATTGAATTAGTTTTACGAGAGAAAAAAATTAAAAACCGAAAATTCGGTTTTCCGCCGTTTTCTCAGAAAATTTGAGGTTATGCTGAAAAATGCCTCATTAGAAAGTTTTAGATTTTTTTACTATCTACAACTTCTGTAAAAAACATTTTTCGCTAGAAGGTCACGTTTCGCCGAAAATAGTAAAAAAACACTTTCAACCCCTGAACAGCACCCTCATTTCATAATTTCACTTTATCTCGTGTTTAATTTTTGCTTTTTCTCTTAAGGTATTAGCGCCAGCCTATTTTAGGTAGATTGTTTTTAAAATTTTCGAATTTCTTTCAAATAAAAACACCATTTTTCACCTATTGAGTTCGCTATGTTCTTTGCGCCATCTCGTTCATAGTAACCACAGGCGCAAAGAAACAAACCTTCTGACTATATACATAAGAAGATAATGCTCTACTGGAAGGAGTAATTCTCTTTTGTGATCCAGTGTAATTTTCCATATTAGTATCGGAAACTAAATTATATATATTACGAACTACTTGATCAGTGACAATAGGACGTAGGTCTAAATAGCATGAAGCAGCATAGCTAACTTACTCATTCTCCTCGCTGATCCACATTATTGTAAACATTGCAAATACGCCATATGGTCGCCTTACTGCTGAAATGTTTTGTCTACGAAAAATGTTGTGTTACCTACTTCTTAGTGAGACGGTTAAATATTTTCTAACAGAAATGCTAAATTTACTGTTTTTACATTAAAAATAACAACTTTTTGGTCCTTAAGTTTTTAGTAGTTCGTAATCCCTGGTTTATCAATGTTATATCTCATTTCAGCGCTCGAAATAAATTTAAGGATAAGACCGATTAAAATCTTTGTCTTATTATCAAATTAATCCTATATTCTATCTGCTGTAAGCTTCTTTCCCAAGTTGAAGGCAATCCCATTTAAATTAAATCCGATCGAATTTAAAATCTTTACAGGTTGCGTACCAAATAATAACTTTGTGATACATTCAGTATGTTAAAAAGACAAATATACCCAAGCATTCGAGTAATGCATTCGTCATCTTGAATTGCAATGAAAGCTGCATATTCATGATAAGACTATTCGTATTCGTCAGCGCTATCTTGTGTTTATTTATGTGCCAACTTACCATTTGCCACTTTCGCGGAAATCAGATGATAGATCATCACTTTAGTTGGTTTATTGTTGTTTATTTACGTCCCGCGAGAATGTATCTGAGTTTTCTTGCAGTACTTTTAACAACAAAGTAGATTTATGAAGTACCATAATATAAATGGCTTTGTTTCTCTTTACTTTCTCTTACATACAACAAATGCTATTCGAATATTAAAAACTAATCTGTCTTATTGCTCGTATACGTGCAATATTTTTTCTAAATTAAAATACAGAAAATACTATGTTTGTAAAATAAATTTTACTCATCATACCTTATCAACATAAACTTGTCGAATTTGAACCGTATCCACCTGGATAGAACGCACATTTTAGTAAATGTATTTTTGGTTCTTTCCGAATGATATATACAGGGTGGCTACTTTTTATATTGAACAGTATTGCTATCTCGTAAACCATAGCAATTATAAAGTCAGTTAAATGGGAAAAAGTTTCGTATTTTGAGGGTCAATAAAATGGGCTATAAAAATTAAAAATATTCCGACTGGTTCCGGAGATATCACGATAAAATCCGAAATAGCTCATTTCCTGTTTTTTCTCTAGCGCTGTTATTAGGAAAAAAAATGAAAAATAATAATAACAATAATAATAATAATAATATATATTTTTTGCGATAACCTGTCTAAACGCATGTTACAAGGTGTTTACACGCATTTTGTACATGCGGGTGCTCCACGCAGTTGAACCGGTTTACGAACGGATATATGAGCAACGAAGGTCGAAGAGAGGTGTCGCTGGCTGCAAGGAGAACCTGCTGATCGACAGATGTATCACGCAGGACTCCATGCAGTATAAGCGGAACCTCTCTATGGCCTGGATCGACTACCGCAAGGCATTTGACATGACATCACATGAGCTCATTGTTCACTTGCTCCGATGTCTTATGGTACCCGGTCCCGTAGTGAGATGTATTGAAGAACTGATGCCGCTCTGGAGGACTCGCTTTACCATAACATCGGGTAACGATAGAGTCCAAACAGAGTCGGTAACATTCAGAAGAGGAGTATTTCAGGGAGATTCCCTCAGCCCCCTTCTATTTTGCATCTCACTACTGCCATTATCCGTCTCGCTCCGGAAAACCCGTAGCTACAACTGCGGTACCCCCGGCGACAGGAGGCATAAGGTCACCCATCTATTTTATATGGATGACCTTAAACTTTATGTCTCTGGAGAGAGGGATGCGCACTGATCCATCTCAAGAGAGGACGATGCGGTGACTATGGAGAGGACGCGCAGCTCGTGGACGGAAGCATCTTACACCATCTAGATGCCGGAGAGTCGTACACTTACTTAGGTGTCGAGCAACGCTCCACCCAAGAAGTGAGTGTAGTGAAAAACGCTCTCCGCGGCAAGTATCAGGACCTACTCCGACAGATCTGGTCTTCAGAACTGTCGGGGAAGAACAAGGTGTCTGCTACAAATATGCTTGCCGTTCCGATCCTTCTCTACTCTTTCGGATTAGTGAAGTGGACTAGAGAAGAGCTGCGTCAACTCGATGTAGTAACCCGCAAGAAGATGCATCTCAATAGGAGCTTGCATCCTAAATCGTCCGTTCCACGGTTATATCTCCCACGACATCGGGGAGGCCGTGGACTCTTGAGCTTGGAGAGTCTCCATAGCAGGATGGTTCTGGACGGAGCATGTAACGTCATCAGGAGTTCGGATCCCCTCCTCTGCATGGTCCGAGACCATGAAAATGCAGAGGTAGGAGCTTTTCTCTTTAAGGCAGCACGGAGAGCAGCCGATGAACTTGGTCTCATCTTCGACGTCGAGCGGGTAAACCCCGACTCTGTCACCGAGTTGGAACCCGTTCGACTAAAAGTCCACATTAGAGCTGCAGAACACAACATCCTTCTGCAGCTCCATAAGGATAAGCCATTGCACGGGGTCTTCTATAAAAATATAGAAGACCTCGGCTTATCCGAAAGGCTGACCTTCGCCTTCTTAAGGTCAACTGGGCTGAAGTCTGAGACCGAGGGATTCATAATGGCTTGCCAGGATGGTGTATTTAACACTCTCGTCTATCGGCGTCGTGTCATGGGTATGGAGGTCCCTGATGTCAGCTGTAGGGCCTGCCACAGGGCGCCGGAGACTGTAATGCACTTACTGTCGGCTTGCCCGACATACGCAGTCTCGGCCTATATTCATAGACACAACGCAGCATTACAAGTGCTTTACTATCATCTAAGGCACTCGTATGGGATAGACGAAACACCAGTGCTGCCTTACGTTCCGGGGGATATTGAGTCCGTTGTGGGGAATGAGAAGTGCCTAATTTATTGGAACTACTCGTTTCCCACCGTCAGGCAAATACAAGCCAACAAGCCTGACATAGTAATCCTCGACCACTAACTCAAGACAATGTTTGTCGTGGAATTCTCAGCTTCCGCTGAGAGCAACATTGTCTTGAAAGAGGAGGAAAAACGGACAAAATATCGAGACTTGCTCTTCGAACTCCGCAGGCTTTATCCAGGCCATTCTGTTAAAATAGTGGTACTGATTATAGGAGCCCTCGGTGTAATGAGACAGACGCTGCTTTCAGAACTAAAGATCATACCGGCATGCCGAGATTCGGCAGAGATCTTAGCCGGCAGAATGCAGAAGGCTGTCATCCTCGGTTCATTGTGTCTACTCAGGGCACACGATTCGCGGACCCGGTAATCACTCACCCCACGGGCGTGGGGAGTGGCTATTGGTATTACCAGCTCCCCTCTGTGAGGGTCGGAGCCACAGAGTAAGGTGACTGGTTTTTTGTAAAAAAAAAAAAATGTTTTTATTTATTATTGATTACAATAATAAAAGGGCGAAGTTCAGTAGAGTGAGACACTCTACTCTTACACTCAACCATCATTTGAATATTTTGTTATAAATTGGCTTTGCTGCAACTGGTCGTATTTAAATTTATATTACAACGTTTTGTCTCTCCAGGGCCACCATCAACAACATTTTATTAAATACGGACCTGTCTTTTTTATTTAAATTTTTTAAAGCATTTAGCACTTGACAATTTTACGTCATAAAAATAATCACCTTTCATTTTATTGGCATTGGCCTTCACAAAACTGTTTTGCTTGTTAAGCAACACAAGGGATGATTCATCATTTGAAACTTTAAAAGTTTATTTTATGAACAGTCCAATGTATTGACTAACTTTACTAGTCTAGTTCTGCTTAATATGATTGTGGAAAATGGGCACGAAATAAAAAATCATTATCAATTTGACAATTGTATTTCTTTAAACAATAAAATTTATGAAAACATAGTAACTTGGTGTATGAATAAGTAATTTTACAAAAATTGCTGAAAATGACCACCATTCCTCTGAATACAAAGTCGCGTCCTCTTAAACATTTGTTTAGTAGCTTTAGCAATCATATTTGGGGTAATTTGGGTGAAAGCTTCAACAATTCTCCTACGTAATTCATTGACATCTTCGATCACTTGTAGTAGGCTTTGTTTTTTAAGAAACCCCATAGGAAATAATCTAGAGGATTTAAGCAAGGTGAGCGAGGTGGCCACCTTACTGGTCCATTGGTTCCTAACCACTTTCTTTGAAAATGCCTGTTTAAATATGTTCTGATTGCATTAGCATTGTGAGGACCACAACGATCTTGCATGAACCAATTTATTTTTCTTCGAACCAATAATGGCGTTTCATCGAATACTTCGTCCAATAAATTCATATAATTTTCACTGTTTAAATTGCCCTCTATGAACTTTGCCCCAACTATAATGTTTCCAATTATGCCACACCATAAATTTACTGAAAATCGTACCTGAGGCCGTACTTGATGCGTTAGATGTGGATCAACAGTTGAGTAAAAGTCTTTGTTTTTCCTGTTAAACATTCCAGAATTTGTAAAGGTAGTTTCATCAGTCCAAAGAATGTTATTGTAGAAATATCTATTATGAGTTAATTTTCTCCTAACCCAATTGCAGAAGGTTAGTCTGCAGTCTGGGTCACCTCCATGTAATTTCTGCACTGTTTGAAATTTATAATCATGATATTTGTATTTTTTTTATATTTTTTTAACAGCTGCTGCCGATATTCCACATTCACTTGCAATATTTCGTGATGAATTTTCGGGGTTTATGTATATTTGAGCTAGTACATTAATATCATTTATCGTTTCTCTCATTTGGTGCTTCCGTTCCAATCTACAAACACTGCCAATTTCGCATAAATTCTTGGACACAGTGTAAATAGTATTTCTTGTCGGATGGTGTCTGTTAGGATGTAAATTCGCATATTCTTGCACTGCCCTGTCAACATTTCTATAATTTTTAATGTAAACATCATACATGTATTTTTTTTCATCTACAGAATAACGAACCATAGTGAGAAGTATAATATAATTGTTTAGTTAGCAGCTAACAAAAATAAACGTCACCAATACGATAAACTATAATAAAATGACATTTAATGAAATTATTTTGTTTTTCAAGGCACACTGAAAAAAGGTGAATAATACTGAGTGTACTTGTTCACACACCAAGTTACTATGTTTTCATAAATTTCATTTTTTAAAGAAATACAATTGTTAAGTTGATAATGATTTTTTATTTCGTGCCCATTTCCACAATAATATTGAGCAGAACTAGACTAGTAAAGTTAGTCAATACATTGGACTATTCATAAAATAAACTTTTAAAGTTTCAAATGATGAGTCATCCCTTGTATTACTTAACAAGCAAAACAGTTTTGTGAAGGGCAATACCAATAAAATGAAAGGTGATTACTTTTCTGACGAAATGTTGTAAAATTGTTAAGCGTGACATACCCACGAATTTAGCATTTCAAATGCTTTAAAAATTTTTAATAAAAAGGAAGGTCCGTATTTAAAAAAATATTATTGATGGTGGCCCTGGAGAGACGAAACGTTGCAATAGAAATTTAAATACGACCAGTTGCAGCAAAGTCAATTTATAACAAAATATTCAAATGATTTTTATCATTATTTTTCCTAATAACAGCGCTAGAGAAAAAAACAGGAAATGAGCTATTTCGGATTTTATCGTGATATCTCCGGAACCAGTCGAAATATTTTTAACCTTCAAACTACGAAACTTTCTTTCATAGTAAGGGACTGTGCTTACGTTGTTGCGAAACCACCTACATTTATCTTTAATTTATTCTTGAATATTAGTACTTTTCTGAAAATCTGGAAGCTTCCTCGATGGAAGGATATGACACCCCATGAACCTCCCCTATTCAAGACCTGTTTATTATTCGCACAGACCTGTTTAAAAATCGTACAGACCCTGTTTGAAAGCTGTACAGACCTGTTCAGTAGGGTGCGCAACGTTTGAATTTCCCGCCGATTCCTGCGCGCACAAGTCGTGGGCGGGCGGAGTCTGGCGAAAATTGACCTTGAAAACCCGATTGAACCTCCATAAGAAATAACATGGAATTTTGGTCCCGTACGCCTACAGTTTACCTACTGAGATGTAAGGAACAAAATAGAAATTATTTTCCAATATCTGTAACTTTGCTAAAGTGATAGCCTTGCACGATAACTTTATTTTTACGTTCAAGAGCCGATTACACCGAGTCAACACGGTTTTGTACATGAAGAATCTACAATAACCAAACTCTGCTCTATAGCCCAATATATCACCGACCATTTGGATGCTAATGTTCAGGTTGATGTAACCTATACTGATTTCTCGAAGGCTTTTAACAAATTGGACCATGGAGTTGCTTAAATAAGTTAAATAGTATGAGTTTGTCGTCCTCACTACTTATATTTATTGAATCCTATATTTGTATGCAAAAACACTTCGAGATGTCGGTTACCTCTGATGTTTGTTATAATATGCTGATGATCTAACTGCACTGGTACACGGAGTCCCTTTATGGCTGTGAAGGAGTATAAAATAACTTAAATAAAGTTCGAGAGTGGTGAGTTAAAAACAATCTGCCGCTAAACGCTGCATTTGATGGGGTTTATGTCTGGGAAACTTTTGGGCCACTCAAATTCGATTAGGCTCTTCATCTTCTGGATGCCACTGATTTATAACACTATTCGAAAAATAATATTAAGAAATAAAATAACAAAATATGTGAAAATTATAAATGATTTTAAAATAATAATTCTGTCTGAACTTTATATTCACTGATCTAATAATACTCGTTTTTCTTTTACAGGTATGGTTCTAAATCTATCTTTATGTTTACACATGATAACTATGGTAAGTTAACAATACCGAAAAATATTACACATCTTAGCAACTGGTAACTTGATAGATGGATAGAGAGGGTTGACTTGATTTTATACTCTTCTCGTGCGCCACATCCTTAAAATTTCGAACTTGAAATGTTCATTTCTCAGCTAAAAAATCTTTTGGATTTGCAGAAAAGGGCACAAGGTGATCATTTTTGACAAATACATTGATTATTTATTTCGGAAAGTATCAATTTTCTGTTAAATACGTACACATGAAAATTATAGGTAATAAAAATCCCATGGGCCCATATTTTTAAAAAAATTGTTATGCACAGTTCTTGCAGAAAAATCTTAATATATAATAAAAAGGAAATTTTTGCTCATAGCTTTAAACAGCTGTGGACCATTCATCGCATGAAGGTCACTTGGAACTCATTTTACAGATAATTTAATTTTTTTAAAAAAACCTTTAGTGCAATTATTGCCTAAAGTCAATCAAAAAATAACTAGTTGTCAAAATTTACTTGAAAATTACAATTTTCCATGTTTTTCCCTTTTACCTCCATTCACTCGTTATCAAAACGATTTCCAAATTTGATTTTCTTTAACTTTCATTACGATCTATCGTTTTCGAGTTTTTATCGATTTTATCATGAAACTGTTCCGATAGCGCGCTATAAAGATGTTTAAAAATTCATATCTCTGCCAACATTGATCGATTGGAAATGAAAAAAAAAAAAAATTCGTAATCGAATTCTCTACAACTTTCATTTGAAACATTTTGCGATCCGGACGACCATTTTTGAGATTTTAGCGAAGAACGCACGCGTTTCCGTTGCGCCGCAAAACTGTAAAAATTTCAGAAAATCTATCTCTACTGCAATAGGTCGTAGAAAGTGAAAAAAAAAAAAACGAAATTGTACGGATTTTTATCACCTATAACTTTCATGTATACGTATTTTACAATAAAATTGATACTTTCCGAGTTTTTTGCAAAAAATTGATTTTTTTAACCTATTTTCTCCCCATTCCCCTCCGCCGGCGTCCACTGGTGGGGACTTTTAATATGTTAAAAAGTACCAGAAAATAAGCCCGTTTTCAAAATTTCAGCCTTTTCTGAATTATTTCATCCAAATGTTCCCATTTTATTAGGCTATAATACAAAATGTCATAAAGAAGCCATAAATTAATTAACGCTCGAAGGGCACAGTCTAGGCAAAAGGTGTAGACATGTGACTTTCCTTGTCTACCAATTGCTAGATCTGAGACTCGAATTCGGGATCAGTCAGGCAGCTAATAATCATCTTCGCCATAGCGTTTTGAACCATTGTGCAAAAATAGCCAGCACATGATGTGTTGGTACGGTATGATTATTTTTACAGAGGATACCGTCCCCATTAATTTTAAAAAATATATAATAAAAACTGGAAACCTGCTTTTACTGTTTTTTTTTCTTCGAGTTTTACGAGTTTCTTGACATTTCCTTAATCATACTATTGGCTTCATTGGACGAATTCTAGATACAAGAGTTGTTGTGTCCGCCTCGTATACTTTGGCGCTGCTTTACTTTACATTCGCGATGCTCTGTTTGACTGTCATTGTTTGTACTACTGGTATTACTAGGCAAAGCCATGTGTTATTTACCCATCCACTTTCTTGGATATATTCCTATTTTCATAGTTTGTAGATATTATCTATTATAATGCTTGGGTGCATATGTCTAATATTATTACTTTTCGTAGTTGAACTTATGGTTTCCTTTCTGAAGGATATACCCTACCACTGCCGACTTATCTGTCTATCAGAGCCCGATGTTTCTTCCATGTTTTTTTGATTCTGCACTAGATACTGGACAAACAGGGCGAAATATTCAGCGCAGAATCAATGAACACCAAAGGAACATCAGCTATTACAGTTAAAACTTTTTGCTAGTCTACATCATGTACTTGTCACGATTAGTTTATGTCAATACAACTCAAATAACTAGTATTCAAATTTGTGTACATTTATAAGTACCTTTTTGAGAGTTTTATAGGCTGTTTGATATTCACTATTATTTTTTTATAACTATAATACAAATATAATATTCATTTTTTGTACTGATTAATTACTCATAGAGAACAGAAGAACTTTGTGATTCCGATTTTATCTATTTTTCTAATTCTGTTTTATCTTAATAATTGCATTGATAAGGCAGCACTATCCTTATGTAAACCCCAGCTCAACATTTTTTCCTTGAAACAAAGAAGTAGCACCTAGATGTAATTTATTTTCTTATAGCTAATTAATTTCTCGCTCACCATTACTCAGTTTCGCTGAAACATTCAATATTAGACAATTATTTTCTATGACTTTAGACGTAGAACTTTTGTTAAAATATTCCCAGTCAATAAGAATATTTTCACGGCTTCGAATTTATTTGTGCTGCGTAAAGATATATACAATACCCTCTAGCTACAAGGATTTACAACGCTATGAAAAATCTTAACTATAGCCATCGCTTGCTCACCCGGCGAGTCTTATTTTTGAAAATATAAATCTCGCTGTGTCATCCCCAGTCTGTAGTAAATTTGTATATGTATTTAATAGTTTTCTTAATCCTCGAGTACAATTGATGTTATATGAATTTTGTCAGCAAAATTTTACATTATAAGTTATAGTCCTGTTCATCTGTTCTCGGCATTCAAAGAATGCAACAAAAACTTTACGACCTCATAAAAATACCGGCACTTTCTGTACTATTTCGTTCGCAAATTGATTCGCTTACGTTTATAGGTTTTTAGTGTCCGTTGGCTTGTTCGATAACAGCATGCCACTTGGCTCAACGGCGATAATAATTATGTAGTAAAGTTTCGTTGCGTTTTTTGAGTGCCGAAAACAGATGATCTACTATATCTATAGACTATGGGTATATACCACGGGAACTTTTATAGCATTTTCTGTCATACATAGCTTTAATATATTTAAAACAGTTTTGACAGCGATTTTTATACACAGAATCCTTCCTCAAAGAATAAAAATGACGAATAATAATGACGTTTTAAATTAAAAAAATAAAACATATTGGAAACTCTTATGTAGCTTCCACACAGCGAATTTAGTATAAAGGTCAGTAAGTTAACTGGTACGCTGTTTATTTATTATTTAAACTATTTAACAGTCCAAAAACTAAAGTTATCGTGATTACTAAACTTACTTAACTAATTACCTAGTTGTAAGAAATTAATAGTGTAAGCAAGTTAGTTCGAAAAACAAGGAATAGAAGAAAAAATTTATAAAGTTTTTAAATTTTGGTTATGAACTCTCAGTAGGGACCCAATAACAGATCCGAAGAGTTCCCACCTCTCCGGTGGGAGCTTCATCCCCTTTTGCCCAAAAAAACCACCCCCAATTCGGCGTTTTGATCGCAAACCGCAACTTCTACGAAAAAATGTTATAGGACTTTTTATATTTTTCATGAAATTCTCTATAAAAATGTCTCTTACTGTTTTTTGCGTATCTCCCACCCAACGCTCGTAAATGACCTTGGAAAATAAGCATAGTTCTCAGTGCGAAGAGAAAAATGAGCCCAGCGCCGTTTTTTGAGGCGATTATTTTGAAAAGTGTTAGTCTGAGCAAAAAAATGTATAGAATCGAAATTAAAGAGCAGTTTTTTCTCTACAAGGTGCATATAAAATAAGATATTTATGAACAAGTGTTAGTGTTCATATGATGATTTTTTTTATATTTGTGCATTCTGTACTTTGAGCCCTTTTCCACACCACCTTTGAGGTAGAGCTCTCGGCGCGTTTTTTTTTACGTGGTTTCCCCCTTAGGCCTATTCCACTAATAAAATATAGCTATAATTAATTTTCCTCTGCAAACTCGCCCTCCTCGTCCGAATTGAAACAACTTTGCCCATGACAACTAGAGCTCATTGGGGAGCAGCGCAAACCAACTTTTACACAGCTACATCGCTTTTCACACCCCTTTTTACGGCCGCAGGATATAAGCTGAAGAATTGAAGTTGGAGCTGGCGCTTCAGTCATAACCACTGGCATTAGAATATTTTTAGTTTTTCTCCAGCCCCATTCAGTTGTAGTTAAAGTTTTTCCTCGCCACGTATGAATTTGATGAAAAACCCGATATGAATGTTGTACTAATGCAGCAGATGTAGGTGGTAGTCTGGGTAAAATTACTGCGTGACTGGATTGGCCAACTAACTTATTAAATGAAATGAACCGGTAATGATTCAAAGATGTCTCATTTCGGGGTGCCTTGTATAAGGCAAACGTAAATTTCTCACCAGCTCTTGCTATGTCATCTTTCGCCGATGAAGGATTATTGAATATTTCAACCACTTCTTGTAAATCCTTTCTTGTATTTATTAAGTTTATAGTCTGCGATTTTCCTTTCCCAAAAAGGCAGAAGTGGTGTCGCAGTCACCAAACGCATGGACAAATAAAATATTATCTTTGTAACCCTTTAAAACTTTCGAAATTTGTAAGTCATGGGAACTATACGCCCTTTTCTTAATATTTCCTTGAGCGAATGTCTTTGTCCGATGGAGAAAGAGCGATGAGAAGTGTTAGCAAATCAATATCTTGCCCAACAACAACAGGTTTTTCATAACTGTTGACTGCGTATAAGATCGCGAGGTCACGATTGGGGATGGTTTTTTGGGCAAAAGGGGATGAAGCTACCACCGGAGAGGTGGGAACTCTTCGGATCTTCGAGTTCATAAACAAAAATTAAAAACTTTATAAATTTTTTCTTCTAAAAAAGCTAATTTTCCTACACTATAGAAAGAAAATGTAAACTTATTTTTAATAACCAAATAATGTCTGGAATTGGGATATTGATCACCAACTGTGTCCCAAAGTTAATTACAAATATCTGATACGAAAGGCTCTGACATCCTGCTCCATCAAAAACCAATAGCAGTTACATAGTTACATTTTCCACCAACATATGGCGGTATTTCATTTCGAGAAAACTAGACTATTTAGATAAAAATGTGTACTAGAAAATAAGAGAAGTATAAATAAGTGTAACAAATGAATGCATACTAATATTCTATAAAGTAATAACAGTTCCAATGATTGAAAGTTGATAATATAGATTTGTCAGAAAGATCTTATTACAACTATCTCAATTTCGACCATTTTCACCGTGATCCAGTATCACATGTGTTCGAATTTTCGACTTTTGCCCTCGCTGTAACTCCAAAATAAAAGGTCCTCGAGCCTTGGTCCCATTTGAACTTTTAATTAGGAAGATCTAAACTACAACATATCTCAATTTCGACCATTTTCACCGGGATCCGAAATCCCATGTTTCTGTTGGGAGTCCTTTCAATTAATAATTTGGCTATATTCTTAGTAAGTTATTGTTCATAATTTCTCTAAAGACATATGCTCATGTTAGGTATTAAAGAACATTGAAGATAAACCTGGACAAGCTTACTAAGAAGTGAATCAGTTCCATGACTGCGTCACTATTTCAATTTCATAGTGTGATCGGAATAAAATTTCATCAAATATGATCGTTTGCCGTAAAAATGTCAAAACGGCCTTAACTTTAACGTTGTTTGATTACAAGAATAATAAAGGTCAAAATTTTTTAAACAATTAACTGAGAAAATCAAAGGAGATAATATAATGGTAAGTCAATAAATGAAAATGTTTTGCTAAAATCTGTATTAACTTTCAAATTAATAATAATGAATAATAATAATAATATGCCTCAGAAATAACATAAATTCACCCTCAATAGCTTTCATGCATTTCAATTAGTCATTCTAGGACTCGAACTTTCTAAGCGATCGCCCTAAAAAGTGCCGTTTCCTCATCATTTCAATCAACATCGAATTTACTTTGCATTCCCTCAATCAAAATATTTTATTTCAGTTCTGGAAACTTTTTATAAGATATTTTCTGTTTAGATTCAACTGTCCATTCGATATAAATTCTTTAATATCAAACTTCAATTCATCTCTATTCAAATATTCAAGCATATCCAAAACACACGCATCGTTCTCAATTCGTTATCAAAACTTACTTCCGAAACATAACCTGTGTATCAAATTAAATTGAATAAACATCATTCATTGCAGAAACCAGACAGCACAAGTTCAATTTTATTTCAATTATTTTGTGCAGAACCTTCGGGACTGCTTAACAGGATCAAATCAAATTTAATAAATTATTTCCGATAATTATCTTCTATAACTCAAAAGTAATATCGATTCAAGTTTCGTTTGAATATCAAAAAATTCCTCATTTCAATACCAAACAATTCTATTTAAAATTTTTACATTGTCCAGAAAAATGAAAACCATGATATATCCAGGCCTCCTCACACAAGTCCCCAGCGACGGATATATAAGGCCGAGGTCAGCACGCACTGGCTAAGTTTTTCTCCACTCCACTTCACTCTACTCTACCCTACCCTACTCTACTCTACTCTACTCTACTCTACTCTACTCTATTCTGTTTAGAGCAAAACTGAGAAATGCAACGGTGTCAAATTTTCTCGAAAATATTGTCTATTATCTTCCTACATTTTAATATTTCACAAAATGACAGTATTAGGTTATTTTCAGAGGCAATATATGTGGTTCGCTTAATATAAAAAAAATACAATAATACTTCCCGGTCTTTCTATATTTACAACGCAAACGCAAGAGTAAATCCAAAACTCAAAACCAATCGAAAAGTTGCCAAAATATTACGTAAAAGCGTTATCTCTTTATTCCTGCAAAGGGATCGGTGGAGATTCAATTTATTAAAACACGAATTGGAATTTCCCAAAGTTAAAAACCAATTAAAATATCAATTTGCTTGTTACTTGGAACGATATAATCCTATTTTATTGTTGTTTGTACAAGGACTGTAGCAATTATTTATCTGGTGACGTAAAGGCTAAGCCCGTCTCTCTAAACCAACTTCAATTAATTCTTAGCGGATCGTAGCGGCGGTTAATGTTTTAATCTTGCCCTATTATGAACAGACATGAACGCTGTTTCTGAGACACGTGACAAATAAATATTATTTGGCAATTAATGTATGAGAGGTGGATTATTCGCGTCTAAAATTTTACTACGGTTCATATTAAAAACAAGTTATATAATTTACTAACTTAGCAAGGCAATTCAGAAAATATTTCCTTATTTGTATTTTTTAACTACAGAAAACAGTAAATTTAAATGTGACTATTATTTGATACAAAGGCGTGCCTGAATAGTGTTTTAATCATGCTACCGCACTATTTTAAATTTTGCTACACAGGTAACAGAAAAGGCTAGGCAACTGAAAGTTGATTTTTACCGGGTAAATTTTTATTGGACAAAAACCTGTTTCCCATGAAGGGTATTCGAGAATTAAGGGCCTGGAGAATTCGCGACATGAAGTGGAGCGATTTTTTCTATGTCCCTTAATTCGAGTAAAATTTTTATGGAAAACCGGTTTCAGTCACTCAAAAGAAATTTATCTGAATAGAAAGTCAACCTCACGTGAATTACAGAAGACTAATATATAATTTAAAAATATTATATAAAATAATTATTAGAACAAAAAAACTGTTTATTTAAAGTTTCAAAAATGTATAATAAATAATGAACTATTTTTAATGTTTTTTTTCATCAAATATATTAATTGTATCTATATGAAATACATAATTATTACAAACAATGCTATTAGTGTTAGATTCCTCTGCATGGTTTGCCAACTTTAAGTTATTAACAGAATTATTTGTAATTTCGCTTGTAGAGTTTCTTAAATTCGAAATTAACGTTGAACGATGGTCCGGTTAAAGATTCGAATAAACGCTGAGAAGTCAGAGGCGATAGTCTTCACGCGCCGATTTGCTGAAAATAAAATTCTAACACCAATCTCAATCCGAAGAAAGCAAATTCCAACCAAGAGGTGCATGAAGTACTTGGGGGTCAGACTAAACCAGCGACTGACGTTCAATACGCACATAAATGAGACCGTACGGATGGTCTACTCCTTGTCCAGGTATCTATATCAGCTCATGATCAGGGATAGCAGACCTAACCGACAAAATAAAAAATTGTTGTACACGATGGTGGTCAGGCCGTCCATCACATACGCCGCGCCGGTGTGGTACAGCACGTAGGCCAACACAATGAGAAAATTAAATGTGCTCGAGCAGAAATTTATGCGCTTTATTTCTAATTTTGGAAGGCACACCTACCTCAAGGACCAATATGCACGTTGTCACGACATAACCCCAATAGCGAACTATGTCCTCCACTCCACTCGACTCGGCTCGGCTCGGCTTTATTCTACTCTACTCTACTCTACTCTACTCTACTCTACTCTACTCTACTCTACTCTCTTCGATTCGATTAGATTCTATTCTAAACAGTTTTTTTAAAACAGTGTTGTGAAAGCTGTTTAGGTAAAAATATTAGCCATAGACACAGATCTAAGTAAATTTAATTCCACTGAATTTAGAATTCCAATTAAATTTAAAACTGTTTAAACTGTTGTTTGGTAACTTCGGCGGCCTCTACCGTTTGAAATATTAACTTCTTGGCATCGCGGCTATTACCGAAAATATGTAGAATTTTATTTACAACATTTTTTGTTCAATAACATTTCTCCGTGCGACCAATATAACACGAGATAAATCGATTCAAAATTTTTTCAAGATGGCGGCTGAAGCAAAACGGAGTGGAGGTCACCTTCTTGGTTTTAAACCTTCTAAGTGGTCCTGATAACGTTGAGCATCACAAATTTGAGTGTGCAATTTTTTCCAGGCCATGGAACTTTTTGGTACAGTTTTACTGTACTATACATCCCACATTGTCTTAACGGGAGCACCGCTATAATCTTCTCCATTTGATTTTTTGATGTTATACCCCAGTCAGTTAAAATATTTGAAAGTTCGGTACTCGTATCTTTTTCTAGGGAGTAATGCTTCTTTGCAAGAAGTTTTAAATTGCATCCATATAGAATTTGTATTGTTTCTCGTTTTAACTGGGACACTTTATTGACAGCTTCGCTAATATTTTCTTGTGAAATATCACCAAATCGCTTTCGCTCATTCATGTTATGAACAAAAACCAAGATGAAAACGTGAAATGTCAGACTTCAATAACTTCAATGACTTTATAGTTTGACTCATAGCTACTACGAAAAAAAATTACATACATTTTTATAAATTTTTTTCACTGATCGATAGCCATTTTTTTCATTAAAAAAAATCTTATTGGCCTATTTTTTTGAGAATGTACATTTTGATTCGTTAATAAAGTAAGTATATATTAATCGTTGATAAAACATTTCAACCGTGTCGTATACGGGGGGGGGGGGGTAATAGTGCGTCGGACCTCGATATCTCGAGTTCCGCGATAACTACAAATTTTTTAAAAAAACATACAGGGCGAGCCAAGACGAAATTACAGAACCAAGTGGCTTTTTTTAAATGGAATGCTATGGATATCAATAAATTTTTTTAAGACTCTTTCTAGGCTCTATTCATTCCTATATTAGCATTGAATATCTGCCAACCACTTGGATGTAATGAATTTTTTGTTGAAATAATGCAATCTCCAGATGGATATTAAAAAAGTCATCACAGTCACAATTATGAGTTTTAAGAAAAACTTATGTGAGTACCAGTTATGAGACATCTAATTAATGTTTTTGAATCATTTTCATTTCATAAAAATGTAGAGGGTGGCCAAAAATTATTTTTCAATTAAGAACATTTTAAATTGAATTTTTTCAATTTTTTCAAATGGAATACTCTGTATATTTTTCGACGATGTGATGTAGAAATGATAACGAACATTTTTTGTAAGTACTTTCCTATGGCTAATTGTAACCATTTTCGTTTTATAAATAAGTAAGTGTCAAATTCAAGAATAAACTTAAAAAAAGAGGTTCCCTCAAATAATTCATTAGAAAAATTTATAATAGTTGTTCGACCTGTTGCCCGTTTTGTTTGATACACGTCTTTATGCAATTTTGAAATGAGGACATTTAGTGGGACCATTTCTTCCTATCAATTGAAATGAGTAAATAGTATTTAACCAGTCCTTTACTGTAATGTTTTTTTGTACATTTTTTTGCTGGCTTCGTTATTCGACAAGCAATAAAATCTCAGTTTGGTATAAAATTGTCGTGTACAAAGGAGTATTTATCACACTTATCGGTCGTTACAGTTTGTATTGAATTTAAAATATTTGGAATTTTACAATATGAATTTTAATAAAGCAGAACTTGTAGACATGATTTTTGTTTTGGGCGAGTCAGGCAGAAATTGTTTACTTGCCAAGAAGGATTCCTGACGTTAGCAGCTTCCAAAACGTTCTCGATGGATTTCTGGAAACTGGAAATGTCGAATATAAAAAAAGTGAAAGAATAAAATGTGTTGTGAATGAATAAAATGAGTTTTCTGTGGTGCTGACAACGGTTGAGAATCCCCATGTTAGTCAACGAGAAGTGAGAGCTCGTTAGCAGGAATAAGTAGACGCACTGTGGGTCTAATCTTAAAGACAAATAAGTTGCATGCATATCATATTCAAATGCACCAGGAATTATCTATGACGATTTTCAAAAGCGCCTACAATTTTGTAAATGGGCCAGAGGTGAAATGCAACATGATGTCAATTTCTTCAATACTGTTGAGGCAACTTTTCATAAAAATGGATTTGTTAATAGGCACAATTTCCATTACTATGCTTCGGAAAATCCTTACTTTTTTATGCAAGTTGATAACCAACACAGATGGTCTATAAACGTTTGGGGAGGAATTATTGGAGAACATGTAATAGGGCCGCATTTCTTTGATGGTACATTGACTGGAGCTATTTATCTTCATTTTTTGGAAAACTATCTGCCACAATTATTAGTAAATCTCCCTGAAAGAATTCGAAATAGGATGTGGTTTCAGAAAGATGGTGCTCCAGCACATTATTTAAATGCAGTTAGAGACCACTTAAATAATACCAACCCTAATCAATGGATTGGAAGAAATGAACCCGCTAAATAGCATGCTAGATTCCCAGATATTACAAAAATGGATTTCTTTTTATGGGGATACGTGAAGGAAATTGTTTATAGAGACACAACAACTGTACAAAATATGAAGGAAAGAATAATAACTCCCTTTACATCTATCACACCGGCAGTTTTAGGAAGAGTGGGAACCTCATTTCAAAAGAACATAGAGATGTCAATTAATATGGGCAACATGTGGAACATTTATTATAATTTTTTTCTACTGAGTTATTTGAAGAAACCTCTTTTTTTGAGTTTATTTTTGAATTTTGTAATTATTGCTCAATAAAACGAAATTGGTTGCAATTAGCCCTAGGGAAGTACTTACAAAAAATGTTCGTTTTTCATTTCTACATCACATCGTCGAAAAATATACAGGATGTTCCATTTGAAAAAATTGAGAGAATTCAATTTAAAATTTTCTTAATTGAAAAATAATTTTTAGCCGCAATGTCTCGTAACTGGTATTCACATAAGTTTTTCTTAAATCCCATAATTGTGACTGCGGTGATTTTTTTAATATCCATCTGCAGATTGCATTATTTCCACACAAAAATTCATGACATGGGAGATATTCATTGCTAATATAGAAATGAATAGAGCCTAGAAAGGGGTTTCAAAAAATGTACTGATATACATAGCATTCCATTTTAAAAAGGGCACTTGGTCCTGTAATTTCGCCCTGTATGTTCAAAAATAATCTCCAGTTATAGGCTTTTTTATCTAGTTTACTTGCAATTTTTTAAACAATTTCTAGCTATCATAGAACTCGAGATATCGAGGTCCGACGCATTATTGCCCCACCCTGTACAATAAACCCAAACATATTCATAAAAATATAGAGAATAAACTGCAAACCAACTACTAAAAAATGAAGTATTTCCAGAGGTTGGGTGATGCAAAAATATTTCCTATTTATTGGGTGCATATTTAATTATTAAGATTTAATATTTTCGAATTCTAGAAAACTAAAAGTAACAAAGGCCTAAACACTAGTACGATTCTTAAATGTTCAATTGCAAACCTAACAATATAAAACAAAAATTGAATCATCTAATATACTTTCGCAATTAATATCTGACACCAATTTATTTTCCTGCTGGCCCCAAAGAAGGTCCACAAAATAATTTTCTAGATGCGAGATAGTAATCTTGCTCATTATTCTTTGTAGTAGAGAAGAGCTTATTTGGTCTATAAATAATAAGAATTTTCTCCCTCCGTTTGGGTTTGTAAACGATTTATTAGTGAAAAATCTATTTCTATCGGCTACTCTTTAGCACCTCATGTCATAACTAAATAAAATACATAATCATAGACTGATAATTAATCATGATTTAGATTATGAGGGAATTCTTTGGAAAAAATCTTTTATCATTTCTGTAAATCATAGTTTCAGTTGACATAACCTCTATTACTCGATGGGCGTTTCAATAACCAAGTTAGCATCATCAGAAAATGGTTCAAGTTAAACAGTACGACCAACACAACGTTACTGTTGATTTCAACGACCACAGCGGAAAAGTCGGAAGAAACTAGGAGAGAAGTCAAGCGGCGGTATCATAAATTTGTGTACTCAATTTAGCGTTTCAGCATGATTTATCGGAACACGTTGTGTGAAGAGCTAGTTCTCTTTATGCTGTATTGAATAATTTCGAAGCAGCACTCTCCGAGATCCAACATCTGTCTCCTTTTCCTGGTGTGTGGTATGCAATTTTCTTTGAGTGTAAATGATATTTCAGAGCATAATCATATTTTTAATACTTGCAACAGAATTCTTGACCAAGTGATTCATAGTAAAATGTGCTTACTGGAAAGGTCTGCAGATCCGTGGGTATCTGAGGATCAGCACCATCAAGCTTTAGACATTCTGATTAAAACGAATCTAAGCACCAATCTCGAAAATAAATATCCGTCGGTCATTCAAAGCTGTTTTAATTTTCGAAAAGCAAATTTTCCCTTGATGGACAACGTATTCTTAAAATGGAAACAACGTTGAAGATACTTGCGAAAGTCTTTATGAAATATACATATTACAATTTTAATGTTTGTGTACCGAAACTCAGACCTAATAAATAAAAGAGGTTTACTTTTTCCATTATTAAAAATATCAAGTTAAAAGCTAGGAATCTGAAGGAGTATAAAAATAACGGTGATGTAGCTTATTATAATGATTTTAGATATATTAGAAGAACAATCAAGAACGATATTAACGTCTCATATAGAAACTATGTAATAGCTGCTGAAAATAATATAAAGAATAACCGTACTGAATTCTGGACATTTTTAAATACTATGAACCCGTTGACATATTAAATGCAATTGCTGATTTTTTTTAGTAACACTTTCGCATCTAGTAGTTATCTCCATGATAATTTAGTTACACATAACAATTTCAACAATAATGCGATAATACATATTTGGGAATTTAAAGAGGATGATGAACTAAAAGATTTGTTTAAAAAAGAATAAAATGATAACCGGTCCAGATGGCGTGCCCGCGTTTTTATTAAAAGTTTGGGCCTGTATTTTTGCTTCAGCATTGATAATTATTTTCAATTTAATTCTGAAATATAGTAGCTGTCCAGATGTATGGAAACGTTCCAGGGTGTGTCCAATTTTTAAGAAGGGAAACAAATCTGATATTTCCAACTTTCGGGCTATATCTATAATATACAACTTTGCCAAGGTCCTTCAGATTTTAATGCATAAGTCATATACTCTCAAGTTCATAATCAAATTTCAATTCACCAGCATGGTTTACGACAACAAATTTGCTTCGTGTGACTCAATATGTATCAGAATCAATAGATGGCCAAACTCAAACTGACATTATTGTTATGTGCTGCCCTCTAACAGACAGGAGAGTTGTAATTACTCCCTAGCCAGTAGGGTGGAGCCATCTATGGGCCAACTGGCGAGCCACCATTTAGTAGTGCTTAAGAAAACTGTAGAGGATTCCAGTATATTCTGGAAGGTTCTACAATGAGATTCTAGACATTCCAAGTCTGTATATAAAGAGGCGAATCCAGCAGATGGGGGTATAGTTCAGTTGAGTATACAGTACAGTTCTGATATACAGAGAGAGTTAGATAAGAGTTGACAATTGATCAAAAAAGTAAAATAGTTGTGATTTAAAAGTAGTGAATTTATATTAAAGTTATTATTAGTTGTGTGATTTTTAAGGATTAACTATTGTAATTTAAGTGACTAAGAAAATAGTGGTTTGTGAAGATTCTTGTTGCAAGTTATTTGAACCTACAGAGTGTTTACTGAAGATTGTAAACACGTAACATTATTTATACGGATTTTTCCAGGGCATTCGACAGACTTGACCATTCTGTATTACTTATGAGACTTGATGATATCGGTCTCTCTCATAGTTTATTATCCATCCCTATTATATTCCTATAATACGGTTACTTCTGGGGTACCACAAGAATTTGTCCTTGGACCACTATTTCTTATTATATTCACCTTGTAGATGGCTTAGACAATGTTAACTATTTAATGTATGCCGAGCATTTGAAACTTTGACTGAATTCGATTGCAGAAAAACTTAGATAAAGTAAGTGATTTGTACATTAAATATAAACTTCGTTAAATTCCCAAAGATGTAATGTAATGTCTTATATACGCAAAATGAACACACTCTCCTACGATTATACCATAAATGATACCATACTTCATAGACCTGAAACTAGGGGTCCTATTTGATAAAACTCTATCATTTAATGTACATATAAATAACATTGTCTAGTAAAATGTATGGACTTATAGTCTGATATACCCGTGATATTTAGAATGTAGATACATTTAAGACACTTTATTATTGTTATGTTAGATCGAAGCTCGAATATGCCTCACTTGCTTGAACCCCACACTACAATGTGCGTATTAATAGTTTACAGTCAGTAAAACGTACGTTTGTGAAATTATTGCATTTTAAATCTGAAAGTTTTTATCCAGCGATAGGTTTTCCGCAAGAGGACTTGCTGCGTAAATACTTTTGATCTGAGCCGTAGGCGAGAATGTTTCTCACAAATATTTCTTTATAAAATAATTAATAACACTATTGATGCTCCACAATTGTTCTCAAAATTTAGTTTTAATATCCCCAGAACTTCTCGCAAGAGCAGCGTTTTTCGCCTGACTACCCCACGTACGAATATTTTAAAATTCTCGCCAATTTATGTAGCTTGCGACAACCACAACGCAATTTGTACTGATATTGACATATTCAACTACAGCCTTATTGCTTACTGCTTTCAAAATTTATTACTATCGAAGAGTTTAATTGATCTGTATTATTCTTTTACTTGTTTGTTTTTTCTGTTGTACTATCGTTGCTTACGTAATGCACGTTATCTTTTGTCTTTCATGTAAGGCCTTAAGGTCCGATGTATGTTTTTCTAAAAATTTTATATTTGTATTCTAATATTGTATTTATATTATATATTTATTTTGTAATACCTTGCTAAAACTCCTGTTCTGTGGTTGGGTAGTGACCTGTTGGTCAGTGTAAATAAATAACTTGTGCTTAGTGCTAAAACATGTCAAATACCCATTGAAGCTACACAGCCACAAGTAGTGAGGTAATTATAACCCTACTGATGATAGAGAGTGGCCTCGAATTTGATCACCCTGTATATGGAAAATCCTTGTTTATTTATTTGTTTAGATTAACACTGTGCATATACAAGATAATATTTTTTTGAAAGTGCCAATGTATGATAATATTATTACTGAATTATGTGTATATTGTATCATAACATTTACTAATTTTGAAGTTTAATTAACTATCTTGTGTATTTTACACTTATATGGTTGGATGAAGCATGAAAACAAGTTAGAAGCTAGTGTTCTATGGAGCATGGCATCATCCAATTACGTTTTTCGCCTCACTTTCGTGAATGGATATTCGGGTTACTGGTCCTGCAATTCAGTTTATCGATATAAATAGAACATGTGAACAAAATAATACATACCTGAAGTTATATTTTCTGATATTATTTACTGGGATAAATGTTTTGATAACAGTGTTGTGGGTGAAACTTTTTAAATAGGAGAGAAATGTTTATTGGAGGTATACAACAAATGCAATTAAAATGTACGTACAATAATAAATATAAATAATAATAATAATGATAGATATTTATTTCCAACAGGTGTAAAACCCAATTACAGGAAAACAATATAATAAAAGAAAACAATAACAATATTGAAAAAACTAACACATACAGCATTAATACGCACAGTACTTAATAGTAAGTTAGCGTACTAGTACATCAGTAACAAATAGTTGCTCCATAGATAATACATTACATACAACTGCATTCAATCAGTCATATTTCTATGGTATATATCAATGATGAATTTGAAGCTGTTAAAATTGATGTCACATCGATCTGATATATTATTAAAAATTCTGCACATGTTAATAATTGATAATTTATGCATTGCATTCGTTTGTGCAAAAGAACAATAAAATGGGGGCGAGCGTAGGTGCGTCTTTACTATGTACATACTTCGGTATGCGATGTAAAGCCACGACAGGCGCAGTTAGTACTTGGATGGGTGACCATTCCAACGGAAACCGCGTTTTCGCCTCACACATCTTTCAGCGGCTTGTATATCAGTGTATGCGCGGAAGCTATACAACCTTAGGCGAGGGTTGTATAGGAGATATACCATCCTTCGGAGGGGATGTAAAGCCGTCGGTCCCTTGTCTATTAAATGTTAGGCAAATAAAAGATCCCTACTCTTCTTAAGGGAAGAGGTTCGGCAAAATTCCTGGTTGGGGGTAGCTCGTCTACAGGCGTCGGTGTTAGGCCGACGTTAAATAAATGTATAAAAAAAAAACAATAAAATGTTCGAGAGTGACGTGACGTGACGTGGCGTGACGTAGGTCTAGGAACTAAAAAGTTTACTCTGCTTAATAGTGCTGGACAGTCAATGATATAATTTAATAAATTATAAAGAAATGAGATACAGAGAAATTATATTAAAATTATCAAGTAAGATTTTATTGTCGATGCCTCTCGGGGGATAAAAGCTGTGACGCTTAAAAAAAAGTCTTCTCTGGATCGATTCAATGGATGGATAGAATTATTATAAATTGGCAACCAAGTTAGAGCTGCGTATTCAAGTTTACTTCAAATAAATGAATAAAATATAATTTCAATGCTTTCGATCTTAGAAAAGCAACTGCAGTTTCTTGGAAAAAAATTCAAGTAGCTTATACGCTGAATATGTTACATAGTTGATGTGTTGCGAAAAACTTAATTGAGAATCAAGAATAACTCCTAGATCCTTAAATTCCTTACAACGGTCAATAATGCTGCCATTTATATTATAATTGAAGCGAACAAAGTTTAGTTTGCGAATAAAAGTTAAGTATTTGCATTTAGATACATTCAATTTCAATGAATTGTTGATGCACCATGCGACTACTATGTCGAGCTTATTTTGTAGAATCACGCAATCTTCCATTCTTTTTATTTTTAGTTAAATTTTGAAGGCATCCGCAAACAGAAGATGATCACATTTAATTTCTGATGGTTAGTAGAGACTAGTAACAGAAGCGGGTCCAAATTAGACCCCTGCGGAACTCCCAATGTAGCAATATATCTTTGAGATATGTGACCACTATAATAGACATATTGGTTATGCAACCACAAGTATGATGTAAATAACTTAATTATGCTATCTGAGAAGTCAGTAATATGTAATTTATTTAACAGAAAATTGTAATCAATTGTATCAAAAGCTTTCTGAATATCTGTGTATATTACGTTAACATGGCCTTCATCGTCCAGGGTATTACAAATAAACTGTGTAATGACAGCCAAATTTGTTATGGTTGATTTTAAAATCATGTTGTGATGGGGATATTAAACTTTTACTTTCATTATAAATATTTTTATATAATACTTTCACAAAATTACTCAAGATTGCTATGGATCTATAGTTATGAAGGTATGAGGGATCGCCAGATTTCAAAACTGGCCAGATTTCTGTAATTTTCCAAATGACTGGAAACTTAGATGTATCTAGAACAAAATTGAATAAAATATAAAGTGGTTTAATAAATACTATGACGCAATCTCATACAAGAAAACTCGGGACATATCTATACTGGAAGTCATTTTATTTTTTAGTTTCTTTATCGTCTTTATAATGTCATCTTCAGTGATGTGAACGATATTTGTACAATTGGATGAACTGAGTATATATACTGGAAAAAATTCCGCAAAACCATTGACAATGTTTTGTGGCATGTCAAAAATTACATTGTTATATTTTAATATCCCTGGAATTCGAGATTTGTTTCTCTTATACTGGACAAATGACCAGAATTTAGATATATCACCAGAAGTTTTATTTTCAATGTTTGATACATATTGTTTGTATGCACTATCAATTTTACGTTTAATTGTACTTCTAAGTGTTTTTTATTTCGTAGTTGTTAAACCAAGGTGGAAAAGTTTTTCTAAATTTTGGTACACATTCATCAAATATTGAATGCAGAATTGCATAGAATTTGTCACAAGGATCATTGGCGTTGCTGTGTACTTCTACACATGACCAATCAACCCGAAGAAATTTGTCGTAGAGAAGTATGAAACCACTTTTTAAAAGTTATACATTTGATCCCCACGCTGCATCGGAAAGTTGTTTTCATGTTTATATTCTAATTTGAAATGAATTGTTAATGATGGGTGATGCCTGTCCTCACTAAGTAAAGGTACACTATTTCTAGAAACATTACATTCAAAGTTTGCTAATATCAAGTCAAGCAGTCTATCATTAACATTAGTTACCAAGTTAAATTGCCTTAAACCTAAATATTGTATAAAATCATTGATTAATTTTACTTTAGAATCATTAGGATCAGAATTAAAAGTAGGTATATTGAAGTCGTCGCAAACTAAAATTTTATGGTTATTTTCGAAAAATGGTAGCCTCTCAAAAATGTCAAAAAATAACTCATATTCCCATATGGTAGACTGAGGGAGAATATAAATCACAAACACAAAAAGAGCAGTATTAGGAGTAGTTACCTTACATCTAACCACATCTATGCCGGGCACAACACTTATATGTTCTAAATTGATTTTGATCACTTTAAAATCACATTTAGCTGCAAGTAGGGCGCCTCCTCCTATGAGGTCATATTCGAAGGTTGAGACTGCGTTATAAAAGTCTTGAGTTTTCTTAAGAAGACCATTCACATTTTGGTAATAACAATGCGCATTTATGATGTTATCGTAATTGGGTGCGTTTATGGGTTTAAGAACCTGATAATTGGGTAACGTATATTAACGTATATTATCTTTAGGTTAGTTTCACCATTTCTTATTCATTCGTTTAAATTCCGTTTGGCTTGTTGGTATTAATCCATTTGTCTGGGAGTTTTATCGTATGACACAAAAATACATTTTAACTGATCATGGCTCTTCATATTCTTGCTCCTGCGATAATCTGTCTAACTAGCTCATCATTATCCAGCATTATCTTGCTAGGGCGAGATTTATTTGGCGTGAATCTGCCTAAGCGTATGACTTTCAAATGATTATGATTAGTGTGATTAATGTTTGAGAACTTTAGAATTTCAGATACTTGGACTTTATCTAGTTCCACTAGTTCCTCTTTCTGTAAGTCAACGTCTTCAGCTACTCCAAAAATTATTATATTATTTTTTCTCTCTTTTCCCTCTGTAAACTCGATTAATGTGCCATCAAAACTATTGCTTTGAAAATACGATTAAGGACCTGTTAATTTTAAATTAGCAACATCAGCTTGTAATAATTTAATGGATGTTTTTAACGAGTTCAAAACAGTGAAGGCTTTGAGTAATTTTTTCTTCTAGCTTACAAAAACTACTCTTGAGATCATTTTGAATAGTACTCATTAATGCCTTAACTTAGTTGTCAGTGAACGACTAAAACGATATTTTAAATTTTTTTTTTAATTTTTAAAACTGAGACCTGAAACTTTTGGCACGTCAAAAATTTTGTTGGATGTAGTCTCCCGGACATTAATATTTTTTTGTGTTGTTCTTGTGCTTTATTTAAGATAAATGATAAACAAAACTGGATCCATTAAGTATTGTTTTATTCTGGTTTGCTGTATTATTAACAGTCTAAGAAATATAGCATAATTCATCCAAGAAATGGTGTACACAATCAAAAGATCTTATGCACACTAAATCCCAATGTAATATTTTATTCCCTTTAATAATAGAGTGGGGGCGGTAGAGGGGGTGGCTAATGTAAAAAAGAATTAGTTCTCGTATACACACTAAATCCCAATTTAATTTTGTATTCCTTTAAACAATAGGGTGGGGGTGGAAATGGGGGTGGTAGAGAGGGTAACTAATGCCAAAATAAATTTAAGAGGCCCTTAGTTCAAATCTTAATTTAATTATTTACTCCCTATAATAATAGGGTGGGGGTGGCAATGGGGTTGGTAGAGGGAGTAACTAACGCCAAAAAAATTTTTTTAAACGTTTCGTTCTTGTATACACACTAAATCACAATTTTTTTTACCCCCTTCAATAATAGGGTGTGGGTGGCAATGGGGGGTAGAAGAGGAGATAGCCAACGCTAAACAAATTTTTTTAGACGTTTCGTTCTTGTATATACGCCAAATCACATTTTAGTTTTTTTACCCCCTTTAATAATAGGGTGGGGGTGGCAATGGGATAGTAGAGGGGTAGCTAACGCCAAAAAATTTTTGAAGACGTTTCGTTTTTGTATATGCACTAAATTTCATTTTAATTTTTTGACTCCCTTTCATAGTAGTATGGGGGTGGTATTGGGGGTGATAGTGGGGGGGGTGACTGATGCCAAACAAATTTTTGAGACCTAACTTTTCGTACATGCCCTAAATTGCAAATTTATGGACTCTTACTTGCTTGTTTTGCCTATTTACCCTTATTTACCCCATTTACCCCCGAACCCTTCAACGGAATTAGATCAAAATATAATCTAGTTCCAGATCTCATTATAATACATAAGTGTACCAAATTTCAAGTTAATAACATAAACGGTTCCAGAGTAAACGTGCGCACAAAAAGAGTTACAGACAGACAAACCGACAGACGGGAAATTTCTTTTCCCTCAAATTTAAAATTTCGACGTTTCATGATATATTAAGCCTATTTCAACAAAAAATAATAATTTTTTTTGCGTTACTATACTTCCACTGGACATGGAAGTAATTAGTTCATTCAAATTTCTTCTAGTTAAGTTACTCAGTTGCAATATGTTAGGAATTATCTGAGACATCAACTACATGTATCAACTAGATACTAACTATGTACCTAGAACTAGACATTAGACCTAAAAATAATTGAATACTTTAGTTTTTAATAAATAAATCACTAAGACTAAACTAGCATCACATTTACAAGCACAACATTCACGTTTAACACTGATTTGTCTCAATAAAATTCAGATTAAGTTTATTCGAAGAAATAAATACCTCGATTATATAGCAAGAGCTATTGGGATATAAAATGCGCGATGTTCATGTTCTAGTTCTATTTGGAAAAATAATCTTTGCCATTTGTATGGCGTAAATAGATAAAAGCTTGTTTTATTACGACTTGCTATGCAAACGGTTTCAGGAAGACACTGATTTATGACCTAGGAGATAAAATACATAACTTTCCTCCGCTCACTTTTTATGACAAGTGCTTGATAATAGTTTTTGCTATTAAACTATTATTTTAATTCCAAAAAATGTACTATAAATGTCTCTGAACTTCGGAATAGGAAATTCCAAAGATGGATCGTAAATTTGCTGCTAATAGTTTATTCCAATCTTGTCTGATGTGCTATGAATGTGCTGTAAAATATCTCCAATTTCCTCGCAGAAACCATTATGTGACGTTAACTGTTGCTGAAGTTATGCTTGACTAAATAATACCATTATCTGATATTATTTCAATAATTATAAAACAGTTAGTTGTTAAATGTGTATAGTTTTTCACAAATATTCGATATTAAATATACAGTGACTGTATGGGTTTTAACCGCTTTTCGGTTATAAATACCCCAAATGCTATGAATAATAAATATATAATGGACTGTATTGGTGCGAGTGGCATAAAACTCACCTCTCTCTGGCGTTGGGTGCTGTCCGTTTTGCCGGCCGGCTCTTTTAAGGCACTAATTCTTCCCACAAAAAAATTGTTAAACAAAATCAGAAAAGTTATATGGAGAATAATAATAATTTGCGTTACACGTGAATCGTATCATTCGAATCGAAGTGCTTTTATGCCACTTAAAAGAAAACGCGAAATATAAAAAAACTATGAAAAAACTTCAGTCAATACGGAGTAAACATTTGTATTGGAGTGAATTTGAGAGGCAACCACTATTACTAAGTTAATATAGATTTTGCAAACATTTATATAATAATAATAATAACAATAATACTTTATTTGCATAATAAAAAATTCACAATGCTTTAAAATTCACAATACATTTAAATGACTTAAAATTAAACTACAAATCTTACAATAATCATACAATTAGCATCATGATTAAATTGATAAGGGATTACAAATAAACTGAATAACCCACAAAGTCTTAGACTGTACGTGGGATATTCATTTGCATTCACTTTTAGCTATTAGTATAATAAAATGGGTATAATAGAAATTAGAGGACCTAATAATTAAATAATTAACTTATTTACATGCACTTTAGATAATTGAATCTCCACAATACAAAGTAAATTACATACATACATGCATACCTATATATACACACAGATATTTACATACATATACCTATATACACATAGAGTACATTTAATTGTATCGAATGTAAAGTAATAAAATTTGCGGTTGATAACGTTATTTCATTTCAATTAGATTTTTTATCATTGATCTATTACTGTTTAACAGAAATCGCTTAGTTTTTGTTTTGAATATGTTGAGAGACCTAATATTAGATATTTCAGATGGCAAATGATTAAATAACCTTGGTGCTAGATAGTGGTGGTTGCATTGACCAATATTTTTTTTACTAATGGGAGTTTTATACTTTTCACTTCTGTATCTCGTGTCATGCATATGATCAATCCGTTGTAATGTGTGTTTATTTTTATATTGGAATATGCTCAAATATAGAAAGAATAACTGTCTCAAATCTAACAGCCTTGCATTTTTATAAAGTTCATTAGATGGGTAAGTATTACTTTTATATAACATTATTTTTAATAATTTTTTTTGTAATATTTCTAATTTCTTTATGTTGCAGTAGACAGCACTACCCCATGCAATGATTCCGTATGATAACCTGGATTCCACTAAGGCATAATATATCATTTTTAAGTAATTAATGTCTAAAATAGCCCTCATATTTTTAAATTCAAATAATAATAATCGGACTGTTTGAACAACTAAGTTAATGTGCTGTTCCCACCTTAGATGTTTATCGATTGTAATGTCTAGTTATTTTATTGTATCATCACCAATAATTTCTGAAGTAGAGTCATTACTATTTCTTTTGAGTGTTGCAAAATTGGGTAGTCCTCTTTTATCGCAAGAGAAGGGCAAATATTTGCTTTTCTTAAAATTTATTGTAAGAAGTTTATAATCAAACCACTCTTTAAGAATAATCAGGTCTCTTTCAGCATCCTCTTTTATTTTGTCCCAGGGACTACCTTGATAAAAAATTGCAGTGTCGTCCGCGAATCCAATTATGGTTCCCTCGATTTTAAGACTGAAAAGGTTATTAACATATATACTAAATAGTAAGGGGCCCAAAACTGTGTCTTGAGGCACCCCGTATTTTATAGTTCGCTCCTCGCTTCTACAGAATTTACCTCCACAAATTGTACTCTTGCGGTAAGGTAACTCTTAATTAAACCTAAGTTATTTCCCTTGATACATATATCTTCTAACGAGTCTAATAATTTTGAATGACTAACTGAATCAAGCGCCTTAGTTAGATCTAAAAATATGCATAGAGCAGGTTTACTAGCATCTAGAGCTTCATAAATTTTGGTAGTTAGGCATGATATAGCATATACAAATACTTAATAACTACTCTGTCTCAGTTAAGAATGCAGTGTTATTAAACATAGGGAATGTGTGTCCTTGCCTCTGATTGGTAAATTTGCAAGCTGAGTATACGCAAGAAGACTGTTAAGTACATAATGTTAATGATGATGATAATGATATAATATAAACATGTATGAAACTATTCCCAAATAATATAAAAACTATGAAATAATAAAATATTCTGTAGTATGCAATAAATTTGTTGCCTTTAGAAAAATCACAACAAAAAAAATAAAAACGTTTTTGTCAGGTAACTTGTTGATTAACTAATTCGTAACGCTTTAAATAAAATTGTTAATTAATAGTATATTATTCAATGAGCGGTAACGTAGGTAATAGTAATAACTCGCGCAGACGAAGTTCTTCAAGTGAGTTTTATCATTATCGCAAGTTGAATACTATACTTTATCTACGATTATAACTATAATATTAAATTGCAAGTATGCAGAAACAACACTATTTACTTTACAAATCTCAACAGTTAAACGTCAGAACTACTCAAACATGTCAAATCACATTTCTTCCCTTAATAATAATAATGGACCATTTAGTCCAGTGGAATTAGCATTTTGTCAGCACCTAAATCTGAGTAGATAATTGCGAAGTCATTCATGAACAGGGAGTATCAAAGGCGATATGTACATACTTTGTGAATGAAAATTCGGTGGCATTTGCTTATAACAGCACCTTGAATGTTGTAATAAACAGTTTTTTTCTTAATAATAATAACTTAAAGCTCTTGAATAGGGATAGAGGTAAATAAACTTTTAACATCAAAGGAAACTAATTTGGCATTTTCGGATAAGGTTATGTTTTCCAATTTGGTCACAAGTTATAAAGAATTTTTTATACTGTAAGGGGATTGAAATTTGATCAACTGCGGTAAAATCGCATTGAGTTTATTACATAGTCTATAAGCCGGTGCATTAATATAAGACAAAACCAGTCTCATAGGAAAACCCTTCTATGAATTTTTGGTAAACCATAAAGTATGGGGGCTGTAGCATTCATTAATAGAAGGTTGTTTGTTTGAAAATTTATTATATTGGGTATATTTTTCTTTAGTAGTACCTGGATTTTTTACTGAAATTTTTTCGTAGGGTCATGTTTTAGTTCTTTAAAATCATCAGTATTTAATAATTCGTTCATTTTATTATTATAATCAGATCTAGATAAAACTGTCACAGTATTACCTTTATCTGCTTTACATAAAATTAACTCGTTAGAAGACAATTTACTACGGATATCGTTTACTGTTTTTTGTTCTAATTTGTTAGAGGTTATATTCTTTTGTGATTTTTTTATAACCTTTGACAAAAGTATTCTTCGCCATTATTATCTAACGGGTTAAGTGCCAATTCAGTGTTTACAGCTAATAAGTCTAAGCCTTTCTTGTTGGTTATTTTAGGACAATGTTTTAGGCCTTTTTCGAGCAACTTGGTTTCGTTAACGTTAAATTGTACATCGGTTAAATTAATTAATCTAGGATAAAACTCATCTGAATCCCCAGCTGGCAGGTTCGTATTCGAGCAGTTTTTCGGTGGGGAATTTCTACGCAGATTTTCAAGTTTTTTCAGCTGTTTAACGTATTGACCGTGTGAAACAGAACAATAAACTATATCCGCGTGTAAACTATTTGAAAGTTTAGTTTGTGGTATACTTAAACTACAGTTCAAATTTGATAAAAAAATATTCAATAGTTTCCGAGGTAATTTAATTTGTTTATAGAATTACGATGACTTTAACGTACAATAACGGTGAAGTTTTCGATCATACGATTATAAAAATGGGCTCATTTGAAAGGAAAAGGTTGCTGCTTCTTAATTCAATTGTTACCCAGTCAAATTATAACTTTTCTTATCGTTTAATATGGCTTTATAAACGGCGTTATATTTTCCGCATAAAAAAAATTGAATTACTCGATGAATTTTTAACGCAATGTATTGTCAAACGAATCAAATTAAAACTAACGTCTTGAACTTTATGTTGCTCTGAAATAGAATTTTCCAAATTGATTTGGGGCAAAGATGCATTTTATTTTTCAATAAATCATAGCGCCCACGTTTATTTATATGAAGCTGTGAAATTTGACCCGTATGTAGAGGTTTAGTTGAATTATACTTGGACAGTATTTTCAACTTCCCTCGAATAAATCTAATAATGCAAGGGAAAGTATAACGTTGATGCGCGTCTCTGGAGAGGGGGCAGGAGAGTGGATAGAACGCGTGCCTGGGCTCGCACTCACTCAATATTTGCTCCAACTGCTTCTCGCTGCATGAATCGTGCAGACAGATAGACATTTTCTCTCTCAAGTTTTAAATCTCTACCTTTCATGACATTTTAAGCCCATTTCCACAAAAATATGTTTTTTTGCGTTATATACTTCCACTGGTCGTGGAAGTAGAATGTCATGATTCTGGACAGATCAGACATTTTTACTATATCGAAATATGTGTTGTTACAGTTCAATTTAACATTTATACGTTGTTGCATTTGTAGACATGACATTATACATTTTGTTGTGTAGCGTGTTGCATATACTTAGGCTCTCTATTTCTGTAATTCTTAAGCTAGGCAACCAATAACTTTTAATTAGTTTATAGGTAGATTCCTATAACCTATTGGCGATCGGTAACACAGATTTATTTCTTCACAATAGTTTTTGGCTTCCGGTAGTCTGTCACTTTTCACGTGTAATTCGCTCGAACGCTTGGCAATTTATTAAGTGGTATTTTTACGTGCTCGTTGCGATTTTTGGAACAAGTAATTTCACCATTTTGGGATATATTCGCAACGTTACATTTTTCGGTTTTCCATTTATGTTTGGACGAGTGCATATTTTTATGGTATTGGAAATCGATTGTCTTCATTGGAAGGATCTATACGTAAAAGCCATTTTTGCCAAATTTACACGAGACCAAGGACATCCAAGGTCAACAACATTTTTCTAAGATAACCCTCCGAAACGAGGTAATTATTTTATTTTTATATTCAAACTAGCAAAATATCACTTGTAGTAAATTGTTCAATGGTAAAAATTTATTTTTAGGGTTTTATTTTCACCTACGGTTTCGTCTAGGAATTCGTAGTTTTTTTCATACGATTTTTTTTTGTCTCCCCTGATACGAACGAATAACTTTTTTTCCACTGGTCTACACGTACTTATATTACTTCTCCTTACTGGACTGGAATTTCTTTTTTGTGGAGAGCCATCCATTTTTTTGGGTTAATTGATAGGCTGGAAGTTGCCCATTCCTGAAAATTGAGCCGAAGCCCTGCTGCCTGCAAGTTGTATCCTTCTTATACCATATATATATATTGATTTTTTTTTAAATATATTGTATATTTTGCTTAAAAAAATTTCACCACTGTACCTATATATATATATATATATATATATATATATATATATATATATATATATATATTTTAATTTTGCTAAACATCATATGAAAATATTCTGTTAACGAATTAAAACATCTATGATATTTGTTGGGGGTTAAGCACTTACGTAAGACGCGTATACCCAGTTAAATATATATTTTTTGTGTGCTGAATTTGTCTGTCATACCATACTCTACGTTATTGTATTTTTGAATGTTATAAAGTTAACCTACTTCGTTTATTGTTATTAAAAGATAAAACTGAATTTGAATTTTTCATTATCGTCTCGCTAAGTAATTTATTTAGTAAATTTAAGGTTACATTGTACTTGAGCTGGTATTTGGAGGGAAAAAAAAAGTAGTCAAAGTAATTTAGAACCCCGACCATCTCCACTGTTAGTCGGCCGGCAAATACCATTAGTCAACAGACGACGACCAACTAGTTACGTCAGATTGTAGTTTTAAAATTTGACGTAGCAGTGCCTGTTGGTTCGTCAAAGGAATATAAGATATATTAATGTTTTCTTCAAGATAACCGCCCTCCAATGGAAACGCAAATACTAAATTCAGCAAGCTGGCATTTACAAGACTCCTTATGAATGCAATAAATGTTATTTGGGCATCCCTAGAGTGGTTGCGTAGAAATTGCGTTAAAACGGCATAAAACTAGCAGATGGATTTGAAGTGGTATGGGAAATTCTGTAAAGAAGTTAGGAAAATTGAATTCGTAGCCCATAAAAGTATTCAAAAGCTGGGTATTTGACGAACTGCGTGGAGTTCATGAATATACATGGCATAAATTAATTTCCCCACTTGATACAAAATATAATTTTATTAAAATTACATTACCATTTTACACAGAATTCTTAATGAAATTATAATTTTTTATTGAAATGAAACCTGGTAAAACATTTTTACTGATCAATTTATTTAATAGTATGTCATGGTCAACTTTATTAGTAAGAGAGACGGAGGCAATAAATGCCTGAGTTTGCTGGGGGGGGGGGGGGGATAAAGTATTCCTAGATGGAGCTCAAGTCCTCCACTACAAAATTGTCTTATGGAGTAGCGCTCTGCAGTGATCAGCAGAGGCACTACAGGGACGTCAGATTTTATAGGTCATTCAAAAGTACATCACTGAAAATGATTTTTCAAATGATGACCTTCCAAGTACCGACAACCCTTTTTCTGCCAGATCCGCCGGTCTAATGACTTTTGACAGATGTTTTCAAAAAATTTGAAAATAGAAAAAATTTAAAAAAATGTTGATAGCAAGAATATATTGACAAATTCCTGCAGATTACATCAATATCGGCCTAGGCCCAAAAAATTTATCAGCCTAGGCCGTTATTGTTTTGACAGTGTTGACTTTTTTTTAAATCAATTTTAATTACAACATTTTAATTAAAAGGACAACTATTTAGCATGAGAACAATAACTAAAAAATCGCTGCCCAAGGAATCACTCCTTTCACATCCAGATTTTGTATCCAAGTCTTATGCACACTAAATCCCAATGTAATATTTTATTCCCTTTAATAATAGGGTAGGGTGATAGAGGGAGTGGCTAATGTAAAGAAAATGTAGAAGTGCTTGGTTCTCGTATACACACTAAATCCCAATTTAATTTTTATCCCCTTAAACAATAGGGTGGGGGTGGAAATGGGGGCGTTAGTGGAAGTAACTAATGCCAAAATAAATGTTAGAGGCCCTTGGTTCAAATCCCAATTTAATTTTTTACTCCCCTTAATAATAGTGTACGGGTGGCAATGGGGGTGGTAGAGGGGTAGCTAACGCTAAAGAAAATGTTTAGACGTTTCGTTCTTGTATACACACTAAATCACATTTTAATTTTTTTTACCCCCTTCAATACTATTAGTGGGGATGGCAATGGGGGTAGTAGAGGGGGTAACTAACTCCAAAAAAATTTTTTTAGACATTTCGTTGTATACACACTAAATCACATTTTAATTTTTTACCTCCTTTAATAATAGGGTGGGGGTGGTATTGAGGGTGATAGTGGGGGGGGGGACCGATGCCAAAAGAAATTTTGAGACCTTAACTTTTCGTACATGCCCTAAATTGAAATTTTATGGACTCTTACTTGCTTGTTTTGCATATTTAACCTTATTTACCCCATTTACCCCCGAACCCTTCAACGGGATTAGATCTCGTTACAATACATAAGTGTACCAAATTTCAAGTCAATATCATAAACGGTTCTAGAGTAAACGTGCGCACAAAAAAGTTACAGACAGACAAACCGACGGACAGACAGACCGACAGACAGACAGGATTTTTTTTTTCGCTCAAATTTAAAATCTCGACGTTCCATGACATTTTAGGCCTATTTCAATAAAAAAAAAAAAATTATTTTTTTGCGTTACTATACTTCCACTGGACGTAGAACTAATTAAAAGTGCAACTGGTATTCAACATTCTTGTTCTTACACCACATTGCGAAAGCATCATATTCCTCTCTGTATCGTTCCCTGGTTTTCTTGGGCAATAGTTCACAACTTGCTGCATCCGATTCGTCGGGAATATTTTGAGGAATTTCCACAAATGTTCCATTTGCTTCCATCGTATCAAAATGATTCAAATAATTTTACTGTGTAAACAATCGCTGCTACGGTAAAGACACAGATGACTAGTAAATTTAATTATTTGAACTGAAGAAAAATGCAAGGCTTGCTTACAAATCATCGTTAAATATTAAAGTATTTATGGTATAATGAAAAATACCAAACAACACTTGGCCGATATGCAAATAACAGACGCGATTGATAGTAAAATCTCGGCTTCGCCTCGATTTTACAAACTTTAATCTTGTCTGTTATTTGCTACATATCGGCCTTATGACGTTAATAACTGTAGTGGTCCGCAGCTCTTTTTTACAATTAACTTTTGAACTTTTTAAAAACAAAAAATTCGTAACGTGCCAGCTGATTGGTAAAAAGCGTGCCTATAGTTTCTCAGACACGCAAACGTTACAGGAAAAATATTTTCTGCCAGCAGCGATTGGTCTTACATCTGAATCTGACAGGCTGATAGTCGGGAAAAAAATGTAGAAAAATCGGCTAGAAATGAGACTGGTATGAATCCAAAAGAGGAATACATGATATCCTTGGTTTTTGAGTGTAGTGAATCTTTTGCAATGCGTCTCAGGCACGTCTTTTTTAACACGCCTTTATTAGCTTCACCTGTATGTTTGTTTGTTTGTAAAGGAATTTTTGAACGTGATTCTCGCCCACTTCAAAACTTCAGATTAAACTGAAACTTTGCACATTTATCAAGGACCAATTACCATACAATAATTTGACAACTTTGTCCTAACGTCCTCTCCAGGATCATCAGGATAAAATTTAAAAAATGACTAATGTATTGTCAATATTTTGGCGGAGGAGCCGTTGTCATTCATATATATTTTATTATTGGTGAAAAACGTGCCGAGGGATGAATGGCAAGAGGGTGACTAAAAAAAATTATAGTTTAAAAAACTAAAAAACATGCTTTAATAACAAACCGAACTAAAAAGTAAAAAATAACGTTTAAATATTAAGCTTCTTATTTTTCTGTAAAAAGCGTGCAAGTTTTCTCTTAGACTATTAGGCAGATTTTATCATGAATAAGCGTGATATTTGAGCACATATATAATGCTTCTTCGCCGCCTGTATTGTGCTACATTGTACTCTAGTTAATTTACTAACAAGGGTGGTTATATGGAAGAGCACTAACGTGAATATCGCCACCCTTCTTCTTCAAATTTTGTTTTTATGTGTAATTTATAAGAAAACAATAAAGACATGTTATTATTATTATTATTATTATTATTATTATTATAGAATAAGAGTTATTACTACAAATAGGATATTATATTCCCTTAAATCAAACCTACAATATTAACTAAAAGTAATATAGTCTAACAAACGCTATCGGAAAATAGAAACCTTTTGAGATAAATGCGTACCTGGTGCTGACGTGGGGTATGTTTTTATATATGATATTTAGAGAAAATTTTACGTCTGCAGGAAAAAGATTTGTATATCTGTGAAACGCTATAATAAAATCAGCCAACATAACGCAACAATATATGTATTTAGTGCCGTCTTTAAGTTTTTAAATCATAACAGGGGTTTTATGTAGCTATAAAATCGCCATAACCACAAGTGACTAAACTGCCGTCTTAGCACAGACTACGTGTCTAACCATGAGAATTAATTCCAAAACCCTTATATAATACATTTCTACAATACACAACAAAGTTCCTTATAATTAAAATGAAATACGGCTTTCAGACATAATTTAATTCAGCAGCACTTAGAATAATGGAAACCGTTCAGTATATTTCGAATATCTGCTCAAATTTAACACTTGTGGTAGCGTTTATTTAACAAGTAAGCATCTACAAGTAAGGTGTGTCTTTGTCAACTACAAGCTTTACAATATAAACAGCTTATAAGTTTGAAGAAGTATGTTTTAATAATAAAATACTTCTTTAATGACGTGGCTCGGACTATTTATAAACAAATTATAAGTTTATTCCAAAACTCAGACTTGAGATGAATAACAATGAAGTCTATATTTAGATATTTAATTGTGTGTCTGAGATATAAGATTGTTTTCTGCAAATTTGCTAGCAGGACAAAAATTGTTAAAGCATGAAATAAGAACATGCCCACTGAACTCTAGAAATTTCCCAGCCATAGAAGTCATTGAGTGTAGAATCTAACATTAAATAAATTGGGATGAAATAAAAAATTCTACAAAAGAAGCGGATAATAATGATGGAAAATAACTAGAATCACTTGGGCGGGATCACAGCAATAAACAATCTTAAAGCCAGCGCTAATTCTAACGCCCAGTTTTTCAATACTGAGTTAATCTTCGAGTCAGTTAACTCTTACTCGTAATTTAATTCGAGACCAAGTTCGAGTTACTGTTATTACTCTTTTTCATTATTATATTTCATTTGAGTTAGTTAAATCTAAGCTTGTGAAATATCTTATTATGTTGGTATGAGAAGTACGAATTTAAATTGCATTTTCGGGATTTTAATAATAATAATAATAATATTAATAATAAACGACTTTATTGACAAAATGTAAATGTCCATATACAGGGTGTCCCGAAAATGGTGGGCAATCTCTCGGATTTGCGTAGAACTAGTGAAAATAAGGTCACAAGTTCGTATATTTTTCTTTCCCCCGAGGTACCCCTACGAAGATATTCGCTCTTGAAGTTGAAGGTGAAAAATCGATATTTCGCGATAACTTTTTTATTGTTCAATCGATTTTAATCATTATTGGACTAGCATCATATTATTTTAATCCAGTTAGGTCAGTGTATCAGAACATTGGATAACATTCTTGGGGGCTCGGGGACAAGGTACCCATTGCCTTAATAAGTTGGAAAAGAAAATTTCAGCCTATTTTCTTTTATTTCTAAGGTTATTGGCGCATGTATATTAAATAGTTCGTATAACAGTATATAAAGTACAAGACTGACACCAATCAAAATACGACATCTTCATGTGAGACGACTATACTACTTAAAACTGATTAAGGAATTATTTTTAATTAATTATAAGTTTGATAGCACAATAAAAGCTCAACATTAAACAATATTATATGTTTTTTTATTATTATTATTTTGCATTTCAACAAAAATAGCAATTGAATTGCTACAAACAGTCAACGTTTCTAATAATTACAAAATACACAAATTTGTTAGTCAACGTGGTCTATCATATATTCTTTCCAATTTAGAATGACCTAATTGGCCGTTACATTCTGAAATCGAGGCTAGTTTAGAAACTTACATCAGTTAGAGCGCATTTATAGCTAAAGCATATATTGTGACTGTCAGGCTTGACTATAGTTTTGCTGTGGCACCACCTGTGTATACTTTAACCCTAACGAAGCTTTCCGCAATTACAACTTTAGCTAATTTTTAAATTTTATGGTTCATTCCTGGAAATTAAAACGGGAATGTTAGTTTATTACCGAATAAATTACGAAAGCGTTATTTACTTTCATTTTAATTAAAGCGTTTGCTAACAAAGTTTGTTATTTTTCATAATATACATTTAATATCCTCTAATTCATTATTTTAATATTTGCGTAAAGTTATCCGCGAAGTCGATTTTTTTGTGTTACATGAAGACTCATTTACGTTTAATACAATTATATTATGCTGAAATATTTACTAGAGTCTAATCACTGAATATTTTAAATTAAATTACAAACTCAATTTAGTTAAATTTCATTATTTTCAGTGGCAGGTATTCAGCAGTATTGGACGTAATAGAAGTTTTTTTTTATACATTTATTTAACGTCGGCCTATTTCCGCTACTTAGGCCTAACACCGATGCCTGTAGACGAGCTACCCCCAACCAGGAATTTTGCCGAACCTCTTCCCTTAAGAAGAGTAGGGATCTTTTGCTTGCCTAACATTTAATGGACAAGGGACCGATGGCTTTACATCCCCTCCGAAGGGTGGTATATCTTCTATACAACCCTCGCCTAAGGTTGTATAGCTTCCGCGCATACACTGATATACAAGCCGCTGAAAGATGTGTAAGGCGAGGACGCGATTTCCGTTGGAATGGTCACCCATCCAACTACTAACTGCGCCTGTCGTTGCTTTACATCGCATACCGAAGTATGTACATAGTAAAGACGCACCTACGCTCACCCCTCGTAATAGAAGTTAATATTACCATTACTTCAAATACAACTATTAAATTGGTCTAGTGATAAACTGTTTGTTTTGTTAACCAGTATTTTTCTGAAAACTTAAAAAGTAAAATATATTGGATATACTCTGGTTCAGTAACTCATTGGTTATTCTGTTCGCTTCTTACTTAAGAAATCTAGTACAATTTGTTGCATTTAATGAATTAAAATCTAACTTGTATGCAACAGCGTCTGGGGTTCCACAAGAGTCTAACTTCGGGCTACTCTTATGCACCATTTATATTATTAATACATACTACAGTGTCTTGCTCTCTCGATGTATTTCAGTTAAAGGAATTATTAGTGTTCTTCTTAATACCAGACTATCGTTGGAGAAACATATTTAACAAAGTACCACGGTGGCGCCAAACATGTTAGGTTTTATTATTAGAAATTGTGGACATTTTTCATTTTTGACCGCTCTTAATGCTCTTCTCTATTTTATTTTGGAACACTCTAAACTCGAGCATAATTAGTATGGCATTTTCACAGCATACAGTGGAATGCGCTTGAAAGTGTGCAAAGGCCCTTTCTAAGATTATTGGTTATTGAATCAGAGGGTAGCTATCCTAAAAGGTATTACTTTCCTATGGACTTGCTACCTGAGTATGATGTACCCTCGTTAGGATATTGGAGAATAATTTCGACCGTTAGCTAGTAAAGATCAAACTAATACATAGAAGTTTTCTTGATTTATTGGACATTTCGTTGACAAATATTTATCATATATTTTGAAAAACACCTTTTCAAATGTAAAAGTAATTGTTTCCTTAAAATCAAATTTGTCTACTACTAATATTTTATCGAATAGATAAACTTTATGTAATAGAAACAACAAAAAGAAATTTATTCAATCAAAATTGTTTCAACAGGCTTATCAAACAATGTTATTTGTCTACATTTCTGTAATAAATTATTAAATTTATCTGAAACTGAAATTTAAAAAAAATCATTCTCTTGTTAAACAGCTGAAAATCATGCATCAACTTCTTCTTATTTTGAATATGTCCCGTTCTAGCTTAAAATTCATTGAACATATATCTTATCAATCTTATTTTGTAGTTTACACGAAGTACACTGAGCAGATGACAAATATATTTCATTTATCCATTTCAATTATTTTCCACACAAGCAGTTAATAACAGACATTTTATCGGATATTAATACACAAGAGGTCGTTTTTTTACCGGTTAATTTTTTTTGGCAAAAACCTATTTTCCCATGGAAATTATTCGAGAATCAAGAGCATGGAAAAACCGCGGCACGAGGTAAAGCTATTTTTCCTATGTAAATTTACCAGAGTAGAAAATCAACCTCGTGTGTATTACAGAAGATTAATATATGATACCGGATAGCTGTCTTTCTTCGTAACATCATTCAACTTCCGGTAGTCCACACAAAATCTTAAAGTCCCATCCTTCTTGGTAATCAAAAATACCTGTGATGACCAGGGACTGGTTGATTCCTCAATCACTCCATCCTTTAACATCTTCTGAATCATCGTAGAAGCCTCTTCCTGTTTGGCTAGTGACAGACTCCTACGTTGTTGGCGGATTGCGGTTGAATCCAATGCTGCACTATATCAGTTTTAGTAAAAACGTCTGCGTTTTTGGCAAATGCCATACTGATGGCCTTTTTACGTTCATCCTCAGATAAGTGTTCAAAGTGTGATCTCAATAAAGTCACAACTTTCCTGTCTATATTGATTGGAGAACATTTGTCCCTTGCTCCTCGCACCTTGCTATCTACTAGACTGGTTCGTAGGATCCTATCGCTTCGTCTTCATTGATAGTCAATGAGTGGGAATTTAAATTAACCACTGTTATTGGAATTTTGTCTTTTGTCAGGGTTAAAGTTCTTGCTACGATTATGTTTTCCGTCTTAATCGAATCATCTCTTCCAACAGCCTCAATTATCTGCTCTGAATGAGCAGGAATCCTGATGGTCTGGGCCGTCAGTAGCCTTGCTTTTTGAAACCGGTCATCTGCTGTTGACAGGTTTGAATTCTTCATTTCCAATATTCAAAACTCTAAATCTATTTATTACCATAACATCCAATCCCAAAATAAAATCAACAGTAATGTCAGCCACTATAACTTTATGACGAAAGCATAGGCTCCAAACTACAGATCTAGGTCAACTTCTCCATGAACCCTTGCTATGTCTCCCGTAGCTCTTCGAACGACCAATCCATGTTGGCTTTTATCAACTTTTATTCCTAATAAAAATCCGGACCGCGCTATTCATGACTTGGTACCTGTGTCGATAGTGAAGATACATCTCCTTTTGTTTACATAGCCGTCCAACAGTGGACTATTCGGGACTCTTCGAATCTGGGAAACCCGTATCTCTCTGGGAACGTTCACCAGCCCCTAAGGCGCTGGCTATCTTCAGTTATTGCGGCATTTACCCTCTCAGTTCTCCGCTACCGATAGTTTTGTTTAATATACCCAGGTTTGCCGCACTTAAAATGGCGAATTACCCTCCTTGTCTATCCGTCACTCTGTTCTCTTTGGAGCTGCTTTGGTAAACAACTGGCATATCATTTTATGCATGCGAGCCATTAAATATTCCATATTTGATTTCATGGCTCGTATTCTCGGAAGTGGAGTCTCTTTATAAGCGTCGTCAACCTTGAGGGCATGGAAGACTTCGCTACCAGTTTTATCTCGAGATAATCTAAGGATTTGCCTGATCTCCTCATCCCTTATGCCATCGATGAAAGTACCAACTGTTAATTGTTCCTGGAATTATTTGGGTGCATTCGTGTAAGTCAGGTATGTCAGTCGCTCAACAGCGGTCTCAAAATCTTCTAAACTTTTCCCTGCCTTTTGTTTACGTGATTTGAGCTGAGTCCAGTATACTTGGGCGAGGTGCTGGTCGCCATATCTCAGATCTAATACAGCCTCTAAAAATTTAAAATCTTGTTACTGCGCCATTGGGATTATCTGAAGCAATTCCTAGGCTTGGCCTCTTGACGCTAGCACTGATGCCACAGCATTGTCCTCATTACTCTGATTATTTGTGCATGCAACTGCCTCAAACTGTCTTTTATGTGTTGACCAAGAAATATGTTCATCAAAGGAGGGCGGTTGTAACCGAGGGCCTGATGATACTACTAGCTGGCCTCCTTTTTCACTCAACTGTCACTTGAGTCGTTCTATTTCTTCTTGGACCATATTTACCTTGTCTTTGACTTCACTTACTTCTTGCTTAGAGTCACTTAGTTCAGCCTTCATGTTGCCCATATCCTCTTTAATTTCACTTTTGGGTCTTCAGTGGCTGAAAGGAGAGCGTCCTAATAGAACACTATGGAACTTTCTGGAATTCTTTGGAAATTCTGTTGCAATTCCGCTTCTGACACCAACAGTTACATGTTTACAATCTCCAGTAAACACCCTGTATGTAGGTTCAATAAATTGCAACAAGAATCTTCACAAACCACTAATTTATTAATCACTTAAAAGTACAATAATTAATCCTTAAAAATAACACAGCTAATTATACTTTAATCTAACATAAATTCACTACTTTAAATCACAACTTGATACTGTTTCTTATTTCATCTTATCACTTACTCAGTTCATATATAATTGCCCCCAGTGCGCTTGGATCCACTCTATATATACCCGCGTCGAATGTACTCGATTACTCTGGAATGTTCCCGTGTCTCGTTCGATATCTTTCTAGACCTTCTAGTATTTTCTATGAGGCAGTGGCGTAGGCGTGCACATAACATCTAAAATAACTATTAGAACAACAAAATTGTTTAAAGTTTAAAAAATAACAATTTATAATAAAAAATAGAAACTTTCTCTAATGCATTTTATCATCAAACATATTCATCGTATCTATATGAAATACACAATTATTATAAACAATACTATTACTTTTAGATTTTTCTTCATGGTTTACCAATTTTAAGTTATTAACAGAATTATTTTTAATTTCGCTTGTAGGGTTTCCTAAATTCGAAATTAACGTTGAATGATGGTCATTATCTAACTGGAGATACGGGTTTATTAATTTGGTATTTGCATGGCCAGTTTTTTGCTAAACGTTCAATGAAAATACCACATTTATCAAGATTTGAAACTGTATTTCCTGTTAGAATGTTTGCTATTTTATTGTTTTCGACATCGAGCCCAATTTTCATGACTGCTTCTTTAGTCCATTTTCCATGAATATTCTCTCTCACGGGCATATTTTTGTACAATCCACTTGAGTTTTCTTGGTTCCAGGTACAGTTAGTTATCAAGAATAATCTGTCTGTTTTAACTAAATTCTACCGTTTACTCATTAATTTTTTAAATTACGTTTATTCACGGACAGATGGAAGATTTTTTAAAAATTAGTTGTAAGCCACTTACTGCCGCTAAGGTTGTTTTTACCTCCTTGCCATGTCTTTGAACAAATAGAATTATAATCCATTCTATTGGTTAAACTTCCGTCAGATTTTCTTCAAATCTGAAGTGATTGATTTTAAATGTAACAGCCTCTCCTCCTCTCCATGCAAGTTTAAGCTTCGCCACATGGTAAAATTTTCTTTGTAGCCTATCAGACGCTTCTACATATCAAACCTGCATCATTTAATTTAGATGTTCTTTTTCAATAGCAACTGACGTTTGTTTGCGTTTTTCTGGAATAGCTTGAAGCCTTCTTCTATTAGAATTTTTTGCATCGCTCGCGTTTCTGATTCTAAATCAATAAATGTGTTAATACTTCTGTTTCTCGAAATATGTTTCTCGATGAATTTTCGCTGTTATATTACACATTGTTTTAATGGCAGCTTCTTTATAATCTTCCCCATTCGATTTTTTCATATTATAATCCCAGTCAGTCGAAATATTTGAAAGTTCATCAGTAGTCATATCTTTTTCGGGGAAATAAAGCTTCTTTTTGCAAAAAGAATTTTTATGTTTCTCGTTTCTCGGCACTTTCATTGATAGCTTCGTTAATATTTTCTTGTGAAACATCACCAAATTGCTTTTTCTGATTCATCTTGTGTACAAAAATCAAGATGAAAACGCGAAATGTCAGATTTTAATAATTTCAATGACTTTTTTAGTTTGACACATGGCTACCACGAAAAAAGTAACATACATTTTCTCGATTTTTTTTCACTGATCGATATTGTGGAGCAGATTTGGAGGAAAACCAGGCTCGAATAAAGAAACGTCCAATTGCGATTTTTTTTGTTGCCAACCCCCCAACATTCTACACATTTGTGCAGGGGATGTCAAAGGGGGGGAGGGGGAAAAGACATGTTAAGTGTATGGGAAAGTGATTTTTCGAAGATAACTCGGCGGCTTTTGATCTGACGAAGGAAAATCTTCAGACCAAAAATAAAGAGCTCATGATAATAAACAAATTATATTCCCAACTCCATCGACGTCAGACCATTGATTCGATACTAGCCGTTTTTCTCATTATAAAAAAATGCTATTGGTCGACTTTTTTGAAATTGTACGTTTTGATTGGTTAATAAAGTAAGAATATATTAATCTGCTTCTAGCAGTTCAATTTAACAGGTGCCATTACACAATTGGAAATTGATAGTTACTTAAGATAGTAGAATGTTACGATTAGACTTTTTGGAGAGATTTTACTAAATATTAGTTGACTGGAATTGCAAAGGCAAAAGGCGAGAGTTAGATACTTTACGATTGCAATTAGGAGCTTACAACTTATAGTTCGTGGATGGGTAAAATAAATTGACTATATGAGACTTTTACATGCTGCATATAAAGAAAAATATATGTCTATATATCAGTCAAGTATTCATTGTCGTGAAGATACCGATAACATGGTGGCTGGAACGTATTGTACTGGCCAATGTGACTAATTGACGCGTCGTATCCTAGGTAGGACTCAATGTTGCGACATATGACAATATCAGTAAGTAATAAATGTGCTTATCAAGTGTAACCCCCACAGTATTATGAAGGATAAACATGACGCGTTGCAAAATTGTATTATAGGCCTACAGATAATGGATTACATTTGGAACAATATCATCGATTTTCAAATATATAAATGAAGTAACAATGGCGGAGAGAAAAAAGAAGTATCAACTTTAGAGTTGGTCGGAGTGTATTAGTCACCCATGCTTCCAATTTTAATTGTAAATGACTTCACGTCAATAAAATGACGCAGCTGAATGTACGGTGTGCTTGGAAGGCGAGAGATAGAGATGTAGTAGAATATGACATTGGACAAATTTATTATACCTAATCTTTAAATTTCTCTGAGCATTTGAGGACATTAGGGCTAATTTTATTTTAGTTCTACAAAAGGGAAAATGTTTATTTTAATGATACCTATGCGGAACGATAAAAATTATTTTTGCAAATCGATAATAGAAGAAAAAATTTTATTTTTTTATATATACTTTTTTTTCTCTCATCGTCCCACATTGTAACATGTTTTTAATGTCTTTTAGTGAAAGCAGTTTTTTAAAATAATGATTTATATGAGAGTAATTTGTACCGTCTTTCCGGCTTATATCCGGAGCGCTCTTAACTGTTTGAGTAATAATAAACATTTTAAAATCAGTTTTTATTATCAAGGGGAGCCAGAGGGTCTATTTGGAATTGTTAAAGGAAGATATAATAAGATAAATACATATATTAGATATATATATATATATATATATATATATATATATATATATATATATATTTAAAAGTGCTTTTAAATTTATCGAGCTACTTAGAAATATATACCGGGTGTAACAGGATCATGGTATGCCCCCTTTTTCTTCTTTATAATAATAGATAGATTTATTAATTCAACAGACATAGGCCCATATAAAGGATATACATTACAAATAGAACTAAACAGTACATTTAGCAATATAAAAAGAAAAAGATAAAGCTAAGTATACAAATAAAATTATTACATAGACGAGATTTTTATATAATTGAGCAAATGTGAAAAGTGACAGATAAACATTAACATTGGTGGAAAATATAAACAAATAGAGAAAGTAACAACAAAGATACATTTACGAGATATTTCTTAAGGTACAAGTAAGTTGGATAAGAGAACAATTGAAAATATAATATTATGTTGAATCAGGTTATAAGCACGACACATAGAAATAAGTGGAGAAAACAGGTACTGATTAGTACCAGGCACTTTATAAGTTATATAAATTTATAAGTTAGTTTTGAAGATAATTGATTGAAATTTAGGATATACTACATACATACTAAGCGGCACTTTTTGACATACAATTGATCATTGTTGGCCTCTCTTCGAAATTGGTTTTCAACACGTTTAATATAATTTTTCGCTGGACACTGTCTATCAGGATATCGTTGGGCATAAAGGATGGTAGCCGTAACTGCATTTCTTTTACATTCCCCGTAAATAATTAACATGTTCACTTTTTCATCTCTTGTATAAATTGGCAGTATTTTGAACACAATTAACAATATTTCATTGTTTCTTTTAGCTGTAATTTTGTTTGTATTTATCGCACATTTTAATAAGACATATGAATAAATTGCTTATTAATAGTACTAATAAATGGTACCACGGTACCGACATGGTTCCATTTTAAAAAATTGAGTTTTGACCCAGAAACAATTTTGGTGACTTTTATTTGCTCATAAATCACGTAATTTAGTGTTTTTAACGTGATTTCGATTTTTGTAGCATTACACGGGTCATTTAGAATAAATCGGAACCGTAATGTCACACTTAAATGGAAAACTAAAAAATATATTATAAAAAGAGAATGATGTTTGAAATGTCACTTAGTGGGGGCGAGCGTAGGTGCGTCTTTACTATGTACATACTTCGGTATGCGATGTAAAGCAACGACAGGCGCAGTTGGTACTTGGATGGGTAACCATTCCAACGGAAACCGCGTCCTCGCCTCACACATCTTCCAGCAGCTTGTATATCAGTGTATGCGCGGAAGCTATACAACCTTAGGCGAGGGTTGTATAGGAGATATACCATCCTTCGGAGGGGATGTAAAGCCGTCGGTCCCTTGTCTATTAAATGTTAGGCAAGTAAAAGATCCCTACTCTTCTTAAGGGAAGAGGTTCGGCAAAATTCCTGGTTGGGGGTAGCTCGTCTACAGGCGTCGGTGTTAGGCCTCAGTAGCGGAAATAGGCCGACGTTAAATAAATGTATAAAAAAATGTCACTTATTTGGCATAGTTGTATTTAGAAAATTATGTAGAATTCAAAAATGCAATAATATACAGGGCGTTCCATTTAAAAATCATTAATTGTATGTCAAAAAGTGCCGCTTATTATGTAAGCAGGATATCCTAAATTTTAATCAATTATCTTCAAAACTAAAGGAGAAAAGGAGATATACCATGAACCTGTTAGACCCGGCTATTCTTGAGGTATTGCTGCACGACCAGTAGTGAGGCTCCTGTGTAGATTGTTGATGAAATCTAATACAGTTGGCTCAGTATTTTTGCATTTTACTAATCTATGTTGAGCAGTATTAAATATATTTATCTCCGATCAAGTCTTTTGTCCTTCACAAAGTTTCGAAGCAGTCCTACGAGTAGCACTAAACCCTGTAAGATACGGATTTTTTAAATGTCATTGTATAATAATTGTGAATAAAAGATCTTTCCTACTATTTAGAATAATGTAGGGAGAAGCTCAACTAGTAGTAAGTTAGGCAACAGTTGAAAGTTAAATACTGTTAGCATCGTAATAATCAAAGCATATTTTCAGATGCAGGATGTACAATTTATTAAATTTATTAATAAAGGGACTACAGTACTCAATCATTCTGATTGAGATGTTATCTATACCATAAGCATTCGATTTTATTTGATTAATAACATCAGTTATTAATCTGTAGCTTATTGTATATTATTGAAAGAAGTTTTTTCATTGTAAAAATTATTTTCATAAAATTGAATTGATTTATGACAAATGTTTGTTTGGCGTGCTGAAAGTGTTCATTGGTAGTATCTAGAATAGCCGTATTTAATGGTAGATCGCGGCAGATTGAGGTTTGGCATTGAGGTTTTTAAGTGTCTCACAGTTTTTGGGTTATTTTTAGAAGTAATAAAATTTATGTATGCGTTTCTTCTGCTTTTAGTGCTATTACATATACACTGCCTAGCACTGATATCGAGCTATTATTTTGAATATATGTATATAACTGGCAAGCAAGTGTTTATAATCTATTTAAAAAGTCGGGATTTATGATGAAATTACCGAATGTTTACGCCTCGGACTATACAGTGTCCCCCACTGTTTCCGACGGTGCTGATTCCCGTTTTCCACCTCGGCAACCCCCTCAAATTGGCCAAAAACCACTCCCAAAGTCCTCCTTTCCGTGAACCCGTTTATTTTTTCCAGTTTTTCGACTAATTGATGTTCCTTCGAGTAGAATGGAAGGTCCCTCGAGGATTTGACTTCAGCCACCTCTACTCCAGGCTTCCAACCCTTGTGTGATGGAAAATAGATATTTGTTTTTGTCAGAAAAAAAAATTGATATTTTATAGGTGTTTCTTTGAGGTAAGTGGTAGGTGACCAGAGTTGTGTAACCACCCCTGAGGGTTGATTTCACCCTTCAAAGGGGTGGAAAATTGATTTATTTCTGGGGAAAAAATTAATATTTTGTAGCAGGCGTTTCTTTCAGGAAAGTGGTAGGTGATCATGTATAAAAACACTTTAATAAACATATATTTTAAACTATTTTTCAATTATAGATTAAAGAGACCTATGGAAAATAAACGGGTTTACGGAAAAGGAGACTTTGGGAGTGTTCAGCATCCTCGAAAATGGTGGGAGGGCATTGCCTAGTTCGAGGCGCAAACATTCGGTGCTTCGTTCGACTCCTTCAATGAACTATTACTTCCGACCGCGTATACGTGCAAAATAAATGAGCAAACGACTTGCAGCGCACGCAGGTATTATCCCAACATTTATGGGTATTTATTAGTCAGGCAGTCATAGTCTCAGTACTAGATTGTTGCTTGTTGGTGGATGGACGCATGTTCAATTATTCAATTCACGAAAAAATTATAATTATATAATAGTCATTCTTATAAAGTTTATAAACGGCAAATTTACTCGACCGGGCCCTAAGAAGCGCTATAAGAGAAAAGTTTTAATATAAAATACATAACGATATAATTTTGAAACGAAAAATAAAGAATTACAAATGTTCAAAGCTGAATAATAACCTAATGGATCATAAAAACTTCTTTTGACATTTAACAACATATTCGGGCTAATTTGTTCGAAAGCGAAAGTTTTCAACCGTATCGAGATTATTGCCTTGCTCTCATGAAAGACATAAGTTTAAGATTTTATATGGCCTCATAAAAAAAGTCAATTGGAACCAGATCAGAAGATCTAGGTGTCTACAAAATGGTTCCCGTCCGCTCAATAAACGACCTGGGAATGTAATGTTCAAAGAATCCTGAACTGCGGCACAATCAAGAGGATGTCAACCATCTTGTTGAAATTAGATTTCGTAAAATCATCGCCTTGCTAGCCGTCTAATTTCCGGAACAATGTGCTGCTGCAATAGACTCAAATACTTAAGGCCGTTTAGTGTACCATTAATGAAAAATGGACCGATCATATGATCCCCTAGCATACCACGTAATACATTTAATCATCCATCTTTTAATCTTAGCGATCGGTTTAGCATAAACTGTGGTATTTTCGGTGCTCAAAAGCATCAATCCACAGAATTATTACTTTTAAGTACATTTTGTATGTTTTGGTTGTGGAAGAACTGATGCATTGTCATCTGAATCTTCTTCCCCGTTATAGTCACTTTCTATAGCATTTTCATCTGCTATTTCTAAGAGATTCGTCTCTTTTATATTCACCTCGCCTTCCTCAAGCACTTCGGGATTGTTTTCGCAGGAGGATTTTAGGCCCGTTTTGCGGCAACCACATGCACTTGCACGAAATATTGTTAAGCAAGGAATCGGGTCAATCAGGAGCAGATTGTTTAGTGTTTCGCATAGCATCGAGTTTTCCGCCAACCGTACTCTACATTGTTTGAATCCCACGCCTGGACTTTGTGGTAAGTCCTTAGGCAATGTTCCCACGTAGCGGCTGTTGTTGGTGGCAGTTAGGCCAAATTGATCTTGTTTTTTATCACCGATCGTCTGAAATTTCTGTATCGCAGGGAGTTCAGGATTGTAATATCCACCATACAGCTTACCAAAAATGCTTCTCCTGCAGTGGCTAGTGCATCGAAGTCTGCACCTGGATCTTGGAAAGTTTCAATCTTTCCCTGATTAAAGAAAGCAGAGACGTTGGTTGTATCACAACCGCTGAATACATGCAGAACCAAAATATTCTTACCTACAGAATTTACAAACTATAGACTGTGTGATGAAAATATATTTTCCTCCACTTTACCACAAGCAGATTTTCGTAAGAAGGTATTGTCATGCTCGCTCACCAATAGAGTCATCAGAACTAATAAATCTACATCTCCTACAATATACACTGCTGAATAGGACGAAGATATATATCAATAGCTGTTTGAATTCGAAGAGAGTCCGCATCTTCTGGTGCATGCATCACTGTAAAATCATGGTCGTCTAATTTTCTCGCGAGCACCGATATCAAACATCATTATTCGAGTCTCGAGATAAAAACTTTTCTTGGGGTATGGTAATTTATTAATTTACTTTTTTCCTAGGACCAATAGGAAGGGAAATATTTGCAAAAAGACTGATTTTGAGCGCCATTTTTCCAAGATGGCGGCGCGAGCGGCCTTCTCCCAAGGTCTCAAACTCAGGGTTATGATTAGGATGGTACATTTTATGACCCCACCAAATTTCATCTCCTTATGACCTTTTGCGTGGTAGACCCCTTTTTTCTCCCCATTACATTGCTTGTATTATGACAGCAATTGACGCGTTTAGTTATATTTATTTGCATTATTTTGAAAATTATTTTTATTATGGCATTTACCGTGCACAAAAAGACAATAATGACCTGATAATTATGTTTAAAACGCCGTTTACGGATGGTTATATGGCTTTACTTGTAAACAAAATGTTTATATATAATAATTTTCTCTCATAATTTTTTAATGAACAATTTCTTTTATTCCCTACTTAAATATTTAATATCAGACACTTGTGAATATTGAGTTGTTAACGAATTAAATTGCATATTAATATGAAGACTCGCACATGATTTGTTGTATGCATCCTTCCGTGAACAGCTCATTAACAGAATTTCGTAATAAGCCAATTTATAAAGTCTTGTTGGCAGCTGCCGAGGCGATTAAGTTGAAACCACAAAAAATACATATTCCCGATTAACTGAGAAAAATTAATCTAAAGAATGGCTCACAGAAATTGTATTCTTTGACTCACTCTCATTGTTCCTACAGAATTAGCAAGAATTCTTCTTCTTCAGACAATGGCGTCTTCGTGTCTAATTAGGCAGCACAACTGCGAACAGAAGTGTATTCAGAATTACCGAATTGTTAATTTAGCGAATAAAACAGCGGCCTAAGGATCTTGCTGGAATAATGCACCTTATTATTGCGGAATGTGACACTTACAAATGACACTTTTTAGGAGTAGGATTAGTTATTGGGATTAGGGGAAACTGGAGAAACGAAATAGATCCGGGTGAATTCATTCAGTATGGCAAAACAGACATTTCTATTTACACAAAATTAATGACAAAGACTTTTTTACACACAAGTGCAAGGATAATTAATGTGATCATTTGCAATACATGTTAAGGAAACAATACTTATTGAATACAGTATTATTTTATTAGTTTTTACTGAGTAAATAGCCACGGTGTGCAATATACAGTATACTTAATTCAATGTTAGTTTAAAACGATATAGAAACAAGATTAAATAGTAATAAATAGTACACAAAACTTGTTACATATTATGTTGCCTGGAAAGGAAATTAAAATAATTTTAAAAAACATTTAATATAAAAGTAAGAAGTTACACACTCATTAAGAAAACCATTTGTTGTTTTCTACCTATTTTTTTATTATAGATAGGGATCCAGAGACCATTTACTTTCAGTCCTATGCTTCTCTTGGACGTACTTTTAAAATTAAGTCTATATTATGTAAAATTTACTGCTGAATCCGTTTCCGGACGGCGATTTGCGATACAACTCGTTAATACCCTATATTAATTGTTTACTCCTTTTCGGCGATACACCATATTTAACATTTTTCAGATATAACTCGTGTTATCTCGGAAACTTTAAAATCTACAAGGACCAAATTTTAGACGGAGATTAAATAATGTGTGGAGATTACGATAGCTGTACTAAAACGGTATTTTGAGTATTAATATTCTAAGAAAAAAATAAAGAATGCGGGGATGCCGAAATATTGTAGGGAAAAATGTAGCATCTAGGTACTTTTTCTATGTGTAGAAATATTATATCAGTTGTGCGAGCAGTATTGTAGTAGGAACTTCAATTTTAATTTTAGTGAAAAAATGTTTACAATCGGATCAGTCTGGCGGAAGATACAAATTATTTAGCATAGGGAGCGATACCCCCGCGCTTCGATCGCACATGCATAAAGTGTTTTAAACTGTGGTAGAACGCCGCGCTCTTCGCACCTTTCGACGTCGATATGATATGTGAAATAGCAAAAAATAAAAACGTGTGTGTACAAACTTGCTCCTTTTCAAATTTAATGTACGGAAATAATTGTGACACTGTAATAGATCTGCCTGTGTACAAAGATAAAATTAGTTTTAAATCAAGAACATTTCGTTTAATATATAAGCGCCAATTAACAAACTCTTCATATAAACATATATTTTAGTGGCAAGTTCTAAAAGTTTGTCATAAATAAAATGATTTAGTAAAAATCCATTACTTTCTTGACAAAATTATTTAAAAAGAAACAATATGCAAACAGTTGTTAATTTCATAATGAATAAAGAATTGTAAAAAAATTGATTTGCTTAATACTTGAACGATATATTTTTTTCATTATGAATAAAAATATAAAGTAAATAATTATTAATTTTAAATAAAACTGTTTATTCTATATGGGGAATATATTTATTTGCGTATATACGAAACAATTAAAATTTAATTCAACTCATTATTTAATGATGTACAGAAAGAAGCTATCTATGCACAGGGAGCATTACCAGTTATTATAAATCCGATTAAATTAAACAGCGACCTAGGAATGATAGTACTTGCATATTCCAAATTCATATCCATAACACCCTCGGAACTGAATTTCATTTCTGGTTTATATGCCTAACTTCCACAGTTATCTCACTTGCTTAGTGAAAGACTTGGAATTTTGTTGGTGTTTTTATATTTAACTGTATATCATCTTCAAAATAATCATCTGAGTGAAATTCGTTTAAATCTCTTTCAAATTTTTTTTAAACAATTTCTTATTAGAAACCACAATAACGGATTACTATCCCGGTTTATATATAATTAGTTATCAAATGAATACTGTTTCTTCAATTCGTCGATTATACTGGTTGATTTTGGATACCTGTGGTATTGTCAAACCAGCTTTTTTGGCTCTACTTTGAATATTTCTGCGTAAATAAGTTATTTCAAAAACTTTTTCTTCTAATAACAAAGCCGTGTATATATCGGTAACGGCTTGTTTAATTATCAATTGTAAGTTTTCTGTATCATTCTGTTTCGATCCCGTTATTTTTATCCCAAAATATTTAATAAAGCATAATTTATGATATCTGTAGTCATTTGCAATCATATCTATTGGCTTACCACCTAGTCCTTGAATCCGGAAAAACATCTCCAAATCGTTTAATTCTTTAGCTTTATTGTAAATTGTATTTTGTCTATTGAGTGTACTCACGCGTATTAATTGCCTGTTTGCCTTTGCCTTTTTGATCTCTTTCACTTCTACAAAACAAACACATTTGTTTTCCGATAAACTTGTCAGTGTTGCTTCTCATTTTCATTATAAAATGTTCTTTATCAGCAATAACAACAGATTTTTTTGATATGACGTTTATTTAGTGAACTCCTGTCTACATGCACCATGCCACAGAGGTTTTTTATTAATAAAGTCTGAAATATTCGACAATTCCAATTTTAGAGCATCCAGTATGTCGGCTTTTTGATTTAATAATGTTTTGCATCCAACACTAGTCACATTTGTGACTCCCGTCTATCTGACAAAGTATATACTTCGAGAAATTTGTGTTACAAAACTTAAGCATTTCCTTGCATCTCCTATACTTCGCGTACACCGGTTTTGCAGTTTCACCCCTTTCGAGAGTGGTTTTGGCCATTTGTGGGGATGATTTGCAAGGCCGGCGTCGTTCTCAGCGTCCTCGAAAACGGGGGTGAACCAATGTTTGTCGGACGGAAGTCCACTCTCCTTCACGTTTCATCCCCTTTTCCGGGACGTTTTTGGTTGTTTGGGAGGTGGGTTTGAATCGGGGATGATTTTCAAGGCTGGCGTTGGTCTCAGCATCCTCGAAAATGGGGATAAATCGGTGTTTGTCCGACGGAAGCGCGCTCCTTTGCGTTTTATCCCAATTTGGAGGTATTTATTGGCCGTTTGGGGGCTTGTGCATGCTTAAAAAGAATTTTGTCCACCACCATCGTTTTCAGCGTCCTCGAAAACGAGGAGGGGAGGTGGTCTAGTCGCGTCAGAAAATACTTACATATTCGTCCGACTCACAAAATCCACTATTCTAGCAAAAAAGGCAAATATACGTCAAAAATAAGTAAAAGGCCTCTTCCCCACAGGACGCGATCCGAACGCTTGCGATCTCGTGTTATAGTTATCACATTTGTACCCAGTATATCCCCTCCACACAGAGTACAATCTGCGTTTTCGTTCCATCGAGATCGTCACGATCAGTTTAGAATCTTGTGGAGGGGATATACTAAGTATAAATGTGAAAATTATAACACGAGATCGCAAGCGTTCGGATCGCGCGATCAGATCGCGCCCTGTGAGGAAGAGGGGACATAATTTCTTGTCAATAGATCTAATATTAGCTCCGCCACCTATACCAAAAATTACTTTATTAGGTGTTCACACTAACTTATATTGACTGCACTATATAACAAGATGTGAGAAGTTATTGCCAATAAATGTATCATTATATCTGTCAGAGCTTCTGTACAGGATACTAATTTAAGATAGATATTCTATAAATACAAAATCATATACCAAGTAATTTCCGATATTCTCTGTGATGCGTTATGCAATATGAACGTACAATCGATGCAAAAACATTCAAACAGTCAATAACTCAATCGTTTAGGGACCTAACAACTACTTTCACAGCTGTTATACTCATAAGCGGAGATGATCTATTTTTGTTACATATAGATATTATTTAAGTTGCCTACAAAGATCAGAGCTACAGCCATTCTGGAGAACTTCTTTCAAGTTAATTCACTATAAAATTATGGAAAAAGAATCGTCGACAGTTTGTATTTTTACTTAAAATTACGTGTCAAATGATATATTCAGCTGTCAACTACATCGCTTTTTTTAGAAAGTGTTGGTTGTGTACAATAAATCGCTTGGCACCACGTAGTGTTTGATAGAGGTGGTGCAAGCCGATTTATATATACACAGCAACATATTGTCGCTAGAAATGGGAAAATTATGGTAATACATAATGGTGTTTTAGAAAACGTAATAGCACTAACTGATATTAATATTGTTTGTGTTTATTGCTTCCTCTGTTATGCTTTAATCCTCTTGGCATCCTTTGCTAAGATGGTTTTTCAGTTATTTAAATAAATAGTTTTAGTAGAAATATATCATTGTACACATGAATGAAATAGTTATTTACATTTTAAAAATTAGCTGTGCGAGATAATTAAACAATATTTCAAAAACAGTGCATCTAGTTTTAAACAATATTTTCGATAAAAAGACAGACACTTGCGTATTTACATCTGCCGCAACCAGTCATTCGATCGCAAAGTGTATGAAATCTATCTACGCGCCAGTATCCTTGGCAATGATGATGGTCTCAAATGATCGAGATCGAGCAGGACTATTACTTTTTACCACAGAGATCATCGCTGTAAATCGGGACCGGGCTCGTTCGAGGTGAGCCTGATTTCTTGTTAACCCTGCTTATAAATGTGAGAGGTGCAGATGATGTCGGCAGATCTCCCCTGGTTCCGGCTGATGGGCCCTGTCGGCTGAGCTGTTTCTTCTGGCACCTTTCCGTCTTGTCTTCCTTTTTTGCCGGCATATCAGCTTCCCAACGCGTCATCTTTGTAAACGAGGGCGACTGTTGTCATCCTCGTTCTGGGATGTTCTTGGATAAGGATGACTGCTGGTACACAAGGCGCCAAGTAGTGTTTTGTCGTCCAGATCGTCGGTATGGTAGGTTGAGCTGCATAGTTCGAGAGGTGCACTGCCTAAATGCTTTCGTAGCGCTTTCGGCCTGCACAAGGCTTAAGGAAAAGCAACGGTGAGACTTCGACTTCTCATCGTCGGCCAGGTAAGGATTTGGGAGGTTTTGTCACGTCTGTCTTTTCTTGCGTTTTCTTGGTCTGAAAGGAAAAACGGGTTAGCTTAAACTCATCCATTGCCCAGTATATGGAGCTTCATTCGCTTGTGCCTCCGCGCGTCGGCTGGATCGTAGTAAGTCGTATCTCTGATCAACGGGTTCTCATGCTCGGCTGCACGGGCGCAAAGTTTCTTCGCTCTGTTCTGGATGAATTCCAGATCCCTTAGGATGCCGGCGTTTGTCACGAACCAGGATGCGTCGGTGGCACACCGGATTGCGACGTTTTCCACCGCCTGAATCTTCTTGAGATAGTTCCTCGCTTGGTATCCTCCAGGCCACGAAGTCGTAGGTCAGTAGTGGCCTAAGCGTGAGCTGGCTCGATCTATCCAGCATCGGGTAGAGTAGTTTTAGCTTTCTTGCGTGGCCTTTCTTGCGTGGCCTCCGTATTCGGAATCTATCTAAGGGTAAGCTTGATTTTTATGAGCTGTCGATTACAGACGTACGTACAAGAATAACAAATAGGAATCTTGTTGGTTTAAGGCCCCTAAGCGTCCAGTGAATTAAAGGACATCCTGTTTTCAAATAATGAAAATGACGAAGATGTACCATTGCATTTGTAGAATCAATCAGCAGGAAGTAATAAGTAGTAATATTAATATTGAAAATACTTCTGGGCGCATGAATATGGAGACTGTATTATGTAAAAATAGAACGACATGCAACAGAGCTATTTGCCGGACGACGACGGTGCAACAGCGAAGAATGAAAGAATACGAGATGATAGATTTTGTTTGCAGGTAGTCAGTGGTCGGTTGGTTGATTTTGTCTGAATAATTTAATACTTATGGAAATCATCTCGACCTTTAGAATGGTAAAACAACCCTGGAGCAGGGCTTTGTCCGATTATGTGAAACTTTAATGAAACAGACAGATATGATATTTTGCTCAAAAGGGCCTTACCTTAAAGTTTCAACTGAAAACTTAACCGAATAAAATCACCAGATAGAATATTTTTTATTAAAAAATAAATTTAAAATTTGGCCACCTGATTATGGTTAAATATTTGCAAATTTCTTAATCCGAGTTCATGGCATTGAATATGAACCTGATGATGCCTGCTGAATAAGCGAAATATACTAGTTCCATGAAAAGGTCAGTATTTCAATTTCACGATGTCTGAATTCAGTAAAATTTTACATGGGTGTATTAGGCATCGAATATGATCGTTTGCTGAAAAATAACAAAAGGACCTTACCTTTAACTTTATCTATTTTCAACCGAATAAAGATCAAAATCCGTTAAAAACCAACTGAATGAAATCACAAGAGATAATATTTTTGATGTCAATAAATAAAAATATTTGGCTTCCTACTGATGCCTAAATATTAACATATTACTTCTTTCAAGTTCATTACATTGGATTTCAATGATTTTTTTTTTCTTTTATTTAACGTCAGCCTATTTTCGCTACTGAGGCTTAACAACGACGCCAGCAGACGAGCTACCCTCAACCAAGAATTTTGCCGAACCTGTTCTTTTTCAAAGAGTAGAGATCTTTTACTTGCCTAACATTTAATAGACAAGAGGCCGGCGGTTTTACATTCCCCCCGAAGGATGGTATATCCACTACACTATCCCCGCCTAAGATTGCATAGCTTCCACGTATGCACTGATAGGCCAGGCGTCAGGTAGATTAATACCGTTTTAAATCGGACAAAAGATATTACTGTTGGAACCAGTTCATTATTATACGCCCCTTTTATATATACTAATTTTTCCCCTCGCCCCTCGCACGTCGCCCGGAACACCACCAACTTTGGAGCAATATCGCTCAAAAGTCATTTTTTGCCAGTATCTCGGTTCTGAACGGTTCTACGAAAAAAAAGAAGGTTATTAAAACCTATGTAAAATCTCTATCGAAATGGTTCAGACACATTTTTATGTAGTATTAATATTATTGAAGTTACAGGCGGCGGGGGAAGTTAAGCTTCGTATCGCATATTCCCTCTGTATATCTACGCTTTTCTATGTTTCCACGTTTTCTACTTGCTATTCATTTTCACTTTTAAAGTTTAAGTAAATACATTTGTTATCAATTTTGAAATTTTTAAAGTGTCAATATACAGTGCGGATGCGGAAACTTGAAATATGAATATATCTTAATAGTATATTATTCGACGAGCATCTAATGATAGCTATTATTTAAGTAGTGAAATTTACGACACGAGCTGCAGGCGATAGCCGTAAATCACCTGAGTGAATAGTAGCCATTGTATGGGAGTAGAATATATGAATATTAAATATTTTTGACTAAATTTTTTACTGAATAAACTTATAAGTACTATTTATTGTTAACACTTTTTTTACATTTATGAAATACAATAATATATTACTTTTTTATTTAGTAATAGAACGTTTTAACAATCTCTCACATTAATTATTTTGAACATCTATACAGGGTGTCTCACCGGGAACTGAATCGATCGATATAGAGAAAAGTACGCATCAGAAAACTTTGACAATTTAGGTAATTACTAATGTCGGTGTGGCCAATCCAACTAAAATAATTACCAGCAGCTGGCACTTCTGCTCATACCGGAAGTCGATATCAACTTGCTTATTTCAAATGGAACACCCTATATATTTTAGGTTCTCTAAAAGAGCATAAAATTTTGAGTCGAAAATATGTAGCATATTCTATACCTAAACCTAGCGGTTTCAGAGATACTTGACATTTTATAGAAAATTTGACAGGTGCAACGGTTTGCAAGAACCGTTATAACCTTCTTCGTGTAAAATTCTCATTTGCTTCTTGTCACATAAAAAGAATTAAGGAAAACAACGTTCTACAATTGAAATAAATTCAATAATATCATACCAAGTGTTCCGTTTTTCGCGTTACATTTTGTCAACTTCAAACCGCGAAAACTTGTTTAGGTCAAATGGAACACCCTGCAGTTTTTTTACGTCAAGTTGTGTAAAATTGAATTCCCTTTTTTTTGATATTAGCATTGTGTTGGTTAAAGTTACAACTTGTTGAAGTATTTGCAATTTTATTAGAAATTCATGAAATGTTCTAATCATTTCATCAAAATAGTCATGATTACAAACAATCAGTCATCTTATGTCAAAAAATGTCAGCACGTTTAAATTATACCAATGAAAACTTTTTAAATTTGGTTATTATTTATGGGGAATGTGATAAAGTAATATCAAGAACTTGCAGCACATTTGCTACTCGATATCCACAAAGACGCAAAATAACACTAACACTGTAACATGCGTATTAATCGAATTGAAGATATGGCATGAACTAAAATAGCAGAGATAAGATCAATTTAAAATATGACTTCATTTTAATTTAATAATTGCTCAAAATTCCGCCCTCGAACCTCGACACATTTTTCGCACCTTCGGATTAGTTCCTCATGGGTAGCTCTTCTAATTGAATCCTGTGATATGTTTTGAAATGCATTTCTTACTCTTTGCATACAATCTTCAATGGTTGTTAATGGGCTCTCATAAACTTTATTTTTAATAGTTCCCCAAATGAAATAATCCAGAACTGATAAATTGGGCGAGCGAGGAGGCAATAAGAAAGGTGAAAGGTCCATTGATCATAAAAAGTTTCTTGTAAATAATTATTAATTAAATATGCGTTATGTGAGGGAGCACCGTCGTGCTGTTAAAAATGTTTCTATGTTCGGCGAGAGGTAAATTTTCTAAATAGATATTATTCAAATTTTGTAAGCTATTCAGATATCTTTCACCTAAAAAAAAAACAAACGAAAATTTACCTATACATATTAGCATAAGAGAAAATTTGGTGAGGGTTTCCGTTTTTTCTGGATATCGAGTAGCAAATGTGCTGCAAGTTCTTGATATTACTTTATCACACTCTCCATAAATAATAAACAGATTTAAAAAAGTCTTCGTGGTTGTAATTTAGACGTGCTGGCATTTTTTGACATAAGATAATGACTGATTGTTTCTAATCATGGCTATTTTGATGAAATGATTACAATTCATGAATTGCTAATAGAATCGCAAATATTTCAAAAAGTTGTAACTTTAACCCCATAATGCTAATATCAGAAAAAAGGGAGTTCGATGTTACACAACTTGACTTAACAAAATACAGGCTGTTCCATTTGACCTAAACAAGTTTTCGAGGTTTGAAGTTGACAAAATGTAACGCGAAAAACGGAACACTTGTTATGATATTATTGAATTTATTTCAGTTCTCCTTGTGTTCTTTTTATGTGACAAGAAGCAAATGAGGATCTTTTACACGAAGAAAGTTATAACGGTTCTTGCAAACCATTGCACCTATCAAATTTTCTATAAAATGTCAAATATCTCTGAAACGGCTAGGTTTAGGTATAGAATATGCTACATATTTTCGACTCAAAATTTTATGCTCTTTTCGAAAACCCTAAAACATATAGGGTGATCCATTTGAAATAAGTATGTTGGTATCGACTTTCGGTATAAGCCGAAGTGCCAGCTGCTTGTAATTATTTTAGTTAGATTGGCCACACCGACAATAGTAATTATCTAAATTTTCAAAATTTTCTGATGCGTATTTTTCTCTATATCGATCGATTCAGTTCCCGGTGAAACATCCTATATAATATAATACAATAATATTTATTCACATTGATGGTAACATTTGAACAATTTTCAAATTAATTGCAGGAATAGCGTTGACTTCAAAATTGATATCCTAGTTATTTATAGAGACACTTGGTTGGTAACTATTATTTAGCTGTCTTGAGCTTGATATATTTTTAACTGTGTTTGTTTTGTTTTTCATAGAGTCCTGTATTCTTCTGCTATTGCTGTTGACTTCGGTTACCAGTTTGACATAAAAAACAAAAATATATATCTAATAACAAAACTTATTCTAGGAATTTTATCTGCAATATGTTACTACTTTGATTATTTGAAATATTCTGATATCTGGAAACGATAATATTATGTCTGATTTTAATGACTGATAACTTATCACCTCATTAGTCCTGAAGAAGACAATAAAAATTGTAGAAACATCGACTGTAAGAGAAAATATGATTTACTTTTTCTTTTTCATTTGATCCAATTACCGGGTAAAGACCTACTTAATAAATAATAATCTCTTACTTTTGTTGCCTTTTTAGGTTGAAAATCTTCAGATTTTCGTTTTAACAATGCTCGCAATTTCATATAATTTCCTATATTTATTCCTTCATGTATGTTCATCGTACTTCTACGAATCGAATAATAGGAGCGCAATGTGGAGGGTTTATGTTTTATAGATAGTTCGGTAAAATATGTCAACAAAACATATTCCGAGAAGGAATTTATTTTCTTTTTCTTTTCCCAATTTAAGAATAGTATATACGTCATTATAAATTCCATAGGAACAATAAAATAATTATTTGTAACTAATGATAGCTAACGAATAACTCCATTTAACGTTTCAGAAACTGGCCATAAATTCTAGTAAAAAGTTACGAGATTGCACTCAAATTGAAAAGTACCTGATAGTAATTATTACTAATAATCACTGCTAGTAGTGAATAATGTATACAGTACGCGGTAAGTAAGTGCGTACGTCAGGTAGCGTTTACATGCGAAATAAATGGGCAACCGTCTTGCAGCGCATGCAGATATGATTCCAGCATTTATGGGTATTCATTAGTCCGGCAGTTATAGTCTCAGTACTACGTTGTTGTTCGTTAGGGGTGGACGCATGTTCAAATATTCAATTCATGATGTATGGGTTGCTGGATTATAATTATTCTCATAAAATTTACAAAGGGCCGAATGACTTGGCTCTAAGAAGAACTATAAAAGAATGTTCTTAATATATAATTAAAAAATAATTTAGAAACGAAAAATTATAGTAAATGTTCGAATAGATCCTAATTTTAAGCTGAACAATAACCTGATCGATCATAAGAACTTCTTCTGACATTTAACAACTATTCCGGCTAATTGTCCGAAAGCGTTTGCGATTTTCAACCGCAACTTCTCGAGATTGTTAGCCCTGTTCTCCTAGGAGACATAAATTTGAGATTTTATGTTGCCTCATAAAAGATCATTTGGAGTCAGATCAGGAGATCTAGCTGGCCACAAGATGGTGTCCCGTCCACTCAATAAACAACCTGGAAATGTAATGTTCAGAAAATTCTGATTATGTGATCCCCAGCAAAGCAACCCATACATTTAATTTCTGGGGATACTGACTTCATAATGCCAAAAATCGATGCAGATTTCTTGAGACTAATAACGAACAATTAACGATTATGCCGACCATGTAATGCAAAGGATGATTCATCAGTGAAAACAACATTTTTTGATGATATTTTTATCACAGTTCTTCTTTTCCATTGCACTTTCACAAAAGATCATTCGCTTGATATTGTCTTCGGGAAATATCCATAGGTTTTCCTTACTTTGTATGATCTGCAACAATTTTCCTTGACAATCCTTCTTACTGTTCTGTCACTAGAATCTACCGCGTCAGCGATTGAGACTGTGGGATTTTCATTAATGGTGGTCATTTTTTAGGTAACCTGGTAACCATCCATTATATTAAATTAACAATGTAAAATATTCTACAAACATTTATATGCTTCCGCTCAAAGTGAAATATATGTAAATACTTTCCTATAGCATGCGATAAGCCGCAGCTGTCTTGATCGAATCCCTACCATTTAAATTGCTTTGTGTCGTTGTGCATTCAGTCTGATTAACACCTCGTCCATACATACTTGGCTGCCGTTATATATATAATTATAGTTCAAAAACACATGTACAATTGGTGTATTATAGCCGTGGATGAGACGGATTTAGTATTTTCAATACGCCTACGATACTTGCATGAGATGAAAGGTCTGTGAAGTTTTTGTTTGTACCTAAATGAATTTTTAGCAAATTGCGCAAACAAGAATATGTCAATGAACATTTCCTAAATTTTAATGATTAATCACAGGCATTGGGCAACGGCAAGATAAATATAAACATGATACGATTAATTATAGTTATATAAGAGTATGACGACCCCTATAAGTAACGGATTGAAAATGTTCATGGTCCCTTAAATGTCTTAAATATTGAACAGCTGATACAAACCTTCTTTCATGGGGAGTGCGGATACTGGGATACCGATGCTAGTTTGACCGGCATTTTCGCCTGCCGCACTAAAACAAAGTACAATTCTTGTCCACTCATGTTTATAAAATTCATCTTTAAAAACTTTTGAACACAGTAATTCGCTATTAACACGTAGAGATCTGTCTACTGCTAAATTCATCTGCTACTTGGCGACGGCGCACTAAAAACAATTTCACGATCAATTGCCATATAGAAATTGGGTGTAATTCGATAATAATCAATAATTATTGTTTACAATATTCAAAAAAATTTTTCTTATTTATTTTTTGGTTTTTGAATAAAGAAGTATTCTATGAATTATAAAAATATGACTATTGATAAATCTGAATATATGCGAATGTTGTCAGTCCAAAAACTAAATATAAACTGTAATTTTTTTAAATATATATTATGGACAGATGAATTGTTGTTATCTACAGCAGAGGCTCTCAATAGCAAAATAGACGCTCGTGAGAGAAGAAAAAAATCGACGACGAAGAAAAGTTGTTGAAATTTGAAAAACCAATAGAGAATCAATTAAAGATGGTGTGGCATTTTTAAAGATAAAATTGTAGGGTCAATTTTCCTCAATTTTATCCTAACATGGGAAACATTTACAAATAATTCTGCCACAGTAGCAGAGCCTTTAGAAGAATATTTTCCCGATGAAAAGCTTAATGAAGTAACTTGTCATCAGAACGGAGCGACGAAAGTGTTTTGGAGGTTATGGAGAATTTACACGGTCAATTTTACAGTTGGATTGGTAATGGCAGATCAATTCCATGACCACCAAACAGCCCTGATTTAACACCTTTGAATACATTTTTGTGGGTGTTTGAACAATTTATATTATTTTTCATACTATTCATGGAATTTAACCGGTAACATATTTATTTGCTTCCTCCAGAGTATCTTTAGGAGCCATGGCAGCGTCTTATTGAATCTACGATCCGAGTTGAAAAATTATTTGTTTCAGCACTGCAGATGTAGAGTTATGCTAGCAACATAGGCACAGTCGCAAATCATACCAAGTGTTACAGTAAATAGCAGTACTTAGCTTCATAGTAACAGCAAGTTGCTTTGATATTAAAATGCAATTTAACATTCCATTGGTGGTTTTTACTATGTTTGTTAAGTGTACCGATAAAGTTTCTAAATTATCACAAATAATCATAATTGAGCATTTAATTTAGTTAAAAAGAGCCGTAGCAGAAACCATATGTATACCACTGGAGTTTAATGCATTTTTCTCTGTTAGATGATACACTTCATATGCATGTAAATAGCTATTACAAACAAATATAATATTAAGTCACATCAGTGAGATGAATTATTTTGTAATGCCATACTGCTAGCCGTGGCGTTTACACTATTACACGTTGGCCGAGGTAGGTATTTGAACGTGATGATAGAAACAAGTTATTTGGCAATTAACCAGTAACCACTTATTTGTTTGTTTTTAATTTTAAATATTGTGCTCGGTTCTTCTGTTAATTTTGGATCAATTTCAAGTAGAAATAACGACAATTTTTTTGAGATGAAAAATTTAACCCACTATTACTTATTTCTTCAAACACATGCCTTGACTTATTAATCTAAGTGATAATAGGGAGAAAAAAGGGGTCTACCACGCAAAAGGTCGTAATGAGATGAAATTTGATATAATCTTTAAATTTAACGTCCTGATTATAATCCTGATTTTGCGACATTGGGGAAGACCACTCGGAAAGATGGCGCTCAAAAAGGAGTAATAAATTGAAGAGCATAAAATACGTTCTATGCATTTTTTTCCGTCAGACCAATAGTTTTCAAGAGACAGCGCTCCAAGCGCAAGCAAATAATGGTAATGTAACGGAGAAGCGTTTTTGCATCTGTCTCCTTAAATGTGGGCTAAATGATATCTGCAAAGTAATTTCAACATAAATATCTATTTAACAAAATATATAAGCCAACGCAAAGTATTAAATATAAATTAGTCCGAGTTTTTCGTCAAATTTGATTGCGATAAGTCGCCACCAGATGGGGCTATCTAAAAGTTGAAGGTATCTCTTGTCTGTAAGTTAATGACTAGAGAAACAATGAAGGGTTGTTGTGCATTCGCCTATGTCGTACTGATGAGAACTAACAAGCTCGAAACTTGTCTAGGGCTGGCGATCCACAACAGCCCTGCACTATAGTCCTTTCTTTAGGATTAATCTACCTACTGGGGGCTTATTGCAATCAGATTTTATTTTGCGTTTTCTGATTGCAGACCCACGTTGTGCACCTTGATTGGTGGTAATGAATCGATTTCGTTTCATAGGAAACAGTGGAATACTGGATTTTAGTAGTAGGTATATTTTGACGTTACTACACATTTTATTCTTTTTGTAAATATCTATTATTATCAAATGCATTGACACAGTTTTCTGCATTATATTTTGTAGGGACATGCCTACTCCCTTAATGGGTACAATATTTATCATTTGTAACTTGTTTCCACACTACCCAGGAGGTAGAGCATAACGGTACTTTTTTTAACGTGGTATCGCCCGTAGGCTTAATCTACAGAATCATTACTTTTAAGTACATTTTGCATGTTTCGCACAGCATCGAGTCCTATCTGAGTTTTCCGTCAACCGTACTCCCTCCACTGCATTATGTTCAACCCCACGCCATAACTGGACTTGGTGATAAGTCCGTAGGCAATATTGGCACGTAACGTCTCTTGTTGGTAGCAGTGAGGCCAAGTTGACCTTGTTTTTCACCATCGATCGTCCAAAATTCCCTTATCGCAAGGAATTCAAGGTATTGGGTTTCATAATATCCACCATAAAGCGTTACCAAAAATACTTGTCCTGAAGTAGTTAGTGCATCGAAGTCTGCATGTCGATCTTGGAATATTTCAACCATATTAAGCAACTTTGTTCTTTTTCGCAAGAATATAAAGAAATTTTAATCTTTCTCTGATTAAAGAAAGCAGACGTTGTATCACAACCGTTGGATGCATGCAGAACAAAATGTTTTTGCCTACAGAATTTACAAACGGTAGACTGAGCGATGAATATTTATTTTCCTACGCTTTAAGAAAGTAGACGTGCCCCTAAAAAATATAATGCAGAAAACTGTGTCAATGTGTTTGATAATAACAAATATTTATGTTGAAATTACATTGCACATATCACTTAGCCAGCATTTAAGGACACAAGTGTAAAAACGCTCCACCGCTACATTACCATTATTTGGTTGCGTTTGGTGCGCTGTATCTTGAAAACTGTTAGCCTAACGCAAAAAAATCCATAGTACGTTTTTTGTGTAGAATTTTATGCTCTTGAGTTTATTAATTTGCTATTTTCCTAGAACCAATAGGAATGGAGATACTGATTTTGAGCGTCATGTTTCCAAGATGGCGGCGCAAGCGATCTTCCCCCAGTATCGTAAATTTAGAGTTATGATCAGGACAATCCTACCAAATTTCATCTCCTTACGACCTTTTGCGTGGTAAAACTACCCATTGCCTGAATTATATGTCAGAATAACCGACTTACAGTTCCACCAAATTATTCGAAATATAGCATCATGCAAAGTAGGAACACACTTTATTCTCGGTCTTTCTAATACGACCACTCATATGCCATATATTCATAAAAATGCTATATGGTAGCCCATCACCACGAGTCAACCCTGGTTTTGATGTCATTTGTCTCTGCCTTCCGGCCTCTGGTAGTCTTAAAAGTTGCCTTTTGAATACAATCCGCTTCTGATATTTCTTATTACACCCACAGGTGTTCCAGAAAATAATAGTCCGGAGCCTGGCACCTCTCGAAAAAACAGCATTGTAATAAATTTAATAGTTGAATAGGCCTTTACACAAAAACTTTCAAACGTATAAGTTTTGGCAGCCTTCTTAGTATTAAGAAGTTTTTCGTACAAAGAAGATACAAGATAAAGTGTTTTTCAGAAAAGTGCTTAAAAGGACAGAATTTTCCTTTATTAAATCGATAGTATGTAAACTAATAAAATAGCGAGTTTGACTTCGATTTTAATGTCAAAGTTGAACAAGCAAACTAACTGAAATTGAGTTCTGAAAGAAAGAAATACTGTAAAGAATATTAAAAGGTCCAACGACAACAAATAAAGTTAACAGCATGGCAAATTTACATAGGAGTTGACACAGATAAGTTTCTATAACGCATGCGCATTTTATGCAGCGGAAAATTCATCAGAAATAGAATATTATGTATTTTGTGAATGCGAATAAATATATATGTACGTAATAAAATATAAAACGTTTTAAGTTTATAGGTATTTATTTTATAATTGATATCAAAAACTTGTTGGCCAACGCTAAACTTTTTCAATTCCTAGCACAAAATACCCTTAATTTCTTGATTCATCGTCTATTAAGTTTGCTTTTAAGTGAGCAGAGACTTACTAAATATAAAGCTTTCATTGAAGATGCAGTCAAGAGTGATGGATATCGACTTGTTGAGTTGATGAAATAATTATAGAACGTATCTCCTTGACGTTTGAAAACGAATGAAAAGATTTAAAATATGAGTCAATTCCATATGAACCTTAATTTACCTGTAAATTTTTAAAAATTATATGTGACAGTTGTTCATCGTTGGTAAACTATTTTTAGGCAACCCAAAAAATAATACTGAATTAAAGCAAAAATTCGGAATTTACTGAATCGGGATACCAATTTGAAACATGTTGACACAACGTCCAATTAAAAATATATCCAGAGATCGTATGGCCCATCGCAAATATGAATCATCTCAAAAGTCCAGTGTTGCCCTGTATGTCTTTGGTAACTTAAGGTTAACAGGAATTGTAACAAATAGTAGAACGTTGGACCTGTCCGAAATAATGTGCTTTCTTCTGTAGTAAGTCATGGTTTGTCAGACCTAGATAAGGGTTAATTAGGTCAGGAATAACTGGACTTGTTGAATTTCTTGAAAGACCACACTATAAAATATATTGTTGCGTGTTTACAATCTCCAGTAAACACCCTGTACGTAGGTTCAATAGATTGCAACAAGAACTTTCATAAACCACTGATTTATTAATCACTTAATTACAATAACTACTGCTTACAATTACACATTAATACACACTAATTACAAGCTTATACTCTCACTACTGTAATTCACAACTGGTTACTGTTCTCCATCTTATCTTATCACGTGCTCATCTCATATAAAACTGTTCCCACTGGGCTTGGATCTACTCTATATATACCCGCGTCGAATGTATTCTATTATTCTAGAATGTTCCAATGTATCATTCGAGATCTTTCTGGACCCTTCACACATTTTCTATAAGGCAGCGGCGTAGGCGTTCATATAACACTGCTCCCTGTCCACGACATACTTCGCCAGTCTGTCCAGGTGCACGATCTTCATCTTAGACATGTGTCTACGTTGGATCCGATAAACAACTTCGTTAATCCGGGTATGACAGAATACGGTCCCCCAAGGTGAGCGAGGCTTCGAGAATTCATCTTTACTCCGCTGTGGGTTGAACAGCAAAACCAAGTCCCCCATCTTGAATCCTGCTGAACTGACATTTCGGTCATACCAAGCCTTCATTCGGTCACTACTCCCTGTAGATGACCCCTTGGCAGTTACACTCGCACAAATCTTGCAACTGCGACACCAAACCTCTACATCCTGACGGCTGTTTATCCAGTAGAATCGTCATTCCTGTACTCTAACCAAGATCTTATTTTTACCAAAATGCTCTCCTGATATTCTTCGTGCACTTCCCGAAGTACTTTTGGCGCCCGGCACTTGGGTATCATCAAACGCATGGTAACTTCCTTCCCATCCGGGCTCTCCCACGCTCTCCGTAGTGCTCCATCTTCAAGCCTTAGGGAATCCCATTGCGCCCATTAAGCCTTCACCCCAGCACTTCTGCTAGAAATGTCTTTCCATTCCGGGCGGATTCCTTTTTCCTTTGCCTTCAATAGTGGCCCAACCTCGTCGTTATTCAGTTGTTCTTTCCTTACAACTTCCTTTTTCCAGCCCTTCGGAACCTCTGTCTTAACCGCCTTCACTCCTGCTGCATCCTGCTGTTTCTTTACATCCTCGGCATTCACTCCCTTAAGGTGCCTCTGGCGATAGTACCTCTTGACATGCCCCAATTTGCAGCAATTATAACAGCAGATTCCTTTTTTCAGCCTTTCACCACTTTGCTGCTGCTTCGGCTCTTGTTTCGGCGGTTACGGTTCTTGTTTCGACTCGGGTCACGAACTTAATTTGCTCAATACTTGCGTAATCAATTTCTATACGTCTTTTAGCACAGCCATCAATTTCGTCTTATCGGAGCAGATGTCATCTTTCCTTCCAGCGTTTTCTTCCCCAGTGTTCCATCTTCGACAATCTCGCATCATATAACCTGATATGCTGCACTGGTAATATCAGATACCTCCGCTAGGCTTTACACAAATTGTCGGTTTTCGTATTTTCCTGGAAAACTTGTCTTGGTCATTAATTGGATAAACATCTTGTGTTATGTGTATGTCCTTTAGCTTGGTGTTTAAATTCATATCCCTCTAATTGGGCTTCTTCCACAAAAACGGCTCGTACTTTGAGTCCCGAGGAATCCATATAGGCGGCCTCTACTTCAAGTGAGTGGATCAATGCTTCCTAGTACTCTTATGCCGAGAGAGCCTAAGGACCCGCCTGATCTCCTCGTCTTCCATGCCATCAATAAACGAGTCAACTGCCAATTGCTCCTGGAACTGCCTTGGTGCATTCGGGTAAGCCAAGTGTGCCAGTCTCTATATCTTAAGTCGAATGCAGCTTCTAAAACTTACTGATCAATACTAGAACTAATGTCAGAGCCTTGTCTTCCCCACTTCAATTGTTAGCACAAGCAGCTGCCTCAAATTGACTTTTGTAGGTCGACCAAGAAGTTTGTCCATCAAAGGAAGAAGGCTGTAATCGAGGACCGGATGACATTACTAACTGGTCTCCTTTTTCCCTTAACTGTCGCTTAAGTCATTCTACTTCTCCCTCAACTACCCGAAATTTTCCCTCTATATCCAGTAACTTTCCCTTCGACACCAGTAACTTTTTCTTCGACGCCAGTAACTTTTTTTGACTTCATTATTACTTACATTATTTACTTTTTCATCAACGTCACTAACTTTAGCATTTACAATCCCTATATCTTCCTTATTTTAATTTTTGATTCCTTCGGTAGCTGCTACTTCTTGACGTCGTTTCTCTTGCTTTTCTTTTCTTCCCGATGTTTTCTTTCTTTTCTTCTTTACATCTCCCTTGTTCTTTTTCTTCCTAATGTTGTCCTTCTTGTTCTTCTTTTTCCCCTTGACGTCGTTTTTCTTTTTCTTCTTTCTGGTCTAGCATCATTTTTCTGAATTTTGCGAACATGTCTTGCATTTGCTTTTCGGCAGCCATGCTTCCTGTTTCCATTAAGAAGTTCTCGAAACAGCACTAGTAGATCTATTTTACAGTCTCTATTAGGTATAATTCAAATACTTCCAAAAATTCCGGAATAGAGTGATCTGGAAGGTGTCTCGAAATGTCTCAAATAGGTCTTATTTAATGTCTATATCAATTTCCAGCTGACAGAACTTGGCTAACTGCACTCGTTTCCAAATAATAGGTTCTGGAAATTTTTCCAAAATGTTACAAATAAGTCTTATTTGATGTCTATATCACTTTCCAGTTGACAGAGCTTGGCTGACTACACTAGTTTTCAAATAGAAGGTTCTGGGAATTTTCTCAAAATTTCACAAATAGGTTTTATTTTATGCCTATATCACTTTCCAGTTGACAGAATTTAGCTAATTGCTAAATTCTAGAACCTTCTCGAATTCCTCAGAAATCCTGTTGCAATACCGCTTCTGACACCAATTGTTACACTTGTTTACAATCTCCAGTTAACAGTCTGTACGTGGCTTCAATAAATTGCAATAAGAAGAATTGCAACTTATCACTTGTTCATATTATATAAAACTGTTAGCAGTGCGCTTGGATTTACTCTATATATACCCGCATCGAATGTTCTCGATTATTCTAAAATATTCCAGTGTATCATTCGAGAGCTTTCTGGGCTCTTCACGAATTTTCTATGAAGCAGTGGCGTAGGCGTGCACATAACAATGGTTATTGTTGTTTCAATTAATTACCTCTAGATGATGACAGTATAGTTGGCGAAACGCACGTCGAGAAGAGTATTCGGGCGTTCAAATGTTTCGGCGCTTCAGAGACGACGTAACATTAAATTAATCCTATTTTCGATTCCAATACCACCTAATCAGATATTTATTTTACAATTAGGACAATCAGTTTGCAATCAAAGTTGATTTGGTTTTACTTTTGATAATTTTCCAGGCAATTAGTCCATCTCTAATTAGTCATGTGTTTTGGTTTAGAATTCCTACGCTTTACCGTGTATTAAAGTGGTAAAGCGTTTGGATTCTGAATCGGAATTAATGACATTTCATCAGAAGCCACATGAATTTCAGTGGAGCGAATATCTCGGTGGAAAGAAGGAAAGGAGACGTTATTATTATTATATATCTAAACAACGATCAACAATACAATGTAATATAGAAAAGCAAACTATAAAAAATTATTAATCTCTATTTAATATATTGTTCTGCTTCAAAATTATTAATTCTATTATATAATCCAATTTTTTGTAGTATTAGCTAGGATAAGGTAGTTGTTGTGATATACTCTATAATAGTTTGTTCTTTAAAGGGTTTTACAATTTATTACTTAATGTTTTAATGTGTTGATGAACATTCAGACTTAAGAATGTTCCTATAAATGTAGAAAAGTTGGGCAATTCCTTATTAGCTAATAATAATTCTTTAAACTTATAACCCGGGAGGTAGTGACAGTTTTTGTGAAATCATTTCTATAAAGCTAGATTTTTTTTTCAAGAAAGTTTAGATAGTATCTATGATGAAGGTGCAATCTTTAAGTGTTACAAAAAATTGGTAAAAAATTCAGTGCATATATATATATATATATATATATATATATATATGCAATATGCAATTATTATACTTAATGCGCCAGGCTTGTAACATGTAATTCAGCGCTCGGCGGGGCACATAGCACATAGCCGAGAGAGTAGCTGTAGGTTGCAGTCTGGTTACGTTCCTTTTAGTAAAATAAGGATTTTATAGAGGAGTTTACGACTAAAAATATTATGTTTTAATATTCCGCCCTGTAAAAGCACATTTGAACTATGCTAAGCCCAGTCAGGCTATTTATTTTTCGATTGCAACAGACACTGGACCCCTAGATGGCGCCTGCTGACTGTTTTACATGTCGCTATCCCAAAGATACCGTAATGTACTAAATAGTCAAGTGATCCTCGTGTCGGTCGTCACATGCCTGTCTTGCACTGACGAGAGTCAACAGCTCGAAACTGCAGTCTGCAAGTGGTGTGTGACGACTGGCACGAGAGCTCCTTTAAGTAGGATCAGTCTTTCGGCTGGTGTTTGTTGCAATCGAAGCATTAGCGTTTTGATGGTAATATGCAATTATTACTTAACGCGCCAGGCTTGTAACTTGTAATTCAGTGCTCGGCGGGGCACATAGCCCGGAGAGTAGCTGTTTGTTGCAGTCTGGTTACGTTCCTTATAGTAAAATAAGGATTTTATAGAGGAGTTTGCGACTGAAATATTATGTTTTAATATTTCTGCCCTCTAGAAGCACATTTGAACTATGCTAAGCCTAGCCAGGCTATTTATTTTTCGATTGCAACAGACACTGGACCGCTAGATGGCGCCTGCTTACTATTTTACATGTCGCTATCGTAAAGATACCGAGATGTACCAAATAGTCAAGTATCCTCGTGTCGTTCGTCACATGCCTACCTTACTGACGAGAACCAACAGCTCGAAACTGCAGTCTGCAGTTTTTATGCCCTACAACTTTGCTCTTTTGATATTTTTCACCACAATGCATAGTTTTTCCTGATATGAAAAGATCCTGATCCTGATATCAATAGTGAAAAAGACGAAAACGAGCTAAAATTCATATATATGCATATATTTCTCAAAAACTATCCTTTTTTAGAACTGGAGGGGCGACAATCATATTTAGAAAACCCAAATACTTTACTTTTTACAGGTCTCATAACTGTTGGAAAATTTTTCAAAAAACAACGATTTTTTGACTAATTTGAAGGAACTATAATATATTATTATAATTTCATGTCATATTCTTTATATAAATTAATAACGCACAATATTTTAATAAAATAAATTTAAATATTATAATTGAATTAGGTTACAAATAGTATTCCTATAATCAAATGAACTGTCAAATTCTTCGCTACTCATATCTGAATCTCCATAATCACTCTCGTAGTTGATTTCATCCTCGAAATCACTTTCGTACGAAACACCATCATTTCCTTCCGAAATATTAATTGGACTGTCAGAATATGCGGCACTACACGTTGGAGTTTCTTGTAGCCCTTCTGTAATTCAACGCTGCAAGTTCTTCAAATGCGGTACTTGATCTCCACTAAACCAATTGATAACATATTTATTCGCTTCAAGTTTCCAACAACAATCAAGAGAGAATAAAGTTGTTGGGTTCTTCAAATGAGTATTGATCCAGATTTGTCAAATGTAAGCTGATCTGAGGAGGTGTTCTCGAAGCTCTGATTGACAAGGTGGCAAAGAAGAAGAATCAAAAGTCTTAGGACTCACAAACACGAACCGAAACATATGTCAGAAAAATCTGAACAAAACTAATGGAACAATAAACCAAGTGCGTATTGTAACTATTCTTTTGAATATTTATAATTATTCTACATATGTTTGATCCCAAAGTCTCGTACAATTTACCAACCTTTATACACCTTAATGAAGTGCCAGCGCCAACCTCGATCCACACCTTTATTTCAGGATACATAAATTTCATATTATTTAACATTATTATCGATATATCCGTGTCTGAGCATCGCACGAGAACGATAAATAGTGCCTGAAGCTCCTCCAAATTGCAGACATGATAGATTATTTTGGAGTCGGTTTCTTCGTTGTTTGAGCACGATTGATAATGTTCAATTGTTCTTACAACAATTCCATTGACAACTTGATATCTGCAACATTCATAGTAGCTCACGTAAAAATATTACTTTCAAAAATTGGTGCCATCTCATTGCACTCCCAGTTTGTCAAAAGATGTACCACCAAGTCTTCTTCAGCTAAAAAGTCAGAAGGGTGTGTCAATGGACCTCTAATTTCAATTTTTCGACCTCGATGGGTTTTCTTAAATCATGCTCGTGATCTTTGATTGAAGGAGAGGGATAAGTATCAAAAACGATTTTCAAAAACTATCATCATTTCTCAAAAATATATGCAACAACTTTTTTGATACGTTTGCATAAGTTATTGGTACTTCTTTCATTTGATGTAAGTAAAAAAAACCGTCGTAAATGTGAACATCTGATTTTGGTAAGGTCTACCAAATATTTAGCCACCTTTTAGGGGAGGGCTAATGTGATTTTTAATCGAAATTGTGCATAAACTGCTTGTAGACAAAAAATGTAAATGAAAATTCCGCGGCGGGAAATGCAAAACTTGGCCTCGAACATCAATGGCCCGGAGCGCAGAGGCCGCGGTCACACGCTTACATTCCATTACCTCTACCGAGGCTTTAGTAACATGAGGCGATCAATGGACTGTATTTTTTTAATGTCTTATTCGATAAACTATTCCAGAAAAAAAATTTTACCTTGTAGCTATAAGTCAAAAATGTTCGTTTTCTCGTTTGCGTGGGTGGTAGACCTGATGTGGCAAAGCTTTCGATGCAGTAGAATATTATTTTCCGGTATGTTTTTATATCATCTGCGATTATGTAAAATCTTGTAATACATTTATGCAACTTTTTGCAACATGTTTAATTTTTTTACTCATTTTTGCAACACTAACAGTTTGGTAGACTTGCACTTGCATCATTAATACTGTCTATCATGGGAAAAAAATCTAGCTTTATAGATATTAACGCGAAAAATTTGTAGCTACTCCCCCTGGCTATTAGTACTTTTATATGGCATGTTCAGATGGAATATCGATATAGATATAAAACTAGGTAATTTTTGTATCAGCATGGAAGTTTTGTTGCTCATCTATCAGAAATGTAAAGAAATAATGTTGTATTGTATTATAAAATGATATGTTCATACGCTTTCACAAGTTTTTTATGTATTGTACTAAATTACAATGTAAGTGGTGGCTTGTTCTTCCTTAAGGGTGCGTAAAATATCCTCTTATTTTACACTCTTCTTAAAAACGAGCCAACATATTTCAGAATTGATTTCATTATAAACTAATAAACTTAAGACAATGACCTTATTATATTTTATATTATAATCCTAGGTAAAACTAAGTTTCCAAAATTTCCTTCTTCTTGATTATTCAACGCCAACGTTTTATTCATTCGTCCCAAATTTACCATAAATTGTTTTATATTCTTCAAAGGGACTTAAATATTCCAATAAAATTTCTGTGGTGTCATTAATATTAATTAAAATATAATATGATGGAGGATATAATAAAATAACATGATAAAAAAGTGAAAAGTCTGCATAATATTTGTTCCTATTTAAGTTTAATGTCGAACACGAATTTGTTAAATTTCGTCTAAAATAGTTGGGTGTTTTGCTACTAGAAGCAGCCTCATAGCGATGACCATTGCTAGACGTGTGTCAAAGCAGTGTCGGACTCATAATTTTTCATTTAGTCTGAGAGATTCGAGTGGCGGTATCATATGTAAATAAATATGTTACTTATATGATAGCTAAATTCGGTGATTTACTAATATTTCGTTTTTATGCCAACTAAATACGCGCAACCCACAATACTTCAAGATGTTTTGTGTGTCACCGAGGTTTTGTTTGTAACTAGTACGTATAAACATAAAATCACGTCGCGATTACATTCGTACGGTCCTGTACGCCGCCTAGGCTAGTGTGGCGTCTGTGTTATCGGCAGGACGATGTAATTCGATTACTTACAAATTTACTCGCGCCTGACTGGTGCGTGCAAACCCACTCTTAAAATCAGTCCCATACGAACAATATTGGTTCTAAGAATTTTGAACAACATAAAATCAATAGTTGTAATCGTAAAATTTATTAATCCGTTATCAATTTCAAAATCTTTCGTGGAATAATATAGAAGTTTTTTATAAAACATTTCTGTTATTACAAATCATAAAATGGTTTGTTGAAATCGTTATTCGAAATTATAGTTATCAGACCGAGCCAGATAATTGCTGATGCTGATAAAATTCCCTTCGAGAAGCTCGGGTCGAACGCAATAATTAGTAATAACGACGCGGACGCCACTTTTATGATTTGTCCAAGAACACAATATGTTCTATAACATAGTTCAATATTTATCCTGTCTATTCTTCATAAAAATTTTTGTAAATTATCAATTAGTTGGTTTCTTTCTGTTTTATGAACTATACCAATAAAATACTTACTATTTATGTGTCTGACAAAGAAATATTAAACTATGAATACTATTCTATTGTCTTATTTTATGTTATTCATATTATGATGGATTGCACCACAATAGTAGAAAGTTATAAATCATCACAGTGAGAAGATAAGGAGATAGACTAACTTGGAATCACCTTCTGAAAAGATTCTTTATAGACATGTTTATTCATTGACAGTTATGATGAATTATTATTTATACCTATCCTTAATGCCTACATAATGGTAAATATTACTATATATTTTTATTCAATCTATGAAAATATTAAATAAATATTCGATAAAAGTCGGACTTACCTAGTAACGAAAAATAATCTTTACCAACCGCTTTGTCTAGGATAAAATAACCGATACAGTTATCCAAGCAATAGTTTTTGCTATTTTGTCTCCATCATCTTGACTCACCATCTTTTGTAGTTCTTGGCTTCCTCAATGATTCATTTGCATTCTGTTGTATCATTTCGCCTTCTTTTCCAATTCCTCACTCTTAAAACTAAGTTTTGGTGTATAAATATGTTTTCCTGGGTCTTCCTTCTAATAATATTCAACGGTTTCTACTCCAATCGGCCAATACCAAACAGGCTTCAGGCAAGGACAATCCACAATTGACCAGCTTTTTATGGTGAAACAAATCCTGAAAAAGTCCTGGGAACATGGCATAGACGTGTACAGTATTTTCGTTGACTTTAAACAAGAATACGATTCAATTAATAGAGACTCACTTTACCAGATATTGTGCAGCTTCGACATCCCTTCCAAATATATTCGACTAATAAAGGCAATAATGAACTCAACGATGGCAACAATACGCATACCAAACGAAATGATGAAAATATTCCAAATAAATAAAGGATTAAAACAAGGCGATGGACTCACCTTGATAGCTCTGGAATAAGTCACATGACAAACAAACGCTTGGAGGTGAAACTTGTCTTCTTTGATAATTGAACATTAGTACCCTTATAGCTCCTTACGACTACAAGGGGTATGGTTCGGCAAACAAGAACGCACTCTGTACAGAAGAAACATTGAGAATGCAATCAGTGGGGTCCAATCACTAATGGATAATGGATAGTTAACAAATAGATCGGTACAACTGGCCACCTACGTAGATGATATCAACATTATGTCCCGCAGAGCGGAAGAAGCGGGAAAAACATACGCACAACTAAATATAGAGGTTAGAAACATCGCACTCGAAATAAATATACAAAAGATAAAAACACTAACCCAGCAAAGAGGCCTTTGGTTTTTCTTCTCCGAGTACTTGGAATCTCAGTCTCGCTAAGCCTTAACAGTGGCACAAGAAGTGAAGTGGGATTTCCTTTTGCTCTTTACAGAACCTGCGTGTAGTGTCCTCTGCCAAGCCCATGTGTCTATTGAGCCGGCAGTGTCCCGTTAGAAAGCCCACTATTATTATGATGGCCTTCATATTCTGGCTTAGTAGGTTTTCCATGAATTTGGCCGATTGTTCTTTAATGAACTCTTTGGCCTGTCTCTGTCTTAAGAGGTTCCTCCACGATCCCTGAGATGTATTTTGCACTCAGGCTTTGCCACGCCACAGAAGGGCTCAGGTCCTATTGGGGCTCTAAGAGCGTCTTCTTTGGCCAGTTCATCCACCTTTTCATTTACTCTGTGTCCTTCGTCTACTGGTACCCATCCTAGGTACTCTGTCTTCCCAACTCTATAAGGGCCTTCAAACAGTCCCAGACTAATTTTGAATTGATTTGCATGGAAGTGATTGCTTTTATTGCCGTTTGGCTGTCAGAAAAAATGGCAATCGATTGGTTGGCAGTGCCTTGTCCTATTATCTATCTCCCTTATGCAACAGTGTATGGCTATCACTTTAACCTAAAATACCGTTGCATATTTCTCTACACTTATTGGGATACTTGCTTTTGACCTTGTCTCGCATATCCTGGTTCCAACCCCCTGTTCTGCATACACTGCGTCACGGACGCTCGACGTTGTGCATAGTATAAAAATTGAAGCTCCTACCGTAAATGTTTATAGGAAGTTTACTTGATATTATCGCATTTTGGAATCAATACCTAAAGAGGAATTCGGAAATTTGGGAATAGCTTTTATGGAAACTTTAGTACGCCGCGCATCGGCGAAAATTAACGTTTACAATTAAGTTGTCAGAGATTTATACACATTATTTTAATTTTTACTTCATAAACAAATTTCATATGATATAGAATTATATATAGATATATAGATTATTAATTAACGACTTAGAAAGCAAGACAAAGAATGAAAAACGACTGAACCACTAAAAACGTTCGCATTTACTTGTGTTAAATGGTAGATGTGCCACAGCTTATGAAAATTATTTGAATCAATGAATTTTAAAGTGACTCAGAAAGTATTAAAAACACAGAAATAATAGCACATTCCGAAATGCAAATTAACTTGAAATATTCTCAGCTAAATGGATTGGGGAACTTTCTTTAAGTAAGGTAGCTTTTAGTTATAAACTTCAAATTTCTGTGAAATATGTCGTGGGTTAATTCGTTTGAATAATTAACAATAGATTTATAACAGATAAAACCAGCATGAGAAAAGTTTATTTTATTAAAACGCTGAATTATTTAACTTTCTAATGTACTGCGACGATTTAAAGACATTGTTTTGCATATTTTTATATACAAGCTGAGCAAATATTAACAAACATACCTATTCGTCATTTAGTATTTGTAGGGAAAGAATATTAGTTTCTTACAAATAATTATGTGACGGTTTTCTTTATATTTCCAAAGCAAATATTTGCTAGCTAACAGAATTATTATTAAGCACATGCCTATTCGCAAATAATTTGTAATATTTCTTATTAGAGCAACTTGATTAAAATTTCTTGACTTTAGCTAAATATTTCAGCAATGGTTAAGCATTCTCGTAACACAACTTAACTATAAGATTCATGCAAAAGTTTTTTTTCGTTTCAAAATGTCATGACAATGAGTTGACAAATTTCGTCGGAGGTACTGACAGACCACAGGTTTCAATGCTCTCCACGGCTAAATTTATACTATTTATGTAGAATACTGCAAAGGTATTTGAGGCATCAGTGTAGAGTATAACTTATTCTTCTATAAAAAATACAATTTCCACTTGGTTTTACGGAAAAACATTCTACAGTATCAAACTTAGCATAGTTAATTCAATTTATATCAGACTCATTGGATAATAGAGGTCAAGTTGACGTAGTGTATACTGAATTCTCAAAGATTTTTGATCGTGTGGATCATAAATTATTAATTGATAAATTAAATCATATCGACTTTAGTAACTCATACTTAAATTTCTATATTTCTGGCTGAAAGAATCGATTGCTAACTGTTTTAGGCCAAACACTTATCTTGCTACATCAGGGGTACCTCAAGGATCCAACTTGGGACCACTTCTATTAATCATATTGATAAATGGCTTAATGCGATAATGTAGAATATGAGAAACTGCTTTTTGCTGAAGATTTCAAGATATTTAGTTAAATTTATAATACCGACGATTGCATAGCTAGCTTTACATCAACAGATTCATATAATTGATTTATGGTGTACATCCAACAAATTGAATTCCCATATACTTTTAGTAACACGACACTCTCAAGAGATCAAACAATTAAAGACTTGGGTATATCATTTGACTCAAGTTAGTCTTTGCTGATCATGTTTGTAGAATAACAAACTTAGCAGTGTTTTATAATAAGAAGCTGTAAGCAATTTTCCAATGCTAATACTCTAAAAACACTGCATTTTCACTTGTTCGATCAAAGATTGAGTATGGTGCAATAATTTTGAACCCAATTTACATTTACAATGTGCATGGAGAGACTCTTGAAAGACTTCAGCGAAAGTTTATGAAGTATTTGGCTTTCAAAATTGATCATCATTATCTAGAACAAGGATATCCTAATGATTTACTTCTGTCAAGGTTTGGCATGCAATTGTTAAAAAATAAAAGCATAATGATGTTTTTAATATCCTTGTATAAATTGGTCAATTATGTAATATACTGTTCGACAGTACTGGCAAAGGTAAATTTCAAAATTCCCAAGATTATAAGCACGAAAAACGGGTTATCTTATTGCCCTACTATTCGCATAAATATACTACAAAGGTCCCCCATCTATATATATGCTTATTGCAATTAGATTTTATTTTGCGTTTTCTGATTGAAGAGTATGTCGCAAGTTATAGGACATTATTTTCAATTGAGTTGGAAACGCATATTATGCACCTTGATTGGTGGCAATGAATCGACTTCCTTTCCTAGAGAACAGTGAAATACTGGACTTTAGTAGTAGGTATTTTTACTTTACTACACATTTATTCTTTTTGTAATAATTTATCCACTTTGCGTTGGCTTAAATATTTTATTAGCATAATTGTATCATTTTCAATGTGGCTTACGTCATCCAATGTAATATATACCAATTGCAGTTTATTACCTATATCTTTATAGTATAAATTACTACTGTGTGCTTTAATATAAAATTAAATCCAAATTAACTCAACTTACCTACTACTATTATTACTATTATTGTTATTGTTACTGATGTTGTCCTGTAATTGAATATTCAGTTGGGCAATACAAATCTATTATTATTCTACTTCTTTCCATTATCGTATTCTAATATTAATTTAAAAAACCTACGAAAAACTTTCTGTATTTTAAATAAAGCCTAATTCAGGAGATGGCTAGATATTTTCAGACAACAGGTAATTCTAATAATCAAATGGACTTACAACAGTTCTTTTCAAAAGAACAAAGGAATTGGAAAATTGAACTTGGGATTATGAATAATTAATTCTTCTCCTGTCAGATATTATGTTGGTGTTTCATTGACAATATAAATATAAATTACCTCTTCCTTGGAAAATTGTCTGGAACAGCACTTAAGAATGGTCACTAGTTTTTCCTTTTATGTAAATGATTTCACTAAGATACAGAATTAACAGAAATCTATGTTACCATGTTTTTATTAAAAGTTACGAGAATGATAATTGTATAAAAATGTACTTGAGCTTAAATCCTCTAAAGCACATGGTAATATAAAGACTGAAAAATTAAACGAAGTAATTGCAGAAGTATTGACACCAATTAAAAATATTATTAATAAAGCTATAGAAAACTCTTATATAACTAAAAAAATATATATATTTAGAAGTAAAAGCTTTTGATCTTACAAAAGTTCTTTGCCAGAGAGAGAGCTCAATATGTTAGTATCGATGGTATCAAAAGAGAACGAAAGGAGGTGAGCTATGGGATACTAAGAGGTAACCGCCTGGGACCAATATTATTCATTTCATATGCGAATAACTTATTTACTTTAAATATAGTTAACAAATTCTGGGTTGTGTTGATAGCAATTTAATATTCTATAGTAGATACAGTTGGGAAAATTTGAAGACAATAGCGAGAGATGATTTCAACAGAGCAAAACAATGGTTCAACAAAATAACCTTACTATGAAAACCAAATATCTAACGTTCATTTTATATACGTATATGTATTTAAATTTCTTAATCTAGGGCCCCTCAAATAAATGCCAGTTCTTGCATAACATCTGCTGAATCAATAGCAAATTTTTACATAATGATAGATAACTAAAAGAGGACCTACAAAAAAAACAATACTATTAATAAGACAGGATATTTCTGTCTAATTTTAAACGCCTTGAAAATCGTTTAGATATAAAGGAATTGAAAACTCGGTATTCTATGGTATCTAATGGAAAAATGGCTTAGAGGTGTGTCGTAGACTCACATTAAAAACTTGTTATATATCATTTATTATTTCATTTGCACCTAAATTACACTGGTGCCATTATACTTTAAGACCACTCTACTAATGAACATAAAATTTCCAGAGAAGGCGCAAAGGCAATAAGATTACTCCAGTCCAAGTTTTCACAATCACTGTCATCATTTTTTCTTATGCTTACACATTGCGCCTTTGCCTTCTTTACATTTTTATTAGAGTCTCCTTGAAGTTTATGAAAATAAAAACAGATACATTAATTCTTATTACCATAACTACGACACAAGGTCGGAAACGATTGTAAACCTGCTTGATCTAGACTCAACAAATCTGTAAGATTAAAAATACGCTGCAATAAAATTAATACAATAATAATCCAATTAATCCTAAAGATTTAAGCTTTAACTAATTTAAGTTTTAAAAAAATATATTTCAATATCCTATTTCTACTATGTGAAACAATATCTAAATTTTATAGATTATTTTGATATGGAAATATGATATGCAGTATGGATAAAAATTATTTTAGAATGTAATGTATCATTTGTTGTTAAACATATGACACGTATATTAGTTTTATGCATTTTTTATCATTTTCTTTATTTTCTTATACGAGCTTTGTGCTTTTTGCTATTGCTATCAATATCCTTATAAAACGTTCTTAAATAAATAATTTTTTTTGATTTATTTGTTAGGACATATTAATAAGAAGTGACGGACTGTATGGTAAAAAGTAATTATATAAGAATTACGTACTTAATTTGTTTTCAGTAAAGTTCCAGTCCAATTTAGAGCAATCAACCAACAGTCAAGATGATGAAAATTGTGCTCACTTTACATAAAGCTTCGTTATTCTCCTCACACGCTTCATAATTGGGATGCAGATCAACGAAATAAATAAATCACCAATGCTGTTAATCTCAAAATCTCCAAATTACATGCTCTATATCGGGCAAATATCACCGCTTATTAAAGTAAATTATTAACGTTCAATATTTTGAGTACATTGCAGAATAATAGGGCGAAGAATTATGGCAGCTATTATAAAATTAACTACTTTTATCTGCCCTTATACCAATATCATCACAAATTATTTTTGAACGTGCTTGTGCAGCTTAACGATTCTAACAGGGACAGACTGTTATCTATCTCGAACATAATAACTAGGTTCTCAGCTTACAATTAATTGTGTTTATTTATGCAGTTTTAATTATTGTTGGAATCAAGACTTGAAGTGGGGTCAAAGCATTATAATCTGCCCAAAACCTCAAATATATCTCGATTCAATCAAAATTTTTTATTACGGGGGTTTTTAATGATTACGAATTCAAAGTTGAAATTAATATAGTCAAGGTGTTGAAGAAAATTCATATATTGATATTTTACAGATCACTGATTGGGAGTCTAGACGTCATCAAAATTTAGCATAGCCGCTCGTATTTGTGTGTTCATAAAAATTGAGAATAGTTATTTGGTATCAAAATAAGTAAGACAATAATCTAGATTTCTGTGGAATTAATTAACTATTTCTTTTGCTGTAAAAAGCTGTTTGAATTTCCCGCCATAGATAGAGGCGTGGCCTCGTGCTCTCTGATTGGCTGTGAAGTGGAATGGTAGTGGGGGTGGCTCAACCGCCGCAACACCTACTCTAATTCTATAGATGCATCTATTGGTGAATTTCATTAAGAAAGATTTTTACAAAAAATTGATTGCTTGTAACATGGAGTTTCTGCAGTACAACATTTATCACAAAGTCTGCCTCATGAACAGACGCCCTCTACTAATATTACATGTACTAGAAGGCGTGTTTCACAAATATAAGTTGAAATTACGAATGTTGTCATTCAACGACATGCAAATTTTTTATTTTAGTAAATACAAAAGCCCGAGTTCATAGAAGTTTCTAATGTTTCTTACTGTGATGCTTTAAGTTTCCTGTAATTAGTTAAATATTTTGTTAATGCTTTAGTTTTACTGTTTGTAAACAAACTATCCTCAAAATGGCGGCGGCGGATGTTAAAATTAATTGTATTTTCATTACAAAATACTTGTCTTTTGCATATGTCGATACGCCCATGTGTGCCATTCTGTGTGACCTTGAGATGATTTGATTTTGGAATTAAAAAGTAAACTTCCTTTTTCTCAATAGCATTTAGCAGCCCAGTCGACGGCGCAAGTAATCGGAGTCTTAGCATATCCTCTCTCATTCAGTTGTTTGTGAAAATTAAGTATAATTATTTGGTACGCTGTGTTTTCTACAATTGCGAAGATATAGTACGAAATATACGCTCTAACACTCAATTTAATAAATTTATAACGCCCACTGCAATTACACTATCCCCTGCCCACCGCATCACCTCAGATTAGTCCATTTAACGAGGTTCCAAAAAGGCCAAAACATTAAAAGTTTGTAGGATTTTTTGCAATACAATTCCCCTCCCATTGTCGAGGGTGAGAAAAACTATGGTAGTGGTTTCGAGTTCTGAAACTCAAGGAAAAACCACCCCAATTTCCGGGTTCTCGGTCTTTGGCTTGCGAGGACTCGTCGGATCGGGTTTTTTTAGGGAATAATAATAAATTCAGTTAATTTACACTAGAATACCCCAGACCGACCCCCGGGGTTGAACCTACCCCCACCTGTAATAGCAATATGCTCAAAAATATAATTTTTCATAGGCTTTCGAGGACCGGGATCATTATGGTGGTGTTATTTTTCACCCCACCCTTCCGAAAAATCGATTTTTAACCTTCAGCTTCAAGAGCGAATATCTTCGTAGGGGTACCTCGGGGGAAGGAAAAATATACGAACTTGTAACCTTATTTTCAATAGTTCTACCCAAATCCGAGAGATTGCCCACCATTTTCGGGACACCCTGTATAGTATCGTTCAAAGCTTTACTGCAAATAAAAATGTAACAGAAACTTTACGAGCTAATAATTACCGCCGGCGAACGAGTCGGTACGGTGTCATCAAACAAGCCGACGTACCTTAAAATCTATAAAGGTAACTGATTCAATTTTCCAGCGGAATAGTACAGAGAGCAACGATATTTTAATGAGATCGTAAAGATTTTATCGCATTTTTTATTTGCAGTAACGATATTATACCTACCTAACTTTTCGTCTAGTTGAAAATAGGCCTCAGAATTTTATCGTTCCCGTAAGGGAATCGGAATATGCCATTTTTCAACATAGCAAATATTTTATTTCGTCTATATACCTTGCAGATCATTCAATTTCTGTGGTGTGGTGGTGTTTATAACGGGCCGTAACTTTCTTTATTGTTTTACACAATGTGTGCACTCTCAACAAAGGCTAACTTTAAACTTAAATAAAAACAGTGGTATAAATGGTAACTATTTTATAATGGATGCACCAATCAATCTTCTCAATCCGCTGTTAAAATTCTCTGAAGTGAGTCTTTAATATTAGAGATTTTGGTCAGCTTTTCAGGACTTTATTGCGCTGTACAACGCTACCTCGTCTAATTTTCGTTTAATCAACACATACTTCTTCAGTTGATAGTCTTAAATTGCATTATAATTTTCAGCTAGCTTCAGAAATACCAAGAAGCCATCCTGTAGGCATAACAATTGTATCAATCCTAATTGTATTATGTACTAACATTATGTTTAAATTTAAAAAAATTAACAAATACACACATTTTGTATTAAAAACTGGTACCAGTTTGCGTAATCTGAGGTCAAATTTTTCAATTAAGAAATGAAAAAATATAACTAAATATCAATTCTTTTTCTTCTTAGCCTTCGTCTCAACGCCACAGAATTTTTATTTTGGTAACAAAATTTTCTTTACTAAAGTGGAGAATTAAAATTCTATTAAATTTTCAAAAATTCCGAAAATTTTCCCACAGGATATTCAATAATTATATGCAACCAATGAACTGACGAATAGTGTAATGTTTACATCTAGTTTGATATGACAACACCTGGAAAGTATAATATTCATGTTACTATTAATATATGTATATTATTCCAAACACAAAGCCGTTGGTTACAATATCACGTCACGTAGTAATCAACAAGGTTTCTAAAATTACCACCTAACCAGTCAGGAGATAACGTATTGCGTATTTTGAAATACATGTAATTGACAATGCCTTAAATAATCAGTGGCGTTGCGAGATATTCTTGAAAGGGTGGGCCAGTGTTGGGTTCACTGCGTTAAGGTGATTTGACATTAGTTTTCGCTTGCTGTTAGTGGGATCGATCTGGCACGACAAAAGCCCCGAAACGGCAGTGTTTTTTCGATTTTTTCTTTGTATATATTATGTCGTCGGACTCCCTCTATCATCTGGTCATGTTTGCAAGCTCGAGGGGGGCTGTGTAGGAGGGGAAGTTTCCATGTAAAGTTAGGAAAATCAGTTTTTCGGACATAACTCGCTTAGTTTGATTCAGATCGAAAAATATGTAAAGGGATAAAATGAAGAGATCAGAGCGAATGTGCGTAAACTGAATTTCTGTTGATCGAAATCGGTCCAGCAGTCCTTCAAATATTGCGATTTGAAGGTACGGGTTTGCATACGGATTTTTCGCTGCGGCGGGAACGTGCCGAGACTCGTGTTCGCGTTTTTTTCGGGGTAGAAAGCGACTTGGCGAATTTTTTCCCCTCACTCCGATAGACAGTCAGGACTCAAGTACTGTGTCCAATTTTCAAGTTACTAGGTTGATTAGGGAGGGAGGGGGAGGGAAAAAATTTGAATGAAATTAAAACCGCTGTAACCTCCGCAATTTTTCCGCACATCGCGCAGCAAGCGTGAGGTTACACTAATGTGCCTACTTTGACTTGTTGCCATTTTTTTTAAATTTTCGCCATAAATAACAAAATGCCGGAGAAAAAAACTATTTTTTTTTGTTTTTTTAAGTCATTTTTCGCTAGGAAGGAAAGAAGGGGTGAAGGAAATAATTCTTTCGCCATCCGGTGCGCATTTTTTTTCTCTTCGATTTGAGATCGGCCCGATTGCGATCGGATGATTAGGAGGTGAGGGAGCGGAGCACAAAGTTTTTAGCCAATAGAAGGGCAAGGGAAAGGGTTAAGGACTTCGCGCCAGGCTCATTTTCAATAGCTGTCAATTATCTTTCAGAATTTTTTTTACCCCAAAGCTATAACTGCATTAGGGCCTACACGGGCGTGTGACACATTTATAAAAACTAGCTTCGCTCGCTCGTGTGTCCCGGTGAGCGGTACCTCCCAGGAAACTTATTTTTGAATAAATCGATTGGATCTTGCTCGATTCTTGACGGATTTACTTCGTTTTTTTTTCACTTCTTCGTCTATTCAACGAGTCGTTGTCTCTCGACTTTTTTTTATGTCGCCCCCAATTTCCCTTCTCCGCGCGCCTGCTGTTAATTGTGCGAGTACCTCAGACAATTTAATATGCCGCTAACGCTCTAAACGCGGCACATTGAATGGTCTAAGGCGTCTACTATTAATAGTTTATTCTCCTTCAGTGACGAGTGTCAAAAAGGTGGAGCAAAATGCACAGACATCAAAAATAAATATCTTTGTGAAAGAATGTCATGCTTTGCGTAAATATTTTAGACCGTATACAACTGGTAATTTATTTTTAAAAACCGTTGCCCAAGGAATCACTGCTTCCACATCCAGATTTTCTATAAAATTCTTATACACACTAAATCCCATCGTAATATTTTACTCCCTTTAATAATAGGGTGGGAGTGGCTAGTGTAAAAATTTTTTAGAGGCCCTTGGTTCTCGTATACACAGTAAATTCCAATTTAATTTTTTATTTCCTTTAATAATAGGGTGGGGGTGGCAATAGGGATGATAGAGGGGGTAGCTAACGCCAAAATAAATTTTAGAGGCCCTTGGTTCTCGTACACACACTAAATCCCTATTTAACTTTTTACTCTCATTAATAATAGTGTGGTGGCGGTAATGGGGTGGTATTGGGGGTGGCTAATGCCAAAAAAATTGTAGAGACCCTTGGTTCTCGTATACACATAAAATCCCAATTGAATTATTTACTCCCTTTAATAATGGGGTGAGGGTGGGAAGGGGGATGGCTAACGCTAAAAAAAATTTTGAGTCGTTTCGTTCTTAAATCACATTTTATTATTTTTTTACTCCGTTTCATAATAGTGTGAAGGTGGTATTGGGGGTGATAGGGGGGCTGGCTGATGCCAATTAAAATTTTGAGGCCTTGACTCTTCGTACATTCCCTAAATTTTATGGACAATTACCTTCTTACTTTACTTTGCCTATTTACCCTTATTTACCTCATTTACCACAGAATCATTCAACGGAATTAGATCAAAATATAATCTAGTTCCAGATCTTGTTATAATACATAAGTGTACCAAATTTCAAGTCAATACCATAAACGGTTCCAGAGTAAACGTGCTCACAAAAAAGTTAAAGACAGACAGACCGACAGACAGAAATTTTTTGGCTCAAATTTAAAATCTCGACGTTTTATGACATTTCCAACCTATTTCAACAAAAAAAATATTTTTTTTTTGTTACTAAACTTCCACTGGACGTGGAAGTAATTGTACTAAAATATTCAACGCGGTACATACAGTACAATATAACAGTGCATATAGTACAATTGTACTGACTATCGGAACACTGCCTCCGAGCGAAGCTAGACGTGTATTAGAGAGAGAGTAGGGAGAGTGGTGGGAGCGCTAGAATGTATTACGCGCCTGTGTAGGCCCTAATGCAGTAATAGCTTTGAGGTAAACCAATTCTGAAAGAGAATTGGCTACTGTTGGAAATGAGCTGGGCGCGAAGTCCTTAACCCTTTCCCTTGCCCTTCTATTAGCTAAAAACTTTGCGCTCCCCTCCCTCACCTCCTAATCATCCGATCGCAATATGGCCGAACTCTAATCGAAGAGAAAAAAAATGCGCATCGGACGGCGAAAAAATTATTTCCTGCACCCCTTTCCTTCCTAGCGAAAAATGACTTAAAAAATCTGTTTTTTTGTGGGAGATAAAAATAAAAAACCAAGAAGTTGGTTATTTTGATTTTTCGCAGATATTTTGAGGTTATGTGAAAAAAGTGTAAATCCGCGGCCCCCGTGCTGTCAAGAGGCCCCGTGTGTTCCCTTGTTATGCATAACCTCACTAAGCAAAAGAATTGTCAAATTTTTAAACAATTCCCTAGGCTCTCCTAATTAACGGATTTTCATATCTCAAAATGTATTTGAAAACTTGAGTGCTCTTTTATACCTCAAAAAATTTTCAACTTGCTAAATGCTTCAGTTTAGCCTCAGCAACATTTTAAAAATTTGCAAATTTTTTGGCGAAATTTAGATTGTAAAATTATTATGCAAAAATTGAAAGCCAGATCTCGATGAAATTTGGTGGAAAGATTTATTATATTAAAAGGTTTTCTTTAGTCAAGTATGAAGGTCCTACGTATAATATAAGTATTTGAAAAAATTCCACAAATAACTTACAACTATTACAATTTTTTTTGCGGTTTTTACTATTTTTGCAATAGTAAAAATAAATTTTTGGATTCGCAACCAGCTGCTTCTTATTTAAAATTTAATTACAAAACTTTTTCATTTCTATAGCTTTTCTCTAAAAGCAATAGTTACTGAGATTTATGAAAAAAATAAGAATAAAAAAACGGAATTTTCGGAAAATTCACATTTTGTCAAATAAAAATTTTAAAAAAATTAAAAAATTTCCAACTAGCGCATAGTGAAATTATCATTTCTTATGATTTTTAGGAGCGATTAAGACGAAAATCTATACGAATACCTTCAGTAAACCACCATATAACTAATAACAATCTATTAATAGTTAACATTGAAGGGCGGGTTATTCAACCAAAAAGATTACCGACAATTGTGAAACCGGCTGTAATAAATAGTATAAATTACAAATAACATTTTTCTATTTTTACCAAACGGTTCGGCAATTAATAATGTATACTGCCATGCTCTTAAAAATAAAAGTAATTTATTTAAACCAATAAGTAGGTAGAAGGCCGTTCATTATCGCCGATCAATTTCATTGTGGCTAAATAGATTTCTCTTTATTTTCCTGCATCCTTGTGTATAGGTAGAAAAGGAAACGTTCGTAGTAAATGGACATGGAGTTTAAGCCACGGCTTTGCCGTTTCTCAAGCCAATAAGCTCTTAAAAACCTCTTAAGTGACCGCTGTTATGGTCGTCTAATTTATTTCCAGTTTTAAATTGAATTTCAAGTCCTGTAATTCAAGAAATTTGGATTCTGGTCATTTCATTAGGAGATCACAAGGGGACATCCATTTATTTAATGCAAGAAATTAGTGCTTGGCATTTCACTGAGTTTGATTAAATAATCTAATCTTATAGCTAAAATAGGCTTTGAATTGAACATCTACAAATTATTTGCTGTGAGTTGTTTTGTACGTGTTTCATAAAAAAGAATCCTGTGCTGATTTTTTTCCACATTTAATTTCTTAATAAGTGTGAACAAGTATATCATTTAGGAAGAATATCTATAATATAGGGAAGTTGGAAGTTAGTGTGTGTTTACTAACAATTCCTTTAAAATTGTGCTTATATATTAACATTCTCAGAACAAGGGGACAGTTACCTATACAAATTAAATAGGCAATTTTTCATAAGTGTAGATGTTTTGTTTAAACAATTTATAAATAATGTATTTTTTATAACCCTGCGTTATAATATATGATTTGCAGGAAACAACTACTCAGCGGGCAAATACCCCGACCTTCATTGAATTACATCTTGCAAATCATGAAAGAATGGTAACCAATATCATTTGTCAATTCCCTGACCAGACATAGACCGGTTTGGAACTTATTAGTCCTCGTCAGTATGCCATAGGTCATGGGCGTATAGCGACTTGCGATTCTGCATGTACCTGAGAGCGGCGACCTTTCAGTCCTAGGTGGACTTAACCTACTGTTATAATATATGATTTGAATTACACCTTACAAATCATGAAAGAATGGTAACCAATAGCATTTGTCAATTGCCCATGGAGACATCTATGGTGTATAGTAGCAATTGACTATTTGAGAAGTTTCACTTACCTCTCACCACTACTCAATTTACTATAGTGTGTATAAAACTAGCAGGTTGGCCACTAACATTTGTCTGACAAATGATATTGGTTACCATTCCTTCGTGATTTGTAAGGCGTAATTCAATGCAGGTCGGAGTATTTGCCCGCTGAGTAGTTGTTACCTGCAAATCATATATTATAACAGTAGGTTAGGTCCACCTAGGACTGATAGGTCGCCGCTCTCAGGTACTTGCAGAATCGCAAGTCGCTATACGCCCATGGAGACATCTATGGTGTATAGTAGCACTTACCTCTCACCACAACCCTGCATTAGTTTCTTCTTTCGCATGTTGCCGAAATACAAAATACAAAAAATAATGAATAAAAAAGGTGGATATTAGTTTACAGGGGCACACTTCTCGCCTAGAGACTAGTGAAGATATTTACTATTTACATACTGAATTGGACCAAAGGTAGTAAGGAAAATAACAAAAATTAGACAGTAGGAAATATGCATTATTAAAATATAAAACTTTTTGAATTTGTTTATTGAAACATAAAAAGTTCTAAACTTTTTTTTATTACAATAAAAGCTGGTTTACTTTTCTCAGAAGGTTAGTAAATGGAAATGCATCTAAAGAAATACATTTAGTAGAAAATTAGAACATAAATTGAGGCCTGATTTATTTCAAAGATCAACTCTTCGTTTTAAATAAATCAGGCAACTCCCAAGAGCATCAGGGAGAATCTGGAACGAAATATGTTATCAAATCAAGAAATTACATGCAAGCCTTTAAGAGTAAGTGATCTACTATCAACTGTAATTTAATATCAGTTCACATTAGATCAGTCTTAGATAAATATATAATAAATAAATGAACTCCTTAATTACCCAACAGATTATAAGAATGAATCCGATTACAGGACAAAATTTAAATAAGTAATTAATTAATACAATAATATACATAAATTTTTATTATCCTATATCGTTTTCAATTAATAATAATAAAAAAATACTAAATAAACACCACAGAAATTAGACATAATAACTAAATTACCTGACTTAAATTGGATTAAATTAAATCAAACTATCTGAAGATAATTAAACTGAAATAAAATTAAAGAATAGATCGTTTACGTCAAATTAAAGAAGTACAGATACGATTAAATAAGTTAAATGATGTTGATGATTTTGGTTAGCTCATTTAAGCTATTACAGATCATGCTAACGCCATTCACAATAATATTGTACATATAGTCCAGTGCCAATAATTTTTGAAACAAAATAAAATTATAGTAGGATGAAACCCATTGGAAAAGGAAGAGAATATAACAAAAATTAAAGGAAAAATAAATTACGGGCGATCTGAGGTCGGGAAGTCGGAGGGGGTGAGTTTTTAAGGGTAAAAAACGGTTTATCTCGATTTCCGGCAAAACTACAAGTCCTATGGAAAAAAATTAAATGGCAAAGTTGTAGGTAATAGAAAGATCTACAACTTTTGTATTTACACTTTTTTCACATAACCTCAAAATTTATGTGAAAAATTCAAATAACCAAATTTTTGGTTTTTTATTTTTATCTTTTTCAAAAAAAATTTTTTTTTTACGAAATTTGGTGAAAACTTACCTTGTTATATCCCAAACACACTGTAATTTTTTTTATTTAAAATATTTATTTTTTCACCTTATTTTGAATTAATATCGAAAAAGCACCCTAATTTTCAATCAAAAATTCTCACGTCAAAATATCTGATTTTTTAAAAAACTCGGTAGGCTTTTTGTTTGTTGAAATCTCTACTTTCTGATGGTGTAAAAAAAAATATACATTACTATGGTAAATGTTCTCAGAAAATGCAAAGAAACGAAAAAACTCGAATCCGAAAAACTTTTTTTAATCATTATGTACAATTTTGAGTTATTTATTAAAATTTACACTTTAATAACTCAAAAAACGTAATATTCTATGTTAAATTGATTAACAAAAAAAATTACAAACCCATAAAACATAAAGATTGAAAAAAACATGCGAAAATAGTTGTTCTAAATATTAAAGATAGGATTTAAAGGGGATTTCATCTAAAAAATGTGACTGCTGCAATTTTTTTCAGTAAAAAAGTTGATTTATTAAATTCTAATTACATTTATGTGATAGAAAATCTCAGAATATATAAATACACATTAAATACATGTGAAATACACATTAAATACATGTAAATCATACTATTGAATTTAGATACTTTATACTGATTACGTTATTCATTATAAATATTTTATATACATTAATCTTGTTGTTTATAAATACCTTATCTTGAATTCTAATCACTTATCCATTAGTTTTTGTCTCTTTGATGGCATTTCTTCATCGTTAGATTCGACAAACATTTCCGATTCTAGTAGATCTTCGAAATCTTCAAGACCATCACCGTCTTCGTCTCCAATATTATTTCCAGTCTGCATTGGTTCTTCATCCACAATTTCATCTAAATCATTAACGTCCTCGTAGGTTTTTTCTTCCACATTGGAGCATTTTTCAAAACCATGACAATTTGAGCATAAATTTGTGCATTTTAAACCATGTTTTCGGCAGCCACATTTTAAACTGTTACATCCAGTTTCATAGCTGCAGCAAATAGTTTTGAGTAATATTTCCGGAATTAATTCTTTTTCTGTTAATTTGGGCATAATGCCACGTTGATGTTGCTTCCAGCCCCAATCTGTTGCTATCAGTTTTTCTTTTATGATCTTAAAATCTTCGTGATGCAAATTGTCTTCAAAATTTTCTGTTCCTAAATCCAGCAAAAATGTATCCATTAGCCCCTTTTCTGTGTCCGATAACTCCATCGATGAAAAAATTAATTCAGACAAGGCGAGCTGTACTAAAAAATATCCTCTGATAGCTCGTGCATATGCGTGCCCGGAAAGAGCTTTATCGGACGAATTTTCTGCATATATTTCACAAAAAGCCTCCTTAAGTCCACTACCATCCATGATGAATCCAATCGCTCCGAGGAATGACATCAATAAATAAAATCCTCCAAGTCTTACTTGGATTGACGACAAATTGTAGGGATCATTATCTAAATCAATACTGGCTAAGATTTCACCAGCTTTATGGTATAGCGGTTGGTCAAACGTATCTATCAATTGGCAAAAATTAAATCATCTTTCATATTGGCAAATCTCCCACCCACAGAAGGTGCAGCAGAACAACATTGTCACAGGGCATATTATCAGCTTCAAACTTGGCTGGGTAACGAACTGATAGCAACAGATTGGAGCTGGAAGCAACATCAACGTGGCATTATGCCCAAATTAACAGAAAAAGAATTAATTCCGGAAATATTACTCAAAACTATTTGCTGCAGCTGTGAAACTGGATGTAACAGTTTAAAATGTGGCTGCCGAAAACATGGTTTAAAATGCACAAATTTATGCTCAAATTGTCATGGTTTTGAAAAATGCTCCAATGTGGAAGAAAAAACCTACGAGGACGTTAATGATTTAGATGAAATTGTGGATGAAGAACCAATGCAGACTGGAAATAATATTGGAGACGAAGACGGTGATGGTCTTGAAGATTTCGAAGATCTACTAGAATCGGAAATGTTTGTCGAATCTAACGATGAAGAAATGCCATCAAAGAGACAAAAACTAATGGATAAGTGATTAGAATTCAAGATAAGGTATTTATAAACAACAAGATTAATGTATATAAAATATTTATAATGAATAACGTAATCAGTATAAAGTATCTAAATTCAATAGTATGATTTACATGTATTTAATGTGTATTTCACATGTATTTCACATGTATTTAATGTGTATTTATATATTATGAGATTTTCTATCACATAAATGTAATTAGAATTTAATAAATCAACTTTTTTACTGAAAAAAATTGCAGCAGTCACATTTTTTAGATGAAATCCCCTTTAAATCCTATCTTTAATATTTAGAACAACTATTTTCGCATGTTTTTTGCAATCTTTATGTTTTATGGATTTGCATTTTTTTTTGTTAATCAATGTAACATAGAATATTACGTTTTTTGAGTTATTAAAGTGTAAATTTTAATAAATAACTCAAAATTGTACATAATGATTAAAAAAAAATTTTTCGGATTCGAGTTTTTTCGTTTCTTTGCATTTTCTGAGAACATTTACCATAGTAATGTATATTTTTTTTACACCATCAGAAAGTAGATATTTCAACAAACAAAAAGCCTACCGAGTTTTTTAAAAAATCAGATATTTTGACGTGAGAATTTTTGATTGAAAATTAGGGTGCTTTTTCGATATTAATTCAAAATAAGGTGAAAAAATAAATATTTTAAATAAAAAAAATTACAGTGTGTTTGGGATATAACAAGGTAAGTTTTCACCGAATTTCGTAAAAAAAAAAAATTTTTTTTAAAAGATAAAAATAAAAAACCAAAAATTTGGTTATTTGAATTTTTCACATAAATTTTGAGGTTATGTGAAAAAAGTGTAAATACAAAAGTTGTAGATCTTTCTATTACCTACAACTTTGCTATTTAATTTTTTTCCATAGGACTTGTAGTTTTGCCGGAAATCGAGATAAACCGTTTTTTACCCTTAAAAACTCACCCCCTCCGACTTCCCGACCTCAGATCGCCCGTAATTTATTTTTCCTTTAATTTTTGTTATATTCTCTTCCTTTTCTAATGGGTTTCATCCTACTATAATTTTATTTTGTTTTTTACCATTTTCAGAGACATTGGCATTGGTCTAATAGTATATAATGGTGACCGTAGCAATGTATTAGTTTTTCTACTCCCTTATGTAAATTTGCTGTTTTCCGTACAATCTGTAGAATGGATAAGTGGGCCATTCCAGTTAACTGAACGGATATATTTCATATACGTTCTAGGATGGATATGAAATCGACCAATCACAGTTCGTGTATTAAGTATATAGGCAACTATTTGTTTTAAAAAATTTAAGTTAGTGCGTAAGCTGTCAAAGTAATTGTCAGTGTGTATTCGCGCAGTTTGAGCTAGAAAATAATTTAAAATGAGTGAAAACATTTTTTTTAACAAGCATTATACTTGCCGTGGAGAAGTATGATTAAATAAAACGATAAAATAATTCAATTAGGTGTTCAAATCTTTGCTATAATAAAATATTAACACAATTAAGAAGAATAAAGTAAATTCAGGTAACAAAAACAAATTAATAATAAAAAGAATATAGCACACAGAACAATAATATTTATCTAATCCTCAAAATAATTTTTAAGATATCAAAGTATCCACCGCGATTTCTTATGCACCATCGAGCGCGGCGAGTCGCTGCATTTCGGGGGTAACTGTAATAAATGCCTGTTGAATTCGAGCTTTTAGGTCCTCTACATTTTGCGGTGTCGTCGAAAACACCCTATCTTTAATATATCCCCATAGAAGAAAATCCATTGGGGTTATATCTGGAGAACGAGGGGGCCATTGAATAAATCCATTGGTACCTATCCAATGTTGAGGCAAAATTTCGGCTAAATAATCTAAGCAAATCTGGGAATCGTGGGGAGGAGCTCCATCTTGTTGAAAATATTGAAAATTTTGTCGATTTTCTAAAGATAGGTCATCTAAGAATTCATTAAATTCATTTCTTAAAAAGTTTAGGTGCCTTTGACCACTAAGGTGACCATCATAAAAATAAGGACCTATTAAATTGGTGCCTAAAATACCTATCCACACATTTATTGAGAAACGATTTTGAAACCCAGTCGGTCTATGCCAGTGTGTATTTTCAGAAGTCAATTTGTAATGAATATTGCGATTAAAAAATCCATTATGGGAAAAATTTGCCTCGTCGGACCAAAATATTTTACTACATATTAATGGATCGGCACGATTCTTTTCCAACAGCCACCTACAAAAAGTCGTCCTCCTTGGTTTGTCCCCCGCTTGTAAATTGTGAACTTTTTTGGCTTTATAACACCGGTAATCATTTTTTTAAAATTTTTCTAGCACTTGTTTTATTTATATGACAGGCAATTTGAATTTCTCTTAATGATGTTTCCAAATTTTCTGTATTTTTATTTCTTACATAATTAATAACTCGGTTTACCTTATTTACATTATCAGTAACACTGTTCAACCTTGTCTTCTTCTTTAAAAATAAACCATTATTTTTCAGTTCCGTAGCTAATTTTCTGAACAGAGTTTTGTTCGGCTGTAGTGCTTGTGGAAATCTGTTTCTATATTCTACTTCAGCTAATCCAGAGTTAAAATTGCATTGGCAATATGTAACGAACATATTATAATGATTAATGTGTTGAAATCATTTTTGAAAATTCTAAATTCTTAAACTAGCGTAATTGAGTAAGAGTTTAAGTATTAACTGAGATCATGTGTCAAAAAATTAAATTGTCAAGTTTGTTCATAGCCAACTATTTTAAAATAATTGAAATAATAGTGAAATTTTGAAATACAGACAAATGGATATTATACATAAATTAATTGGTAAAGACATTTTAACTTACCTCTATACATTGGCATAACTGCGAATACTCTTTTCATAATTGCTCCATGTTGCTTTCTTGATTATTATTTTGTTTTTGTTACCTGAATTTACTTTATTCTTCTTAATTGTGTTAATGTTTTATTATAGCAAAGATTTGAACAACTTATTGAATTATTTTATCGTTTTATTTAATCATACTTCTCCACGGCAAGTATAATGCTTGTTAAAAAAAATGTATTGGTTTAAAAAAAATGTTTTTATAATTACTAACGTAGTACTAATGAATAAATATGGCATGTGATATATTGTTGAAAAGGGAGGAAAATACTCTATTTAATGACGCCATTTCCCGCCCGTTTCAAAATAATTTTTTTAACAGCCTGAAGAGTAAATCTCAAAATACAGTAGCGGTTTTGAAAAAAGTTAGATAAAACCTCGCTGAAACACTCTGTTTTGCAAAAAATTTTCGCTTTAGAATTTTTCTCGTATCTCTTCAAATAACGGAGATATTTGGCCTAGACGTTTTCCGCATTTTCAATATTTTCCGCCACAACTCTTAAAGTAGGCCATGGATTTCAAATGTCTTTAAACCATTTTGTAGGTTTATAAATCGGCAGAATTTTCGTAAAAATATATTTTTTTTGTAGGACCGATATTAAGTGAGATATTCTCGAGGGTCCTGATGAAATGGACAGCCTGTATACAAAGTGCGAATATAAAATGAACTTTTCTTATGATAATGTTACATCCAGCTAAATATAGAGATGGAGAGTTGTTTTCTATATTATATAAATATAACCTGTCAACATTACAGGCTATGAGTACGCTACCTACATGACACAGCTGCATTGCAATCAGGCAAATAAGCGAATACTGATTATCACTAACTACGGCATAAAACGGGTCGTCAATCCCCGTAATTCCCCGATATCTTTAAGCCATTAGGCTTACCTACCCAAGCAACATTCTAACGCAGAGCCAACGTTGGAGTTCCTAGCTAGAAGTCAGTGTGCAACTGTTTGCAAAACATCGTGCCAACTCATGTCTATCCCAAATTGACCAATAGAATATAGGTTGCTACAACGTCAACGTTGCAATCACCGACCTAATTTGCACCAAATTTTACGTCAGAATAAGTTGAAAATACTTACCTAAATCCGACTTTGCAGTCGGATTAACACAACTTTATAGAACGAAAGATACCTACGTGTCCCCGCCCTTTTATTGCGTATGGTGCCCTGCGCCTCCACCATGTGCCACGATCTGGGGGAGCTTGGCATGGAGAGGTTTAATTTTGTAAGTAAAATAACCGTTTAAAGTCAAATATCACCAACATTTTATTAGAAAGTAAATATCAAACAAGACACCAAAAAAGAGTAAAAATTAAATATAAAATAAAAACTGAAAAGATCTTAGGAGAAGGAGAAGATGAGTCAAGTAGTTATCTTGTCAAATTACTGAATATCAATGAGTTCATTCTGTATTAATTCTGGACTATTTGTATCATTTATAAATACTTATTCAGCAATATTCCTATATAGGTAGACTTGAAGTTTGTGTCTAACGCGGTTACAAACTGTGATTGAAATATGGAACTTTATATCTTTTATATATGTTAAACAAATTTATACTATAGAAATGAAATATGAATGATAAAATTTAATTTGGAAAGAATGTAAAATTTATTTATTGATTTAGTTCTATGGCTTATTTAATTTATTAATGAATATTTGAAAAGTATATTTTGTAGTGAATATGCTAAAAAGTATTTTGGTTAATTTTATAGCGCAGAATAATTACTACTTGACAGAACGTTGATAATATTCGGGTCACAATTTTACTTATAATTAGAAAATGCATAGTTGTGGAAAAACGGGAAAATATGTATCTCAGTAATTTATGTAAACCATTCATTCTAGACGACCTTCGGAGCAGATGTTTGAAGGATTGTGATATGTAGGAAAAGGAAAAGGCGAGGTCAGAGTAGATTCTTTGTTAAGCCTGAGAGTGCCTTGTGCTTATAACCTTCAGTACGATAGAAAACGTTTATGGAAAACCCTAAACATATACTTAAAAAAATTTGAAAATATATGTAGGTACATTATTACTAAGAGTTAAATGTGCGTGAAAGTGTTTCTGTAGATATGGAGGCAATAGGTGATTGTTTAATTTTCAAACTTTGCGTGTTGAAAGAGGCTTGGTGAATTTAATAGCCGTTAGCAAAGCTCGACAGGATGGTAAATATAAACAGCTTCAAAATATTATGGCTATATATATATATCAAGTTCAATATTGGCGAAGAGAAAACTTGGAATCAAAGGAATGGGGTTGAAAGAAAATGGGCAATATCTTAGCTCCCATTTACACCACCAAATTACCACCACCAATTTCCACCTTTCAGCTAGTATCCTGCAGCTGCAAAAAGTGTTGCGGAAAACGCTGCACTTGTGTTAAGGTTGGATTGCACTTCTCAACAGTATGCTCTAATTGCCATGGGAGAGGATTTTTAAATTCCGAATTTGAAGAACTGTTCGTAGATGAAGAACCCTCTAATGAGTAAAATTGGACAGAATTTTAGTGGAATAGGCGTAGGGGAAACTACTTAAAAAACGCACCGAGAGCTCAAATAAAAAAACGCATCTTTGTGGAAAAAAGGGAATAATAAATAAAAATCACTTGCGTCCACATCCGCCAGGCATGCATCTTATACAGAAAATTCCGCTCTATAATTTAATTCTTGCGCACTTTTCTTGTTAAATCATCCGGTTTTGAGATATTCGCTGTAAAACTTGTGTAAGATCGATTTTTACCTGTGCGAAATAGGTGGGGATAAGCTATAAGGTCAATAAGACATTTTTTTATACAGAATTTAACGACAAATTTTTGTTTCCTACACTTTTTTCTCTTCCAACGAACGGTTTACAAGACAAAAGTGGAAAACCAGCGTTAAGTTCCTGTTAGGAGTGGTTTTTTGCAAAAAAGGGACTTTCCGTTCCTGAATGGGGTGGGAACTTTTCGGATATCTATTCCTAACCCTATCGGGAGTACGCATCTCAAATATTATTTCTTTATAAATTATTTCTTCTAAAATATCTAATTTGCGTGGTAGACTGTTCATTATTAAAACTAACTCGAATTGGTCTAGACCTCTCACTATCGAGTGAATATTTCCCAAGCCGTATAGATTTGATGTCCTGGGGATGACATGAAATTCAAGATGTTTTTACACAATTTGCGTCATAACTTAAAAGTTATCTCAGTTACACAAAGTTTTCCAACTGAAAACACAAATTATTTCACTCTGAGAAACATTGTAGATAATAAGGACATCCCACTCATTTTATTCGTGACATTCTAGTATATGTGGTAAACATCTTAGAGGTTGTAAATAATCAATACATCGATACAATTTTAGTTTATCTTATACTATGGCAATTTATTTAATACTTGTATTTGCGACGTCTTAGATTCATAATTAATAATTTTATTAATATAATGAAATAAAACATTTCTTTTACATTACATAATAATTTCTTTCATAAATATTATATCACCAAAACCAATTTTAAAACGTTTGCTATATTATAAGATTAAAAATAAAATACTGAGATAAGCTATGTATTAAAATATGAAGTAACAACGAAAATTATACAATAACGTCGGCATCAGGTCCATAAACTATGAAAATAGTTCAAAATGGCTTCCATCATTTAAAACACGAACCTCATATCTTTTACTTAAATTATTTAGACAGTTTAAAACAGAGCTATTAGTGTACTAATTTAAATAGTTAGTTGTTTCACCAATTTTAGTACATTTAAGAGTTTTAGGGAAAAACTTAAGACTAAAATAGGGATAAGATTTAAACTTTTTCATAAACTCACCTTAATATCACATTCTACACACCCTTAAACTCAATACTGAAATAAATAGTCCATACGTTTCGCACATAATGTAATTCACTTCAGGCAAATTTTCATTTCTAAATTTAACAAAATTAGGCTACATAATTAATAAAAACAATTTATTTTTATACAAAACTATCACAACAAAATATCTTAAATATCTGATACTGTCAACACTGTCAAACGAATACTTCTTTTTCTTCCCTTTTTTCTAACAAGTAACGTCATACGTTAATAAAATTTAAACCAATTATAGTTTTTATGGATTTATGAATATTTAACATACATTTTTATTAATTAATTTATTCATTCATTCATTCATTCATCCATTCATGCATTCATTCATTCATTCATTCATAATACCTACAGGATAGAATTCCATATGATATATAATACCTCGTATATAACATATACATATAACAGAACAAATAGAATAAGCATATGATAATAAAACACAGAATAAATTGAATGAATGAATGATAAAATACACCAGACTAAATCAGTATCGTCTGAAAGTTATTTGTGGCATTCTACGAATATTCTTTCGTTTTATTTGTAAAACATAAACTCTGACTGTTCCTATGACGTAAACGTCACATTCGCAGAGGCTTTTTTCCAATAATTCTATTATTTTGTAAATTCGGTGATTTGTTTTTGAAGAGGATAATACATGTGGTAGAAAACCCAAATAAAAGGAAAGAATAGACTAAATCAGATTTAAAAATTTTCTAAAAGAACAAAAATTGACATCAATATTTACTGGTAGATTATTAATAGCTGAAGTGACTTTTGCAACCAGACAGTGGCTACTATAGTTAGAATGAAAATTGTTAGCATAGAACAAATCGTGATTTTTTGTACTAAATCTAGGAACTTTAAAATAGAATAATTGCAGAATTTATTTTATTATTGACAATTTTAAACCCAAATTTCTATATACTTTTGAGACGTCTTTACTTAAGGGACGAAATGGTCTTAAAATATCAGATAACATCTTATTTTGATAGGTACAATTTGTTTAATAACTGTCAATTTGGGTTTAGATCTAAGTCATCTACTACACTAGCTATAGATACATTGACTAACTTAATAAATAGGGGTTACGAACAAAGTGAAATTTCATATACCCAGGTTTTAGATTTGAGCAAAGCTTTTGACTGTGTATCTCATGATATTTTGCTAAAAAAATTGGACTTCTATAAATTTTCCAAAGACAGTCAGAAATTACTTACGTCTTATCTAGAAGAAAAAACTCAATTTGTGCACCACCACAACAGGAACTCCGAATTTACAGATATAGTATTTGGGGTACCCCAAGGTTCTGTATTAGGCCCAACCCTTTTCCTAATTTTCATAAATGACCTCCCTAATAATACTGTAAGAGCTAAATCTGTTCTTTTTGCGGACGATACAACCTTGATTTTCAGTAACTCGGATACCACGGCATTACGATCTAGCGTGAACGATAGCCTGTCAACTATTCATGACTGGTTCTTATCAAATAGGCTAATGTTAAACAAGAGTAAGACTGAAACAATGCTCTTTAGCTTAAAATTCCAGACATTAGACGATATTGTTTCCACCGATTGTGTAAAATTTCTAGGTAAAGAGTAATTGCGGGCTTATGCTACAGAGACGATTGCAGAGACTCATTCAGTAAATTAAAGATTCTAACTTTGTATAGCGCTTATATATTGCAATGCCTCCTCTATGTGAAAGACAATTAAAGAAATTACACACCACGTGATCAGATTCACTCGTATCCTACTAGTAAAAAAAAACAGCTAAACATTGGCTTTTTGCGTCTATCAAAAACACGTGATGGGACAGGGTACTATTCAATAAAATTCTTTAATGCGTTACCCCACAGAATTCAGGAACTGGATTATAGTTGTTAGAAAGCTGCCATAAAACGTTTTTTAACCGAAAATCCCTTCTATAGTTTAACTGAATTTTTGCTGACTTTTCTTCTATATTAGCTTAGTGATTTCTTGTTGAAATTTTTATATTATTTTATTTTTATCTCGATATTTATAAGTATTTATTATTTATTTATGTATTAAATTACGTATTTGGTGTAGGAACCGCATTTTGTATGTTTAACATGTGCAAATACTTCGAATAATGCACTAATGGAATATTATCTTACTAAATACTTACTAAAGTTATAATAGTGTTCATTGTATGTTTAGTGCCGACTATCTAGTTTTCTATTTCTCTTGTGTTGCAATGTTATATACTCTATATGTTATTTATTATTTTATTCATTTATACATATATGTATGTTTTTTCTTTTTTGCACTTAATGACACTGATTGTCATGTTTTGTTTAAAAGTGTTATTTTTTCTTTAATGACCTGTCAAAACAGGATTTGTGTATTTATGGCCAATAAAGTTCTATTCTATTCTATTCTATTAATACCCAGCAGGTGAAGTCTTTCTTCGTGTAAATAATTGGTTTTATCAATATGTAATTCAAATAAAATGAAATTAACTATTTTCTTTTGTACTCTTTCGAGCTTGTCTATGTCTGACTGATAATAAGGGTCCCATATAATGCAACAATATTTCAATACTAACCAACGCATTAAATATATTTAAGATACATGTAAGGTCAGTGAAATACCTGCATTGTCTTTTGATAGAACCACATAGGCGACATGCTCACTTTAGAACATTCTCCATATGCAGATGATATCTTTATCCGGAATCCAAAGTAATGCCCAGATCACAAATAGACTCTACTCTCAAAAGTTTTAATGAATTTATAGAATATTCAAATAAAATATTACTTTTCTTCTTAGAAAATGTTATTGTTTTGCATTTATATTCCGCTCATAAAACCTGTGAATATCACACTGCAGATTTTCGGCATACTTTGTAGTATCAACCACTGCAAGCAATTTCAAATCATCTGCAAATGGAAGGATTTTCGCAAAGTCAAAAATGTATTGCATATCGTTAATAAAAAGTGAAAATAGGATCGGAGAAAGAACTCCCGAACAGTAATATTTCTTGATTGATTTTCTCCCATTCTCACAATTTGAATTCTGTCTGTCAGATACGATTTTATCCACTGCAGTAATGCACCGTTTATATCATATAATTAGAGTTTTTGCAAGAGGATATTATTATTGACACGATCAAAAGCCTTTTTTATATCGGTATAAATTGCATCAACTCGAGAGGCTTTTCTTAATGCTTCGTGTATGAATGATGTATACAGGAAAAGGTTTGTTTGCGTATGCTACGACCTTTGAAAAAACCGTGTTGACATGACATGATAACGTATTTATACAAATTAAAAATATTATCAGTTACAATAGATTCTAATACCTTAGGTATAACAGAACATGACGAGACACAACGATAATTTTCTATATCTAATTTTGGACCTGGTCTGTGAATTGGTGAACTGTAGGATATTTTCCAAATAGTAGCACATTCACATCAGAGTAATTTTAATGTCTGTTACGTTAACCTTGTATATTTCGCCGTCCAAATTAGTGAGTACCTTCAAATTTCTTACACGTATAAAAACACCCCATATCTAGTAAATTGGCAAGATTTGACCACTATTAAGAAGAACTCGAAAGCCAAGATAATAAAGAAATATGGTTATTCTTTATGAAATTCCATAATTTAAAAATAAGAATTGGTGGAATGACCATTCTTATTTGCATTTGTTTTCTTTATTTGTGCCAATCGCGCCGTCTCGATATGAGGATGTCCATGTTTAAATGCACTCCAATAACATAATAAAAAAATTTAATCAATTTCTCTTGTTCAGATAAAAACTATTGAACAAATGTCCTGTTCATACAATGAAGAGAAAATTCCATTTCGTCCATTGTGATATTATTATATATTTATCTGAAATGTATTCACTAAAATTCTTATATCTTTATTTTGGTACTAGCATTGTAGCCGTTTGTATAAATTACGGTATATTAAAATATAGAAATAACAAGAATATCAGGGAAAATGCAAATTACCTGCTGTGAGCTATACAAGTCATAGAATGCGATTTTGTCTCGAATAATACGACACACAAGTAACTCTAGGTGATTATGCTTTCCTTCGTAATGTAATAACGCTACTATATACCTACCCTTCATAACACCCACGTATCCCATAATATTATATTCTATGAATGTGTATCAGAATTTAGTTCCGTGTAATTCAGGTGAATATTACGAGAACTTAGACGGATTTGCCTTCTTTGAAATTTCAAACTACATTCATGCTTTTCAAAAGGGAGAGTTTTACTAAGTACAATCTCTTATACGCAAGCACGTACGCTCACCCTTCTGCAGACCTCAACTATGTCAAGCATCCTTCTGTTTACACTCTTCTTGCATAAATAGTGGAGAATTTAATCAATCCATTGATATAACAGTTGAAACCTTACATGTTAACATTTTACAAGCTCTGCTTTAATAGTAGCTTATATTATACGTGATACAATCTTTTGATATGTTTCCTTTATTCATTTTTTACATTCTTATAGTATCAAATGTGATGAATAGTAGAATATACATGTTAACGAACACACAAACACTACGTTAAAATACTCAAGAAAATCAAATAATACAATGAAAAAATACAATTTTTTAATACAAAATTTATACAGGATGTTAAACAAAACTGTGTCATTTTCATAAATTTTATTTACAGTGAAAACGTACCTTTACAGAATTCTGTGTATTATAATTTTTTATAGTTATGTCGTCTAGTTTATGAAGTAATCACATATACGGCACGTCGGTCACGACATCGAAAAAATCAGAAGTTTTGGAACACAACTAATGGACTACATCCAAGAAATCTTCAAAAAATTATACACCTTCAAATTGGGTTATTGTCCGCTAACTAGAACACACAAATTAGACAGCATAATGCACATTTTCGAATAAAACACATCCACCTTCACCTCCTATAATTTTGTTTTGCATAACCCTCTCATCTATAATTTCATATATTTAAATCTTTAACTGTGTTATGTTCACTCCTTCGTCTGTTTGTCGGTTTTTGTTTATGATTCTTTCTCCCTTCAAAAATTTTACTTCCTAATCATAATTTCATCAAAAACTCCAATCTAATTTAGGCTATAATCTTAAAAAACATTACATTAGTCTGCCGAGATACAACCTGTATCAACTGCTTCGAAGTGCTTCGTTGAGATTTTTTTTTGTATTTGTAGTCAAAATTCAATCAGTGCGCGCATACATTTATTAGTTTTGTTTTTATCGTTCTTTGGGCATTTAAGTCATATTACCTCTGTAATTTGTTTCCGTTCCGTTCAAAAGAAGTTAGGTTCCAGTCTTTATGTATATACTCGCCGAACCAGACCTACCTCGCACGATCCTGCAATCTGTCTGGACTCAAGCAGTGGTTGCATGATCGGTCACGGGGCAGACTCCGGGGAGGATTTCCTGCAATCAAGAAGGGAAATAAAGTTTTTGATTGATCGGTTGATGATAATATGAAAAACATTAATTTTTATTATCTTACAATCAATATTATTCTTAAAATAAAGAAGTTTTGGCAAATTTATTTTAAAAAAATATATAAATATAACTTTCTGTTGGTTCGTAGTGTTTCAGATTTTGGACAAAAACAATGCATAAATAACATGTAATGTATGGTTAATTTTTTAAATATGCCTACCAGATACAATGCAGATTTATCGCATGATTTGCATGAGGTAATAATTTATGAAGTGTACCCACATCAATCACATTGGAAGAGCACTCTTAACGAATGATACAGAATATGAGTCCTCTTAACAAACGACATGCAACCTGAAAATATATCAGATTTCAAAGGAGATATGTATATTATCGCTTGAAAATTTCAAATAATACACAACTCGTAGGGCATGAACATATTTGACACATTCAAAGATAGCGTTCTATTATAGAAAAATATAGTTCACTTCATATTTCACTGTGCTTGAAAGGGAAACATTGTGTTATGTTAACTGCACATATCGGTAAGAATTTATTTAATAGAAAGTGTTATGTTGTTCGATTTGTAATCAACATTAGAAGGAAGTTGGTTTGTATTAATCTATTTCTGGTCTGGTCGATAGCCGAGTGGGTTAAGGCGCAAGGTGGCAATCGCGATTAATCACACGGACATCGCACCACCGGGTTCGAATCCTGGCTCCGGCACTGGCACTGTCGGAGGAAATGGTTGTATGTCCGCGTTTTTTCAAAGTGTAACAAGCGCACAAGCCCTGGCTTCTGGAATTGGGGGTTGTCTAATTTCTGTGGTGCTTATTTATTTATTATATTATATTTAAGTTTCGCTAACAATTGGTATTAAATATGATCTATTTGAAAGAAGAACAAATATTAACTTGTCTCCTTTTAATCCCTCCACCTCTTACAGCTACTGACATAAAAAAATGTCTAACGAAAAGTGCCTATTTAGTTATTATATTTTTAGCCATCTATTTCAGAGAAAAAATTAAAAAGAACAAAGATAATAGAAATTAAAGATAAATGGAATTTACATAAATCTTATCAATTAAATTATTTGTTATCTGTAATCGCAGTAATTCGACCGTTTTACCCTCGTTGGAATGGATTTTGCCAGTATACATTTTGCTTCTAATAGTGATCGCCTCATTAGCTGCCAAGATTAAAAGAGTTGTCAAGAAAATAATGTCCATGTCAATGTCCCGGCTACCGTTTTAGGAAGACATTTCTACGAGTTGCAAATGCAAGAGTAGCTAATATTAAATGAAATGTACGATCACTGGAAATAATCAACAGTAGCACAAACTAGAAAGGTTTCTTCGTAGGAAAATATTGGGTCCCATATAAATCATATAATGACAAAATTAGGTTGAGAGCACCTACTTTATCTAATAAAATTATCCAGGACTTATAATTGCTAAATTAATATTTAAAAACTGACGGCAGCCATTTTCAAAACTAATTATTAATATTTTAATAAAGTTAATAAACGTGAGTAGATATTTGGATACTTCAAACTTCCCCCACCACCCCAAAATTAATGATGCCCCTTTACATGGTACAGTTCTTACATTTCTATACGATACAATAAACAGAAATTTTTGTACAGGTCTCTATT